>OX596028.1:30011160-31276160 GCA_951394125.1 Epistrophe eligans
AAACTTTGAAAGTTTGTAAATTATTAAAAAATTACCTAAACATGCAAATTAAATCAAAATTAAAATCAATTTGATTTTTTTTCTATCGTCAAAAGACATACATATACATGCATCACAACGTTATTAGTCTTTCAGCTAACAACACAATGATTCAAATTCCAAGCCTCTTATCGAAAGCAAAAATTTCAGGTATTACATTTAGTAATTTTTCATACCATTAAATTTGATTAATTGTTTTTTTTTTTTTTAATTTTATTTCTGTCTACACACAATTCCAAAATGAAAAAGAATTCAAAATGTGCAGACGACAAAAGGGAGAAAGAAGAAGAAGAAGACAAACAAAAAATACAATATCAAAAAAAATAAACAGAAGGGAAAAAAGTCACGCTTGACCTTGAATATGGTCGACGACGAAGTTTTGTTAAAATGAAAACGAAAAAGCTGCCGTCATCGTCCAACCTTAAAAAAGAAAAAAATAATGTTAAATGGCCGGTTGCTCATCCGTTGCCGAACATTAAGACCTAAGGGCTAAGAAGACAAAAGATAGGCAAAGCGAAAAAAACGTAAAAATAAGCAACAAATTTGTGTTAAAGTAGAAGGCGATCACAACAACAAATAATTTTTTTTTTTTAATGTGATTTCAACATGATTGTGTGATTTTCATACAGGGTGAATGTATCACTTAAAGGTTAGCATCTTTATGGTCTTAAAAGCAAATCAAATAAGAATTTAAGATTTCATTATTTTATAAAATTTTTTTTTCAGCCCATAATAGATGACAAAAGCTTCATACGTCCCATCATCAAAAAAAAGCACTATTAAGGTGTACCTCTGCTTAAACTCGCGTAAAAGATTCTACATATTAGTAATCGTACTATGTGAACGTCTCAAGTCATTCTGCAAAAATATCATCAGCAAGTTTCCAGGCCGAAAAGTTGACCACAAACAAAAAAAAATGAACACAATTTTTTCGATAAAATAGCTCTAAGTTTAAATATAATATACAAGCTTGACTACACGAAATTATGATTTTGGAACCAAATGTCTAAAAAGTATTAATGTTTTTGAAGCGTGTATGTCATAATGTTAAATTGAAAAGACTATTGAATAAAAATTACACTGATAGTTTGCAATCTGACAATTGGTTTGACAGATATGACTTCCTAAAGTAAGTACTCCATGGCTTAAAAAAAAAACCCTCTTTATATGATAACGTTGTTGCTTTGCTGAAGCATATAAGGATGCAAATAAAAATAAATTCATCATAACTCATTTAAAAATATATTTTTGTAATAAAATTATCAATTTAAAAAGTAAACAAAATTAACATAACAAAATATTTAAGTTTAATCGATTTTATTGATATTTGTCCAAGCACCCTGTAGTTTATAAAAACTTATAAAAGCCTATCGGAGTGTGGAAGTTGAATTTTCAAAGGCCTAACAGAGTAACAAAGTCACACATCGTTTGATATTATTTCATTTTTTATTTATTTTATTAAATCACACATTCACACATGAGATTAATTTAACAAACAAAAAGAAGAACCTAAACCAAGAAAATCTTTAAAACCATAAAATTTAAACCGGTTGTCTATCCTTAAATTGCTTACGAAACAGACAACTATATGAAATTTGCAAGAACATCGTAGTATAAAGAAGTAAAGTCTGGCTAAGAAGAGAATTTGAAAAAAAAAAAAAAAAAACAAAGAATAATAAAGAATGACTTTAATTCATTTGGATAGATTTGGTTCATACCCTATGGCTTACATGATATGACTTTTAAAATTATGCATTTTCATGTAAAAATAGAAACGTATTAATTTTATATAACTATACTGTTTTTCAGCTGATATATAAACTCAAAAAATTACAAAAATGCATGACGTTTTGTGTTTAACGATTTATTTATAATTTCGTTGGGATTTTTCGTTTCGCATCAACAGCGTATCAGGCTCTTAGAAAATTAGCTTTTCATTTTTCTGATAATAAATTGCTAGTAAAACACTTCTATTTAAACACTTTAAGCTTAAGTTAAAAAATTTAAAATTATGTCTTAATTTAAAGGTAATGGTGCAAAATTTTAGATGATTAAGTACGAGGTTAAAGGATTTTTAATATGATGTTAGGTTTAAAACATTATTTTCCTAATTTTAAACCAGTTAGAACGTGCTATCTTTTTAACATGTTATTAAAGATAAAATTACCAAATTCATATTAAAACTTTTTAGTATCATACGAATTCCAAATGTCACTTTAACAATAGAAAATGTCGAAAAAGGTATGTTTGCTTACTTGTTGCACGAACTGTCTTTCATACGTGTTCAGCTGACTAGTTAAAAAATGTTTAAAACTAAGAACATTTTAGGAAAGAGCTTTAAAGTTAATAAAATGTTAATTAGTACCTACCATGCTAATGTACATCAGGTTGTTTAAAATTTTACACCAATGTGTTTAACATACCCTAAGGAAAATGAACTAACAAGAAAAAAAAATATTTAAAGATGATCACTGACTTTAGTTTGCTGTTTTTGTTTAAGGTACATCTTCCGAACGGCGACTGATCTTTTTCTGGCAACATTGCTTCAAACACTTATACATATGTATATAGTTGGTTGTTTGGATATTTTGTTGTTTTTTTTCTACATAGGTAGGTAGGTACTTGGATAGAAACATGTGTGCTTGAAAGTATTTTTATTTTAACAAAGGGTTACCAAATATTTTATATACTATATACGTAGGTACATTATTTGCATATACATAAAATATTTATTTTAAAGGCATTTTCAGGGTCAAAATTGTCGAATTACTCATTTTGTATGTGAATCAGCTTTATCGTAAAAAAAGAAAAAAAAATATGACACGAATGTCGTTTAATGTGCCTGTGGGTTATTTCTAAGTTTAAGTAGGAATTCAGTTAAAATTTATAACCAACTTCAGAATTGTTTATACATATTTAATTAAGTAGGTATAGGTAGGCACTAAAAAAATCAACAATAGCAGCAATTTGTTTTAATTATTTTTTTTTCGGTATACGTAGGTGGTAGTCAATATCTAAAAAGCTGGGCTTAGTTTGCATACTCACGACCGCGATGAATGTAGGTAATGAGTTTTTAATTTATTAAAATTTGTTAAAAAATATATAATGGACTGTTTGTTAAATAAAAATGTTTGCTCATGCTAAATTTGATTTAGTATTAATGAGGATGAAAACTTGAAAAAAAAAAACGAACAGCAGAAATAACTTGTTACTACCTACAATTCAATACCTCTATAGGTACCTATACGATTCCACAAAATATCAATTTATTTTACAGCCTGTTAGACGTTTAAGTGATTTGACGAAGATACAATTGAAATTTTAAAATTCGATAACTTGGAAAGTAAACCCTCGGGTTTAATACAATTTCTAAACAAATTTCTCTTTTTTGTCAAATATACATAGCTACAATTATGCACATACAATTTTTTTGGTGTTTTCTGAAGAACTGTAGATATGTATATGAAAAGTGGTCGTAAGCGTTCCAAAGCATTAAATGATTTGTATTGAGATATTTTACAATATAATTTTCTTAAGATTTTGAGCAACCATTCAATTTACTAACTAACAATTCAATTTAGTTTTTTGAAGAACGTCATTTTCTTGGAAATTCTTTTTTTAATCAATCAAATTTATTGGTGGGATAACTTGTTTTATTTTAATTTTTTTTTTTTCATTGCACAATTATTTTTTGCCTAGGATATTTGACTTATTTAATGCAAAAAAAAAAAAACTTTTGAATTTGGTTACCAATTATCAGCAACAACTGATATCGTGGAGTTCGTTTTTGAAGTATGTAGTTGTTAAATTTTGAGATTCTCCTTTTATTATTCGTAAATAAAATGTGTTTTAAATAGTACCTTCTTTTCTTAGCCTATATGCATAGGTATCCCCTTTAACACGAGGAAACAAGTTGCTGGAGATTTTTTTGATGTTTTCTTTTAATTTCCAATTTTCCACAATCTCAGGCTGTTCTTTACCCTTACTTGGTGTCCTTCTCACCTAAAAACTGAAAGTTGCTGAAAACTTAGTCCCCTTTCACACGAGGAAATTGAGTTTCCAGAAACTTTCAGTTTTTAGGTACGAAGTAAGAGGGGGAAACGGAATCTCCCCGGTCACCAATTTGACGAAATTTGTTTAACATTCCTCTTCACACACACAGTACTGTATGTTCAACCAAGCTACTTTAAAAGGAAACTACAGAAAATTTCCACAATTTTGTTTCCACATGTGAAAGGTATAAGGGAATTCTAAGGAAATTAAGAAAACAATTCACTGCTATCAAGTTAAACAAAACTAAAAGAAAACAGCAGCCATTTTGTATTTTTGTTGTTCCTTTATTATCAAAATGGCCTCTGACAGAAGACAGAACTTACCAGTTTGGGCCCGAAGAAATTTCTCGGGTAAAAAATAATTTTCTCCCTCATGAGCGCTCTCTCCTGTCAGAAATTTACGCGAACACGTTTGGACTAAATGTGGTAAAAAAAGGTAGTTTTGAGTAGTTTCTGGCTAGTACGCGAACGAATCTTATGACTCGTTGCCTGAGAATATCACGGGTTTTGCCCTAGTAGCATATTATATTAAGTCTTACCTATATATTAAGCTTCTATAAAGCGCTGTAAGAGCTGTTACGTTCAATCAATTTACGTATTTAATTTTGAAGAATGACTGCACGATATGATAATAGATATATATATACAGTATACACCACCAGTAAGGAACACCTTGATATTGGAACAAAAAGAGAGATTTTCTTCCACTTCGATAAAATTTTCTCTCACTTTAATCTCACCAATTAATTTTTTTTAATTACGATCTAAGAGTTTTATTAATTCGACTTAGCAATGACATCATACTTCATAATGCATATTTATGTATACAGACACACATCAGAGTAAACAATTTCAAAACAGCTTGCACGATCGCCATCATGTCATGAGTTGTTGTTTTGAGAGAGAAAAAATAATCAATACCTATGTAGCTTCTATGGGAATAATTTTAATTGCCATTGTGGGATCCGCCAAGTTTGTATTTATTAAAAAAGATCAATGAATATAAGAAGCTATGAATCACTTCAGCGCGCAGCTAACGGCTACCTGCAATAAAACTCATTTATATCTATTATTTTTTTTTTTTAAACATCACCCTCTCTGAACGATCTTTA
Organism: Epistrophe eligans; assembly: GCA_951394125.1. Taxonomy (NCBI): domain Eukaryota; kingdom Metazoa; phylum Arthropoda; class Insecta; order Diptera; family Syrphidae; genus Epistrophe; species Epistrophe eligans. The sequence continues at coordinate 30,016,364 of OX596028.1, forward strand.
CCGATCATTTGAACCATTTGAGTTGAGCATTATTGAGCAACAAAGGCGAACTTGGAAAACTCGTTTTTTCCATCTATGGCACCGGCACAGACCAAATGGCGGGTTGGTATTACAAACTTGAATTGAGTTGAAAATAAATAATAAAAAAAAAAAAAAAAAGAAAAAAAACATTCAACATTTCCATAAAATGAATTGCCGGCCGGTTATTCAGTATATGAGACGGATTTATTAATATAAAGAAGTTTATAGGGGTCCCCAGGTGAAGTATACGACTATACATATGCAATACAGGTGGGACACACACATTAATAGAGTTAAACGACATTATAACCACCATGGCACCACCAACTCCATTTGTGAATATGAGACCGATAGAAAAAATGAGGTAATCATCGTTAGTTGATGGCGCTCAAATTACACTTTTTCTATGGAATTTTCATTTTTATGAATATATATGTACGACAATAATATTATTTACATATATGTATCTAGTATCTATACATGTATGAGTTGAGTTACCTTGCCTATGGTTGATTTTTTTGTTTCGTATACACACTTGAAGTCATGGTCGTGGTCAATGGTTGATAGTTAAAATTCAAGAACGTATATTTTTTGACAGAAATTTGTATGACCAATTCGTGGAATAATATTATTAAAAGAAGTAAAATAGGTGCTTTTTTTTGTCGATAGCAAAAAAGATATGAGTGAACAATGTACCAATCAACTACCGTATATGGTCAGGTATTTAAATATTTGAACTTTTCACACGACCGACGATTACGGCCGGCGCGCCGCGTCAGGCATGGTTGTATGCAGAGCTCTTAACGCTTGAGAACTTATGGACATTTAAGTTAGGCTTTATAGTGTATAAGTATAATGCTTTGTTCGCATTCCAACAATTTTCATATAGGGAATCCTTATTGCATCTTATATAAATGTAAATTAACTGTCGATACCTATTTATTTATTTATTTATTTATTCATTCATCTACTGATATAAATCTTACTTCTTAAATCTTAAATCTTGTAATTGTGTTACAGGTGTTACACAAAACGGTGCTAAATCAATCTTCCTTTAAATTCATTTTAGTGAGTCATTTGTTCGAGTAGATGATATGTTTACTTTACAGAATTTCAGTAGGGTTGTTCGAAAAGTCTTAAATATAGGTATCAAAAAAAAAAAACAAGATTTTTAAGGAGGTACATATGTACATATTTTTTTTTTTAAATTAACAACCTTCTTGTAAAACTCGACTGCATTTGGTCCAACGATGTTTTATTCTTGAAAATAGACATAAGAAGCTTCTGGTCTCGTCTTCTTCAACCAATTTCCCCATACCTATTCCGAACATGACCTGATCCCGTTGGGGATCACAAAACCTTGTCATCTGCACAGGGCCGGACCAACCATATGTGCAAGATGTGCAAATGCACAGGGCGGAAAATTCTGGGGGCGCATTACCAGGAGCAAGAAAATGTAATCTGATCTTGCGCAAACAAATATGTATTGCCATAAATCTTGCTCAAATTATCCCAAAATAACATCCATCACAACTGTGCTAAGTTATTTCTTGCACACTAATTAACATCACCTACCGGGGATACCTCAATAAAAAAACCCATTGAAAGTCTACCTCCTGGGTAATGGGAAAAAGTCTTATGCATGTGTATCAGTCAGTATATGTATATGTGTGCAAATATAAAAAACAGGGCGCAGCAAGTTTGGCTGCTGCCGGCCCTGCATCTGCAATAAAACTACGTTGCGTACAATTTCTGAAATAATCATAGGAGGTAGGAAAGTAGTACACTTGAACAGTGCACGGCAGGCTATCAGGCCTTAGTTTTATTTATAATCTGTTTTGTTAGAATTGCTGTCGATCTGTTCGAAGAAGATTTGATGATATGGTGAGCATTGTTTTTTTAATGCTCAACGCACCACGTTTTTATTGTTTTTCAAGCCGCTTAAAATAAGGGGTCATAAATCCACAGGTTAACAAGTCCAAAGGCCAAAAGTCTATAATGGACTTTTGACCTACTTAAGTGGGTTACAAGTCCACATATTAATTGTGGACTTAAACCCACTCTTATGAGCCAGAAGTCCACAAAAAGTGGGTCAATATTCTATAATTTTAGAAAATATTTTCTATAATTTTTTAAATCATACTCAATATACTTTTTACTAAGAAAACTGTTGACATTGGCACCTGCCTGACGACCATACATATACCTTTAGCGGAGCAACGGATACTTTAAATATTTTAAACCTGTGAAGCGGTCCATCTTATGAACTGGTTTTCCAAGAAAAAGCATCGGACACATCAACCTTGATCGGTTTTCTAGGATTTAAGCAAACAAATATTATTTCCTATTGAACACTTAAGACGCATCTTAAGCTTAAAAAAAAATTAAAAAAAATGGTTTTTAATAATAAAAAAAAATGAATATTTTCAAAATCACCAAATTCGAGTCAAAAATCCACAGTCGATAGGCGCAGGAAGTATTTCCTGTGGATTTCTGACTCACTAAAGTGGATAAAATGTACACAATAGATTTGTGGACTTTTAACACACAAGTGGGTCAAAAATCCGTTATGGACCCTTTGCCTGTGGACTATACTTAAATATTAGTATGTACATATATAAATTAAAGTTGTTATTAGTTATATTTTGTTTTATTTTATTCATCATCAAAAATGGACATCTTACAAAACCGACGACTGGAACAGGATGTCAACATAGATAGCTATAACCGAGGTAGTTAAGTAAATTTTTCTATCTAGGCTTGTTCATAAACTCAAACACTAATACCAATTAGTGCTGCAATTAAATGACAAAATCTCTCCAATCGCTCTTTTTTTCGTTGAGTACTAACATCTTATCTTATCTTAACATTTTTCTTATTCATGATGTTTGGTAAAAAGGCATTGATCTTTTCAGAAGTAGATGTAGATGACTTTTGGATTTTTTAATCGATTATTATCTAAAATATTTTTGGACGGCGGCGGCGCGGCGTCGCAAATGTAGTTATTTCGCTCCCAGCGATAAGCTATAAGGTAATCAGTGGGCTCCACCAGAGGCCCCGCAGTCAACTAAATTCATAAAATAATCATCAGGGAATCGTTCCCCGCTTTTATTGAAAGATGAAGAGATAATCGGTAAGCTGTATACTCGTGAGTTCCTCGGAATGTTAAGGAATTGTTTTCCACCTCTAGCAAAAAAAAAAAAATAGGGGACGCAAGACTGCGTCCACTTTATACTTGAAGAAAGAATGCACCGTAATAATGAGGTAATAAGAAAACCAGGGTTCGGCATTTATTTAGATTAGGGTCCGGTGCGGTGGATAAAGTAAACATTTAATTGTATTACATGAAGATGGTTCGAAATATAGATATCCGGATATTCGGTGGGAGAGTAAAAAGTGTTGCCCTCCTTAAAATGGAGTATATACATACAGTACAGCCTCGCTAGTCCGGACACATAAAGTTTCTACCGTGTCCGGAATAGCGAAATGCCCGGACTATAGAGAAAAAATTAAATACAATGGACAACCGAAAACTTTTCAAAACCTTTTTATTACAAATAGAAGTACATATACACATAATTTAAATACATATATACATGTACGTATGTAAGAAATATGAACGCATTTTAATTTATTTTAAAGAGTAGGAAAGCACGTGTTAATTTTTTGGTTGGAACGCTTTATCTAAAAACATCTTTTCAGCTTTTTCGCGTAACCTCTTTAGGAGAAGGATATCCATTTGAGATGCATTATTTTGTTCGGCCCACTGAATGCCCTTTGAATCTAAAAAATAAACAGCATCTCGCAAATTGAATTTTTGTAAGACTGCTGCAATGTTTTTATCATCTTCCAGTAGAATGTGGGTCAATAGCTGCTTTCTATATGCTACCTTTATATTCTGAATTAAATTTTGATCCATCGGCTGCAATACTGCTGTACAATTAGGCGGTAAGAATAAGACTCTGAAGTTCGGATCAAAGTTTATTTCGTCTTCTTTAGGACGAGATGGGGCATTATCCAAAACCAAAAGTGCTTTCAACGGCATTTTAATCTCTGTCAAAAACTTTTTCACACTTGGAATAAAATTATTCTTGAACCAATCAAAAAAAATCGTTGTAGACATCCAGCCTTTTTTGGTAGCTTTATATGCTACTGGAAGATTAACGTTTTTAAAAGCCCTTATGAGTTCCTGCAGCATTAGAACATGGCATAAAAGTAACGCGATCTTTCGATATTTTTCTGCCAGGAGCAGATTTTTCATTCGCATGAACCCATGTCGTCCCCGGAAGAACCCTCCAAAAGGCAGCTGACTCATCAGCATTATATACCTGTTCTTCACTTATGTTCATTTCTTGAATCAGTTTTAAAAATTTTTCTTGAAAAGGCTTAACAGCAGCAACGTCGCTGTATACTTTTTCGCCACAAATCTTAAGGCATCGAATTCCATGTCGCAATTTAAATTTTTCCAACCAACCAGAACTTGCTGTAAAATCTTCCTTACCTGTCATCTCTTTGTAAAAGAATTTGGCTTTGGTTCGAATCATATCTGTTGAAATTGGCACATGATGATTTCTTTGTTGGATGAACCATGTCATCAATGCTTCTTCTACCGCTGGGTGTTCACCTTGTCTGATAATTTTTCTCTGTCCTTAAAGCAATTGTTAAATGATCTTAGACCTTAAATTTAAGACCTTTTGTAAGCTTACCTGATCCTTGGAATGTGTTAGATACAAATTTCCGAATTTTCATCTTATTCATTTTTATATCAAAAACAGTTGACTTTGAAAATTTCTGCTACTTGCCTGACTGATTTGCCAGTTTCAATATCATCCAATATTTTACATTTCTCAGAAAGTGTCAAAGTAACATGCTTCCTTTTCTTTGTAGAAGCCATAATAAGTAATAACTTATGTTTTAAAAATTTTCAATGAGAAATTCAAATTACACCAAAAAATATGCCTTATCCTCACGATGAAATGTAACAGAGCATGAAAAATCAACGACCACAAATATAAACTTCCAATGAGTAAATTTGCAACGATTAAAATGTCTAGATTCCAGAGCCAACTACAAGCGACAAAACTAGAAGGGGATTCCCCGTAATCGTATGAACAAACGTTTTTTCCAAGAAACAGAGATAAATAATATATGTATGTGTATTGTACATAAGCATTTTAATACGCTGTCCGGACTGCAGAGGTAAACTTTTGAAAGTGTCCGAAACATAGAGGTGTCCGGACTACTGAAGTGTCCGGGCTAGCGAGTGTCCGGACTAGCGAGGCTGTACTGTACTTAAAATGATGTATTTATTAAACCTTGCCTACAAAAATTGTCTAAATAGTGATTTCGTACCGAAGAAAATGCATTGTTGTTCCGCAACTAAATACCTGATATCCTTAAGTCAAGCCCAGTCCAAATTATATTAACTTAGTTTATTTACATAACGTCACTAGGTACGTACCTACTTGACTTCAATACTATTAGTATAACATCCCTCCGTCAACCCGAGTGAGTGTCGCCTTAAAATTCTTACTAAATTATTTTATTACACTATCAAAGAAAATAACTTTAAATTAAAAAGCTCCAGCTGTTGAATTCCCCATACTATACCTACAATTGCTGCTAACAGGTGATGAAAAAGAGCTATGTAGCTGATATACGAAATCCAAATTTACGAACCTAAAAAAAATCGTTGAACTGTTTTATACTTCTCCTACTACGCCGGCATGTTCGTTCTTCATCCCTCATTTAACAGAAAACTAAAATAGCAAGCTTAATAATTCAAACAATTTGCTGTTTCTGTCACTAAGTCTTAAATCTCAGACAAATAAGAAGGTTCTTTATAACAAACAATACCTATCCATTTGTTTTCTTATGTGGATGGATCCTGTCTTCTATGTTCACCCCTGCAACTTTCAAGTCGACGACTATAGGTAAGGTATAGAGATATACGTATTCGTTCCTTCAATCATCACAATCTGACACAAAATTACTCACAATTGCGCCTCGTCCCTCTGTGTGTCAATTATTTATCAGATGTAATTGCAAGAAAATCTCTGCTTTGCTCCTTCAATTAAGGCTGTGCCACCATCCGCTACCACTGCTGTTGGTGCTGTTGCTATACTGTTGCTTCTATAGTCCTGATGATCCTGATGTTCTGTTGTTATATCCTTTAACTCTGTGAAATTTCTCTTTCATCTTTAATCTGACAATGTTTTGGCATCATTCTGTTTCATTGATTGTGCGAGGAGATACAATAATCCGTTTGGATTTGGTGTGTTTATTTTGTTAGGGCAGAGGAGCAGAGGAGGTGATGATGATGGCGTAGGCAAAATTAGCCCACCCGTTGTTTCTTATCGGGTATTTACAGTAAACTACTGCCATCGATGGCAGCTATTACCCGGGGAATGCTGGCGAAATTAAATTAATTAAACTTTTCATCGCCCGTCCGTAGTCGTCATCGTCATCGTCACTTTGCTTTGCGTCGCGTCGTCACTTCGCTTCGTTTTGCCACCAACCAATACTCCTAGCTGATTTTCTCAAATCCTGATGTGATGTTTGTGTGAAGAGAAAAAAAAAATAATAAAATGGAGTGTTTGGAAAGACCAATTTCTGTGTCGTGGTTGGTTATATCCCAGCATAAACTGTAATCATGTTCGCACGTATGCACACGTTGTCGTCGTCGCATCGTAGGTATGAAATACGTGTGCACTTTAAAGTGGTAACGACGTCACTGTCACCTGCACGTAGTTTTCTTTCGTTTCACCCGTCAGCTATCAAGATAGGTATAATATAGGTACCTGCCAGCCACCCACCCACCTGTAGGTATAACCTCTTTAGATATTATACATATATGTTCATTTCGTTTGTTCTTTTATGAGCCGCATTATCCTGGCGCAAGTTTATGCTGTTGTGAGATTAAAGGGTGAAATCTCCTCTGGCTGTACCTTTATACCTGTTGGTTGGATTGGCATCAAGAAGAATAAATTAAAAAAAAAATAAACCCTTTATATTTTCTGGACCTTTGCTTGACGTGCTGTTGATGCTGTTGCTGTTCCTGTTCCTGCTGCAGCATACAACAAAGTGAATCAATCTATTTTTTTATTTAAAAACAATTTTCCTCCTGGATAAACATGAGATGACAGCTCTTAATATTTACCACTTGAGGCAGTAAAAAAGAGCTCTTCAGCCTGTGGCGTTGCAACTCAAACGAAACTATGCAATCAATGCTCGTGGGTGGGACAACAGTGTTGTTATAATTTTAATAAATATTTCGATTTAAATTTTTCGCAAATTTTTACGAACGATATTTTTTAAATGAATTAAGAAAATATGGAAAAAATACATATAATTATTTTAAAAAATCGATAATACCTTTTTTTTGCTTTTTACTCTTAGGCTATATTAATGGTAAAGTTGTCGATAGATAATTTATGCTGACTTAATAGATTATAATATTTACTACAAAAACTATCATTGTTCAATATCACTGATTAGTTACAAGATATTGCGACTTCAAAAATGGTAAAATTATTTGAACTTGAACATTTCAATTACTTTTTCTCCAAGCTTAGATTTGGATTTAAGGTATGTAAAAATTTTCACTTGGATTTTTTTTCCTAAATTTTTTTAAATTTTTATGGGATAATTTTCGAAATTCGAACATTTTTTTAAAGACAAAATAACTTGTTACTGTTTTTGTCATATGGAAAAAAAATGTTACAAAATGTCTTGTAGCAAAAAATCTTATATCAAAAAATCTTTATATTTGAGAGTTAAAACAAAAAACTGGTATTTTTGAATTTTCACCAGTAATATTTTTTAAATGGTCAATAGAAGGAAAAGGGAACGTAAAAGTATGTTAACGTTTTCTTGTTGAGGGTAAAATCACATTTTGTAAAGAAAAAATATATATTATACCATTTTAAAATTGTAGGTATGCATAAAATCTATATTTTCGATACTTCGACTTTTTTAAGTAGCAATATTATTTATCTTGTAGATTGTGTGGATTAAAACGTATATATTATATGATCTATATTAAATGAGTTAACATTATTACTGTCAAATCTGATAAATTAAGTGTACAAATAAAAAAACAGTATTTTTCTCTTTAATGATGAATATTAGTGTTTTCTTGGAGATTATGTATAATAATTTACAAAGATTAATTGAGCATGTTTTCGAAAACACTTACCTTTTAGGAGTTATTACTATATAAATATATATAAAAGAAAAAACGACATTTTCTACATTTTACGTTTCTTAAAATGGCCATAAACTCTAAACGGTTAGGCGAAGGAAGAAAAGTGTCAGATTCTTTCTTCTATAAAATCGCATGATCTACAAGCTGAGCATAAAGAATTTTTTGGTAGTTCTACCATTCAAAAGTTATTTTTGAAAAACTAATGTTTTCATCATGTACCTATTGTTTACACAAGCCAAATTCGTCAATGTACTTTTTAGACAGAAATCATCACCCCTTCCTACATATATGTACATCAATAGGGGCCAAAAACAGAAGAGACTATAAGTAGCTTTGCAATCGTCTTCTTATAAAGTTCTTCTAATATTCAAAAAAAAAAAATAAAAAAATATATATAACATAGCTGATTTTTGTATGAAAGACGAATGAATTTTCATTTTCCATCATGCTATTATTATTATTATTCTTTTTTATAAAATGTGCTTATATTTGGAGTGTAAATCCTTCGTTCAGGGCAAAGCAAGGGATGCAAAGCAAGGGCCGATATACATAATCGGCCACTTTAGAATGCTGAGCATATTACATATATTATTTTTAATATCTCATAAGATAGTAAAGCATATATGTACCTACAGTGAATCCTTTTTCTTGAAGTGACTATTACACAAAAGCTTCACCTGTTCTTAAAGGGGTTGCTTCTATGCGCGTTTTTTCGTATATAGGTAGATGAAAAAAATGAAGGAGCAAAAACGTAAACGACGACAACGACAACGACGGATGGACGGACGGACGAACGAACGTGTCACAAGAGTTTGCTTGCAGTATTGTGCTGTGGATATGGGCGGTCGTATTATAAACAATGTGTGTTTATACTTTGGTAAATGTCCCGGATGTAGCGTGCTGACAGCAGATTTTTCTTTGGAGGTCGTTTTCTGGGTGCTCACCTTTTGTTCATTTCCTGCTGAGTGTGATGTATTAGTGTTTGCATTTCCCTGCACATTATTCGCGTAGTAGTCAGCACTCTGAACTGTTTCAAGTGCTGATGGAGGTGGGTCAATGATGGTGTGGTAGTGAACTCAAGTCTGGGACTATGTGTTTAGGTGCGGGTAAAAAGTCAGGTAAGATAGCTAAAAATGTCTGGCAAATCAAATGTGCAGTGACTGAATGAGATTATAATTCTTCTTTCTTTCCTTTTATTAACTATCCCCCCTCCCCCATGTGACTACCCATACTTCCACCACTTCTCCTTTTTCCCCTAATTTTATGTCCTCGAACCCCTCTCAAACAAAAGTCACGCAGACCCCAATATGGAAAAAAAAAGAGCTAAGTTCACATGGTGTTTGCATTTTTCATGGCACTTATTACTGTAATTGTGTAAATTATATTCGCTTGACCCGGCGCCGCCGCTGCCGCCACTGCCGGCCCCTAGTTCCTGGTTTATGAGGATTGAGGAAGCAGCAAAAAATTCCAACGATGAAAGCTCATAGCGCTGATTGTGGAGTTTTTTGCATATGGTCACGAGAAAGTATCGAATAGTGGGCGGTTATGTGTTTAGTTTATGCAAAGGAGAATAATTAAGCTTAGGTGTTTTTTTTTATTGCAAACTTTTTTTTTTGCAACCTAAACTATAATTTTGTGGTGAATTATATTAAATGGTTATGTTGAACAGAAAAAAAAAATTGTACCCTTTTAACAGTCTCTCCGCTTAACTTTGTTAATATTTAAAGGCTTTCAACGCGCACATTAGTTTGATAATAACTTATTAACAGAAAATCGAGAAGGATGAAAGTGATTTTAAAAATCAATATAATTTTGTATACTGCACAACATTATAATGAAGCCATTTATGCAGATTTGACAGACTTCATTAATGATGTCATTTATTTCAATCATTTATTCAAATATTTAAGTTTCGCGAAATGGGCCTAAAGCGTTCTTGTTGCCAACAAGATTCTGTGATAATTTTGTTGGTTGGGAGTAAAATAATTATATGAAATATGCAACCATTCCTTGATGTGATTGTAGGGCAACTTAAAAATCCACTGGCGAGTTTAAGTGTTTAAAGGATATATTAGCACCTTCAAATTAGGATTGACCACAGGGTTTTTAGAAGCCCGGTAACATTATCATTTAAATCGACAAATTTCAGTAATACTTCGCATTCGGTATCTGTCTTGTCTTAATCTCCGTACAACTAGCTAAATCTCATTTCGATACCATCTCGTTCTCGTCGGGTCATCCTGTGGAATATCAAATTAGCTTTTGAATCTTGAATATTTGATATATTTACAAAAATTATTGAAAGTTAAAGTTTTGTTTGTTTTTTTTTTTTTTTACAGACAAGTGATTTAGAATGTGGTTTGATTAAAATCCGCCAATTTCCACGCCCACTTCTATTTTATTTTAGTTTCGTCCTTACGTTAAAATTTTGGAACAGTATGTCTTGTCCGTGCCGCCCAATACCACACCCACTTTACTTATTTACAATAATTTTATTCTTATATAACATCCTTAGAATGCTGAAAATTTTTAATAAATTTCTTTTGAGAAAAAACTAAGAGACTGAAAAATTTTACCAGATAACTCAGAGGTATACAAATTAATAAGTAAATAAAAAGATCTATACACAAATAAATATGGAAAGAAATAATAATTGTATAAATGAATAAATAAATGAATTTAAAAAAAATGTGACTGCTGGGAGTGGGACTCATGGTTAAGATATGTAAACATCAATGTTCGTACAAGTGCCGGAGTTTAATTATTGAACGTAAACAATTACATTACAATGTAATGTGTGACGCGGCACATATTACACGTAAGGTTCACATTTTTAGTTTACTTTTCCGCCGCCGGTATAGATGGTTAGTTATCAATAATTCACTAAAAAAATTAATGATTAAATAAATATGTAAATACAAAAAATAAAGAAAATAAGTAAATAATTAAATAAATAAAAAAATTAATAATAATATTTGTTAATTTACTTATTTATGTAAATTAACAAATAAAAAATAAAATAAAATAATAACTGAATAAATAAATAAATTATTAAATAAGTAAATAAATAAGTAAATATATAAATAAACAAATAAACTAACTAACAACTAAAAAAACAATGAAAAAATTGATAGATGTTTTATAAGAACTTCTTATAAACTTATATCAGTAAAACTATGTCTAAGTACAAACTGCTCGGTAAGATTTTGAATTCTTTTATAATAATCAATCCAACAATCCATCTTAAGTACACCTTGTAATGTAAATTCACCTCATGAAAATGGTTTCCAGAAATTAAAATACGCCTTTAAAACTGCAGATGGATTCACTATCAATATAGTTACATTGATTTATCTTTTTACGCGTGCTGGAGAAATCATAAAGGTGTCATCATTTAGATATACATATCTAAATTCTAAACTAGCTTTAGCTTTCCAGAGCATCAAAATTTATTTTGTGCAATGAAAAAGAAATGCTTGCAAACAAATAAATTACGGAGTAGACTCACTTTGTTAAGTTTTTATTTAAAATTAAAATTTAGTTAGTAAATCATTTTCTATAGGTAAATAAAAAAATAAAACAAAACTTAATTATAAGTCATGAGATCTTTTATTACATAAGTTCTATATTTCTTGAATAAATAAATTTAATTTTATCAAAGAAAATTATAATAAATCCTTAGAAAAAATCAGTTTGAAACTTCATTCTGGTAGAGTTATCTGACAATACAATATATTATTCATCTTTTAAATGATTGTCTCCTTTGATGTTCAACAAAGTTTTCAACAAACTTTTCTATAACTTACACATCAACTTCATAATAATACCGATTAAATATAAATCCTGCACAATAATCTAAAAATACAACACACAAATATTTTTTTCTAAGTGTTCATCAAAAAAAATGCGACCCCATTAAATTAAAATCACCTCCATTCACCTTTTTCTCGATGCATTAAAAGTGACGAATGTGTGCTGTCGAAAAATAAGTGCGGATACAAATCAAAGTGAAATATTTTTTTTTATTTTTTTCTTGTCTGTTCATTCATATTTAAGAACATAAACAAAAAAAAAATAATATTTAGGAACCCAGAGCCTACAGATACTATATAATAAAAATATTGTCTAAACATTTAGTTTTTTCCTCAATGAAATCATTACTCTTACAATCTTTTAAAAAAATAACAAGTCGTATCCTGTGTAAGTACATTTAAAATCAAATGATTTATTTCCTTGTTTTTAAGCTTGAAATATTTATGTGGCGACTGGTGCGTATTCATATGATCTCAATAAAATTAGGTATCTTTCACTCTTTCAATTGTTTTTTTTTTTTATTAAACTTACACTTTTTTTCTAATTACATTTGCAATGTTAAAAAAAATAAGTGTTGGTGCCGAAATCATAGACACGCATCGGCATCAATTTAGCGCCAAATCGACATAATTAATTTTTAATTAATCATTAATTTTCATTCATGTATCTTTTAATCGAAAAGAGAAGTATCTCGCATGTTGAAGCAGCAATTCATTGATTGTGTCATGCCTCGCACCACATCTGTGTATCTGGATCAAAAAGTTATTATATGAACTTTCAAAACACGCTGTTACCTACCTAACGTATATAAAAAAATGAAGTGAAATACAAATAAACTAACAACAACAAAAAAAAAATAGAAAAACTAATTCACCTCGAAACATGCTTTTTAGAGCACAGTTTTTGAACATTTTCTTACTTTTTTTTTTTTAATTCGTAGCCTCTTGTGAATCGTAAACAAAACTTAAAAAAAAAAAATAAAAAACAACATCTGTTTGTTTTGGATTTATTTTTTACTTTTTTAATTGAAGAAACTATTAACACGAATCTTCGTGAGCTTTTGTAATGAATGCGCTCTCATAAAATCTTTTCTTCGCTGCTGGCACAAATAATCATTGGAAGTATCTGTTTGTACTCAATTTAAATTGGGATTTTTCATTCTTTTGAAGTTAAGTTGGATGTTCTTCGAAGTTATTTTTTTTTTGTTCATCTTCAGGATTTTCTTTGAAAAGTTTTCATTTACTTTATAAATTTTTTTGTTTTTTTTTGTATAATTTTAAACAAGATTAAAGTTAAAATATTTTTTATTTCAATTAATTACGACTATGAAAACTATAAACTTTTTTTTTTTTAATAGCCGTTTGTATATTTATTTGTTTATGTTGTGGAAGTAATCGTGTGGCGTTAGTATGGTATTTATTAATACCTTTGTTCTAAGGAATATTTAATGTAAAGGTTATTTATAAAGCCAAAGTTACTGCAAACTAAGTATGAAGAGTGAAAAAGGCTTCCTTTTTTTAAGGGAAATCAATAAATATTTTATTGAAATGAATGGATAAGATATAATATGATTTATGCAGATAAAAATATCGCTACCTTATTCTCTCACGAACCCTTTTGAAGAAAAATAAAAAATTGCATTCAACTGTTGCATACATTCAGTGGAAAATATGAAATTTTGAAGTTTGACGTGAGAAATCAGGATTTAAAAATATTTTTAAACTGCAAGATACGTTTTTAATAAAAATTTCCATGTAGGGACTTGAGGAGCCTTTTTGAGACATGGGGAGCACAATAGCAGTTTCCACAGTAAAGGAGCCAAATGTTACTATAGCAGCCATTCCAACAGCATTGCCTGCGATTTCAGAAAACCCAACAAGAAAAATTATAACGGGGTCAAACTGGGTATGTGGCACGTAAAGCCGTCCTGTGGTAAACCACATGTCGTTGAAATCCATATCATCCAATTCAGGCAAAAATAAGTTGTTAATCATCGACCTATAGCGCTCGCCATTGACGATGATGACCAGAAAAACGCCGTTCTCAAATAAATATGGACCGATATGATGCCGCCAGCTAAAAATCCATAGATTGGTATTTACCCAAATTCGAAAATTTTGTTTGTTAAAGTAATATAAATAATTTATATTACCCTGTAATTTAAATTACTTGTTAATAAATAATAATAATAATAAATTGTTTGTTAAAGTAGCTATTCATCCAGAAATGAAGCTTATCGCTAGAAATGATTTAATTTTATTATTATGGTCTGTTTCCAACTGCTCTAGAATCTATTCAGCAGAGACCATAGAGCGTTGTCTCTATGGTCGTTTACCTCCAGCTCCTCGGTCGGTTGAATTTTTTACGGGTGCGGGCCCAAGTCACAACGAAAATCTGGCCAAGTTATGGTCTGCGAAAGGCCGAGTTCTTGTGAGCGACGCGAAATCGGCTGCTTCGGATTCTTCTGCACACTCTCACGGACAGTGGCGATGTGTTCGGTAGATCTTGTGTTTCTTCAACGTATACGGGTGTTGGTTGATAGTTTACTGAACCAGTGGACTCAAATTTAACCACCACACTGCGAATAGACATATAGGTAGGACAATTATGGCGACCGTAAAATGAGTGAAGCGCGTGTAACGTTAACCTGAGCAGGATACCCATTTTGTTGTTGAATGATATATCTGCCCATGGTAATTTGGCAAAGCAGACTGAATAAATGACAACCAATTGTAGCTTCAACAATATGGCCGCTATCAACTGTCAAAGTTCGGAAGTATCATTGGAAGACCCTTTATTTAAAAAGAAAATAATTTGATGGCGCTAAAGTTTGAACTATAGAATAAAGAAGAAAAGATAAAAATCGAAAATCACCAATCACCAATAACTTTATGAAAAAATGTGTATTGATCAAAAAATCAGTTAAGCTCAAAGAAAAGCATAAATCATTACTACTTAAATAATTTATTTCCAGAAAACATAACACTGATTTATGGTGATTTGTTTCTGAAGAGTATATTTTTCATTTACGTTTCAATCATTCATATTTCTTTAACTAAATTGTGTACATATCGACGAATTTTTGTATATGTTGTAGATTGTAAATATTTAACTAGTGAACTAAATGAACTAGAAAATCGAGCTGTAGTTCAGTAAATAATTTTTAACTTAACTAAGTCCTCTTTGAAGTGATTTAAAACGCAGAAGCCTATAATATTTTTATTGGATAAATATTTTTTAAATACCCCAGAGTTATTTAAAATTTGAATTTTCAATTTTTTTTTGTATATTGTTAAATAGCATCAACTATTCGTATATATTTCTATATAAGCAACAATAAAACAATACAAATTTCATAAAATAGATACTCAATTTGGTATCTTCATTTTTTATGTTTTTTAAGTATTTATTTATTAAACAAAATAACATTCCCCACTTGGAATAAATAAAAAGAAATTATTAATAAATGTATCTCACTCTCAACTTGACAAAAAAAAATACACATCGCACTCACACTTTCAGCGCAGATAATAGATATAGAACTTCACCTTCCAGTCGATTAACCCCAATTAATTTAACTGAATGCATTTGCACAAATATTTGTGCGATTACATTTCAATTTGAATAACATACATACTAAAATCCATCTCTAGACACGTTTGCAAGTCTACACATAATAACAAAATGTATCTTCACTATTGCAAAAAATTTGCATTGATATATATATATTTTTATATTTTTTTTTTTTGTGTATCATTAGTTGAACTCCTGTATTTTTATTTTTTTCTATGCGAACTCACAGACTGAAAATATTAAACTTACAAAAAATTAAAAAAACAAAAACAATTCTAAAGATACAATCACAATTCGCTGAATGTCAAATAAATGCATCCTCTGCCACCTTCGTCGGCTTCGAGATCAACACTCAATTACTGCCAACTCAGCCAGAGGCAGGCAACAAGCTACATGCACCCGGCACAGGTCTTCTCTTCACTATATACACTCACTACTTGTTGATGTTCAGTATTGTATTTAATATTAAATTTTGTATTTTAATGATTTAGATTTTGCTATTAATAAAGTACGGAATTTAAAATCTGCACATTGATATCCCCGTGAGTATACGGCAGCTCGCCGGTCGGTGGTGGCGTGAAGAATTCCTTCGCTGATACAATAGTTTTTTGTGTGCCACATCGAGTTTTGTAGAGAATTTGGCGGTTTTCATTGTCGACTGACCCAAATGAAGTCTAAATCTTGGAAATTATTTAAAAACTATTTCAAATTTGAGTGATATTACATCTGAAGAGAAGTGGGATATTTTAAATATTTTTTGGTTTAAATTCTTTGTTTTTTTTTTGCATCAATTATTCAAAAATTATATCATTCTGAAATATATCTTTAATTTTATGTGTTTATACATACCTATAGTTTTTTTTTTTTTTTTGTCTTCATCCATAAACATATACCTACATAATATTTATATGTAGCTAGACTAGATATAGTAATTTATTAAGAAAAACTGAGGGCACATCTGTTTTGTGTTTAAGGTCTATTTATAAAAATTAAAAAAAAATACTATTCATGGAAACAGGTTGTTTATATAGACAGTACACGAGTGTGAGCTGTGCAAATTAAAAGATATTTTGATTAATTTATGTATTTCATCGAAAAGCAGCATGATTTGATTTTGGATGAGTTGAGTGAATTCGAAGTAGAGTTATGTTTTTGTTTTGATTAAAACTGACAACTGAGTGATATAAGATTTTAACAGATCTTGTTTTATAGTTGTTCCCTGAAGGAAAATGTCAAAACAGAGAGAAATATGAATAAAATGGAACAGGTTCTCATTAAAAAAGCTGAGCAGGTTAGGTTGGAATTGGTGATTAATGATTATATACGGCAATACACATTACTTGACATGAATCTCAATTTATGCGTACCTATATACTCTCATGGTTGGTACAAGGGCGGATTACAAAAGTAACTATAGGTGCCTCCCTGAATCATCCTTAAATCTGAATGAATTTTAGGTTGTGCCTTTGTGGCAGAACGTCGAAAAATATACTTCGAGGGCTGTTTTTTTCTACCTTTGGCTAGGGTGTGCCATTCACAAAAAATTGAGATGAGCCCTTCTCAACCTTTTCATCTTGACACACCCTCTATATATAAGTCGGATATTCTGATGCCCATCAATGTGCTTATGTGAATGCATTTTTAATTGTAACGGCTGTAATGATTTGGATACATTTTGTTCTTATGCGAGCGAGAAAAAAAAAATTGGAAGTTTTTTACCCCGCCCCTTCTATACATCCACATTTCCTTATATCTTGGTTTTTCGGAAACGGCTTTTATGATTAGGATGAAATTTTTAAAAAGATTGTTCTTATTAGTTAGAAAAAGTTTAGAAAGTGAATTTAATAAAATCCGCCTACTACCACACCCCTTTTTCTTATACCTTCGTCTCCCGGATATGACTATAAAAATTCAAATTAAATTTTCAGATTTTGTTTTTATTAGCGAGAAAAAATTTACTGCTACGCTCACTCCTATCTTGTTTTCTCGGAAGTGGCTATAGTGATTTAAATTAAATTTTCATAGCTTAAATAAATTTAAAGGGTTTTACTTAACCCACTGCCACGCCCACTTTTCTTATAAAATGTTTATCGAAAACGAGTCCAACTATTATGATAAAATTTTCAGAATTTGTTCTTATTAGTAAGAAAAATTTAAAAAAAATGTTTTATTCCACCCACTGCCACGCCCAATTTTCGAATATCTTGGTTTCTCGGAAACGGATCTTACAAATTGGTTCAAATTTTCAGAATTTTTGCTTGGGAATTAAAAAAAATAATAAAATCCGCCCATTTCCACGCCTACTTTACATAAATCTTAATTACTCGGAAACGGCTCTTACAATTTGGATGAAATTTTCAACATTTTTTCTTGTTAGTCAAAAAGAAATACAGAAAGGTGTTTTAATGAAATCCGCCTACTGCTACACCCACTAGTCAATAATTTTGGTTTCTCGGAAACAGGCCAAATGATTGGGAAGACATAGTTTTTTAAATGAAATTTTTCCTTCCAAGTTTATCTTGATAAGTGTCGTCCAGAAGCATTACCAGAGCTTCAGGCAAATGGGTTTTGAAGGGGTGCTGATGCTGAATGCCGGAAGGACTAACCATTTAGAATAAATTTTATATTTGAAGAATACATATTTAATTTTTCAAGGTTTAATTAAGGGCCGAAGCCAGGTTAAGTCAGTGATAATAATTTGAAGGTTATAGAAAATCTTTAATTTATGTTATGGAGTAACGATCACCTTTTAAACGGCTAAGATAAGAGCCTACCTTTTATATTATGTTATTGTAAAAATGACTCTTCATGAAGGAAGTTATAATATTTTCACTGCAAGTTCTTAAGATGCCGAGCTGCTTCACCACAGGTAAAGTTGTTGAAATAAATTAACACAAACAAATTATATAGAACCTCATAAATTAGATCTTAAATGATGTGAAATTGTGCATCGGACACATCACATCATTTCTAAAATGAAAAATTCAAATTTCATATCCATCGTATAACTAAATATTCTTGGCTTGTCTGCCCACAATCAAATGTATATAAGGTGGGCAGACATCTATCGTGTTAGATTTAATTAAATTTAAATAATTACAAACGCATGCAAAAATTTATAATTCGAAGAGAAGTTAGATAGACATCCTGGCGAAAATTGAGGATAGTCATCATTAATTAGCACACTACCACCATGGTATCGTGTGTCGTCGTCGCGTCCATCGATCTGCCGCCTCCCCGACACCTTGCCGACTAGATGATGTGTCTATTTTGGTAAATTGAAAAATTGATTTATACAATAATTTTAGCTGTCATAGTCCTTATATTTTTCTAATAAAATTATAATGAGTAATTTAAATTTTATCTGACATGAAATACGAGCAAAAAAATGCAATATTTTCTTCACCGAAAGATAAAATAAAAAAAAAAAAAAGTCAGAAGCTAATAGGTCCTTTTTTTCTTTTAAAAATAGTCATCTTTCATTTAACATTCTCCTTCTTTTTTATTGATAGAGTGTCATTATTCAAAAATGCATCTATCACAAAAGAAATTAAATGCAAATGATGCATACCTTTAATGGTGTTATTCATACTATACGAGCATGAAATGCTCCACTGAAATTGTCATTGTCAACGTGTCGCTTTGTCGTTATCAAGAATTGTGAGATTTGAAAATGGAAAGAAAAGTCGTCTGCAGTTTGTCAGTTTGTGATGCACAAAAGCATCATAGAAGACGAACGATGAAGAAAAAGCCATCATAAATTGTTAAAATGTTAAAGAAACTGAATAAAGGACCGCTTTGAATACTTAAGAAATTTTTCAACAAATATAACAGTCTGTTTGAAAAAAAGAGATATTAAGATTTTTTTTAATAATATTAATAATTTTAATTTAACTATTTCAATTTTAGGAAAATTCGGGTCAAAAATAGCTACACCCTTTTTATCATGATTTCAGAAACTTTAAACTAATTATGCATTACACTGCGTTTCCCTCACCACCGACCGAGGGATACCATGTATAAAAAAATACAAACCTATCAACACTCCCGACACCCCTGACTATTCCACTAAAACCATCTGTGGCCAAATATACTAAAATACGAGTATTTTTTTTTTGTAAAATTATAATTCATACTTAGTTCAAACCAAAATATGAATAAACACGTGAAAACCGAGATCTGCCACAGTTTGAATATTGTACCAATCTCGAGTTCTTGGAGGGCTCTTTTTGAAAAGCTTAGGCTCCAGAAGTGACAGTGAAAGCCCAGGTTAAAGTAGTTAGTTAAGTGGCGTCTGCTTCCTCAGACTGTAATTTAGTTGCGCCTGCTATCTCAGAATTTAATTTAGTGGCGTCAGCTATCTCAGACTGTAATTTAGTGCCGTCTACTATCTCAGAATTTAATTTAGTGGCGTCAGCTATCTCAGACTGTAATTTAGTGGCGTCTGCTATCTCAGACTGTAATTTAGTGGCGTTTGCTATATAAGACTAATTTAGTAGCGTCTGCTATCTCAGACTGTAATTTAGTGGCGCCTGCTAGCTCAGACTGTAATTTAGTGGCGTCTACTATCTCAGAATTTAATTTAATGGCGTCAGCTATCTCAGACCGTAATTTAGTGGCGTCTGCTATCTCACACTGTAATTTAGTGGCGTTTGCTATAAAAGACTGTAATTTAGTAGCGTCTGTTCAAGGCTTTACTACTGTTTTCAAAACATTAATATCTCAAGTCGAAAGAATGATTTCTCAATTTCCCAAAACATCATTACCTATACATGTTTAAATTGTGTGTGAAAAAAATTCTTTCATCACATACTGTTAACCATCTTCCTCTTTATGCTTCATGGTCACCACACCACACCAACACCACCGCCATCCAACTCAACCCAATTATATGTATATATCCTTTAGTTTTCTCGCTGAGTGGTTTATTTAAGCGTTTTCAGCAAACAAATTACAGTGTAAATACATGCAGTTGGAAGAAGTCCAAAATTGATACCTGTTGTGTCTTGTGTTCCACATCTTGAAAATATTGCCTTAAAATTTATTATTTATTTCACCTCAGATAATTCTTATTTGGCGGGGCGGTAATTACATGGATCTTTTTTTTTTTTTTTGTTGCTGTTGTTTGATAGATTGGCTGCAAGAAATAAGCACAGCAGCGCCGGCATCGGTTGGTAGGAATATATGAAAGGTACAAGAGCACAACCACAACAAAGCCGTAGATAAAAAATATTTGATATTTCTTAGGGGGTGATGTGTCATTATGGTTAAAATACTTCCATGTAAACAATTTTTTTAAACAAAATCAATTATTCATAATACATATTATGAAAATGGCGGACTCATGAAAATATCAAAACAAAATATTTCTTTAAGGGTTGTCTTTTAACCTCCTCGTATTGCTACCTCAGGCTGGAAAACAACAATTGGACATTTTGAATCATTTCTGTTAAAAATTTAACTGATTTACATTTCTCAATGGACATCATCGAAGTATGTGTGGTGTATAGCTGGATGAAAAATGTGTTAAAGAATTTTTTGAAACTATAAAACGAACCCTCAATAACAAATAGTCCATTATTATTTTTTATGGAGACTAAGTAATGAAGAAAATTAAATTAAAATCCGAATTATTGAAATATGTTTAACACATTTGGAACACTGTTTCAACGGAAATACGCATACGATTCTAATTTTATTTGAAAATAAAAAAGAAATGTATGTAGGTCACATTTACGAAAACATAAAAGTTGGAAGAAATCATCAAAAACAAATTAACTTAAACAATTTAAAAAAAAAAAATTTTGACATTATATTATCTTAGGTCTACGTCAATGATTTGACTAACTAAAAATTTTAGTGGTTGGTGGTTAGGCGGTCTTTAAGTCTTTAAGTCTTTAAAAATCCAGACAATTATTTTAAATCGGAGCATAAAAGTTAAAGAATTAACATAAAAAAATTAATATAATTTTATAATTTCATGCTTTAAAATTGAAATAATTGAAACATACGATATGTGCGGCTAACGAAGGAATCTCTGTACTTTACCATAGGTAAGCCTATAAAATTGAGTTTAAGGGTAAATTGGCGGTGATTGTTTGAGGGGAGGAATTCAGCTGAACATTCATCATACTTTACAAGCACACATTTTGTTCAAAAAATTGATCAAAAAGGGAAAGACCAGGAACATTTCCATTTCGACAGTGATCAAGAGTGTCGAGTGTTTCAACAGCCATTTCCTATGAGTTTCAATGAATTATTTAAATTGAATAAAGGTAGATGTATGGCTGCTCATGTGTGGAAGTTGCACTCAAGCTTATAGATATATATACAAATGCATGTACCTATGTTTCATATTCTGACAAGTTCTAATTTCTTATATATTCCAGAAAACCTGAAAATTATGCAGCATTTTTAGATATTCCCAGTATTCAATAAAATTATGTTGGTTTATTGGAGTAATTGAAGGCAGTATTCAAGGCGGTTTTTGATTCCCTACTTTACAATGCTGTCAAAATCAATCATAATTAAAAAAAAAATCGTATCATTGCAGGTATCCGCAAATTCGAGAAGTGATTTTGTCTGGAAACAAATGGAATCCACGACCAAAACGTTAAACCTCACTTTTCATCAGGTAGGTATGTGGCTTTTTGACAAAAACCTGAAACGCACTTTAGTCATTTCAGGTACGAAATTTAATTTTAATCGTTAGAGCCATTTTTGAAAAAAAAGTTAAGAAAACCAAAATTATTTAGTTGTATGGGAGCTGCCCGTTCTTGATGCGGCAGGTCCATCGGCTTAGGCTTTTGGATCCACTGACGCACATACTCACAGACGAATGATGAAACCCACTTTTTTTTTTATTAATAATTGAGTGAATTTGAAATTTTGCCCAAAAGATTATTGATAAAAATAAGAAAAAGAAAAAGTAGTGGAGATAGAAAAGAGCCCTGTGGCACACCCGCTTTTATTTTACGAATGTCAGAATCCATTATTATTAGTTATTTTATTACTATTGTTGAAGAAACGGACCGAAAGGTTGTTTCTAATCCATAGAAGCAGAAACTAAATGCACTGCATATTTTGGACAAGAGGGTTTAAAATACCACCAGGGGCCTGTAACACAACGTGACAAATTTACAAATTTTAATTCACTTGTCCGACAAGCTCCGACAGGAATTTAAAATCCCCTTGACAATATGACAAGAAAATACACATATTATAAGGAAAACCAAAAAAAATTAAAAAAATTCTGTAACACAAAGTGACAAGTTTGGACAAGAGTGTGGCAATGATATAACAAGTGGGTAATTTCTAAATTTCCTTTTTTCTGTAACACTTGTAAATATTTTTTTAATTTGTGAAAAGTGAATTAAGAATTGTCGAACTCGGACAAGTCTAAAAAACCGAAATAAAACAAAAGATTAAAAATAAAAAAAAAACGACTGGATCGCTTAGAACTTGTTCTTGTGGTTACTAACTAAAATGGAGCTATATTTTAAATAAAAAATATCAAAATATCAAAAATAAATGAATTTTTTATTTTATTTATTTTTATTTAAAAAAATGATTTTCAAACAAAAATAAAAATAATTTTCAATATTGTTCAAACTCCTCAGAAAATTTAAAAGCACAATAATAGTCATTATATTATGTATGTATGAAAGATTTAAACCCCTCCGATTTACGTTGCCATATAGCTACCGCCCTGATAATCAACCACCAAAAACTATTAGCATCCCTAGAAAATATACATATTACATATATTTCTTTTTTTTGCAAAACAAATGATTTATGCCCCAAAAACTCTTGACGAAGAACCATCTATATGGCTATCTGGCTGAGGGTGAAGAGGTTTTATATATAGAAAGATGCAATGCAACACAGATGAGAGATAAAGTGATGCCGATTATACACCGCGACGGGATTAATGAGTGTGTGATTTAAGTGAGATGTTTCAAGTTGACCATCACACGGCAGCAGCCACCATGGTGGATTGTTGGTTGGAAGGAAAAGAAGGTGATCCCAGGCTCATCACAGACAACACAAGGAATATAAATATAATTAGTCGCAATTAATATTTGGATGATGAATTGGGCTGTTTCCGCCTGCGTAATCATTTACATTGTCTGATGGTTGGTTGGCCATTCTCTGATGGCTGACATATATGTAGATATACAACATAAAATTGCGTGTCATTTAATAAAACAAAATGAAAGGCAACGTTTTTCCATTCTAATGATTCAGAGCTGAGGGGATCATCTTTAGTAGGTAAACAAAAATAAAAACACACAAAAATATATACGAGTGTGTTTGTTCGTCCTTCATACATACATAAGATGTAGATAGGGATACAGGAGTATTTTTATTCTTCTATTTCCTTATACGTAGGATATTCCAAAAAAAGGTGGCTGAATGATGAATTTGATCCAACACAATAGACACGCAGAAATGGTTGTCGTGTCATGTCTCATGACTATGTAAATGTACATTGTAAATATTCGAGTGCAAACGTCTCCACCGCCGCCGCCGCGCTGCTGCTCAGCTCAGTTCGCTTTTGGCATGGTTGGTTTAGTTGATATAAGATATCAAATACGGATAGCTTAGGCATACTACTTTGATAAATTTTTATATATTCCACCTCCACCACGCGCCACCACCGCTTCCACCAAAGAAGAAAGTCTTTTCTTTTCTGCCTGCTTGAACGCAAAAATTTCATTTAATTTCCAAAAATATGTTAAATCTGTCTATTTTTGGTATAGGTATATGGGGGAGCGCATAGATTTAGATTCTATAAATCTTAACGCAGGAGAGAATAGGAAAAATTAATTCTTGACAGGTATATCTACTTCGTGTACCTACCTACCTACTTTTTTTATGGACCAATTTTTTGTTCTTAATATTTAAGTGAGATATTTTCTTTATAATATTTTTTTTTTTCTTCTTCATATTACGATAGAAGGACTTTTTATGAAGCAAGAGGCGAATTATTATTATTTACTCATTTTTGTTTTTATTTTTTTAGTTGTTTTTTATTTAATTTTTAGATATTTAAATTCAGGAATACTACTGCACTAACTTCTCTGATCGAAAAGTTAGACTTGAGCCTATACAGAAGTAATTAAAGGCTTTTTGCTCATAGGAGCGATCAGCACTTATATACATTAATACATGAGAGGGGATTACATTCCCCGAAACAAAGATGAAGAGGCTGCGCATCTATCTTTAATGTAGATTAGGTAAGCTTTGTTTTAATTTAACAATCATCATTTATTTAAGACAACGTAAAAAGATGTATTCGAGTTAAGACAATTTACCAAGGATCGTTTAAGATAGGATAAAGGAATAAGAAATTGGAAAAGTATTTTCCTGTACCAATGAGTACTCTGAGGTTCGTTTACTCAACAGATTTTTAATATTAATCTTGGACATAAATTAATAATTGTAAAATTTGAACTTTTAAACTTAAACGTTTGTTAGAATTTGATTGTTTAAAGCGGAATTATTTGGCCTAAACAGGTATGTGGCTTTTTCAATCATGCAGCAACATTGATACAGCCCCTCAAGGACTGCATGCAGTCCAGGGCTTTATTCACCGCAAAACAACAGGTTGCTATAACTGCCAGGTCTTTAAAATTAAGAGTCTTTAAAGAAAGTTTAAATGTCAGTCCCCTTTCTTTCCTCCTTCAAAAATGTTTATACAGAAATGAAGCCTTCTGTACTTACATATAATGATTTTTGAGAAGGGGCAACAAATTTCATTCTAGAGGGCGCATTGAGTCATTGAGTTCCCAAAAGATTTTATTTCAATTCTTCAAAATGTAAAAGTTGATGAAACATTTTACAAATATGTATGTATATAATGACACTTTACAAAGTTGTTGTCTCAACCCTTCCCTTGAACATTTTGAATGCAACAAAAAACACAATATAGATACTTAAATAGTTTCCCAACCAAAACCTTGATTTGATAAAAAAAAAAATCAAAATCGTGAAGAAACGTTGATTTGGTTCGCTTCAAAAAACTATAACTTCCCCTCTGATGGACTTAAGATTAAAGTATTTTAATAAAACTTAAAGGTCAAATTTCATTTAACTTATTGTGTGCAATGCCTATATGCCTCATAAAAATTGAACAGAATGCAAGCATATGGTTTTGGGTAGGTACACTGCTAATTGTATACATCGATGAATGCAGACATGATTATTGATTACACATCTGTTTTAGCCTCAATTTCAAATTATATTTATATTTTCCAGATTTTAAAAACTAAATAATTAAATTACTCACTTTTGGGGTTTTATAAAATTGATCACTCACCTGAAATAGAAAAAAAAAAAAATAAATTGTAAATTTTAAAATAAAAATTGAAATATGTTTTGAAAACGTAAATATAATTAAAATATCATAAAATATGTTTTATTATTTTATTAACTAAAATTCAAAGAATTCAGGTTATGAGGGTAAATTGTCTGCTGAACGTGACTAGTGTGATCGAATGGGAATGTGCTTTATCACTTCTGCTTTATTTCTATATATTTCAAATCCTATTAATCAACGTCTGTGTTGAAATTTTTATTTGAATAAAGATGAAATTATTTAAAAATTTAACTTAAATGGGCTAGCTCCACAGCCGACCAAAGTTCACCACCCAAAAAAATCTCGGCTGTAAATTTCACAACAAGTTGCAATCAAATTTACAACTAACTGTTTATTTGTATATTCAACAGAATTTGTGATCAAATTCACAATTAATTGTTGGTTTTACAGATTTGCTATCATTTTTACGACAAAATTGTGAAAATGATCGCAATTTCTTGTTGTAGAATTCACAACGTGTTGTCAATTTTGGTTGTCAATTCTACATTATTATGAATTTGTGAAATCCACACCCCAAGTGAATCAAATTTACAACCTAAATCCATCAAAAGAACAATAATATGTAAAAATGACAACCGAATTTGTTGAATTAACAACAAGGCAGTCAAATCGACAACTAAAAATCTACAATCTTAGTATTGACAGTACAAAAAGTTGTGCTTTCGACATCCAAATTTGTTGAATTAACAATAATGCAATCAAATCGACAACCGCAAATCTGAAATCTACAAAAAGTTGTGCTTTCAACATCCAAATTTGTTGAATTCACAACAATGCAATCAAATCTGCAACCATCTGTTGAAATCAAAGTGAATCGTCCCGTTATCAACTCATTCGCTTTGCAGTTCAATCAGGTCGGTCATCGTGTTTTATCGTGTTAATTAATTTCATGGAAATGAATAGTCATATATTTGTCCTATCTCAAAATACTGAGAACATTACAGATAAAGGTGAAAGTGAAAACAATCCATCCATAAGTAATTCGTCGTCGCCTTCTTTTCTTTTGGACCTGGAAGATTTCAAGATCGTAAGCAATTTTAATTTATCTAAAATTGTGGTGCCGTTTTTAGCAGGTAAGTGGTGTTCAGTTACGTATTTGTTTATATATCTAACTATATAAAGCCAGTCTAGGGATTTTTTTTTATTAAAAAAACGTGGCCGCTCAAAATTTATGTTTTAAATTAAACTATCTCAGAGTAAAAAAAGTTTTGATTGTAAGTAGATTGCTTTAGCTGCTGTTTTGAAATAGGAGACATATGTAGATAAAAAAGCACCACGTTTTGTAAAAAAAATTCTTTGTCGACGGTCCTATACGCCAATATTTTACCTCTGTAAATTGCTGACATAAAACTTTTATAATTGAAAAGGTCGCGGGCTTTCAAAAAGAAGCTTACTCCTACTCAGGTCGGAAAACTTTGTCAAATATTTTTCCGGATAGTGAACTTGGGCTGCAGTTGGAGTTCGAAGACGAGTTGCTGAAGTGGAAAAAAACAGAAGTAAGTACATAGTCAATGACTTTATTTCTGATAAAGGTTCCACAGTCACCATCTTAAACGAAAACCTTGTGTTCTTGAGGTGATTCTAAATGAAAATATTTATGAGATATGAATTTGGGTTTTGTTTCAATTGAATTACTACATCTTTGTCAAACTAAAACCGATTCTAAAAGGTTATTATTTTCTTAGACCAAGTCGAAAAAAACATTTAGAATCGGGTGTAGTTCGGCAAAGACTAAGCAATTTAAATGAAACGCAACACATAAACATGAACAAAAATTATAACTCGAAAACGGAGCGAAAACGAGAAAATGACCTCTTAAGTTTTTTTACTTAGTATCTCAAGAAGCCATGGTTTTTGCCTCAGGCGGTGATTGTATATAACTTTTTACCTACTTTGTTAGTTTCATTAAAAACTATAAAATTATTTGTTTTAGTTTCTACAATGTAGCACGGTCACCAGCGAGATGACCACCTCGGACTGGGTTAAAAATAACAGTTCACTTGGTTTAACACCAAGCACAGAAGGCACCTCACAGCATCTGGATCATCCGCAGACTTTAATTGTACATATGTACGCATTTAAGACCAAAATATCATTTTTTCCTTCACTATCTGTCAGGCATTCGAAAAACAGGACCAGTAAAATTCACTTGGACATTAAGGTATGAATCATTCCATCAGAGTACATACACTACACATGTTAATAAAAATAGTAGAAATATATGTCAGTCTCTTTCAATAAAGGCATGCATGTCGTTTTCAAACTTATTGTTAAATGAATAAGGTTTTTGAAACGCTTTTTCAAGATATTAAATATTATCATTCATGAGAATAAAGAAGTATTTTTTTGTTTGTTGTGAATACAAAATTTTGAATTTTATTTTTCATTATTGTTGCTATGTAATAGATCTAACAAATGTAATTAAAAAATATATACTTATCACTATAAACAGATTCAATAGTCCACCCATTCAAAGTTTTTATGAATAAGTGTAATTGATTTTTTTTAATAATAAAAATTTATGTATGTCATGTCATTAATATCATTTAATTGAATAAAAAGAAATATTAATTATTGAATTTGTACGTTTTTGTTTGTTATTTTGGAACAGAATTTTCAAAAATAACACTGTTCTACAAGGTTTTAGTGTTATATACAAAACTATAAATTTTCGAAGGTTTTTGGTGTGGTGAACTCGAATCCGAAACTATAAATTGTTTATTAATTTAGGTAAATTTTTGAGACATTTCTGTTCAAATATCTCAAAAACTAAAAAAAATAAGCAATTTCTGCCTACAGATTAAGTTCACCACATTAAAAACCTTCGAAAATGTATAGTTTTGTTTAGAATACAAAAAAGGTTAATTTTGTAGATCAGTGTAATAAGAGCAAATGGTTGTAGTTTTGATAACGAAGATTTCAATTTGACTGCAAAAAGTTGTAAAAATCACAATGAAATTTGTATTTTCTACAACAAATCGTTCAATTCGACTGCAAAAAGTTGTGAAAATCACAACGAAATTTGTATTTTCTACAAATTTTGTTGTGGATTCTGCAGCAAATGTTGTTGTTTTCTTATTTTTTTCTGGTTTTCAATTCTATAGCAGGTGTTGTGATTTCTACAACTTGGTGATAGATTTCACAACCATGTCTTAGCCAAATTGACAACATTGGTTGTCGGGTCAATTGTGACAATGAATGCAATCAAATCAACCGCGATTTTCATCATTTCTACAACCGATTTTTTTGGGTGCGAGCTTAATTTTTATAATTTAGGTATCTACTTCTAGACAGGATGTCACATTCACCTACCTGCGGTTCGAGTTGAGAGCGTCTCCAGAATCGGTTGGCATCGCGTGCATGGTCAACACGTTTATCGAGCCAACCGCAACCTATGAATAGTTCTGCCGATGCTAAGATGTCGTATAAGTGGCCTTAAGTATATACAATACATATAGAAAAAAGTGTAACCATCATGACATCTTTAATTTCAGAAGAAAAAATTAAGTTACAGAATAAATTGAGATTTATTATTTTAAAGTAAAGGTCTTCCCATGTGTTAAATCAAAAATCGCTTCATCTCCGAAAAAAAGAGTGGGGAGTCCGTTTTTTGTTTCCACAATAACTCAACTTATCAAGAATTACCTAGAACTATTAGGTTTACACGAACTGCTTGAAATGGAAGGGCAAAGTTATTTTGTTGTTGCAAAAGTTGAGGTAGGTACTTCGTGGAAAAGTAATTTTAAAGTTTTGTTTAATAGTATTATAGCAGTCCTCAAAATATTAAAAAATATATATACAACCTCAAGGAAAAGAGTTTGTTTTTGCACTTCAGCACCATAAATCGCGATATGTTTTGTTTTACTTAGAATCATTACATCAAGAAAGCTAGAAATAAACATTTGACTCCAAAACTAAATAATTCAACAATAAGATCATCGGGAAAACAATGCAACATCTCCCCAGAGGTGATTTTTCACATCTCAAATCGATTTCTCGTTGATTGATGCATTCTTCCCTCTCTATACCTAACCTTTAGCTTCTAAGAGAATTCCCTTTACATTTATAACAAAAACAAAACAAAAAATAAACTATTGGTGGTCGTATATATATCCGATACAGCGCAGGCATATAAAGGAAGGTATAAAATACATCTTCTGGCTCAATCCCTTCCATTCCTTGTTGGGGGAGGGGACAAAAAAAAAACTTTTACCTCATGCATTTTTAAATAAAGAGAAAAACGCTTACTCTAGAGACGACTATCGTCGAGTAAGCCAGATAAGCCGTAGAACAAAAGTAAACCACAAGCTCATCGGGATTATCATCATTTTGTGGTTGTTGGTGATGGTAAAATGGTGCTGGAGCTGGAGCTATAGAGCTGGGGCTGGAACTCCTACTGATGCGATAGCTAAGTTATATGAGTGGGCGGAGAAAGGTCGAACATCACCGGCGCGGCGCGGCGGCGGAAGGAGATATTCTATGGTCAATATTTACTTAATGGAAAACTTAAATAAATAATTACTAAAAATTGGGATTTCCATTCGACAACCCTCTTAGCTATATACCTACCACATATATGAAATGGTTACTTTGGGTTGGTTTGTATATAAATGTAATGTATATAATGGAAAATTCGCTGGATAGTAAAACATGGCTAACCATCATTATAAATAATTAATTCTTATTCGTTTTCCAAGCTCACTCCTAGTATTCAATTGAAATGACCTCTCTGCAGTATAAGAATTGGAGAATGAGAATAGAACGGAAAGTATATGTATATAGTCGCGTTAGCTACATATATCCTTATAGTCTTTTTTCTAAAATCGACAGAACCAAACAAACTCATGCAATAAAATGTAAAACCACTTAAAGCACCTTCGTTGGGTTCCCTTTATCTAATTCGCTCTTTTTGCGGTAACTGGTAATGGTTCTGCATGTGTTAGGTATATGGGATCAGAACAAATTACAGTATGGATAACAAGACAAATATAAGAAACAATTACGTCTCTTGAACACTGTAGAATAAATGTTTCATGCTAATCTATTTTTAAGAATAATTTTCTAGTGAAATCCAAGTGTAGACTTTTAAGCGCAATGATACCTATTTATTTTGGCATAAGAAATACTGGCTTAGAAATTTGACTAACATAAAAAATTAATAAGTAATTACATGTCGAAAAATTCGGTTTGCAGATCATGTGATTTTAAGTGAAGACAGTCAATTTCACGTCGCTCACTCGGACTTTCACAGACCATAACTTGGCGAATTTTGTGTCGAGACTTGGGTCTGCACCTGTACAAAATACACCTGATCCAAGAGAGACAACGACGTGTGTTCGCTGATCTAATTGTCATCGAAAAATCATATTTAGCAATGAGGCCCGTTTCTGGATGAATAGGTACGTCAACAAACGAAATTTTGAACGATACCAATCCACATTAGATCCAAGAGCTTCCAATGCAACCCGAAAAAGTCACTGTTTGGTGTGGATTTTTGGCTTGGCGGCGTCATCGGTCCATATTTCTTTGAGAACGACGTGGGCTAGGCCAACACCGTCAACGGCGAGCGCTATAGGTAAATTAATACCAACTTCTTTTGACCCGAATTGGATGATATGAACACCAACGACATGTGTCTTTAACAGGATGGCGCTACGTACCAAACAGCTCACACCACACTGGAAATTCTGTACGAGCTATTCCAGAGCATGGTTATTGGTTACCCCACGTTGAAGCTTACCCCGTTAGACTTTTCCTTATGTGGAAGTCACAGGTTTATGCGAATAAGCCACAAACCACAGCGGCCCCCAAAGCAACGTAACCCCATTGATAAAATTCAGCCTAATTTTTCCGCCAGAGTCATGGAAAATTCGACATTTCGGATGCGCGCCATTCAGCGAAGCGACGCGACGGCGGACATTTGAACGATGGTTTATTTCATACATAATGGCATCGAGACTTTTCAAACGAAAAAAAAAAAATGGATGATATCTCACACACACTCTTTATTTAAATTTAAAGATTTGAGGCGCTTAAGATTTTAAGATATTTTTTCTTCGGTACTTTTCTCCAGCATTTACTGTTTAAAAGTTACATATATGTGGAAAACCGATATTTTCGTCATCTTACCTTGATTAACGTTTTATGTAAGGCAATTTTTTTACAATGGATTTTTACTGCCACCGATGTACTCAGTAAGATACTTGCTCACTCACTTAGACTACAGCGACAATATCAGATAATCCGAACCTTATCTTAACTAGGTCTGATCAAGACTGTTGTCAACCAATACCTTCGTTTACCATTTCTTGCAATTTTTTTTATTTGATAAGAATCCATTGCTTAACCTTTCAAACCCACTGTCAGTATATACAACGAGTATACAGTATACACCACCCATTGAAATGAATTTGCTATACGACCAGAATAAAGTCATTTGCAGAAACACCACCATTAAACCATTATGAGATGGCAAGTATGTGCACATGCATGTGGCACGTCATTTAATTTTTATTCCGTTGGCGTATCATGGGTGCTGCTGGGTATTGGATTGGCCTTACCTATCATTTTAGTAGATAGTTTCTTCCTTCCGGAAACTATGCGATGACAACGACAACGACGAGGACCTATGATGACAACGAACCTACGAATGATAGTGTTGCTATATAAATGACCTTTTGTCCTCGGTTTACAAAAAAAAAAAAAATATGTGCTGGGAATAAAATGAAACTAATATCAATGAAATCCTTATAAATAATCATATATATAATATTGTTAAAACTTTATTCAT
Source organism: Epistrophe eligans (assembly GCA_951394125.1). Lineage (NCBI taxonomy): Eukaryota > Metazoa > Arthropoda > Insecta > Diptera > Syrphidae > Epistrophe > Epistrophe eligans. Next base: position 30,049,148 of record OX596028.1, read on the forward strand.
CCTTAAACGAAACAATAATTATTTTTAGAGAAAAAAAAAAATAAAAAAAAAAAACACTTTTATCCTTGACCAATTGAAACATCCAAAAATGTGTATAAAACCAAAGTCACTGCCAACGCCAGCCCCTTTCATTCAAAAGACTAATCATTATACGCACTTTTATCGATTTAAAGAATTAGATCATTGTCAAAGATCTAAATGACGCATGATTAATCATTATGGTGACCATGCTAGGTAACTGAATTTTAAAAATCTTTTTCTGGTCGAAGATCCTTAAGGTACCTACCATCAATTAAGTTCAACATCTAGGTATGTATAATTTTCTATATCCTTATCAATTTAATAGTAGTCCAGTTCTGTTTAAAAAGCTACAACCAATTTTCCTGTTAAATATTATCACAAAACTGGAGTTACCAACAGACGACACAGCCGTGCTTCAAAGCTCTTTGTACCCAAACATTTGTAAACAACTATTTTTAAATCTTAATAAATCTAATCTAAAAATCTAAAACTTTGAGAAAATCTTTTAAATTCATAAAAAAAAAAACGGAAAGATAAAAAGGGGCAGTCCATCCTGAAACTTTAATAAATATATCGGGTGTTATTCTTGAAAAACAAAGTTTTGTCTTCATAGTTAAAATTAAAATCATATTTAGTTTCAATTTTATTTGTTAAATCTTTATATGTATGTTCAAAAAAAAAAGAAATTATTAAAAAAAAAATTATTATTCGAAGATTATTTGAATTTTAAGAAAATGGTCACCCTATTTTTTGATATTACGTACGCTTACCCGTGGCGTTGTTGTACCACGTCGTCGTCGCGTCAATCGTTTCGTCAGTATTGATTAAAATCGTTTATTTATATAGTGAAGAAAACGAACAATTTTTCATTAATTGATTGAAGTGTCGATGCTGAAGGTTAAAGTGGTTGGGTGCACACGATTAATTCACAAAAAAATGAGGCATTTAAGCTTTTGGCATTGGCGCTTGTTTGTATTTGCGGACAACGAGCGGAGCAAATTCTTCAAGTGCTTTAAAGAGAAGGCATTTACTTTTTTTTTTTTGCTTTTTTTGTTTAAATCATGTTGATGGCTTGGTATTATTTGAAGGGCAACAAAAATGTATTTTATTTTATTTTTTTTATTGAGGACAAATTGAGTCTATGTATATAAAATTCTATGAGATCGATGAATTGGGTTCATAGAACCACCTGTTGTTGGTTTGGAAATAAAACTTTGTGTTGTTTTTAGTTACAACAAAAGCTTTCTGACATTGACACTGATTTTGATCGAAATTGTATTTTTATAGTTGGATTTTTGATCAAGAAGATTTTTGATTTCAAGAATCGTTGTTGAAGATGGATGAGAATAAAAATATGAGCAATACTTTTTGCAGATAGGAATTCCTTTTTTAGGAACGTTCAAAATTTGAAATGGTATTATTATATGAATACTTGAATGTTTTGAGAAAAAGCTTTCAAGGTTATTTGGCAGAATATCGTCCTTGTGGAATTTAAGAGGCAAATTGACAGATGACTGTAAGGACGTCTTTGTGATTTTATGGAAAATATAGTTTGGTCTGGTCTCTCTTTTTTAAAGTGATTTAATACTTGAAAAAATATACAATCTATCAAATCCCCATCCCTTTTTACGATACTAATGTAAATAATCAATGGAATTATCATTTATCAGAATGGTCAATAATGTACAAACACTATACAATAATGTATTAAACTTATAATCTAAAATCAAGTTAATATTTTAATTTTTTGAAAAGAAGTCAAACTAGACAACAACACTCAACAACAACAACAATAAAGATAAAAGCACCATAGAAATATTTAAAAATAAAAAAAGAAGGTGTTATACCTGCTGCCAGTGATAAAACGAGACGACATCGCCAATGTACGTGACATGATCCTCAAACAGGACAAGGCACATATACTACATTGACCACATGTGTCCACATAAATATTTAGCCACCTTTATGTTCCCCAATGGGCTCATACCGATCCATTGTCGTGTCATCGACCAATGTCGTCGCTTTTGACATTCTTTTCTTCTCCGTCTATTTTATTTTTTTAATTTCTTTTTTTTTTTTTAATAAATTTTTCATCCGGACACGATGTTAGTGCAATGTTCGAACAGAATGACTCTGTGCCGTGGTCAGTGACAATAGTCTGATGTTCATTCTATTACCAGGAAAAAAAAAAATGGAAAGGACCTGGCTCTTATATAGACGGCAAAACTGAACATGGCGATTAAGGCGAACCGAAAACGACGATACTGGCGACAATGACGACGACGACGATGGACGCGACAAATCGAATTACTTTTTGCGTGTTGAATACAAATTGTTTTTAAAGATTTTTGTGTTTTTCTTATTTTGCAATATTAATGCATCACATATTTTGATATCCTTTGTCTGCTTTTAGTAGGTATATAGACGAAAAGTATTACATCATCCATCCCCAAGTAATGCATTATATCAGTTTCTAGACTTGAGTACATATTTGCCAAGTGAATTTTATTTTTAATTATATTCAAGTATAAAATATACAGCTTACTATGATAGGGTTGTTCCTTAAATGCTCACTTTTAATTGTTTAAAATTGCGACTTTAAATTTTGGTACAATTTGAAGATATTAATATCAAACTGTTTTAAACTATTTAAAAAAAAAAACTGTTTGTTAGCTTAAAATTTTGAATCCCCGGTCTGGTAAGGTTAAGATACCTGCCTTAAGCTTAGGTTTAAAACCGCAATTAACAGACACTATTTTTATGACCAGTTTTAAAAGAATAATTCCAAACTCGGTTTTGGTTTTAGTTGACATTAGTTAAGCCGGTCTAAAAGTTAAAAGTCATTGATAAGCTGGTTAAAAGCCGTTTATAATTCGATTTGAAGCCGGTTAAGAGCCTTAGATAAGCCAGTTAATAGTCGTTAAGATAAGCTGGTTAAAAGTTGTTGATAAACCAGTTAAGAGCCATTGATAATCCGGTTTGAAGCCTTTGATAAGCCGGTTAAAAGCCGTTGATAAGCCTGTCAAAAACCGTTGATTATGCGGTTAAAAGCCAATGATAAGCCGGTTAAGAGCCGTCGATAAGCCAATTAAAGGCCGTTGATTAGTGGGGTTAAAGTAATTGATAAGCCGGTTAAAAGCCGTTGAATGTAAATTTAATTGTTTTCAAGATATTGTTTTCAAAATTTCTATTAAAGATCATGTTAATTTTGTCGACTATCAATTTAGTTTTACAAATAATACTGGATTTACACGACGGAAAATAAAATACGTATATTATATATAGGATCATTTACAAAGCTAAATCGCAGTGGATTGAAGTAACAATGAAATCATATCATGACGCTAACTATTTTAATTTAACTTCCTATTTGTTATGATATGAACAAAGTGAGGGTTGTAAGAAAATAGCGCGTCAGGTTTTTTACCAAAAAAATCTCATAAGGGAAATAGGGTTTTGACGTTTTTAGAAAAAATTGCCTTAATAGGTATTCAAGTATATCTTTAAAATGACTTCCAATGTATTGTGCTTAAAATTATTACAAACAATATTGCATTTAAAATGTGTACCTTTTTTTGTCAAAGATATCATAAAATTACTACACTTGTTTCGAAACGAACAAAAAAAAAATGAAACTGAAAACATACAAAATGCAGCTGGAGACTCCAGCCCATAAAAATTTTGGTGGGAGCTCATCCAAGTGTTGTTGTTTCATTCAAACCTTCAACCTAACCTAATTAAATCAACAAATTTAAAATTTGTATTTCTTAACAGTTAAACATAAAACTCATATAAAGGGTGTTTATTTCAGAGGTATAGAAATTTGAAATGGAATAAAGCAAAGGTGATTTTTTTAAATTCACATGAAATTTACTTTATTCGAAAGATAATCTTCTGGTATTATAATTTAAATATGATTTCTGGCATATGACCGCCACGGCTGGATAACGCGGCGAATGTTGTCCTCCAAGTGGTCAATCGTTTCGAGCTTATCAGCATTGACTAGCGACTTCACATATCCCCACAGACACAGTCAAGCGGCGTTAAATCGCACGATCTTGGAGGCCAATTCACGGGTCCGTACCGTGAAAATATGCGGTTACCAAACGTTTCCTTCAATAAATCAATTGTGGCACGGGCTGTGTAACATATTGCGCTGTCTTGTTGAAACCACAGCTCCTGCACATCATGGTTGTTCAATTGATGAACGAAAAAGTCAGTAATCATGGCTCTATAGCGGTCACCACTTACTGTAACGTTCTGGCCAGCATAGTTTTTAAAGAAGTACGGACCAATTATTCCACCAACCCATAAAGCACACCAAACAGTCGGTTTTTGTGGATGTAACGGTGTCTCAACATAAACTTGAGGATTATAATCACTCCAAATACGGCAGTTTTTTTTATTGACGTATCCATTCAACCAAAAGTGAGCTTCATCGCTAAACAAAATTCGCTTATGAAAATTGTGATCAACGGCAATTCTGTTTTGGGCCTATTTGGAAGCGTTGTTCAGGCGTCAGTCTATTCATGTTGAAATGCCAAACCAAACTTTAAAAAAATCACTTGACAGCTTGTCAGCGATAAATGGCCGTCAGTTAAAATAGTATTGACAACTTAAAGTTCTATACCTCTAAAAAAAAACACCCGTTATATGCTCATTTAATTACCTTATATGTATATATTGCACTCAATTAGTATAACCATTAACTTCTTTCATTCAATTATAATTCAGACTTTGTAGAATAAAGTATGATTTGCATATTCCTAAATTTATGACATACATTTTTTGTTAAGGTCACACAATTACACATTAAATTGAAACTCCTTTCACACAACTAGAATGAAACATTCAAAATTGAACACAATATTTTATTAAACAATTTACACAAAGACAATATACGCAACCTTTCAAATCTCCTAAAATCAATCCCAAACACCAACATTTAAATGTATCTTTAACATTAAGCTGCAATATACCTAGTTAACAACCACAACAACAAGTTCGTCCATATTTGTTCACATCTATATAGTCTGTATATTTTTGTCATACCATTTTTGTTATACCATTCCAGCACACATAGGCAATAATTATAAATTGATCTTCAAGAAATATCTATGAAATTGATTTAACAATAAAAGAAAATTGTAAGTACATACCTAATTTTCCTAAATGATCAAATTTTATTCAGAAAACTCCTTTAATTTTATTTATTTAACCATCTGTGAAGATTATTCAAATGTTTTTCTGCAACACGACAAAATTGTCAAAATATCGTACCCAATTGAGAAATATAATAACAAATGTCGCAGAAAGAATTCGCTATGAGACTTTGTGTTGATCAAATAGTGTAAATAAATATTTAACTTGAGTGATGATGATATGAAAAAAGAAACTACTATCAGGTACTGTGGGATCCACACCGCATCGGTCGATTTTCGACGATCGACAACGTCGACCGATGTCGCGTCGTGATACGTTTTCAAGTAGTGAAGGAGGACATCGAGAAACTGAAGGCGTTGTTTATAGATATGCGAATGCAATATCATCATTTATTTCTTGATGTCGACATTTTTGACAGTAAACAAAAATGACGGGGGGGGGGGGGGGGGGGCAGGGGAGGTATGAGACATGCATGCATCAAATAATTTATAATAAAACGTCAAACAATTTTTGGCGGCGGCGTGGAATTGGGTTTCATGGGATTTTTCTAAAAGTATTGTACTCTCACATCATTTTATAGCTAGATATATATGTACATACATAGTACATACGTATAATACATACGTACGTTCGTCATGTTTCTGTTAGTTGACTATATTTAAATGGTTAAGTTCGTAAAGCGGAACGGTGCTGTTATTCTTATAATATTCAAATATAAAACAACAATAGAAAAATACTTTAGTATAGAAATGAGTACAATAATTTTTGGTGTATGTATTATGTTTCTGAAAATATTTAAAAGTTAATTTCAATATTTGATACATATCTACATATTTTTGAAAGCGATCGAATTGGGAAAAAATTATATTTTTTTCGTAAGCCTAAAGGAGTAAATATTATGAATCTGTTAAAAAAAATTTAAGAGAGAAAAAAGTGCTTGCCTCGTTAACGGCTTGCTGTTTTGTTTGAAACAGACAAACAGTGGCGCAATATTTTAGACGATATAAAGTAAAGGGATTTTTGGTATGATGCTAGGTTAAAAACAGGATTTTTGCATTTTTTTTTTTAAAGTAAGCATCGTGCTATTTTTTTATATTTTATTAAAGTTAAAATTACAAAATACATACTTCTTTTTATATTTTCGTATCATACTAACTCCGAATGTCACTTTGACAACTAGAAATGTGAAAATGGTATGAATTGGCTTACTTATTTACACGAACTGTCACTTTTTTAAGACGTGTTCAGCTGAAGTTTATTCAGAAAATAAGTTCAGTATGATACTAGTTACCTATAAAAAATACTTAAAACTAAGAACGTTTTGGTAAAGAGCTTTAAAGTTAGTAAATTGTTAAGTGGTATCATGTTAATACCTTAACTTTAGGCTGTTTAAAATTTTGCGCTAGTGTTTTTAAAAATTTAATGTAAATATTTCCTAAAGGGTCTGCTGATTCTAGAAGGTTCTGAAATGTCTGTTTTTACTTGCATTATATGGCTTGGTTTCGTGTAAAAACAAATTTGAGTTTTTAATCAAAATTAACACTATATACGATGGGAGAGGAATCCTAAAAAGTGAGTTTCGTCACTAGAGCGTGTAGCTTTTATACGATATAGTTTGTTCTAATTTTCTCGAAAACGGCTCTAACGATATTGATTAAACTTCATGCCTGTAACGCCCATCATAATGTGATTGTAAGAAATCTACCTTTCAGTTTTTTTTGGCAAAAATTCACGCAATGGAATAACGGCTTTTAAATGGTTAGATCGATTATGCTATATTATGGTTTTTAGCAGCTAAGATCAAGTGCAATGACATTATACAAATTATGTCTGTAATTACGGCAACATAATATTCCAATTTTCGGTTTGATGCATAAGATATTGATCTTTTTAAGCTTTAGCTTTTTTATTTTAGTTCTTTGAAACACACAGAAACATCGATGATCGAAACGATGCCAAAGTCTTTTCTATGAACTTTGGTCGCAGTTCAGAAGTTTTTATTTGTGACAGTGAGAAAGTTTAGTAATTTTTGAAAAATGAAAAAAATATCTATGGATATTAGAAAAAGCTTCAAAGTTTCTTGGTTCTAGTCTAAACACTGACAATTTTATTTCTAAAATTTATACATTTTAAAGCTATCACTACTTTAATAAGATATTGTATCTTAATGTGTAGCACTTATCAATAAATTAAACAATTATCAATAAAACTAAACTAAAAATGTAGGCCAATAATTAAAATAAAACATTAAAAAATTCCTGCAAAAAGATTTTAGATATAGATTTTAAGATTTGAAAAAACTATTGCAACCTTTTTACTTAACATTTTTTGAACCAAGCAAGCTCACACAAAAAACAGTTATGCATTCCGGTGATATTTTTATCTCTCAGAATTTATAGTTAGTTTTTTATTATATTTAAGTAAACCACATCAACATTTGAAATAAATTGTTTAAATTTTTTGCCTTTTATCCCGCTAGATTTGTGATTCACCACACTATGCGTCAGAACTTCAGCAGTATAAGTAAAAATTTCATTAGGATGCTTGTCACGTAACGCTATTCTTCTTAAACAACATAATATCTTATCCGGGTCAATGACGGCCGTATTTCGAAGAAGTAATAATAATTAAGTACTGATCATTATCGGGTAAAGTTGTCTAACAGCGTCAGTGCACTTTTGTGTTATTTACTGAATCTTATCTAAGTTACTTGGGTATCTACACTCTAGAAACTGGAATTCTGCCATTATGTTCTTCTCTAAACAAGTTGTGTCCAGCTCCAGGGTTCTCCCAAAGAAGCAACAAACTTTTATTTATTCGAGGTTATTTTTATTCACTAATCTGAGATATCAGCCGTAACTGAATCACATTCTGAGATAGTAGACGTCGTAGACTGAGAAAAAAAAACGTCACTAAATCACAATATGATATAGCAGACGTCACTAAATAACAGTCTGAGTTATAGCAGACGTTACAAATTCACAGTCTGAGGTAGCAGACGTCAATAATTAACTACTTCAACTGTCGGTTTTGTTCTTTAAAAAAAGGATAGATACTCAACTAAGTATACTCTTGATTGATTTACTTTTTTAATTTTTTTTTTATTGAACTGATATATATTTAAAATTAGTTCTTAATTCTATTACTCTTGATGATTATGGTGTTATGTTCGCGGACACGGACTATATATTTCGGTTCAAACCGAGTGTGAACTATAATTTCACAGAAAAACTAATATTTCAATGGAATTCACCAGTGATGACTTGTGTGGTATTGATTGGTTTCTTTCCTAGATTCACTGGTAGCCGTTAATCGGGATTGCTTTAAATGCAATTTGATAAACAGTGACGCGAAAGAAGAGGTGTAGGTAGGTACCAACATATTTTTGGCTAATTTTTCACAAAGTGGAAGAACTTAAGTCAAATTGTTTTGAGTGATTACGATCAGCGTTATCTTTCAGAATCTTAAAAAAGAGTCCTGATGGGCGAAAAAAAGATTCCCCCATAAAATTGTAATAAAACACCAATATATGAATTTTTAAACGTTATAATTCAAACAGTTTCTTAAAACTAAACTTAAACTTGTCCATTATTAAAAGAAAATTGCGGCTTCATACTGAACAGAAAACAGAATTGACTTGAATTGATTTTACAGTTAACAGAAACAGACAATCGAAAATTATACACAAATTCCACAATCCACATACAGAAAGTTAGTTATAGACAAGACGAGGCAACGAAATTAAAATAAATGGAAGTATATGTAGAAAAGCAAAAACTTTCCAATCGTCGCAAAACATATGATTTTGGGTAGGTATCTGCGAAATTTGCAACACATATATTGATAGAATACATGAATCATGAATAAGAATTAAGCTCTGCGGAAAGAGTCGACAGATGACAGATTTCATTTTGAAAGTATTGAAAGAATATTGTGTGTTTACAAAAAAAGAGTCGCAAATTTTTAGAAGGAGTCAAATTGCAATTGTTTGGCGTTATAAATAAAAAATCGCACTCAAAAAAAGGTTCTAAAATATGGCTATCAAAATCTTCGAAATAAAACACAACTTTAACTTTCAACTTTTAAATTTTCAGTGGTTTATTAATGCCCTTCATATAACCTTAATAGTTTGACAAATTGGTACATGGCTAAGTGTTATAAATTGTGTGGGTTACTCCGAATACGTCATATCGGCTGAATTCAGAGTGGGTGGATGACGTAAGTAAAGAGGCAGCATCCAACATTCTCCCCCGCCAGTGAACGAAGCAAACGATCAAAATTTTCATCAAAAAAAACAATCTTGTGCGTCTACCAAATGCTCCTTTATGTTTGTGTGTTTGTCTCACATGTAAAGAAAGAAAGTATTAATACATGTACATAAAGTGAATATTAGGTATAAGAACACAACTGATATTAATTTTATTCATTTTGAATTTTATTTATCTTACAAAATCGCAGCATGTAAATTTGCAAATAAATGGCAGTCTAACATGGGCCCAAGACGAACTTCCAGTATACTGGAAAGTGGACTGGAACACCAGTTGACTATTTTATTTTCATCTATTTTCTATTCTGATTCTCGTTCTGTTGTCCGGCATAGTGAATGTTGAAAGCGCGTAAATTTTTTTGTTAATTTTGTTAAAAATTTAATATGTGTAGTTTTGATTTTCGTTTAAATTTATTTTCTTTATTATTTTGTGTTGTTGTTATAATTTTGAGTACATTATATTCGTAAGTTTAAGTTATTTGGTATTGTACCTAATAAGAAATTTACCTCCCTGGTAGGTAAATAGTACAACTCGCCGCCATTGAAGATTTTGTTTTGTTTTCAGTACTCGAATTTTTATTGTTTTATATAATGCAGTTTGTGTTATAAATTTAGTTGGTGCTTCGTAAATAGTGATGGATTAATTATTTATCAAGATATGTTATAATTTTACTTGGCCTTGATTAAATTATTTCGACGTTGATCATTTTATGCATATGTGTGTGTATGTATGTATATGTATTATATGGTTTTACGTTCAAACGAAATAGATTCTCGCTATATGGTTGCCAACATGGGGAAATTTGGGTGTGTTGCGTTTTGAAGGCGAATCATTTTATGATTTAGTTTTGACTAATTTTTTATATTTTATTTCTATTTAATTATCATTTTCTTATAAATTTAATACCAATTTATTATTTTAATTATTTTATTAGTTTTCTTTACAGGATCATCATTTCATTTTGTTGCTGTTTTTTATTTTAATTCAATTCGATGTAGTTTTAGTTGTTGGGTGATGGATGTTGAATAAAATCCTTTTAGATCCTTTTATGAGCGACTGTAATGGTTTTAATGAGTGTTGATTCGGTATATTTTTATGATTTGTTGTTTAGATTAAAATATATTTTAATTTTAGTTGCTTCTTAAATGGACTGTATTTTAAATTTTGAGTGTCTAGGGGGTATAATAAGCGAATGAATTGTGAATTGTATAAGCATGGTTGAATGATGAATGAAATATATTGAACGATGCTGGGTTACATGATTAGTATTATTGAGTGTGATGATTGAGTATTAAATGAAAGAGTGAGTGTATTATTTCTGAGTGAGTGAATGAGTAAATGAGCGAGTGATTAATTGAATGAGTGCTTGAATGAGTGAATGATTAAATGAGTGAGTGATTGAATTTAATTTTAGATTTTAATTTAGCTGTGTGTTATGTTTTCTGTTTATTTTTAATTGGATTTCATTATTTTAATATGTTGTGATTAGGGTTGTTACTATTTTCAGTTTATTGTTAGAGGTTGAAGTTGAGGTTATTGTATGTTTTAGATTATTGTGTTTTCGGTATTGGTGCTGTTGGATGGAAGTGGGCAAATTTTGGTTATGGGCCTTTTGAATTCCCCATTTTGGGTTTTCACTTTAACTACTCGGATGAGTTCGTCTTCTCCTGGGTACGTCACAGTGATACGTGCCATAATCCATCTTGAAGGTGGAAGTCTTTCATCCTTCAATAAGACTAAGTCCCCGACCTTAGGTTGTTCTTTAATTTTCAGCCATTTGGGGCGATGTTGAAGTCTATTTAGATATTGTTTGCTCCATTGTTTCCAAAATGTTTGTAGGGATCCTTGCAGACGTTTCCATCGGTCAATATATCCAATTTTTTCGTCCGTTAGATCTGCTTCAGGAACAACATGACTAGAAGTGCCTATCAAAAAATGCGCTGGCGTTAGTGCATTAAAATCGTCGAAGCTGTCTGTCAACGGGCAGAGGGGTCTCGAGTTTAAACATGCTTCTATTTGTGCTAGAAGTGTGCTGAGCTCCTCAAAGGTCAACGCTTCGTTTCGGGCCACGCGTTTTAAATGGTATTTAACTGATTTCACTCCTGCTTCCCAGAGTCCACCGAAGTGAGGAGAAGCAGGAGGAATGAAATTCCAATTTGTGCCTGATTTGCTTAATGCTTCAGCTATTTCGTTGTAGTCATATTCTGAAGCCTTTAACATTTTTTGTAATTCTGTATTCGCTCCTTTGAAATTGGTTCCGCAGTCACTGTAAATATTAGAACAAATTCCTCGCCGTGCTGTAAACCTTCTGAAAGCAGCAATAAAGGCTTGAGTTGTCAGGTCTGTTACAGCTTCCAAATGAATCGCTTTTGTTGCAAGGCAGATAAATATTGCGAAATAACCCTTATACTTTTTTGAACCTCTTCCTTTCCAGGCTTTCACTTCCATGGGTCCAGCGTAGTCAACACCTGTGTGGGTGAAAGGCCGTGAAATGTTGACTCTTGGAGCTGGTAAATTACCCATTAATTGTTCCATCGGTTTAGGTTTGTTTTTGAAACAAGGAAGACATTTGCCAATGTGTTTCTGTACCGTCCTTTTAATATTAAAAATCCAAAATTGATTTCTAATATATAATATAACCTGCTGCAATCCACCGTGAAGTGTTTTCTCATGTGCATCATTAACAATGAGTTGCGAGAACACATGATCTGGTTTCAAAATAATAGGGTGCTTTTCATCGTAGGTAAGAGCTGAGTTTTGAAGTCTTCCTCCAATCCTAATGATACCAGTTCTATCCATAAAAAGAGTAAGCGTTTTGTAGAGTTTTGTTGTTTTGTTCTTCTTTAATTCGTTAATAATCTCAGGAAACATTTCTTGTTGTACAAGTCGCGCAGCAGTAAGTAATGCTATTTTAAGTTCTATGGGTGACAGAACTGAATTCATCCTAAAACCTTTGGCCTTCCTAACGTTGTAGACAAACCTATTCACAAACGCTAGACTTCTCAAAACTTTATTAAGTGTCGAATATTTGTAAATCAGATTTATTAAACTATTTTCATCATTAAGAGCCAAATGAATTTTGATCTCTCTTTTCTCCTCTTCAGTTTCGATATGGGTGGGTTGTGTTGGGATTGAAAATTTCCATTTCTCTTGAAGAAACTGTGGTCCTTTCCACCAAAGAACACTATGAATTAATCTCGATGGTAAAACTCCGCGAGATGCAAGATCTGCTGGGTTTAATTTAGTTGGAATGTGTCGCCATATGCTAAGATTCGTAAGCCGCTGAATTTCCGTCACACGATTTGCAATAAAAGTTTTCCATCGTGACGGTGGTGCAGTTATCCAACAAAGGGTGATTGTTGAGTCAGTCCAAGCATACATTTTTACATTTTTAAAAGGGAGCACCGAATATGTGTAGTTCAGTAGTTTAGCCAGCATCACCGCTCCACAAAGCTCTAACCTTGGCAAGGAAACTGTGTTGACTGGAGCCACTCTGGTTTTGGATATTAGCAAATGGGTGTGAATGCAGTCATTGCTATCCAGGATCCGTATATATACTGCAGCTCCATACGCCTTAGTGGAACCGTCGCTATAACCATGAAGTTCGAGCTCTTTTATACCACCTTGTGTATTTATCCACCTAGGAATCCGGATATCTTCGAAAATGGCAAGTTCTTCCTGGAATGATATCCATTCCTGTTGCAGTTCTACCGGAATTGTTTCATCCCAAGAAAGCCCTCTCAACCATAATTGCTGCATCATAATTTTGGCTTTGATGATACAGGGAGAGATCCATCCTAGCGGATCAAACAGTCGTGCAATCGTTGAAAGAATTGTACGTTTCGAAACTGTTTCTTCAATGGCAATTTTTTGAAATGAAAATGAATCAGAAGAAGGGTACCAACTGATTCCTAACGTTTTTGTATGATCGAGCATTCCAAAGGTGAGTGATATACTTGTTTCGCGATCCTCTTGCGGAATGACACTTAGAAATTCTTCATTATTACTCATCCACTTTCGAAGATGAAATCCAGCTGATGATAATAACGTTGAAATTTGATTGTATCTTTTTCTAGCTTCTTCAATTGAGTCTGCACCTGACACTAAATCATCGATATACATATCTTCACGAATCATTTTGGCCGCTAGTGGATATGTATTTTCTTCATCGCAAGCAAGTTTTTTCAGTGTACGATTCGCAAGATATGGAGCGGGAGCCGTACCAAACATCAAAACGTTTACTTTGAACAGTTTTACGGGTAATTTTGGATTCTCCCGCCAATAGAGAAGTTGGTAATAAGCATCATCTGCGTTAATCTTGATTTGCCTATACATTTTCTCAATGTCAGCAGTAAAGGTAATTTTGTTTGTCCTCCATCTTAGAACAATCGATACTATATCCGTTTGAGTTTTAGGCCCTGTCAACAGATGATCATTCAAGGAACTTCCGTCCGGAGTTTTGAATGATGCATTGAAAACTACACGCAGCTTGGTGGTAGTACTTGAATCCTTGATGACTGCATGATGTGGTACGACGTAATGGAAAGGTGAATTTAGTATATCGTCCTGGTTTAAATCCACTTCTTCCATTTGGTTGAGTTCCAGATACTCAGCTATACATTTATTATATTCTTTGTAAAGTGTTGGGTTGTTAAGGAGCTTTTTCTCTTGTTTATAGAACATAGCTAAAACATTTTTATGTGTAGATTGTAGTGCTGGACGTTGATCTTCTTTGAAGGGAAGAGCGACTTCAAAGCGCCCTCCCGGCAACCTCTTGGTGTTGCTTAAAAAGTGCTGCTCGCATGCGATATCTTCTTTTTCAGTTACCTCGTATGGGGATTCCTCGATTTCCCAAAATTGTCTCAGTTGGTTGTCGATATCTAGAAATTGACTGTATACTTGTAGTGTGCGAGGTGTTTCTAGTGTAACTTTTCCCAAAATGAGCCAGCCAAATTGCGTTTTTTGAGCGATTGGTTCGATTGGTTCTTCACCCCTGATAATATCGGGTAAAATAGCTTCACAATATACGTCATTGCCTAACAAAAGATCAATATTGGTAGGTCGATTAAACAAAGGATCAGCCAATGTCAAACCTTGAATGTGTTTCCATTTTGTTGGGTTCAATTCTTGACTTGGTAAAAGTCCTGTTAGCGTTTTATAAACGTATCCTCTCGTCAACGTCTCAAAGTCTGAACAATTTGAGCCAATGTTCAATTCGACATAGTTTTGGCAAGAACCACTTTTAGTTTGACCTATGACTGATACATCAAAGAATGTGCGATGTTTTTTCAAACCTAAAAGCTGTGAAGCACTCTCAGTGATAAATGAAGCCTGTGATCCTGGATCGATCAAGGCTCTCAACTTTATAAAATCACCTTGAGCTGACTTGACTTTTATAATTGCTGTAGCTAGTAAAATGTGTGTGTTTGTAAATTCATTTAAATGGAAACAGTTTGCAGATGTTGACTGTTGTTGTATGTCAGAAGGGTGAAAAGATGGTGCATTTGGGTTGATTTGAGTGGATATATGATGTGTTTGTGTTTGATTTTGATTTGTGTTAGTTTGTGAAAGTGTGTTTTGGTTAGTGTTTGAGTGTGTATGAGTGTTTGAGTGCGATGGTACTTGAGAACGAGAAAAAGTGTTTGGATTATTTGAGTTTGATGTTGACTGGTTAGATTGAGTAAATGCTTGCTGTGTGTTTGAGTTATGTTGTGAGCGATTCGTGTGGGATTTATTAAAATTTGTGTTGTTATTGCCAAAATGAAGTAATGAGTTGTGTGGTCTTTGGCAAAAATGACATGTCTTATTACTAGGGCAGCTATTTGTGCGATGGCTATATGCTAAGCAATTAAAACAATTTCCGAACTGTTTCACAACTCGTTGCCTTGCATTTACATCCATTTTTAAGAACTTACTGCAAATTCGCAATGAATGTACACCCCTATGGCAAACTTTGCATGTAAAATTTTCGGTAGGTTCAGTATTAACATGAAAAACGTTCTTTGTTTGCTTTTTGTGTGCTGTCGTTTGTTTTACATTTATTTGTTGATCCACCATCTCCAATGTTCTAAACTTTGTTTCCAAAAATTCAGAAAATTCCTTAAAGGTTGGTATTTCCTTTTTGGTTCCTAGCGAAGTTTCCCATAAAGATTGTATTTTCGATGGCAGTTTTTTCAAAAGCAAAAAAATTATTATTGCATCCCAATGATTGATAGGCAAGCCCAAGTTCTTTAAAGCATGCAAAATTTTTGTTGAATTATCCAAAAGTTCACGTATCCCTTTGGCATTTTCCTCATGAACGACTGGCAGATCGTAAAACAACTTCAGCTCATGATTTACTAAAATTCGTTTAAAATCATAGCGAGATTTTAACAGTTCCCATGCTTGGTCGTAACTTGCGTCGTCCACATTAACGTGATCCAGTAAAGTTGCTGCACTATCTTTACAACATGATTTCAAATAATGCAACTTTTCTATTTTAGTAAGAGACGAGTTACTGTGCACAAGAGAAACGAATTGGTCATGGAATGAACGCCAATTTTGGTATTCACCTGTAAATGCAGGTGGATGAATTTTGGGCAGCCGCACATCGTGTGATTTCTGGGAACCTGACTGTTGCAATGGTGCTTTTTCGTTTGATTGACCGACTGAAGGAAATTTCTCTAGTTCATCCATAAGCGAAGATTTGTATAAAGTGTAGATTTCTTTTGTTTCGTTGTGAATCTCATCTAGAGAGGTGAAAGCATCTTCTTTCATTTCATCATCGCAAAGAATATCTTCATATCTCTTTTGAATCACCAACAAATTACCCTCTAGTAAGTCAAGACGAGTGGTGACATAGTTTCTTGTCCGACGATTTGGACTCACAGTTTTCTTGAAGTTCTCAAAATCTTTTGAAATTTGTTTGCAGGTATTTTTAAAAATTTTGACTGCACTCATATTGAATTTAGATGTTTCTTACTATATTATATATAAGTTTTTATAAAAGTAGGGAAAATGATGGTACTCACTTTTCTTTCAGTGTAGACACGCAGCGCTCTTCAACTTCCTTCCGATGATTTGTGGATTTCCTTCAGTCCAATTGGCACTTTTCTTTTGGATAAATTTTATTCTATATATCACCCTTATTAAAGCAGTATCTTTATAATTGTTTTAAAATGTCTTCTTTATATTTTTGTATTTATTTTAATGAATAAATTTGAACAATGCGACAAAATGGTCGCCAGTTTTTTTTTTGTTTTTTTTTTTTTTTTTTTTCACAATAATTTGTAAACAAATTAATAAAATTATTGGTTCACTCTTTTTGCCTCGAAGGACCAAAATGTTTGGCGTTATAAATAAAAAATCGCACTCAAAAAAAGGTTCTAAAATATGGCTATCAAAATCTTCGAAATAAAACACAACTTTAACTTTCAACTTTTAAATTTTCAGTGGTTTATTAATGCCCTTCATATAACCTTAATAGTTTGACAAATTGGTACATGGCTAAGTGTTATAAATTGTGTGGGTTACTCCGAATACGTCATATCGGCTGAATTCAGAGTGGGTGGATGACGTAAGTAAAGAGGCAGCATCCAACAGCAATGATTTTTAAAAAGGAGAGTCCAGGAGTCCCAGCGTTTAAAAAGAGTCAAAACGACTCTAAAGAGTCCCAAAGGTAACGCTGATTACGATTTAACAATAATTTTACAACTACACTCACAGCATTTACATTTTGTTCTATATAAGATAATTAATTATTATTAGCCCGTTCCGTTAAGGTTATCACGTAAGAATGTCACGCCAAAGGTCTGGGATTGAATCTAAGCCACTGTCACCTAAAAAAAGAAAGGTTTTTCTTCGATATTTCCTTAGAACCAATAATTATTCCTTTTTCGTGACCTTTCCTTAGAACCTTTAAACTTCATGAGTCGTTTTCTTTACATCTGGTGTGGTATTATAAATCTCTTTCTCTCTCCAACAAATCAAAAATAAATGAGAATTTAAAGTAACTTATAAGTGCAAATTAAAATTAAACCTGTTTCTTGACCTAATGTTGAACTTATAAAAAAAAAATTAATTCGGCCTTGAAGATGTGCACACGTCATTGGGAATTTTTAAATATTTTTTCACGAAACTTTCTTAGATATAATATGGTCGAAATATTTCTCCTTCATTAGTTTCCCATTGCATATTGCCTGATATTTAATTCAAAACGTCAAAATGATACAAAAGAACAAAATAGATATCGATTTTCCTAAAACACAAAAAACCACAACAAAAAATCAAAAAAAAAAAAATAAAGCCCAACAAACAATTATCAACGATAAGCTAAACCTTTCCACACCTTTAGTCATACAAAGTGAGATAAGAAACAAACTATGCATACATATAAATGTTTTTTTTTTTTGTTCGTGCGTATGAAGTCTTTAAGTACAATGCGTATATAGGGTCTTGAGGGTGTATACTCGACTACCATTATTATCACCGCCACCCGCAACAACAACTGTGCTAATAGGTTCTGTTCCTAAAAAGAAAACACAACAGCTGCTAAACTAAAATCAATACAAATAGCACCTAATGTAACACAAAACCGACTACTCGACGACCGATCCCCCATTTTTCCCACAATCACAAAAAAAAAAAAAAAAAAAAAAAAAAACGAACAAACACGCAAACGATTACCGCTACAAAGCTTGCAATTGTGATTTAATTGTGTGTCTCAATCCCCGCCAACCCTTTAACCCCTCTTATAACTTGGGCAATGTCAACAAGGCGGGGTATATGGATAGATACCTAACCGAACAATAGTGACAACTCGTTCCTGTCGTTTTCTATTATGAGGTAACGCGACCGATGTGACATGTGACAAAGCGGGGATATGTGTTGGTCGGGTTGCTGGCTGGTGTCAGCAATCTATATGCGCTCGCAACAAGTTGCGGCGGTGGCGGAAGGCGAAAGAGCGAGCCAGTGCATGTGGGTGGTATTATCTCCAAAGAAACAATGAATTTAGGTGGGCACGAAAAAGCAACAGTAAAATATCATAAAACCATATATACTCGATGCGGCTGCCACATTAGCTTCACAGAGGGGTTGAATTTTAACCAAAAAATAAATAAATAGAAGACAAAAATTTGTAAAATGTAGAATTGTCTCTGGCTGAGTTCTTAATAAAAATGTAGGAATCCGTTGAGTCTATAGATACTTTTAAAATATAGAGGAAGATTCTTTCTTCCAAAAGAATTTTTAAGTGTCAAAAACTGAATTGAGTGGGTGTTTAACGATTGTTTCTATTATGACAAATGTTAAATACAAAAGACTGGCTAAATAAAAATTATAGCAATAGTATCTCTGATGGCTATAGAATATTGAAAATATCTAGACATAGTATCTCTGACAATGTATTTCTAATGGTTTAAGAGGTGGGAAATTGAATGAAACGTTTATAGTTTCTATTTAAAATCAGACAGTCTGTCTGGGAAAAAAAAAATATTGAAGTGTTTTCTTCTTTTGTTTTTGTTTTTCTTTGGATTGTGTTGTTGCACAAGCTAAAGGCCGGATATCTAATAATGTAGAAAGTCTATTGCTGTCTGATGTGATGTTTACGTCTTCTATTTAAGGGAAACCATCTTCAAACCATATGCGTGACGTGACAGCTAATAGTTAATCAAGTTCCCATATGTTTCCATTGCTTTTTTCAGCCACAAAATTTTGATAACAATAGAACTTGATGTCGCCATTTGTTTGAGTTCTGAGTCAAGAAACAAAAAGTTTTTCAATTAAAAATGCAACAATCTAGACAATAAGCTCCAGTTAAAGGAGACGGTGATGTTGGTCTTCGTGAAAAAGTTAAAACTTGAGTTAAACTTGAGGTCAAGTTGCTGTTAATTTTTTCATACAAAGTTTGAACAAGAATTTGTGTTGAAAACAAAGGTGTTGCCAGGTGCCATATGTCTAGAAAATCGAAAATATTGAATTTCAACTCAGATGTGACCTTGATGTTTTTTATTCAAAGCCACATATGTAATTAAGGAGTGTGATCTTTTTTCTCAAGGCTGAGATTAACTCGTCGTAGTCCAGGGTAGTCCCGCTCCCGAAGAAAGCAAGTTAAACTCAGATGAAGAACTCAAACTATTTACTAGATTTATTTACAGATCTTTTTTTCAACAAATGTTATAAAATTTTATTAAAAACTTATTCTAACTAAAACGGTATTTTTTATACTACAAAACTATTTTAGCCCACGAGATTCACTTAGAAGAAGGGAAAGGGAATCTCAAGGCAAATCCAAGAAAAAATTTTCGACTATTCAGTAGGTAAGTAACCCTGTGATAAATCACTCAAAATTACATCGTCCAATTCTTAAAAATGACACATAACTCAAAAATGTTGGTAGTTTTGATAGTATGTACCGAAATAGTCAAAAAAAAAAAAAAAAACGAGTTCAATCAAATAAACATTCTACAGTTTGCATTAAGAAGATACTTTCGGGTTTTCCTATTGAAAGAGTGTAAATGCGATGACTAACCTCACCACAAATTTTAGAAGAGCCCAAATGAGTTTACCTACCTTTACAACAGAGTACAAAATATATACAGTTGTGGTTCAGTATATGGGAATAATTATTGCTTATTTAAAAATAAAGTGAAAATAATTCAATTATTTTCGTTTACTCATTTAAGGACGTTTAAGAGATATTTTAAGAAGTGAAGCATCTATCTCAAGATTTGAAATTTTAAAATCAAAGAACATTTATATGAATGTGTACAAGAAGGTATTGCGGTACAGTGGCGTGGGAAATTTCATTTGTTTGGAAATTTTTACCCTCGTATATGTACTAACCAAAATATTTTTTTTAATTTGTGACTAAATGTAGTTATTTGACTTGTAGGAGATTTCTGGTTGACAGTGAGTAAGCTAAGAGCAAACATTCCCATTAATTATGTGGCTGCCTCGGCTGGCTTTGGCTCGGCACATTCTGTCACTCGCATTCCCAAAACCTTGTTGATGGTTTCGGACTGTAGCTCACGGATTGCTTGGATGATATTGGTCTTAAGTGGTTGAATCGTTTCCGGATTGTTGGCATAACATCGGTCCTTCACGGTTCCCCATAAAAAAAAGTCCAAAGGGGTCAAATCGCTGCTTCGAGGCGGCCAATTGACGTCGATTGTGGAATGGGCTTTGTGGCATGGCGCGCCATCCTGCATGAACTAGTCCAAATACATGTCTTCAATTTCAGTACGCCCACCGTTGACCGAAACTTTTTTGAAGAAATATGGTCCAATGATGCCACCCACCACTCCACAATACGCATCAAATTGTCACTCTCTGTGGATGCATTGGCTTCTCGCCAGAAACGTACGGGTTTTCCGAGCCCCAGATGCGGCAACTTTGTTTGTTAACGTAGACACCGAGCTAAAATGCGCTTCTTTTCAAAAAAAGCACTGTTTGAGCTATACACAGCACTCACTTGAAAAATAGGTTTTCAATATTTCCCAACGTATGTATGTGCAAGCGTTAAGCGACTCATTTCGTTCCGCGGAGGTATGATACTGACTTTCTATCAAGATTTCGAGCGGGAAACAGCTGTCACTATAAAAATAACCTATGATTTAAAAAGAAACCTCTAGACGGCCCTCCCGCTATAGGTACCTTAATAAATTTGATGGATATACATAAGCTTACTTTTTTTTTTTTAACATTTATATTTTTGACTGTTATTTTTGAAAATGTTGATAAAAATGTATCATTATTCTACGGCAACTCTAGTCGAGTTATTTTTTTTTACGTCTATCCCCACTGCTCAAAGACTGAAATTTAGTCAGAATTTGGACACAAAATTTCGAGAATAAACCTATTTTTAAGTAACAATATTAGTTTCAACAGAAGCAAATGTTGATATCAACCAATTTTTAAATATAATTTTTTTTAAGATAAGAGGAGATTTCATTATTTCTAAGAAAATAAAACTTTTAATGTGAAGGCAACGAACTTTAGAAATTATACTTCATTAACGTGATCCGAAAAATCTCCAAAAAAATTATTACAAAACAATTGAAATAACAAAATTTATAAAAATTTATAGGTACAGGGTTTTTCAATTACATATTTATTTTACAAGCATCTTTTAGTGCTTTTAAACTGGATCGCAGCTAACTTAAAATTATTATTCGCATTGACACTAATAGTGTCGCAATACCTTTTAATAAAAGTTATGGCCTGCTGATAAGAAAACAACAAAATTCGTTTTCTAATAACGGGTGATTTTTTAGCTGGTTTGGTTTTGGCAACACTGGTTTTGACAGCTGGCGTGTGTTTAGTACCTTGTGTCACTGTCAAACAGCTTCAGTTTGGTTTGCAATTTAACCATGGATCGTCTTACAAATGAACAACGCTTGCAAATTATTGAATTTTACTATCAAAATTCGTGCTCGGTTCGAAATGTTCATCGCGCGCTGCTTCCATTTTATGGTCGGCATTCTCGACCTTCTGAGCAGTCTATTCGGAAGATGGTGACCAATTGGTCAATTGGCCGATTCAAATAAATATTTCATTCATTTTTTCGAATTTTTTGTGTTTTTTTTTTTTAAAAAGTTCTAAACCTCTTAAAAAATCACCCATTAAAACTTACGTTACGTGTAATACGTTAAGTGTCAAACGTATATGGTACAACATTTAAACCAAACTCTGGAACTGGGACGAACGTTTAAGTTAACACATCTTACCCGTGAGTCTCCGGAACTCACACATTTTATTTAATTGAAGACATACATAATTGGTTTGAAAAATATTTAGGTAATCCATGTCATTGCATCATATTTTAAAAAACTAGTTAGGCATAAATGAATACAGACTTTAAAATAGCTTTTAACGGCCTTTAGTCCTTTAGAGCTCATCAGTTGACTACTAGGGACTTGTCAATACGCACATTTTTGTTAAGTTCAGTTCATCTTACATAGATTTCATGACGAGTATCTAGTGCTAACAATACTAGAATTCCTTTTCATTGAATTATTTCAGTAGTATAAAGAATTTGTATTATTAAAAAAACCTTCGTAGATTAAGAATTCATTCTTCATTCATAAACGATATATATGGAAAAATGTGTGCTTTAATACATTGATAGGCAGGTAGGTAGAAATGGCGTCCACGAGCAAACTAGGTCAGTGACCCTATTAGCGCTATAGATTACGCCGTTTTGACCCCATAACCCGTTTAATCTGTGGTTGGAAAATGATTTGAAAAGAGGGATCTGTGCAGTTATTCCCCCTTGTGGATCGAAATTAACGCCCAGAGTACTGCAGCAATATGCAGAGCTAGACAATCAGCAATCGTACTAGAGCTATTGCGTCGCGTTGAGAAAAGAGATCAAACTTTTGATCTTTAACTCAGACAGTTCGTCGAGGTCGTTGAAGAAGGCTTTACCAAATGACTGCACTATCATTCTCGCCAGAGCGGGGAGGAAATGAACGACTTTTTCCTTTTGCTGCAGGTCCCCACAGCTACGACAGTAGGTGTTATAGGAGATGTCCAGCTCTGCCGCATGCTCTCTGATTGACCTGACAGCAGGTCGAAAACTACCCTGGCTATTTCTTGCCTGGGTCTGCATCATTTGTTCAGGATTTATTATTATAAGTCAGCCAGATATTTCTAGATATAACGCAAATTGCTAAACTGCCCCGTCTGCGATTGAATTCAGTAAGAAAAAATGAGAATACATTGTCCTTCATAGCTCCAAGATGAACATTGACTCTTTCCGTAAGTGAGAAATGAAGGGCTGAGCCTTGCCCTTCTGTCGATATGTAGGAACTTCAAAAAGAATAAATTTAATATTTTGTTTTATTTTTCACAAGCACAAGTGATTTTTTCTTGTTGGTCAGAGTTTATTTGCACAGTCATTTCATTATATCCACTCAAATTAAATGCATCTATTATTTCCGCAGTTTTACCATACAACTCAATTATATATATATATGTGATTCTAGCGTCCCAGTTTTTATTATTGTTTGTTCTAATTCATGTGGTCGAATAATGATTAAACAGGGTGAAACAAAATTCACATGGGAATTTTAAAAACATCACTTTTAAATTTTTTCGAATTTTGTTATATTTTTATTTTTATACCTCGGTTATTCGCTTAAGTGATAGAAATAAAAATTGAAATTAATTACAAAAGTTAAATACGTTATTTTTATAAAAATAAATTAACGAACCTTTTTTAAGATTTTATGGCTATAAATAGGCGTTTTAGAAAAATAATTAAATTAAACTTAACGACTTTACAAATATGTATGGTATCGTGTTATATTCATAAACAACAAAACAGCTACAGCTCGTGTAGAACCAGGGCCTAGTGATTTATAACTTGCAACTATTCCTATATACGGTATTAGCAGTAATGGAGGCGACCTACAATTTTCTACTGGCTCCGATCGGCTAAGGTGACAAAAGATACTCTTGAAGGTTTTGTCAATTCCTCGCAATATGCAGTAAAAATAAAACTGGTCTTAACAATTCCTGTGTGCGTGTTATTGGCAGAAATAGATGGGACCTACAAATTTTCTGCCGAATCTTAACGGCTAGGGTGAGAAATACTTTTTCCATGACAAGAGATACTCTTGGAGGATTTGTCAATTCCTCGCAAAAGGCAGTAACCCGTAAAAAATAATTGTTTTTTTTTTTTAAGGTGGCATAGTCTGGGAATCGAACCCAAGACCTTTCGCGTAACATTCCTATACGCATTAACCACTACAGCAAAGGCTACTACTGCGTAGTACTACTACTGCGTGTGTAGTAAGATGGAATTTTCAAAAAAGGCTTTAGCCGAACAGGCAGGATTGTCAAACTCTCTTCCTTCGTATTCCCGTATTCCCCAAGTTTAAGCTTTTCTCTCCCATTTTTATATTCAGAACTTAAATTCGAATGTGCATAAGTATCTCCTTTTAAATATTCCTTATTTTCACGCTTTATTAATCATCGCAAGGGAAACCTTAACGCCCTTAATATTATTAAAACACAAATCTCGAGTTCAATTTTTTTAAGCACTTATATGTTTATCGTAAAAAACGTACTTTATCTGATTTGATAAAAAAAGCATTAAGTGTTTTCCTTTTTTTTTTTTAAATTCTAAGATTAAAATGTTGTATCAAGACTTTTAGATAGGTTAGGTACCTACTTATGATCAAAGAAAAAAGGTTTTGGATTTTATACTTTTGGCAGTTTTATTATTTCGTTAAAAATTGAAATCGCAAAAAGTTGTTTCACCCTGTAGAATGTAATTTGTTTTAAATTTATGAAATTACAAACTTAGTTTTAATTGCAATCGTTTTTTTTTTTTTTTTGTTTTTCTTCTGTTGCAATTTAAATTACGTTGCATTTGCACCCCAGTGAGTTTATATACATTTGAGTGTGGATTGTATTTCAGTTTATTTTTGAGATTTTTTTTATGTCATTTATGTGTGCTTATTAAACTTTAATTAAATTTAAATAGAGTGGCAACCGAGAGTAAAAAAAAATCAACAAATAAAAATAGAAATCTAAAAGATACATATATCTATAATCATTGGCTGGATATTGTTTACAGACACAAGTGTTCTTGTTAAATGCCAAGAAGAAAATCAAAAAAAAAAAAAAAAAAAATTACTAGGAATTCCAAAAATAAATAATCTAGCTTCATTCTTTTTTGTAAAGAATATTTTTTTTTTTCACCTTTGGTGTGTGGTTGAATAAAATTTATTTGTCAAAAGCAAGTGGAATCTTCTTTGGAATAAATATATGTATATACAAAAACATAATTTAATTTCCCGAAGTGTTTGAATTTGGTTTGAAAAGAAAAAATTGTTGTTTTATAAATTTAATAGGACATCAAAGAAATTTAATTACAAAATTAGTGATTTTATATATTCTTTTTAATTGAAATTTATTGATAGCGGATGAAAGATAAAATTTTTAGATGTTATTTTTTTTTTAATATAGTAATAAAAAGATATTTCACAAGCACTATTAAGATAGAGCTTTGTAAATCAGTAACTATATTATCAGGTTAATGTATAATCGAAAATTGTTTGTGAAGACAGACTAATGCGCATTTTGAATATTACGTGTTTGGATATGAGTTCTAGATATATCTAATTGTACACATTGAGTAGGTATATTAAAATTTGTATGTGATTCTCTGAGAAGATTACAAATTTTAGTTAAGTTTTATCAAGTTATTCTTAATTTCTTTATTTGAAATTTTTTTTTTCGATAACTACATCTTTAAAATAAAAAATCTAGTATACTAAATAATTAGTTGGTAACACTGCTGGTACTTTGTAATTGTCTAGATAGTCACTCTTTTTTTGTACAACCCCAACCTAGCTTACCTTTTTTTCCTGGTACTTTTATACATTAAGTTAATTTCAATAAATCTTTGTAATCTTGAATAATTTAATCTTGTCTTTTAATCACAACAGATAAGGTTTGCATTGTTTTTCTACGTTTAGGCGCAGGGTTATAATTCCACAGGCCAAAAGTTTACAATGGACTTTTAACCCACTTGGGTGGGTTACACTTCCACAAATCAATTGTGGACTTATAACCCAACCTTATGAGCCAGAAGTCCACAAAAAAGTGGGTCTATATTCCATAATTTTCGAAAAAGAAGTGGGTCATAACTTCACAAATATTTTCTGGAATTTTAAAAGCTTAAAAATAAAAAAAAGCAAAATAAATGGTTTTTAATAATAATAAAATGAATATTTTTAAAATCACGAAAGTGAGTCAGATTTTCACAATCGATGGGCCAGAAGTCCACAAGAATTTCATGTGGATTTCTGGCCCCCTAAGGTGGGTTAAATCCACTATAGATTTGTGGACTTTTAACCCACCTACGTTGGTCCATCGTGGAATTTTGACCTTTGGACTTATGACCCTGCGGCGCTTCCCTCAACGAACTTGATGACTATGGGCTAGTTTTCGTTTGTATGGACATGAGGAATACAAAACTGTATTGCGGTTTTTGCAAAAAAGACTATATGCAGACAAACACTTTTTTAGTAAAATAAAATTTTATGAGAGATATTTGAGAGACGCTATTTTTTAGTTTTTATTAATGCAGATTTAAAAAAAAATTGAAAAATCATACTTCCTTTTTTGAAATACCGAATTTTCAAAAATAATTAGAATGTTCAAAAATCCTTAATTAGTTTTTTTATTATATGTATAAACTTACAACAAACTCATATAAAAAAAATTAAATTTTGATCTGTGAAACAGATAGAATATATTAAAAATGATTTTATAAGAGGTATGTTAAAAATGGTTTTCTGAAACATTTGTTTCTGTAAAATTGTAGATCGTACTATTACATAGAAATTTTAATAAAAATCTTAAGACTCGTTTTTGAGAACAATAAGATTTTCTTAAATGGTTTTTCAACAGTTGAGTGAAAAATAAAATATAATATGATAAAAAAAAAACCATTTAGTGAGTATTTTTATAAAAATCTACAAAGTCGTTTTCAAAAAAAAAAGAATTAAAATAAATGGCGTCGTTTAGACTAAAGTCGAACAGACAGAGAGAATTAGGAGACCCACTTTTTCTGTTTTCACCAAAATCTCTAGTTCGATTTTGTGTACGAATCTAAAACATCCTGTATTAAACTACATATTTATGTATGTGTAAGAAAATCGAAGCATAATTATACATTATATATTAAATAACTTACGATTTGAGCCATTTATGGAAACTTACCTATAAAGAATAAAAAAAATAAAGATTAATTATTTAATATAAAAATGAAATTTTTAACGCAATATTAGAATTAAATATTTGTTTTTTATAATTTCCCCAAACTTTTAAATCTTAAGTCTGCTACCTTATTATCTAAGTTTTTATGGTCCTTGAATTTAACCAAACACCATTTCTATGGGAAAGAAAAACAAACTTAATTTGCTTTGAAACTATAGTGCCTGACAACGTAGAATGGTCATCCAACTATTTGAATCCTTTAAATAAAGTTAAGTGCACACAAAAATCACTTTGTTCAAATCAAAACAAAAGTTTTATATAATAATCCTGTGGGAAAACTAAAAAAAAAAAGAGAGGCATTTGAGCATTAAAGAAACTAAAATAAACTCAAAAAGGAAATCAACAGGTATGTGGATGTAGAAGTAGAAGTAGAACTTTCCTCCTTCTTTCATACAGGGTGCACAAAAAGTTTTTAACTTCTTTGGAACATTTTTATAACAATTTGTTAATTATATTTTTTAATTCAAATAACTTTCTTTTCTTAAATGTAAGTTGGCTCATTAGAAATAACATACTATAAAAATTAGAACAAAATTAGAGGAGTCATTAAAGAGATTATACGGGAGTAATTCAAAAAATATGATTTAATGATGTGTACCTAAATTTTTCACAAAAACAAAAACCTAAAACGCAGTTTTATTTTCTTTCAAAAATTATAGGTAGGAAGTTCAATTAAAATCGTTGAAGCCGTTTTCGAGAATATTTTAATAAACCAATAATAATACATAGGAGCTTTCTATAGATGAACTGATACAAAAATCGAACTCTTCTTCTAAGGAATTACATAAAAATGGATTATGTCAAGTTTGAATCAAACCGTAAATTTTTTTAGGCTCTATAGTTCGAATTACATTGAATTTTTTATTGTGATTGTTAAGTTTTGAATTTTTGTTGAACGGACCGAATTGAATAAATTTTTTTTTCGTTCGTGATTATGAAAAATGTCAAACTTGTTTATAACTCACAAGTTTGACATTTTTCTACTTAAAAGGTGAGTAAAATTGCAATAGTTCTTGTGAGACTTATAAGTTGTAACTTAGCTAACTTAATAATGAACGACGATTTGCCGAGCGGTTGAGTAGATATGGACAGCAAAATTGCTAATTTTGATGACTCGAGCTTTCTTTATCCTAAAATTGGACGCTCAGCTATTTCAATAAAAACAAAACATTTGGGACCAATTATTCTGAAAAATTCTAAGTTTTACTGGTAAATTTAAGAGTTTCCTCAATTTCGGGGTTTTAGGAGCCAGTTATAGCTTTCATTGTAAACCATCATTGGAATTTTTGTTTTTAAATTTTGAGGCACTTAAAAAGCAAAATTATAGTGATTATTTTTTATTTTGAATCAATAATTCAACAAGACCAATTAAATAGTGCTAAGTCTTTTACTTGGCTGATGTATTTCAGTAGTATATAGAATTTGTATTATTAAAAAAAAAAAAAAAACCTTCAGATTTTTTTTCATTTCAGCCCAACCTTTTACTTAAAAAGAATTTCATTATTTCAATGATTGAACTATACCTTACCATTGATCATTGAAAACTTAGAAGTCGTTTTACTTGAAAGAATTAATAAATGAGTCATCAGCTTTATATTGGCTTCAAAATAATCTGTGATTCTGCCTTTAAAGTAGAGATGAGCAAAAAGTCACAACCTGTGATTTTGGACCTGTGAGTCAAAAAACAAAATCACTACCTGTGAGCGACTCATTAAAAACCTGTGAGTGCCTTAAATGTGATTGAAAATAACAACTGTAGTAAAATAGTTTAAAGTGTCTCAAAATAAGAAATTAAAATTTTAAATGATGAGTTTCAATGAAAGCTGTACAGCTTACAGTGACATATTTGTGAAATATAAGTCACGTCAATTTCGCTATACTTTCATGGCTTGCCCGGATCTCAATATTTTTGTACTTTATATAGGTTAGGATTTTTTTTTAATCTCCTCGAAGTAATTTAAGTTTTTACTCATTTCTATTGTACGTAATTAAAAACTCATTACTTAATAAATCACTTGAAGAAAGTCAGCCACTTAAGAAATGATATTAATATCAAGTACCTACTTTGAAGAAGGTGCACTTACAACAAATAGTGTAAACTTGTTTAGAGATAAAACAATAATTTTATTTTCCAAGGGGTATTTCATGGAAGAACGCTGGCAAAACTAAAAGGAATTAAATATTGAGATAAGACATTAAGTATTTATTACCTTCTGTAGGCCTATCCAACCCAATCGATTATTCAGTTTGAAAATTTAATTGGTGTCCATTTAATCCTCAGTAGTAATAAAACAATAAAAGTTCTACGTCATAACAAATATTTAAAGTGCATTCACCGCGGTTCATTTACAGTACCTACCTACAAAACTGATGATTGCGATATATAATAATAAAACTAATGATTGTGTATTATATAAAATTGAAATTCTATAGAAAATCGTATGATTGTTCAAAACAATAGCTCTAACATAATTTTTTGCATTCACAAAATTTAATTAAAAACTAAATAATTTGGATCAAAATATCTTTATCTGTATTAGAACAGCCTAATAGAATGGTCATTGGTCATATTTATCCTTAAACAAAAAAAAAAACCAGTCAACTAAAGAATGAACTTTCAAAAATGTTTTAACAAGAAAATGTTACTCTAACGAACGTTAATCTAAATGCCATTCTGTTCAAAATCAAAAATTTATTTTTCCATCTTTATTTTCTTTTCCTTTTTTTATTAAACATGAATTCAAAAATACGAAGATATATAATATATAGAGGGTTTAACGAAGCATGGAAAATTCTGAATGTCCTGATGTCATTTATGGAATTCTATTCGACATACATATTTTTACTCAATGTGACAGCTTAAGATGTACATATTAAGTAAAGAAGTGCTAAGATATTTGAATCAGAATTGAACAAACTATAGTTGCAGATTATTTTCATACACAGGCATTAGGTACGGAAATAAAGATGAAAACAAAAATTATTTTTATTTTTAGCAAGAGAATCATTCAAATAAATATTGTTATGTGAATAAATAAATCGATATGATGGACATTTTTTCATTTAAAATGAATAATTTCGGTAAAGTGGGTCTGGATGCAAAAATAAGGATGTTATGTGTTTTAAATTGAAGGACGTACTATAAGCACTTTACTGAAATTATTTATTTTAGCTTTTTTTTTATTTATAAGTTAAATAAAGTTGCAGAGGAAGTGACCATAATTTTTTTGGACTAGTTGAACATCGATAGGTTCATTCCCCCCCTTGATTGTGGAATAAAATTGGTGGATTCGAATATTTTCTTGATAAGTTGAAGTCAAAATAGAAAACGAAATGTGCAAAGTTGAACAAAATTCGCTTCATACCCAACTAACAAACTCTCCAGAGCTCAAATGTTGTTTTCTTTTGAGCGCATCTCATTGGCATCTATTCCAATGAGATTCTCATAGCAAGACTAAGTTAAGGTGAGAGCCTACCATAACTAGGCCATTTAACGCTTTTAACAGTCTTATAACAATCTAGTAGTATTCTTCAAGATTACTTTGAGCTCTCTTAAATTAGTCTAGTAAAACTCTTGGAGCATCTTATGAGAGCTAAAATGTTACTTGGGTACCTAGACATGAAAATTGTTGCAGGCCATTGATTCGTCAATTAAAATGAAATTCAAAAAGTCTCCATCCCCATCAATTCGAATCTGCTAAAAAAGTTTTTCAAGTTATTAAATATTGAATACATGAGTTTTTCGTATATGTATAACTCTTTAACGGTGGATGCTTCCACAGAGTATAGTTAATGTAAATTTTGTAGGTTATGTGATACTCTTCAAAAAAAAAAATGTGACATTTTTCCCTACGAGCAATAGCTTAGAAGATATGGCAATTTTATAAAATGACAAAAATGTCGAATAGTAGTTTAATACAAAATTGTAGCTTTTGCATGCTCCCCCAAAAATCATTAAATTTTTTTCCTAGAGCTATCATTAAAATAAATAACTTTTTAATTTGTTCAAAAGCCAAAAATTGCTGTTTGTTGTACTTAATTCTTGAAATATGAGGTTTTTGTAAAATATTTTCAATTCGCTTCGTTGACTATAATATATTTTACAAAATAGGTTGTGGTGTACTCTTTCGTACAATCTATCGTTTAGAAGATGTTGCGTTATAGAAGAGCATATACGAAGAAGAAGAACCAAAACAAAAGAAAACATCGTCTTTGTTTTTGTATTTAGTGGACTATATTGAATGAAATTCAATTGGAAGTTTTTTTGCGACCTAAGTGTCCAATATATATATCTGCGTTTTGCCCATACTGAGACCCCCACAAAATATTGATCAGCAGTAATGTCCCCAATCCTGAAACATTACATACTTAATAGAAATTTTAAAAGTTTGTTTCTATTACAAGGGAAATGGTTTGTTTAAAAAGTAATTTGAATTAAAATCCGCCTCTTGACACGCCCAATTATATAATATTTTAGTTTTCTCCTTATTGAAATGTTAAATTTTTTTAATTAAGCTCTTTTAAATCTAAAGCATGACATGTGTTATTTGTCCTGTCCACTACCACGCCCACTTTTTTTTATATTAGAATTTCTACTATAACATTCTAACGTTCTTAAAAAGCTGAACATTTGTAATAAATCTTTCACTGGTCCAACCCATAAGATGTGAAGTTTATTTTCAGTAAATCCGCCTAATACCACGCCCAATTTTCTGTTAACTGAACTCCTTCCTTCCTTTACATCCTAAAAACCTTAAAATTTTGGTATTCAAATTTCTCCTAAAGATTATCGAATGTATTTTTTTCTTAAAGTCGACCTACTATCACGCCCACTTTTCTTATTTAAGTTTTTTTCTTATTATGTGCATATAAGTTTTTTTGTTACCTTAAAATTTTGTAGTTTGACAAATGTTTAATAATTGGCGCTGCGAAGCATGGCAGAGTCCAGCTAATCGGCATATAAATTTACAATTGACTTGAAGTTTTAACATTATGAATTTTTTAAATGTATAATTATTTTTATTTAGAAGCTGTCTTTTGAACCATTTTTTTTTTAACGGTCGTCCTTGTCCCGCAGGATTTTAATCATTTTTTTGGTAATGAGACAAAGTTCTTAGAATCCTTAGGCTGAGCATGTCCCAAAAGATATGTTGGGTATAGTTTAAAAAAAAAAATTCAAAATGTCTGTCTTGCCTCCAACCATTAGTCATCTAAATAGCCATTTTGGAAGGCAACCTTTCAGAACCTCGATTTAAAAATATTTTTTTCCTTTGAAAAATTAAAATGGTTAAAAGTGTCTGAATCACCTAGACATATGTATACATACCTATATAGCACTGCAACAGGTCCTCCGAGGATAAAACAATACCACAAAGTCCTCAAAAATTACACACATGTTTCAGACATACAAATAGATTTAATGAAGACGACGACGACGACGAAGACTTAGATACTTATCTATACCTTAAAAAGACTTTAAGCCATTTACAGTTTACGCTCTCACCACTTGCTATATATATATGTACATTGTACATACATAAACCTAGCCCTTGCCTGTGCTATAAATTTATGTGGGTCTGGGATAAGAATCTTAGCATTGTTAACCATAAAAGAACCGTATATACGGTTCACTTATGACATCACTTTTTTGTATGAAAAATATCTTCTTTTTTTTTCATTTTCTCGTTTGAAAAAGTTTTTCTTCCTTCTTATTCTAGTCTGTCGTCCTTGTCGTGCGTGCGTCGTCTTGGAGAAAATATCTTTCTTCGTTTCTTTTAACCAACCTAATCTTTCTTGTACCTGGGGGTACCTACTTTTCTTTTGTGAAAAGTTGAAAGGATTTCCATTTGATATGTGTATTGTGTGTGCGTGCGTGCTCGTTGAAATGGTCCTTGTGAAAGAACTTGTCTACATTTTAATAGCAAATTAAAAGTTTTACGATTATTAACTGCAGAATGATTAGGGGGGAACAGCATCACATTTGTAGGTAAATATCTATACCATGATGATATCTACCTACATACATGCGTGCTTTCTTGCCAAAATTATATCTCCCGTTTTTTTGGACATATATCAGGGTAATATACATATAATCTTATAGTCTTATAAATATATATACCCTCATGATTTGTGCCTCAGTTCGCATATAGGATAGGTATTCATTAGGTGAATATAATATGGTGTGCTAACAAACACAGAAAAGTATGCTTTAATTATAAAATGGGATAATAGATCCTTGCTCTATATATAAATATATATAAGGTTTTTAAGATGCTTTCAAGATTATATACTCAGTGAAAATAAGTACACTTTGGTCCGAGGAAATTTTGCGTTTTAAGTGCACGTCCTTTTGTTTGTAGTTTGACATTAAAAAAAAACAAGAACTCATCATTATTAATTTAAAAGTCATGTAAGGCTAATCTTTATGTCTACCCGGTAATTAAAGGCCTGTTTTTGAAATGTTTTAAGCTTTTAAATCATACAGCAGATAGAACCCAGAGGGGTTCAATTTCGGTTCTCCGAAAAAAAAAGAAAAAAAAAAACCAAAAGAAGAACATATTTTAGTATATTTTGTCTAAGCCTCTTCTCTTCATTTAAAGTTTCCTGCTAAATATCTATTATTCACTCTATATACAGTCAAGACGAAAAGGACCTTGAAAAAAGCAAAACGATTTCAAAACATTTCATCTTAAGCGCTAAATTATCTCATCAATTTTATCACAAACCATGTATCATCATTTCTCCCTCTCTTCTCCTTGTCCCCCACACACATATTTTATATTCACACAACTACAAATGCACGATTTAACCTTCCTCAGCGTTGCTCTAAATGCAGTGTCATTTTTCGTCTAATTGAGTCGAGTCCATTAAAACTCAACTTGAGTCGCATGTCACACTTGACAATTGAG
This sequence comes from Epistrophe eligans, assembly GCA_951394125.1. NCBI lineage: Eukaryota > Metazoa > Arthropoda > Insecta > Diptera > Syrphidae > Epistrophe > Epistrophe eligans. The sequence continues at coordinate 30,083,280 of OX596028.1, forward strand.
AATCAACATCGCGCATCGTATATGAAAAGCAGAATGAATATCCATATTCTGACTGAGAGAGCGTCATCGTCGGTCGTATCAATTTTATTTCACACTCTCTTCACTTTAATTAATTCTAAAAAAATTAAAAAAAAAAAAAACTAACGCAAAACACTGTGAATGCATGTGTGATATGTCTGAATGCATTTGTATTTGTGTGTCAACACTATAAGCACTTAAAATGCCATCCGAGCTATATTAAAAAAAAAAAAAAAAAACTAAATAAAACGACTCTATATTCCAAAAGTAATCCCATAAATTTAGCATTTCCCGCTGCCCTACTCACACTCTCAGCCCTCTTTATTCAAAAAGTTCTAACAGTGTCATTTGCGTTGGGGATTTTCATCGTTTGTATCATATGTTTGGCGTTTGTTGAATTCAGCACTTCCATATACCTTCTCTGACATTTGATATTTTCGTCAGAAATATCATTCCCCCTTTCAACCGACGACGCGTCATAGAATCGACCCTATATTCAACTAACTTTGGGATGAACAAAACGTTCTATGTACAGCAATCATTTGGGTCGATTTCTATATACGCCATGTCGCCATCGCCACACTCCGCTCATCTCTGAACCAAAGCGAGACTGTCGTTGTCGTCCACACTCGGCAGCCAGATAGCTAGTCATTCAACAAGCTTCAGTCCAAAGCCAGATGAGTGAATTTATACCAATTGACTTTAATGGAAATAAACTGCCGACAATTTGTAATAATTGTCACACAGCTGACATCCCTACTAAAAAAAAAAATAAAAAAAAAACACATCAAGACTCAAAAATAGATTTCGTGGGGTTGTGAATTCTGGAAACAACCATCAGAGCTACTAAAGCGCGATATACTGAAGCGTATTTATGTGTCACCATGTGGTCAACAAGTGAAACAGTGCGCTTGTAATCTTTGCACTTCGTGCCATCAGCCATCATCAACCAAACTCACAGAAGCAGCAACAGTCAATCAATTTGCATTATGACATAAATACTTTGCCAATTACGAATGTCAGTCATGAATTCGAGTACACACGAGCACACTCAGTTGTTCTGCAGAAGTTATTTGCAGAAAACGGATCGATTACTACATACTTTTCTCGGCGGAAAGCAGCAGCATTCGGTTCATTATTTCTGTGTGCAACGCAACGACTCAACGATGCGCGACTAGAGGACAAACTTTTTGAATAAATTTTGATGATAACTTAAATATATGTATGTCAGTCCAACTATATAACAAGCGATTTTTCGGTTGCGATTATAATATTAGCCAAGTAATGCAAAACTGTATAAGCTTTATATTCTCTGTTTAAGAGTTCGCATTGGAACAAGACTTAACTTGATGTTCATTATAAAAAAAATATTCTGGTAAAAATTTTGCACAAACAAAATCCAGAAACCTTACCATAACTTCTACGTTACACTGCTGCAGAAGACTATGGTCTGCATTTATGAAAAAAGCTAACGGATAATTGTTTCTCTGTATGTTATTAATATATCAAGCAAATACACAGTATTCCTATAAACCTACTGAAGTTACAAGTTTCCAAATATGTTACTTTAATAATTTGTTTTTAGAATGAAAAATGACATTTCAGTGATATTTTGTCAACACTTTTTAGTATATAAAATCTTAAAAGCTTGGAAAAAAAACAGAAAACAAAGAAAAATGGATATGCGTGCTAAAAAAGTGCTCTACAGAATTAAAAGTGTTCTGCATGCGATTTTTTACAAAAAGGTTTGGACACGCTTTTCCTAAAGGCAAGCGTTTGGAGAAAATTTCGATTTAAAAAAATGTCAAATGTCGAAAATAACATTTTTCGCATATAACTCCTAAACGAAAGTATGCTTTCACAAAGTAGTTTATGCCAAGTATGAAGAGTAGATAGGTGAAGCGATTCTTTACAAAATAAAATGCACGACTGGGTCGCAGGAACTTTTATGTGCGATGTAACGGGTGGTTAAATTTTAAGGAACGATGTTGAATGTGAACCACACCTGAACATCAAGTTTTTTTCTGCATTTCATTTGACATTTCTCAATTTCAGACTAACTCAATTTGAACCATGGAAAGATACACAATCGAGCAACGCGTTAAAGTTATTCAGGCTTATTATGAAAATGGGCGTTCAAATCAAAATGCATATCGTGCACTTCGTGATTTTTTCGGTCAATTTAATCGTCCAAATGTGCGTACAATCGGAAAAATCGTGCAAAAATTTGAGCAAACCGGGTCTGTAGGTGATGTGAAAACACCAGTGCATGCTCGTACAGCTCGTACTGCAGAAAATATTGCTGCTGCTCGCGATAGTGTGGCTGAAGAGCCGTCCACCTCAACTTGTCGTCGTGCCCAACAATTGCACCTCTCACGCTCGTCGTTGATGAACATTATGCATAAAGTCTTGCATTTACACGCTTACAAGGTGCAATTGACTCAAGAACTAAAGCTTCTTGACCATTTTGTCACGCAAAAAACCATTATAATTTTTGTTTTTATTTTTTATTTTATTCAAACCATATATGCATATTTTTTTTTAGTTTTTGATAAAATAGAAAATAACAGAAATATATTTCCTTAATGTTTACAATGCTTGACTAAAAATTACCTAATTTTGTAAAATTATGAAAAAAATCAAATTAATCAAGTTTTTTTTTCATTTTTTTAAGATTTAAGTTTGAAAATTAATTTTTCTAAAACTATAGACTAATACACTTTTATTTAAAATAAAAATAAATTAATGATTTTCTATTCTAGCTTAGAAACAAGCTAGAATTCCGTTTTTTTTTTTTATATTTTAATTTTTTTTTAATCAGTTGTTCAGAAAATTGTCCAGTTTCTTCTAAACGGGGAAAAAAGATCCCCAGTCCGTAAGAAATCGACTTTATTTAAGGTCCTGCATTTGTAAGCGATACTTTACCACCGAATTGAGTGGCTAAAATGAATATGTTTCAATTCGCCAAAACAATTTTTAATTTAAATATATCCGACCCAACTCATTTATCATATCACTGTTGAGCATTAAGTTCTAACGAACATCATTATATAATCAGTTATCACCCTCTTCTGAAGAAAATTTTTGAAAAATTCGTCATGTATAAAATTTAAGACGACATATCAATCTTTTGGAATATCTTGCATTTTCTATTATTGCTGTGAGAGATAAACGGTCCATTGAATTTATTTCGAAGAAAAATTGCGTCAACTGAAATTAAAACGGAATGACGCATGCATTGAAAAGGCTTTTTAAGGAATAGTATTAATGGAATAAGTATAAGTTTGACTATCATGCCGAAGGTCTCTAAGTTACAATGCAGTCTTATCTACCTAAAATTCATTTCATTTCTTCACAGTTAATACCTACCTACATTCTGCGATAAAGTGACAAATCCTCAAAGAGTAGATTTATTTTTTGTTTTAATAATTTAATGACTTGAAAAAACAGAATTTAACAATTTCAAAGAAGATTTTAAATGGAAAACGTCATAAAAACCTCAAGACTTGTCATAGATATAATAAAAACTAATTGAAAACCAAATAAAAATAAACAAAGCTATAATAAAAAAAAATATTAACGACACAATTCGTAGATAAATATACGAGAATTTCAGCCTGTTAACAAAAAAAACAAACCATTGAATAAATCATTCTTGACTTTTTTATATCTTTTGATTTTTTTTTTTTTTCAAATTTTCCATATTATTACTAATGCATCGAAAAACTTAATAATATTTAAAAACATTTCCTTTTTGATTCTTTTTAATGTGTTTGTTCATTTTGTTTTGTTTTTGATAATTTCTTGTGTTTTTATCTTTTACCCTATTCCAAATATAGAATAAGCCAAGCGCAATGAAGTCTTTTTATAGATTTATCTAAATTTAAAAAAAATAACAAACAGTTTTCTTGGAATTAAGATATACATACATACTTAGGTAACTTTGAATTACTTTACAATTTAAAACCGAGCTCTCGTTTTCTTTAAGTTTCGAACCAAATAACAATCTTTTGTATGACTTGACATAAATATTGAAATTTATTGGGGGAACTTCAAATTCAGGAACTTATTTCAAATTTTATCCCAGCAATTGTTAAGGTTTGCAATATGTGTGCAGATGTGTCATTTTTTTTTTTTGGAATTTTTGGTGAATACTTAGAAATTATTTCATATCAGTTAACCACAACTGGTTGATAGCTCGTTGACAAAATTAAGGGAATATAAACAATATAATTAAGGTACAATAAAATAGACCCCAGAATGTATAATCAAGGTACTTATAATTTAGTTCATGGAAACTTCTTCGTATCGCAAATAAATAAATAAATAAAAAAAAAAACATTTATTTAGAAAGAACACCGTGTTTTTAGCACGAAATTGGCACTTACACTTTAAACTGCAAAATTGTTAAAAAATATACATATTATTTATAAATAAATTGATTAATCAACTTCTGAAACTGTTTTGACACCAACGCAATGTACACCATCCGATTTCTTTCAAAAATCCCAATTTACAAGAAAAAAATTTGAAGGTTTCATTCAAACCTTCAATATTAATATGATGGTGCGAAAGCTTGGTAGCCTAACTGCAAGTGTGTTATCACACAAAAAACCCCTTATAAATTGAAATTAATTCTTGACCCGCGTCAAATCTTTCATAAAATCTCCCTCCTTACAAGTTCAACGAATTGTTGACTTATAAATCGAGTACGGAGAAAAAGAAAGAAACCGAATGTACAACAACAACTTGTGTGAGGCTAGTAAAAATACTGGTTTCAAATATATTTGTCAAACAACAAAACCTTAATTGGGACGGACTTGATCAGGTGGCCTCGGTAGCGCAATGCGTAGTGCAATAGCTCTGAGTGAGCTTGGTCCAGGTTTGATCCCCAGCTGGGGCAAAAAGTTTTTCAAATAAAATTGAACAATGACCAAGCACCACTAAAGGAGTCTGATGATCGGCCTGGCAGTCGTGAAATAGCTATAACTCCAGCCTATAAAAAATCTTGGTGGTAGCTCACCCAATTGTTGTTGTTTCATTCAAACATTCAATTTGAAAAATCGTTGGAGTGTTTTTTTTAAAAAAATATTTTTTTTATATACATTGGACATATAACGAATGCCGATATAACGAACGTCTAGTATAATGAATCACCATTTGAAGTCCAGTAATATCTCTATATAACGAATATAACAAAACAAAACATGAGACGGATTCTTCATTTTCCACAGTTTTTTATTTTGCGTTTACCGTTTGCCTGCACCAAAAAACGGTAAAAGTAAATTGTTTTTGTATCGGTAAACATTATGTTCTCTTTTTTTTGTTCGAAAAAACTGTTACGATATAACGAATTGGCTGGACATTATCAGTCGTATTTATAAACCCATTCTAAAGTATGTCTAACTTTGGACAGCTATCCAAGTCCAAAACCTTATTTATAATCATGTTCCATCGAGTGTCTAACTTAGACACTGAAATTGGTTGTCCAAACCTATTCTAAAGTGGGTACGTTCAATGAACAAAAAATTGAAAAATAATCTTCAAATGAACGAAATGTTCATTGAACGTATCCAAATCCAAATGCTCACGAAATTGACATATTTCAGGGATGTGATTGAGTGTATGAAAAGATTTGTAGGCCACTGTTGGAATGCGTTTATAAATAAGGAGATGTCAAACTATTTAGACAATGGCTAGCTGGACAACTGTCCAAGAGTGTTCTAAGGAAATCTAATAAATACGACTGTATATCTTTCGTTATACTGGGACGTCCAGTCTACATATTTATAAAATTTTGAAAACATTTTTAAGAAATAAATTAGTAAGCCATTTTTTAATATTTATTAATGCGGAGTTTAAAAATTAATTTTGAAAAAAAAATCATCTACCCATTTTCGAAATATCGAATTTTCAAAAAAAAATTGAATTTTTATTTTAAAAATCCAAAATTTTTTTTTTTTTGGAAAATTTTGATAGGCAATATTATTCAAACTTATTAGCAGCTCTTAAGTAAAAAAAATTTCATTTAAATTGGTTTAACAGATAATAAGTTAACCAAAAATTTTATTATTATTCCCAAACTTTTTGAAGAAATTGTTTGCAAAACATTAAGCTTTTACACGAAATCGTTTATTGTTCATAATCAACATGGTTTCTCAAAGGGCCGCTCGACTGTCACCCTACTCATGGAGTTAGCGGAGTTTTGCGTAGATTCTTTTAAAAATAAAAAACAGACGGATGGTGTTCTTACAGATTTTAGTAAGGCATTTGACAAACTGTCGCACAGAGTTTTGCTAAATAAAATGAGTAGGCTGGAGTTCAGCGTAAAATTCATTGCTTGGCTAAAATCTTATTTACTTGACAGATCCTATTCAGTGAATTTTAACGGCTACCATTCAACTAGTTTTGTTGTAAATTCTGGTGTTCCCCAGGGTAGCCATTTGGGTCCAGTTCTTTTTACATTGTTTGTAAATGATCTTCCTTCAGTTTTAAAGTACTCTAATTGTCTTATGTATGCAGACGATGTTAACATATTTAAAACCATTTCTAGCAATCTTGATTGTGAAAAGCTTCAAATTGATCTTAATGCTTTCTACAATTGGTGCGAACGTAATTATTTGTTGTTAAATATCGACAAGTGTAAGATTATAAATTTTACAAGAAAATTGTCCATTTTATCTTTTGACTATAGTTTCAATGGCGTAAATCTGTTAAATGTTAATGAAGTTTCTATCCTTGGTGTATTGTTTGATAAGAAACTCGAATTCACACAGCATATCAATATGGTATGTAATAAAGCCAATTCAATATTAGGTTGGATTAAAAGGGAATCACGTCAGTTTTCTGATCCTTATGTTATCAAACAACTATTTACTACATTTGTCAGATCCATTATAGAGTATGCTTGCCAGGTATGGACCCCCTACTACAGCTGTCACAAAATAAGAATTGAACAAATTCAAAAAAGGTTCCTAAAATTTGCTCTTAGAGGCTTAGGCTGGCAGAATTTATTGAATCTTCCTTCATATAGTAGCCGTTTAAAACTCATAGATTTACCCAGTCTGGAGCGTAGACGGTCTTATTTATGTTTTGTTTTTATTGTTAATCTTATTGATGGTAATATCGATGCTTTGAACCTTTTATTTCGCGTTAATTTTAATGTTCCAAATCGTAATCTAAGAGGTTTTCGGGATCCAATTTACATAAAACACTATCGTACCAAATATGAGCAGAATTCACCATTGAATAACATGTTTAATTTATATAACGTCAATCATAATTTATTAAAAAAAATTTCTGATGTATCAAATAATGGTTTTAAAAAATTTACCCGATTTGCCATTCCAGCATAGTTGAGGAACATTAGAAATGAAAAAAGCTTTATGTATTTATGTATGTACATTGAATGTCAAATTTAAATGTTGAGCAACTTTTCTGAACATAGGTACCAACATCATAACTTTCCTAAAAAGGGTCAAATACATGTGGTTTAAAAAATTATTGTTTTATATTAAATTTTTGTTTCTATTAAATACGCAATTTAATAAGGTTTTTCAAATATAGTTTTATGTGACTGTGCAATGATATAATACAAAAAATGTAGTCCGATATTCTAGCTAAATTTTAAGACCTTAATGAGCGGATTATTAGAACCGAAGTTATAAGCAAGCCAAACCAAACACAATGTATCTTTACAATTATTATTCCGACTACAAATTTAGGTAGGTACATATGAACATTTAGCATTTTTTTTCCGACGCGAAGCAAATTTGCCACGATTGTGGTTTTTTATTGCACAAACTCCGCCGCCGCCGGCTTTAGAATACTATATTCCTCTCGCCAATTGGTGGTTGAAAGTATTTTAATGCTTTTTTTTTATCAACTTCCTCATTGAATTAAATTATTTGTCTGATATTTATTTTCATGTTTTTAGTATAAAATTTTGAATGATTTTGAAAATTTTTTGCTCTAACATTTTTTCCTTTAATTATATACCTTAATATTGAAAATCGGTTAATTGGATCGAAAGATATAAGCATTTAAGTAAACGCAAATCGGGTATTTTTCGGATTTCGCAAAAATCATCATCAAAAACATACCCATTTTTTTCCTACGAACATTTCTCCTTTTTTTCTGTCCGTTTTATCATCTTCTTCGTTTTCTATTTCCTCAAACTAGTAAAAACAAAGCATGAATGAAATAATTTTGTTTATTTTGTTTAGTTTGTTTATTTTTTTTATTTTGTTGATTTTGTTTATTTTGTTTATTCCCCTCACGTTTCGCCCCCTTTGTCTACTAGGCGTTTCATATTTTTGAAATTCTGTTGATTTTTTTATATTGTATGCCTCCGTTTAAATATTTCTAATGTTAAAAATATTCTATAATATTGTATAATTTATAAATTCTTAATTCTAAGTAATATTTTGTACGCTAGATATTTATTAGCTTGATTCAAATAAATAAAAACCAAGAAAAAATGGTTCTAGGTATGAGAGATACCATTTTAAAACGATGGATAATTTTTTTTTGCAATAATATAGAAGATCGTGTTAATAACTATTCACATAAAAATTTTAAGTGAAGTACCGTTATATAAGAATAATTTGAATTTAAAATCTGCTATAGATAACGTCAAAAAACTGCTGGATGCCAAGTTTAATATAAATCGACCAAGTCGTTTTCGAATTATTAAGTTCTGGAAAAAAAAAATTAAACTGTTTTTAAAAATCCAAATAAATAAAATTGAAAATTTTAATATGAAATACTTTTTAAACTCTTTGAAAAATTCTTTATAAAAAATTGATCAAATTCAGTTGAACAATTTTTGAGAAAATCAGAAATTCATTTTTCGGATTTCTTTTTTATAAAATGGTAGCATTTATTTTGAAAAAAAAAATAACTGTTTTTCTTTTAAGTTATGGGCACGTTTTTGAGAAAAAAAAATTTTATAATCGTAATGTCAGCTTTGATCAAAATCTCGAGTTCGAATTTTCTACGAATACCTAACTTGCCATATAATTAGTATCTATGTACAATGTACATATTATGTATTATGTTTAACGCAAGTAAAAATGTGTGATTGGTGGGATCACGGTTAAGATGTGTAAACATCAATGTTTGCCCAAGTGCAGGAATTTTGCTATATTGAACGTACTCAGTTACAACGTAATGTGTGACTGTACTGTAATGTGTGACATGCGGAACGTATTACAGGTAAGGCTCACGTCGGAATAAATGAATAAATAAATAAAAAGATATATAAATAAATAAATAAATAGATATATAAATAAATAAATAAATAAAGAAATGAATGTGCATCAAAAATAGAAATAAAAGAGAACCAAGGTGACTACCTTCAGGTAGACCTGAGTAATTATTTTAATTTTTGACGAATTACTTCTTAATTTTACGATTTGTGTGTGGTTTGTTACATGGCTTTATAAATCAAAATAAAAAACATTAAATGGAATTCAAATTCAAAAAATTTACAGATTTCACTCATAGAGTAACAATGGGGACATTGAAAATGACTTGTATTACGTCGATAAAACAAAAACATGTCTAATCTTTGTAATTTTTAATGTGTGTACTATTGTTACATTATAACTTCACAAACTGTCTTAGAAACCATTCTACAGTCTGAAGTTCCAATTTGTAAATTTAATGTCACTTCCCAGTTGGCAGTTAAATTAATGTTGTTAATTTTTTTAATAAGATGAAACTTAGTCTAAATTGTAGCTTAACTCGCATTTATACAATCATACTCATTTTCATCCGCTCCGGCATAGCACTTATACACGAAAAAAAGTTACATACCATCTATCTTAACGTATATCTAGGTATTTGACATTTTTGCATAGCTAACCATTGCAGAAAGGTAACTGAATTATTACAGATCGATTAAAGCATACATAAAATACGGTTCAACTTAGTTCTCGACTCAGTCGGTTGTTGTTCAAATCAACCCGTGTCTTGGCTTGTTATTTGATCAATTTGACGGTTGATGAGAAAATCAAAAGATTTTTAATTTTTTTCAAATTGATTTACAAGTATTTCAAATCATTAAAATATGTATATTGTATAAAGCCAAGACATTTGATTTACTGTCCAGGTAAACCTTTTTTAAATCGAGACAAAATTTACAAAGAATTTGATGCGAAGCCCAACCTCACTGCTAATTGTTTTTATTCTATAATATTTTATTTTAAAATATTTTTAACCCTTCTTTTAATCAATTTAACAATATCGAGTCGCGTAATTTTTTTTAGACAAAAATAATGTTTTTGACACTTGGAGCTGTATTCTTTTAACTGAGTTTATGAAATGTGTGGCCGAGCGGCGAGCATCAATTTAGTTGACAACCAAATTAATAATAGTTTATGGACTACTTTAAGATAAAGTCTAAAATTTTATTTGCATTTGAGGACCTTAAACTTGAAGATCTGACCATTAGGGCTTAAGTTATAAGTTTATTAAAGAGGTTCAAGTAGGTAGCTATGCAATATGCATGTTCTAGGTTAAAAAATAAAATTGATTTAGAAGTTAGTAAAGTTTTTCCCCAAACGTTGTCTAGCATATTCTAGGTTCTTTAGGTTGATTTAGAAAAAAATCAACTTTTGTCATATTTTACCTTAATTTTGAGACTTTAACCTCAAAGATCCGATGATTAGAACAGAATATATAAGCTTACAAAATTGACCCTTTTCGATTATAATATTTAAGTTGTTTAGCTAAGTTAATTCTACCTCTTGCCTGATTTACCTAAACATATCTTAACCTTGAGCATCTGGCCCTAAGAACTTAAGTTTTAATTTTGTGTAAGAGGTTCAAGTAGGTACCTATACATATTCTAGGTTAAACAATTAACTGATTCAAAAGTAAGTTAAGTTTTGTCAAATAGATAATTAGATCAGAATATATCAACTTACAACATCGACCCTTTTTGAATATACTATTTAAGTTGCTTAGCTATGTTGATTTTCCCTCAAGCCTGATTTACCTTAGTTTAAATACTTAACCTCGCGCATCTGGCCCTTAGAACTAAAGTTATAAGTTTATTAAAGAGGTTCAAGTAGGTACCTATTATGCATATTCTAGGTTTAACAATCGATTGATTTAAAAGAAAGTCAACTTTTGTCACATAATTTCTTTAGACTGACATTTTACCTTAATTTTAAGACTTTAACCTCAAACATCCGATTATTAGAACAGAAGTTATAATCCAAACAAACCAACCAAATCCAAACTTTACGATTTTATTATTTGTAAAATACCTACTAAAAATAATGTTCATGCACATACCTACATATGTACATACATGCATATCTACATTCTACATACCTACATAATGTACATATATAATTTTTGTGCCCGATGCAAAGCCAATTTTGTTTGCCACGTGGTGTTTTTTTTTTTTATTGCACACACTACACCGTCTTCTCCCTTCTATCATCAATATCTTCTTTGTAGGTACGTACCTACCTACTCGCATACATATTTTGTTTATTTTTTTTTTCTTTTGCCGTGATGAAATTTGTTCTAAAAAGCCAATTTTTCAAGTTTCTAGTATGAAATTTTTTACGATTTTGCAAAAATTTTTATGCAGATTTGTAGCCTGTCATTTAAACTTTAATTATGTAGCTTAATATTGAACATCCAATAATTTTAACTAAAGTTATAGGCTTCTAAGTGGGCTCAAATCGAGCATTTTTCGAATTTTACATTCTTCCACTGAATGTCGTCCGTTGGCGATGATCAAAATTTATGTACGCTGGCTGAAATTCATCACTTGTGTTTTTTTCTTCATTTTATTCATTTTTGTAGTTTCTTTGGTAACACCAACCGAAAATTCAATCGTTCTCCCCCTATACGCTAGATAGTCCGGGAGCCGACCGTAAAAGTACCTACCTCATCGAGTCAATGGAAAATTTAGCCATTAACGAATAGTAAATGTCACGAAGTTTACAAAACTGCTGGTCGGACAGACATTTTCCGGGCCTTTTGGCGGAAAAATGGTCACTTCCGGTTGCATTTTTGGGTGTTAAGTTATACCATAGAGTCAATGGAAAATTTAAGCACAAGGTAAAAGAGATTTGATCGTAGATTTCAAATCAGTTGGTCGGACAGTCAAAATCCGGGCCATACCCTCTGTCCGACCAACTCAAAAAACGGTATTTTTGGTGTCGGCCTACCTCATCGAGTCAATGGACAAATGGGGTATCAAATGAAAGCTTAGACTGTCTACATTAAGAATCTACTGGTCGGACAAACTTATGATGGGCCAAACATGTGTCCGACCACTTTAAAAAAAAAAATATGTTATAAATTTCTTTAATATTTTTTAACTCAATATCAACATTTTTTAAGCCAAATTTAAATAAAATTAGTACCAAATGAAAGCTTTAACTGTAAAATAAATGAAAAAAATAACTGCAGTGCAAAAAACCCCACTAAAATTGATCATCAAAGTTTTTGATCATTTATTTTATAGAAAATTAACATTTTTGTATATAAATAAAAAAAAATCATAATTAAGAATTTAAAAAACGATGTTTTTATACCAACAAATGACAGCAGGTACCTACTTATAAAAATTATAGTTTATTGGTTGTAATAGTAATTATAAGAATTTTATTTTATAGTACAGTAACTTTGTCGTCTCATAGGAGGAAGACCCTGCGTCAAATCCGGTAGTTCTGATTTTTTGCTGAGTTGTTTATGATGTTGGCCTAGTAAAGTATCCAAGTTTTTGACCTCGAGCGCCAAAGACAGCATTGTCAAAAATCGAAAAAACGCCAAATTTTCGACAATTTAAAATTGACGATATTGCCTTCCATTTGAGCCCAAAAACGTCTCTGTCAACCCAAATGTTTCTAAAATACAGCCTTTTTAAAGGAACAACACAAATAATATTTCATTTAATTTTTCTTCCAAGTGCTTAGTTTTAATTTACCTTATAATGTTTTTTTTTAACTTTCACAATATTATTTGTATTTGAATTTAACGCAAGACTGTCCTCTTTAAGGCGGCAAGGCTACTCGCCTGTATTTATCAAAGTAGATTTTGGTATTTTTGCTTTTTTTCAAAACTAGAAGACATACAAGCATCTGGTTTTCGGTGTTTGACTATAAACTGGTAAGAGCATTAAATATTAAACACAAAAATATTGCTCAGTAACGTAAATTTTGGAAAAAAATTAGTTTAAAAACAAATGCCTGTTTTTGTTTTGTTTTTAATTTTGTGTTAAAAAATAATTTTTTCCAAAACTATTGATTAAAACAACTTTATTTAAAAAGAAAATACAAGAATAGATTTCTGGCTTTAAGGAAAGCTATAGGATTTGTAGGTTGTGCCAATACTTATGTATGGTGATTTTTATATTTCAAGTTTTTTTTTTTTAAATTGCCCCTTCCATCGAAACGGGGAGAGATAGGCATCCCCTCCCATACAATTTTTTTTTCTTCTTTTTACCCAGTCTACAAGCCTTTGAAGTTTGATGCATCTTATGCCAAAGACCCTAAATCTGTTTTTTGCTACTTGTTGTTATTAAAAAAAAAAATATTGCTAATTTTTGAGAAGCAGTATTTTGGAAACTGTTGGGTCTACAGACACGATTCAAAGCTCAAATTAAAGAAAATTTAGTGAGTTTGAAATCGTATTAGCAAGGTTTAAATCGCAAACTAGTGCTTTAGGGTTAAAATCACCAATAACTATAAAAAACGCGAAAATTTCGCGGTTTTTCGATTTTTGACCATGATGCGTTCGGCGCTCGAGGTCGATAAATTGGTTTCTTCATTAGGCCAACATCATAAACAACTCAGCAAAAAATCAGAACTACCGGATTTGACGCAGGGTCTTCCTCCTATGAGACGACAAAGTTACTGTACTATAAAATAAAATTCTTATAATTACTATTACAACCAATAAACTATAATTTTTATAAGTAGGTACCTGCTGTCATTTGTTGGTATAAAAACATCGTTTTTTAAATTCTTAATTATGATTTTTTTTTATTTATATACAAAAATGTTAATTTTCTATAAAATAAATGATCAAAAACTTTGATGATCAATTTTAGTGGGGTTTTTTGCACTGCAGTTATTTTTTTCATTTATTTTACAGTTAAAGCTTTCATTTGGTACTAATTTTATTTAAATTTGGCTTAAAAAATGTTGATATTGAGTTAAAAAATATTAAAGAAATTTATAACATATTTTTTTTTTTAAAGTGGTCGGACACATGTTTGGCCCATCATAAGTTTGTCCGACCAGTAGATTCTTAATGTAGACAGTCTAAGCTTTCATTTGATACCCCATTTGTCCATTGACTCGATGAGGTAGGCCGACACCAAAAATACCGTTTTTTGAGTTGGTCGGACAGAGGGTATGGCCCGGATTTTGACTGTCCGACCAACTGATTTGAAATCTACGATCAAATCTCTTTTACCTTGTGCTTAAATTTTCCATTGACTCTATGGTATAACTTAACACCCAAAAATGCAACCGGAAGTGACCATTTTTCCGCCAAAAGGCCCGGAAAATGTCTGTCCGACCAGCAGTTTTGTAAACTTCGTGACATTTACTATTCGTTAATGGCTAAATTTTCCATTGACTCGATGAGGTAGGTACTTTTACGGTCGCCTCCCATACTAAGAGTTCATTCTATATCTTTGTTCATTTTGGTAACACCATACTTTTATCAAAACGACCCTATAAACATTTTCAATGTTAAAATGTAAATGGAATTTTTGATTGCATCACCAAACATGCTGCTGGTATAAAAAACGTAATGACTTAAATTGTCTCCTAAAAACTAACGCTCATCCCTTGCAAAATTCAATTTAATCGGGTTTTTTTATCAGACAAAAGAATTATAATTTATGACAGGTTCTACAATTATTTTAAATAATACCTAACTATTATTTTTTATCATTGAAAATTATTACAAAATTTTAAAACAATTTTTTAAATTCAATGTAAAAAAAATTAACTTTATTTTATTTAAATATTTTTTTAATTTACCAAACAAAGTCATATAATACCCTATGTGTTATTTACTGTGTATGTATTTGTTTTTGTCAACTTTTGTTATTTAGCTAATCCTTTAATCCACTAATCTCGTTATGGTGCATTGTAAAATTCGAAATCTCTTTTTCTAGCAACCCACCATCATACGCAGTCAACCTTTTAAAACAAATAATTTGTCTTGATTTATTGCATACAAAATAAATACATTTTAATTATAACGTTTTGAAACTTGGTATTTTTGTTATCCATTGCTGATATTGATCATCCTACAAAAAAATAAAGATCGAGTCAGAATAACGTTAAAAAAAAACAAGCAGCGCATGCTCTCGGTTATAAGTCAACAGGCTAAAAGTCCATAATGAAGATTTGGCTCCACTTGGACTTAAAGAACTTAAAAAAATTATATATTACGATATTGTAGGTGTTGCCGTTGTTTCTTTTTTCTAATTTATTTCTGTCTTTTTGGTAAATTTTTTAATATTTTAATTTTTAGTAATAACAACGGGAAACAGACCCCCTAAAAATAGATTCTTTCTTGTTTCGAATCAACCTATACACAAGTTTTTATGCATGCAATGCCAAACACCCTGTATGTAGCTGGTACCTTTAAAATAAACATTTAAACAGAAAAATGGTCCAATGTGGGGAACCTAAAAAAAATGAGTCGGCAACCCTTAAGAAAAAACTATAAAATTCTTGATTTGTGAAACCACGATTTTTAAAACACCCTGTACACACAATCCACCTGTAGGACTTATGAACTCTTTCTTTTCGGGATCTGGCCATAGATCAAAATCAAGCTGTTTTTTTCATTGGCTGTATTTTTACTTCAATGTTAAATTCAGAAGCAAAACTTGGCAAGTAGGTACCAACGTAAGCCAAGTTTTAAAATTTGACTTCTTTTTTTTTTTCAAAAACACCCTTTCTG
This sequence comes from Epistrophe eligans, assembly GCA_951394125.1. NCBI lineage: Eukaryota > Metazoa > Arthropoda > Insecta > Diptera > Syrphidae > Epistrophe > Epistrophe eligans. Next base: position 30,099,255 of record OX596028.1, read on the forward strand.
CTGTAAATTTAAAATCAATTGAACCTGTGACATATCTTAATTTTTCCTGACAAATCTTCGATCATAACTTTGTATTTTATGAAAGCAAACTTAATTGCAATCAGCGAATAAATAAAATTAACACCGCCCCGAATTATTGCGGTCGCATAAACCATTCCACGTGCGTCGTCGTCGTGTCGGTCGGTTGAAGTAAGCGAATATTAAAATACAAAGTTAAACACCAAACGGAAGGTGCAGACTAACAACGATACATACCTATAAAAAAAAAAACACCTTGCATTTTTAAAAGCTGTTAATAATCGTATCGAAAATTGTATTTTAATAACCCATTGCGACATTAAAGCCCATAATCATCAGTCCACATAAAGATATAAAAATATAATTAAAAGAGTTGTTTGGCATAAAAACCCTTTTAATCAATGGCACGTGCGCTTCCGTTTTTGCATCTGCTTATTGTACACTCTACTAAACGGCCAAGTTAAAGGATGGTGAAAGAAAGAAAGAAAGTTCGACTTGCACACTTTTACTGTGAGTTGTGGTCCAGAGGAAATGAAGACCATCAACGAAGAAAAAGTAAAAAATAAAAAAAAATCCCAAGAGCAGTTGTTGCAGAGCTAAGGCATCTTCTTCTTCGTTATTTATGCATCGATGGTCAGTCATTGGTATAGAAGCAACAAAACAAAACAGAAAAAAAAAATTAAAGAAATGAAAAGAAAGAGAATCGTTGTTATCTTATCCATTTCGTGTGAACATAAGGAGCATGAATTCTTTGGTCTTACCTGCTCAATTGTCTCAGTCCATCGGCAAGAAGGATAGCTTCAATTTGATAAGTATCTATATAGAGTCCCAGAACGGACATACAAAGTCACCTGTCCTCGTTTGGGGGAACGTTTGTTTATTTTTTTTTTTTATTATTATTATTCGTTGTTTTTTTTTTGCTATTTCGCATCACCACCGGGTGGTATCCTGTTTTTGTGTACGCTTACACTTTAATCAGCTTTTTGCAGGATGAGAGTATAGAAGTAGCAGATGCTATATCTTTTTATCTGGAATACCAAGGTACTTTTCTCCTGCTCATCGTCGACGTTCGTCGTCTTCATCGTCATTTTGGACTCGGGATGTTGTTTTTTAATAACAGACTTGACTACGCCTATAAGAAAAGAGTATATACGAATTGTGACGGTGGCGGTGGCGGCGGCATTGCGCGGCGGTATATTTTGCAAAAGGTATACATAGGTTGGTATACCTAGAATCCGTTTTATGTGACAGCAACATCAGACAGGACATGCAGGCATATACAAAATGAAAGAATGAAATTCACTTGTTACGCATGAATACGTTTCTTATTATTTATTACTCAATTCTCTTGGAGCGGTGGTAGTGGAGTTTTTTTTGTCTTCTACCCATTTCTTACATTCATACTTATAGATGGGGGTGAAAGTTGTGCAATTTAGTGAAACGGCAAAGTAGGGTTGAATTATTAAAAAAGTAAAAGATTAAGGACACCGGATCTGTGAGACTGAGAGAAAGAGAGTGGAACAGCATATTCAGCCAACCGACTAAATTGTGGGGCTAAATGGTTAAAAAAAACGGAATCAACAAAGTTAACCGAAGGAATTTTGCGTAAGAATTGAAATAATTTTTTAATCGAAAAGTTTACGAAGTCATGAGGATTTTCCGCCGCTTTGAAGATGGAGGAAATTGTGCGTATCCTGTGAATATATACCTTAACTATACCTACCTATGTATATTTACCAACTGATAGCTTTGGTTTTCTTATTGAAAAAAATAAATATAACAACAAATGACACAGATTAGAAATTCGGTTTTTTTCCGATTTTTCGTTGTTTGTTTTATTCGAAGAGAATTGATATTTTTATTTATTTTTTTGTGGTTCCTTTTTTCGTAAAGGATCAAGGTGTACCTATTATAGAAAATGGCTTTTTCACTGAATTTCTTAGTTCCGATATGCGTAAGTTATTTTGCATTTTAAAAATGCTTATGGTCGTTGATGTTGCGGTAAGGTAGACTGTAAGTTTTTGCACTTGGAGTGGCTTATGAATAATACTTTGCCTTCGATTGGTGTGGTGGTAGTGTTACCTACATCTATTTGTCCTATAAGTTCGTGAATTGCTTAAAATTTAAGGTTTGACCGATAAATCATAGAATTTACTAGCACTATTCCAAATGGCAAAAGCATACAATTTCCATATTTTGTATTAAATTTTGGGAATGTTCCCTTGTGTCAGTGTTGTCGAAAATTAAAAAAAAATCAACTTGAGGTATAAAAACTAAAAATCCACCTTTAATTAATTTAATTAATTTTTTGGTGAAAAAATTATTGTTATTTAAAATTAAAATTAAGATATTAACATGAATTTTTCAATTTTTAATTTTGTTTTTCACCATAATTTTTTTTTTACACAAATTAAAAAAAAATATATTTATTTTATTAATACTTTCGACGGCACTGACAGAATGAATTGAAAATGGGTTGGTTGGGAGCGTGCAGCACACTATTTAGATGTCTCGAAAGGATATCTAATAGAATACATATGTACTGTACATTATATTGAAAATTTTTGCCGTTGATGCTTGATCTCACGATCAAAATCACGCATAAACTTAAGTTGTGTTTACAGTGACATAATACGTACCTACAGTACTTTTGGAAAATTATGCATGACTAGATTACACAGATTTGACTTTGTGGTTAACAGATAAATTGTGGCGACATATTTAATTTTTAGTAAAAAAATGTCAAAAAAGTAAAAACTCCTTAAAAATATTTTTTAGTATTTTTTTTTTATTTCGTTAAAAATTTCTAAAATTTTAAATTTAATATTGTTTGAACAAGCATCAGATTGCGAAATAACAAAATTGATATAACCATTGAAAAGTTATACATGAATGACTCAAAAATAAGTCAATTATTCGGGTATCTTAAAAATTTCAAAATCCTATAATTGGTATTGCGAATTTTATGATAAAAAGCTGACACCAACGCGATGTACCTACACCACCTGATTTATTTTTCTCATAAAATTTAAAAATCGTTGGAGCGGTTTTTTTTTTTAAATAATTTTTTATGTTGAAGGTTTGAATGAAACAACAACAAATAGGTAAGCTACCACCAAGATTTTATAGGCTGGAGTTATAGCTATATATAAGACTTTGAAAAAATAGAAAAAAAATTGGTACACCATTTTTTAGTATTAATTAATGCGGAGTTTAAAAAATAATTAAAAAAAAAAAAAACATTTACTACCCATTTTCGAAACATCGAAATTTCAAAAAACTATTTTTAATTTTGTTTAAATCCAATTTTTTGTTTGTTTAATTATTGAAATGCAATATAATTTAAACTTATTACAAGTTTGTGTAAAAAATTTTATTAAAATCGATTCAAAAGATAATAAGATAGTCGAAAGCTGAGAGATACCATTTTTAATAAAACCTGCTAGATAATATAAAAAACTGCTGAATCCCAAGTTTAATTAATTCGTTTTCGAATTATTAAATTCTCAAAAAAACAAAAATTTAGTATACAAAACTTTTTGAAAGATTTTCTATAAAAAAATGGTCGAAGTTAAAGTCAAAGCAGTTTTTGAGGAAATCGAAAAAATCGAAAATGGTTCTGTGGGAGGTACCATTTGTAACAATTTTACCTTTTTTGAAAATAATAAGATTTCTATATTTATTTTGTATGACAGGTACCGTATTAAATTCGAGCGGTTTAAAAAAAACAACGCTATGATATAAATACAAAGGCACGAAGTGTAAAGAAAATCAACCGTTTAGGCTATAGCCGAGGAGCAGTCTTATGTTTATATATGTACATTTATTTTGGACTTATGGTTACCCTATAGAAAAAAAAATCTCATTTATAAAAAAAATTAAAAAAAAAATATTTCATGACGAAAATAAATAGCTCTGTATTGATTATAATTTAATAAACCTTGCCTACCCAAATAGGAATTAAAAATTTATAAACATTGTTATTTAGGTATTTTGGAATATAATTAAGATCTTAATATTTTCTACTCACCCAAATTTAACAGGAACAGCACATTGGTGTTCCTTTCAATTATCTCTTATTATTATTGCAGCGACAACAACAAGTAAATTAACCTAAATTATAATTTACTCTTTGATAAATTTTATATTTCATAAAAATTTTTTCCTGGTATTTTATTTATAGATTTTGAATCAAATAAAAGAAAAAAACACGAATTTTGTATCACTATTATATCACTTCCGTTCTTGAATTTTATTTCTCTTTAAGGTATTAAAATTTTAATTAAATGAAAAAAAATAACAACACAATTTTTAGAAATCAGTTCACCATGTCAACTTTTTTTAAATAATAAATATTGCACTATTTTGTTGTATATATATGGAAATAGATACACACTCACACACATCTCATAGTGGGTGATGGGATGGGATTTGAATTTATTATTATTTTTATTATAATAACTGTTCAACAGGACGAATTTATTGCTCTTCTCAACACTTCAGCGTATATTTCATATATTAGGTAGGTACATATGTATATCCTTGCCGCAAAGGAGAAATATTGGAGCTGCAACCTGAAAATCGAATATTTCGATGAAGTGAGTTTTGATTCATTTTGTTATATCAAAAGATACAAAATTTTAAATTTTTGTTTTTTGTGAAGTGTGTATATGTGATTTGAATTAAGGGAAAATTATTTTGAAGCAGCATATAGAACATTGAGAGAGAGAAAGAGAGAGAGAAGAGCAGTAGTCTGTGGAGATGCAATAGCATTACTGTTCAAAACAAAATATGTATATGTAAAGATTTATTTTTATGTATAATAACAATTATTATTATATTAATGTAAGATAAATACAAAATGGAAAATTTCATCACAAAAAAATATGTACAATTATTTTTAATTGAAAAGGATAAAAATGACAGAAAGAAGAGAAAAGAGATTAAAAATAAAACACTCAGGGCTTTTTTTTACAAACATGTCTTAAATTATACAAACAAAAAACAATGAGCGCTTAAGTTTTTTTTCTTTTTTTTGTTTAATATTTAAAAGAGCATAAATAAGATTTATAAAATGAATTAAAAAAACTCACACAGGGAAAAGCGCATAGAAAATGTTAATAAATAAACAAACTTTTTGGAGATCATGTTTCACATAAATATGTTAAGTTTATTTATAAAATAGTTTTTTTGTTTTTTTCTTATATAGACACATTTAAAGTGATGAAAAGGTACAATTGAATAAAAATGAATCGAAGAAAATATTTGAGATAGTGTAGTGTGCACATACAACAAAGAAGGCAAACAAAAAAAAAAAACAAAACAAAAAGATAATAAAATTAAATAAAATATAATACAAAAATGATATTCTGTTTCTTCTACTTATTTATATATTGTAAATTATATTTTTTTAATTGTAAATTGTTGAGTTGAGAATGATATAGTTCTATATAATTATGATGAAGCAAGAGAAATATGCAAATTCAATTAGATTTTTTTTTTTTTTTTGATAATTTGACAACATATTTTCACTCAAAATTTCATAATAAGAGAGAGAAAGTGAGAAAAAAATATTTAAATATTTAATAGGACGAAAGTGTGATTAAATGACAAAATAACTAAAACGAATTTAATTTTAAAACAACAAAATTATATTTTTAATTCATCTTACTGATGATGCACTTGCATACATATAAGAATAGACACAATGAAGATGTTACAAAATAAATTTCTTTGTTGTTTCATTATATTTTTTTATTTGTATTTTTGGTTTATAAAATTGAAATCTAAAAAAGAATTTATTTAAATAAGAAAAATAAACTAAATATGTACATAATTTAGTTTATATGCAAAGATGCAAGACAACTTGATTAATTGCTTTCGTTAAGTTGATTGAAATCAGTGCATGCGGTAAATTAAATTAAATTAATTATATAAAGTTATACTCAGATTAATAAAATTGAAGATTAAAATGATTTAAGGTTGAGTTTAGGTTCTAGTATGAATAAAAAATATTTTAATTGCCTTAAATTAAAGCTTTTCTATAGCTTTTAAATTATAAAGGTAACTTTATAGGTTATGATGCAAGAAGTAATAAATCTGCCCTGAGATTCCTAAAACTAATTATTATCATTCCTAGAATGCACAAGTGTTAATATTTTAAATTTTATAAGAGCAAGATTTTTTGTAAAATATGTGATAAAAAAAAAGATGCGAAGCAGAATAAAACTAAATTATGCAAACAAATATCAGAATAAGACTCTTCAAAACTCCAGAGGAAGAATATTAACTATTTCCACAGGTGAATTAATTATGAAAGGACTTTCCTTGTTCGGCAAATCCCTCGGTCTTAACCATTTTGTTCAAATTTTAGAAATATATAATTTAACTAAAAATTTAACTATTAAGAGTTAAATTATGAAAAAAAAAGAACACACAGAAAATTGCACTCCATTTTAAAAATTAGTTTTGTGTTTTGCTTTTTGTTTTTGTTTTTTTGCTCATACTTAAGGGATGGTTTTGAAATCGTCTCTCTCATACATTCCTGGGTGCATATTATTATCAGCAATGGAGGGGACCTATAATTTTCAGGCCAACGGTTATCATGAAAGGCACTTTTTCATAACAATAGATGATCTTAAAGGATTTGTCAACGACTCACAGGAGGCAGTACCTACCCTTGAAGAACATTTCTGTTTTTAGATGAGATACTGGGGAGCCAATATCTTCGGCGTGACAGTTCTACGCACTTATCATTACGCAACGGGCTACGGGATGGCTTTATGGCTTAATATTTTTTTTTAACTTTTAGCAATATAGGGTAATATGGGGAAAGGCAAAAAAAATAGCATCCGATTTTACTTTTTCTTTTCAGATCTCAGTTACATGAAGAGTTTGGATTCAAAATTAATCTATTTTAAAAAAAAGTAAAAAAGAAAATGGTATTTGACTTTAAAAACCGTTCTGGGTGTTTGAAAGTTTAAATTTTTTTTATATTGTTGTACAAATAAACCTATATGATTTACTAATGCTTCTTGATCTTCTCAATAAATATGTGAAAGTATGTTAATTTGATTGTTTGTACTTCAATCAGTTTTCACACTTTTTATAACGCAGGGATGTTACAGGTGAACCCTATTATTTTTAATTTAATAAAACTATGATTTTTCTACCCGTGCAAGGCCGGGGTGGTCCAGCTACTTAATAACAAAAACTGAAATTATTTTTCCTTTTAACACCTCTATTAGCTTGTTTAACATAAGAATTTTTTTGAACCATGGTTAATACACTACAAAGCCGACAATTGCTGTCAAAAGTCGAAAAATTATGAGAAACCGAAATTGCATACTTTCAGGGATGGATGGTAGCGATATTTGAAAATTTAATTTTTTATGAAAAAGAGAAATTACCACGGACTTAATAAACGCCTTATTTTGTTCCTCACAAAAATGGGATCGCCAACAGATGACATTACGCTCTCAGACTGCTATTTTTGTGTATAAAAATTATTTGAGTGTGCCAAAAAAACGATTTGTGTCAAACAACGATTTTTTGGTAGGTACCTATAGAAAATAAAAGCTTAAAATCTTTTTTCCTGAGGGAATGACAAATGATTATTTTGCCTAGGAATCCGATAAATATCGATCCAAAATTTTGAAATCCATGGTCATGTCTTCACACAGCTTATATGTAGGTAAATATGTTGTTTTTATTTTAGATTTTGAGCATAATAATGTATGTATAGTTATGTATTGTTATAGATCCTAGTTAAAGCACTTCTATGTTTGAATGACATAATCATTAAATAATGCAAGTGACGATAAATATGTTAGTACACTGTACCTACCTACAGTTGTTATTATATTTAGACATAAGAAAACAAAATTTTGGAGAAGATTTCATGGACTTTTCTGAATGTATTCCTGTTTAATTTAAAAACATATAAATCGGACTTAGCTTTTGTGCATATCGCAAATCACAATTGAATATTTTACGGCTTCTATTATTTTCATATTTTTTCTAATTCTAAAATCTATTTATTCTAAATCGTCAAAATAAAATAAAAATAAAAAAAAAAACTAGGAATGCTACCACCTGGCTTTGGTTTTCAGCAAATATAGATATACCGTTACGTCATACGTGTATGACCAAAAAATTAACAATAGTAGTTGCCATTTAAAAATTAAATCTTTCCCACAGTTCAGTAAATAAAAAGAAAACCTTATAAGTCGTTGCTAGCTACTTAATTGTTAACTTCATATATACCTATATTAACATATAAATCATCTGAACAGGATTTGATGCCAAAACAACCCTTTGAAAATTAGGTATACCTATTTAAGGTTTTGTCCCATCATCAACAAGTTATAGGTATGAAATTCCTTCATGGGCCTTTATTAAGATACCTCTACTCATAAAATATGTAGGTAAACCTCTAGGTATACCTATCTACCTAGATACTCGTTAGTAATCCTGAGCCGGGTGCTTAATTTAATCCATTGTTCGTCCTGACTACCCATATATATAGAACACAGAGGTATAGTAATACTTCAATGCCAAAATCTGTTATCGTGTTTCTTAGAATCTGTTTCTTTTCGTTGCATGCAAGATACAACAATAAACCATGTTCTCTTCCATACACGAATTCTCGGATTCTTTTATTAATTTTAATCAGATCGAAAATATGGTTTCTTTAATACCATCATGCATGTGCTCTTGTTATCTTTTCAATAATAATAATAATAAAAAAAAAAAATACCTACTCTAACCCATAGCTTTATCCTTTTTCGCAAAATAAACCAGGAGTACCCATACAAGACGAAAAAAAAATTCAATTGAATTCTGGCTATGTGTTATGTCCTAAATATAGATAGAGACAAAATTGTTGGTATAGTTGTATAAGTTTGGAGATATACGGCACTCTTGAAGTCTCCACAGAGTTAACGGTTAACGCAGCTTTTCGATTGATATTCCTCTAGTTGTAGATATACCTACATAGATACACACATATTTGTATGCTGTTAGTGGTTTCATTCATATCGGGAATATAACATCCTTCCTTAGTGTTTTCTTTTCATATCCTTTCATTTTCTTCGTTCTTATTCTTCTTCGTTTTTTTTATTATTATTTATTTTTTTTTTGTGTGGTGTCCTTTCTAGTAAAAGGTTGTCAACTGTTCAATTCAGTTAGATGAATGTGCGCGCGGTCTCATTTTTCATTCAATGTCATATCCTTTTTGGCATATTTTACGTCATACCACTGTTAGTTTTTTTTTTTGTTCCCTTTATCCTTTCAAAAGTGTAGTTAGTTCTTCTTCGTCTTATATTTTTTTTTTTTGCCTTGCACCCCTTCAGGCTGACTAAACTGTGCTTACCGCATTACACCCTCTCACTCTCTCACACACACTCTGTCCCTCTCTCTTTCTCTTTTCATAAAATTTATTTTCGCTATGAATCATTGAACGTAACGATTTTTCTTTAGAGAAACATCCTTTTAACAGCCGAGTCCTGTTTAAGATGAATAGATGGAAGGAAACGTTTTGGCATAAAGTCCTTAGGAGCAGGAATACAAAAAAAAAAAAAAATAAAGAAAGTGAAAAAAACGCGAAGAAAAGTTTATGAAAAAGTTCTATGGATTTTTGTAGTTTACTTGAATGATGGACAGGTTTTCCTCTTCATTCTTATATGAATGGCCCAAAGTTAAAGTTCTATGGATGCACATTAAGGAAAATTCTTCATAAATTTTTTTTTTTTTTTTTTTTGTGATTGAAATTTAAGTAAGGATTATGAGATAGATACCATTACCTACCTATACCCACTAAAAAAAAAGAAATTGATAAGGAATTTGAAATATGCAGATACAAGCAAAAAAAACTTAAGATCATTGTTTGTAAACATAAAAGTATTTTTTTTTTTTTGGTTATTCGTTCAACATTTACCTTCCTACCTATTACCGTCACATCTAGTGTCAATGACATTTTTTTTTAAATATTTTTCAAAGTTTGCAAATATTTTAAAAAGTCATTTTCTATTTCTTTCATGCTTAACTTTCAAGGACATGAAGTTTCAATTTTGTCTTCTTTTACTTTGATATAAAATTCAATTGCCCCCTAGAATTCATTGAAAGTTTTGGACTTTGACGAAACGTTAAACCTTTATCATTTGCTATTTCTATCACTTATCACTTCATCAAGCACAAACAAATAAGTTCTGTATGGAGTTAATGATGATGGTGAAGAACATTCGAGGTGTAAGGGGTTTTGTTCTCGTAGATTTCTTCTTTTGTTTTACAAAATTATAATTTTGACGGAGGATTGTTCTTAAATTATGGGCCTATATGACACGATAGTCTCATGTTTTTGTTTTGTGCTAACAACAATAATAATAAGATAACCAAACGTCACCTTGCCGCCACCGCCAATAAACAATAAATTGCGATTATTTTATGTAGACAAGGACTAATGTTTGAACTAAGCAAACATATTGGTGTTTTTTTTTCGGAATCTACCTACTGTGTTATCGGAAATTAGAAGGATTAAAAACAGAAGAGAACAGGAAGACAGAAAAAAAGTTCTTTAAATTTAATACCTGACCTCAATTTTCCCCAATTTTAACAGTGACGTTTTGTCGATGGACAGATGCTTGTTTATTTGTTGATGAGAGCAGGAACTTGGTCTTGTCGTTGTTTAATTCAAGGTACCAACTGACATAGTTTCACCTGTTCTTCAATCGCCGCCGTGAAGTCTTTGATAGCGGCACGTTAGCAGCGACTGATGATTTAAATTTCGTCCGTACACCATAGTTGAAGAAATATAGCCAAAATACCTTTTAACGGCCTTAACGGCGCATCAGTTGACTAGTAGAAGACTAAACACTATTTTAATTGGATTTGGTTGTAATTGGTTGAATTATTGATTTAAAATAGCTTTTAACGGCCTTTAGTCTGAACTGAACTTAACAAAAATTGCGTATTGACAAGGTCCTCACCAGTCAAGTGATGAGTCCAAGTGAAATAAAATATTTTCAACAAAAAATATTATAGCACATTTTTTCCATACGAATGATCAGTTACAAGATATTGCTATTTCGAAAAAATAAGTTTTTCGCATAAGGAGTGATTTTATAGATGTTTTTGCTTACAAAATTTATAGATTATTCGACCTTTTATAAGAAAGCATTAATATATTTTTTTAGTAGCTACAATTTGAAGGGTTTCATTATTTAAAAAAATGATAAAAGTCAAAAATACCAGTTTTTTCCCTTATGACGGAGTTCTTGAAAAAATATTATTTTTTTTAAATTTACTTTTTAGTGAGGTGTCAATATGAAAATTGGAAAAGAACTGTTACAGAATGGCTTAATACTATCAAACAGAATGTTACAATTAGAATTACATACAGAATGTTACAATGTTAATTTGACTTTTGTCAAATTTTATTTTAACTTAATAGCGTTTCTTATTGAAAATTAAGGCAAAGTAAAAAAACCACGTTGAAACAATGAAAAAACTACGAAACAGTAGGTGGGTAGGTACTTTGAAAAGTTGATATGTATGTATATAAAGGATCAATTTGGATATTAAATTAAATTGTTACAAACATTTGGCCAAATCTTGCATTTTGGACAGGATTTGTTTTTGTATGTGTTGTGTAGGTGGCATCAATGCAAACATATACAAATTCATACTCGGACATTTTTTTGTAGAGAATTTAAATAATACGTAAAAAAGTCCACTATACAAATTTTACAGGACAGCGAAAAGCAAACAGAATTTACAAAAGATTCATATAAAATTGATTTTGTCTTTAGGATTTTTCAACAACTACGATGTATTCGAAAAAAGTGATTAAACTAATTTGCACAGAATGTATTTCTTAAAAATTTGCGAAAAAAAATCAAAATTAGCAGCTACGTATTTAGCCGACGATATGTTAAACAAGAAGGCCATCTATCCGTCAGAACACGAACTAATTTTTGGACAATTCTAATATAGGGTGATATGCATAAAACGGAAGTAATTACTGACAGTATAAGGTCAATACTAATACTTTTAGTAGATGATTAGATTTATAGTATTTACTACATTTTGTATGCATAAAATTAAGTTCATACTTGCTATAACAAATACTTTCAGTAGATACTTAATTCATCCAATAATATACTAAAATTCAACGGAAATCGGCAGTAAATACTTTTTTTTTTTAAACTATTTCGTGTTTACGAACACAATTTTTTAAATGATTTACAATTGGTAATCAACACTTTTATAAGATTAAATTGGATTGCTCTGATATTGATGGAAGGATATCCTATCTGATTAATGTATTCTTTCGAATGTAATGACGGTTTTAATATTTCAACATGACTGCAGTCCAAGCTCCTATGTATGGATGAAAAGCTGTGTTTGTTGAGACGATCATTTTTTGCACTCAGTTGTTCTTCATAATTAGGTGAAAATTTTATCAAAATTTTATCTAAAAACATTATTTTCCGAAATAAGTCTTATATTTTCTTGAATTAAAATACATATATTAATTATGAAACATTTGTTCGAGTAAAAGATTTTAATTAAGCAACAAATAATTAACCTGTAAAGGTCCTGTAAAATTATTTCCAAAGTTTTAAAACTTGATCATCACTTTGTAAATTAAATGCAATAAATTTAACAACAACTATAGACATTTTTTTTTTTTAAATAATGCTTTTATATCAGTTTTAAAAATAACCAAAATATAAGTGAAAAACAATTTTAGTAAATGTTAGTCTTACAAAGCTAATTGCATTGGAATATCAATGAAGCCTTTACATAATTCTTTAAATATCGACAGTAATATAATTAATTAAATTAATAATAAAGAATCAAGACTATTTGTCTTTGGTTTAAAGCAAAAAAGTATGTGCTATGAAATTGTCAAGTTGGTGAAAAAATTAAGTAGTTTCTTCGGAAAAAAAAGTACTTACTAGTTGTTATACAAACGGAATGTTTTTACTTAAAAAAATCATCTAAAAAAAACTAAATGTTATAACTCAAAGTATAAATACTTAGTTTTCAGCATTTACTGTATTGTTATGCATCCCAATAAAGCAAATTCTTTAGTAAAAGCATTTACTATGATTTATGCATTTCACCCATATGCATATCTTCGCTCATTATAATTCTAAAATTTTGTCAAATTGTAATAAATTTTTCATTAAGTGGTTTTGTAGCTATATTTGCTAAGACTTTACACTTTAACTTGGAAAATCGAACATAATCAAATGATGAGTGGAAGGTATTTATGTAGATATAAGTTGATTTAGTCTAACTTGTGAAACTTGTACAACGTACAAAACTAAAAATCAGAAGCACTTCAAGTAAAAAACATTGTTATCAGACCATTGATCTTAAAAAACAATTATCATTTTCTACGATTCTTAGAAGAAAAAAAAAAACGATCACACACCTTTGGTGAATTTTATCAAGTTAGGTTTTATTAAGTATTTTAACAATTGAACACATCTATTTAAATATCTAGAATTTCATTTATGAATTTTATCACGTTCTAAAAGTAATAAAATCGACTTTAAGGTGATTTTCCTACTTATACCTGTAGAAAAATAAATTTAAAAAAAACATATATACAAATATTCGTCTCACATGACGCTTCATTTTATTTTTCAAATTGAAAACAAAATCTAGTCATAGCTGACACAACAAGCTGACAAAAATCTTTTCTTTTTTTTGTTGGGATAATAAACATAATAATGTAGTTCGGAGCAGTAACTTTAAATATTTTTTTTTTTAATGTCGACTTGTACATATGTATGTAAATATACATATATACCTGTCATGAATTAGGAGTGCCATCAATCTATCTATAGATAAGTACCTACAAACTGTAGGTTTCCAAGTATTATTTTTTGTGTATATTTTTTGTTTTGCTAAAGGCATTGTCTTTCAGTTTCAGTTTGTCGGTTTAAGATTTCGAAGAATAAAACAAAAATAAAAACAAATTGTATTTGTTGTTCACTTCAATTTGCTTCAACCAACATTCAGTTTAATTAAGATTCAGCAATTTATGAAGTTATTGACTTGATTTTTATTTGCGTTGTTTTATTTTTATAAAAATAATAACGAAAAAATTGTTTAACAACTAAATACCCATACAAATAAATATGATGACAATGATATTGTCATCATGTGGTTGTTTTAATGTCCATTTCCAGACACCTGCAAATATACACCAACAATAACACAAATAATTAGTTTGTTAAAAAAAAAAAAAAACAGTAGGTACATAGAAATAATAAACGAAAATATAACACTTTCTCTGGTTTAAAATTTAAAAATGCATTTTTTTTTAAGGAACTGACTCCAATTTATAACAGTTTTGTTCATAAAAGTATACTGCTTATGACGGCCTTCAAGGCCAGGACCTTCCGCCGTCATGATGTGAAATGTCCTGGCCTTGAAGGCGTAATAACGCACCCATTTTAAATGGCGACAAACTATTATAACTGTTATAAATTGGAATTTCTCTAGTCTCATCCATTTTTGAAAGGAAGTGACTCAAAAAAGCAATTTATAACTCTTGATTACAAAGGTTCTGTTTCTTCGGCCCGCAGGTCCAAGGTTCTCCGCTGCCGGTGGACATGCGAACCTCGGGAACAGAATATTTTTTTTTCTAATTAAATTTATGTCATACTTTTAATGGAGGAAGATTGTTTAACTCTTCTAAATTGACATATATTTAGTACATTTACATTCCTTGAAAATCTCTCTTTCTCTCCATCTATATAACTTTTTAATTTTTTTTTTACTTTATAAAATTTATTAGGTTTTAAACTAAGAGCAAAGTTTAAAGAACTTATTAAAAGACAATATTAACAATGCATTCAAGTTCAGGGTCACTAAAATGAAATCAATTTAACTTTATATAAATTAATGATAAAATTCGTTCACCTCTTTTCTTATTCATGATGGTATAAGTTGTATTTGGAAAGTTTTATATTTAAATGAGACGACAATACATATGTATGTATATACTTTATCGTTTTTTTAAGACTTAAAAAAGGTGCAGTGTCAATTTTTTTTTTTTTTTTGGAAGTGACATTTAGTATAGGCATTGCCTTAGAAAATAAATACTGTTGAGTTTTAATTATTTAATTGTCACAAATTATTGGGAATGGCGTCATGACAAATTTTTTTTTTATGATTTCATGAAGCATTTCACCTGATTTGAAGATTAAATTATAAAATGAAATATTAAAATAAATTATATTTAAAAGAAGTGATCCGACTAATTTCACAACAATTTTACGACAAATTTACGACAGTTATTTACATATTCCTTTCTGTGTTTTAAGTTCATTTTACCACTTTTTGAGGGGCTGCTAACTTGGCTGTGAAGTTAGCATGATAAGCAGAATAATTTTTTTAAAGAAGTAAGATTTACGACAAATTCAAAACAATTAATCGCAATCTCCATTTATTTATTTGAGTAAGCATTGCCAGGGTTTATTAAAAAAAAAAAAACAAACGTGATAGATTTTGTCGTTTTACGAAACATTTACGACAGTTAACCCATTTATAAGAACCTTAAAATTTTGAAGTGGTAAAGCTAACTTGACAGACATCTTTAAGTCAATAACTCTAATTTTGTAAAATTGTGAGAGTATTTGCAATTCCCTTCAGTTGACTGCATTAACAACATAAAATAATGGACGTATTCTTACTTTTATGAATTTTTAATACTTCTTGGCATAATATTTATTTAATCTTGAATGTTTCTTTTCAGGGGCACTACCTCCTTTGAGAATTGACAAATCCCTCCAAGAGTATCTTTTGTTATGTTAAAATATTATTCTTCTTAGCCGATTGGATTCAGCCTAGAGTTTTAGGTACCCTTTATTCCTTCTGCAACAACCCCCATAGAGGAATGGTTAAGATTGTAAGTTACTTTAAGGTGTAATAAAATTAATTCGAACCAATATGCATAGTAACGGGTGATTTTTAAGCTGGTTTGGTTTTGGCAACACTGGTTTTGACAGCTGACGTGTGTTTAGTACCTTGTGTCACTGTCAAACAGCTTCAGTTTGGTTTGCAATTTAACCATGGATCGTCTTACAAATGAACAACGCTTGCAAATTATTGAATTTTACTATCAAAATTCGTGCTCGGTTCGAAATGTTGTTTATCGAAAAATTGTGTTCAGCGATGAGGCTCATTTTTGGTTGAATGGGTACGTAAATAAGCAAAATTGCCGCATTTGGAGTGAAGATCAGCCAGAAGCATTGCAACAGCTACCAATGCATCCCGAAAAAGCCACTGTTTGGTGCGGTTTATGGGCCGGCGGCATTATTGGGCCATATTTCTTCAAAGATGATGCGAATCGCAGCGTTACTGTCAATGGTGAACGCTACCGAGCGATGATAACAAACTTTTTTTTGCCCGAAATGGAAGTTCTTGACTTGCATGATATGTGGTTTCAACAAGACGGTGCCACATGCCACACAGCACGCGAAACAATGGCGCAATTGCGAGGCGAGTTTGGTGAACAGTTAATTTCACGTTTCGGGCCGGTCAATTGGCCGCCTAGATCGTGCGATTTGACACCATTAGATTATTTTTTGTGGGGGTATGTCAAGGCTAATGTCTATAGGGACAAGCCCGCTTCGATTGACGCACTGGAAGCCAACATCCATGCATTCATTCGTGAGATACCGGCCGATATGTGTGAAAGAGTATGCCAAAATTGGACTCAGCGGATGGGCTACCTGAGACGCAGCCGCGGTCAACATTTACATGAAATTATCTTTAAACATTAAATTGCAAGGTTCAAACTATCGATTCAAATAAATATTTCATTCATTTTTTCGAACTTTTTGTGTTTTTTTTTTAAAAAAAGTTCTAAACCTCTTAAAAAATCACCCATTACAACGGACTTAACCATTACGCCAAAAGATAATTAAAAAAAAAAATAATTAAGTAAATTAGCAATAAAAAACCTAAAAAAAAATATACATATATATTTTTTTCCGATTGGGATCATCTGGCGGATTTTGTTGCCCCTTTTTATTTCGCAATTTCTTGTTTTGCAAAAGGCATTTCGCATCATTCACTTTATTAACAATTTTTACTTGAAATATATATGTAGCTACTATATATGGCAAGTATATGGAGTAGTAAAAAAAGACGATGAAAGCGAAAAAAGAGAGTATCGCACTTGTGTCTGTCTGTCCGTTCAGCTGCCTAAACGAGTGGGTCCATTTTCTTTAAACTTAGTTCCAAGCGTTTTTTTTTTTGTGCAGTCCCCCGTTATTTTCATATTTTTGACGACCAAAAATACGGTACAATTTTCTTTAGCAATTAATTTTAATTATTTTTATTATAACTTTATTAAAAACTTTATAAAAAAGCAGATGGTAAAACAAAACAATTTCAGAACTTTTTTAATCAAATTATTTATTATAACTACTATGTTGATTTTAAACAATATTTTTCAGCATTTCAAACTTCGTTAAAGTTCGTGCAACCCAGTCGTGCCATGGTTAAGGTACAAATACATACTTATTAATTGATATAACTTCAAGTCTTGACAGTTAGTACAAATTCCGTTAAATTAGCTACATAATTCTCACAGAATTATAATTTTTCTAAAACAATTGTAGAATTTACTAAAACATTTTTTTTTAACAAAATAATAAAATTATCTTTTAAATCTTTTAAATATTTAAATCATTGTTTACCCCAATAAATTCGTTTATCAATCATTCTGTATGACCCAATTCCCATCAGTCAATGATTGGCCTTCATCGCTCTTAAAAGAGTAGATATTATGGCCCAATGATGCTTACAGTCCATAATTTTATAGTTCACAAAAAACTCTGTGACTTTTTCGGAATGTGATAGTCTCTACGATCAAATTTGGATTATACGAGAAATTAGCTAGTTTACATAAATAACTTGATCTTCGTCCATCAAGATTATTTTTTTTCTTTATCAAAAGAGTTGAGAATAAATATACGAAATAAAGAATGCGAATTTTAAGACTGTTGAAAAACTTCTCTTTTTCATGATGAATTATCAAACCTTGCTGAATATTTAAGTGCAAATAGGCTTTAAAAAACATCCTAGGATTGCTAAATTCGGATATGTTTAATAAAAAAAACTCAAAATTCAAAATTACGACCTCAATCAAGTGACTTAGAGTGTAGGCTAAACACAAAATTCCATCCCCTGCTTCACATAGGTTTGCGCTAATTCCCTTCCTCCATCCAGCTCGAACCCATCAAAATATTGCCCGAGTTGTGCATGGTTAAGTCTCGAAATTGCTTATCTGACCGACCATGTACCTAACTACATACTCGCTTACAAATTTTTTCATCTGAATCTCTATCCAAATTCAAACCCGAGAATATTTATTCCAAGTTAGCAAATAAAGCCCCAGACGTAGTGGTTATGTGGTATATACGACATGTATGTGTATAACCACCTATCTGACTCTTACTGTCCATCCGCTTGTCTGACTTTTTTTTTTTTAATTTTTTCATATATTTTTACTTTTGTTTATTTAAATGTGTAAACTGCTAATAAGAGAACACGAATTGAGTCGTGGTTATTAAATTATCAAGTTGAACGGCCGTCTTTTGAAACTTAACACTGCTGACCTTGAATTTGAAATATTTTGAAGGCGAAATCTAAAGTTCTCGTTTTTTTTATACCTAATTCTTTTTACTTTTTACATTTTTTGTTTCTTCTCTTGTATCTTTTTGGATTCTTTTATGTTTTCCCTTTTAAATTTCTATTCATGTGAAGCCTGTCTTTCATTTTTTTTTTAATTATTTTTTTTTTTGATTTTGAATGAGCTGACTTCATCATCATTCTATCGTTTTGTTTTTTTTTTTTGGCTTTGTCTTTAGGTATCTTTTTTATTACTTTGTTTAACAAATTGATAGATATATGTATGTATATTCTTTTTTTGGACCTCAGGGGTAGATCAAAAAAATTTACAATTTGAGACTCTTTTTCAACGGAAACGAGCTTGATTTACTTTTATGTAGACAATATTATGCCATGTCATATATTAGGTATATCCTTTTTTTGTTCCCCACTTAAGAAGAGTCTGGATTGATAAACCACATGCTTTGAAAAATAAGTCTTCTTTAATAAACGAGCTTAAAGAAAATATATACATACATACATACATACATATGTAGTTGTCAAGGGCAGTTAATTAAGACAAATAGTACTCTCAAATTCTAAAAGAAGAAATTCAAAAAAAACTCAACAATGTAGGTATAGAGGTACGCCATCTTTGTGAAATAAACAATCATGAATGGAAGCAATGAAAACAATTTAATTGTAATAAATGCGGGTAAATAGATAAAGCATATGTGCGTTATGCGTAACTACAAATTGTTAAAGAGACTCGTAGGTACACCAAATATTCAGATATACGCAATGTACATACCTGCATACATAAAACCTCCAAAAGCGAACAATAAAAGTAAGTTTTATTGCTTTCATGATGAAAGGTTCATGGATTTTATGATAATTATTATAAAACCGTGTGGGGGCAGGGACGCGTGTTTTTTTTTTCGTCGTGATGATGAAAGTTTTTTTTTTTTTTTTTGAATTGCCAAATGTAAAGGCTTATAAGCAGGCCTAAAATATTTTTTATTTTTAAGTGCGAATTGCTTTTGAAAAGAGAAAATTATAATATTTTATATATGAACAACAATGACTTCTATGATCTTTGTTACATAAATTTATATATTACTTTCTTGTTAGTTATATAATATTTGGCTTATAATGATGAGTTGCATGTAATAACTATAAGCTTATTTATAAAAGGAATTTGGTTTGAAGGAAAAATTGCGTTTAGGAGTTAATAATATATTTAATTTGTTTGTGTGGGAGCTAAACATGCTCAGACAAAAAACATTTCTACCAAGTTTCTTAGACAATGGTCGCACTAAGCCTAATTTGAGAATTTAGTTTAAAAACTTTTTATAGACATTTTATTAACAAATTTATATAAAAAAAAAGTAAGATTTTTTTTAATTTTCGACTTTTTTGACTGATAAATTATCATAACTTTTTTGACTTTGATGCGAAGGAAAACATTGTGCTAGCTACAGGGTGGCGCAGAAGTAACGTTTTTTATTTAATTATTGAATAATTTTGAATGTGGAAACATCTATGCCCGCGGTAGGGTAAACTAAAAACGTGGACATTTCTGTATCAAATTACGTTGTGCTGTTACACGGTACAATACGTTGATGTAAATTGGATACGTTCAATATTGGGTACGTTCCTTCATAGCTCAAACTAAATCGAAAGGTCGAATTGAGTTTGGGTTGAAATTTGGTTGACAGTTTGAACTCGCCGCGTTCTGTGATGCAAAACCAGCACTTGAATATTTAATTTGATGTTTACACATCTTAACCGTGAGTCCTGGTACTCACACTTTTTTTGTTTACGTATTTTATTTTTCAGAATTAATTTTGAAGTTTATGCTGGAAAGACTCATGCAGAACAAAGAATCAAAGTTGTTTAAAATTATTTTGAAGGTCGATATTAAATTATTCAGACACAAAGATCATATCGAAGTTTCTTTCATGTTCGAAATGCGCCCAGTGCTACAACAATTTACGTTTATTACCGTTTTCAGTAACAAGGGTCTGTCTGTGATCTTCCGCGTGCTGATGGAATACCTCGCAGTTCGAAATGATGTGAACATTAGCTAGTGCAAGGAAGTATTGAAGAAAACCCTAAAAACCATGGAATAGCTTAAGGATAATATCCGAGAAATGAAAGCGCTGGCGGGGTCCTGGAATTCTAAGGAAAGTAATGGGTATAATTTGAGAGATTTTATCTTTTAAACATAATGTGAAAATATTTCCAAACCATAATCAAAATTTTGATAAAATGCCAAGGTTAAATAAAAACATAAAGAAAAAAGTTATTCATCAAATAAATCATAACTTTACTTATGCGCCACCCTGTAGTATGCACTTATGCGGTACAGTACACAAGTCGAAGATAAAAGTGACCAAAAATTAAAAATGGCTGTTTCAGTGCCCACAGGAACTCAACACGCATCATTAGAAGCAACCACAAAATATTAAAATAATACAAGTCAAGGGGCACCTGATCGACTATTTTCCCACCATAATACCTCGATTTTGACAGATGCACAGAATTGAACAAAATTGAAAACGCTTATGATGTTAACACTTAATATGTTGTACTAATATGCTTATGCGGTTCCAACATCTCAACATTCACGTGGAGCTATTCAGGGTTGTGCTCTAAAATTCTGTAAATCCAAAATTCTGAATTCCAAAATTCTGTAGTTTCTAATTCTGAAAAAATAATTTTATAATAAAAAATTTTCAAAGCAGAATTTTTATCATACAGAATTTTAAATTAATTTAAGGAATTTTTATCATACAAAAACTTAATACATATTTCAATCTAATCTTCTACACAAAATTCTTCATATTCTTGAATTTTATTCAAGAATATTAACCAAGTTATACCTAACCGAGTTAACCTTCAAAATGTAAGGAAAAGTCAATGAAAACCATTTCAAAAGAATCGAGTACTGATGCCTTCCAAAGATATAATAAATTAATGAGACACATCAAATATATCATTCTGAACTACCGTACCTAATGACATATAATACTTCATCCAATTTAATAATTTATTCAATAAAATTTTAAAGAAATAAATTATGTAAATAATTTAAATTAATTAAGTAGATGAATAATATTGAAAGTTTTGTTTTTTATCTCATTTACTTTTAGATTTGCCGTTATTGTGCGATTTTGTAAAAACCAAATTTTCATGCTTCGAAATTCATTTTTTATCAGAAAGCCCGCGCCGCACATTTTTAATGGAAAATATGTGTGGAGGGTTTTTTTGTGACATGTGATTCATTTATAGAAGTTTTTTTTCAATTTTTTTTTTGGAGATCACACGTGATCCCCGAAATGTTCGTGATTTTTTACAGTTATTGTCGATTTTTACCCTAAAGGACTAGTTTTCGATTTTAATTTTGTTCTACGTTTTTAAACTGACTAAATTTTCTTCAATTTGAAGATTCAGGAATGGATTTCTGGCTTTAAGGAAAGTAATAAAATTTCGACGCAGTTGGTGCCGTTATTTTGTTATGGTTATTTTTTTTTTATTTAAGATTTTGTTTTAGAAAATTGCAGTTCCCACCTAAACGGAGGGATATAGACTCCCCCTTCCATACTATTTTTTTCTTCTTTTGACCTCACCTATATACTGTATTGATTTGATATGCACATTATGCCAAAGACCATTTATTTGTTATTTTAGTGTTAATTGTGACTAATTGTTGTTATTAATTAATTATTGCTAAATTTTAAGAAGCTGTATTTTGTAAACTGTTGGGTATACAGACACGGTTTATAGTTCAATAGTCAGTTTGAAATCGTAGAATAAAATTAAAATCGAAAAATAGTCATTTAGGCTAAAAATCCCCAAAAACAACTCAGCAAAAAACCAGAACTACCGGATCTTACGCAAGGTCTTTCTGCTATGAGACGACAAAGTTACTGGACTATACGTAAGTACTTTCTATAAGTAATTTGACCAAATTGGATTGAATTATTATAATGTGCATGAGATCTTTATTCTTCCTTCGGCTTTTTTACATATATTGACAATACTTCGTCAACAGAAGTTCTTTTTTCCTCTTTTTTTTTCATTTAAAATTTGTATTTGTAAAAATTTTACATCATATCGTATTACATAACATCCCCTGAAGAGGACAGCAATCCCTGTCGAAACGTTGGGAAAACATCAATGTAACTTTGTTTCATTGCAACTAACAGTGACCAAAAAAGCCGAAGGGAGAATAAAGATCTCATCCACATCACAATTATACGTAAGTACTTTTTAAATTTCAAATTTCCGATTTTCATTTGATTCACTCGTTACGGTTAGGTAATTTTTCGAATTTTTTTTCTGTTAAATAATTTAGCTTTCAAAATTTTCTGCAATTATGGTGTTACAATTAAGCGGAGTCGACTGTACCCAAGTAGTGAATTATCTATTCCCCCTTTACCGTTTCCATTCACTTTGGCTATTATTTTAAAATAATATACATATACATACATTTTATTTAAATATTGGTCGAAGAAGAAAGACTACAATCAAGAAATGATAACAGTAAAATTAACACACACAAAAAAACAATTATCTAAAAAATTGCTATTGGTTAAGTTAATTATGTGCTAACGAAGCGACCAAAAAAATTTTTTTCACAAAATAAAATTTTAACATTTTTATAAAAAAAAATATTTGTTTCCCACATATCATTATCATTGAAACTAAGTGCTCTACTATAGTTTGAATCAGGTAAGTGGTTCATTTTTAAATTTTTTTTTTCAATATCTGACACCTGACAAAAAAAAATTCTATTTTAAAATTATTATGCCAATTTTAATTTTATTTTTCTCAAACAAATTGAAGTTTCAAATTAGAAACTATTTTTAAAATACACAAAGCATAATCGAATTATAAGTTTTTTTTGAATCGATTTAAAATATTTGTACTCAACGCACGCATCAAAAAAACATTTTGAGTTTAAAATTTTCAGGAAAAAATAAAAACAGGGTAAAAACCCGGAAAAACAGACTGAAGGCGGGATAAAAGTGGGGAAAAGGTTAGCACAAAAGTCGACTAAATTTATACTATTTCATGATTCATTGAAGAAAGCTATAGTTTAATGTTCCATATCCATTCCATATCAAAAAAATAGTAGGTATGCATAAAGAATATAGCCAATCAAAGCTGTGGTAGTCTTCGATTTGTAAAAAAATTTAAAGATTTTTTGGAATAAAAAAAAAATCGTGATATTTTTTTCTTTCTTTTGCAGACAATTATTTAAACATTTCCCTTTCTGTTTTAAGTTAATTTTATCCCTTTTTGGGGGGGGGGGGTGGCAATGATAACTTGACTGTCAAATTAGCATAACCTACATAATATATAAAAAAACGCAACAATTATTTTCTTTCACATAAAATTCACTAGATGAAGTTAATCCAATTATTAGAATTATAAAATTTTGAAGTTGTAATACGTATCTACTTGACGGACATACTTTTTCCTAACTTTAACCAGACTTTTATTTATTTAAATTTTTTTCTTTACGTATGTTCCAACTTTTTACCGAAATTTTATGCCTACATTTATAAATGTTGATTTTCTAATTTACCAATATTTTAAAACAATTAATTGGTTTTGTGCTTCGAACATAGGTGGCGGTGTGGAAAACTTTTTTTTTTAATATTTCGAATTGATATATGAGAAAATTAAAAAAATAACTAAAAGTAGGAAAATATTATCTCTAAAAAAAATTGTCGTACTTATGTATGTTGGAGTATTTATGTTTCCCCTCAACAGGCAGCAATTTTTTTCCAAAAATGTATGTACATGAATGGTATCGCTTAGAATTATTTAGAATTTTATTTATCGTAGTTATTTATTATTTTTGCATTTACAAACTCGGGTGTTCTTATCTTACCAGGATATAAAATACTCTACATAATGTACAATAAACCATGTACCTACTGCACACCTCTGTAGATCGACCTTCCCCTTACATCGTGTTAAAATAGTATTTTTTGGAAAATTTAGTCTTTACCACTACCTACCGTAGTTGTTTCTAGTTTTCAGACTTTCATATATTTTTTTTTTTTTTGTACAAAATTAGTTTGCATTCATGAAAGGGACTGTAAAACATGAATGAAATAATTAATACACTTCTTGTTAAAGGTTATTTACATTGCTGACCCCGGCCCCGCCGGCGACCGACCGACGCGACGATGGCGCGGCGCATCCAACATATATCTAGCTATTAAAAATATAATTGTATATTTTCTCACGACTTTCTTAAACCTCTACCCAGTTTTTTTTAGTGATAAACTATAGTGAAACTAGCTTCGAAACACATAGGACAAGTCTCAATTACACAATAATTTATAATAGAGAGCGTTTTTTTGTTTTAATAGAAATGACAAACAAAATTATGTCTTTGTTTACTTTATACTAAATGACGCGGCGGCGGCAAAGTCTTTGCCAATAAAAACCTACAGTGGTCTTGTGTCATTTTTGTGCAAAGAATTAATCCCACACTATACCGCACATGTTTTTAATTAAATTTTATCACAGTTTCTCTTAACAGGCACATATTTCGATTTGTTCATAGTTTTATAACATTTTATTTTTGTAAATAAAAAATATAATTGTAAATTTTTTCCGCTGGTAAAGCTTTCCACAAACAGAACGACCTATAGAAAGGTTATACCCTCTATATTCGTAAAGCACAGTAGCAAACAAATGTGTAACTATAGGTATATGAATAATAATTGATGTAAGCTCGATTACTCTTATAAACAGAAAATGTGTGCGGTGTTTTTTTGTTTTGTTTGTGTAGTTTCTATTGGCCAATGAAACGAAATCTATTTGTTTACTATAATTTTTAAAGCAAACTTGTGAGTGTTTCAAGGTCTTATTTGTGTAATTTGTGAACATTAAATTGTTCCAATTGGATATTTTGTAAGAAGGAAATATAAACAATGCCGGAATAAGAGTCATGGTTGGTTATTAGTTATTACAAAATATAGGTTTAAGATTTAGATGATTATAATGTACTTGTAGAATAGGTATAGGTACAAGGTGTTTTTGTTTTCGAGAAATAGATCCACACCTTTGCCTAGTTGTGTTAGCGTTTTTAAAAACAACAATTAGGATAAGGACCTATTTATAAATTCATGCTAATCTCATGTTTTACTAAACTATCTTATAGCTTAAGATAAAATGACTCAATGAATAAAGCTGAATGCCCAAAGCCAAAATTCCCAAACTTAAACCTATAGTAAATACAAAATTCCTACAAATAAATCCAAAAAGGAAGATGTGCAAGTATCAAGCAATAAAAACGCGTCATTTGGGCATTTTTGGAGATCCCGAAGCCAAAATCCACAAACTAAAATCAACTAAAGAGAAAATCCCATGATTTTATCTTATCTAAAATTCCAAAAAAAAAAAAGATTTTGGTAGTTGAGGATTATGTATGTTTCCCATTTTCGCATACCACACTAACTCCGATTTTCTTTTTATTTAGTAGATTTCATTTTAGGGATTTTGGCTTTGGGGTGAAATTGGGAAGTGCCATTCATAACAATCCTAAAAGACTAAACAATTTTATACTGCAGGCACCGTTAATTTTGGTCCTTAAAAACTTAAAAAAAAAAAAAAACAGTCGGGGAGTACCCAAAATATCTATATAAATGGTTTTCCAATAAGGACTTGACAACTTTTTTTTTTAAATAAAACTTAAACCATTTGAGATATTTCAAAAACTTTATTATCGGCTTTAAGTACAATCAAAACATTTATGAATGGAACTCGACTTTGTTCATATGGCCACCGCGGGCACGTTTGCAGCGGTCGATTCGTTGGACCCAATTTTCGATGACTCGGTCACACATTTCGGCCGAAACGGCCGCTATTTCGCGTTCAACGTTGGCTCTGAGCTCTTCCAACATCGTGGGCTTGTTAGCATAAACCAATGACGTAACGTAGCCCCAAAGAAAATAGTCTAGAGGCGTTAAATCGCACGAACGAGGCGGCCAATCGACTGGCCCATTTCTTGACATAACACGCTCATCAAACTTACTCTTCAATAAATCGATTGTAAGGTGTGCTGTGCGGCTTGTGGCACCATCCTGTTGAAACCACATGTCGTCCAAGTCCATATCTTCCAATTCGGGCCAAAAATAATCGGTAATCATGGCGCGATAACGCTGGCCATTCACAGTAACGTGACGATCGTTATCGTCGACGAAAAAATATGGCCCAATAACGTCGCCGGCATGCAAACCGCACCAAAAAGTTATTTTTTTTGGATGAAGTGGTGATTCATGAAGCAAATGTGAATTTTCACCCGACCAATAACGCATAATTTGCTTATTGACGAACCCATTGAGCAAAAAATGAGTTTCTTCACTGAAGATGAATTAGAGCTCTTAAAGTTGCGGTCACCGACTCCGAATTTCGGTAAAAAAATTTTTATAATTTGCTGACGTTGCTCCTTCGTGTACTTTACCATGATGAAAATGTTGAGTTTACTAAATAAATTGAGAATTATAGTTCGAAAGAGTGCATTTACAAATTAAATTCAAAGTTGTCAAAATGTCAAGTCCCTATTGGAAAACCCGATACATGCATACATAACATAATTGCGAAGTATAGGTAGGTTTATAAAACATTTCCTCAAAAATTGTCAATAATGTAAATTCCGTTTCATCAAAAACGCAAATTTATTACCTACAAAATATTTTGTAATTATGGGTGGTTTTGAAGTTTAATTTAAATGCATAAATAATAAATAAGAGCTTCAATAAAAAAATCGATTTTTTTCTTTAGGTAGGGAATAACATACAAATTGTCTGTACCAAATTTTAAGCGAATCCGTTAAGGTTAAAGCTTATATAAGGTACAGTAGACACACAATCGCTGTGGCAGACGCCCCGAAGATCGGAGGCAAGGGGTAAAAGCCTAATGTTATGTTCTGTTTCCATAAAACCTTGCACGAAATGAATAGGTGTAGATATAGTAAAACCCGCTTAAAAGAAACGGCAATATATCACAGTATTTCTTTGACTTAAGCGGGTTTTTCACTTAACCGAACCCCGCTTAAGTGAAAAAAATTTCACTTAAGCGGAGTCCGGATAAGTGAAAAAAAATTTCACTTAAGCGGATTTAAAAATTCCATTCAGCGGAAATTTAAAGCTAGAAAAAAATTGAATTTATCTTTTGGAGTTGCCTAAAAAAATTTAAATAAAATCGAACAACGATTTAATATGTAACACAAAAATATTTTTTTGATAGCCAAACCAAAAAGCAATTTGTTTACAAAACGAGAATGAAATGGTTGTGACATACAGAAATTTAAATGTCATTTTTGTGGTGAAAATGGTGGAGGTGAAAAATAAAAAAAGAAGGGAAAGCGTTCGGCAAATTTTTTGTTCTGTTCGATTCAATTTTTTTTTCACTTAAGACAGTTTTTTTCAATGAGAAATATAAAATTTAACTGAAAATAATTTTCAGGTAAGCGGGTTTTTCACTTAAGCTAGTTTCGCTTAAGCGGAGTGTTTTAAAGGTGATTGGTCGAAAAATGATCGGGGATGAAAGGTTTGTTTCAGCTAAGCGGGTTTTTCTCTTAAGCGGGTTTCTCTTAAGCGGGTTTTACTGTATTTACATATCTGCCTACTACTGCCTTGTAAACTTAAAAAGACGTACCTATCAGAAATGTAGGTCATAGTTATATTTGTGGATTATTTTTTAATTAAAGACATGCATAAAATCTGTCTATATCTACTTTTTTAGTTGTTGAATCATTCGAAATATTTAATTTTTATTAAGAAAAACCAACTCGAAAAATCATGATAAAAATGTAGAAAGTTCTTTTTTAGTTACCAATGTAATTCGGCAGCATACCAATCATAGTTATTCAATGGTATGTAGGTAAGGGGCCAGTTAAAGCTTTAATTGAAAACCATCATTGGAATTTTTGTTTTAAAATTTTGAGGCATTTAAAAAGCTAAATTAGTGATTATTTTAATGCCAATATAAAGCTGATGACTCAAATATTAATTCTTGCCAAACATTTTTCTCTTTTCAGCCCAACCTTTGACATGAAATGAATTTCATTATTTCAATGATTGAACTAATTTACCATTGATCATTGAAAACTTAGAAGTCGTTTTACGTGGAAGGTATAAATAAAATAAAAACAGAATTTCGTTATAAGGGTGATAATAAAAACAATCGGGTAGGTAACCCGTAACGGTTAAATTCGATGAGCTGGATTTGTAGGTATATGTAAGTAAAGGGTGTTTTTTTTAGAGATATAGAACTTTGATAATCTTCTGGTATTATAATTTAAATATGATTTCTGGAATATGACCGCTACGGCTGGCTCGGTCGTAGTATAATCTGGAGGTCCAATTTTCGATGAATTTTTCCAAAATTTGTGGCCGTATATCGGCAATAACGTGGCGAAAGTTGTCCTCCAAGTGGACAATCGTTTCGGGCTTATTGGCATTGACTAGCGACTTCACATATCCCACAGAAAATAGTCAAGCGGCGTTAAATCGCACGATCTTGAAGGCCAATTCACAGGTCCGTAAATTGAAACGTTGAAACTATGCGGTTACCAAACGTTTCCTTCAATAAATTAATTGTGGCACGAGCTGTGTGTCATGTTGGGACGTTTTGTTGAAACCACAGCTCCTGCACATGGTTGTTCAATTGATGAACAAAAAGTCAGTAATCATGGCTCTATAGCGGTCACCATTGACTGTAACGTTCTGACCAGCATCGTTTTTAAAGAAGTACGGACCAATTATTCCACCAACCCATAAAGCACACCAAACAGTCAGTGTTTGTGGATGTAACGGTGTCTCAACATAAACTTGAGGATTATCATCACTCCAAATACGGCAGTTTTGTTTATTGACGTATTCATTCGACCAAAAGTGAGCTTCATCCCTAAACAAAATCCTTATGAAAATTAGGAACCATGAACCATGATTTTCAAAATAAATTTGCACAATTGGACGCGTTGTTCAGTCGTCAGTCTACTCAATATTCATGTTAAAATGCCAAACCAAACTAAAAATACAACACTTGACAGATGACAAAATGGCCGCCAGTTAAAATAGTGCTGCCAACTTAAAGTTCTATACCTTTAAAAAAAAAAACACCCGTTATAGTTATGTAGAACACAGCTTAAAGGTAGGTACAAATAGGTATATACAATTTCCTCAGATCTTCATATAAAAACGTATTATACCTAGCTAGTTAAGTAAGCCTTTTTTTAAATAGCTATAATTAATTTAGCATAGATTCCTATTTTATCATCCTATAATTTCATCTAGTGCAAGATATATAAATACAAATAAATACATATCCTGATACCAACAGGTGCATTTCAATGTGTCAAAAACAATTTAAGGATTGATGTGCACAAAAACCGGAAGGGGAAATAAAAACATACAAAAACAGCTATTTCCCATCTCTAGAATACATATAATGTACATATGCAGGTATATAGGATCTTTTATGATCATATGGCTACCTGCTTCCAACTCTATTTACAAGTTCCAACAACATTCGAATTTCTTTCAATTCTTAAAGTAAAAAAAAATTGTAAGATCACAGGTATATATAAAATAACAAAGGAAGGTAGCTACATACATATACAGAAATTTATTTAGGGTAGAACTACCTTTATTGCGTATTCATAAATATCTACAAACTACAAATAGGTAGGTAGATAGGTAGGTAAATGTCGTACTACAAAGAAAACCTGTTTTTACCTTTCGTCATAGCATCTATGAAAGGACACCTATACTTAGTGTTAACCTAGATGGGTATGTAGGTATTCCTATACCGAAGTACTTTTACATATCAACAATTTAAAAAAAATATATATACCTAGATACCTACCTATAAAACCGTTAAAACAAAATCAAAAACAGAAACTTACAAAATTAGCAATTAGGTATGTAGGTAGCTATGTACGTACATACATACGAATGATGAGAAGTAGAATAATTTTCGGTAATCAAAACAAAAAAATGTATAAATTTGATAACAAAGCAGCGATACAAAAATATGACGTAATTCCATATGAGTTTAATTTAACTAAAAAAAATGAAAGAATTTCTCAGTCGTGTTTCCATAGATAAAGAAAAAAAAAAGGAAACATTATGCAAAATACAAAAAAAAACAACAAAAAGCAAAACTGATTGTGCGATAAGAAAAGTGTAGGTAGGTAGGCAGCAGAAGGCAACAATATGGATACAAAATGATGACATTTAAATTTGCGTATACAAAAACTGTAAATATGTATAAAAATCAAAGGTGGAATAGAATATTTAAAAAAAATATCATCGAAATAAAATCTTCAAAATGAATGAAATGATAAAAAAAAAGCTTGACTAAATCAAAGATAAATAGTTGGTTCATACACAAACAAAACACACACACACACATATACTTACAGGTAAGTTATCTCTAGGTAAAATGCGATAATCCAAATAACGGTTTTTCTTGGGGGTGTGGGAAACAAACAATTAAGATTCCCAAAAATAATGGTCGTTGCTATTGCACTTCTGCTATTCGATCAGAATCAAAAAAACACACAACTCTAGACTTTCTTTTCGAGCTTATAGGTATGAAGTAATTTATTCTCCGCAAATGCACTGAATTGGATTTTTCACACGAGAAGGCAGACAGGTAGATTAGGTTGGTAATTTGAAATCAAAACAACGAAAAAGAAAATTGCGCGCTTTTTTTTCTGTAAATTTTATTCTGATGTATAGCTTCTATAGCTCTATCAAATACGACACTCGGAAAATTAAGCTCCACAGAGCGCTTACTGATCCGCGAGAGAGAAGCTGTTTGATCGAAGAAGAGAGACGAAGAACAAGAAGGGATAGCAATGACAATGGCAGTTGGGTTGGTTTGGTTTGGATTGGATGGTTGGCTTATTCGACGACTTTTTCTGAGAAAATCGCAACACAAAAAAAAAATCACTCGCTCACGTGGTTTTTAGCTTTAAATTTTGATCAGGCAGGGGGAACACTTTTGTTTTTGTTGAGGAGAATGACGTAGGTATTCGTATTCCGGATGCTGATGGATATACTAGGTATAATAAATTTCGAACAAAACTTCCGAGATCAAGAACCACAGACTTTTATGCAGATAACTTTTCCGTTTTAGATATTTGTGGGTTAATTGGGAACCGAATTTCGATCTAAGTTCCGCAATTGCAATGGGGAACTTGGGTAATATCCAAAATAAACGCTCACCACGATCACAGATCACAGGCGGATTAAAAGAACTTTTTCTTCAAAACAAACACAAAATAAGAGAAAGAAAAAAGTTCCAATAAACACAAACGAAACAGAAAATCAATTAAGAGATTTTGTGTAAGAAATTTGAACAAAATTCATATAAAATCAACGATAAAATTTGAGTCAAAAATTTGACGTAGAGAAAAACGTTTGTGACTTCGGTGCTAAGACTGAAAACTGAGAAACTGTAAAAAAGTGTTTTTGGATATCATCAGCAGCGGCAGCGGTATAATTCTCTGCCCGCACACACATATCCACTCAAACATAAATACATCAACAGCAAAACACACAATACAAAAACAGAGAGACGCCTTTTGGTGGTTCTTTTTTTTTATTTTGCTGTGCTGTGTACCTACAAATTTTGATCGTAAATGATCATCGGTTTGGTTTCGGCTCGTTGTCGGTCGCCGCCGCACAGAAAAGTAGAAAATAAAACAAAAATAAAATCTCAAAGGAAAAGAAACTGAAAGCAAAGATACAACGCAAGACTTGTTTCTGCTGAAGTTGGTTGTTTTTTTTCGTATCTGATCAGATGAGGGGTGACGGTGAAGACCGTTTGGATAGAGAAGTGTCAGTTGCACTCGCACATTTTGTTTATGCACTCAATTTTTTCGAAGCAAAGAACTGTCAGACTGCCTTTGTATAGGTTTTTTTTAATTCCATAATATTGTATGGATTTGACTGAAGCAAATGATCAGTTGTTATATCGTTTACGATATACCTTAACTTACCTATACCTACCTCCATATTGCATATGATAAACAATGATATTTTTTTTTCGGTGTGTTAATTCATTGTATTGTAGGGAAATTAAGCTTGTGTTGGTCAGTTGGAATCGGTTTGAATAGGAATGATGTAAAAATGGAATGGTATGAGAGAAACTTGAGTGAGTGGTTTTTGCAGACTTGCGCACAGGTATGAATACAAATGCGATGCGAATCAACAATAATTCAACATCAATACGTAAAAAACAAAACACTTATTTTGTCGGCGTGGTTGAATATTTTGTTTAGATAAAAAAGAAGGGGATAACATTAAACAATAAACCTTCCATGGTTGCCAATATTGATACAATTGATACGATTAAATGCATTTATTGATAGATTTCACGAAAAGTTGTTTGGTATCCCACATTACACATATTAAAGGAATGATGCAAAATTGTATACAATTTACTAATTTTAAAGACTTACTAAAATGTTGCTAGTTTTAAACAGTTTTTAACTAGTATAATACTAAACCTATTTTATTAATAAACTTTTGCTGAACACGCCTAATAAAGTGACAGTTCGCGGAAAAAAGAAAGCAAACCATACCATTTTTAATTGTCAAAGTGACATTTGAAGGTGGTATGTTACTAAAAAGTTAAAATAGGCATAAAATATTCGGTAATTTTAACTTTGAAATTTGAAAAATCCTGTTTTTAAAATAGCATCATACTAAAACTGATTTAACATTTTACATTTCGTTTAACATGTTGCGCCAATATTATTAGCGTTTTCTTTTTTGTTCATTTCTGTCCATTTGTCAAAATCGAAGAATATGGTGGATCCAGTGGCCCATTCTAATTTCAATATTTTGTTGTTGTTTCTAATGATACAGTGAGTTGAGTAGTTCTTGTGGGCACTCGAATAATCATTTTTAATTTCTGACACTTCCAACTCTGACAACCTGTACAATATATTAACTTAAATTTGTATACATATTTTGGTTTGGTAGGTAGGTACCTCCTAGTTTTATCTTGTTTAACGATCAGTGAAATATTGAAAGTATTTAAAGAAAATCGTTTTGATAATTGATTGATTTCATAAAGAAGTGCGCAATTTTTAACATTTTCAAAATGAATTTTTCTAAACACAGAATTTTGCTCAAACAAAATTTCAAAATATAGAATTTTGTGTAGCCGCAATTTTGAATTATGTACAGTTTTTTAAAAAAGAAAAAAAAATATTTTAAAAACAGAACTGCGACCCTCCAGTATTTTGAAGCCAACCCATTTGTATTGTATCTTAGCGATTAAATTAAAAGACCAAGTAGGTAGGTACGTGAGTTTCAGTAGGTATACATTTATTTATTATTTATTAAGTTAAAAAATTAATTTTCAAAAAAAATCATTACCCATTTTCAAAATATCGAAATTTATAAAAAATTATTTGGAAATTTGTTTAAAAATTCAAAATTAGTTTTTTGCAAATTTTAATATTCGCTATTATTTAAACTTATTAGAAACATTTTAATAAAATTGGTTCAATAGTGAGATATTCGAAAAACAAAGAAAACGTATCCTAATAAACGAGAAATAATTTTTTTTTCCAATAATATTTTTATAATTTGTTTTTTTTTTCGTCGTTTTTGAGAAAAATGAAATTTCCCTTACTAGTTTTGAACCGCTTTATAAAAATCTGTTGAACTGGTTTTGATAAAATCGAAAATAAAAATAAGAATTTTATTAATCGTAAAAAGATTTTAACGACAGGTGCCGTTATTTTTTCTCTTAAACAAAATTTAAAAACGCGTAGGAAGAAAGCCCAAGAAACGCTAGATACCAAGTTTAAAGAAAGCCCAACTATTACCACACATAGCTATCGCAATTAAGAATAGAAGTAAACTATTTTAATTGCATCAGGGGCTAGCTTTTAATTCAGTTTGTAGAAAATATCATTTATCAAAATTTTTTTTCTTTCGAAACTTCAGCATGTATTATGATGTTGAGATAGAAATTCTATTTTCTAAAGAATTAGAGCCAACGGGTTTGTAAAATTATTAAGAACATTTAAAAAAAACTCTTACAAAAAAAAAAAAAAACGGTTTCTATGGATTTAGAGGATTGAAGTCAAAATTCTGCTTATGCTTTCAGTTCTGTTTTTCCAAATTGGTCCATAATTCTGTATTTTAAAAGTGTGCATTTTTTTTATTAGCAAAGAATTTTTTTTATAATTAGCAGAATTCTGAAATTTTGGAACAAAGAAAAATTAGCAATACCTACTTTCATAAAATTGCAACTTAGTTTATTACAACAGTTTGACAAAAAAATTAAACCTCCGAATTTGCTTTGATACATATTAATTTCATAGTATGGATTTTTATTTGTTTTTTTTTTTAATTTATTTTTATGAATTAGGTATGTATAAATTTCTTTACATACCTTATTTCTAACCTAAATTTTTTTTAAATATGTTTGAAAATTGATTAATTTAGAGTCAAATATTTATGTACTTATGTCGTTCGGGAAATATGTTTTCAAGTTATACAATCAAAGGTTTTATATTTTAAAATTAAGTTTAATAAAAAGAATATTAGTTACTTCAAAACATTACAATACATCTGCGGGGCTAAATACTTAAACATACGTCAATAATGTCAAACCTAGCCGTGCATTTTACTAATTATTTTTGTTATTATTACTATTTATTTTAGTTGCCCCCAATACTCTTTAAAGCCTTTATTGTATTTGTTGTGTGTTGACATGAATTAAATGCCACTAACTGCAGCAATTAAAAATGCAATCTTGACGCTTTCTCAAAGTCAATTATTATATCTTACTCGTCTTAACGCTCGCTTGCTTACCTTGTTCTACTGCCACAAAAAAATCACCAATAAAATTCCAAGACATACAAAACAAACAATAACGCACCCCGATATCATCTCATCACGAAAATCTTTAATACAATATTGCACGCCACATCATAATGCCCCGATAAACACTCAATCTTCCTATCGATTAAGCATCTTATTGCATCTTTAGTCTTGAAAATGGAGAATTTATTAACTAGACGGAGCAGACTTTTTATGCCCGCATAGACTGTCAGCCAGACAGAAAACATCTCTGAAGAAACTGCGTTGTTGCTTTTCCACAATCTTCGCGCTTTGTTTGTAAAATAAGAATGTGCAACTTACTATCAAAAGTATTTTCGTACCTACTCAACCCCAAATGTATCTGAAAAAACTATTTTTTTTTTTTATTTTTTATTTCAATCTGTGGTGTGGCATGATCGGCATGAAAGTGAGGAAATGTACCCAGCTAGCAGTTTGACAGATTAACTTGACTTTTTGTTTATGCAATTAGTTCTAGTTGATGCCGCAGTTAATGTTGATGCTAGGCCGCCACTGTAGTATATATAGGAGCGTTTATAATTTAGTGTGAGTGTGTCAGTTTGTGTTTATGGCATTTTAACAGTTTGGTCTATCAAAACAAAGATATTTCATATCACGCCTTCATTCACATTGTGAGGGTCAGAATGGATCTGTTCTACATGTGCAGTGTGCACTGGTGCATCCAGTCCCAGTGGGCTTTTTGTTGATAAACTATAAACTAAAACATCTTGTACAATTTGCAGATGCAATGCAGAGTGATTGATTTTTCCTTATTCTTATATATATTTATATAGCTCGTGCAGTTTAGATGCCATTGTGGGTGGATGGGTTTGAGGAACTATTTTATTTCAATGAAGTGAGGATTGAGACAAAAGAGTTTCGACAGAAACGCTGAGTTATGAATTTTGATGTAGGTATTTGCCCAACTTAATTTTTGATAAATATTTATAATTTGTTTAGTTTTCTTATCTAAAACCCAATGTATGGGATATTCGAAAAAAATGCCATCTGAAAAGTCAGTTAAATTAAAAATCATAGAGAATACTAGCAACTCATTTTTGTGATATTCAAAAAAAAAGTATTACATCATTTTTTACTTTGACTTCGTCAATATGGACTAAAGCATATTTAGGGTAATCTCACCTCAAGGATCTTAGAACCAGTAAAACAGTATTCCATCTGAAAGGCCAATTGGTTTTAATACTTTGTCAGCCATAGGCGAATTCTTATAAATTTGGTTATGGGAAAGTCACAAAAAAAAGTATGTAATTTTTTTTACCTTGACTTTACCAGCTTCAGGATCTTAGAACCCAATATATGGGATATTCGAAAGAATGTACCTATGCCATCTGAAAAGTCAGTTGGTTTTAGTACTCGTTCATTCATAGGCGATATATATTTGATAAGTTTGTATTCAAGATCACAGAGGCTACTAGTACCTCATTTATGGGATATTTAAAAAAAAATTATGCCATCTTGTTTGAACTTGACTTCATCAGCTCCAGGATCATAGAATCCGGTGCTTGGGATATTCGTACTAAAATATGCCATCTGAAAGGCCTGTTAGTTTAAGTACTTTATCAGCTGTATGTAAATTCTTATGAATAAATGAAATGTTCAAAAAAAGCGTGCCATTTTGACATTTTTCAATGTGTAGATTTGGCTAAGTCTCATCTCCGGTATCTTAGAACCCAATGTATGGGATATTCGAAAAAAGTAAAGCATCTGAAAGATCAGTTGGTTTAAGTAATTGGTCAGCCATAGGCGATATCTCATGAATATTTTAAGTTCATTAATGGGATATTCAAAATAAAAGTAATGTAATCTAAAAGGTCAGTTATATACTCACAAAACGTCACTTAGTTTCAGTTATTGGTAGGTAAGCCTTATCCTATTTTAAATTATTTTAAAAATTTTTCAAGGTTGTGGATATTGGTAGCACACCCAATTAGTGGGATATTCGAAAAATTATGATATCTCATATGAAATTTTATGGATACAAGATGTCAATTGGTTTTACTAATTGGTTAATTATAGGTGATTTTTTATGAATTTGAATTTTCAATTTTTTGTTAAGGTCTTAAATGCACTAAAAAGTTTGCCATTTGAAAAGTCAGCAATATGCTCACAAACAAAAGGTCATTCACTCCCAGTAATTGGTCAAGGCTGTAAAGTGAGATATTGAAACAGCACCCTATATAAGTGGAATATTAAAATTAAAATGATGTCATCTGCGAATTAGATCATAGGCTATTTTTATGAGTTGTTTAATGTGTTTTTTTTTTCAAGATCTCAAATGACTTTAGAAAAAATTCATTTTTTATGACTGACCAATGACTGAAACCTTAAAATAGACCTGTAAAATATTTGTATAGGTATTTCTCTTTTTTTAAATCACAAAAATGAGCCAATGTTTTTACATATTTAGAATCTAAAGAAAACCAATTTCTTTTTTAACAGAGTTTCTTAATTCCAGAAGGCATAATGTGGATATAAAATAACAGTAATTTACAAATGTTAAAATAAAACTTAAAGGTTTTTACCAATAGTGTCCTGTTTTAAACCTTTCTAACTAGATTTTATCTAAAAGCATGATTTTGTTAGTCGTATAGGGTTGCCAATATCAGACTTCTCCACTGTATTCACCTTACCTCTATCCCAACTTTGATGTTCCCTTATGGATGAATGTATTAAATAGTTTGTGTAATGAAACCAAAAATTCACAAACCTATTTACCTGAATTTATTGGCAAATCCCACAAGTGCATACATTTCCATCAATCACATTTATACACTCTGTTGGTTTCCAGATATAAACAAATTACAAAAATTCACATATTCCACCATACCTATACACAAATGCATTATGCATATACCTACATACATATGTATGCATAAAAATACCCACACCCCCATCAAAAAAAAAAAAAAAAAAACAATAACAACATCATCATTTGAAAACAAAATCCGATGTCAGTTGTTGATGCTGATGCTGTAAACAGCACCCAATGGCAACGCAAATATTTACATCTGTGATTGTTTATTGATTCGAAGAAATACTAAGTTTTGCACAAAATGCTGCAAAATACAAAATGCAGAAT
The DNA here is from genome assembly GCA_951394125.1 of Epistrophe eligans. NCBI lineage: Eukaryota > Metazoa > Arthropoda > Insecta > Diptera > Syrphidae > Epistrophe > Epistrophe eligans. Next base: position 30,137,916 of record OX596028.1, read on the forward strand.
GCATATTAATACTGAATTACTGCAAGCAGATGTGACCGAGACCGAGACGAGAATAGTTTCGTTCGGTCTTGATGATGGACTCAGGATCTTGGAGAATGGGACAAGAGTTGTATAGAGGAATGAGAACAATAATTTTATATACTATACCTACATGACATAAGTGTGGGTGACAGACATAAATTCTATACATATGTACATAATATTTGCAGAACTTTAAAACCTTCCATACGAACTGCGTCCATTTCATATCCTTCTTGCTCATGTTACTAGGTATATACCTACTCAGTATTTGTTTGGCTTTAAGATACCTTACTGTTTGCTTTTGGCAAAGTGAAAAATGACAGAAGTGTGTAGAAAGAAGTCTATGAAGTGGTAGCTAGGTAGGTTAGGTACCTTATCCTATACTAAAGTTATTTGATAATAATAATTTAATTGGTTTCTCTTTTTGAGGCTTATGACTTAGGTACTTGTCCTGGGAAATGACTAATGGACAAAATCCAGGACATGCCTATACATGTATAGTTTTGAAAACTGTGATTAGATGCATATATGTACATACCTCCCTTACCTAGACAAAATATTTTGTAGGTATACCTATCCACAATTCTGCAAGTAAATAAGGTTAAGGTAGAACGCTTTAAGAATTATATAGGGGCAAGGAAACTTGGCACCCTTAGACTAGTTTTCATTCTATTGGGCCAAACGGTCGAAACCATTCCAAAGATATAGGTACCTTGTTTCTGTTGCAACCACCCCCTAACTTCAGTACCAATTAAATTAGAAACTCCAAGTTTCGGAAAATTTGCTGCGCTGGCCAAACACAGGTGCCTGAACAGATTTCATCATCTTAAATATTCCTCAAATATAAGACTTTAAAAATCGCTAAAATCTTAACTGAATCATTCACTAACTGATCATCAAACTATGATGGAGTACTTCCTGAACCACAGGACCTTGTTATTCCACACAGTGTGGTGCATATAAAGGAAAAATCAAAAATTTGAGGTTTTCCGTCAGAATACGTGATATCCGCCCACTTTCTCAGAATTCCGATCAATTAAATGGAACATTTCCGTTTGCTCTGTAGAATGGGTACCTAACTTCTGGCTTCACTATAGTATCTTTCGAGATTGTAACTTGGCAAAAAATCTTTGAACAAAAACATAAATGTCAAAAAGAGATCCAAGTTCTTCTTCAGGGTGGGCCAATTACAAAAATGCAATAAAATGAATAAAATTAAATCTTTTCCAGGTATTAAAGCTTTATTAGTAAGAGCAAACATTCCCCTTAAATTATGGAACATAAGGTCGTTCAAGTGGCTGCTTTGGATGGCTTCGCATTAACGAATTCTGTCACTCCAATTTTCCAAGACCTTGTTGATGGTTGCGGGCATGTACATGTCTTGAATTTCAGTAAAAAAAAAAAAGACCGAAGAAGATGGCTCTGTAACACCCAGCGTTGATCGAAACGTTTTCGAAGAAAAATGGTCCAATTATGCCACAGCCACTCCACAATTCGCACCAAACTGTCACTCTCTGTGGATGAATTGGCTTCTCGACAATAACGTGCGGGTTTTCCAAGCCCCACATGCGGCAATTTTGTTTGTTAACGTAGCCGCCGCCGGGATGAAAATGCGACTCTTTTCAAAAACGCATTGTTTGGGCTACACTTTGGAAATAAGTTTTAAATATTTCCCAACGTTGTTCAACCGTAAAGCAACTCATTTCGTTCCGCGGAAGTATGATACTGATTTTCTGTCAAGATTTCGAGCGGGAAACAACTGTCAGTGTCAAAATAAACTATGATTTAAAAAGTCAAATTATGAGAGAAATTTATTATTTAATGAATTTGATGGGTTTACTTGGCAATTATTTTTTATTACTCAAAATTAAAAAAGTTTCGAAAACTTGACTAAATTTAAGTCAGTAATCATTAAATAATACATTTCTCTCAAAATTATAAAAAATGACTTAAAGTTATAATGGCTTGAAATAGAAAAAAAATATTTTAAAACTTCAGCAACCCTTAAAAAGCATTTCTTAAACTAGAAATCATTTTCCCATTCTTTTTTTAATAGTAACATTAAATGAATAATATTTGAAAAATTATTTTTGAAACTCAAATTGAAAATTAATTTCTTTTAAAAATTTATTTTACTAAGTTATAAAAAATAATATTTTGGGTTAAAATATTCAATACATATTTCAATTATCGGTCAAAAAAAATTTAAACCAGACAATTTTTGGGAAATTTGGAAATTAATTAAATTAATTTGAAAAATATTGTGGTAAGAATTCACAAGCGTTTCGAATGACAAAGTTTCTAAAAGATGAAGTTTCAAGAAGACAAAGCTTGAAAAAAAGTTTTAACCATGGCTGACGCTATATTTCTACATGGTCCAATTGTTATTTTTCCTCCTATGTAATTTTACAGGCGATTACAGTTATTTTTCATGAATATACAGGGTCTTTCGTTAAATGTTTTCTATATCTTTAAATTTAAATAAAACAAAGTGTTTATGAGATATCAACGAAATATTTTATTCATTTAAAAGGCTTGTCGATGCTATTATATATGTAATATAACATCGTTCAAATGTCCGCCGCGGTTTCTCTAGGCGGCGCGCATTCGAAATGTCAAATTTTCCATTACTTCTAGCGCATAAGTCAGGCTAAATTTGGCCCATGGCATAGGTTTATGTTGGCTTTGAGGGCCGCTGTGGTTCGTGGCTTATTCGCATAGAGCTGCGACTTCAGGAAACTCTACAAGAAAAAGTCTAACGGGGTCAGATGGCACCATCTTGGTGGCCAGCTCATATCACCTCCGCGTGAGATGTCAATGCCCTCGAATTCCTCGTGCAGAATTTCCAATGTGGCGTGCGCTGTGTGGCACGCAGCTCCATCCTGTTGAAACCACATGTCGTTAATGTAGATATCATCCAGCTTAGGTCAAAAGAAGTTGATAATCATCGACCTATAGCGCTCGCCATTGGCGGTGATGGCCTGGCCAACGTCTCGTTTTCAAAGAAAATATGGACCGATATGACGCCGCCGCCGCCGCCCCAGCCTAAAATCCACAGATTGGTATCTACCCAAATTTGAAAATTTTGTTTGTTAACGTAGCCATTCATCCAGAAAGGGGCCTCATCGCTGGAGATGATTTTTCGATGAAAATGAATGTGTTTTGGAGCAGTTCGAAACTGACTCTAAGTTTCCAATTGCTCCAAAACACATTCAGTGAACACACTTCGTTGTCTATGGTCGTTTACCTTTAGCTCCAGGATCAGTTGAATTTTGTGCGGGTGCAGGCCAAAGTCACGACGCAAAATTCGCCAAGTTGTGGTTTGTGAGAGGCCAAATTCTTGTGAGCGACGCGAAATCGACTGTTTTGGATTATCCTGCACACTCTTACAGGCAGCGGCGATGATTTCGGCAGATTTTAAGTTTCGTCGAATTACGGATGTTGATTGATCGTTTACTGAACCACTGGACTAAAATGTAGCGATACCTCACTGCAAATAGTCCTCTCTGTAGGACGATTATGGCGATCGTAAAATGCGCGCAATAAAACAATTTTATTATTTGCACGTGTTGTTGAACGCTATATCCGTCAAAGTTTGGAAGTCCCTATTGGAAGACCCTTTATTTGTAGCTGAATTTTTTTTCAAGTATATTTTTATTTTATAATGCAATGGATTTAATTTAAAGTATCACCATTTTCATATGAAAGAGGTAAAGGTAAACATATTTAAAGTAGATGGAATATGAGACCAAAATTGTTGGATATATTATAATCTCCTATCCAGGTCAGTCAAAGGACATTTGTTATTTTTTTACCTTTGGACTTATGATTTATGCGTCAAGTAACTAATCAGAATTTCACTCAGTCATTTTGAAATAAACCTTAAATCAATTTTCTTAATTAACTCCAGCAAGCAAGCCTAAAATAGTGAAAGTTCATTATCAAAGTGAGATTTCGATTTGTTGGGGATTTAAATTTCATATAATAGAATGCTAAAAGAGTAGATCTTTTTGCTTTGCGTCGTAGAAATTTGTTTCGGGAAATCCAACGAGAGAATTTCGTTGGTGGGTTTTTGCATTATATACCCTATCTTGTCCTCAATTTAAATAGCATTTTTGTTCTAGCCCTTAAGGACGTTCTCTTTTCGGGTTTTCTCTTTCCTTAACTTGGTGCAAATATAACTGCTCCTCCCTAATGCATTCCTCAAAACGAGTCTTATATTGTAAAATTCATCTATTTACACGCCACTCATTAAATTTTATGAAATTCGCAAACATTAATTACAATCAACACTGTTGCAATTTAAGTTTTAGCGGAAAATGAAATTGCAATGCATAAAACCCTTCATCCTTCAGGGTAGGATTTTGTATAAGGGGTGGAGACATCTTGTCTATTCATATCTTCAGCCATATATGTAAGTATAAGCTCACATATTCGCACTTAACTCGCGTATATGGGAAAATGCTTTATCCGTGGCGGTGCGCGCAACAAGTACTTAATATGTAGGTACTTTAAGTACTTTGTATTTACATGCTCATTTAAACCTCCTACAACGTGTCGAAAACGCATACATTATTATTGTGTTTTGAGATAGTCGATGCCATGTTATATATCATTCCAGAGAAAGGATGTTAAATTGTCTGAAATTTGCCGCAATGCCTATATACATGCTTTAAGCTGTCGCTGAATATATGAGCAACGAAATTAAAAGGCGTATAATGCGGCAAGAATGCAATTTCAATGTTGTGCATATGTGCTTGTGCAAGCAAAGAGAATATAAAGGGGTTTCAATTATTATATTGTTTAAGTTTTCTGTACTCGCTGGGGGTAATTGGCGTAGCACGCTAAGTTAAACTTTGAGAAGATGTATATGTATATAGTAGATGTATGCATTATATTATGCATAATTAATTATAAAGGCCAATGGCTTTGTATATTTAATCAACATTGGTGTTGCATTTGTTTATGAGTTCGAGATCATGCTTCTTGAAAATTTACATACATATTTTAACAGACAGTTGAGCATTAATTTCATTTAAATAATTGCTTCTAATTTTCTAACTTGTGTAATTAAAAAAAATAAGACAGTCTCTATTTTGATGCTTATCTTAATGATATGTCTCACTCCAATGTTCAGAAGTACCATACGTATCTAAAAAAAAAAAACATTTTTTGCGATATAAAAGAATTTCTAAGGAAATTTATCATCTGGCGGATTTTTTGTTTTTCAATATTCAATGATCATTTCGCAATTTAATCATTTCCCATTTAATAATTTGGTATTTTTTGCTCTTCGAAAAATCTTCATTTCACATTTTTCATATTATAAGAGACATACAATTCCTAATAATTTTATACTTTCTTTTTTTTCAGTTCACACTAACTTTTAGCCGCGGATTCATTAACAAACGGTGAAGAAAATGATAAAACCGTCATTGAGGAGACAATAGTAATGCCAACAGAAACCTTACCAACAACGAAATATAAGAAGCCATAGAAGCAATGGATGTCACCATAACCAACGCCTTTGATGAACATAGGAAACCAATTACTTCGAGGTGCAGATACCAGCATCTACCAGAAGGGATTATCAAATTGTATGAAAATCGACAGCGACTACAAAGAATCCAACAAAGGGAATTGAATATGGTCTATAACATTAACAACTAAAAAAGGTTGCAAAACATCAAACCCGGAAACGATGCATTCAATGAAATCAACAGGATTATTATGGGAAAAGACAACAAATACCAGAAACAATCAGCACCAGGCAAGGGCAAGTCATAACTGCTCAGAACAGGATAAAGCGGAAGCATTTTCGGAAATTTCGAGAGAAATTTTGTGCCAAATACACCCAATTATCCTGGATTCTTCGAGGAAGTTGAAACAACAATACAGCGGCTGCAGCAAACAGACACTGAAATTACCTTCTTCAACGATGATAACCTTACCAGTAATCCCGACCCGACTGAAAGTTTCACAAACCCAGAAGAAGTAGTTGAGCTAAATCATAGTGGGCGACCTAAAAATCATCCGGACCAGACAGGATTTTTAATTACATCTTAAGGAAGTTTCCGCAAATCAGGATGCTATTCCTTGCGATCCTGCTGAAAAACTGCGTCAACAATTGCTATTTTCCAAATAGATGGAAGATAGCTAAGATTGTGCCCATACCATACAAATCTGATAGAAGCAAATCTGGATAGCGCCCCATCTCTCTGCTAAGCATCAGAAGCAAAATCTTGTAACAACTTATTGTTCGGAGGATCAACTCGGTTTGCAAGACCAACAACATTATCCCCAATATGCAGATCGGATTTTGAGAGAACCATTCTACCCTTAATCCGTTCCTAAGGTTTCAAAACGATATTGCCAGCATTCTCACAACCACCACGTTGCTCATGGATACTTCCTTGATATGGAGAAAGCATTTGACAGCATATTTGGATACGGGGACTAATATTTAATGTTTAATTTTTCAGCTTCACTTTTGGTTTGCTTTTTAGTCCAGATTGAAGAGACAGCCATTCAACAACCAAAACCATCAGATCAGGAGTTGCTCAAAGATCATGTTGGACCGTATCTTTACAATATTCTACACGTCCGACCAACCTCAACCCAACAACGCAACGCAATAAATTTGCTCTATTGTGAAGACTCATCGCCCTCATTCTGCCCAACGGATCGCAACGAATCCAACGAAATGAATATAAAAATAAAATAACAGGGTTAAACTTTGACTAGAGACTACGTCTCAATCCACATGCAACGGCAGTTCTCAAAAAGAAAAATTATCTAGTTTATAGAAAATTTAATCGGCCATTAATAAAAGTTTTGTTGTTGTTGTTGTTGTTGTTTCGGTGACAGATAGACATTGCTTAGTGGAGTTTACTTTGTTTATGAAACCGATATAAATTTTTATATATTTTATAGCTCCTGAACAAGATTCTCCTCCAAGATTTTTAGGTAAAGTTATGTACTAGGGACAAGAGTTTTCCCAGACGTCTGACGACCGTTCAGTTAATTATTATCTAGCACCTCTTCAAACGGCTCATTAGCTCATTAGGTCAAGCGTCAAACGCCTATGGCGTTATTCCAAAATGGTCGAGTGCCCAAAAATTAAAAATTAAACCCAAACTGTCAAAAGTGGATAATAATCAAGATATCAAATATATATCCCCTAACCTAACAATAAACAAAATATTTGCAATTCGTTAATACAAAAAAAAAATAGGAATCAATGCGATGCTTCATAAAAATTCATCTTCCGGCTCAGCCATTTTGCTTGTCGTCATTTTGTACCGCAGGGTTTTTTTTTTAATTTTTCTATCGAATGCCAGAGGATTCCAAATAACGTAATGATGGTAGGCAATATGAAAACGATTTGACAATACACACCGATAAAATACAAATAAAATCTCATTGTGGACAAATTGAATCAATTCAAAAATAGAATAATTTTTCTTATTGTCTGATGGCTGATGCGTTCTTCGCGTCGTCGTCGTCGCGTCGGGTGGGGTTGGTCGTCACAATATTCATCTAACTAATACCTCGCAACACCCGAATCAAAAGATGAGAGGTTACGATTCCCTCAGTCGTCGTCGTTATCATCATCATCTATGATAACATCGAGCTGATGCTGGGTTTTTGGTAGAGCTAAAACTGATTGCGACAATTGTTGATCCATCGAATGTAAATTCTTGCAAATCAAAATAAATAAATTCATATATAAATAAATTTGTATTCAGTGGCAGAATGAATTGGTTGGTTGATATATATATGTACAAGAATACAAACCTGTGTGTCATATCCTGGTTTTATTTTTTATTTTTATTTTTTGAATTGAATAAAAATCAGACCCCCACACCCATACCACCAGAACCTTCAAAAGTCAAGACTATACCACAAAATTGTTGCCCTGTTGGTTTAGAGGTATAGATTATGGAGAATGTACCTAGGTAGGTACTATATAGCAAATGTCTCTATATTTTCGAATGGAATTATTTATTTCGAAAAGAGCGGATGCATTGAGCTAGAATTAGCATTTAAACGCCTCTTGGCGTAATTGAGGACACGTGTTAGGTTCTCATCGATATGCAAATATCAACTAAATTATAGATGTATTTGTATATATTGTAGAAATACTTATGCTGTATTATGTTGTTTTCCTCGCCTCCAAATTTGTCAGCTGGTTCACGTCGCTTTATATAGTCGAAAGGTGGTGTTCAGACATATAACTCGCGGAACATGCATTTATTTAAAAGTTAATAAAAAAAAATATACAAGAGAAGTAAAATCAGAGACGTTTATTTATTAAATTTTCGTATTTTGTTTCTGAGATTGAAAGAAGAAATATATTTTATTATTTGAGGACTTATCCTGTTTCTGGGTTCTGGGGAATAAGTCCCGAGGACGACGCACGTCAGTGGAACATAAGTTACAGTAAGATTTTATCTGTCGAAGCAGGAAAATTATTTCAAAATCAAAACTAAGCCGTTTCGAAGTTTTTCAAGCTTTTCCTGTGTAAAAACTTGAGATGCCTAGATAAAAATATTTTAAAATATTTTAAAATGAGCCAAATGAAAATGACTAAATGTATTCCAAAAAGAAATTTGAAAAAAAAATATTTAAAAATAATTGGTCTTATTTATAAACGTTGTCTAACTTTAGACAACTGTCCAAATTTGGAAAATGTGTTCAAAAACCTTATTTATTGTTGTCTTATAGCTGCCTAACTTAGACACAAGAGTAGTATTGTCTTATCCGTGAATAATGTAATATTTATTTTTATTAAATAAAGCATATTTCCACCAATAGAAAATAGTTAGACAGTGTCTAAGTAGACAAAAATCTAATAAATACGACCGAATATCTCTCAGAGATTTCAGCAATCTCAGAAATATGAACGAAATTACTCACTTTTCCTGTCAAAAAGCTGAGACTGATATTTTTTGTTGCACTTAGGTATTTAATTTAAACAAAAGTAATGAAGAGTGCCTTTGACATCTAGCGGAGAAATCTTGTTCAGCTGACTTCTTCTTCTGATCAGTGAGATCTCAGAAACGTGAACTGGCTTATTATAACAGTTCAGATATTCAAATGAAAAAAAAAAAAAAACAAAAAAAACATACAAATTAAAATACATATGTAAATGTCATAAAACTCAATTAATCCTTCAATTTCAACTTCCATCTTATTACTTTAAACGAGCTATTCTTGTTTATATGTATATATATACAGTTTATTTCTATAAATGAGAAAACACTTTAAAAAATTAGATTAAGTAAAACCCGCCCACTGCCACACCCTCTTTTCGTATTTCTCAGTTTCTGGGAATCGGTTGGAAAGATCGCTATTTCTTGGAAACGGCTCGAGTTATGTAAATGAAATTTTCAGAAATCGTGCTGATGAATAAGGCAAAAATTAAAAAAAAAAATGATTTAGTAAAATCCGCCCACTTCTACGCCCACTGCCACTCCCAATTTCATTGTTTCTTAGTTTTTCGGAAACGGCTCTAACGATTTGGATGAAATTTATAGAGTTTGTTCAAATCAGCGAGGAAAAATTTTCGAATTTAAATCCGTCCACTACCACGCCCACTTTTCCAAGAAATTGGATTATCGGTAATGGCTCTTATGATTTGGATAAAATTGGCAGGGAGTGTTCTGCCCACTGCCACGACTTTTATTGTTTCTTGTTTTCCCAGAACGATTATTACGATTTGGATAAAACAAGCAGGAAGTGTTCTCATGAAAGAGAAAAAAATTCAGAAAATATTTTAAGGAAAATACGCCCATACTGCCCCGCCCACTTTTATTGTTTCTTGTTATTCAAGAATGGCTTTAACTATTTGGATGAGATTAGGAGAGAGTGTTTGGATGAACGAGAAAAAAATCAGAAACTAGTTTTGGAACATTTCATCCACTGCCACGCCCACTTTAATTGTTTCTTGGTTTTCCAATTTTTTTTTTTAGTTTCTTATAGTGAATTTAATAAAATAAAAAAGTAACCGAGCGAAGCGAAGCAAAGGAATCCAATACAGTGGAATCTCGCTAACTTGAACACATACGAAACGAGGCCTGTTTAAGTTATTGGATTGTTCAAGTTACTGGAAAAATAAAAAAGTCTTCGTTCTTATTTGTGTTCAATTTATTATTATAAATTTATGTAAATAAAACAAAACACAATTGTATTTAAACCAATTTTGGACAAAAAAATTTGGTATTTTACATTGTTGAAAACTAGCAAAACATTTTTCAGCTCACTTTCTCTGAGGTTTTGGAAAACTGTATGCCCAATTTTATAAGTTTAGAACTACTTATACCAATAATATACTTAAACACCAAAGAAAGAACACGAAAATATAGAAAACTTTAATATGAAGCTGCTTAACACGTCTTGTAGCAACCACATTTCTTGCCATCTTTCGATGACTTATCAAATGACAGCTAACTGTAACTGTACTCAAGGTAATGTCATTAATAAAGAATAAATCTTTGAAGAAGTACAAGAAATAGCAGTATATCTTGGTCAAGGATACTAATAATTTATGAATCATAAAATTCAGATTTTCGATCAAAAGGCAAAAAAGCAATTTCTATACAATACCACCAAATACAACAACACCATCAGCATTGAGCATTGGGCTCTTTTATAATGATAGATCAAAACCCACAAGGCATGCCTATAGTTTTGATTTAGTATAAAGCCATAAATAGAGATCTTTTCCCTCGATATTCTGGACGGATACTCGATGAATGGAATAAATGAAAATCCAAAAAATATTCTTTTACCTCAAACGAGCAAATATTGAATCAATCCAATCAAACGAAGCTGTTTATTGCTATATAAATTCTTTTAGCTTTTCTCGTTACATTCAGTGCATTTGAATTAATAAAAGGCAAAGGAACAAATAACACCAAAGTATCTAAACTCAAAACAAAAATGCAACCTCCCAGCGAGAGCCAGGCCAAAAGCCCTAAACTTCAAACATTTTTAGTTTTTTCTTGCGTTCGAGCAATAGCTATCCCCAAAGCAGGAAAAATATGTTTCATTTGCGCCAACCAACGGCATAATAATTGATGGCGCACTTGTGTTTATTGCCTACCAAAATGCCAGTCAATTTATGGTAGCATTTTAGTGTTTATTTCTGGCTAATTCAGTGTAATGTTCCTCTTTGCTGGCCGATGATGCCTCCACCTCTCCCCCCAGGTTTTTTGTATACCCTCATTGATGATAAAGAATATTCCTTACCTGGTGAAAACAGATTTTAGCGAATAGCTGATGCTTCTAACGAACTTTGCTTGGTATTTTCAATCGCATGGCGAGTGGTGGAATGGCGTGGAGTTAGGGTGGCATAGGAATTGCTAATTAATTAGCCTATACACAACAAAGAACATTCACTCTGGGGCTAAATGCCATCAGGTTGGGTTGGTTAGTTGGTTGGGGATTTCAATTGAAATGAAATCCCATTTCAAATTTCTATAATGCCATCGGACAGCTTTTAGGTTTAAGGATCATTAAAATGTTCCATCTGCCACCAATTTAAACCCTAAATACCTACCATTTCGAACAGAAGAGAGTCCTTTCAATTTGTATCCTGTTAATTTAGACTGCTTGATTAGAGTCACGGCCAACAAAGAGATGGGGTCGAGGAGACAAGTATTGTATATATTTGTATACCTATATAAGGTAAGCAAAATCACTGCAAAGACGACCATTGGGGATACCCACATTGGCATGGCGCATGGCTATATATGATGGACTGTGTTGTCAAGGACGACTATATATATAATATCTTGAAATGTAAAATTATCCCAAGCAGTCATCCTCGTCCTTTTGTCATATAATGGCCGTCTATCTTCAACAAGGACACCTACTATGACTGATTCATATCTACATATATACAATAGACCATCAACCGTTACCAGACCACCGCAACCAACCACGTTCGTTGTACTCTCGTACCTATGCAAACCGAGAGAGTAAATAGGATTAAATTTTAAGCGATTAAAGAACATTTCGACTCTTCCGGTGCGGTACCACACCGCACCGTCCGTCCATTCACCCGCACTACACCAACCGAAATGGGATTTTAATCTAAAGACATTATACCCGTTTTGCAGTTTCTTACATAGAAATTTGTTTGACATTCTTTGAAGGATAATTGGGGTGAATTTCATCAGTGTAATAATAAATTAATAGAGTAAAAGGAAATGTTTATAGGGATTTTAATTTCGAGCTGTTTTGAAACTTTAATCTGTGATGATATCTTTAATGCGAAAATTGCGAAAATATCAAAAGTTATAATAATACAAAAATTGAATTTTTTTATTTGATTTTTTTATTTACATATATAAGAAATGATTAGTAAGGTTTTTAAATGTTCAAACTAAAGAAAATTATTTAAATTAAAAATATGTGCATAACAATTAACAAGTGAATAAAAAACATCAAAGCGCTATTTCCGCCATATGTGATTAAAAAAAAAAAAAAATAGAAATGCAGTGTTAATTTTATTACTATTATTGGTGATGTGGTATGTTTTATTTTATTCGTATTGTATTGTATTGTTTCCCCTAAGGGTTACAAGTCTCCCAGCACACTCTCCTCTCTTCCCATCCCTCTCTCTTTACTCCTTCTCACAACCTCTAGTGCCTTTATCCACTCTTCCCCCCTCCCTCCTTCGTCCATTATATCCTTCATTTTTTCCCCTATTGATCTTCATTCATCTCCGTCTGACCTACATCTTTCTATTACATGTTCCCACGTCTCTTACACTCTGCAAATTCTCTCTTCTTCTTTTTTCCAGTACGGTCTTTCTCTCACCTCATTTCCTAGCCTGACTGTCGCTATTCTCTTTGTTCTGTCTGCCTTCCATCCCGCTTTCAGATATTGCGGGATCCCCTCGGTCATTACTTCTTTATACCACGTGTTATATCTTGATTCTTGTTTCCGTCTTTCCTTCTCCTGCTCTCTTCTGCTTCTCCATTCTAATCTCTCGTATCCTGTCGTACTGTCCTCCCCTTTCCCTCGTTCTCTTTCTCCCATGTTCCCATCGTGATCCTCTCTCGTTTCTTTCTCTCTCTCTCTCTCTCTCTCTCTCTCTCTCTCTCTCTCTCTCTCTCATCTCCTCTAAACATTCCCTCGCTATCTCGCTTCCTTTTCCACCTGTTAATTTCTCTTCATAATTCCACGCCCTTTTCTCTGCTCGTATCTCTTATTGTTTCCTCTCTCACCATGTATCCTGGAGTTTGCCACTCTACCCCTAGTGTCCCCAAGTATTTAAATTCTTTTACTTTTTCTATTTTCTCTCCCCTCCATCTGTATTCCTCCCTCCTCCTTTCCTGAACCTCATCACTTTCGTTTTCCCACGTTTACTTCTAGTCTTTTCTTTTCGAAATACTTCTCCAGTCTTCTTATCATACTTTACATCTCTTATTCATTTTTCGCCATTACCACCACATCATCTGCGTATGCTAACGAGCAAACTCTTCTTCCTCTTACTTTTATCCCTCCCCAACTCCGCTTGCCCAATTCATCTTCTATATCTGCCGTCAGCAAATTAAAAAGTATTGGGCTCATTGGGCACCACTGGCTTACTCCCTTTCCCGACCAAAATCTTTCCCCCATCTCTCCTCCCGCTTTCACTCTACTTGTCGTTTCTTCGTAGACCTCCCCCACTCTTTCCCTGAGCCCTTCTCTCACTCCTCTTTCCTCCAACGCCTCCATCATAATTTTTCTATCTACTGAGTCAATGCAGCTTTAAAATCCATAAACAAAGCCATTAGCTTGCCCTTCTTTGCCACCTCTCTGTTCACCACATAGTTCAACACATATACATTGTCTATCGATCCTACTCCCTTTCTAAAACCCATTTGATTTGGTGATCTTATTAATCTTAATCATATTTCTATTGGACTTACAGATCAGTAGTTTCCGAATGCAAATAAAACTATTTCATTCTTTCCCGACAGGCAGTGTTTTAGACAAAACATGTACCAAGTTTAATCAAAATCTTTACAACAGTTTTTGATAACTTAAAAAAAACAAAAATCATTTTTTTCATATTTGCTACCCGTTCTAGATTCACATCATCCATGATGTGCTTAGGATGTGTGGCGTATGTAGGAACACTTGGATGCACTGACGTACAGACACATAGATAAAAAGTTGGAACGAAACCCACTTTTTTGGACATTCTATAACATCGTTATTTTAGTTTTAAAAATCCAATTTGTTTTTACATGAAACCTGTAAAGAAATGAATGTACAGAAATTTGACGTGTTGCTTTCACCAGCGCTTCCCTCAATTTGTCCATTTTCAAAAAAAAAAAAATAGATCGATATATTTTAATTCGAAAGTCGGCGAGAAAAATATGTGTAAGCAGCAAATTTTCAGCTTAAAATTTTGAACATTTCTTGGCACAGGTCAAACTTTGTGTACAAGTTTTTTTTTTTAAATTTTTTAACGCCCTTAATCTTTTTTATAGAAAGTCTTACCTTTAACGTGCATCATATTTTTTTGACTGCCTCTTGCGAGGAATTGACAAATCCCCCAAGAGTATCTCTTGTCATGAAAAAGTGCTTCTCACCCTAGCCGTTCGGATTCGGCAGAAAATTGTAGGTTGCCTCTATTCCTGCCTGTAACACGCACACAGGAATGGTTGAGAGTTGGGAGTCACTAGGCCCTGGCTCTATACGAGCTGTCGCGCCGACCAATTTATTTATTTTTCTTAAAATAAAAAATTGCTTTTTTAAAAAATGTAAACAAATTGCACTTTGTAAATTATATACAGATGGCCATATTTTTTTTCTTACCAAGTCGAATTTCGAAATGCAAGATGCTTAAATAATTGTACAGTTGGAATTCTAATTTGCACACCAATAACTTTAATTAGCATGCCTCTCATTAATTTACAAATATAATTAGTTCAAATTTTCAAGAGAAAAGCTGTTGAATTAAAATAAGTACACTGTAGTGTAATAACATCATTTATTAATTTAATTTCCTTAAGCAAATCCAACGTAAATAAAGGCACATGCCATTGGCTAGCCGAAAGCAATTGTGTCAGTGGCGTAATGGTAGAGTTGCCCGCCGCAACACTGGTTCAACTCCCCGCCACCGCACCGGAGAAGACATTTTTTTTTTAAATTTTCAAAAAATTAATTTTGAATTTAACAAAAAACTTAAATTATTTATGAAAACTCGAAAATGCGCTCAGATATATATAAAGGGTGTCCAAAAATGTATGCCAATTTAAATTTTGAACCAATTGTTAAGAAAAATGTTGGAAACCTTAAAAAAAGAATAATTTGACAGCTGACAGTTTAGGGTTAATAAAAATTGAGCATTACAAAGAAGAACAACGTGTTTTAACTATTGACGAATATTTAAAAAATTATGAAAATTTGGCGGCAACAGTTCGAAAATTTCCATGTTCTTTTCCTAACCATTGGATTTATAATGTTGAAAATGAAAATTTTTAAAAATTCTTTGTTTTGATATTTGAACGTCGTCGTTTCTACATTTCGGATTATTAAAAATAGAAGACGGTTAAAGTTGAGAGTTACAGTTTTCAGAACAATAATACGGCGTTGTTTCTGCAATAGACCAACAAGATCGTTACATTTTTAACATGTAAGCCTAGTATGCTGCTGAAACTATAAAACCCATACAAAAACGACACAACGAAATCATAAACGAAAAATTTCGTTCTGGTTTTCGCTTTGCAGTACGAAGTTCGATGAGAGAAATTGATTATTGTAGCAGATTATTTGGAGAAGTCTCCGCTCTTCTTTCGCACAGAATTAATTGTCCAGAGTTCCAGACCATTTATTGTGAGCGGAAAAGTGACTTTTGAGTTGTATTCGTGTTTGCATTATGTTGTTTCTTTCATTTGAGCGTGATTCTCTGTGATTTTTATGCGTTGTGTTTTTGTATTTTATTTTTGCAATTGGTGTCTTGGTGACACTTTGAGTGGGTAATTTTTTGTTGTCGTTTTCGTAAGTATTTCGTTGTCGTGTTGGAAACCAACGAAAAATTTGGGTTCGCATCAGCAGCGTACTAGGCTTTACTAGGTAATAGGAACATATGAGGTAAATCTGGGGATTCCTTCATAAGCTGTGGTCTTCTAAATTATAAGTCTCGTCTCTGTACTGTCTTGATATCATCTCGGTCATGTTGTGATTTTTTTGTGGTTGTGGAAGAAAAATATTAAACAAAAGTTTTGATCTAAAAGCTGCTAAATATTTACATTGAAAAATTCAAATTTTAATTTTTTCAATTTTAAACAAGCTGACCTGCCCCATCACCGTATGGGTTTAAAAATATAAAAGAAAATATTAATAAATATAACAGTGTTATGTGTTAGATAAGCAATGTCAATATAACTTTGAAATTTTAGTATATTGCATATAGCTCCCCCTCCCCCCACTTCACTTAAATTGTCTTAGAAGCAAAATCAGTAAATTCTCTTGTGAAATTCACCTAAATTTTTGCATCAGGAATGCATAGAACATTGCCCTTCATTCTCAGCGTATTCAAATTTCAAATTCAAGACTTCAAGGTAAAGCTCCATTTTAATTCTGTGTCTCTCCTCAGTCTTCGGATGACAGATGTAAATGATTGTCAGTCATTGAAGTTGAAAGTATTATGCGACATATATAAAAGTTTACATGTGGTGTGTGTCATTTCAGGTGGCAAATGGTGTTCGTCTTTGAAAATGTTAAAAATTATGTACATATATAAAGAGTATATGACAATATGATGACTGAAAGCGAACCTAGAAAATCTTGAGGGTGCTGCTAGCCAGCAGCCTAGCAGCAGCTAGCGACGAGTGTCCTTATATATTTTTGAAGAACATTTAATAATAAAATACGATAATTTTGCCATTATTCTTCCCTTGGAGTGTGGTGGTAGAATAACGAATCACTTCGTTCGTCGTTCTAGCTGAGAAATGAAATAATGTCCTTTTATTATCCTTAATAGCGCGCGTCCATTTCGTTCAACTCATGACAGCAAAGCACAGCGACAGCACAGAACAGCGCAGAAGGATGATTACCAAAGTACTTAATAAAATCGTTGTTCTTGGAATTCAACGAGCTATATAATATGTTGGTTAGTGGCTGGGGAAGGAAGCTATTAAAAAATGTACCTAAACGCTTTTATTTTTATTTGCATCGATGATGCGTTCTTCATTCTGTGTCATGGTGAGGCGATAGATGATGGGAATATAGCTGTGGGGTTGTATTTAAGATTGGGAGAAGGTGGTCGTTAGGATGTTGGTGAAAATTCAATTATCCTTAGCAGTTGAGATTAATTGAGCGCCGCGGTATGCGCAGCGTTATGGATGGATTGAATAAGCAAGTAACATGGGGTGGTGTCCTTATCCACATAATATTGAGTTCTTGTTTTTTTTTTTTTTTTGTTGTTTTGTATTTTAAAGCACTTCCTTCCTGTGCAGTGAATTATTGGATGTTGTAACCGAGAGGCATTAACAATGACCGTTCAGAATTATTCTGATACTCCAACACGTATAGGTACACCACATTTAGATGGTGCGAGGAGAATATCCTTTGGCATGGAATTATAGTGAATTTATTTTATGTCAAATTGATTGGATCGTATTACTTTGAGTAAGTCCATCTAATGGGTCAAAATGGTGATTTTTACTGTTGTAACATTTGTTGCTTTTTTCCTTTGTTTGATAGTGCGTAGCCCGCGGTGATGTAGGTATAGAAGATTATTTATTGCGTTGTGCTGTGCTGTGCTAATTCTTTCTTATCATATTGCTTCAGCTTTTTAGTAGTACTTTACTTATACATAGGTATTTAAATGAATTTTTATATTTTGGGGTTATAAATCGATAAGGTGCTTAGATTTAATGACGATTTAGGTTTTTTTTCCTTTAATGGTTGCAGGGGGTATTTGGTTGTTAGAAAACGCTCTTTTTGTAATCAATTTTATGAGACATTAATTAATTGAAGATATTAATTTTAATGTTTTTTTTTTAATGTTCTCCCAAGGGGATTGATTCTGATTTAAGGAGGTTCCATGGCAATCTGTTGTCATACCTGCATATAAACATGCGTACTACGTGTAAGTACTAATTAATAAAGTGAAGCTTTAGGCGATTTTAAGTGCTATAAATATATGGTATTCATATTATAGTCAATAATTACACATTCTGCTCACTATCAATATCTTTGATATCTTTGATAAATGTTACCATAACAACAGGTTTATTTAATTATAAAATTAAATCTTAAAGACACAGTTATTGTTGTGCTTTATGGTTAGTTACAGGTGTGGGTTTGAGTTTCAGTCTATTCCATTCCATTCTATGTATATAATATCCTCCCAGTTTTAAGTGGATACCACCCACGGTATTTAATAATAACAACCAGTCCACTGTGCAAACACAAATTGCTTGGAAAAAATGTTATAGGTATAATTAAAGCTTATATGATTTTCAAGAAGTTAAAATGGCTTCATGACTCAGTTTTTAAAACTAAAACCCAAAAGTAATATTTAAGACTAATGTAACGAATACGTTGGTCTGCCAGTAAAAGTGCATCAAAAGTACATGATGTTTCTGAAAATAGAATAAGTGAAGGAAACCACTCCAAATACATCCACATTTCAACACCCTCGGTTCTTTGACTTTGACTATGACTTTGACTTTGACTTTGACTTTGACTTTGACTTTTGACTTTGACTTTGACTTTGACTTTGACTTTGACTTTGACTTTGACTTTGACTTTGACTTTGACTTTGACTTTGACTTTGACTTTGACTTTGACTTTGACTTTGACTTTGACTTTGACTTTGACTTTGACTTTGACTTTGACTTTGACTTTGACTTTGACTTTGACTTTGACTTTGACTTTGACTTTGACTTTGACTTTGACTTTGACTTTGACTTTGACTTTGACTTTGACTTTGACTTTGACTTTGACTTTGACTTTGACTTTGACTTTGACTTTGACTTTGACTTTGACTTTGACTTTGACTTTGACTTTGACTTTGACTTTGACTTTGACTTTGACTTTGACTTTGACTTTGACTTTGACTTTGACTTTGACTTTGACTTTGACTTTGACTTTGACTTTGACTTTGACTTTGACTTTGACTTTGACTTTGACTTTGACTTTGACTTTGACTTTGACTTTGACTTTGACTTTGACTTTGACTTTGACTTTGACTTTGACTTTGACTTTGACTTTGACTTTGACTTTGACTTTGACTTTGACTTTGACTTTGACTTTGACTTTGACTTTGACTTTGACTTTGACTTTGACTTTGACTTTGACTTTGACTTTGACTTTGACTTTGACTTTGACTTTGACTTTGACTTTGACTTTGACTTTGACTTTGACTTTGACTTTGACTTTGACTTTGACTTTGACTTTGACTTTGACTTTGACTTTGACTTTGACTTTGACTTTGACTTTGACTTTGACTTTGACTTTGACTTTGACTTTGACTTTGACTTTGACTTTGACTTTGACTTTGACTTTGACTTTGACTTTGACTTTGACTTTGACTTTGACTTTGACTTTGACTTTGACTTTGACTTTGACTTTGACTTTGACTTTGACTTTGACTTTGACTTTGACTTTGACTTTGACTTTGACTTTGACTTTGACTTTGACTTTGACTTTGACTTTGACTTTGACTTTGACTTTGACTTTGACTTTGACTTTGACTTTGACTTTGACTTTGACTTTGACTTTGACTTTGACTTTGACTTTGACTTTGACTTTGACTTTGACTTTGACTTTGACTTTGACTTTGACTTTGACTTTGACTTTGACTTTGACTTTGACTTTGACTTTGACTTTGACTTTGACTTTGACTTTGACTTTGACTTTGACTTTGACTTTGACTTTGACTTTGACTTTGACTTTGACTTTGACTTTGACTTTGACTTTGACTTTGACTTTGACTTTGACTTTGACTTTGACTTTGACTTTGACTTTGACTTTGACTTTGACTTTGACTTTGACTTTGACTTTGACTTTGACTTTGACTTTGACTTTGACTTTGACTTTGACTTTGACTTTGACTTTGACTTTGACTTTGACTTTGACTTTGACTTTGACTTTGACTTTGACTTTGACTTTGACTTTGACTTTGACTTTGACTTTGACTTTGACTTTGACTTTGACTTTGACTTTGACTTTGACTTTGACTTTGACTTTGACTTTGACTTTGACTTTGACTTTGACTTTGACTTTGACTTTGACTTTGACTTTGACTTTGACTTTGACTTTGACTTTGACTTTGACTTTGACTTTGACTTTGACTTTGACTTTGACTTTGACTTTGACTTTGACTTTGACTTTGACTTTGACTTTGACTTTGACTTTGACTTTGACTTTGACTTTGACTTTGACTTTGACTTTGACTTTGACTTTGACTTTGACTTTGACTTTGACTTTGACTTTGACTTTGACTTTGACTTTGACTTTCACCTATTTACAGATAATTAAAGATTTAAAGATTTTGTATTTCCAAATCTAAATATTTTTACTCTTAAGCCGAAACCACACCTATCTCGTGTGGTGTGTTGTGGAGTGATATGTTGTGTCGCTGAATGTGCAACATAATCCGTCATAGCGTGGTATGGTGCAATCGGTATAAGATTGATTCCGACACAACACACGACACCACAACACATCACACGAGACGAATATGGCTCTACGCATAATAAATACATTGATACGATAGCGACACACGACTCCACAACACACCACATGAGATAGCATGCATGGCACGTACTGAGCTGCGAGTAAAGCGGTAATGTGATAAGTGTGCAGAGATACGAAAATAAACAAAAGTTTTCAAAAGAAAATATTTGTTTGTTTTCGACGCTCTGCCTGCAGCTTCAGTATATCTTCAGCCTATACTTAGAAATGTTTTAGTTTAGAAAAAAACTACTGAAGATAAAAGTTCTGAGGATAACTTTCGTATCCAGATATAAAAGTCCAAAAATGGATTGAACACCATGCAATCCATTTCTGGACTTTTATATCCTGGATATTGTATAGAAAGATTAACTAATCATAACTAATATTAGAGGTATTATCGGTGATCCTCGCGCGTAGTACTTCATTTGAAATTGGCATACATTTTTTGCTGTCGGTCCCTCTGCTGCTAAAAACGTGGAAGACCGATATACCGATTGCGTGAAATTAAAGCACTATAGACGATAGCCCAGAAGAATATTTCGCTAACCTTCATCAACGACTTCTGTCGAACAAAAGTTTTCTAGTCTGGAATGAATACATGAGAATCTAAGGACCAGGAAAAAGAATTGTTTGTTTCCTTCCGGTCATCTGGATTTCAGTGTGGAATAGAAAAATCAAGTTTGTCTTGTTTTGTTTTTGTTTAAGAACTGTTAGAATAGTTTGGCTGCTCCGGTAATTCAACTTGGCATTGGAATCACAGCGGACGAAGTTATATAAAAGAAGAATGTAAATCTTATTTCCCAAAACAAAAGGAAATAACACCCTTTTTTACCTTTTTGATATGGAAACAAAAGCTATGGGTCTTAATAGGTTTCAATTCGAAGAATTATATTCATTCACTCAAGAACAAAAACAATTTTGGAATTTATCAACAGTTTTCTTGTATAACAATACCTTGGGTGACCCACTTCGCGGGTTTCAAGGATTTTAACTACCTCTTTGGGTACTCTACACTGCTCACGTAACTCCATTGCTGCCAGGGCCGGAGTAACCATATGTGCAATATGTGGAAATGCACAGAGCACAGAATTCTGGGGGCGCATTACCAGGAACAAGCAAATGTAATCGGATCTTCCGCAAACAAATATGTACTGCCATTAGCAGTTTAACCACAAAACTTGTTCAAATAATCCCAAAATAACATCCATCACAACTGTGCAAAGTTATTTCTTCCACACTAACTAACATCACCTACCGGATATACCTCAATAAAAAAAAACGCATTGAAATTCTATCTTCTGGGTAATGTGGAAAAGTCTCATCCATGTGTACCTATCAGTGTATGTAGTATGTATGTATGTATGCAAATATAAAAATTAACGCTTTCTACAAATCTATCACAAGGCGCAAGTTTGGCTGGGGCCGGCCTTGGTTGCTTCGCTTAGGGTATGTTCAGTCGTCAGGCAGACGCCAATGTCAACAGTTGTCTTGGCCAACAGTACATATATATATGAATTATCGAATCCCACTTTAGGTATGGTTTTTAATGCCAATTCAGAAAGGTAATAACTCTCACAGGTCTTATTGTCACTCCAAAAAGTAAAAAAAAGCCTGCAGGTGTTATTTCCATTTATTTTGGAAATAGAACCCATGGGCTTTACATCCGTGGGTCTTATTACACTGCACCCAGTAAACTTAACTACGTTTTTATTAGGAAGACTGTGATCGTAGATAAGATCAAGTTTGTGTGAACCAGTCGTGTATTTTATTTGTTATCTCCTCGACATTTAACAGCACAATTTGAATTGAAATTAATTTGATGTGATCATTTTAATCTTAAGGTAAAGCTTTCCTATACCAAGATCCAGTGCCGTAGCCAGGATTTTGGTTCGGGGGGGGGGGGCTTGCTTCCAAATTTTACGAGGAATTCTTTAAACAAAAAACTATATTTATTCCAATTTATTGGTTTTTATTAGTTTTTAAATTGTATGTACTCAAACGAACATATACTTAAATTATTTTTTTTATACACACATTTTATCAAAGCAGAAGACGTCTTGATTTTCTTTTTGACATGAGATCAATCACCTTATCTGGATCCACATTAATATCTGAATGAGCAGATATCATAGCAAGTGAGCTTAATCTTGCATTCCCCATAACTCTTCGGGACACTGTTTTAATCCTTTTCATAGTTGAAAAGGTTCTTTCAACACTAGCTGTGGTCACTGGAGACGTGGCCAAAACCGTAAGCAAGAAGTTTATACCTCTAAAGTTAGTCTTGTCACATATATCAAGCAATTTTAAAACTTCGATAGAAGGATCAATCGACGATATTTTTTCGCACCAGAGAATGTACTCAGCTTTCACAGCTGACAACGAAATTGCATTATCAAAGTAACATGTTAGCTTTTCCATTTCGTTGACTCGCCCAACCGCAGAAAAACCTGGGAGAAGAGCTTGAAACGATGGTAGAACGTCTTCGTTGATCATGAATCTGTCCGTAAGATTTTGTATTAACGAATCTATTCAAGGAATCAATACAGAAACTCTAAAATAGGATTCAGTAGAAGAGGTTTCTGGATTGGAACGCGTGGTTTGTTTCAATGAAATTTTTGGAGTCTTAATTCAACTTTAAATAAGTCCTCGGCAAGGTTAGATACGGATTGAAAAGCCTCTCTGAAAAAATCTTCGGCTTTTTCACTGATGTTCTCAAGAGAATTCAGAACTCTTCTTTGGTGCGGTCGATTGCAGAAACGAAATCTAAGGATTTGTTCTGTAGGAAAACTGATAAGGGCAGCGTTAAACTGCTTTTCGCATACAATGGGGCTAACTAGGAAATCACATTTTTGGACCGCTGCCAAAAGTGTTGATGCCTTCGAAGACATCGCCCACGTTCTGCTCGTTATTTCTTCAAGACTTATTGAGATGCATTTGAAGAGCTCTACAAAAGAAATAATACTGTATATTAGAAAGTTTTAGTTTTTATTTTAGACTTTCTGGGGGACTTTCAGCCCCTCAAGCCCCCCCCCCCCCTGGCTACGTGCCTGCCAAGATCACTCTCTTTTTTTAAGAAAATCGAAAGTGGTGGTGCTGAATTGACGTAAGGAAGTTCTTGCTTCTTATATCTTTGATTTTATGAGCGCGCATCACTAATTTTATATATTTGTCTACTTTCAACTATCACCACGTTAATTAATTGCTGTGATGCCTTGGCATATCGAAGTTTCTGAAGGTAAAAGAAACCAACAAAAATTCATAATATTTAAAAGAACTACCGATAGCGTTGCCATTTTTAGTTTGCGTCTTTGAAAGATTTTACTTTTTTGCAAAAGATTGTTTTTTTTTTTTTTTTTTAATAAAACTAACTACGGCTACCCCCCCACCCCTGTATATTTCTCTAGCTTGATAATATATTCTCCTTAATATTATATATTCTTTTTCTTTTTTTTGAAAACCCATTACAACATTTCCTTAATACCACATCATCAAAAGAACAAAGTAGCTTAAGATAATGTTGTTGCACATAAAGAACCGAACATCGAAAGAATAATTAAAATGAACTGAAAGGTTCTCTCATAATTTTCAAAACTTTTTTGCTTTATAGATTCAAATTTAAAAATATTAAATAATGTTTTTTGTTTAAAAATAAAAAAAAAAAATATGTAAAAATAAATAGAGTCTCACTAAACTATTGGCTTTGAATTTTTATTGAAAAAAAAATTGCAAAATTGAAAAAAATATGCACAAAGGTATTATGATCCCCAAAATTTCAACAAAATTTCTATGTTTTCTTATACAAGTCGAGTAGGTATACAAATCGAAAATAGATGTTCAGAACTTTTTATACCCTTGAGCTTAATTCACAAAAACTATAAAAGCAATGTTCCTCTTTCTTGCTCTTCTCTGACCCTTTTATGTATATCCTCTGTTCAGTTATAATGGGTGATTTTTTAAAAGGTTTAGAACTTTAAAAAAAAAAAACACAAAAAATTCGAAAAAATGAATGAAATATTTATTTGAATCGATAGTTTGAACCTTGCAATTTAATGTTTAAAGATAATTTCATGCAAATGTTGACCGCGGCTGCGTCTCAGGTAGCCCATCCGCTGAGTCCAATTTTGGCATACTCTTTCACACATATCGGCCGGTATCTCACGAATGAATGCATGGATGTTGGCTTCCAGTGCGTCAATCGAAGCGGGCTTGTCCCTATAGACATTAGCCTTGACATACCCCCACAAAAAATAATCTAATGGTGTCAAATCGCACGATCTAGGCGGCCAATTGACCAATTGGTCACAATCTTCCGAATAGACTGCTCAGAAGGTCGAGAATGCCGACCATAAAATGGAAGCAGCGCGCGATGAACATTTCGAACCGAGCACGAATTTTGATAGTAAAATTCAATAATTTGCAAGCGTTGTTCATTTGTAAGACGATCCATGGTTAAATTGCAAACCAAACTGAAGCTGTTTGACAGTGACACAAGGTACTAAACACACGTCAGCTGTCAAAACCAGTGTTGCCAAAACCAAACCAGCTAAAAAATCACCCGTTATATGCATTTGAGAATTTCCAAAGAAACGTAAAACAATTTTAAGGGCTTATTCCTTTTCAGTCAATACCCGAATCTCCCTTTGAAAAGTCCCAAATGGAGTCCTATACCTAGATCTGCTACTCGTATAGTATAATAGAGTGTGCCAATTGAAAAACACCTTCTTCATTTTCATTTTCATTTTCATTTCTTTGCAGGAAAGTCCAAAAACTTGGTCCTGGTCATTTGAGTATTTCATCCTAATTTCAATGTTTTGTTTATTTTTTATCGAAAATTTTAATCAGAAACACATTCGGTTCTGCATCAGATTGTGTATAAAGATATATTTGTATGTACCTAAATAATGTTTGTTTGTTTTTGTTGTGCTGTGAGTTGTGATCCTTGAGGAATTCCATTTGTTGCATGCATAAGATATGAATCTACTTCTCTTCTGTTATTTTGACATTCTCGAAATTCTTATAACAGAGAAAGGAGAAAAGACTCGAAGGAGGCTTAGTATATATTTTTTTTTTTTTTTTAAAAGGACATTGCTTCTTGTTGATAAGCAGGAGATTTTAAGGGATGATGAAGTATTGTGCACATACATCTTCATCGTCCTCTTCTTTTCTCAAACTCAAAATTATTCATTTGCTAATGGAGTGTCTTGTCTAAGCATCAGATATGGGAGGTATCGATAGAAATATGATAGTAGAGTAGAGAATTTTGTATAAATTAATGATGGGCGATGACGACAACATGCAGTGCAGGAGTTTGGGACATTTTTTTTTTTTTTTTTGTTTGTGCTAAAATTGAATAATGTAAATGATGTTTCACTCACCTTAGATCGATATATCGAGGTCAAGCTGAAAAGAAATGAAAATACAAATAATTAAAGATTATTTTACATTTGATTTAGTTCAGAGTAAGAATTTTAGGAATGAGGCAATACATTATCCTAAATTCATGACACTTTAAACTTAAGAACGTTATTTGATGAAGCTTTGATACAATAATAAAAGATTATGAAGCAAATAAAGTAAATTTCGTTTAAGAGCAACCCTCATAAATTAGATGAGACCTATACCTACATTAAAACCGGTTGGACATATAATGAGATAGTCGAAAATTAATTATTAGTTCATTGATGCTAGCGCTTTTAAAAAAATGTTTAATGATAGAACTTCATTTAATAAATAATAAATACTAATAGATCACAAAAAAATGTTGATCAAAATCATATAGGGAAAGTTTTCAAGAAAAAAGAAGTTTTTAAACATTTGTACCTTTATTTTAGGCAATCAAAATAATTGTCGTTTAATAACTGCCAGACGATGTTAAAAAACCACTTGGTTCGAAGTTCAATAAAAATCAATTGAGTCTTTTTCGAATTATTAAGTTTTCAGAAAGAAAAATTTAACTTTTTTTTTCAAAATCAAAAAAAAAACTGTTGTATAAAATCCTACTTAAAAATTTAAGGCATGTTTCATAAAAAAGTGATAGAAATCACTTATATCGTTTCCGAGAAAATCGAAAGTAAGAAAATGGTACTACAGGATGTGCCATTAATAACCATTTTTAGAAAAATTTTTTACAAAAAATAAGTCTACATGTATTTAAAATTATAGATTATATTTTGTAAGTTTAATGCGAAGAAATTTTGTACATCAGACAGCGTTTTGTTTGACCCTTAAAAAGTTGACAAAAAAAAATGTGTTGAAGGAATTGCCAAAAAACCACAGACAGACAGAATTGCTATACTCACTCTTTTCGACTTCGTCCTTATCATAATATAATTCTTGATCATAATCTCATATATCATATAGTTTTATTTTATCTAAAACCAACAGCAAAGGTTCACTCGGGCGTATACGCGTTTTTCTTTTTCTTATTTTATTGATTTTTTAACGAATTTACCTACATTTTTGTTTGCGCAAGCTACTTTGGTTTATATCAATATTTTTATTTTAAGTTCCCCAATTCAGATTTTACTTTTTTTGCACACCATATATTTTTTAGTTGTTCATGTTTTATTTAAAGTTCGACAGGATTTCCTCTTTTCGAGTCAAAAACAACTTATGACCAGCTTGAAAATAAGAACAAACTATCCTTAATTTGCCTTAACTTGGTCAAGATGTTTATGAATTTTATGTCTACACTTGTGCGTTTTTCGCACATTACATTACGTATGCTATTAAAGGTGGAATTGAGCTTCGTCGAAGAAAGATTCCAAGTTTTCTATTTGTAGATCATTTCGTCTTTCTTTCAGAGAAAGTTAAATGCATACAACTTATGATCAACAGATTCGAAATTTATTTTAGGAGTTGAAACTTGTCTGTTAAACTGGACAAATCTATAATGATAATTATATGAGAAGTGGACATTTTAGGGGGAGGAGATCGAAATTATTCAAGAATATAAATAACTTGGCGTGTTAATAACATCGAACCTAAATATAAGCAAACACCTTAAAACCAAACTTGTGGAAGCAAAGGGGCTATTTTTCTGTTCGGGGTATTAGCTGTGTAGTAATGGGAAAGCTTTTTCACAAAGTTCTAAACAAGCTATTTTTCGTGCTTTTTATAAAGTACAAGTTTCTCCGTCATTTTACCAAGAGGATTTTTAGATTACCTAAAAATTCATCGTATGTATAATTATATGTTGCATTTAGTGAATGGTATACCTCCTTTTTTTTGGATTTTTTGGATACACTTTAGCTTCTTCTCAACTATGTAGGAATCTTTGTGGGAATAAAAGAAAATCCAATTTAAAAAAATAGTACTTTTGCATTTAATTTCGACGGAAGTAGGTTATCTTCAAGAATAGAATAAACTAGCAGTAGACTGTGGGTTTAACGTACAGATTACACCAGATGAGCAACTGGAGTCTATAAAACCATAATTGCTGAAAAAAATCCGGAAGCAGAATTTACGATAACTTTATGGAAGAAGCTCAGATCTCTTAGTACAGATAATACTACAGTAAATTCTAACAATTCCACGGAACTTATAAGAACGATCTTTAGGTTAAGAGGAGAAATATTAAATCTTAACAATATACGCATTGTCCAGAGTTACCTATTTTATGCACCTTATGGAACCGAAAGGAAAGAGTGAATGTTTTCCACTCTATAGCTGTTTGTTCCATTCTAAATGAATAACTTGGAGCACAGTCAATCAACTTGGAGGAAATATTAAAAATTTTAAATGGACAACCGAAGCTGGGACGTACCATAACAACTACACTGTAAGCGACTCATGATATTGAAATTGCACTGTAAAAAAATGTGTTTAAGAAAACAAAACAGAAACCTATACTTTAATAAAATGTTAATAAAATAAAAATCAATCCCTTTTGTCAAACAGCATGATATATGTAATTTATTTGTAAATTTACACACTGCCACTACCACTTTTCTTTAAAATATATAAGTAGTGGAATTTGTAATATTGATCCTTCTTGAACTTAAAGCATAATAATTTTTTTTTGTTATTTTATAAATCCACTTTCCGCCACGCCTACTTTTTTAATTTTATCAAAAAAAACCTAAAATCTTTTTTATTTAGCTTTTACGCCCATCGTGTACATATAAAAAGGAAATGCATGTCGTTGAATTTTTAGTCTAAGAAATCACTTTTACGATTTGTTTGAAATTTTCATAGCTAGTTATTTTAAGTCGAAGGAAGTTTTAAAAATCCGACCACTGCCACCTTTTATTTTATTTGAGTTTTGCCTCATTTGAAATTCTTACAAAGTTACAAATTTTAATTAGTCATTTAAGTTAAAGTTTTTCAGGAAAAAAAGGAGGCTGACCAACAGGTGAATATGTTTTTTTGCAATTCTCTTAAAACTACGAAAATCAAGTTAGATGGTTCTTGCATTCAGGTGACGATATTATTTGTGATGCTTTTCTGACATAGAAGTTCGAATTGTCTACTAAAAATATCTTGCACCTAACCCATTACATAGATAAATTTCTTCGGAATACACCGACACGTTTTTATGCTTCAGTATTTCGTCATTGAACTATATCCTAATAAATCTGAAATGTTGTACTAAAAATTTATCTAAAATTGAAATTGACTTGTTTTGAAAATAGTGGGCGGATATTCCTAAAATTATTTTCTTAAATTTTTTTGAATTTTCACCCAAATCGTAACAGCCATTATCGAGAACCCAATTTCCTCATTGATTTGAACAAACTCTATAAATTTCATATAAATCGTTTCCAGAAAACTTAGAAACAATAAAGGTGAGCGTAGCAGTGGGCGGATTCCACTAAATCATTCTTTTTTTTAATTTTTGACTCATTCATCAGAACAAACTTCGAAAATTTAATTCAAATTATTTCAGCCTTTTCCGAGAAATAGAGATGTTTCCGACCGATCCCGAGAAACTAAGAAATAAGAAAAGAGGGTGTGGCAAAGGGCGGATTTTACTTAATCTTATTTCTTAAATTTTTTCTCATTTATAGAAATAAACTGTGAAAATTTCATCCAAATCGTTAGAGCCGTTTTCGAGAAACTAAATATAAGTATATTAATATACATATGTATAAATATATGTACATATAAATTAGAGATGCCGCGAATAGTGACTCGGCCGAATACCGAATACCGAATATTCGGCTACACTCTTCGGCCGAATACCGAATATTCGGCAGCCGAACATTCGGCCAACGATGTGTATCTATTTCCTACGTGAATTTTGATAATAATAATCGTTTGCTGCCAACGAATGCCGAAAAAGTAGTTTTTATTCACCACAACTTACCATAAGTAGATTTTAAATACTAAAATACACATTTTTGAATAAAAGAAAACATTTATTGTAAGATAATAAGCCTTTTTCATTCTCCATTTGTTATTCGGTATTCGGCCGAATGTTGTGAACTATTCGGCCGAATACCGAATATCAAAAATATAGGCCGAATGCCGAATAGTGGCCGAATATTCGCGGGATCTCTAATATAAATGTATATAAGTTAAGTATGTATATAATATACAAGAATAGCTTGTTTAAAGCAATAAGAAAAATAAGAATGATATCCGTGCGAAGCTAGAAATTAGTCTATAATAAATAATATACCTACACATACAAATTCGAAGGTTTTTGTTTTTGAAAAATTATACAAGACTTAATAAAAAGAAGTTCTTCTTAAAGAATTCTCCATTTCATACATACTTAGATACATTTATTACTATTCACAGTTATCACTCAACATTTATTGGGTCATGAGTGTAACCTTTCTGTGTCCTTTTAACAAAGAAATTCCTTAAATATCTTTAACATACCCATTTGAAATTTGTCTCTTAACACAATATAACAAATATAGGTACCTAATCGTCAAAAGCATTTGCAAAAGAAAATACCTTATCACCACCATTTTTCGAAATCGACAATAGAAAAATTTGTATGTTGCATCATCGTCTTTCGTGCAAATTCCAATTGAAAGACGAAAAGAAAAAAAATCACACAATCAAACCACAAAACAGTTGATCGGACTGACAAATACAAAGTAAGAATGTTATCTGAGAAATGTGAATTGCAACAAACCAAAAAATGTGCAATACTTAGAACTCGGGAGAAAAATAACTACAAATATTAAGTAAGATATTTCACTATGGACTTTGAGGGTACCAAGAACCAGAAGGAAAAAAAAACTGAAAAGGGAGAAAGCAATATTGTAATAAACACAAAAAAGACTTTATTTGTCACTTGAATACTTAAACAAAATTTCTGAGATTTTTCCCTTTGTGTTGCACATTTTACCAATATATACTCGACGTCGAAAAAATGTTTAAAATAAAAATGTTAAAATTCATTGCGGTCTTCATTCAACTTGGTTGACACTTTCTGAACTAAGAAGTTCTTCATCTGAATGCAAGAACCAGCTAACTTGATTTTCGTAGTTTTAGGAAAATTTTAAAAAACGTATTCAACTGTTGGTCAGTCTCCTTTTTTCCTGAAATTACTGATAAAACTAAAAAAATAGATGGCGTCAGGTCCAGAAGACTAGTTATTTATTTATTTTATTTTATTTAAATGAAAAAATCGAGTTAGCTGGTTCTTGCACTCAGGTGATGATATTATTGTGAATATTTTTGAGTTTTCAATAAATTCTGTTGTTTTCTGCAGTTACAGTGCGAAATTAGATTTTAAATCTTGCATATTAAATAAGTGTTAGGAGGTCTTACTCCGAGTAAATAATAATATATGTATTTATCATTTTCCTTCTTGCACATGAGAATTCTCTCGTTCTTGACCCAAACGCTGTAAATTTTATTAACAAGCGCAATTTATCAACGAGTTGCGAGAGCAAATTTATTGATATTAGTCAAACTCATTGCAGAAGAAGAGAAGCTTGCTTGAGAAAATCTAAGTCGTATAATAAATATAAAAAAAAAGTTAAGTACTGCTTGAAAAAAAAATACAAAAAAATATAATAAGTGTATTCAATTATTCATGCAACGAGATGAGTTTACCAATTGTGTAAAAAGATAAGTTTTCACAAAAGTTTGCGTGAACGCCCTTTTTATTTATTTGGATAAATGCTGCGTAATTGAATCAGCTGTTCGTTAAACGTCAAATATTAAACGTCTAATTCTAAAAGTCACAATGACGTTTGTATAAGTTTATCCAAATAAATTATCCTTAGATAATTTTATCCAATTTGCGTAAACCATTTCCCATACAAAATTTGACAGTTCATATACCAAAAGATAAATTTATCCAAAAGATAAACTTATCTAGTGTTTTACGATGTTGCATGAATCCCCCTAATAATATATGTAAATGTTATTGATAATTTACTTTTTTTTAGGTTTAATTTAAGTTATAATTACATACTTATAAGTTGATATAATTGATCAAATTTGGTATACCATCCAGAAATAGATTTCCTTTATTGGTCCTTATTTGGAATAACATGGAAGAAAAGCATAAAAAGCAACCGAAAATGCAAAGTAAACCATTGCCTGAATGAGAAAAGAAACTGTTTCACGTTATTCCACAGTATATGGGATGTTATGTATTCGTAAAAAAAAATCGAACTCGAAATTTTGATCACTTGTTTTGATCATTTGTCATTACGATGATAGTAAGTTCGAAAAATGTAGGTCTTGCAATTCTATCTGCCTGTCTGTCCTGTCCTGTCCTTTTGTCGGCAGCCTAAATGAGTTGGTCGATTTTCTTTAAACTTTTTACCTAGCGATTTTTGGGCATTCCGCCGACAACTTTTTTTTGATTGAAAATGGTATCTCTCATAGAACCATTTATTTGGTTTTCGACTTTCTCATAATCTTTTAAACCGATTTCAATGAAATTTCTCACACAAGAGCATCTGATAGATTTTCAAAAAAAAAATATGGATTTAAAAAAAACATATGGATGTATATGGATTTAAAAAAAAATATTTTTTGAAAATTCACTATTTCGAAAATGAGTAAATGATTTTTTTCAAAATTCAGTTTTTACTTCCGCATTAATATAGGCTTAAAAATTACTTACCAAATCTTTTTCTTAAAAATGTTTTCAAAATTTTATATATAAAAAATAAATTTTTTTAAAAATGATTTTTAATTTTTTTTTCTCATAAAATTGAGATTTGTGTAAGAAATCAGATATTGTTCATTGCGATGGTGTCAAAATAATTTCAGAAGTTTTTTGTTAATTTATTTATATTGATTTTTTAACAATTTTTCAGTCTAAAGTGTAAGTACCATGCATACTTTAAAACCACAATGTGATCGCACATTAATCACCATATATATTTTTTTCATGAAGAAAGAAAAAAGTCATGCAGTAAGGGGGAGGCAAAAACTACCTTTTCTCTGGACGGACGGTGCCGCTCCAAATTATATAAACTAGCATTAAGCTGCTGATGAGATCTTATGAAAATGGAACAGATGTAAACTCTCTCACTGTTAGATGGCTCTGGATGG
The DNA here is from genome assembly GCA_951394125.1 of Epistrophe eligans. Taxonomy (NCBI): domain Eukaryota; kingdom Metazoa; phylum Arthropoda; class Insecta; order Diptera; family Syrphidae; genus Epistrophe; species Epistrophe eligans. The sequence continues at coordinate 30,171,108 of OX596028.1, forward strand.
AAATGGTTCAGAAAAAGATTTATGGCCATCAAATAAAAAAAGACACCATAGTTACACTTCGGTATAAGAATCAAATTGGTAGATTAGCATACTTTTGTGTTTGTATTATTTGACAGGCAAATTTCTTTCTGTGAGCTAGACCTGTAAGAAGTGCCACATAAAGCTTCTTATGGCGAGAATTAGGCATCATATGCGCGGATTATTGAGCAGAACCTGAGTGAACCAAGTATAAGCTCTGAGTAGGGTATGATCAGAGCTCCCTTGATCAAGAAAAACCACCGAATTATATTATAATTAGTCATCTGTTAATCTGTTTGATCAGTCATTTTATTCTGAGAAGCACTAACTTTATTGTTTACAACTCAGGCTCTGAACAAAAAAATGCTAACCACTCAATGATCACTAGGATCATTTTAATAGAAATATCCCAGATGGAGACAAACATATTTAGGGTAAAGTAGAACATAAATTATTTCTTCTTCATACTCTTCTTCATATTTCTTCTTCAAATCGTGATATCGGTCTTTCTTTGTGACAACAATTTCTACTTAACTTAAGCTAGAAGCCCTGGTAGCTAGTAGCTTTAAGTATTTTACTGTACATTTATGTATAGTTTTAATAAATAGTAATAATAATAATAATACTTAACTTAGCCCACACATTATCTGCAATCTTGTCTCGTTATCTTGAACGTCTTACACACGTTTCTCTTTTAAGGTTTAAGTTAGAACCCTTAAAAGATGCAATTAAAAAATGCCAAAGTTGGCATCTATATTTTTGTATAAATTGTAATGGCAAAAGTTCCCTTTTTAAATTATCTTATAGTTTGTCTGAAGCTTGAGTCTACAACGCAGAATGAAATTTTAACATTAAATCATTTTTAGCTTTAATTTCTGCCAAAGCGAAATTCGTATTTGATTGAGCTGTGGAAAGACCCACCTAGGCTACCAATTTTTTTTTATTTTTTACTTTAATACTCCTGCTGTATTTTATATACATACCATAATCACCCTTTTAAATATTTTTCTTTTTTTTTTCAATATGTCAACAGCTAGCATAGAAAGCTTTAAATAGCGACTCGCATGTCTGTTCGTTGTTCTAATGAGGGTAACTTGAATACATATTCCGTTTTTTTTTTTTAGATTTTTCTCATGGGTCGTTTTTGTATACCCAATCTCGTCAACAGTCATTCCTCAATGGACTTAACTCCCAAGGCCTTTCATATATGATTGCACAAAAAACTGTATCACAAAACCAAATAAAAAATATAAAAAAAGAAAAAAAAAAAATAGATAGAAAAAAAACCTATAAAGACCGCTTTCAGCAGGAGTCGAAGGGATGATGATGAAAATAGACACAAGATGAATGTGAAATATAGAATCCCATTAGTATTATACGCCATGTTTGAATAGGATTAAGTACTTTTTGCGTACGTACGATTTTACCTTGAATTTTCTGCAAAATGATAAACGACCCTTTTCTGTCTTCCATATCCATACCATCTATGCCATGCCATGCCTTCTTCGAATCCTTGCGTACACAAAGCTTATCCAAACGGATCTTTGCGTATCCCATAGGATCAGGAGGAGAAGCAGGGAGCGAGTGTGAGTGTGAGAGAGAGAATACTGGTGAAACAGCGCGGGGGTGATGATAGAGAGTGGATGGATATGGCACGGCACGGCACGGGCGCCGTAGTGGCAACAAAGATTCATGTCAATTTACCACCTCCCAAGTGGATGCCAAGGGGATTTCCGTGTACAGTCCATGGACGAGCTTCCTGCTTCTAATAAGTGATGTGCTCTGTTCTGTGTATTAACTTGCGAAGCGCGGCGGTGGCGGGCAGTCGACGACAACGCCAACGTGTGTCTATTTCTGTGTCTGTCCTTACGTCTGGGTTACTCGAGAACGTCTCATTACTGTGGCTTCTGGAAACCCTTTGCGGAGATGATGGGTAAATATTTGAATTTCGCTTCGAATCCGACTATTTGTATAACTCTTCTTCCTCGATTCAATATAACGAGACACACAGAGAGCGAGTCATCTTCCAACGGATGGGTCCTTAAAAAAGGAAACTACCAAATTGCTGGAATTATTGACCTTTAGCTCCCCAAAAAAAAAAAAACCAACACATAAACCCACATATTCAACATGCGCTTACGGGAAATTAAATGGCAATTAAAATTGGGAAATGTAGAATGTTCCTTCGGATTGCAGCTTTTCCAACAAGAGCTCAATTTAAATTGGCATGTAATGTTGATCCTTTTCGGGGAAGAGGTCATGTGTGGGGGATTATGGGCAACTGAAATTGGTTGTGTGTGGATTGCAATAGAAATGGGATTTCTGTTCTAACTTACCTATCTATCTATACCTTCCCTGATATTCTTCATGTCGATGTCATGTTCATATAGTGTGTGGCTTAGTGATTAAATTGGATTACAAAGTCTAAGAAACTGTTTTTTTTTGTCATACCTAATAGAACCTAAGCTAAATTAAATGCACAATGTGGTGTGGATGAATAGAAGAAAATATGAACTTATATCTTATTTCCTATATTCATACACATGGATATGAAATTTCGGCCCAAACGTGATTTGGTTTTATAATTATTTTTGAATGTCATGTCATAAATATAATGACCTAAATTAGACCCGATCCTCTCCTGTGTTCCTTTGTGTACCTACAAAAAAGTCCGAAAAATTGAATTGAATTGAATTGAATTGAATTGAATTGAATTGAATTGAATTGAATTGAATTGAATTGAATTGAATTGAATTGAATTGAATTGAATTGAATTGAATTGAATTGAATTGAATTGAATTGAATTGAATTGAATTGAATTGAATTGAATTGAATTGAATTGAATTGAATTGAATTGAATTGAATTGAATTGAATTGAATTGAATTGAATTGAATTGAATTGAATTGAATTGAATTGAATTGAATTGAATTGAATTGAATTGAATTGAATTGAATTGAATTGAATTGAATTGAATTGAATTGAATTGAATTGAATTGAATTGAATTGAATTGAATTGAATTGAATTGAATTGAATTGAATTGAATTGAATTGAATTGAATTGAATTGAATTGAATTGAATTGAATTGAATTGAATTGAATTGAATTGAATTGAATTGAATTGAATTGAATTGAATTGAATTGAATTGAATTGAATTGAATTGAATTGAATTGAATTGAATTGAATTGAATTGAATTGAATTGAATTGAATTGAATTGAATTGAATTGAATTGAATTGAATTGAATTGAATTGAATTGAATTGAATTGAATTGAATTGAATTGAATTGAATTGAATTGAATTGAATTGAATTGAATTGAATTGAATTGAATTGAATTGAATTGAATTGAATTGAATTGAATTGAATTGAATTGAATTGAATTGAATTGAATTGAATTGAATTGAATTGAATTGAATTGAATTGAATTGAATTGAATTGAATTGAATTGAATTGAATTGAATTGAATTGAATTGAATTGAATTGAATTGAATTGAATTGAATTGAATTGAATTGAATTGAATTGAATTGAATTGAATTGAATTGAATTGAATTGAATTGAATTGAATTGAATTGAATTGAATTGAATTGAATTGAATTGAATTGAATTGAATTGAATTGAATTGAATTGAATTGAATTGAATTGAATTGAATTGAATTGAATTGAATTGAATTGAATTGAATTGAATTGAATTGAATTGAATTGAATTGAATTGAATTGAATTGAATTGAATTGAATTGAATTGAATTGAATTGAATTGAATTGAATTGAATTGAATTGAATTGAATTGAATTGAATTGAATTGAATTGAATTGAATTGAATTGAATTGAATTGAATTGAATTGAATTGAATTGAATTGAATTGAATTGAATTGAATTGAATTGAATTGAATTGAATTGAATTGAATTGAATTGAATTGAATTGAATTGAATTGAATTGAATTGAATTGAATTGAATTGAATTGAATTGAATTGAATTGAATTGAATTGAATTGAATTGAATTGAATTGAATTGAATTGAATTGAATTGAATTGAATTGAATTGAATTGAATTGAATTGAATTGAATTGAATTGAATTGAATTGAATTGAATTGAATTGAATTGAATTGAATTGAATTGAATTGAATTGAATTGAATTGAATTGAATTGAATTGAATTGAATTGAATTGAATTGAATTGAATTGAATTGAATTGAATTGAATTGAATTGAATTGAATTGAATTGAATTTTTAATAAACCAAGTTTCTTATGTCTATTTTAAGCATTCCTTTCTAAAAAATCGAAATACTTTACGACTTAACCACTGAAATTAATTCTCATTACCTACGACTTAATTCAACAACACAATAAATAATGTTCATTGTAGTTACCAGTGGCGAGGCGTCCATATAACTCGATTCCTACCGACTTACCTTTTACATTTTCTGCTATACAACAATGTTTACTAAATACGAGCAACATAAAGCCCACGGGATAAACCTAATATGTATCTATTGTTGCAAGGCAAGAGGATGGGATACGTTGGACGTGGTAGGGCTGGAAAAATAAGGAAAGGATAGGAAATTCGGTTAGGAAGGGTTTCGAAAAAGGAAATAGAATGTCAAGTTCCGAGGGACGCGGCCTGCTTGCATAGCACGACATTAGCTCGCCGGAATGGGGGGGATCTTGCCCCCGAAACTCAACCTCACCTGCAAACAAAACATAAATCAGGCCTAGAGAAAAACTATCAAAAAACGACCACAGACGGACAATCACTACTTCAAGGCACTGCAGATGTTATCGCAGTGTTGCCAACCCACCCAACCATAGAAATCCGTGGCAAATTTGGATTTCCCCAAAAACAAGGTGATTACCGCGTTCCAGTCACACCATCTTCACCGTCGTTATTCTGCTACCATCGGCACCCCTGAAAATAATGTCCTTAGAAAATCATGTTTCGTTCACACGAAACAAGGAAACACAAATTCTTCATTCAACGGCGTTAATCGAAGTTTTATTTATATATTTAGACAAAACCATCAAAAAGGTAATTAAAGAAGTAATTAAAGATAATTAAAGAGAAAAAAAAAATCAATTTGTCTTATTAGGATGACCTAAAAATTTTACAATTTACTCTATAGGTATCTCAACCAAAAAATCAACAATCAAAACAAGAAAAAAAATAAGCAAAAATCAAGGTGACAGAGATGTTCCCAACGGAGGTCTTTAATAGTACCCTTTTTGGTACTCTGGCTAATTAAAGTTTCGATTTTCGTAAGCCTAATTCCCTACCTACAACGAGCTCTTTGAAGGTGGTCTATCAGCTTTAAACAACAGTTTTAAAACGCGAGAGAAAACGGAGGAAACACAACTTCTCACTTACAAAAATAATATTGAATATTAATATAATAAAAACCAAAAGAAATAAATAAATAAATTATTAATATAATAAAAACAAAAAAAGAAATAAATAAATAAATTAACAAATTAATAAAGAAACAAATAAAAAACTTCAACGCCACTTATAGTTTTGACAAAAGTTCGGGTTTCGAACAACCCGGAAAACAGGAATCGGTATTTTTGCACAAATGCTTTTTTTCTTGTATATAGATCTATAATACCTTTTTTTTTTATTTACTTTACAGGATCGCTTTCAACTCACAGTACCGCCTGTAGAATCTATTTTGGTTGGTTCCGGCAGATGGGATCTGAATTGGAACTCCTCCGGGCGCGGGATTCGTAGTCGGTTGGTATAAATACCCAGTTCAGCAGTTGTTGTTACGACTAACAAAATTTCTCCCGATTATCGTCCACAGAAATCCTCGTGCTCCAATTCAGTGACGAAAAAGCAGGAGGCTACGGACTGTACGGCAGTTTGATATAGCGCTGGGCGTTATAGGATACAAATCGGTTCTCCTGTCACATGGAATCCGAGGAAGACGGTGATCGCAAGCCAAGTTTCACCCAACGGAATTTAGATGTTAAGATATTATGTATTGTAGATATATCGTAAACTGTAGCGTGGTAGTTTATGAATGTAAAGTATACCACATAAATTTTAATAAAAAAAAAAGAAATGGTGTGGCGGCCCAGTGCTCCACTGGCAACTCGGGACCGCCCAGATTTAAAATGTAGATTATACTGGCAACCTATTTAAAATTTCATAGTTTTAGCATATTTTCTTTCTTTTAAACGTTTGTAATAAACTCACCAATTGCAGTTTTATACACTGTTTAAATTTTTTTTGTTTTTTAATTGAGAATCCCCGGTTTTTTTTTGTACAAAGTAAGTATTTGAATAATCTTAAAAAAAATACAAAAATGGAATTAATCTTGTCAACAAACACTGCAAATGAATAAAACGCACCGTGTAAGTAATTATTACAACGTTAGACTTTTCTTTCACGATTTGTATTGAGAAGAAAAAAAATTTCTATTTTAAAATTTTCGCACAATCGGAATCTGGTCAACCGGCGGTGAAATTTTCAAATCGTATCTCTCTACTTCAATGTCATGGATTTCAGCATGGAACATACCACCTTTTCATATTTCCTCCTCCCACATCATTTGGACATCATCCGATCCCAATCATCCGCTAGTCATTTATACTACTTTTTCCAATGTATTTTATCATATCAATGTAGTGGTGAACTTTTATTTATTTTCCCTCTTTTTACTGACATTTCAGAAACGTCACCTACGAATTCTATTACTCCTACCCAATAGAGGGCGCTAGCAACAAAAAAGTTAACACCTTGTTCTCATCGGGTTAAATTTTAAAACAAAAGTTTCATGCGATTACTGCAATAACTTGTAACATGAACTGTCCTTATTTCTTTTCAATTCTATAACCAATTTCTTCAATGTTATTATAAAAAAGAAATATGTTTCATCGTTTAAACACATTGTCGAACGCTTGTAAACATTGACCTAGGTCAATGCTTGTAAAGTTCCAAAACACTTTTCACACTTAGAAACTCTGCGGAGTACTTTCAACTTGGTATCTAAAAACTGTCACTTGAAACGGAAAAACAAATATAAAACGTGCTACAAGGAGGTAAAATCATAAATACACACATACTTCGACATTCTCATGTGTCTACTACCTATCCTTGTGCAATCAGGTTTATCAGCTGATTTGTTCAGCCAGTGCGCAATCCACAATGACAACTCAGGTTTCTTTCCTCGACTATATATAGTGAATGGCTCGTAGAGTTAACCTTCTTTTTCTTATTTTAGGATAGGAAGGAAGAGACACAGACACAGGACGGGACGGCGAACATCTTGGTAAGTATTAATTACATGCATGACTAAATTTTCATCAACAATTTTAATTTATTTATTTTTCAGAATTATTGCTTATGGAATATGTGGCCAGGCGTCCACAACAAAATTTCAGTCTCCGTAGGATACACTCCTATCGGGGACGGAAAAAGAAGGCCGCCTGAAAATTTTCATCGTGGTGAAGTACCCACGCTAAAAATAAAGCCGGGCACTAAGCTTAAGTCGGAATGCCGTTAAACTTTCAAGGTTATATGTTGGCCGCGTACCTTCGCCATTACACATCTACTTAGTGGTAAAATCATAGCGCCGACAAGTAAGTAACGCTTTGGTACAGTTTCTTAATAATTTTCATAATTAAAATTTTTTTTTTTCAGGTACTTAATGTATTCAAGGACACACTATTCATCATTAGCAACATCTGGAACTATTCTTCAAGGATTTTGTTGAATACATATTTATATTACGGTAGCTGCTTATCAAAACTGTATAATATGTACCTTAGGTTTACTACTGGTCGCTGACAAAAGCCTTAGTCACCAAGAATAGTAACAATGTGAACTTCCTGCTTTAACTCATTTATTAATTCTTTTCCTATTATTTCGTTTCTAGGGTATCTTTATTTTCAACTACCGACCTCTACATCTATAAAATATAAGGGCACAAGCTGCGCCTCATTTCATATTTGTATAGTTTCCTGTTCAAGATCGCAACCGGTTGGAATATTAAAGGTCATTGACCTTCAATTGCGTACAGCTGTTTTTCGACGACGAGACTAAACTCGGAATCGGTGAGTCGTGTTGTATTTTCTGTAATTTCTCATCAGATACGGAGAGACAGTATTTTAATAAATAACAAATAAATAACACTTAAATAAATAAATATATAATAGGAACTAACAAAAAAAAATTATCACAGTTTGCAGGTAGGATTTTATCACAGATTTAATTCAGGTACATAGTCCTATATCACAGATGAGGTATCACGGGTTTTATACTACAGCTAAGTAGAATAAAATTGGATTATTACTATTGATGCTAGTTATAATTTTTTTCTTTAACTGAATAATAATGGAACAAAATAAATTAAGTATGATTATTTAAAAAAAATGAAAAACAAACTACATAATAAGTTAACGTTAAGGAATATTGTGTGAAAATTCAAAATTTAATAAATGCAAAGATGAATTAAATTGACTTGAAACTTTTAACTGGATTATGGGGGCATTTACTAAGGGACATGTGAACAAAAATTTAAGACTTTAATGTGAAATTTTCGGGTACCTACAATCAGGTACTAAATGTTTTGAAGGTTTTTCTTTTCTGTGATGTGACGTGAACTACCTACATATGTCTTGTGAAATTTTGGTTATTTTAAATGTACTATGTGACAAATTATACTTTCAGTTGGATATGTTTCTATGGCTACTTTTTACATTAAACATAAATCAGGTACTAGGTGTGGAGTGTTGAAGAAAATAAATATTACATTTTTGGGATTTCGTATTATACTATTGTGGATGGAAAGCAAACTTTTTTTTTTTTTGTGATTTTACCTAAGTGATCTATCCGCGTTTTACAAAACTTTATTCGGTGTTTTATTGAGCAGTGTGAAGCGTTTTTTTTTCTGGAGAATCTATGGAACATGATTTCCGTTATTGTTTTAGATATGCCAACTTTCTTGCCAGATAGATTCTCAAGTTCGTACATATGTCTACCAATTTGTTTAATTATACGACATTTTACATATTTGGGGCATAACTTCGCTGAAAGGTTCTTTGACGAATCGCTCAGAATAAAATTTCTTCTATAGACTTCCTGACCGGGCAGAAATCGAACTTTTCTCGTGCGTGTGTTGTAAGTTTTTGCCGATCTTTCGTTGGATTTCAAAATATTTTCGCGAATTCGTTTCCGTATGCACTCCAATCGATTTTGCCGAGGAAGGATCAACAATTCGTTATCGTCAACCGCGTTCAGCTTTTGTGCCAGTTCATAGCTGCTACCGTGCATTATAATGTTTGTGCCGAACAACGCAAAGTATGGGGATACACCGGTAGAGCTATGAACTGCGCTTCTCAAGGCACAAGCTATGTCACTCAAGTGATAATCCCAATCTCGTTGATCGGTTTTGAGGTACGCTCGGATCGCTGCCAACAAGGTGCGGTTGACTCTCTCCGACGCATTCGATTGAGGTGCATAGTTTGCAGTTCGCATATGTTCAATGCCATACTTTTGGAGAAAGTTTTGAAATTCTTTCGCGAGAAACTGTTTCCCATTATCTGAATGGATTATGCGAGGAACTCCGAACATGTTAAATACTTCTTGGTGCAAAAACTTAATAACACTTAACGTGTTTGCATTTCTCAAGGCTTTAAGGAAAACAAACTTAGACAGATGGTCTAACACAACAAATACGTAGGCATTGCCTGATTTTGATCTGGGATAAGGGCCCAAAAAATCAATATATAATTTTTCGAATGGACGGTTGGAACAATAAGAGTTGACAATAGGAGGACGAGAAACTTGGTTTGACGCTTTACATTGTTTACATACAGAACAGTTAGACACATATTCGCGGATCTGGACCGTCATGTTCGGCCAGTAAAAGTATTGCCGAATTCGGTATAGCGTTTTCGCTATTCCACCGTGAGCAACTTTAGGAGGGTTATGAGCTTTGCTAATTATTTCTTCTGTTAACCCAGATGGAACCCAAAGAAGCCACGAATGCTCCAACATTACTTCTTCACCTAACCTTCCGAACGCTCGCTTATATACAAATCCATCCTCAACTTTAAGATCCGGGAGTTTATCGTTATGATCTCTGACTGTTTGTATTAAACTTTTATATTCGTCGGATTTAAATTCTATTGAGTCTAAGTCTATAAGAGGTGCTACTGTTTCTATGTCCAGAGAATCTACGTGTACCCGAGAAAGAGTGTCCGGAACTACATTAAGGCTACCCTTTCTGTGCTGTATGTCGAAGGCATACGACTGTAACAGCAAACTCCATCTGGCTAATTTACCACTGAGGTCTTTCATACTCATTAGCCAGCGGAGGCTAGAGTGATCAGTTATGACAGTGAAGTCCATGCCCTCGACATACGGCCTGAACTTTTGCACCGCCATCACGGCAGCCATGCACTCCTTCTCGGTCACACTATAATTTCTCTGGTTTTTGTTAAATTTTTGGGAGAAGTAAGCAATTGGAACTTCTTCATCTTCCGTATTTTTTTGAAATAGAACGGCTCCGATTCCTGCATCTGAAGCATCGCATTGGATGTAAAATCTTTTCGAAAAATCAGGATGCGATAGAACCGGAGCTGAGGTTAACATCTTCTTAAGATCTTCGAATGCTCTCAGTGCCTCATCAGTCATCTTGAATTTTTCATTTCTCTTTTTCAACAGATCAGTCAGGGGAGCAGTCAGGCTCGAAAAATCCCTGATAAACTTCCGATACCACCCTGCCAAACCAAGCAACCTCCGAACCTGCCTTGGGGTTTTGGGGACTGGGAAGTCAACAATGGCTTCCACCTTAGCAGGGTCGGTTTTAAGCTTCCCACCACCAACAATGAAGCCCAAATACTTCAGCTCTTTGAAGCAAAACTTGGATTTCTTCATATTGATGGTGAGATTTGCTTTGCGTAAGCAGTCGGCTACTTCGCTTAGCAAGGCGATATGCGTCTCGAAATCCGGCGCCATGATAAGCAGATCATCCAGATAGACGAAGACACGCTCCCTGAGTCGTGCAGGAATAACCTTGTCCATCAACTGACATAACCTTTGGGCTGCATTGCACAACCCGAAAGGCATGACAGTGAACTGGTACAAGGGTCTTCCCGGCACCGCAAAGGCAGTCTTTTCCCTACTCTGCCTCTCCAACGGTATTTGCCAGAACGCTTCTTTAAGGTCAATACTACTAATGTAGAACGTATCTGGTAGCCGACTGAGGAGCCCCTCGATATGAGGGAGAGGATTCGCGTTTTTCTTCGTCAGTGAATTCACCTTGCGAGAATCCAGACAAAGTCGATTCTTGCCTGGTTTTCGCAAGAGAACCACTGGCGAACACCACGGACTCTCGCTCTCCTCGATAACGCCGAGGCTCAACATTCGGTCCAGTTCTTCGTATAAGATGGCTTGCACCGCTGGGGAGACAGGGTAGTGACGCTGCTTTACAGGGGGCGCATCCCCAGTATCTATCACATGCTCCATGAGCGCCGTCTTTCCAAGACCATCCCGGTCGAAACAAAGAAATTTCTGCCTGACCGCATCCAGCCTGGCCTGCTGATCAGAGTTCAGCTGATGAGCATTCGAAAGATCTGCTTCATCAGTTAACGAAATCGAACTAATAAGGTTTGGAGCTAGTTGGAATGTCTTCCAAAAGTCTACCCCGAGGTAGATTTCCTGGTCTAAGCTAGGTACAAGGAAAAACGTAATCATCTCTTCTCTTTTCTGATATTGCACTTTTGCTTCTATCTTCCCCACAATACACTGACTCTTACCGTCTGCCGTCTTAATTCCCGAACGAAAAGATTTTATAGGAAGTTTCAACAATTCAACCAGATGTAAGCAATTCTTGCCGAGAATGCTTACGCTGGCCCCACTATCTAATAATCCTAAGACTTCTTTATCTCCTATTTTTATTTTTGCGTAAGGACGGGGGTCTGACGAAAGGTCTATTCTTGTGGAAGAAATTCGGTTTTTGATATCTTTTCTAATTTTGAATCGTGATCTAGCTTTGAGAACTTTTTTAGAAGGTGGATGACTATTGGTGTTAAAGATCCTATCTCTAGCACGATTGTATTCTGCGATCCTAATATGAAGTGGTTTAATAGGGTATAAATTTGGTTCACTACTTTTTTCTGTTTTTATCTCTTTAGTTGGATCTCTTTTTAAAATTATAATTTTTTCTTTGCCCTCTACAATATGAGGGCTCTCAAAAACATCTGTTTGAGTGAAGACTTCTGATTTAAAAATTACTGGGGGTTCTGAGATTGGGCCGAACGCGACTCCCCCGAAACCTTCGCGTTCAACGATCGGTTTCCCGGGTTACAGCGCTTACAATTTGGAGTCTTCACGCCTTCAAGTCCACACTTATAACAAAATAAATTAAGGACTTCGGAGTCACAATCAAAGTATGTATGGCCCTGGCCCTTGCAGTTCCAGCATATCAAATTAGTCGCATCTGCATATTTGCGCGGGGGAATTTTCGGTCGAGCCCCACCAAATTGGTAGGCGGCCAGTTGTTCATCAAAAGTTTGATGCTGGTCCTCATAATCTAACTCATTGGCCATATATTTTACTGGTTGTCTTACGGGTGGTTTAGAAAACTCTCTATCTTTTTTCGGAAATGCTGTCTCTACATCCTTACAGGCATTCCTCAGCTGATCTAAGGAAAATATGGGCATAGGATATATCAAACCTACAAATCGGTCATTTAAATTCTTTTTGAGAATCTTCACCAATTCCACCTCCGGAATCGGTATTCTTAATTGCGACTTTATTTTGTTGATAGCCCCAAAGAAGTCATCGATCTTTTCTGAAAATCCCTGTCTACGATCAGTTATTTCGCGAATTATTTCGTAATCTGATCGAGGGTTTTTAAATTGACGCATCAGAGCGTCTCTAAGCACAGGCCAGTTGGGCTGGTAGTTATCTCTCTGAAACTGCCAGAACCAGTCGTGGGCATTTCCTGCAAGCAAGAGATGGAAATCTCGCAATATTTCAGTCCATGGACACTGATATTGGCTCTGTAGCGTCTCAAGTCTAAAAATGAAATCTTCCACCGTCAGAGTTGACGGTGGGCCTTCAAATTTAAGACCCCATTTGTTGATTTTGATCGGAGCTTTAAATCCAGAAGTCAACAAATGAGGTGCAAAAGGGAGTTGGTAGTATGGTACTTGCGGATTCGGTGGATTTCTAGGCGGAGCTTGGTGAGCTTCACGGAATTCATTGGGTTGGTTTATTCTATCTTGACTTCGCCTAAATTGTTCTGACGGTCTGTTACGTTGTTGTCCAGAAGGGACGAACGCACTTCGGCTTGGATCAGGCTGAGGACGTTGGGTGGGTGGTTGATGAACTGGTGGTGGAAAATTATATGAAGATACTGTCGGTCTAAGTATTTGTTCATCATTTGGTGGAGTAGGCTTTCCAAGATTCAACTCTTTGAGGAATCCTCCCAGCTGAAGCTGAATCTCATCCTTTAGAGAGTTGGTTATTTCTGATTGAATTGAATATTTGCATGAGGAAAAAGCATCTACGACGGCTAAATTTATGTATGCCTTCAAGTCTTCGGAAAAAATTTCTTTTTCCTTTCTATTATCTGATCTTGGTCTTTGGGATAGACTCTCCAATATATCTCTAGAACCACCCTTGCTAAGCAAACCTGCACTAGTGGGTCTAGAAGCAGATACCCTACCTGTTGTGGGCATCACTGTTTCGTTCAAAGAGCCGAAGCTTTCACCACGTTGAGGTGGCAACGTTTCAGCCCCCAAACCACTAAGTTGACTGTAAGTAGGAGTAGGAATTGATTCCCGAGAAATGTTGGCCTGAAGGTTATCGATGGGAATACCTGAACTAGCGGGTAAATTGGATGATGATCGGAATGATGGTCTTTCAAATGTGAGAGGAGAATGCATTACGCGCCGCCTCTCGGTATTGTTTAATTGCTGGCTTACTGACCTAGTCAATCTGACATTATCCTCAATTTCAGATTCCCTAATGAATCTGTTTATACGGTCGTCTTCGTCTTTACCGGTGGGATTCATTTTCAATTTTGAAATTAAGACAAATTAACTCGAAAACAAAACTTGTAACAAAAACTGTTACACGAAAAATAATAATTTAGTTAGAACAAACAATATTTAACTAGAGTAGAAATGGTGAGTGTTCTTATGAAATGGTTTCTTTTACTCAAAAAGTATGCCAAAACGTAGAAATTTGGATTACAAAATGTGCTTTACTTTGGTAAGGGAAAAATTGTAAATTAGCAAAAATCAATAGATTTAAGTATTAAGTGTAAGGATATAAATTATGTGTAAGGTAAATGTAGAAAAATTCAACCAATAAACAAAAAAAATAAATGAACAAAACAAAAAAACTACTTATCAAACTTAAATCGATTTTTCCTTAAAAAAAACGTTAAGCTATTAAGTAACAAAAGATACTCATAAATTTCACTAACTTTCGAAGTGATATTAACGTAAAGTTTTTCTCTTCGAAAACAAGTAAAATTACGAAGGTAGGACGAAAGTAGTACGTAAGAAAAAAAATGTATACCAAAAAAATATAAATAAATAATAAATAACAAAAAAATTGAAAAATATAAGTAAAAACGCTGATTTTTTTTTTTAAATGTCTTTCTTCTAGGAAAATTTGGACTTTTTGTTGGAAAGATTTCTTGAAAATTTAAATTTATTTTTTTTTTCAACAAACGTAATTTTTAAAGTGGATTTGCTCTTTGTTTTTTTTTTTTTCATATGAATACGGGGTGCTTCAAGTAGCGTCTCTGGTGGTTTCTTAGCGACATGGTATGACCTTACTGACGGAATCTCTGAAAAATAAGACTGCAGACGGACGTATTTAAATCCCTTGAAGTAGTGAGGTAGAAAAGGAAAGACATAAAGTAAAGAAATGACGAACGATAAATGGTGGTTTTCCTCACCGTTCCCGCAATTCTAGTCAGTCTCAAAGGACTTTGCAAGAAGACATGAAACGGTGAGAGAAACGCAAAACGAAAAAAAACTCAAAAAAATTCAAGTTGGGACAGTGCATCGATGTTCGACAATTCGCCAAACACGGCCACTGTGTCCAAATCAAAACTCTAACGAGACTAGACAAATTAGGAAAGAAATTGAAAATTGAAATAGAAAAGTAAAAATAAGCAAGGAAAGGCTTAAGGAAAAACAAGACAAAAGACGTTATCTGTTGGCACGGCAAGTTCACAAACATTCGTCGCAATACACCTAAGTGCGTCAGAGACCTTCTTGATGCAGACTTACGAATGTTGAAAACTTTGCAGCAACTCCAAATAAACGCCAAAACAATCACTAACCGCAGTCGCTGTGAACTTCCAAACACTCGTCGCGATACATCCAGGTATGTCTATGACTTTCCTGATGCAGACTTACGAGTTTTGAAAGTCCACAGTAAGTTTGGTTTAACTTTCACAAAAACGAAAACTACAAAAATCTTGGCAAAAAAGCTAAGACGTTGGGCGCCATTTGTTGCAAGGCAAGAGGATGGGATACGTTGGACGTGGTAGGGCTGGAAAAATAAGGAAAGGATAGGAAATTCGGTTAGGAAGGGTTTCGAAAAAGGAAATAGAATGTCAAGTTCCGAGGGACGCGGCCTGCTTGCATAGCACGACATTAGCTCGCCGGAATGGGGGGGATCTTGCCCCCGAAACTCAACCTCACCTGCAAACAAAACATAAATCAGGCCTAGAGAAAAACTATCAAAAAACGACCACAGACGGACAATCACTACTTCAAGGCACTGCAGATGTTATCGCAGTGTTGCCAACCCACCCAACCATAGAAATCCGTGGCAAATTTGGATTTCCCCAAAAACAAGGTGATTACCGCGTTCCAGTCACACCATCTTCACCGTCGTTATTCTGCTACCATCGGCACCCCTGAAAATAATGTCCTTAGAAAATCATGTTTCGTTCACACGAAACAAGGAAACACAAATTCTTCATTCAACGGCGTTAATCGAAGTTTTATTTATATATTTAGACAAAACCATCAAAAAGGTAATTAAAGAAGTAATTAAAGATAATTAAAGAGAAAAAAAAAATCAATTTGTCTTATTAGGATGACCTAAAAATTTTACAATTTACTCTATAGGTATCTCAACCAAAAAATCAACAATCAAAACAAGAAAAAAAATAAGCAAAAATCAAGGTGACAGAGATGTTCCCAACGGAGGTCTTTAATAGTACCCTTTTTGGTACTCTGGCTAATTAAAGTTTCGATTTTCGTAAGCCTAATTCCCTACCTACAACGAGCTCTTTGAAGGTGGTCTATCAGCTTTAAACAACAGTTTTAAAACGCGAGAGAAAACGGAGGAAACACAACTTCTCACTTACAAAAATAATATTGAATATTAATATAATAAAAACCAAAAGAAATAAATAAATAAATTATTAATATAATAAAAACAAAAAAAGAAATAAATAAATAAATTAACAAATTAATAAAGAAACAAATAAAAAACTTCAACGCCACTTATAGTTTTGACAAAAGTTCGGGTTTCGAACAACCCGGAAAACAGGAATCGGTATTTTTGCACAAATGCTTTTTTTCTTGTATATAGATCTATAATACCTTTTTTTTTTATTTACTTTACAGGATCGCTTTCAACTCACAGTACCGCCTGTAGAATCTATTTTGGTTGGTTCCGGCAGATGGGATCTGAATTGGAACTCCTCCGGGCGCGGGATTCGTAGTCGGTTGGTATAAATACCCAGTTCAGCAGTTGTTGTTACGACTAACAAAATTTCTCCCGATTATCGTCCACAGAAATCCTCGTGCTCCAATTCAGTGACGAAAAAGCAGGAGGCTACGGACTGTACGGCAGTTTGATATAGCGCTGGGCGTTATAGGATACAAATCGGTTCTCCTGTCACATGGAATCCGAGGAAGACGGTGATCGCAAGCCAAGTTTCACCCAACGGAATTTAGATGTTAAGATATTATGTATTGTAGATATATCGTAAACTGTAGCGTGGTAGTTTATGAATGTAAAGTATACCACATAAATTTTAATAAAAAAAAAAGAAATGGTGTGGCGGCCCAGTGCTCCACTGGCAACTCGGGACCGCCCAGATTTAAAATGTAGATTATACTGGCAACCTATTTAAAATTTCATAGTTTTAGCATATTTTCTTTCTTTTAAACGTTTGTAATAAACTCACCAATTGCAGTTTTATACACTGTTTAAATTTTTTTTGTTTTTTAATTGAGAATCCCCGGTTTTTTTTTGTACAAAGTAAGTATTTGAATAATCTTAAAAAAAATACAAAAATGGAATTAATCTTGTCAACAAACACTGCAAATGAATAAAACGCACCGTGTAAGTAATTATTACAACGTTAGACTTTTCTTTCACGATTTGTATTGAGAAGAAAAAAAATTTCTATTTTAAAATTTTCGCACAATCGGAATCTGGTCAACCGGCGGTGAAATTTTCAAATCGTATCTCTCTACTTCAATGTCATGGATTTCAGCATGGAACATACCACCTTTTCATATTTCCTCCTCCCACATCATTTGGACATCATCCGATCCCAATCATCCGCTAGTCATTTATACTACTTTTTCCAATGTATTTTATCATATCAATGTAGTGGTGAACTTTTATTTATTTTCCCTCTTTTTACTGACATTTCAGAAACGTCACCTACGAATTCTATTACTCCTACCCAATAGAGGGCGCTAGCAACAAAAAAGTTAACACCTTGTTCTCATCGGGTTAAATTTTAAAACAAAAGTTTCATGCGATTACTGCAATAACTTGTAACATGAACTGTCCTTATTTCTTTTCAATTCTATAACCAATTTCTTCAATGTTATTATAAAAAAGAAATATGTTTCATCGTTTAAACACATTGTCGAACGCTTGTAAACATTGACCTAGGTCAATGCTTGTAAAGTTCCAAAACACTTTTCACACTTAGAAACTCTGCGGAGTACTTTCAACTTGGTATCTAAAAACTGTCACTTGAAACGGAAAAACAAATATAAAACGTGCTACAAGGAGGTAAAATCATAAATACACACATACTTCGACATTCTCATGTGTCTACTACCTATCCTTGTGCAATCAGGTTTATCAGCTGATTTGTTCAGCCAGTGCGCAATCCACAATGACAACTCAGGTTTCTTTCCTCGACTATATATAGTGAATGGCTCGTAGAGTTAACCTTCTTTTTCTTATTTTAGGATAGGAAGGAAGAGACACAGACACAGGACGGGACGGCGAACATCTTGGTAAGTATTAATTACATGCATGACTAAATTTTCATCAACAATTTTAATTTATTTATTTTTCAGAATTATTGCTTATGGAATATGTGGCCAGGCGTCCACAACACTATACATCAACCTGCACACTCCACCACTCAATTGAAAAGCCACACACGAAAACACACACATCTCATTATCATTAGTATGTGTATTCTGTCCACACTCTGTGCATAGCCAAAGCAAAGCAACCCGAAATATGTCGGGTTATAAAATCTGTCGCTAGATAGAACAAATTTATTTCCTTTCTCTTTTCTTCCTTATGATTTTCTGATTTTGACTCGACTCTATTTAACACACGCGCTCTTATGCAAAAGAATAACACGCTTTTTTCCGACTTATTTGGTGATTTTTGAGAGTATCTTCTACCGCTGCGCTGTGCTGTGGTAGATTAATTGAGTAGGTCAGTTCTCTTAGTTACTTAATGAGTTTCTGAGTTTGACTCGTCTCTGTTCCCTTTTCTTATGCAAACAAATAACACGCTTTTCTTCGACTTATTTGGTGAATTCTGTGTGTATCTCTTATCGTTGCGCTGTTGTTTAACAACAGCAAAGGCTGTTAAACAACAGCAGTCTGTAGGTATTATATGAGCTGATAAAATTTGCTACCGTTTAAAAAATGAAAATTCAGTTGGTTGCTTTTAATGTTCAATATTTTCTATTTTTTAATCCAGATAAATAATTATTTATAGAAAAATTTTATTTATTGGCTTAGTTTGTCTTGGAAAGCAGATCTGCCATATATTATTTAATATTGGCTACATATTAATATGTTTTAGAATGCATTTACGTTTGCAGGTAATTCATTTTTACATCGACTTACCGTTTGAAATTATTCACGCCTCGCCACTGGTAGTTACATAATATTATTTATATTGTAGATGCACCAAATACACACCAATTTCTGAATGCAACATATTTCTTGAGAAACTATTTTTCAATTTCCAAGAATGCAATAGGTACATTTCTTTTTCACCATCTAATACCACAAGCATCATAAGAAGATGATTAGAGAAAATGTCTCCATAATGTATAACTGTTAAAAAGGAAATATGTACATAACACTATATAGAAATGCATCAACTGAACATTGTATTTGTGTGCGGATTTTTGTTTCTTTGTGAAAAAATAGGAAAAACAATAAAGGCAAATCTAATTCAAGGATCATAAACTTTCAGTATTTTTATTTTATTTTTTTTTTCTCTTTTAAGATGTTTCTGGAGTTTCTTGGAATCTTTCTCTGACTGTTAACAATAACCAGTTGTAGCATTTGACCTAAGATAATGCGAAAAAAAACAAGTGTCAGAACCCCCTCTTACTATCCATGATAAAACAACAAAAAATAGTGCTAACGAACGAAAGGTTATAAAGCAAACGCGGGTCTTTGAATGTGCACTGAACCCAATGCACTTCTTTAAAGACGAATCGCTCGCTTGCTTTTGAACCCATTATACTATTCGCTTCAAAAAGCTTGATCCTTTCAATTTCTTCATAAGTTATATGGCAGAAGAAAATGCACCAAAAAATATTGTTGGTTCGTCCAAGAGGTTGAAATTTTATTCCTCTGGATATATGAGTACCTAAACATAGGAGCATATAATATTTATTTCGTACCGTTGTCGGTCGTCACGTCCGTCGTCGCATAGTTATTGGTGGGCGATATGTCTCCCTAATACCCATTATTCGCTTGGGAATCAAAATAATATTGCAAGTTTTCGTATTTCACGCATTAAAATTGCCTTGCCTTTCATTCTTATGAGATCGAAAGGAAAATGATATTATTCTTTTCGACTCACTATACCACCTGTGCTTCAATAACTAAGTGGTAATTCTATGAAATCCTTAGTCCTTCTACTGAGGAGAACTTTGCGTTACTCAACTTTATACTTCTACCAGGGCAGGGTTGTAACATAATTTTTTTGCAGATTTTTGTTTTTCCATTTTCACTTAGCGGCCACAGTTATAGCTTTCATTGAAACTCATCATTGAACATTTTAATTTCTTAATTTGAGACATTATAAAGAAAAAATCAATGATTATTTTGGGGCAAATACAAAACTGATGACTCATTTATTATTTCTAGTCAATAAAATATTTCATTTTGGCCCCAACATTTCTCGTGAAACGACTTCTAAGTTTTAAATGATCAATGGTAAGTTACGTCAGTCATTGAAATAATGAAATTCATTAATTTCAAAGGTTTGGTTGAAATGAAAAAAAAAAATTTGGCAAGAATTAATATTTTGGCATCAAAATAATCACCAATTTTGTTTTTTAAGTGCTCAAAACATAAAAACAAATTTCGAATGATGGTTTTCAATGAAAGCTATAACTGGCCCCTAAGACCTTTCCTAATTACTAAGAAACCCAACAATATTTTTAAAAAGCCCTAAACCCGTTAGATCTGTATAAATGTTCAAGAAAAGATGGCTTAAATATCCCGTGTTATCCAACTTATTTAAAGTGGTGAGAATTTTTATATTCAGGATACCAATTTCTTAATTCTGAAACAGAAAATTATTAATTTTGTTTTAATTTCTTAATAAAACTCAATTTATTATTATATAACAACACTGTGTACTCATACTTGACTTGCATTGTTTGCAGTTGTTTTATTCTTCCTCTCTGTCTGCAGATGTCAGGTGGTTTATTGGTTCGTTTCGATTCTTTTGGGAACACCTCAAAACACAAAAGAGGATGGAGTTCGTACTTTTTTTTTTCAAAACATAATAAAAACAAACAAAAAAAACAAACATAAAAACAATAACGAAGGAAACGATATTTTTCAGATAGCTTGGGCGGTGCGAATGGCATCAGCATGACAACCGGTGTGGCGAGGGAGTTGTCGATAGAAAACCGTAAAATAAATTCTTCTCTTCATCATGCTGCACCACTGCTGGACGGATCAGTTTTCTATATGTATAAATTTATCTGTCAATTTGAAAAAAAATTTTTAAACAGGTATACCTAGGTCTTGATTCTGCCATTGTCAGTAAATTATAAATTAAACGAAAAACATTCTCTATAGATGGGCATTTTTTTCATTTAATTCTGAATCAGATTCTTCTGACCAGTTGGATTCAAGAGGGATTTTATATGCATGACATCATCAAAATTTGAGTCTGAGTTGTGACCATTTTCTTTGAAAATCGGTAAATAAGTTCAATTTTATTTCGCCCGGAATGCGGCGCCGGGCGTCAATTTTTTTTTTGCGACTTTATAAGGAAGGCATTTTTAGTTTAATAATCGGAAGATAGTTAACAACTGCATGCTATTGTAGACTTTGTAAAAGCTCATATAAGTAAGTATTAATAACACCATTCTCATATATATATAAGATCGACCGAATGCTTCGAAAAATTGTGATTTCGCAAAGCTATATATACTATTGTAAAAGACCACCAAGATTTTAGCTGACAGTAGGTGTGTTTTATTATCCACGAAGGTCCATATGGATCATCCCATGAAAAAAAAAAACGATATGGAGCATTATGACAACAGTTTGTTTATTTTGCATGTTAGATACTGTGTTTTTTCTTCACACTACAGTTTACAATACCTTACCGATTTTCAAAACTGAAACGCCATCTACTCACCAGACTTAGAACTTATTTTAGGATATTTAAAATAGTTAAAAATACTGAGCAGAATTCCAAGTTGTTTTTGTATAACGTGATCCTGATCTTGATCAAGATCCGTAGATATTAAAACGCGGATATTTGTTCGCTTATAATCACTTTAAATGCCACTCACCAGAAGTTCCATCAACAATGATGTGCTGGATTTCACTCACTGTGATGAAGCTTTAAAGTGTAAAGTTTAAACTTTTACTACCCTACCCCACCACCGTATCGCCATTGTACCGAACCTTACTGTTTTAAGTTTACTCAACATCAATTTACAGTGGATGGCGGGCGCCCTACTGGAGTCCAAAATAGAAAAAAGAAAGTGTGCAAGTATGAATTGTACTATCATACTATTTATTTATTTGTTATACAAATCCCTGATACTATGCAACAAAATGCACGGATCTATGTTAACAACGTCACTGAAAATATGCAACGAAATACCTCTATGTCCTTGCTGTACGAGATACTAACTAAAATCAGTCCACGTGAACTTTACGTACAACAAAATTATTAGATTATTTGTATTTTTGTTTAAACAGTTCGAGTGACATTTGCAAATGAGACAAAATAACTGGGAACTAGTCAGGTCGCCAAATTAAAGTGGAAGCATGCTTAAAAGAAATTCAAGGAAACAATCTTAGCTAGAAAACAAGCTGATTTTATGAAGACAGGTACTTAAGGCTGATATACATATATAAGACTCTGGGGTTCTACTCGCGATACTAATTTAAATTTATTTCAAACGTTTGAAAATAAATTGCTAACTGAGATTTGTAGGGCTCCACAGCTGTACCGAACCAATTAAGTCATAAAAAAATCCAAAACTAGTGCTAACTTGTGCGCAAAGTTAAACTCTATTCAAGTCTGTAAAGAACTAAGTCAGAAAGTGTTTCGTATCTAAGTTAACGATAAAAAGTTAATACGTTTTGTAATGGCAGTTTATTTACTTAAACTCTTTATATCTTCAAATTCTCTTTTTATGACTTGGTTCGGTGCAGCTTTGAGCTCCGTTCTTTGAGAACGACGCACGTTGGCCAGCCCATCACCGTCAACGGCAAGCGCTATAGGTTGATGATTACCAACTTGTTTTGGGCTAAATGGGATTATATGTATACTGCAACGACATGTGGTTTCAACAACCACGGCGCTATATGCCACACAGCTTACTATACTTTGTAAGTAACGAGCGATTGTAAGTACACGAGCGATTCGAGGACATGGTCATCGAAACAAAGATCTATACAGGAATGTTGGAACTCCCACCAAACGAAAGAAAATAAGAACTTTTTAGAACATTTAGCATTTAGGCTACTAAAATAATTCCACCATGTTGCACTTGGTGGTACGTACTATAAAAAATCGAAGGTTATTTAAAGTGTTTATACAGAGCGACGAAACACTTTTCTCCAATTTCTGCAATAGTTTCTTGATCAACATTGTCTAGGAAAAACACAGTGGCCAAATCAATCAGGTTTCGGTTCTTTTGAAATACACTCAGCAATTTTGTTTTTTCTTGCCAGAAAAGGGCAGAGGTGATGTCCACGTTCTCCACGGCTAATAGAAATGGTAAAAAACTGAGTAAAACTTGAATGACCTTTGCCACTTTTCTGAAAGAAAACATTTGGTATGTTTGAGCACAATCCGCTAAGGAAAACAGATCTAACCTCACTCTCCACTCTCGTCCGCCCTTCTTCAGGATTGATATGTGTATTCTCTTCATTCTACCAGTTTTCATAGAGAATCTTTTGTCCAATTTCTGTGAAATAGAGGACTACGTGATGACTGCGATCATGGCTTACCTCGCCAATATATTGATCTTATCATCTTATCGTTACATGAGGTTAGTTTTGATTTGAGAGTTTTTATATCTTCACAAATATCTCCACAAAAAAAAGAAAATGTTTTTTTAATACTACAAAATTTAGCACTATTTTATCAGTTGACAAAAATGTTCTTCAGTTCATTTAAGTAATAATAGAGTATCTTGATGATCTTGAAAACTGAATCGCCTTCGCCATTAACAGATGCCACAACCATTTACTTGGAACGTTGTAACTTGATTTAACCCTTGTAAACCTGTTAACTCACCTTAAAGCCACGCTTCACTCTCACTTCAATTATCGAAATGACAGTTTTTTTTTTAACTAAAGTGTTACTTGACTTTCTTCAAGTGTTTACAGAATACAATACAAGTGCATACAGAATATATTTCAACATATAAAACAAACGTCTCGCCGAACCGATATTTCACTTTCAAAACTTACAGAATGACCAAAACAAGTCTGCTTAAAGCCTAGCATAGCAGCGTATATGGCGAAACGAAAAATCCCACACAAAAACGAAATCATAAACGAAAAATTTCGTTTTAATTTTCGTTTTGCAGTACGAAGTTCGATTAGCGAAATTGATTATTGTAGCAGATTATTTGGAGAAGTCTTCGCTCTTCTTTCGCACAGAATGGATTGTCCAGACCATTTATTGTGTACGGAAAAGTGACATTTGAGTTATATTCGTGTTTGTATATGTTGTTTCTTTCATATAAGCGTGCATCTCTGTAATTTTTATGCATTGTATTTTTGTATTTTTTTTTGCAATTGGTGTCTTGGTGTCACTTTGAGTGGGTAATTTTTCGTTGTCATTTTCGTAAGCATTTCGCTGTCGTTTTGGAGACCAACGAAAAATTTCGTTTCGCATCAGCAGCGTACTAGGCTTAAGGTTTGAAATAGCACATTAATCGAGTGTTTCCAATTAATATTTGAATTTAAATAAATTTAATTTGAACGGCCTTAAGGTTTTTTTTTTAATAATACAAATTCTATATAGTATACTGAAATAAATCTGCCCAGTAGAAAACTCAGCATTATTAAACAAAATACATAAAATATAAAAGCTCAAAATTGTACCTATATTTTTATTAAAACATTGCCCTCTTGCACTTAGCATCGCATTTAAAAACTACTTTAGTTTGTATTTTATTTAAAAAAAAAAAAAACATTTCCTTTCATCCGGATTTTAAAAGATTTTAATAGATGGAAAGATAAAGCACGATTTTTCTGTTAGGGTAAATGCGAGAGAAAAAAAAATCCATCAGAAACCCTTCGCATCTGTTGGTTTATTTAAAACCCCACTTAGTAAAGTTTTAAGCTCCAAATGCATATCCTTCTTACATTAATACAACCAGGTAAATAACTTCCATCTCTGATGTGATGACAAATTTATGGGATGCGTTTTCTGCTAATTTTTTTTTTTTTTTTAATAAGCTTTATTTTCCAATGCTGCACTTTTTATGTCCAGGCCATCACAGTTTTATGCTACAGTTTATGCTTGCTTTGGCATATTTATTTTCAATGAAAATCTTTATTGTAATTTCCAACAAAAAATATAATATGCCACGAAATCCTCATCCATTTTCCTGTAAGTAGGTATAGCTTGTATAAGTGAGGAGGATCTCGATTATCTTTAAATCAGCCAACATGCTGCCTGCAAAGTCGAACATTGAAATCAATTCATCCCAACTGAATTTCCAATTTTACAGCCGCTTAAGTCGTTCACTCAAATTGAAGCACATACTTTATTTATGATGCTTCAATAAAATGGGCTTCAGAGAAGAAGAATCCTGTTCCAGGTAAATGCCTAGCTAAATGCTTTGAAATCCCTTTTCGCAAAACGGGAAAATGTTCAGCTACGAGTGCATTTTTTCCCTTAGGATGTCTTCTTTTTTCCTATCAGCTATTATACCTACACCTTATTCCATTGGTGCTGTGTAGGATAAAAATAAAAAAAATAAAATCACCTTCACCCTTGAAGAAAAAAAAAAAATCGAGTAAGACGTTGAAACAAGTGACGCGAATATATGTGTACATGCACGTCCTGTCAAAATATACGAGCGCACTAAAGTGGTTAAGTACAAAAAATTGCAACATTAGACAGACACACACCCCGACCACCACCACCACCCCTATCGCCCTCTTATATATAACCCTAAATAGGATTCTTCGTTAGGAAAGAAGGATATGATATCTCCTCCTGGAGTAAGGGATGAGGAGTTTTCCTAAAAGATTTATCGTCGAAAAGCTGTGCACACATTTTACACAAATGAAGGCATAGGCATTAGAGCCAGAATCAAATGAACGCCAGCAAAAGAAAAAGCAACAGCTACAGGAACATAAACAGCAGCAACAGCGTTAAACTGTAAAATTCTCGGCAAAAACATTTCCATCAGACAATTCGGGAGCCACATCGCTCCACATCCTAAAAGTCCTTTATAAACCTGTTGCTTTAAACTGAACGAGAATGGATGAACATTTCGTTCTGCTAGTGAGTGAATGCCAGAAGATCTGGGGCAGTCCATAAAATAGGCAAAATGCCAAGTTGCCTACATATTTATGTAGTGAAGCTGTCGGAAGAAGGAATAACTAGCTACATTGCAGCTATAGCAACAACAACAAACCACTCATCAAAAGGAATAAATGGTATCAGCTTAGGATTAGGGTCCAGGTGGGACTTTTGAGGGAAATAGATGAAATCATTCATAATTTCCAAAGCAGCTGGTGTTATTTAGATATAATTTTATACTTTTTATAAGACAAAGAAATTGTTTGGTTTAATTTTGAAAAAAAAAAAAATGATGGGTTAATGAAGGGTTAGGTACCTACTTAAAATCTTAAGGGTTTTTAAAATGTAATATGGGAACTTTAAAAAATAGCAATCATGGGATCTTTTGAATAAAATCTGAATTCAAGTTATAATTGGAATCTTAGTTAAACAGTCTTCTAGGAATTGAGCTTTGATTGATGCGAATCATAGAAAAACCTTTTTCAATATTGAAATATTTGTTGATTTTATGACGTAAAAGAAATAAAGTTTAAGCGAAAATAAGCTGGGAATATTGAATTATCTGTTTTATTCTATCTGAAATTTTTAGTTCTCAAAAAGTCCTTCGGACAACAGAAAGCAATTGCAAGTACATTACATACATACGTACGACACACAAATCAAGTTGTCAAAGTTCAAAGTGTCAAAAAATAAAAAATGGTTGTTCAAGTGCCCATAGTATATTTATTTTGTCACCTTTATAGTTCGCACTATGTCGTAGCAAAAAATTTAACAAAAGGACCTACGAAATTTCAACAATTCGAATTAGAAGAGCACAGAATAAGTTCCCAGCTGTTTTTTGTTTGTAGGTTTCAGGTTCGTTTTTCAGTGCTCCGTGTTTAAAGATTAAACACCATGTACCTAAACAAACGAATGCAATCACGATCCTGTTTGTCTATGACTTGTGTGTGTGTACGATAAGCATGCAAGAGATAAGTGATTATCATCCCGCTCGTATTCGTTTATTGGGTAATAAAATGTGCATACATTTTCTTAATCTTTTTTTTTCCTTTATGTAAAATTTGTATAAATAGCATAGAATAGTTTTAAGAAATTTGAGTATCAATAAAGATTTTAAGCAGGAAACACTTCTTTCCTTTATTTAAAAATCAGTTTAGAAATTCCCCCCACCAGTGGTAAGGAATTCTTTACACTCCGTGTGCCAGAAAAGTTAAATGTTTTTGGTCCCCTTACCCTTACCACCGCCGATATTGTTACACCCCTCTCGCTTAAAGTTAGTTGTAGTGAGGTGGCATTAGATTCCTATACTCCCCTATACTATTTTAGTACCCATTACCCAACCTAACGTGTCTCCTTCGGACTATAGCCCTGGAGATTTCTATTGTTTTTACCCGGTTCACTTCTTCTGAGTGCATCTCGTGAGCCAAGTTTACTCCTTTAGTTCACACTAAAATAAATAAATTTGTATTACCATGTTAATAAGTTTTTGTAATTTTTTTAATGAAATTGTAAGATTGTACAACCCTAATTTTGTTGAAATAAAGATCTTTTCATAAATATTGTTAATGATAAGAGTTCTTTACTTAAACTAACGAAAACGTTGCACTTCAGTGTCATTTTCCACACTGTGGGCATTTGAAACCGAAATTATTTTTAAAAATTAGGAATAAGCCAGACAAAAATTGTGCCAGACAGATGTAACGATGTTTTCTAAAAGTTCATTAGGAAATGGCTCCCGTAAATTACGGCAGAAGAAATTACCCCAAAATTTTTTTTGGATAAAACGCCAGAATTTTTTTCTGGCTTAAAATTAAAAAAAAAAAAAACAGATTTTTATACCTATGGAAAAAGAGCTAAAAAGTGAAATGGAAAGCCAGAAAAAAACTAAATTCTGGCCTTATTTCCAAACTTCATTTTGGAAAAAAGACCAGAAAATGTGTTGTTTCTATAGGTATATATTCAAAAAAGAAAAAGTTAAGCAAGGAAACAACTAACAATTATAACCTGAAGAGAGCGTGTGCGCAACGAAATGCCAAAAAAAAATGTTGTCGACTAAATGCCGTTAAAAGTTTTTTAAATCAATAATTCAATAATAATTAATAATTCAATAATAATTTAAACCTGTGAAGTGGACCACCCGTACATAAAGTTTACTAGCTCTTTTATTTTAAAATAAGAAATCAAATAAGGACAGAAATTCAATTTTTTGCTCTCTTTCCAAACAATTATTTAATCCATTTTTTCTGTAAATAAAAAAAATCAAGAAAATTAGGAAATAATTCCCAAAACAGTTCAGTCTTTTTTCTTAAGAAAAAGGACTCGAATTTATATGAAAAAACGTTTTTAGAAAAAAAGAAAATCAATTCTGGCGTAGTTTCCGGGAGCCGAATTATTTACCTTAAGCAATAATCATCTGATGACAGACATGGCTCATGTGATCTCTTTGAAATTTGGGTTATTGCCCGGAACATTTCTCAAACTGATTTGGTGAGTTAAATTTAATAATTTCCATACTTTGTTCAACGCTATAACCTTTCACGGTGATAAATAAATTGCCATAAACTACTGAACATTGAGCAATTCTCAAGAAATTTTAAATTGAATTTGATGTTGCTTGCATATAACAGTTCAAAATTCTAAGGTAATATACTGCGCAGGTTCTCAAAATTAGAAGTGTCAGAAATTAAAAATGGCTGTTCGAGTGCCCACAAAAACTTCAAAAAGCACTATAAAAAATAACAACAAATAATTGATGTTACCAAGGGAATGGGACTGGATTTTCCTAGATTTGGACAGATGCACAGAATTGAACAATAATATAAAAGCTCTAATGATATTACCTTAAATATATTGTGTTCTGATGTGGAACAACATAACCGCTAAAAGTGATAGTTTGGCTAACCCTGGTTAGGCAGAACTATCACTTTTACAAATTGTATAGCCGAACAAGTTTCAAATGTCAAATGATCTGTCAGCTGTCACTTTTAAGTTTAAAGTTCGAGTTTAAATTATCAGATTTTAATTGTAATTTTATTATTTATCTGTATTTACTATGTTGATAAAGCAGACGTAGGAAATTGTAGTAGGCAAATAAGGATGAAGTTTATTTAATTAACTACTTGTATAAATAATCTGTACAAAATATAGTGCACTTAACATTAAAATGTGCACATAAACTTTATTTGCATATTTCCAATTACTCATTTACTTATTAAGAAGAAACAAAACCTTCTTTTGTTTTGTTATGTATTTTCTGCACTGAATCACAACGTAGCTTTGAACTTGCTCATGCTCTTAAAGTTTTTTAAAGCGAACGTTTTTTTCAAAATATGTATGTACCTATTTTTTAAATATTGTCAAAAGTTTAACAAACAAACAAAAAGAAACTTCCAAATTAAATTTTACCAACTCATATTAAAAGCATTATATCAAAAGACCAACTGTGTGGTAGGTATATTGGTGCCAATATCGTTTCATAGCAAATAGCACGAAACAACAACCTGCTGTGATAGACTATCACAAAAAAAACAACTACATAAACAATCAACAGGATATTGATTTACTTTTTACTTACTCAATGACTATACGTATACAGGGCAAGTATTGGTTTCGAAATTTAATTTAATTTAACTCAACTTTACGATAATGGGTAAGTTCAAAAAATAAGTTTTCATTATAGCTTCCCGTCCATTGCTTCAGCTTTTGTGTCTCTGCGACCAATTTGTCTCAAATTAATATATAAAACATTCGACGATATCTCAAACACATTTTTTTTTAAATTTTGTTTTATTTAAATTTAAAGATTTAGAAGCGCTTAATGAAAAAAATTTCTTTATTATGATTTTGATTTTCTTCGAATTTCCTTGAAAATGGCTGGAATGATTTTTATTAAACTTCATAAATGTATAATAATTGATGATACAACTGGTTTAAAATTTTTGGCGAAAAATTTTAAATTGGTAATTTGATTTAGATTTCTATTAATAAACTATACGTACCTTTTGTTTTCAACGCTTATCTGCGTTTTAACCACAAGAGCAAGTACGTCCGATCTAGTGGTGCATTTTATTTTTATAGCCTCTATTGTTCGTCGTCTATAATTTTTTGTATATATGAAAATATTAAGGACCGTACAGGTCAAAGCAAATCGATTTGTCTATTGCAATAAAGATAACGTATAATATGAGCGGGAAGGATTTTTTGTATATAACATTTTTTTTTTCTAAGATGATATATTAGCTAATATTCTTTCAGAACAAGGAAAAATTGTTATCTGTTACAAACATAGTGAGGCGAAAACAACTTAAAAAAAAAAGTGTGAGTGCCGAGACTCACGGCGGCCTTAGCAAAAAAGGACTTTATTGATTTTTATTCAAAGTAAGTCCAAAAATCATTTCCCTTATTTATTGACAGTCAGAAACACACTATTTACATAGATTATATATATGTATATATATAGCTTATAAGCAGCGCAATAAATTAATCTGCGAGGTAAAATTTGAAAACTTAACCTAAATCAAAGGATTCTAAAGATCAGATTTCGTTGCCTATATAGATATATATATTGTAAAACAGAATATATAGGGCTGCACACCTTCAAAAACCCATTACCGTAAACAGGACCCCATCGCATCACTAATTCTACACCCACCTTTTTAAGCCTATGTACCTATCTTAACGAAAATCTAATATTACTAAAAGGAAATGTGTCATAGCACCCTAAGGATAATTATCTTTTCTTCCTTTATTGCTTGTGCGTTTTTTTTTTCTATATTTGTATTTTTATTATTATTTTGATTTTTCCTTCACCTACATACATATGTATATACCATACCTACTCCTAAGTACACGGCCACATTACCGAAATTAAAAATATCCTTGCTTATAAGCCAGAAAGACAGTTAAATTTCTAGCTTTTCAAAAGGTTGGTGCGTTTGACGGTATAATGTATATTGTAAATGTATGTCGGTGACAATGAATATAAGAACACAGAAATTAATCTATAACGAGAAGTCAAATAATTTAATAGCATTTTATATCAGCGAGTGGATGGAATATTGTAGAGGGGTAGTGTTGATGGTAAATGATTATACCTAAGAATGTTTTTCTTAGATTTTAATCAAACGGATAAGGGAAGGTGTGAGAAAAGTTAGTATACAAATGGGCTATGATGTCCTTTGTGTCCACAAAAAAAAATGAATGAAAATGTTTTCTGAATTTCATTCAAAGGAAAGTTTATTTTTAAAATTACACCTCCTGTATGTCTTGAGTGCGAGAAACAGTTAATGTGGGAGTTGTTACTAATTTTATATTCACATTCTTCTATATCTGTTGTTATTCGGGTTTCCGATAAAAACAATATATCAGGTTTACAATCATTTACCAATAATTCGATAAGGCTTTTGTTGTGAAGAAGACTTTGCGCATTTAAACAATACGAAATAGCCTTCCTCTTATTATTGGGTTGCTACAAGTGTCTTTTCCTTTCTATTTTAAGTTTGCGAAGATAAACCTCACAACAATTGTCCAAAGCATTATGATTAATATCTAAATTTAGTTTCAATTCTTCATTCATTTTCACACAATTCACACAAGACAAAAATGTTGCCTTACATTCAGAGCCAATATGTTGACCTCCACATTTAAAACAAACCATTTTTTCATTTACGCATTCCTTACTAAAATGTCCAAAACCCAAACACTTGTAGCATCTCTTAACATAAACAGCTTCACTCACTTGACATTTGTCCCATCCAACACTGATCTTACCAACTTTCATGATTTCATTGTAGCTTACTACATCCACTTCTATCACTGCAGTATAGTATAGACCGATGCTTTACCCTTTCGCTTCCACATAGTTTTAAATTCTATATCAGAATTTTTTAAAAAATCATTTTGCCTACGAATACATGATATAAACTCGTTTTCTTCAAATTTGTCCGAAATATAAGATATTTTAACCCTCGGTTTTTTATTAATCATATTCACACAATAATTATCTCCAAGCTTATCTATAACATCACTTGATAATTTTTCAATAGAATTTTCATTATCACACGACACTATTATTGCTCCACTATTCAGTTTTTGTATTCCTGACACCTGAATAGCACTAGTAGATGGATTCACTTTTGATTTCACTTCAGATTTTGTTTTTTCAGCACTTTGATTTACTTCCTTTGGTGCAACTTTAATTTGAGAATTTTTCTTTAATTCACCTGCGTATGATTTCTTTTCAACCATACTGTCAGCACTGTTGTTTTTCTTTTTAATTTCTTCAGTAAGCTTATTTACCGATTTAGTTATATCTTTCACACTTTCCTTCAATTGTAAATCTCCCTCACTCGCGTTATTTACCATTTGGTTGTTTATATCCGTTAGCGAATCTGTTGTATTAATTATTTTATTGACACCATCACATATTTGATTACTTTGATCCTTCAAACTTAAATTAAAATCACCAATTTTTTTTAATTTCATTAACACTTTTTTCAATGAATTTATACGTATTATTAAACGAATTTAACTTTTCGCTGTGCCTCCTTTCCATTGCCTCTAAGCCTCTAAAACCTCTCTGATCTCGTTCTGTTTTGTTTTAAAGATTCCGCAAACTGTTCCTTGTATTGATTCAATCCATTATTGTTTTCGCCTATGACTTTTTTAATATCATTTATTACACTGTCCACATTATAAATATGATTTAAATAATCATCACAAATAAATTTAACCATTTTCACTGTTTGAATAATACCACTGCTATAGCTGTCCAGTCTACAACACTTTGGCGATAGATGCCACACTTTTTTGCATATACCATCGCATTTAAGGGAAGACTTTCCCACTATAGCAGTATTACATTTTTGGCATTCCATCTTTAAAAGATTTCCGCCAAATAATTAATACTGCCCAAATAATTCACAAAAATACTCGAAAGCGTATTAAATATAATATATAAAAATTAAACACGATTATCGGAGCGAATAAAAAGCACGTCCGCACTCGAAAACTGTAAAATTAAATTCCGGTTTGAATTTTTTATTTTTTTTAATCTTTTTTAAACGTCACTTTCCATTTAATTTAAAAAATCGGATTTTAATCCAGGTCGAGCCTGTCAATTGTCAATTCAAACAATTTCAAACAAAATTCAGTGTTGCACTTCCGCACACACCAAAATTAAGTCCTATTTCATATTTAGATTTATAAGTTTGAATCAAGCATTTCGTAGCGCTTTTGCTTTCCAAATTAATATTATAAAAATTCAATAAAATGTAAATACAGTTCTCGTATTACATTTAAATATTATATAATTCTAAAGTGAAATATTTTAAATTAATACCTATCAATCTAAACTCCTGCTGTACAAAGTTGCAGGGTGTTAGTTTCACCTGACCCCTATTTACTTAGTTTTGTGAATGAGTGTGTATACATACTTACGTTACTCTCTTTTGTTCTTTCTGATATAAGCAACTAGAAGGTTGATTGATTGATGTCTTCATTTACAGCAATTTTAAAGCTTAGCACCGAAATCAATCCATTAGCGTAAATTCTCTTAACTGCCGGAACACAACAGAATGCTGCAACTGGAACTGCAACAGCCGTGAAAAATTGTCGTACGTGCTAGTTTTTATGTGCCTACAATACAGCTATACAGTTTTTTGTATATTTTAAAGAAAAAAACCAACCACGAGCTTATTTTTCACTTTTTTTATTTCTGATATTTTTGTTTTAATTAATAATAATTTTTGCGAAACAAATAAGCACAAAAAGCTTCAGTATTTTTTCCAGCTCTTTTTTTCTTTATACAAATTGAAACACTTTTGCACGTGAAAAGTTAAAAGTAGGTAAACTTTTGCATCACCGTCTGCAGTACCGACTACAGCTGCGTTGTGTTGTGTTCGTAACAATGAATTTGTGTGCATTGAGATTTTGACAGCTATTCCAGCTGCAGTTTCAGTTGCAGCTCCGTAACCATTGTGTTCAGGAAGTTAGGTGGCGGTAGTGATGATCTTTTTTGAAACATATTATAAAACAATTCTGTAAATTAATCTACGAAAATAAACATTCAAATAGATTTCATTGTATCCAATTCGATGAGCTGAAGTAAGCTGCCGCCGTTATCAATCTGAACAATCTGTTGAAACAATCAATCCAAGATTGAAATTTAAGGCTGATGAAGATGGCGCTTTGCGCAGTATAAATTTATTTAAAAGACTGATTCTTCTATTTTGTTAAAAAAAAACTTTAATTCAATATTATTACAAACAGAAATTAAGAAACTTAATAATGTTGCTTTATTGTCAAATAATAAGAATTCTATCCAATTTTTAGGTCATTTGGAGAAATATCATCAAATTTCGCTTTATCTTAAGTAAAATAATGGGAACAGGGAAAGCGTGCCATATTAAATTGTCTGTGCGCGAGGAAATTGTCGTGTGAAAAAATTACGATTGTGCCACATCGACAAATCTGATTGAAAGCTTCAATCTATAGTCAAATTTTCGACCATAAACCCCTTACAAAGATTAAACTTTGTACGTATTTTGATTAAAATATTGAAATATTTTTTCACTATACTATAGAATTTTGAAATGGTGGTTTTACATCACAAAACACGACGAATTCGAACTGTCAACCAAATTTCAACCCAAAATCAACTCGACCTTTGGATTTAGTTTAAGCTACGAAGGAATGTTCCCAATATTGAATGTATCCAATCTACATCAACGTATTGTAACGTGTAACAGCACAACGTAATGTGCTACACAAATTTCCACGTTATTAGTTCATCCTACCGCCGCCGCCTCGCATGCATGCAATACTAACCTAAAATCATTATAGCAAAACAGTTGTTCTCCTAAAAGTATACAACATTTCTTGTAATTAGCAATATTGTGGCTGGCCAGCTTCGCGGGCACAAAGGATTTTAACTCCCTTTTTGTGTCCTCTGTCCCGCTCACGCAACTTCGTTCCTCCGTTTAGGGTATGTTCACTGTTGAGTCGCCAATCGACGACGCCTTTGTCGTCAGTGTTGTATACATTTAGGAATAAAAATTTTTCATATTTTTTTTTGTCGTGCAGGTAAGTGCCTCATAGGAAGGGACAACTGTTAGGGAAAATAAAACAATGAAGAATTCTTCGTGAACTGTTTAATTAAGAGGCTATCGAGAGACTAAAAACTATAAGAATACAACGTATGATTTCATGATTACTATATAAAGTAAGTATATAATAATAATCCAGTAAGGTTTAACTTAACGTTAGGTAAATTACATACATTACAGTAATGAGTAAAAGTTTGAAGCAAATTTACAAATTAGTGAATAAATTGATATAAACACAAATTAAATTTTGCATTCAACAACAACACAAACTTAAAATGTTTATAATTTTGTTAATAACAATTTCCGCTCTAAATAATTATTATTTTTGTGTGTTTGAAGAACAGCTGACATCTAAAATAATTTGTTTAATGGAAACCTGAGCCAAATGTGCATTTTCATTTTAAATTTCTGGTGAATTATGCAAATATTTCGGAAAATCTTAATTCTAAAATTTTTAATTGAAATTTATTAAACATGTGAAATTTTATGAAAATCATCTAAGAAATAAAATTAAACAGAACGTGTGAAAAAAAAAATTATTAAATTCTCTAATATAACTGGCCTGATGGCATTTAAGTTAAAAATGATTTTCGACAAAGAAGATTTAATGCTTTTTTGTCCATCAAAGTCACTGTAAGTGAGAATGAGATATATAAATGACAACAATTTGGGAATTTGTTTGCAGTATTTATTTTAAAATCAATTTTGTTCTTATTTCAAATAAGTAGGTCGTCAGGTTTATATTTAAAGTAAATTTTTTTCGTTGATGCGATTTAAACCTAGACCTTAATTCACAAGCGAAATAGGTACAATTCTCCATGAGCCTATAAACTTTGTATAGTAGCGCAGTTAAGTCATTTTTGTTTCATTCAAACGTTTAACATATTTAAATACGCAAATAAAAATAAATTTGGGGGCTTAGTGACTAAACAACACTCTCAACCATTCATGTGAACAGTTTGACTAGGAGCCAAAAACTTTTCTCTTTTCATGTAACTTTGATTTCGAAGCCAATAAACTATTTCTCAAAAAAAAATGCATTCAAAAAATTATGATAAATCTTAGTTTTGAAGAATAAATTTAAAACCATCTTTGCAACTACGTGGTTAACTTATAAAAGGACTAAATAATTAAGGTTTTATTAATTAAATCAAGTGAAATTAGCACGACAATCGGTAAATGACGCTACCATTGATCTGTCTATTTATCATTTGCAGGTGATTTATCTCTCCCCCCCCACCATACCTACAATTATTTGACAAAATATGATCTATTAATACACTCTGGCTCTGAGTATAGATGGGATGGAAAATAACTTGAAATGACTTTTTCTCTTAATTTCTCAATTACCTATTCAAGAAAATGAAATTAAATGGTTGAATCCTTAAAATGTATCTTAAATTTAATTACCTTGATGGAATGTTTTAAATGGTTCAGTGATTTGCTTACTTTTGAAGTTCATCACTGAAATCGCATTAGTGACATTTGCTCACTGAGATTTGTGTAAAGGTATTTCTGATTTGATATAATTATATAGGGGGGGAGCTTATTGTTAAGGTATATGAGTTATTTGAATCTGGGAATCCGCTGGTGGTAGAGACTCAAAAACAGAAATTAATTATTTTAGAATGAAATTAGTAAATAATTGCATAATGAAAAAAGTGTATAAGGCTTTTTGCATCAGCACGAACACACACACAATTTTGCTAACAGAAATGAAGAGAAAATTTGAAGAGAAACTTGATAAATTGGAGGCTTAAGGTCATGCTATTCATCTTAATGAAGTTGGTAGATATACCAAATGAAGTAAAACAAAACTACAAATTTTGCAAATAAATTTGGTGTTTTTAAATTGAATTGAAAAATGATAAATTTAATACAACAAAACCTTTCGAAACTGGCAATAAAAATCAATTTTATTCGTAGTAACATTTCTATAATTTTTTTCTGTCCACCAATTACTCTTATGATGTACATACGTCCCATACTTACACATAAATAAATCTACATCGATAACTAAATCACAATGAACCCAATACTCTTAATTGACAATTATCTGCATATTCAATTTTCAGCACCCAAACATGTTCTCCACAGACTCATAAAAGTTAACAATTATTCTAATATAGTGCTAATAGTGACATTACCGAATGACAGTCAACAACAATTTATGCTGCTATTCGAGTGAAAAATTGCCTACGTTCCCATTCACAATTTATACTCATAGACTTGTTGTATACGATTATCCTGAATTGGGGACATATCATCATCATTATACTATTCGAGAACACGCAACATTTGTATACAACGCCAATTCATCCACAAAATAAAAAAAAAAACCAAAACTAAACAAAAATTCAAATAAATAAAAGAAGAATATTCTTAGGCACGAAAATTCAGACATAATAAAAAAAAAAAGAACAAGGACCTTACGAATGTTCATATGTATGTAGCAATTTGTGTAGTGTTCGAATAGTTTATAGTGACATTTGGAATTACCACGTAACATGCGAACTATTTATTTTTAATACAACTCCTTCCTTTAGAGATAAGTTGTTGCGCATTTTTGCTATGGTTTGGTTGTTCCAATAAATTTGGAATTATAAAGCTGGCGTTTAATATAATCGCTATTGATGGTTATTGACTTAGGCTTGTCAATAAAAATATCAAATATGTAGCCATACTTAATCAAATTATAAACATGTTTACATAGATTTAAATTACAGAGAACCTAACAGATTTTTTTCTAAGGGCGGTTGTATTTTCTGAAACTTGATAAGTGTATCAGCAATGAGAATAGATTTTTTATTGTGATTATTTTGGGCTAAAACCTTCTTATTTTTTTATTAAAAGTAGCATTTTATGTGTTGTCTGGAACTTGGTAAATCGATGTTCCTATTCGAGATTCATATACAATTGGGGCCAGTCAAATTTTCATTTTAATTTTGCGTGTTTCTTTTTTGAGCGAAAAACTCGTGAAATACGAAAAAGTTGAGTTGAAGGTCTTATTAAATCCAAAAATCTATATTCATAATATCACTGCTATTTAGACTGGAGAGATTGAATTCAATCAAAAGTTTAGGTTACATCAATAAATGGCAAAATGTGTTTCGCCCAGCATCTAACTAATGAGCTTATACTGTTGCGCCTTAGCGAAAAACATTTTAATTGGAAATAAGAATTTCTATGAATAATCTAAACATGTAAGTTCCAAAAATAACTGTAGAGCTAAATGATAATTTTGCAGAGGAAAGTTTTTTTGACGCAAAATTGCAATGTTAACTCTAAAAGTCTCAAAATAACTTTAACGACTGAAGCGGTTTTATTCAAAATTGGTACTTCAAAAGGTGTCAGGTGTTTGCCTAAATGGCTAAGTGAGTTTGTGTTAATTTAAAAATAATGTTATCTGCACAGCTGCACCAAGCCAAGCCATAAAAAGGAAATTTGAAGATATTAAAAGGTCAAGTAAAAAAACTGCCACTAAAATGCAAGTAATTGACTTGATTTTTTTTTACTGTTAAATTAGGAACGAAACACTTTCTGTCTTAGTTAGACTTATAACCCACCCTAATGAGCCAGAAGTCCACAAAAAAGTGGGTCTATATTCCATAATTTTAGACAGAATGTGAGTTATAACTCCAGAAATATTTTTTGGAATTTTTTAAAATCATACTCAAGGTACTGTTTATTAAAAAAAAAACTGTTGACATAGGCGCCTACCTGACGACTAGACATACTCTAAGCGGAGCAACGGAGTTGCGTGAGCGGTACAGTAGACCCAAAAAGGGAGTTAAAATTCTTTGAACCATGCATCGAAGCGGGTCAAGCATCTTAAGCTTAAAAAAAAAGCAAATTAAATCGATTTTAATAATAATAATTAAATGAATATTTTTAATTAAAATCACAATCGATGGGCCAGAAGTCAAAGAATTTTTGTATGACTTAAATTCTGTAAATGGATTGAAAAATCTGTATGAACAAAATTCTGTTTTCATTAATTCTGTAATTCTATATAGTTTTTCTGTATTCCAAAATTCTGTAAAATCAGAAATCTGGTGTTTCAAAATTTTGAAGCCAAAAATTCTGTAATAAAATTCTGGAAAAAATTTAAATACTGTATGGTGATGTAAATACTGTGAATGTGTTACTTTTCTTTTACTGTTTTTTTTTTTTGTTTAGTTTAAACAATTTTGTCCATACTTGTCATATTTCCAAAAATATTTTTCCACCAACTCCAAAATTGTATATACTTAAATAAATTATAAAAGAAAAAAGGATTTAGTATTGGAAAATAGTGCCCACCTTTGACTATACGTTTTCTTAAAATAATTGCATTTAAAATTAAAAATTAGCTCAAAAATACTGTATTTCAAAATTCAAATTTTGGAATAGGTTCATAATTTTGAAATACGTAATTATGAAATTATAGAATTTTGAAATACAGACTTTTGTATTTACAGAATTTTGAAATACAGAATTTTGGAATACAGAATTTTGGAAATCGTATTTTGTCGCTTACAAAATTATGACCCCAACCCATAGAAATTGAAAAGAATCATAAGAGAATATAAATTCACAAAAAAATAAAATCAAATAATTTTTTTTTTTTTGATATTTAAGATTCAACTTTTGGTTTATATGAAAAGTTAATGTCAGAACCCAACAACAACAATTAATAAATCAATTTGTGTCCAGCCTTTGAATCGTTAAACCGCAGTGAGTGGCGGTGGCGGTGGTGGTTGGCTGACCGGCCAGCGTTAATTGGTGGCTTCACTCATGTTCATGATATGAGTTTTATATTTATTTAAAACTAAAGGCTATATTCCAACAATACGGTATATCCAATATATCCATTCAAGCCGATACTAATTATACATATCATCCAGGTTATGAAAATAATTCCTAAAACCTAAAACCTATATATAGGTACAATATAATTAACATAGAAAATTTTGAATTCAATAGCTGGAAAAATAAATTTTACAAAATCATCGTTATCCGCTTTGGGGCTTGCAAGCACAATAAAAGAAAAAAAAAAAAAAAAACAATATTTCTATACACGTAGTATGTCTACGTCAAACATTGTTATTGTTCCAAAACAAAAACTCTGCCGACCTGAAAATCCTTTCCAAAATATTGTAAATAGTTTCCCACCGAAGCAAGGCCTCAAAAACAAAAGGAATGTTGTTGCTCTTTAGGTGTTCATCATTAAACATTGAAACCATACCCCATACCTATTCAACTTTTCATATATAGGTTGACTTCCTA
Organism: Epistrophe eligans; assembly: GCA_951394125.1. Taxonomy (NCBI): domain Eukaryota; kingdom Metazoa; phylum Arthropoda; class Insecta; order Diptera; family Syrphidae; genus Epistrophe; species Epistrophe eligans. The sequence goes on from OX596028.1 coordinate 30,211,741, forward strand.
ATATGTATATTATGTTGCTTGTTATACACACTCACGGGTTCATAATAACGCTACCGATGCCGATGCGATGATTTGAGGGCAAAACAAAAATTTCTCCTTCAAACATAAAAATTCACAAACAATGGAAATACTGCATTCTAAGGATGAGCTTTGGGTTTAATTGGTAAAATTCCGGCGACGAGTATACCAATTACATGGATTACAAGCTGAATTGACCATTATCGAGCCAGCTAATGAGTTCGTTATTTAAATACATTACTGCCACCACTTATTGACCCGAATGGTTGTCTAAAGGGGTGTATAATGAATAACCCCTTTAATAACGCTCTTTCATTCTGGTATAACCTGTAATATGCAAGCAAAGTATTATAATGTTACACCTTTTCCACGACGAACAGGGGTATAGGAAGCTAAATTGGAAACATTCTGAATAGAAACTCGAAACACTTTCCAACCAACCCTCTATAGCTCGCCTCAAATATATTAAAAAGGCCCTTTTATTTGTGGCGATGGCGGCGGCGGCGGCCCTCACTATATACGAAATAATATGCTTTGGTTGCTTAAAATTCACAAACCGGGAATCCACCCCACATCGTACTCCTTCCTCCGCTCGTCTATGTATATCGATAAAATCGAATAAATCAATTTCGTTAATAAATTAACAGGCACATTGGCAGTAATTTCATAATTAATTATTTCATTCCCTTGCTGTGCTGCGTTGCGTTCCCGACGATGATGGTAATGACGACAACAACGACGACTACGACGTTGACGTTGACTTCCACACTAATACCATTAAAACATTCAATGAATTAACTTGCTTTTTGTGGGAGGACAAGAAGCGAAAGCAAATTCGAAACCACACATTAGTATAAGAAGCAGTTTGTGATAGAAATTGGGCATTTGGGGGAAGAATTATTCAACGAAGAATAATTTTGTCCACTGAAATTAGAAACAAAACTCAATACACCCCCGCATATGCCATTAGGGTAAGAGAGTAAAAATAAACATTTTGTTTATTTTTTTTAGATTTTTTTTTCTCGGTGGCTAGATGGTCATTATTTTATTATTTCAATTTGGTTTTCGGGGACGAAAGTATCTAATTACAGGAGTAAAAGTCGTTGATACTTGAATTTTGATAGTAGATTAAAAACGAAACAGAAAATTCCAGAAGGAGAAACAATTTGCTAAATTATATTTGAATTTTTTTTTATTAAATTATTTCAAAAGAAAAAATAATGTACCTTCATTATTTTATATCGAACTTTAAAATTGTTTTGACGCTAACGGGATGTAAACAAATCTAAATTTATAAAAAAAAACAATCGTTGGAACAGTTTTTTTGAAAAATTAATTTTGTATACATAAAATTTTGAATAGATTTTTAAGAACAAAAAATTGGTAGGTATACGTTATTTTTTAGTATTTATTAAAGCGGAATTGAAAAAATTAATTATGAAAAAAAAATCATCTACCCATTTTCGAAATATCGAAAAATATCTTTTTGAGAAAAATGAGATTTTCCTTAACATTTTTTAAACACTTGTATGGCAAGTACCGTTATTTTTGGTTATAAGAATAATTTTTGTTTAAAATCTGGTAAAAATGCTGGATGCAAAGTTACATTAAAATAGAAAAATGAAAATAAAAAATAAAAAAAATGGTTCTATGGTAGATCTCATTTATAACTTTTTTTGAAATTAAAAAAAAAAAATGGTAGCCTTTTTGCAAAAAAAAATAGTGAATATTTTTTTTAAAGTTGTGTTCACGTTTTGAGAAATTATTATCATTCATTAATCGCTCAAAATAACGCTATGTTTTTTACCACGAGCTTTATTTTTGGTCTTAAAAATAAGAAAAAAAAAACGGGTCCAGTAAATCCCCAAAAAACGCTAGATAACAAGTTTAAACAAAATCAACTCACCCGTTTAAGCTGCAGACGAAAATACAGACAGACGATACTCACTTTTTCGACTTAGCTATATCTTCGTAATGTCAAGTTAAGTTTGATAAAAATCTCTAGTTCCATTTTTTCTACGAATCAATAACTTCGCATATACATATGTATAATATGTAGTACCTTTATATCGCAAGTAAAAATTAATTGATCATATTATTAAAATATTATAAAATTCTTAATTTTTTTTAACTTTTTTCCATACAATTTGTATAAGGTAAAAATAAAATGATAAAATAAAAATTTAAGCTATTTTTTAAATCCTTAAAAACGAACTTTTCATGGCTTCAAGAAATACAAAACAAGTTCTTTTAATTTAAACCATCCAACAACATGGTTGGTCTCTACCTATCTTGAACGTTTCTCATCCTCTTAAGTCGCCAAACAAATAAACAAAACAAAAAAAGCAAACACAATTAAAATGCCACGTTTTCTGCAATTGATTAAGAGGGTAACTGGTTGGTAAATGGCTCAATTTTTACTTCTTCCAAAATGTGTCTTGACAGCAAATATTTTTATCAATAGGAATTTTTAATTAGAAATTCGGGTCTATCCGATATGCTACTCTACGCGCGAAAAAAAAATGAGTATGGCCATGGCCTCCGTTGCCGTCGATTCATGAAGAACCTTTATTGTTATATTAAACCCTTTTTTTATCTTTCTTTTTGGCTTTCTTTGCTTTCGATTGTGTATAGAAATACTTTCGTCAAAAACACTTCGTAGACATTTTAGTAGTCAAAATTATTATTTACTCACCATTGTTTGGCGTTGATTGGAAAGAGTTTCTAACAGTAAATCTCTTTAAATATTCACCTTCATTAATTTTCTTTACCAATAAAAAAACATCAAAAAAAAAGGTTTCAAAAATAGACCATCTCTCTCGTTTATTAAAAATTCAGTAACAATTGTTGCACACAATTTTACGTTGAATTTAATTTTGTAGAATAAAAAAAAATATATTAAATGCCAGGGAGCGGCTAGAAAAGAATTTAAATATTTTCAATATTATAATAATACTTTTCAAACGATTTTTGTATGGCTCAATAAGATATTTATTTATACTAAAAATAATTGAAAATGAGAACACAATCTGTTGGTCATAAAAAATCAAAAATTGAATTGATAACAAATTAAATTAAATTTTTATTTAATTAATTTTGACAAGTGTTTTTTTTTTTTTTTGTTGAAAAGTGACTGCAATAATAACAAACAAACTTCACAGGCTCAATTCATGGATCTTAACTTATATTTTATGGGATAATAATTGCACATTGTACCGTATGATATCGAAAAACAATGTTTTCTCAGCTTCAACAAAATAAATATTTCAATGGCTCCCTGCTACTTTATCTTAATCTTTTGGATTTCTCATTGTTTTATCTAATCTTAAATTATATTACATCCACGTACTATTTGTCTTTCTATAACAATAGAAATTCTAGTTTTGTTGGATATAAATCGCATTAGATATTCGTCATGAAATCCCTGAAAGATTAACTGAACTTAACAGAAATTGCGTATTGACAAGGTCGAGGTCCTCAATAGTCAACTGATGAGTCCAAGTGAGATCGTCCGTCCAAAATTTTTGTGGACTAAAGACCGTTAAAAGCTATTTTGAATCTGTATTCAATATGATTACATTTATTTCACTTTTTTATTTAGTTTAAAGCTTTTTTTTTACAATATTTTAAAGTCATTGAACAGTACAGAGATATGATGATAAATTATAACTTCTTACTGAAAATCAAAATCAGGTTTTTGAAAAGCTTATATTTTAATATTTTTGCATTGTAAGGAAAATTGATTTAAAAAAAAAACTTTCATTTGAATTTTGTTTATATTTATATCACAGATCATGCTTAAATCTATCAGTAAATGAATATAAATAAATGAACAAACAAGAAAATAAATAAATTAATAAACAAGTAAATAAATGAATTAACAAGCAAGTAAATAAATAAATAAATAAATAAATAAATAAATAAATAAATAAATAAATAAATAAATAAATAGATAAATAAATTTAAAAAAAAACAGAAAGTAAATAAGTTAACATACAAGTAAATAAGTAAATAAATTATTTAACAAGTGAATGAATATATAATTAAACAAATAAATTAATTCAATAAACAAATAGAAAATAAATAATCGAGAAATCAGTAAATAAATATATACGTATATGTAAATAAATTAGGTTATAAATAAGAACAAAAGAAAAATAAATATGGCCTGGTTAATAAAGATGTAATAAATAAATTTGAATAAAAGAAAAAATAAGGGACAAATATAATGATAATTTTTTCACTTAATTCACATTTTCTAAAAAAAATTGTATTGAGGGCTTCAATTTTCCTATATATACGTGCAACTCGTGAGTTGAAAAAAAAAATGCCAGGGAACCTTAAGGATCATTTTTAAAATTTTGTTTTGTAATATTTGTAATTTTTTTATGCATTGCAGCACAATTTATCCAAATGGCGGATCCATATAATAATATGGCTTGAAAATGACTTCAAAAATAATTAATTTGTTATGTTCACTTAGTAATGACTTCTGGTTAATTAGCGGGTATAACAGTTTAATATCAATATTAATTTTATTTGTTGTCATTTGTGTGTGTTCCTTAAGGGTCAGCTTCTTGTCTGAGTAAACACCTAAGTACTTGAAAGAGTTGACCCATGGGATATAACAATTATTTATATTTAAGTTATTAATTTAAAATATAATTTAAAATCTCAAAAAACATTCTTCAAAACCAGCTGAAAATTTCTTTGGGTGCCCCAGGATTTTATCAGTCTTACTGCCTACCTTTTCCTAGATATTGCATTATTGCCCCCTCTAATTCTTCTTCTAAGGGGCAGCACTTGTCTAGGGCGGAAAGTTTTGAGCATTTACATAAAAGATAAGGAATCTTTTTTTTTTAAAACATTAAAACATTTTAAAACATATTATTTATTCAAAAATAAGTGAAGAGATTTTCAAATAATATTCTCGATACATAACCTTTCGATTCCTGGTTGATAGTTTTGTGATATAAATGGCAAACTTTACTTAACTGACAGGACTGAACTTACTTACTTAACAGGCAGCACTGACGATGACGATACAATTGGAAACGAACGAACGAAAGACATGTGAAAGGGGAGAGCATCCCTAAAGAAAACCGGTTTCGCTTTTAAAGTAATTTAGTATTTCATTTAGTCTGCATAGAGTCTTTAAAATTATATTGTCATGACCGGTCGTTAAAATTAAAGCGAATAAAGATTATTTTATTATAATTGACCTAGACAACTTTTATTAAGAGACGATTTACAAATTGTAAGGTCAGAGGCAAACCCTAAATGGATGTTAAATATAAAAAGTCTTATTTTTAAATCCCATTTACTTTTTTTAATTAACTTTACTTAATCAAACTTTACTTAGTCAATTCTACATCACTTTATTTTTCAGAAGTGGTAAACCTAATAGGCTGGCCAACAACTTCTAAATTCATATTTTTTGAGTCTACATTTGTGATGCAAACGTTATTTCCAATATTAAAAGAACATTTATCATAGCATTTATATACAAAGTTATACCAAAATAAAGTATGGTATAGTTAACCTTTCTGACGAACACCCTGTAGTAATGTATATCTCTCGTCTCGTCTCATTTTCTCTTCACATCATTTAAGTGTATGTTTTACAAAACTAATTGGAATTTGATATTCCATGCTCGTATTATGATGTGGCAAAATCGATGGTCCACAGTCTGCCATTGAAGTAAAGTTAGATGAACGAAAACGAAAAAAAAATTAGTTTGGTCATTCAGTTATATGGAATTGATTTTTTTGACTTGCACACCCTAAAACATAAGGTAACAAAAAACCACCTACAACAAAAGTAAATTGACAAGAAAAAAAAGGTTGCTAAAAAAAAAAAACAGAACACCAAATTTAACACGTGTCAGTCCAATAAAATCGAAGACATTACGTGCTGAAATTGTAAAAACGGTAATATTACAATGAAACGCCATTACACCTACACCTATATAGACTCTTTTTTTAATAGTATCTAGCTATATTGGTTTAGGTCTTGAAGAATATCAATTTTCAGAAGAAAAAACATAAAAACACATGGAAAAGGGTATATGTAAATAGACTTTTGTTTTTTATTTTAATTATCTGTAATCTCATCAACATGACCGAAAGCTTAATTTAGTTTCAAGATGAAATGGCAGCTTTAGTAAATATAAGAAATAATTTTAATGGGTCTTGTGAAATGTTAAAAGCTGGATTTTTAAGTAGAAGCTATTTTTTGCACTGCGAGAGAATGCAGATATTTTAGTGATATCTGAGTAAATATGGATTTCAGTTCATTGTAGGATTGGATGTTAAAATTCCACAAGAAGATAAATGGGCGCTGATTCTTGATTCTTATTTTGTTCATTTTTTAATTTATTTTCTGTCACGGAACTGTGATGATAGATATACAGGGCATGTTATGGAGGGTGTTCTTAAATCTAAATAAGAAAAGAAACTGACATTAATTTCTGCTACTGATTGACTATAGCTTGACAAACACATTGACCGACAACACATTGTCCCACTTAGTGTGGCTGGCCGCATCGATTCGATAAATAATTCAAACAATTCCCCAGGGCGACCTAAATCACAAATCAACCAACCATTTCGTTGGTATATATACTATGGATTGTGTCCCCAAGTCCTTGATATATGCCATAGACTCAGTCTTATTCACCCACCTACCCACAGAGTCCGCACAATCCCTTATAGCAGCCAACCCTGTCTAACCAATCAGTGAAGCATGAAACTGGAAATAGGAAATCAATCGTACTTGTAGCGGATATCCCATCTCACCATTATCATCAGCATCAAGAGTCATCATTGTCCTTAACTGTCGCGTCGCATCGCGTCGTCGTCGTCGGTCGGGTCCATCTGACCCTTTCTTTTAGAATGAAAAGTCTTCGTCGCGTCGTGCGTCGTCTCGAAAGTCGACAACATCCAATTGAACTCAGAAGATGGTCCTCAATATAATCAAAGTAAAACCATCATTTTCGGTGGCATTGATTTGAAATGGCTTTAGCTACGACTTAAGCTGCCACCCACTCCAACACCATATTATACTTATATATAGCATCAAAAGTTTTTGTTTTACAATGTATGTAACTCTGGGTGGCACATCATCGAAAGCCATTGATATTCCCTCGATGGAAGCTGTCAAAAGCAGACTTTATAATTTAATTATATTCGGCTCATTAAATTGCTGCTTCTAACCTGAGTGAGGTTTCTGTAACATCGAACGTAGTCGGTCGTAAGTGCTTCTATGAATAGAAACAAAAAAAGAGTAAATTGGCGCCCGGGCGAAAGACCAGAATATGGTCTACTGCTACTTCTATATGATGTAGCTTTATCACAGACACAATCGAAAAAGTCGATAATACCCCGTGTGATTTGAGGTGTTATCGAGTTAATCGATGAATTTTCATGGATCACTGATTGTCTGTGGACACAGCCATGAATAGTGAATTAAATAGCGCATCCAGCGTTGCCGTTGCTGTGCGGATGTTACAGTGACAATGACGTTTGATCGTAAGCTTCCAAAATGGTGGTGTGGTTTTCAAATGACGACGAACGACTCTGCATACAATAGTGATACTATCCGTTTGTTTGGTTGGCGGGTGGCATTTGGTTTGATCAAATTAGCAAGAATCACTCTTGGTATATGTAAAGTATAGTCGGTAGGTGGTGTGGTGTGGTGAATAGTAATTTTGCAACCATTGCTCCATTGTTGCAAGAGTCCACTAAACGCTTAATTAACCTATTCCTATAGTTGTCCATTGTTTGGAAGGGGTGACTAATTCTATGTGCTGGAGACGAGCTAACAACATTCTTTGGCCAAGGAAATGCAAATTGCTAGGCGATTATACAATGACGATGGCGCGGCATCAATTAAACGATAGATTCCGGGTTTCAATGGATATCGTTCAATAAATCACGTGCACACACTGGTATACACTGTTAATTAGATAGACTCCGATACATTGTTAGACATGTGGAATTGAAACGTTTGATTATGCTTTGGCTTATGGCCTATAGCATACCCACATAAATGGCAGTTAGAAAAGTGGTTTGCAAAAGGAAGAATCCATAGGTATAATATGGGCGCTTGATTTAATCTGAGCCACGCTTTGGATCGGTAATGGGCTCTACGAGGAGTGACATTAAAATTAAAATATTAATAAATTATAATAAGATAGGAGAAAAATAATAGTCTTTGAATTTAGCATAAATTATTGGAGAAAAATATGAACAATCAATAAAATACTGCATTAGCACGTATACCAGAGTTTCGAAAGAAAACTTTCTCGAAGTCAGCTATAAGAGCCATTAGTCAGCGTCCTATTGGATTCTATACGCCTTTCTCATAACTCAATAACAAAACTTCGATACTTGAACGAACATGTCAACTTAACCATGAGTTCCAGCACTCACACAATTGTTGATGTGTAAACATCTATGCCGCCTGTGTAGGGTAAACTACAAACTTGGAAATTTCTGTAGCACACTTTGTGCTGTTACACGTTATGATACGTTGAATTATATTGGATACGTTCAATATTGGGTACGTTTCTTCATACGTCAAACTAAATTGGGTACTTTACTTCGTACGTCAAACTAAATTGAAAGGTCGAATTGAGTTTGGTTTCAAATTTTGTTGACAGTTCTAACTCGCCGCGTGGTGTAAATGGTGTAAAATCACCAATTGAATATTTAAGACCCTGTTTAGATTTGAAAGATTGCGTCCGGACTGGTGTCTCTCATCGTGTTTACATTAGAAACTTTGAGGCACCTCAAAATACATTGAAACAACAACGATTTTGACATTGCGCACATTAAAACAACAACAAATGGGACTCATGAGTCTGGTTTTTATGATTTTTCGCCCCTCACGAGAATCCTCACCCAAGGCTTCTCTGGCCAATCAACTGCCGTGATACCGAACTCAATCTTACCAATCTAAACAGCGTCTAATTTGATGTTTACACATCTTAACCGTGAGTCCCGGCACTCACACTTTTTTTTAGTTATTGCCTATTTTAATCCTAATGAACTAGTTTTCGATTATAAGTGCGATTTCAAGGTAACTACATTTTCTTCGTCTCTGTACCCCGAATTGTTTCCAAAATATACTTTTTCAAAATTTAGCAATTATAAATAAATTTATAACATAAGATTTTTTAAATATGCTAAAAAAAACTTGCATATTGTTATGTAGTTATATAGGTACCGCTAATTTTTGTCCTACAAAAAAATTTAAAAAAAAAGGGCCGGGTGAATATTCAAAAAATATCCGTTTAGATGGTAATCAAACAAACAGACGATAACAATTGCGATACCTAATTTTTCATCTTTCCTATCATCGCAATGTGTAGTTTCAAAATTTCGAGTTCGATTTTTTTGTACCCAGTAAATGATGTACATCGATATTTTTGTATGTACATATTATATGTATGTGCATCGAAAGTAAGTAAGTAATTCATTTTTATTTACATTCAAATTTTAACAATTTTTATAAAGTTTTGAATTTATTAGCTATGGCTATGCCGTCAGCCAGGTTGACAAAAGTTTGAATGTTTTTCTTTTAAGTATTACAATTTTAGTATTTATTATTATTTTTTTTTTTTTTTTTTTTTTTTTTTTTTACTCAATGATAGATTGTAATAATTTTAAATTTGATTGTATTGTTCAAGAAAATTCTATTATAAGTAACATTCTGTATTTATAGATTGTATTTAAAAAATTAATTAGTTTCTTCCAATCATCTCCATTCAGCATTTCAACGGTTTCTTTCATAGAAAGTGTTGTTTTTTGAAAAAAAGAACGTCTTTGAGCACTAAAGATTGGACAGACGCTTATCAAATGGAAACAGTCCTCTTTTGATTTCAAGTTACATAGCGAACAGAATTGGTTGAAGCTCCCGTTGTATGGATTGCCATTTAAGGCAAGCACCTCACATCTCGTTTTGAAGATAATAGATATATCCGTGTAACTCAGAGAATCTTTGAAATAGTTACTATTACCGAGATTAAAGTTAAGTTGACTGTATAATAATCTGCTGCTGGATTCCCGTGCTTTTGTTATTAGTTCGTTCCTCATAAAGTCTTCATTCTTTTGTATAATGTAGTACAACTTTTCTTTCAATAAACTTAAATTGTTGAAATCTACATCGAAAATTTCTCCACAAGTATTTCCGATACACTGCCATTTTGCAAGCCACCAGTCTTTGTTTCGTACCTCATATAGAAGCATTTTTTTCGCAAGCCTATTGTTTTCGTAAGTATTACAGACTTTAATTATATAGTCAGCTTGTAGTTTCAGTGTCGATGTTAAAATTTTTGGCAACCCAGTTTCTAAATATATGGCGTAGTCTGGTGTATTTTGCGGAATATTGAACAGTTTTTTTTAAAAAGTTTCTGTAGAATCTTTCAATGCCCTCGTATTCATCAGCCCCCCATACCTGCGATCCATAACAGAGTGTAGATTTTACAACAGTATCAAAAATGTTGTATTTTGTCGATAAGACAATGTTTTTGTTTGAAAAAATATTTTTCCACGTTACATTTAGCAAGCTTTGACAACTATTCGCTTTTTCAAGCAAATGCTTGCTAAAGTCTAAAGTTGGATTCAGCTTCATTCCAAGATATTTTACTTCTTTTGATGTTTCTATTAGATTCCCTTCATAAAACCAATTTCTTCTATTCAGCGAATTTGAAGATCGTGTAAAAATCATAATTTTCGATTTCTCGGTGTTTATGGTTAATCCCCATTTTTTGCAATAAGTTGCGAGTCTGTTTATCATAAGTTGCAGGTTCTCTGGAGATTCGGACAAGAGCACAAGGTCATCGGCATACAAAAGGACGTTAACTTCTGTATTCGCAATTCTTATATTACCGGGGAGATCCTCTGCAACGTCATTTATGAACAACGAAAAAAGCATCGCACTAAGCAGACAACCCTTTTTTACACCAGAAGTAGTTGCAAACCATTCTGAAAGTTTCTCGCCGTCCCAAACAGCTGCATTCGTGTTGGTGTACATTTCTTTCACCACTTTCAGGAACTTTGTCGATAAACCAATGGATGAGAGCTTGTACAGCAGCGCATTTCTATTGACAAGATCGAAGGCCGCTTTAAAATCGACGAAAAATTCGTACACTTTTTTGTTTCTGGCTTGAAACGCTCTGATGATCGAAGAAAGTGTAAAAATTTGATCTATTGTTGAATAGTTTTTTCTAAATCCAGCTTGTAGGTCAGATAGTATGTTGTATCTATCAACCCATTTTTCAAGACGTTCCACAAGGATACCACAGAATATTTTTGCTATTGTATTCATAAATGAGATACCTCTGTAATTTTTTGGTACATCTAGTGATCCTTTTTTATGAATGGGAAATATAACAGACTTCTTAAAAGAGGAAGGGACATCGGCACTTGAGAAGACCTTGTTAAAAAGTATACACATACGGTTTAAGAATGTTGGTGTTACGTTTTTATAAAATTCATATGGAATCCCATCATCACCAGGTGCTTTTTTAATTTTTGATTTCTCAAGAACCGTTTTTATTTCTTCAACTGTTATGTCAGCATCCATAATTTCATCGGATGTTAACATTTCTGCGTTGGCGAAGGAAAGATTAGTGTCGATTGCCAGCAAACGTTTGAAGTGTGATGCTAAGATCTCTGCAGATATTCCAATGCCTATTTTGAAGGTTATGCCATTAATCTCCTTAGCAATTTTCCAGAAATCCTTCGTGTTTTTAGTTTGGACTAATCGAAGTGCTTGTTCATTTTCATAAACTTGTTTCTTTTGTAAGCATAATTTTTTATAACTAGCATTAGCTGAATTGTACCAGACACGTATTTCCGGATTGTTCGTTAAACGAAAGGCTTTCAATAATGTAAATGACTTTTTCCGAGCTTTCCAGCAATTGTGGTCAAACCATTTTTGTTTAAATGTGTTTTGGTTCAAGATCTTATTGGTTGTTGCAGCTCTTATACATCCTGTGAGATGATTACATAGCATTTCAGCCGACTCGTCTAACAGACCGTCATTTGTAACAAGGTTATCTAATGTACATTGATACAAACTTACATTTTCATTTTTCCAACACAGACGGGGTAGTAGTTGTAGATTTGTTTCCTGGCTTAAAGCTTCGTTTGTAAATTCAACGACGATAGGCATATGATCTGAGTAGTTTTTGCTTTGTACTTCGAAACGCGTAACTTGTTTAATCCACTCGTTATTTACAGCGCAAAGATCAATGACAGAGCATCCCTGACCTCCAATAAACGTGTAGTTCCCTTCCATATCCCCATCTGTAGAGCCATTTAAAATTATCAAATCATACATTTGTAACATTTGGAGTAATTCCGATCCATTCTTATTGTTAACGACATCCTTTGAATTTCTGGTTGAAATATCTAGTACAGAGTTTGTAATGTGTTGAATAGTTGAAATTTGCCAATTTGAGATTCTTGCATTGAAGTCTCCTGTTAAAAGGACACTCTTGTCGGCAAGAAGTTGCATTGTATGGTTTAGCCTTTCAAAGTCGTTCATCCACTTATTGCAGTTTATATAATACGGTACGATGCACAAGTTTCTGTATCGAACACACTGGACAATTGTTGTTCCACCGCAAACATTAAAGTCATATATATTCAACAGTGTTGAACGTATGCCAAACAAATTTCCTCCACTTGCGCGACCCTTAATTGAAGTTTTGATTGCTTCACACCAATTTAGTTTAAACCCCCCAAAATATTTTTTAAATTTGTCAATGTTTTCATTTGTTACATGTGTCTCATATAAGAAAAATATATCAAAATTCTTAACATAATTAAAAAAATCAACGAATAAAATTTTATTATTTAAGCCTGATATGTTATAAGATAAAATTTTTAAAGTAAAAGTATTAATTTGGCTGACGGCATTTACATTTCAATTTCTACTACTATTTCGAGTGCCATGTGACATCCCTGGCGTATTTACATCGTTTGGTCTAAATTTATACAATTCATTTTGACATCTCTCTGACAGAATACTATCCCTGATACTTGTGACAGCTTCAAAGTTAAGATCGCCAAAAGTGTTTTGAAGTTCAATTTCTCCATTTAGATTTTTATACATGAGAAAGTTATTCTTGTTTAAATAAAATGATTTTTCACCAATCGACATTACATTATTTGTTATTTTAATGACCTCCGTGGATTTCTTTTCTTTAATAATTTTGCGATATCCGAGGAGAATTCGATGTTTGAGTTGCGCTTGTTTACTCAGATCGCGTTGGATGTAAACACCTGTGTTCTTCAGTTTGGCAGCGTTTTTCAACATTTTTGTTGCAACATTGTTTGACCCAGCATTAAGTTTGAGTTTAATTGAATTGTTGTTTTCGCTTAATTTGATAGCCGGTGACATTTGGGGTGCTTCGTTGCCCAATAAAAGTTTGGTTATACACTCGACGCGTTCTTGAGGGTGTTCGCAATCACCAGGAATGGAGAAAATTATGTTTTTTCCTCTTATTTCACGGCTTTGCAATTCCAGTTCTTCCTCGAGCACACAACAACGCAATTCGTACGCTTTCATTTTCTGGGAAAGCTCTTGATTCTGCTGTCGCAAATTGTTTATCTCTTGGTTCAATTTACCAATATCATCTTTCGTTGCCACATTCACTAGGGCTGCTTGAAGCGAGTTGTCGATAATATTCTTGATTTGTTGGAAATCCGATTGAGACATAGACATTGTTTGCTGATTTTTAGAAACTTTTTGGAATTTGTGTGTTATACGTGCGATTTGGTTTTCTTCCGGTGATGTTTGGTTTATTTTCCTCTTTTGGTCAGTCATGTGACACTATTGTCTGGTAATGATTCTGTCTTACAATCTATCGTTACCTGTGATGTTTTTGATTACTGTGGTTTTGTTTAGGTTTAATTTTCAAAATATATCACTTTATAGATTTAAATTGGATTTTAAATATTATTAAAAAGATAAAATTTATAGAGCGATTTTAAAGTTAACTTTTCACTTTATAAGCAGTGTTGCATCGAAAGTATAAATCGAATGCTCAGCAGCTGAAGTTTACGTTAACAAAAAAAAAATGTAAGCTCCTATTTCTATACTATTGGTATTTCAACTACACTCCGAGTTTAATTTATTAATTATATTATTGACAGCCTGATATTATGCAACAATTTTTCTGTATGTACAATGTACATATGTACATACATACATGGTCGTTAATTGGTTGTTTGATAGTGATTTTAGATATGCAATTTTGTTCATATTTGAATGGAAATTAAAAACAGGTTTTTTTTTTTATTTACAACTTTGCATCCAAGGTTAGGCTGACAACCAAAACAAAGAACTAAGCTATCACTAATTGGTAAACATAGAAGAAAGTGTTAAAGAATAGCTTTTTACAGAATTAAATATACATATTCGACATCCTTTAGAATAGTTATATGCTTTTGAATTAGTATAAAATAAGGATATTAATTAAGGGAGAGTGAAAACTACACATATGTATGTAGGAAAGAAGTGACAAGTTTTCGACAGGTATCGTAAACTCTGCGTACAAAGCCTTTCCAAAATTCTGTGAAAAATTGTAACTGTACCTTTATAGTGTTGTGTGATAAACATATCTTGAACAGCTTAAACGAGACGCAAAAATATGTTTCAGTTGATTGTATACTATTATATGTTTAAAAATGTTATCTTTAACAGTATAGAATTTTTAGTGTCTATTTTGCAACAAAAAAATAATTAACAATAAATAAATAAATAATAATTAATAAATAAAACAAAATGTCATTATTGGACCACATTCCGTCAAGAATATTACTTTAAATATTTACTTAAAAGATGAGAATTGATTTAAAATAAAAACTTTCTTCAGTGACGTAGCGTGGAAGCGCCCAAGGGGGTACAAGCCCGAGGGCCTAGAGGGAAACATGTTTTTTTTTTTTATTTTAAAGAGTCACTGACATATTATACAGAAATTGTTACAATCACAATAAATCTAAAAAAAAAAAAAATATTTGATTGACAAAATAACATTTTTTTGCGGTTAACATTTTTATTATGTTGTGTCTGGATCAAAAATAAGTAGTGTGGGTAGTTATTTTACATAAATATATTGGTTGGAAATGTGATTTCTTCTTTGTGTTCATTACAATGCAGGAAAAACTCATATGTCTTCACAATTTTCGAGCAAAGAAAAAATCAGTGCTGAAATATTTTTTAGGCAAAACTCTGAATAAGTGTTGGTTGATGCAGCATTTTTGTATGGAGTTATGTTAAGAACCTAATTTCCTAAATGAAATAGCGTCAATATAAAAATGTATAAATACTAAAAGATGTTTTTTTTAGAGGTATGTATAGAACTTTGAAATGGAATAAAACAAAGATGATTTTATTTTTTAAATTGACATGAAATTTACTTTATTCGAAAGATAATTTTCTGGCATTATAATTTAAATATTCTTTTTGACATATGACCGCCACGGCTGGCTCAGACGTAGTCTAATCTGGAGGTCCAATTTTCGATGACTTTTTCCAACATTTGTGGCCGTATATCAGCAATAACGCGGCGAAAGTTGTCCTCCAAGTGGTCAATCGTTTCGGGCTTATTGGCATTGACTAAGTCGCTAGTCAATCCTCACAGAAAAACTATGCGCTTACCAAACGTTTCCTTCAATAAATCAATTGTGGCACGAGCTGTGTGACTTGTTGCGCCGCGTCGTCTTGTTGAAACCACAGCTCCTGCACATCATGGTTGTTCAATTGATGATGAAGTGAGTAATCATGGCTGTATAGCGGTCACCATTGACTGTAACGTTCCGGTCAACATCGTTTTTAAAGAAGTACGGACCAATGATTCCACCAGCCCATAAAGTACACCAAACTGTCAGATTTTCTGGATGTAACAGCGTCTCAATAATGGCTTGAGGATTATCTGTACTCAAAATCCGGCAGTTCTGCTTATTGAGGAAGTCATTCAACTAAAAATGAGGTTCATCGCTGAACAAAATTTTCTTGTAAAAATCGGGATCAACAGCAATCTCTTTATTTTACATACGTTGTTCAGGCATCAGTCTATTCATGTTAAAATGCCAAACCAAACAAAAAATAAATCACTTGACAGCTGACAAAATGGCCGCCAGTTAAAATAGTGTTGCCAACTTAAAGTTCTAAGTTCGCCAGTAGGAAATGAAAATAAAAATCTGAAAAATTAGGGAGTTATTTTTCTTCATTTGGACCCATCCAAGATGAAATTTTTTTGTGACCCATAGAATAACAATTTCACGGGATATTTACGTCTAAATGAATCTTTTATTTTCATTTTACAACTTAAAGTTAATTATTAAAAAGTGTTAGTACTTTAAATAATAAATAAATATTAATTGATTTAAGTTACTGTGTGCCCCGGGAATTTTCAGAGTTGTCCTATGTTGAGGAACTTTCGAAACTTAATTTATTTTGAACAAAAAAAAACTCTTAATTAATAGAAATACATTTTTGATAAATTCTCAATTTCTGGCGATGTTTTGAAAAAACAAAAAATCAAACTACTACAGAATTAATTCTTTAAGGTGCCCACCTGTGCTACCTGAGCGCCGAACGTATCATTGTCATTTCGTTGCTTCTAGATAACACTTGACCGGGAAGTCACCTTTGCCGTTTGACCATAAACTTGGAGGACCAGACCCTTTGTATGACTCCCAAACTTGAGGAACTAGATAAACCTCGCATTATCTGTCCGAACTACGAATATGTAGTATAGTGATTATTTAAATAAGATGTAGGAATGAGAGAGAGAGTGAGAAGTGGAATACACATTGTTAATAAGTGCTCTAGTTTTTTTTAAATATATATTAAAAATTAAAAAAAAAAATAAGCAAAACTTTGTTGTATTTATAAACTAAATTGTAACTTCAGCAAATTAAAAAAAGTCTCAGAAAAAAGCAAGGTATAGGAATTATTTAAGTTTTAAAATCCAACCATAAGACCGGCGTATTTTTGCTGGACCCAAGAGATAATGGCTTAGCAATGCTTTGTGAATCTTTTAATTAAAAAAATATTGTAATTTTAATGGAAAAAATAAAAGACATTATCTATCTAAAACAAAAAAAAATGTCTAATACGCACATAGGAATGTTAAAGAGTTTTAGGTCACAAGAGTTTGGATCTGTCCGAGCTTTTGCGTCACTTAATGTAATTTTGCTTATTTTTAATAATATTGTTTTATATGAATCATTGGTTGACTACTTTTTCTAAATGTATAACAATCTTTAGTGAAAAGTTAAATAAATATTTTCTTTCAGTGTAATCAAATTTAATCAATAACATAAAACATTTTAGTAAAGTTTAGTTTAAGCAAATCAAAAAGTACCACCCCAAAAAATATTTACATTATGCATGTATACCTGCCATAGGAATAGGACTATCATTACGAATAAAAACTTTGAATGTATTTGCACTTAAATCGCAGAAGGACAGAGAAGCAGTACCTATACTTATTAAACAACATTCGCGATTCCCGGGTAAAATTTCGACCAGCGGTATGTAATGTAAGTATACATATGTATGTACAAAAAAAAAATCCTCGACTTCTCGTTCATCGTGTTTAACACCTTTTTTCTCATCTCGTACCTAACTATCTCTGTCACTTTTTTAGTATTTTCTGACATTTTTATTTTTTTTTTGTTTTTTATCTGAGAACTTTTCTATTATAGTACGTAAAGTTGACGTGCTGCTCTGATGCAATAGGATAAAACATGAAAGAGAAATCCAGGTCCTTTCTTCGTTCGCTATAGATTTTTGTATATCTCAAAGGTATAATGAAATACACGCACATCTAAATACATATGTATGTATGTGTAGTAAAGGCATCCCAGTTTCTATTGAATAATTCACAATTTTGTTTGTTCTTTTCTTTTGACAATTCGGCTTAAGAATGAAGGACATCAAAAGAACAAAGGACACTCCTGAGTGACCACTATAGGGTTTGTGTTTTGGAAACGTATGGTACAATGCTTTTTCAATATGGGAATTGGAATACCTACATATGTATTAAAGTTTTTTCTTTTTGTCCAAAATTTTCTACTATTCAAACGATGTGCAAATGAACTATTTGAATAAAAGAAGAACAATGCAAAACATGTCAACAAAGAAAAAGGTTAAAAATGTAATCAGTACCTACTTTGATCTTTTCGTTTTTTGTTTTTATTAGGGAAACATCTGAAACAATGAACTTGTATATGAAACTATGTTTAGTAATTCATTATGATAAAACAAAGAAATCATCATGGGACACTATAAAAAAACTTTAAATTGTTAATTCATTTTTTAACTTTGCTTAAGTTTTTAATGCTATTTGTTTTGTATGAAAAAAAAACAAATTTTATAAAACAAGAAATTAATAGTAATTTAAATAACGTTTTCTTTTCAAATTCTTTCCTAGCTAAAACTATGATGACATTATTATGAATGTTTATTTATTTAACATTTAAAAACATATTTCAATTGAATGGAGATCCTGATATCATATAAAATTCAAATTGTTTATATGTATTTAAAAAAACCCTTGAGCAATCACAAAATTAAAATCTAGTTCTTCTTCAATTACTTCAAATAAAACAATAAAATCTATTAAACAGTATCTAATATTAAAGTCCAAAAAAGTACCATTATTAACAAAAAGAAGAAATTTATTTAAAAAAAATCCCAAATACTTAACTAAAAAAAAAGAATTCCAAACCGTACATCCAATGTTTTCCTGCATTAAAACCAAACAAAAAAAAAACTCAGTAATGAGAATGCAAATACAGGGGCGGATTTTGTTCGGCGGCGCGGCTAGGCTGCGAATTTTTCAATAGTAAAAATAAGACAACCATTTTTTTTAAATTTTTGTTTATGAAGTGTATTTTCCCCAACACCGTTATGTTACAACGCACGATAGAAGAACGACTTGAACCGAAAACAGGTGTGGAATCATGTAAGGTGATTTGCGATAAGTGAGAATCACAATCAACCAATTCAGTCTGTGTAAGATGATTTCACCTTCGATAGCAAAAGAGCTATCACAGCAAAAATGTGATTGTCATTTTCCAACAAATTCGACGTTTCTGCCACAGTACGACTAGAGTTACCACGAGTCTACCAAAAATGTACAACTGTTTCTAAGTTAATTTTTTTAACCATTCATATAAACATAAATAAACATTCCTGTGACCAAAACAAAAAAAAAAGTGTGAATGCCGGGACTACCGGTTAAGATGTGTAAACATCAAATTAAATATTAAAGTGATGGTTTTACATCATGCCTGATTCACAATACGACGAGGAAACGGGACAAGTGCGTGACGTGAATTTGTCGCAGTTGTCAAACCAATTTCAAGCAATGAAAGTATACCGTTGCAGCGTTGCCGAAGTGGCACGATCGTGCTTTTTTAACACGAAAATTTAATTGTAGCACGGTGGCACGAAAAAATTCTATATGACATTTTATACTTTAAATAAAGCGAATTTTGAAGAAATTTAAAAAAAATTCTTCTAAATGGCAGAAACTCTTATTTTTTGACAATACATGAATAAAGCAAATTATTTTTTTCTAATTTTTTGTGGAACTTTACCCTGTGCCACACTTTTTTTTTAAATATACATACGAATTTGCATACGGCACGTTTTTTTTCAAAATGGCACGTTTTTTCTAGAAAATGTGGCACAGAAACTTTTGTATGGCCGGCAACGCTGTACCAGAGTATACATAATAGAGCGTTTCTCATCGTCACGTCACGCCAAGAGTTCGAAAAATTGAAAAAAAGACACGATAAGACGTTCATTTTCTTCATTTGACAAGTGACAAAGAAAGAAAACAAAAAAACACAGATGACCACTGCATCTTTACTGGATGGTAAGGTACTGACACTGTTTTTTTGAATTTTGAATTTTAATACGATCTCACTCTTTTTGAAAATATTTTTTATAAGCTTCTGAATCCCTTCTTATAATTTGACGTTTTAAAGGGCATTTTTTTCTTCAAAATGGTATCTTTTTTTAATTTTTGAAATCTTTTTTTTTCGAGGTTGCAGTCTTTATTTGTGTGCTGGATTATTACTAAACATTTATTGCACGAGTTTGTTTCTATTCGTTTTGTACGAAGTATTGATACCGTTTTAAATAAAAAAAACTCTCAAGACTTTACGTACTATTGCGTTTAAGCTCATTCTGACATCCACGGTACTGGCATTCAGAATTTAAAATAACCTTTTCTCAAACTTCTGAGAAAAATAATTTTCGAGATAATTTTAACTTATTTATCCGACTTCAAAAGAAATAAAATATTTTAAAAATCACGCCTAAAAATATAATAACAAGTTTGGATAGCACTACTGACAAGTAATTTTGTGACACAATTTTTTAGAATAAAAACAATTATCTCTTACAGCACAATTACCTTGATAAAAATAAATTGACTTTTGTTAACAATAAATAAATAGTGTCTTATTCAAATGTCACCGCACAAGCGACATCAAACTAAAAAAAAGATGGCGGTTCAGCGGGAAATGTTTTGAATTCAAAAATTAAATTAAATTCGGGGGCAACTTTCAATTACGATTATCTAATTCAAGAGCAAATATTTTGACTTGATATTGCCAAAATTTAATCGATCTAATATTGCACTTAAAATAATCTGACGACAACGTTTTTATTCAATGATGTATTTAGTAGCAAATGGTAGATTTAATTAGAAAAATAAGAATGGGACATGACACGGTACTGATATTTTGAGTATACATTTTTAAAGTAAGGGGAAAGGATAGAAAATTTTTAAATAACATTTAATTTAAATCCTAAATTCAAACCAGAAATTCATGAGAAATCATTAAGTTACAAATAAAGCAGTGGACACATAGAATCACAGTTGGCAGAGAATCACCCACATATAGGGTACTATATGAATATGTTTGGCAAATTTAAATAAAATGAATTTGATAATTTAGTTTGTTTTAAACATTGAATTTAAAAATAGTTTTAGAAAATGACCTTTTCCTCCTAGCAGACAGCCCAAAAATGCTTCAGGAAATGATTGACAAATTGACGTCAATCTTAATAAATCTAAATGTATGGTTTTCCGACAAGGTATACGTTGCCCAGAAATAGTACATCAATGGTACGGAAATAGAAGAGGTAAACGAGTACAAATATCTCGGGGTTCTTCTTACCTAAAATCTTAAATACAATAAACATTTGGAAGCTAAACTTGAGAGCTCAAAAAGTGCAATAAATATGACGTGGCTATCGTTCATAAAAAATCCGAATATTGGGCCCTATCGCGAACAAGATTTCCCTGGAAATATTTCCCACGTTCGAAAAATTCGTATCGTGAACGGTGTTCGAAATTCCCCTCGGAATTTATTGCTGTCGTGAACAATATTTCCATGGGAAATTTGTTGTAATTTCTCTGGAATTTTTCCGCATTTATTTTGGTGGAGAAATTAAGGCAAGACGGAGCAATGTAAGTTCAATTGAAACTTTTTTGATAAATAAACACAATTTTATTATGGGACGAACTCAACAAATCGAAACCAAATAGAACTGCTGGTCACTATTACAGATATAGAGACTGTATTTACTACCTACATGGAAAAAGATTTGGCAAAATTTGGCCGAAATGCATCTTCATTTGGATTACCTTCTTGCAGCAAAAAATGCAAAGCCAAGGAAAATATCAATCCTGGAAGTTTATATTTTTCGAAAAAATATAAA
Source organism: Epistrophe eligans (assembly GCA_951394125.1). Lineage (NCBI taxonomy): Eukaryota > Metazoa > Arthropoda > Insecta > Diptera > Syrphidae > Epistrophe > Epistrophe eligans. The sequence goes on from OX596028.1 coordinate 30,233,524, forward strand.
TTTTTCTTTCTTTGCTCTTCCGCGGTTTGAATTTTGATCCATTCTGGACAAAGCTTTTCCTCGAAAATCTTAAGTAAGTTCGACAACTTGACTGGACAAGACCTACATCGTGGTCCTTGCCGACTCCTCTTTGGTACCCACTTTCAACAAAAAAAAACACAGACATGCACTAAGCCTGACGATGTGTGGACAGTGTTTTCAGACGGAGGCATTTTGTTCTTCTGCGAAATTTAACACCTCGTTCAAACAGAAAAATCTAATTGGCAACATGAAAAAATTCAATTATTTTGTTTGTTGTGCACCCTAGTAAGGAATCAAAGAGGACAATTTTATGCAATTTTATACAATTCAGTTGAAATGAACGCACCCAATATTTCTTTCTTCAAATGGATGGGGAATTTGTTTGGGATATTTTGTTTTATTGTAAAGGGAATTTCAACTCAAATTTAATTTTTTTTAATTATGATCCTTTGATAACACTGCACACAATTCGAAATTGATCTCCGAAAATAATTTTGTTTTTTCAATGTCGGTAGTTTTTTCCCTTGGAAAAATTTATTCCGAGGGAAGTTCACGATAACTAGAAATATCTCTGGGGAATGAAATATTCCGTGGGAACTAAAATTCCCCGGGAGATTCCCGATAGAAGTAAAAGTACACTGGGATGATCATTTGGGCTTGGCACACAGATCACAGTTTTATGATGAATACGCCAATTTAAGATACGATTCACTATACTTTGATAACAGGCTGAAAGTTAAATGGATTTCACTAATTTTTAAAGCTAGAGGAGGTCTCCTTAACATAAATGCACGAGCATTCAAAAGCAACACTGATGGAATTTGTTCTATCTGCAACACTGATGAACCTGAAAAGACATTCCACCTTACAGCGAGATGTCCTATTTACAAAGCTATGCGTAAAAATCACCTGGGAAAAGAAGTGTTAACAAAGGACGAATTTTACACCTTGCTGAATGGCCAGGACTATGAGCGTCTCTACCTTTTTCTATCAAATACATTAAATTATAGATATTTAATTATAAACGAATATAGTTAAATCGTTCTTGCAGAATAATATACAACTTTTAACTTGCCAATCTGACATACAACAAATAGTTATTGTCATAATATTCTAAATCTTCATTAAATTGTAGTAAACTCCAACTGTTATTATTATTATAAATGGTCTTTAATGTATCAATTACTTTTGTAAATTATGTTCTTGTATTACAAATAAAATATTATCATTATTATTATTATATTATATTTTTCAACAACATAGATATTATACGTATTGTCAAAATGATATCGTACGGTCGTTTTCGTTTTGCTTGTTTTTTCTTCTTAAGGTATTGACCTAATGATACCACCAAAACTGACCTTTTCTCATTAAAGTTTCCGTTTCATTCTATGCCCGTTTTTTTATTTCTAAAAAAGCTTTCTCACTTATTATAAATTTTGACATTGATGAAAAATCAGTCAACCTGAATAGAGTCCCTTCAACTTTCTGCCAATATCAAACGGCTATGACAAGAGGAACTTTATAATGACAAAAAGATATACACTTGGAAAAGTTGGCATTTGGAAGTAGGTACCCTAAAACAAGTATTTATTATTTTTAATTGACTAATTCGATCTCCACATTTCCGTTCCGCTGCAATAAATAGAACGAGGAGTATACTACCAACAATTCTGAACATAATGAAGTCGAAAAATTGCAAAGGTTTTTTTATCAAGAGATGCTTTTCCTTACCCAGTAACACACCAAATTATGTGATTAATTTAGAAACAGGACTTCCAAAAGCCTTCCTTTCAACAGTCGAACTTCATTTCAAATACATCCAAAGAGTCAGCACCCTTCCCGAAAACAGACTACCGAGAAAACTTTCAGATGTCATCGTTAGAAAGCAGATTTACAGGGCAAATGAGTGGTCAGAACTCTTTAATGAGGTCAACATCGAGTTTAACAGGTCAACAAAGTCTGAGTGGAAAGCATTACATATAGAAACTTGCACAAAACTTATAGAAAGACATTGGACGGAACATACAAACAGAGCACTCCAATCACGCTTCCACGACGAGTATTGCAACCTGAACTATGCCGAGGTGCCAAACTACTTCGAAGACAGTAACTCACGCAAGATGATTAGCATGGTGTTAAAGTCCAGGTGCGGATTGCTCAATCTCAATGCAAGAGCATTTAGAAGAAATTCAGTAGGCATTTGTACGATCTGTAACATCGATGCTACCGAAAATACATATCACTTTGTTGGAGTGTGCCCTTGTTTTCGGACATACAGGAGACAATTCCTTGGAAGTGAAAGCCTTAACCGTGAACATTTCCTCGAAATTCTCAACGGACAAAATTATATCAAACTTTACAATTTCCTAAAAAACGCTTTAGATATCAAAACCTAATTATAAACGAATATTCTTAAAAGTACATACATATAAATCAATCGCTAAGTTTTAATGAATTTATTACAGATAACACTTTAACCTGACAGGTAACTTAAAAAGTTATTGTCATTTAATTAAATTTTAACATAATGAAAACAAGCCTTTGTAAAAACATTCTGAAAATAAATTTTTTTATCTATCTATCTACCTATCTACCTACTACCAACAAAATATACATAGCCTTAAATCCAAAGACATATATTCATCGATGTTTAACAAGCCCAATTGACAGAACAATAGGCAACAAATCGACAGGATGGACTTGAAAAAAAAAAAGAAAAAACTTTAAATAAAGGATTTGTTATTACTTACCCTATCATTACACAAGTAAACCAGAAAATAGTCCAAATATATTCAAAGTCGTCTGAATTACTATTTTGACCACTGTTTCTTTTGGATTTCACTTTTTTTTATAAACAAAAAATTATCACGAAACCAATTTTCAGTTATAGAAACCAACCTTCTTTTAGTATTTTTTTAAAAGCGCAACACGTTTACACGATAGCAAATTCCAAACATAAAAAAAAATAAAATAAAACCAAAAAAAAACAGACGACAATGTGGAGACAACACACAAACGTCAACCTTCTACTTATTGTTGTTGATATTGTATTTGTAAAGCTATAGGTATTTTTATTTACAGTCAACAGATACGTTTTGTGTTGTTGTGTGTGTTGTGCTCTTCTACTCGATTACTTTTCGTTTATCGAAAAGGACTCTTAACACGCGAAATAAACAGCAAGGTGACATACAAAGCAAATCAAATCACCACATTAATAGATGGCCTTTATCAAATATCCGTAATAGATACAGTTGTGATATGTTTTACTTTATTATAGTTTTTTTTTTTTTTTTTACTGAAACCGTTTCTTGCAAATGAGATGCATCCAACTTTATATTTAACCGTCGGAAAAGTGTACTGAAATGAAAGAATGTTTAAAAAAAATTAATTATTTTTCATGAATCAAATACGAAAACGTCCTACAAAATAAAAAACAAAGTAAACAAAATGTAAAAAAAAAAAAAAATTAATAAAGGACCAAAAGGACTCGTGGATAATCTATGGCATAGATATAGGGTTTTGGCTAGTTGCCCATTTTTTAAATATTTTTTTTTTTATTTTGCTACCATTGTGACGATGACGACGAGGATGAGATTGAAATGGAGGGACTTTCCATTGAGTCCAAGCATCAGCAAGCGGAAAACAAACACAAAAAGAAGTAAAAATACGAAAGGACGAAGCAAAAACCGGAAAATATGACCCAGAATCAAGAATCATATGCCACATGCACACACACACACACACACATACACACCCACATACTCTGGTAAGGACAACAACAAAAAAAATAAAATGTACGACTCGATGACGGATCCCTTACATTTGAACCAGTTACAGATTTTCATCCCCAAAAGGAAGAGACATTTTAAGGACAATCACAATGGTCTGTTTTTATATCATTAAAAACACAAGTTTCAGACCAAGGATATACGAATTTTATTGAAACCAATTTTGCTTGTTGCTTTTGTGTTGTAGTGTTAGTATAGTTTTTGGGGGGTTGACACATTCAACAGGACGATAATAACGATGACATGACATCTCGAACTTTGTCTTCCTATGCTGCGGGTATGTTATTATTTCAACATCCTTGAAATATTTTCAGTACAATATTGTCCCAAAGGGTGGGTGATTTCATCTTCCAAGCTTGTCTCCCTTCCCTCTCCCATTCCATTGGAGTGTCAAAAATTTACAATCAAAATTATGCACACACAGAGTGAGTGATATCAGGAATTAAAGTGAACACAAATAAAAAAAAAATACAAAAGGACATCCAACAGGGTTTGGCAGGATATTGAAAGTGTCAATGCAAATGCACAGCTACCACCACCGCCACCGCCACATTGGTGTAGCAGTTGGCAGATCCAGATAGTGTTGAAGGATACGATGAGAAAAGCAAAAACAAAAACGTTAAAAAAGCAAAACAAAATACGTGGAAATGTCAACCACCCGCTCACACCCTTCCAACCCCTTTTCAAACATCGCAAAAGCCATCAACGACCTAGCGCGCAATTACAGTAGAAAAGGAAAACCACGAGGATGGAATTACACTCGTATATGCTGCCGTGTCGGTCGTGTCGATGCCGATGTCTATTGTCGATGTCGATGCCGTCTGCTGCTGCGCATGTATTGGTTGTTTTTCTCTAACAAGTGGTCGTCTTTTTACAGCTAGATAGGTAGGTAATGTATTGTTGGTTCTTTGGTTGGTTGGTTCGATGGATGGATGGTGGAAAGTGGAAATTAATACTTACACTAACACAAATCGAGCTACTAATATTTTCAGGATGAAGAAAGGACGACCAGGAAATGAATTGGCGAAATGGACAAAAGGTGGAAGAAATCAAATTCCTATAGCATTTGATTTAAAGCAATTGAGAAAAAAAATATGTTGGCAAAATTTAAAATCCCAGCAGCACAACAATATGGCGCAAGGGAGTTTCCACAACACAACAAATTTGTTTTCGAAAATTATTGGAATCTTAAATTAAAGAAGGAATTCTCTTTGTCAATTTGAAGAAGAATATGACCGTCGTCGTCGTAACACACACACAAACACACATATGACAGCAGTTCCACGACCGAACGAACCATTTTGCAGGACATTATAACCATCAGACCACTGAGAAATCCTTCATAACACTCTAAGTTGAGGCGCAGCAAGATAAGAAACACAAAGACATGACTTTTTCGCATCTTGTTACATGAAAATTTACATTTTTTCACAAGCTATTACCTCGAGAGTCCTTTGTTGAAGGACTTTAAAGACTTTTTCAATTGATATCAAACGATTAACGATTAAATATCTGAGAAAATTTACGCGCACGATGTTAACACGGTATGGAGCAAAAACAAAGCCGAGAATTTTGACAGTCCGGAGGAAGAAGTTGAGAACGGAGCAAAAAAAAAAATAATGTAGAAAGTCAGCAGCAGCAGTTTATACTAATACTATTACACCTAGATAGCTGTATATTCATGTACAAAGGAGTGTGCAGCAAGGGCTGCGATGTGAATCCGCAGTTACAAGTTCAAAGTAAAATCTATGCATACAATCTCAAACAAATAAAAATGAGCTCCCATACTGATGATTTCGATGGTTTCTCATGAGAGTGATATAAATTCTCTTTATGGGGCGCAGAAGCGAAAATTAGGAAATCGCATATGCTTTCAATAGTGCAAACATTTCAACAGAATAATATAACCATCTGTATTCGAAAAATACATTTTCTTCTTATAATATTTAATTTATGTTTGAAAATAAAAAATAAAAAATAAAAAAATAAAATGAGGGCCACTATGGCGTATACGCAATATTTCATTGTCTCTTCTTTTTCGTGAGATTTCTTTTTGAAAACGAAAATATAAATTCTCTCCTTGGCGTAAATGACGTGTGTAACGTCAACATAATTCTCTCTCGGTTTATTTTTTTCATTCTTTTTTTTTTGTATTATTTTTTGAGAAGACCGGACGGAATGTTAATATGTAGATGTGCTGTTATTTTTCGTGAAGAAGAATTTGCTAATATCGGGTTGTGGATGAAAGGTTACATACTCATATTTATGAATATTTTCATCTATGTGTATATAAGTAGGATTTTTTTTGCGGTGGCTGTGAGTCATGGTAAAAACTGTTGCATTAATAGGAAATTCTGCGTTTGGCATTTTATAGAGAGTGGGTATAAAAAAAAGAGGGAGAGCGATATTTTTGGGAATTCTACATTGAAATCGAAGCCATCTTGTGGGCACTAGGAAAAGTTAGAATCTAGCATTTTCGAATGACGGTTGAAGGTTTGAAAAATTCGAATTAAACTGTTAGAAACTAGAAACCAGAAACCATTAATATCTTACACAGCCCAGTAAAAGGATAATGCATAGTCACACTTTTCTTAAACATAAAACATATACACAGGTATTTATGAAGGTAACTTAAATATACTGAGTTCAGAAAAGGGACCAAGCTTGTTGTGTTGGTAGTCTTGTATATAATCTTTTTATAGATAAAATAAAAATGTCAAAGGCATCCAAAATTTGACATATAATGGAATAGCTGTGCCCAGAAGTCTATCTTTAACCCTTTTTTGGACAGACCTTTAGCCGATTTAAGATTTTAAAGTTAAGCCAATTTGTTAATTCCCTATGCAATACACAGTGTATAGTCATAGAGGTTTAAAAAATTTGAATCACACACTCTCCCATTTCATAAGATTTTCAGGAAAAATATTAAAATGACCTTTTTAGTACACAAATCTAATTTATATTTTTAAAGTTTTTGATAAAAATGAACAAAGTCTCAATTTACTTTCTGGAGATTCGCTTTTGTTATTTAGTCAAACTAATTTTAAATATTTAACTACAAATTAATGCATAAATTTATTCAGATAATAAACGTAATTATGTGCCATTAAGGACTTTTTTCCGGTACTTTTCTTATAAATTTTACCGCCTTTATTTTACATTTAGATTAGCTCAAACTATCACACAACCATGTGTTTTTTTTTTCATGAATACTTATTAGAAAGTCAATGTTGTAAATCGTTCTTAAACTTGCTTTGTAGAGTTTTGTTCCATTTTGTTTTCCAGTTTGTGATGTATATATTATCTTCGTACACTTTTTTAAGCACTTATGTGAGTGGAAGATGCCATTTAAAATGATCTCCGATCATCAAGAGTTACCGGATAAGATTGTAAGCAGCTTCTTCGGTAGTATTTAAAAGCACAATTTGCGCATGCATTGCATAGTGCAAAGTAAAAAAAAAATAAAAACCAAAAATTGTTGAAAAATATTTGAATTGTTAAAATATCAACCTATTAAAAAAAGCTTACATTGGAATCTTCGCAAACATAGGTCTTTAAAATATTTAAAAACACCAGATGATGACACAATTATATAAATATCAGACAAGCGATTAAAAACCAATACGTGAGTAATTTAAAAATATGGCAATTTTGAAAAAAAACATCAACATTTTTCGGCAAAAATCTGGGTCACAGTTTTCTTACAATCTATGCTTCTTACAAGATATGCTTTGCAATTTCGCGAAGCCATTTGTGTGCATATGGCAATATTTTAAAAAATCATATAGAAGAACTTATTATTATCTTTTAATTGATAACCTTGGTTTTTTGGACAATTTGAACACAGCAAAAGATATTTTGAAAAATGGACCCTTGTATTGTCAGATTTTCGCTAAAATTGCTTATTCGTTTGCAATTTTTTAGCTAAACTAGTGTTTTGATTAAAACAAATTTAGTCTCATTTTAAAAGCATTAAAAATATCTTCCAATCGATACTTCGGTAAGATTCTGAAAATATATTGATTTAAAAAACAGTAAAAATACAGTTTTTCAACTCGTTTTTTCTTATAGTTATTTAAATAATTTTGTTCGTTTAATGATCCTTACTGACAAATTGATATTTCTAAATTCAAATTCAATCAAAAAAATAAATCATTAACAATGCATTTTATGTAAAACAATAATTTTTTTTAAACCTCTGTTTAAAAAAAAAATTATCAAGATTTAGTTCAGATACAAATCGTTTGCTTTAATTTTTTATCCAAGTGACCACCAGAGTGTGTATGAAAAGGAGATCTAGACATTGTGCATTTTTAGTTTGTAGTTATCCGATGTAAATGAAATCTGGTTTGCGGTATATGTTGATTGCTTGGTATCGGTGTAGTAGGCTTTTGTGTTTATTTGTTTTGTTATTTTTTTTTTAGAAATTCTGGTACGCACATAAAAAAGATTTTGCGAATCACATGAAAATGTTCTGTACTAAATTTTAAGCAAATCGTTCAACCCTTTTACAGAGGACCAGGCATATGGAACCCAGTGTTTCGGATTTCTTAACCATCGTAGAATTAGTTTTGATTAAAAGGAAGACCTCGAAATTTTTGTGTACACAAAACCAATACTTGCCCCATAGTCTATTAATATCCCTTTCATCCCTAGCTGACGAAAGACACACTGAAATGGTTTTTGCTGTAAAGCTCTATGCCCTGATTCTGCTAGCTATTGCAGGCACCAAATTTATTGTTTTTTTTTTTTTTTTTTCTAATTTCCTTTTATTTTTAATTTTGTACTAGCTGATCCGCCCGACTCCACACGGAATTTTTCATTAATTTTAACATTTTTAAAAGTGAAACAAAAAATTATGGGGACTTAAAAAAACCCTTTACACTCCAAAAATGTTTATATACACAACTGTAGCAATCTGAGAGCTTAACGCCATCTGTTGGAGATTCCATTTTCATGGGGGACAAAATTATCCAATTGTCAATTCCCAACTTTTTGGCAATGCTGCCATTTGTTCTCAATAGCGGCGTTTCTATTGGTCAGCATGTTCAACAAAATGGCTGGCAATGCATCGAATTTGATCTCTGTTCCTATAACTTGTAAGAGAAATCATCTTAGGTTTTAATGTCATAACTAGGACATTTCTAATGGGTTCTATGCAATAGGTCATAGAACGTGTCTTTGGTGTCATCATCTTTTTCCTCTGTGAATACGCATGCACTCATTTTGATTGATCGGATTGATGTGATTTATCATGAGGCGGTCTTCGAGATAATTGATCGTCAATACGTCTTGTTTAATTCAGCTTTTATTGACAAACTTACGCTGCTTATGTATTTTGTAACATTTACCATGTTTTTTTTTTTTTTTGCCTCTTTCCATTACATTTCTTGGATGGCATTCAAATCAAATTCACAGAAGTCTTGGGCCATCTCTAATTATTTAACTTCACGTGGATAATTATAAAGACGATCTCTTTGCCCACATACAATTTCAAAGTTCGTTGTTTTTATTTCGTTTTCTGGGCTAGCCATCAATTAATCTATCCGTAACCGTAGGATTGCTGTTGCAACTAAAAAAACTTTACCTGACTGGGAAGTCAATTTCATTAGAAGATAAGATTCCCAATCTTCTTCTGCAAAATAAAATTTTCAAAAATGTCATAGTAACCCATATTAAATGTTGCAATTTTTTTTAAAACCAAGTTTACTCATTCACAGTGGGTCGTTTCGACTTTTTTGGTTGCTAAAATCAGAACTCTTAAACGAATAAAGATAGCGTAACAATTTTTGTTTAATCTAAAAGGGAATTTTTGAGACTATCAAGCTGTTGATTTTAAAAAAATACAGGATGTTTCAGAATATTCTGTCGTAAAAAAGTATTTTTACTTAAAGCGATAGACATAGTTTGTATTTACTTTACAAAGATCAAAAGTTTAGATTTACAGTAACAGCAGAGTGTTTTAAAGCTATGAAATATTTGTTAATGCACTTTTTTATGTCAAAAAAAAAATTAAAAAAAAAAATTTCAAACTCAAACTTTCAAAAAATTTTAAAATGGGCTCACTTTTCAAGTCAAATCTGTCTAGCACAGTTCTATGCAACTTTATGGGATTATGTGTACAAATATATAAATATATATTTAATTATAATTATTATTATTAATTATATATTATATTATAATTTAAAGGCTAGAATTTGTGGAGTTTTTTTTGTAACTCAATTTAAAGTTGAAAAAGTGTGGCCAAAGGGGTGTTTCAAAAAACATTGAATTAAAAAGTTTTTAAATAAAGAAAAATAATCATTTTTTATTTTAATAATTAACAAATATATCAACCAAGACAAAAAAAAAAAAAACACAAGTTTTTCACGCACTCTTCTTGGTTTTTACATTCAAAACTAATGCATTTTTTCTACTTTGACTGACTCTACAAGCAAAATTATTCATCCAAACGAAAATTGATCATAGACGGACTACTGTGCATCGTTGTTATCTCTTAATGATGGCAAATTTTAACATCATCAAAATCAAACTAAACCTCATTTTCCGGCCCGGGTTCCCATTCGTTCATGTGGTGATTTTTTTTTTAGAAAACTATGATTTAATGCTAATTAATTTCTTAAACCAACTTTATTCCAATTTGATTAAGTCCTTGTTGTATCTTTACATAAGTAAAATGATATAAAATGTCCTTTAATTCGAACAAACCCTTTTATCCATGAGCACGGCAGCTACAAGGACAAAGGTGACGGTGGTGGGGTGTGTGTTCGAGTACTATGTGATGATATTCTAATGCTTTCAATTTGGCCTGTTGAATGTGCCTCGGATAGAGTGTTTCATTCACCAAGAGTATCCATAATTGAATGGAATAAGATTTTCGATATCACAGGAAGAATATATAGGGACTGTCGTTTCTTCATCCTTTTCCTTATATATGCGATATGTTTACCTAAATCAAACGTGGTAAATGTATATAACTCGTAAATGTACATATATACTCTAGAATTTTATCCCTCTATATGATTTGTTTGGCGCTTCAGTAGTAAAGTGCACTATAAGTCCTTTTGATGATGGGAAAACAATTGATTTTGCTTCTTAGTCGTGTGCATTATTAACTCGCTACACTTACCTCAAGATCTCGCGTCGCTGAAATAATCCTTGTGACGACGACGATGAACCATCAGCTTCAGTAAGGACACATCACAGCAAATGCGTTTTCCTGATATGCATATATTAAAAGATCATATACCTAAAATGCAAGGGGGGGGCTTCTGAGATATTTGTATGGCTTTGATATTACGATTCACTCTCATCCTTTGTTATATATCTACATTGTACATAGAATAAAATATTTTCTAGTGCTTAGTCTATTTTTCAACATCTCAGTAGCGGGAAAATGAAATTTATAAGTCATTTGCAGGATTCTCAGAATTTACAAGCTCGCACATGATTTTGTGATTTCAACCGCAGAACATTCCTTAAGGATTCGAGACTTTGGCAGAATCATCCATTTTAGATCTGACTTCATTGTTGAAACACACAACATTCTCATTTCACATTCATTCAAATGCAATGCATCAGCAGTGGTGAAGGTAAAGGGTTTGGTATTTTCAAGATAGCTGCGGTGCTTGTTGCTGTCCGGGTTAAAATTCTGGTTGAGATGATGTGCCCTTAGGCGAAGTTGCCAATAAAATACAAAAACATAAACACACATTCACCCATCACTCTGTATAACCTGAATTGCTAGTTAGATGATCCAAGTGAAACTGGGAAGCAACCTGATGATGATGTTTGTCAGGGTTACCAACATAAGAAGTTAATTGTGTTTATATAGTTTAGATTCAGTATCAATTAACTTGTACTCTTGTATATATCGGACGTTTTGATCATCGTAGTGTTGATTTTTATTACAATGTCGAAGTTTTGTTTTTACGAGGGACCAAGACTTTCTTTATGGACATAGCAAGTAAAAAACTGTGCCTTCAAAAAAAATTGTATAAAAGCTAGTTCTTCTAGGTGAGCTTAAAAACAAAAAACTTACACAATTTTTTTAAGACACATTATTAATATATACTGTAACATTAACTCAAGGTTCGTAATAAAGCTTATTTCATTTATTTATTAACTTCCACTTATTTATTTTACAAATAAAACACACTTGATTTCACTTCTTATTGTTATTAATCACCACTCTTAATTGTATGCAATTTAAAATCACTTTCAAAAATAAACTGTGTCCACTCGCTCTCGCACATCGCTTTTTATAGCGAGATAAATGGTTCTACACACCTTCTCCCCTTGAATGTTCTGGTCTAAGGCTTCTAGTACTTTCCTTTCCTAGCGGCGAATTGAATTATATCACTTTTGTTAGTTTAGACACGACCCTTACAGGTATGACGTTGTTAGTCTCCACTTTATATTTGGATGGTTATTTATAAGATCATACTTTTAGGCGCTCTGTATAGGCTTTGAATAAGTTTTTAATTTCGTTAGTTACGCAATAATTAAATCGTTATTCGTTACAATACATAAAAACAAAGAAGGCGTATTTGTGGGCGTGTTCACGGTTAGACTTATATATAGCAAATACCAACACCTTTTAAGTTTTTATAACTCTTTCCCAATAATCTTATATTTTAAAGTTTGAATTTTTTTGATGTTATTTCAGCTATGTTGGTCAAACTGTTTACATAAAGCATCCTGTATGTAATATTGAAGACATGCATCGCTCGTGCTTCATTTAATGAATATCAAGTAAACCAAATCAATGCATTAGATCCATATCCATACCCAAAGATTTATCAAAATCAAAATCAGAATTTGAATATGAGGGAACAGTGCAAAAACCACATACCTATATTCTCTTGCAGTATCGGTCTGGGGGGAGAGGAAAGAAGTACATATTTGTGGTCTGAAATTGCCTCCAGGATGTAGCGAATCATTATTGTGGTACAAAAGTTGAATAAATATCTGGACAAAGAACCCTTAAAACAAGTTTACATTATCATCAGGAAAAGTACACTGAGAAAAAAGTTTATAACTTTAACATTATCTCTACAATTCATCATTTATGTACTTATGTATAAGGTATCTTTCTTTTATTAAATATTACGTGCTATTACAATAACATCAAATACGCTTATTTTTTCGGCCTAGTCTTCATTGAGTGAACAAGTATACCCTTTGTTGAATCAACAATGCATATTGTTAAAATATCATTTCTCATCATGTTAAATTTATATGACAGCTTTTAACGTCAACTCTTTAGGATTTGTATACTATCTGTCAATTTATTTGAATCATTTTTTTCTTGATTTTCAATTACACCTTCAGGAATTTAGGGCTTCCTTTTTGCATTATGTGTTTCCTCTGAGTGCATAAAAATAATTTGCTGTTGATGGTGATGATGGTTTACTTGTGTTTTTGATGAAGATTTATGGTTTTTGAAATTCAATTTCTCACCAGAATTAAAATTTCATGATGTACATTTTTGGCTGCAGATCCTTTGTGGTTCTGAATGAATATAAGTATTTTAAAATTCAATCTCAGTTACTATTTCCTCTAGGCTAAATATTACAAAAAGAAGTATGCAATTATTGTGAAATGATATACTAGTGCAGAATTAATTATTTTAAAGAAAATACTTTGTAATTGCCAAAATATGTATTTTGAGATTTTTGAAGCCATTGCTTTTTGATGGTTGGTGTTAATGGATAATATGTAGGCAAAGTAACAGACGATTTTCCCCAAACACTGATACCTCATAAGTCCCAAGAAAAGATGAAATTAATTTGTATGACTTTTTAGTATTCTCACTCACATCGATATCAGTCAAAACTTGCGAGAATCACAAAAACAATCGAAACAATTTGAGAACTTAAACAGACACAAATGACCCATTTTCTCTTAAAGAAAAAAAAATCAGTTTTTATATGAAGCCTTACCTTATGCAACATTTTCTTATTTTCCTGCTCTCCTCTAAAATTTTGCAAAGTCGACACTTACACAATACACATTTAGCCATTGAATGTTTTAATTAAATTTGTATGGCCCAACATTTTATATCAGCTGTTCCAATAATGGCACTACAAATTTCACGTAAGTCAAGTTAGTACTACACTTTGTAAGGTTTAAAAAACTAAGTACACAATTAATTGTAGCTTTTTTGTAGTAAATTAGTTGTGGACAGAAAAAAAATTCTAGCTCTATATTATTTTTAACACAAATGGTATGTAGTGCTAACTTGATATTAATTATTAAGTTAGCATTACACTTTTGGAAATTAAAAAAACTAAGTACGCAGTTAATTGAAGCTATTTTGTAGTAAATGAAGTTAAAGTAGAAATTGAGGTATTATTGGAAAAATGTACATCTTAGTATTTATTAAATGTTAATTCAGTTTTTGCTTTTTTTAGACCTTCGACGAACTCAACTATGCCTTAAGCTACAGCTGCTAGAGTGAAAATTTAAGCACTTGATACTGTTGCTAGGATCACAGTTTGGGCGTTTCATTTACTCCAATACTATCAATTCCGACATTAGCAGAGCATATGAGACGACAAAGTTACTGTACTAAAACTGTAAATATAAAAATTTAATTTTTCGTTATTAGTTTTTTTATAAGTATATTATATTTAATTATATTAATTAAAATGTTCTTTTTTTATGAGAAGAAAAGAATATCCGAAGTTACTAAACATGAGGTGTCTGATAATATTTCGTCCTTGTTTTTTAATAAAACTAAGAATAAATACATGTAGAAATTAACTTAAAAATAATGCTTTTTTTCTTTTTTGGTTGAATGAATTTAAAAAGTTATTATTAAACAATTTCCCCCCCCCCCCTCTTAAATTCTGAAAGAGTTTCAGTTTCAGTTTTTGTTTTCTTTTTTATGTTTTTTTGTTTCATTTAATAATTTTAATTTTTTTTTTTAAATATAGGCTTATAAAAAAAAAGATAATTTTGAATTCCACTTACATTTTTTTTAATCTACCTAACTTTTTTCTTCAAATCTACTTCGACTGGAAGGTAACAACGCTGATGCGAGCACGTGTCTTCTTATACCTACATAAAATACACTCAGCGTTAGAACCTTACTTCAATCGGAGTAAATTTACTCCAATTTTAAGAAAGAAAATAAATCTACTACTCCACTCCAATTTTTTTAGATCTACTCATTTTTTTCCACACTGAAAAATTAAAAACTTCTTCAGCCAAACCAAATGAAAGGAAATGACAGCGCTGTGTTACTCAATTTTCTAACCAACTCTGGCTTTGACTGTTTTAATCTAAAATTCTATTCTGTTCTGAATCGAATGAAATTTATGTGAATTTTTTTTTTTTAATTTTTAAATTTTTTCAAATATTTTTTTTTGTCAAAAATACAGTTTTTGAAAACTTGAGTTTTTCCGTCGTTTATAAATCTACTTTGATTTTCCGAAATTTTAGTATTGAGGTTCCAACCCTGAATACACTCAGTACTTATGAACCTATTTTTCTATGTAGGGACTACAAAAACTTCAAACCGATTGATTAAAATTTTTTCAGACCATATTCGAAGCATTGAGCCAAGGGTGTTTTTGTGAAGATTGGTAAAAATTGATTAAGCATTTTGGCCCAACAACTGCATTTTCAGCGAAACAGCATACTTTTTTTTTGTAAGGTCCAGCAACACATCCCCCGAGTCTTCGCTAACACCTATAAACTTAAAAACTATACCTAACTCACTTCTGATTTTCAAAGTTTTTTCCTCTTAGCGACAAAGAGAAGGTTTGGAAAGTGCTCTTAGTAAAATCCGTCCACTTTTACGACAAAATTTCTTATATTATATTTAATTTTTCTCCGTATTAAATGGTTCAATTCCCATATATTCGAAGTGATTTATTTTTTCCAATCTCAAAATTTAATGTCTGAAGAGTTATCATTTTGTTTCAATTACATTATGTATTAGGAACGTGAATTCATCTTAAATTGTTTATGTGATGCAATTTACATTTGAAATGAACACTTTACGCAAAACAATGAATAAACAAGTAAAATATAATTGAAAAATGAAAAGAAACTCGTAGCTTAATCGTGTTCTCTCCCATCACATACATAAACAAATCGAAATTATTATTTTATCATTTAAAAGACCACCATGAAGAAAGAAGTCTTGTAGACACAAGAATATACCTCGAGATTAATATATAAAAGGTATAGAAACGAAACCTCTAGGATAACAGAGAGGAGAAAGTTAATTATCTTACCAGTTGCGTTCACTTAAACAATGGATATTTATATCCCACGGGAGAAGGTCAGGATTCGCACAGGACTATACCAAACTCCAACAACGATGATGACGACTATGACGACGACGACGGAGATAGTAGTTAGAAAGCATTGCAAAACCAAAGCAACAATCTACCCGTACCAACAGGCACAACAGAGGCAGTTATCCTTTTTACTTAACTAAATTGTGTGTCTAAGATCAACATGAACGACTCATCCAATGTAGAGCTTCGAGATCGGGATGATGCAGTTCTAGTGGTTAAGATAGCAGTTCCACGAGCCTCGCATATCGCGGTAAAGGGAATTCCAGTTGCCACTGTCGCTGCCTTGGCCTTTTGCTCGCCACAACTAACCGCCGAGCCGTCGCCGCCTCTAGCTGAGGTAGTTAGTAAAATGTCCTTTTCTTATTATTTTATTATTAGTGTCGCTTTTTTAAGTTATCCTCTGCGTTTCCTGTGCTGATGATGCTACATACATACTTGTTACTGCCATCTTTTGATAAGATACCGTATACCAACGATGATGATGATGATTATGATTGTCCTGGCGGCAACAAACCACAGCAGCGAGCAGTAGTGGTGGCATAGCACAGTAAGTTTGCTTTTTCATTCGAAGAAACCCATTCAATTTCTCACTCACTGTCAGCACAAATAGAGGTGGAATGGTATGTTGGATGAAGGATATTTAATTATTGCGCCGCGACCTGCTGCAATCTAGGATAACTCTTGTTCCCTAATGGGGCCCCCACTGTATTCTACAGGGTGGGCCAGATACAAGTTTGTTTTTAAAAATGCAATAAAATGAACAAAATAAAATTTTGTCCATGTATTACATTTCCATTAAAATTGGATTACAACGTCGGTCGTTCAAGTGGCTGCCTCAGCTGGCTTCGCAGTAGCGCATTCTATCACTCCAATTTTCCAAGACCTTGTTAATGGTTTCGGGCTGTAGCTCACGCATTGCTTGGATGATATTGGCCTTAAGTGTTTAAATATATTCTCCGGATTGTTGTCATAATATCGGCTCTTGGATCCCCAGAGTCCAAAGGGCTCAAAAAATTGGCATCGCCAAGACGGCTGATATTTAGGAAATTTGGTGCGCAAAAGGTAGAGTGTGGCATGGGCTGTGTGGCATGGCGCGTCATCCTGCATGAACTAGAGGTCGTCCAAATACATGTCTTCAATTTCAGTAAAAAACAAAAGTTGGTTAACATGGCTCTGTTACGCCCA
Source organism: Epistrophe eligans (assembly GCA_951394125.1). Lineage (NCBI taxonomy): Eukaryota > Metazoa > Arthropoda > Insecta > Diptera > Syrphidae > Epistrophe > Epistrophe eligans. The sequence continues at coordinate 30,250,835 of OX596028.1, forward strand.
CCGCTGGCCGAAACTTTTTTAAAGAAAAATGATCCAATGATGCCACCACTCCACATTCCTCACCAAACTGTCACTCTCTGTGAATGCATTGGCTTCTCGACAGTAACGTGCGGGTTTTCCGAGCCCCAGATGCGGCAATTTTCTTTGTTAACGTAGCCGTCGAGATGAAAATGCGCCTCTTTTCAAAAAACGTACTGTTTGGGCTACACAGCACTCACTTTGGAAATAAGTTTTCAATATTTCCCAACGTTGTTCAAGCGTAAAGCGGCTTATTTCATTATGATACTGTCCTTCTGTCAAGATTTCGAGCGGGAAACAGCTGTCAGTGTCTAAATAACCTATGATTTAAAAAGAATATACTAGATGGCCCACCCTTTATATACACTTAATAGAGGATAGGTAAGAAAATGGTAAGGCGTGCATCGTCGTCGTGGCGCAGGATGGTTGGTTGGTTCTTGAAGGGCTCTTGAGATGAAAAGTAAACCTGTAAACTGTTGTGATAGGTTTTTTTTCTTCTTTCTTCTTTCTTCTTTCTTCTGATAGGGCTTCTTCTTCTTCTTTTTCCATTTTATTTTTCATTCTCATAGCAAAAGCGAATGAGTATAGGTTAAACTTTTAATTAAACTCGAATAACAAATCTTTCTTCTGCGAAAGAGTTTTCTAAAAAGCTGGGTGTTTAGTGAAATACCTATCCCTGGCGTTGTAATTTATCAATATGACTTTCTATTTTTTTTTTTTTTTCTAACAACAGGTAATTCATTCTTCTTTGTCTTGCTTATGACATAGTGGCTGGAGGGGTCTTTTAAAAAATGCGTTATTACATAAATATTTTTCATTAGTTTAATTGCATACTTAATCGTAATGTCAAGTTGCTGCGTTTTCAGTTTGGTCTCATGTGAAGATAAAATAAATTTCGTCCTTTAAAATATAAAAGAAAACATGAAATAGCATAGATTTGTCATGCAGAATACATTTTAGGCGCCAAAGCATACTAAAAAGCCTATTTATTGAAAGCAGAGTTGCCTCCATGCGATTTTAGTTGCATTTTGACCCCTTTTTTGCCTCACCCATCCATGATACGACATTTTCAAAAAGGGGCTATTTTGACCCTTTTAAAAAAACCTTGCGACTTTTCTGACCCCATCTCTTGAAAAATGCATGGAAAAGACAAGTTCTTTATTTATTTATTCTCATTTATACTCCTTTGTTGAAAAAGTTCACCCTTCCACACAGCAATGCTTACAGAAAGGATATTTTTTAATCTTTTAACTTTTTTTCGCGTTTTTTTCAGTTAGGTATTGAAAATTTTAACCCTAAACGGCCAGTTTTCGATTATGTCTTCATTCTACGATTTAAAATTGACGATATTTCCTTCTATTTGAGCCCAAACGTCTCTGTAGACCCAATAGTTTCTAAAATACAGCTTTTTAAAAGGAACAATACAAATAATATTGTTGAAAGTTAAACAGAAAATCATTTCATTTAATTTTTTTAATTAATTTTAATTTATAAGTTTTTTTTAACTTTCAAAAAAAACTATAACATAATAAACCTAAGTGTTGCCGTTGTGTTTTTATATTCATTTTCTATTTTATAATTTTTTTTAAGTTTGCTCCTTCCACCCATAAAATCATATTCATAAAATGTATCAACTAATAAAAAAAAATCTTGCTTTTCACAAAATGCACAATTTTTGAATTAAACCGCCCACTATAAATAAAGAAGTAAAACCATTAACTCTTCTGATTGGTTTATTTCGAAAATTGTTATTTTTTTATACAAAAAAGGATGTTAATATTTTTTGTAGGAAATTTTCTAAGTTACAAATAAGTGCTTGACATTTTTTTCTGTACAACAAACCATTCGGGATTTGTTCCTGAAAAACCATTCTGGGGGTCTTTAACCCCTTATAAAGTTGTAAGCGGCGCTCATATCGATGGGGACTTTTGACAGTTTCTTAAGACCACCATATGAGGAGGCTATTAGCCAAAATCCAGCTTTCCGGCGATTTTTTTTAAATTTTGCTGTTTTTATGTCTTTTTTTTGACTGGGCTATAAATAAAATGTATTGAATTTAATTCCAAAAAAGTTTCAATAATTCAATATAGAGGCTCTACTTTCGAAAGGGTCATAAACAATTAAATGAATTTAAGGCAGAACAAGGTTCGCCGAGTCAGCTAGTATATATATATATAATTCTTAAGACCAACCCTAGTTGTTTTGGCTGAAAAGCCTTATTGTTATTTTTTACATATTAAGAAAAACTTTAATAAATTAAAATCACGACACACTTTGACTTTTATGAAAAAAACACAATTTATTACAGGCAAGTTACAATCGAAGTGTAATGATTTTATTGTCGTCTTGACGTAGGTAATAGATGGACCTATTTTAAGTTTGGTTTCTGTTGGTTGCGTTCATAAGTTGCATGATTTGAATTTATCCTTGCATTCAACAGCTGCAATATTTGACATCTTTTTAAAGGGGAGTTAAATCATCATGTGTACTTAGTAGTTTTTTTTTTAATTCTGAAATTTTTGTAGGTATAGTTTTTTTAATTCTTTAATTTATAATGATAAAAATCAAATTGATTTCCTGCTCTCAAAAATATTTTAACATTTTTTTTTTTGTTACTCCGAAATAACTTTTACCCACAAAATAAGATACCTAGATAAAAAGATAAAAGTAAAAGACCTTATCAATACGCAATTTTTGTTAAGTTCAGTTCATCTTACATAGATTTCATGACGAATATCTAGTGCGAACTATATCCAACAAGACTAGAATTCCTTATCATTACATTGGAAGTTTTTGTGGACTAAAGGCCGTTAAAAGATATTTTGAATTAATAAAAGTAAAAAGCCAACAAAAATTCAATTGACAATTTGTATAAAATGTTGTAAGCTTAATTTTCGTGGCCGACAATGTCGTACGGAGACTGATTTTATTGGTTAAAAAAAAAAAATATAGTTATAAGTGGTATGTATAGTATATCCAAAAAAGAAAAAGGTTATCGAAATATATCAAGAAACATTATACCACCACAAAAGCTATTTTGACGCATAGGAAAAATTTGTCCCACTAAAATTTAAATAAGAAATCAAAACTTAAAGAAGTATGTATAGGTATTGATGTTGTATTGATGTGGTATTGATTTTGCTGTAAATTGAAATGCAAACGAGTTATTAATTGAAAATTAAACTGATATCTTTTTTTGAGGTAGCCCCAAAATATCGTTTTTTTAATGAGGACCAAAACAGACACCATGCCAAAAATATAGTCAATCGTAAAATGCGATTTCGTAACCCTTATTTTTGAATAACTTTACTATGTTTTAGTTCTTACATACATGAAAGTTTTTATATTTATTTTTGTAGGTATGTAAAGATGATTCTCTGCCAACTGTGATTCTTTGTGTCCAGTGCTTTATAAGTAACTTAATGTAAAATTTTCTCATGAGTTTCTGGTTTGAATTGGGAAAATGAGTTTGTACTTCAATTTAAATTAAATGTTATTTAAAAATTTGCTACCCTTTCCCCTTGGTTTAAAAAAGTATACTCAAAATATCAGTACCGTGTCATGTCCCATCCTTGTTTTTCTAATTAAATCTACCATTTTCTATTAAATACATCATTGAATAAAAATGTCGTCAGAGAAGTTTGAGTACAATATTAGACTCGATTAAATTTTGACAATATCAAGTCAAAATATTTGCTCTTGAAGTAATTGAAAAGTGTCGTGGCGTGATTTTTAAAATATTTTATTTCTTTTGAAGTCGGATAAATAAGTTAAAATTAACTCGAAAATTATTTTTCTCAGAAGTGTTGAGATAAAATTATTTTAAGGCCTGAATGTCAGTACTGCTGATGTCAGTACAGTGGTATATACTTTTATAATGAACTTAAAATGAATGATTTCACGAAAAAGTACTAAAAATATGCAATACTTCGTACGAACCAAATAAAAACAAATCCGTTCAATAAATGTTGAGTAATAATCCCGCATACAAATAAAGACTGCAACCTCGAAATAACAGATTCCAAAAACTAAAAAAGATACAATTTTTTTAATATTTGATATTAAATTTTCATAATGTAAGAATTTGGCGTACTTTTATATCTCACTACTTTTTACGGCTACCTTGTTACATGCAGGTATATATATGTACACACATATTTTAAAAATAAATATAAATACAAAGAAATATAAAAGAACAAGGACTTAAAAAAGAGTAAAATGACTCTATTTATAACTATTAAGAAATAAAATTTGGTCTACTTTTTTTGGAGCTAATCGATTTCTTCGAAAAAAAGGAACTTCATTTTAATCACAAGTAATATATAATATATATAATTAAATATTATTTTTATTACTTGTGATTAAAATGAAGTTCCTCTTTTTTACAACTATTTATACTTAATTTTATTTTTATTGTTACGAAATGAATTAATTTTTATCTTTTTGTTGCTTGTTAACAAGTTTCGTTTTTTTGCCACGTTATGAATTAATAATAAATATTTTAATTATAATGATTGTCTTTTTTAAGTTTTTCAAATAATACATTTTTGTTCTTATAAATCGAATTATTCAACTATATTTACTTAACTCGAGTTACAACCCGAGTTAACTTAATTTCAACTCGAGTTAACTTGGGTTGAAAAATTTACGGGTTGGCACATCACTTTAAGCCCTACCGCTCTACCAAACTTTATCACTTTATTTAATTGATTGCAATTCTGATAAGGTGAATAAATACCACGCCTCCTAAATGGAAAACCTAAATTATTATATTTTTTCCTTTTTATGCATTGTAAGCTTTACCATTCTACGAAATTGCATCATTCTACTGCAATCGGAATTGCTCCATTTAATTTATACCACGCCCCCTGAATTGAAAAACTAAAATTTTTTCTTCGTATGCGCCATAATACCTACCGCTGCGCTGTGAGAAATTAAAAGATTATGTGGTGTCTAGAAGTGCTCCATAATTTTGATGATCTGTCAGTGATTGAGTGAGTCAGTTACGGTTTTAGCGATTTTTGAAGGCCTCAATATATTATATTCCAGGAACCACTTATGTTACGGATTTGAAATTTGGTAAGGCACCTGTACTTGTACAGTCTAGAAAAAGTTGAAGCTTCTAACTTTAATGGTACTAAAGTTAGAGGGGGGTCGATAATCGCCTATTTTTGATCCTCTAAATAGGGTGTAGTGCCAGAACTTGGCTTTGATTGTTCTCATTCTAACAATCATAATGTTTGAATGACAATTTTTTTAATTCTTAATAAACCAATAACTTCAGTAAATTAATCGTCTTATTTTCTTTTTTTTTTAATAATACAAATTCTATATACTACTGAAATACATCAGCCAAGTAGAAGACAGCTCTATTTACGCAAAAAGTTTTGTGGACTAAAGGCCGTTAAAAGCTGTTTTGAATCAGTAATTTTCTTTGGTTTTTCTCTTAAGAACAAAAACAATTACTTATATACACAATGCTAGGCCACGTATAAAGCTTTGAAACACAAGAGCCATCTTCGTGCTTCCCACCAGACGGGCATTTTTTGTTTTTTCAAAACATATCATGCAGCATGTTATATTTATGGAAAACAAAAATAGTTTCTTTTATGAAAATATATAATAAGGATATTCATGCAACGAGATAAGTTTACCAATTGTGTAAAAAGATATGTTTACGCAAAAGTTTGCGTGAACGTCCTTTTTATTTATTTGGATAAATGCTGCGTAATTGAATCAGCTGTTCGTTAAACGTCACGTTAAAAGTCACAATGACGTTTGTATAAGTTTATCCAAATAAATTTGTATAAGTTTCCGCAACAAAATCCTTAGATAATTTTATCCAATTTGCGTAAACCATTTCCCATACAAAATTTGACAGTTCATTTACCAAAAGATACGATTTTACGACGTTGCATGAATCCCCTTAATATTTATAAGCCCGTTTATCATATTTTTTTCAACATCAAAACTTAACGAATTCTATTATTCTAAATTGTGTAGGTATATTAAATTCTCTTGCTTATTAAAATTCAAATTATACGAAATTTAATACATAATGTATATACATTTTAATCCATTATTTAGTTTCAGTGAAATGTAACATATTTTGTAAGTGTTTGCAACGAATATTAGTTTCAATTTAATTAAGGACGTGTATCACTTTTCCAGTTTATCCGAACAGCATCAACAGAGCAGCAGCAGAAGCGAAAACCATACATTAACCTAACAGCTTTCACTCAAAATAATACAAATCCAAGATATTAATTTGCATTATCCTGTGCTTCATTTCATGATGGAGGCGGTTTATAATTTATCCCTCCACCACATCAGGACTCACGAACCAAATCCAAAGTTTATATATAGCTAAGTAATGAATATTACACCGACAGCGTCAGCGACAGAGGGTGATGATTATTGACATCAATATGCATTAATATTGAGGAAAATTTAAGTAAGGCAGGATATCTTCTTGGCTTTACCTAGAAATCAGCTTCGTGTCTTTGAGGGCGGCGACGAGGCATGGTGGCAACGGCAATGGGCGTCTCTTGAGTGTGTGCTGGGCTGGTGCAACCGCACATTCAACAGAAAATAACCCTCTAACACATATCGCTCTCAATTACTTCAAACGGTAATTTAATCGATTTCTGCCTCGTTATATTATATGCTTGCAGGATTGATGGCCATTGCGTGTAGGGAATTTAACAATTAAATCCACACCATGAATCAATTCAATGTCAATTGTCAAACGCGATACGCTAAATGGTATTTAACGGCGCGGAAGCGGCGGCGGCGGCATACTGAGTTAAGTACTTCCTGTACGGCTGCTTTTCCACGAGGATGCAGGACGGAACTGGGAGTGAAAAAGCCGCGCAAAATTCAAATCAAAATATAAATTCCTTCGAATCAATCCTTAATGGGTATCATGCTGTGTGGTGCGGGTCTCAAATCCTGGCTATATAAAATCCTTACGATAACAATCAAACGATTTGCCGTGTGCCTGTCACAGAAAAAAAAGTATAACGAATAAAAATATGATTTCTTTTTCTTATTGGCGTAACAGATGATGATGAGGATGACAAGTCCTTGGGGAATATGTAAAATTGTATATTGTTCCTATACTATGGTGTAGGCATGCTTTTATATACCTTTTTGAATTTCATGCTAGATTAATCGGATTATCAGTGTCACATTTTCAATTCCCTTTGTGATCTTTATATTTTATAATATACGAAGATGAATATGCCGGTAGAGGGGTGTGTGTAAAAAATGTGAATGTCTTTTTGAAACAAGTCACATTTTTTTATGGTCCCAGAGGATGGTGCATAATTCAGAGGATTTTATAGATCTTGAGTAAAAGCTCGATGAATTCTCGAATATATTTGATGATGATATTTAGGTGTAGGTATAGGTATTGTTTTTCATAAGCCTAGGTATACTTAAAACTCCATATTAATAGTCCTTATTAAATATCCAGCTTGTACTCATTTAAATTTATATTCTTTAAAGCCTACAAGCTTATAATCCATCTCGTAAAGAAGCACAAGATCTAACGGGTTGTGAAGGAAAATTTCTTAAGGTTAAGGTTAAGGTTAAGGTTAAGGTTAAGGTTAAGGTTAAGGTTAAGGTTAAGGTTAAGGTTAAGGTTAAGGTTAAGGTTAAGGTTAAGGTTAAGGTTAAGGTTAAGGTTAAGGTTAAGGTTAAGGTTAAGGTTAAGGTTAAGGTTAAGGTTAAGGTTAAGGTTAAGGTTAAGGTTAAGGTTAAGGTTAAGGTTAAGGTTAAGGTTAAGGTTAAGGTTAAGGTTAAGGTTAAGGTTAAGGTTAAGGTTAAGGTTAAGGTTAAGGTTAAGGTTAAGGTTAAGGTTAAGGTTAAGGTTAAGGTTAAGGTTAAGGTTAAGGTTAAGGTTAAGGTTAAGGTTAAGGTTAAGGTTAAGGTTAAGGTTAAGGTTAAGGTTAAGGTTAAGGTTAAGGTTAAGGTTAAGGTTAAGGTTAAGGTTAAGGTTAAGGTTAAGGTTAAGGTTAAGGTTAAGGTTAAGGTTAAGGTTAAGGTTAAGGTTAAGGTTAAGGTTAAGGTTAAGGTTAAGGTTAAGGTTAAGGTTAAGGTTAAGGTTAAGGTTAAGGTTAAGGTTAAGGTTAAGGTTAAGGTTAAGGTTAAGGTTAAGGTTAAGGTTAAGGTTAAGGTTAAGGTTAAGGTTAAGGTTAAGGTTAAGGTTAAGGTTAAGGTTAAGGTTAAGGTTAAGGTTAAGGTTAAGGTTAAGGTTAAGGTTAAGGTTAAGGTTAAGGTTAAGGTTAAGGTTAAGGTTAAGGTTAAGGTTAAGGTTAAGGTTAAGGTTAAGGTTAAGGTTAAGGTTAAGGTTAAGGTTAAGGTTAAGGTTAAGGTTAAGGTTAAGGTTAAGGTTAAGGTTAAGGTTAAGGTTAAGGTTAAGGTTAAGGTTAAGGTTAAGGTTAAGGTTAAGGTTAAGGTTAAGGTTAAGGTTAAGGTTAAGGTTAAGGTTAAGGTTAAGGTTAAGGTTAAGGTTAAGGTTAAGGTTAAGGTTAAGGTTAAGGTTAAGGTTAAGGTTAAGGTTAAGGTTAAGGTTAAGGTTAAGGTTAAGGTTAAGGTTAAGGTTAAGGTTAAGGTTAAGGTTAAGGTTAAGGTTAAGGTTAAGGTTAAGGTTAAGGTTAAGGTTAAGGTTAAGGTTAAGGTTAAGGTTAAGGTTAAGGTTAAGGTTAAGGTTAAGGTTAAGGTTAAGGTTAAGGTTAAGGTTAAGGTTAAGGTTAAGGTTAAGGTTAAGGTTAAGGTTAAGGTTAAGGTTAAGGTTAAGGTTAAGGTTAAGGTTAAGGTTAAGGTTAAGGTTAAGGTTAAGGTTAAGGTTAAGGTTAAGGTTAAGGTTAAGGTTAAGGTTAAGGTTAAGGTTAAGGTTAAGGTTAAGGTTAAGGTTAAGGTTAAGGTTAAGGTTAAGGTTAAGGTTAAGGTTAAGGTTAAGGTTAAGGTTAAGGTTAAGGTTAAGGTTAAGGTTAAGGCAATATTTTCGATTAAGGTTAATTTATCTCCGTATCCCACCGATGAGGCGATAAGTTTCATCATCGAGAATTTTTGGGAGTGCTCTTACCTTGAAATTTGTTTAAATCGAGCACGCCTAAGCGCAAACAAAAATAAAAATGCTTAGAGCGAATAAGTCATGAACGAGAGCTTCTTAAAACTGCTTATTTGGTATTGCATGAGCATCTCTAGAGTGAGAAATTCCGTACCCTGTGCTTTATGATCCCAATAAGCTTTTAAATTCTACCATCTTATGAGCCTTTTCTGGCGTTGTGAGAGCTTATAAATCACAAGTGATTTGTTGTTATAACATTTCGGTATTCTCTGACAATCCTCACAAGAAACCTCGCAATTAAGGTGACAGCTATAGCTTTCATGGAAAACGAAATCAGTTTTTATTTCCAATTATTGTTAAGTTCTGAATTTTTGTTGATATCTTGAATAATTTTTGTTATTATCGTGAGATTTCAAACTTATGAGTTGTATCGCAATTACGATAGTTCTTGTGAGGCTCACAAGTTGGAGGGTGCTTCTAGAATACGAAAACCTCTAAAGATCAATTTTAACTCACCTTGTGAGAATGCTGTGAATTCCGGTTTTGACGTATCAGTGAGGTTTGTCAGAATAAGGCTATTAGCTTCACCTCTATTTTCTTCCATATGTTAACCGATTAAATCAGATAATTACTATACACCAAGCTATTTGGAATTTATCTATTAAAACTATCCGCTACACCTGACGTACGCAATCTATATTTCGCAACGAGATTAAAGAATTCACATGATAGTGTTGTCTTGGCTAAATAGTTCGGAACAGCTTTTTTCCAGTTTTACAATATACAGTGTGTTTTTTTTATTTCACGTGGCACAGTTGGATCAGTTTTTCTTGGATTCTGAGGTCGGTGAATGTGACATTAAAGTCTATGAAATGATTTTTTAGACGTTTTTGTATAGTTTGTCTTTTCCAGAATTTGCTTCAGTGTTAAGTTTTGCTTTAATATCGATTTACCAGAATACAGGCTAGTATATTCCGATAAAACATGCAGGACTTGTCAAGACGCTCACACAATACGTTGGAAAGTATATCATCTGAAAATCTCGTAGTTAAAACTTTCTGAGCCTCTGGACTTTATGTAATCTTAAGCTTGTTCAACATTGTATAATTGTTTTAATGTGAGTCATAAATAATATCTGTGTTTTTTACTGCGCTCAGAGTAATCGTCCTCATTACCAAGCTGTAAGACAGTTTATTTTTAAGAAGGTTCCTTTTAAAAATACAGTTTCAAAGTGTGAAATTTAATAAGAATGTATTTCAGTTTTAACTTTAAATTGAGGTTAAAATGTTCGAAATTGCATAACACAAAAGAAAACTGCCTCCTTTCTCACCATATATCACATAAATATAAAATAAAAAACCCCTCTACCTAACAGCAGGCAGTCTCTGGAAGTTCAACTGAAGCTTTAAAATTAGTCTCCAAAAGGTTATTCAACATGTTCACATTTAGTTTTCATGCATATTCACAAAATCTCATATACCCCGAGTGCAGGTCGGTTGTATTTATGAATACAAAAGCAACTCCTTCCTGGAACTATAGCTATATGTACTTATACCAACAAGTGGCGCTTCCTGATCATTCAACTAACAAGAGTGCTTTGGGCTGTTTCGGCCTCTCTCAGGTATATGTAATATATTGTCTGATATAGAAAGGACGAACGGCAGGTTCACTTTTTAACACGACCAACAAATTTTGTTTCCAGCAGTATATCATCTAATTATGTGGATAGCTGGTGTAAGAGGGGGCGGCTGACGTGTCGTTGTTGCCATCGTATAGTCGTCCTTAGAGAAAAAGCTATTGTGTCTTCCCAGAGACGTGCATTGTGTTTTCGAGTGGGGAAAACTGGTTTTGTTCAAGTGGATGAAGAAGGGATTATCCCTGTGTAGGTACTTGAATATGGGACATTTCCTATGATTGCAGCCTTATTGTCCTTCTCATCGTCGTCGTCGTCGCCGTCGACGGTATCGTCATCGTTAGCATCTTTGTCATTGTCATTATATTTCTTCACTAAAGGAGCAACAGCCATTTCGATTTATAATAATTTTCATTAAAAGCAAAAGTTACAAAGGGGGAGGGGCTGGGGTGAGGTTTGGGGATTTTTGAGTGTAGGTAAGTTTTGGTGTGGATGTGGGTGTGGGTGTGGGTGATACAAGAAGAGGCCTTTTAGTTGTTGAATATAATGCTTCTTGAGGACATGACAAGAAGCAGGATTAAATATCCTGCAACAGATAGAAAGACCGAGCTAATGGTGTGCGGCTTTTGTGGTCTTGGATAGATTTTTGGTTTTCAATTTAAATTAAATCGTCCTTTTGAGTTGTTTCCTGATGATGGCCGTCTTCGTTCTTGTCATCATCTTTATATTTCAAAGGTGATAATCTCAATGTAGTTGATGGTGTATAGTGTCGGTGCGGACCGGTGCCTCTTCGTGTGTCGTCCGATGCGTCGTCGGTCGGTGGGTGACGGTATTACCTTGTGGCACAACGCAACACTCTCACCCTTAACCGCTCCATCAACAGTCCAAATATATATAAAGGTTTGGGTAATTATCTGTATCAACTTCAAAAAGAGATCCACAGTCAAGATATACATAATAGATATGTATGTTGTGGCTTTTTGAGAAGTTCACTTTTTGGGATTATAAGCTGTCCTATAATAATGAGGGGCAATTGTTAGAAATTTTGATTAAGTTTTATATTCTGAATTAATGCAAAGTGATGATGGGCTGAATGGTATGTATGTACGATGGAATTGTGGTTAGAGGCAAATTTTAAGTGGCTGTCTTATCTTTAACTTTTGAGCTTATGATGGGTAATATAATACCCCTGTTATACCTATATATGTATATTTATCTTCTCTACTGAGTAGGAAATATTTGTAAATTATTTTTTACTCTCCAGCTCATTGAACTCAAAGTTTTGTTTGGAGTTAAGAGAGACCCTTTGAGACCTTTCGACCTATAGACATGCCATGCCAGATTCTTTGAGAATTACCACCTTTTACTAATAAAACTGCTTTTAAAGTTTCAGTGTCGAAAGGAATATTAATGGATTAAAATACAAATAATAAGGACTTAGGAATATTAAAATAAATTCCATTGAAAATTTATCAATTCATTAAGATAATTTCATATCTTGAGGCAACTATTTACGTTTATTAGTTTCTGTGCGGGATGCTTTTACCAAAGACAGAGTAAAGAGGTATGCTCCTCGTCGAATACAAGAATAACCGAACATAATAATAATATAATAATAACCGAAAGTTAAGAATATTTGAGTTTATTTATTCGCAAATCTTTTGTTCTTAACAATTTGTATATTATTTTTATGTTACCTTACTTTTAACTTTTCAATAATCTAAAATTTATAATTTATTGTGCCTTTGTTGAGTGATATAGCTGAGTTCACTTAATTACAGACTGAGATAGAAAATGTCACTTTTGAACTATACTACTTTAAATCTCAGCTTCCACTGATACTTCTTGTTTTTTGGAACCTAACCTCATTCTTGATTGATAGGTAATTTTCCTATTGTATTGTAACACTACCGATATTTATCGATATTTTATTGTTAACTATCGATATTTAGCGGTATATTTCGATAATTTAAATAAAAAATTCAACAAAATTTAAACATTTTGATAGGAACCCATCTTTAAAATTATAAATTAATAAAAAAAAAATTTGCCAAATTGACTTAAACTGCTGAGACTTTATTAGTAATATTTTTAAAAACTTTTATGTGCAGTATCTAAATGAATTAAATCGTGCCGTTACCAAAGAATTCAGAAATAAAAAAACTTTCCTACGTGATTTGATTACCGATTTATTAAAATTCAATTTCAATGTTTGCTTATTCTAAAATCATTTTTAAAAACTATCGATAGTGAAGAAAAATCTATCGATTGTTTTCGATAGTAGAAGAAATTATCGATTATAATCGATAATCCAATTTTTGGCCCTTCATTTTTATTTTGTAGTATAATGTTCGGCAAGGGTAGGTAGCTTTACGACCCGGTTATTATTCCTACGTCCTTAGGCCCTTTAATTTTCATAGTTGCTATCAATGATATAGTTTCAATAGTAAGATCCTCTAGGGTGCTGATCTACGCTGATGATATAAAGTTATTTAGGGTCATAAGGGACCACTCTGATACTGTAGCTCTTTAGGATGACTTAAGTCTTTTTTATAATTGGTGTCTACAATCTACATAACAATCTTTTTATAAATGTATCTAAGTGTCAGTCAATGTCCTTCTTTAGAAGAAAAAAATCAATTATATTATTACACCAGTTGCTGGATGGTTCTATTGATTCACCGGTTCTTTTGGACCAAATTAGTTTTAATGTTAGAAGTCACAGTTCTTGGAACTCTGATACAAATTTTCCATATTATTGTGTTTTAATATATTTCTATTTAATTCAATTTTATCAAATATTAAAGTTAATATTTACAAATGTGTACATAGGTTAGTTTTAATAATAAACTAATTATAATAATAATAATTAATTGTAATGAAACATAGTGGCAAGATATGAACTGATTAAGATAATTTCCTAGCACACTAGCGTGTGCAAAATCAGATGAAAGTGGAGAAGTATATCTGTCTCATTTTTCTGAGAACTAACATTGGCTCGTTCGCGTTCTTGACGGCCGAGAGATCGGAGTATTATTTGGCTTGGTCACAAAACATATAGACTTTCATCGTACGAATTATGGTTTGAATGAACTCTTAACTCGTATGAAACATGAAGCAAACCGTAACTATGATGTTTTTGACATAAATTACACTTAGCGCAAGTTATATGGGTGTTTTCAACATAAGTCACTCACTCCTTTTTTATTTTTATGTGTAGTGATGTAAAATTCAAATTGAATATTATTGTAGTTATTTATATGTATCTTTATTTATTTTTCTGTCTTGTTTGTTCAGCGTTTTGGTAGTGTGTTAGGCTTAATTTATATTTTTTTCTTACTGCTAACAACTAACACCACGCTAAATGATGACTGTGACAAGTTGGTATCTCACAGTATCTTAAGGTGAAAAAATTAGAAGAGGAAAGAGACAATATTACAAATGCTTGTATCAAGCAGTATTGATAGCGTTAAAAAAAAATAAATACTCTAACACAAGCCTAGCAGATTTTTTTGACATAAGACACACACACAAAAACTAAAAATTAGTTTATTTCTTTCTCACAAAATTCTAACTGAGAAAAATATATGCATACACATATATAACTTTTAAAAGTTTAAAAATACTCTGTTCTCTTTAGAACGCATCTCATTGGAAGATACGCATTCTTATAGAATCTCCCATATCTAGGCCATTTAATGCTTTTAACAGTGTTACAACAATCTAGTAGATTACTTTTAGCTCCCTTACAGTCTTGTTAAGCTCTTGGAATATTTTATGAGAGGAAAAATGTTACTTGGATTTGGATATACATATATGGATTTATATGAATGTAAAAAGCTAGTTGTTTTATAATTATTTATTATTTTCCTGGAGATGTTAACTTCTTAGAGGTTTGAATAGAAAAAAAAAAATGATTTGTGTAATCTTAGTTAAGCTTTTAGTAAATAATAAGCAAATTAATATTTAATATGCAATGTGCAATAAATAGGGATTATAATACTAAAACATCATAAAATCATAGGGTAAATAGCGTTTATGTACAAATACAAATAGAAACATTAAATAATAATTAAATTAATTTACAAAATTAATGATTTTAACGATGAATTTAAATATAAATAAAAACTAAATAAACAGCTATACTTTGGGTGGTGAAGGTAGCTAAATCGATGCAGGGTTCGATGTGACCTAGCATTAAATAAAATATAATTAATTCAGGGCTCGCTCGGTGTGGTTATCCAAATTCGTTAAACAAAATAATCAATTATTTAATTTGTGATTGGGGTATTCGATGGATAAATAAAAGTGTAACACTTCGTTACAAATATATAATAATAGCAAATTCATAGTATAATATTTTACCATGTTCTACACTCTACCAGAACACATATACATAGGTTTATGTATTTCAATTTTATATTAAACTTCAATTCTTATATACTAAATGAGAATGCATAAAGTTTCAAGACCCAAATTGCATTGCAACTTGAAGAGTCATTTAAGTTATAAAGTATCTTCCTTGTTTAATTGTTATATATCAAAATAAATACAATAAACTCGCAAACTTATTTGACATTAAATCATTGCAACGCTTCTAATTTGTGTCAATAATTGTTATGGAATGTTTTGTGTTGAACCATCATACTATCTATTCAATACACAATTAGGTAAACAGTTAATGAATCTTCGATAATAATGACATGTATGTAATGTACTGTACGTGTGTGTTGAGGTCCTCTGGTCAATGGTCATTTAAACAAATTGATTACTAGCAACATCTTTGCGTGCGTCCGTTGTCGGTCGATCATCGTAAAGGAATATCTAAGTTCCACTACCAACATATGTAAATACAATATGATGCTGAACCATCCAGGACGAGGCTGGAATTTATAATTTAATCAAAGTAATCGAATTAGCAAATTCGATTCGCCTATTGAGTTTATTCACAGCAATTAGTGAGGCTCCTGACGGGTTTTGTCCATAATTTAATTAGGCCATAAGGATATAATATAAGATTGTCAGATTATTATTAAGGACGATGTTAATTTGCGCATCTCAAAAGTCATGTGTGTCTATGTTTATATAGTGAGGGCTCATTTATCATATTACGTTTCTTTGAATTCGTGGTTGAATTATGGCAGATTATCAATAATTTTATTAATAATTATTCTGTCGTGATAATAATAAATAAAGCATAGTTGTTAATAAAATGATGATCTTCGATCGTATATAGGCAAGAATAATTGGCGTCTTTTTTGGCAAAAGTGTTCGTGTTATAAATTCGATCAGCGGTACCGACAAAAAATACCTACAAATTGGAAGTCAAATATAGGATTTATCATCCTAAACAATAACAGTGTTTGGAGGGGTTCTCTTTCTTTAATATAAAAACCATAGATTCGATAATTTAAAAAAAAAATTTCATTCTTTAGAAAAATCTGATCTTAATTTTTTTTTTAATTAAACGATAATCCCTTTAATCAAAATAAACCCAATCAACTTGTAATTCTTCAATAAAACAATATTGAATTCCTTACGAAAATGACATTCCATATACCATACCATATGTACCTAATTTTATCTATTTCCAGCTGAACAAACTTCTTTCCACAAAAAAAAAAAAAAAAATACAAGAATGAGCATAGAATAATTTTAAACAAAAACGAGAATGAAAATGAAAATGAAAACACACTCCCCTTTCAACAACCAATCATCCGAAATGTTTTGATAAACTTTAAACGGAACTCTTCAATTTCAATTAAGAACTTTTCAAATAGAGGAACGTTTCACTGAATCACCTGAGGCCGTTTAGTTAATTTGCACACCTAAATAAATTTCAACTATACCATCAGCAGCAAGCAGTGTATACGTATAGTCGTCCGTCGTCGTCGTCGGCTTCTGTATATGTATGTATTACTCTTAGTCCGGTTCCTGGCTGAGTTTTCGGCCCAGGCCATCACCATGTTGTCGTCGGTTGTCCTCCCAATTTGGCCACTCTACCCCCACTACACCAACTGTTCTCTCTCAAAGGATTTTTATATATTTATATATATTTTTTTTTTGTTCAGTTGAAATCATTGGCAGAGGAGCTCGACTTACGACACCCCAGGGGAAGGTTATTAATTGTGGAACACGAAATAAGGTTTCAAAAGACGGAGACGTGTGGCGAGGAATGATGAATTCTGGGGGATAAGGCGACAGCAGCCCTTGACGCAAATGAATTAAGTGATAACATCAGTCCTATAGGGTAAATCCAAGTCAGACTGAAAAGCATATAAATGATTTTTCAAAATGAGAACTCTTTTGACTTTGACCTGGCGCCATCATCCACAAAAAAAAAAAAAAACACAAAAAGAAGGAAACTGATGGAGAAAGAAATAAATTTAAAAAAAAAACAACACCTCTGCCTCTCGCCTTTGCAAGCAGCGTCATCTTTGCTTAAAGAACATGCGGGGCCTAAGGCCGGAAACTTTCAATTAGTTTTGCGAAAATGCGGTATGAATGTGTTTTCAGTTCCTGCTCTATACGTGTGTATTTTTGTCCTTTCACTCTTCGAGGTACAGGTAAGGCAAAGTTGGGAAATGTTCTTCGTTTTTCGTTCTTTTTTTTTTATTATTTTCCGTTGATAAAATACCGTTGTGGTTGATTTAGTGGAAAAGTTTTTCATTTCAATTTCAAACTGCAATTCCTTACACTTTCACATAGTTAATTGCTAGAAGCTCAGGTGGTTGCTTACTTTAAGGCGCACCACTCTACCTCAAAGGCTTATTGAAAAATTGTTTTTGAAATTAAAATTCTTTAAGGGAGTTCTTCCTGTTTATTTTGAAATTTTTTTTTGATAAATTGAATGCTAAATCAATGTAAAATTAAAAGACTAAAAATTAGGTTAACCATTAAAAGTGGCTCTCGATGATTTATTAAGATCTTTAATTGAATGTAAAACATTTAACTTTGTCTTTAATTAAAAAAAAAAAAAAGAACAGCGATTTGACTTATCAATTTAATTTTTAAACTTGGTTTTGAAGTTTGGTTAAAGTATGAAGCTTTTATTGGAATAAGTGTTCAAGGACCCAATGTTTAGGTCTAGTTTAGGTTTCGATAACGCAGTTTGCTAAAGTCATATGTTCGATAACATAATTTGCGGCGCAATTCTGCAGTAAAAAAAATTAAAATGACAAAACCATTTAAAAATAAAAGCTAGAGATCGTGTTCGTAAACGTCAAATGCGTATGCAAGAAAATTGATTGATTTTGATCAAACGTATACAACTGACAGCTCTATTTGATATGCACACGTTATTATGAGAAGCGACCATAGGTAACATATGCGACGGACTCAGCGCAAAAAGAATAGCTGAACTTTTAACTTTTCTCTCCGGCATCAGGTCCGTTGACATCAGTTGTCAATTGTTCGATAACTGGAATGCAATGTGTGCTCCATTGTGCTTTGAGCTCATTCTGATGTGTTTTATGTGCTCCTTTGTTTGCAATAGTTTACTTACAATGAATAAAGTTTCAAAAGAAGAGATATAATGGTACTCTGTGAATTTTTATGACAGAAACACAAATAATTATATAGTAAGAGATTTTTGTGAATAATTTTGGTATTATAATAATATATTGATTCATATAAATAGTGTATTTTAAGAGGTATGCAACTTGAAAATAAAATATTTACTACCTATAACAAAAGTCATACCAATTTTCATTTTACCTGTCAAAAATCGTATAAAATCGAGATCGAAAATGTCTGACATTCCCCAGTGCGCACGAGATAAGGGAACATCGAACAAACCTATTAATTTGAAGTTTGTCTTTTACGAGAATGTACTTTATAAAAATTCGTGTGAATTAAAGATCTCAAAACAACTCAATGGATTCATCGGGTCACCGCTATCAGTCGTGTCTTCCGTCAACGGATCCGTTGCCGCAACTCAAGCGATGGATTTTATTGGTCGGCCCCTTGACTATCATTTGATCATCCAATTTGACGTTGATTTGACGTTTTTCAAAACGGCATTAATAGGTGTGTTCAGAAAAATGAGATCTCGGAGATATCAGCAATCTCAGTTACATGAACAGGATTCCTGATCAAAATTTCTCAGTTTTGCTGTCAAAACTTTGAGGAAAAAAAATCTTGTATTCGCTTGCTCACTTTTTCAGTGACAAAAATCTGTGAGATATCATTTTTCTGAACGCGCCAAATCTTACCGTTCTAAATAAGTAAATGGTGATAGAGTTCTCTTTTTTGACAAATTATAGTAGGTAAAATTATTTTATTACCTTGTAGGTATTTCTCTAGTTTAATCAAAAATTTAATTTTTTTCTGAGAAAATACGAACACCCCATTTCATCCTAATGGTATAGGTACTATGAAATTAAAGTAATTTTTGTTAAATTTAAGAAGATGAAAAAAAGACAAGCGATTTCTCTGATAATAATGTCAATGCAAAGTGAAGCAATGAAGTTAGTTATTTCCGTGATGTTTCTTTTTTTCAGCCGGAAATGAGATGTTCAATGTTCATTCAAGTCGAACAACAACAATGCTTATAAATTATTTTGACATGATACACTCGTATCTATAAAGAGATTACCTTACATTTTACATCTAATCGGAGAAGATGAACAAAAGCAAAAATAAAATAAAAAAGGAATCACACAAGAGAAGAAAGCTTATTGAACCAAAAAGGATTGCTTTTTTTCAATTTCAGATTTGAATTATGTATTATTAGTAGAATGAAGAGGCAGGCAGCAGCAGCGGTTATACATAAATGGCCGGAAAGGACTTATATTGAACATGGAAGATGCATGATTTGTTTGGGATTTATTTTGGGAATCGAAGTGAAACAGCAAAGCAATGTTTAATCGATAGTATTATTAGATCTAAGGCTTTTAAATATTTAGTTAGCTTTCTGTTTTGTTATAAATAAAATATTTAAATGCATTAAGATGAATTTTATTATCAATTTTATATAATAGCAGAATTCATCAAATCTAGTGTCGGTATCCACCTCTAAATTTTCTTCAAGCTGTCACAAATAAAACTTGATTTGTCGTTTTCCTATCAATTTACTGTACAGGTAAACACTACCTAAAATTTTCAATACAAACTGTCATATTGACAGTTGTCTACTCTATGTGTTCAGTATTTTTTATTGCACCGTTACGTTAAAGTACCGATCGTTTGAAAGTCTTGACATACTTACAAATAGTCCTACCAACCCGTTTGGGAGGTTTTTCAAGTTTTGCAGGCCTCATCTACTGCATTAAAGCAGGTTTCTGGTACCGAAATTGCAACAGTTTCCCGATCCCGAGTTCAATTTCACCAAGCAGCTTTCCAATGGAGAATCCAAAGTTATTTTTTTATTTTTTAAATTATAATTTGGTTTTTCTCATAATATGCCAGATGGCGGGTCAGGTCAGTGTCATTGTGCTGTAGGTAAATATTGTTATTTCTTGCATCTGCATCAAGTTAAAGCTGAGCGTCCTATCACCAAACTGATAATTTAGTCTATCTTACGTGAAGGTTGCTACTCGCAATTGTACCCACATTGTTTTTTATTAGATTAGATACACTTCTTGCGTGTTTGAATAACAGATAATAAACACCGATTTGGTGCTGTTGCATCGCAGAAAAAGTGAGTTTGAGGTGCTCAAGGGTCGAAAGGTGTCGTTGGTCCGTATTTCTTCGAAGAAGCCAATGGGCAGACAGTTACAGTCTATTCGGAGCGATATAATCGAATGATAATCGATTTTTTTGGCCGGCGCGCGATTGAAGATCATGACTTGGACGATATGTGGTTCCAACAAGACGGGGAAACAAGCCACACAACACGTCCAATTAAGGCTTTATTGCGTTAGAAGTTTCCTGGTCGCGTAATTTCACGTTTTGTCGACGTCAATTGGCCACCAAGATCATGCGATTTGAAACCGTTAGATTTTTTATCTGTGGGGCTACGCAAAGTGTTTTCGCGAATAATCCTCGAACTCTAGACGCATGAAAAACTAATATTACTCAAGTTATGGCCGAGATACCGCCCGAAATGTGCGAAAAAGTGGTTAAAAATTACCTCAAAAGAATCGCTTGCTGCGTATCTTCCCGAGGCGGCCATTTGAATGATATTATTTTTCTTACTTAAAGTCCAAACTTTATAATGAAATAAAATTTTCAAGAAAAATGTATCGCTGCGTGTGTTTTATTTAGCTTTACTTTTGAAACCGAAAAATTAATGACCCATATATTTTAAGATCTACCGCGGTTTATTGCAATCTACTACGTTTTTTCTGGTATATACTGCGCTCAATCATCTATAGGGTGGCAGCGCTGGTAATTTCCGATAACTGAAACTGATCGATCGATGGATAGAATAGAACTAACAAAGCAGATGATCTGCCAAAAAAGAATGAAATGCATTGCAATGCAATTGATGGCAGTCTCTTATTAGTTCGCCGCCACGCCATATTAAGACCTGATTTAAAATAAAATTAAATAAATATTGAATTTAACCTTTTATTTTCTTTTGTTCCTTTTTAAATGAAAAATATTCGTAGACTTTAACTCTTAACCAAGCGGGTTATGTAATTGTTATTGATTTGACGTACATCAGACAATCGTTATCAAACAACAAATTTTATGAAATTTAATGTTGAATAAGAATGGTTGAATTCTTGTAAAATTCAAGCTCAGAATTTCATTTTGTAACTTGGAGCACTTTTTTATCAGCAGAATAAAGAAAAATATGGTATGAAGAAAATTTTAAACAAATTTTATTAGTTAATGTCAAAATCCAAAAATTAATGATGGATTTAAGTTCTATACACCTAAAAGTATTTTAAGTGATCCTTAGCATTTCCTTGCCTTTTATGTTTCCAAAATATAATGAATATTAATTGTAAACCTGGGTTATTCGAAATTAAAAACAAAAACAGTATTTTGTTCTATTCGAAATTCAGTTTCCAGAAATGTGTAGGTAATGTGTGAACGTGTACTATATACGAATGTGAACACTTTTCTCGCTTTGGAGGGAACTAAGTGCACTTCACAAAAGTGAGAGTTTATCATTTCCGATTTCGTGAAAATTGTGTCGCTCAGCGAACTTAGTTTCTGGGGACTATACAAACTTCCCATATGTACCTTCCTTCGAAAGTGATTTAGTGAATCCATTTAAATAGTAATTGTCATCTACTTATACTTATACATGAGGTCCGATGGAGAAGGTGGTTTCCAATATACTCTTGAGTTTGTATATTTTATTACCTTAAAAATGAACAAGACCAATATGAAAAAAGGTTTTGAGTAATAAATTGTGTTTTTAAATCAACCGATTCCTTATTAAGTTTTAACTCAAATAATAATTGAATTTTGATGTAAAACAGAAAATAGCACGTCCATCATTCAGAAAATTCGAAACGAGTAATGCTTTAGATAAAGAAAACTTCCATCAGCAGGATGCTACCACCATATAGGAGATGCTATAGTTCAATTGTTCGCATTACATTACAACAACAATTTTTTTTTCTTTTTATTAAAAATATTTGTTAAGCAATAATAAAGAAAAAGTTCTTTGAAAATTCAATAATCTCATTGACTGAAGAATTCCTAATAATAAAAAAAAAAAACATTCCTACTGAGAATTAAAAAAAAAAAAAAAAACTAATTACAATATGAAAATATTATTTTTCTTTAAAAAATTTTATTATTTATTATTGAACTCAATTTTGTTGGAATCAAAGCAGTGAATATTCAAATTCCAAATATTCTAAAGAGAGACTCCCATTGGGGGGACGAGAACGTTGAAAACCTTGCCTTTGGTTGTTTGTCATAAAAAAAAAAAACAAAAAAAAAACAACGCGAAATGGAACAATAATATGCGATGTCCTTGTTACCTGCAAATCTCAAACACTGATAGGGAGAGTTTCGTGTCTTCAAAAAAAAAAAGAAGAAAAATCACAAATCTCTAAGCAAACTTACCTTCATAATCCCTCGGGGACAAAAAGCAAAGAACCAAGAATGCGAGTAAAATGCAAAATAAACTTGGGACGCACCCTTTTAACAAAATATAAAAAAAAAAATCAAAATTGAAATTCTTTATTTTCTTGTTATCTTTTATTTTTCAGTTTCATCATAAAAGTGCGTCAGGGAGTTTCTTTAAATAAGCGACAAAAAAAAATAATAATAAAAAAAAACAAAATCAGTACGTCGTACGTCAACCCTCCCGAATCCCATATTCACCCACCCTTTCCTCAAATTGCAAATTCGAACGCGATTTAATTTATTTCTTCCTTCCATCGCGATTATTGCATTCAAATTTCAATTATTTTGTTATTATGCACAATGTATGGAGATATAATGTTATAATAATAATAATAATACATAATTGAATTTTTCGTTTGGAAAATATCAAAAGTTCCATTGTGGTGGAATTGGGATTTTAAGTTTAAGAAGCAGAAATATGTATAAATAAAATTGGAAACAATTTTTTTTTTGCAAAATCGTGTTACTCAATTGGCTTTGTTCGTTTTAATGGAAATGCATGCCGCAAGGCATTTTTATATGACGAAAACATTTAATGTAAGAAGTTTCTATTTGATTGAGATTTATAATTATGCAAATTATGCCTTCCTTTTTATGCTACAGGGAAGTAATTTTCCAGAAACTAAGTCCATTGTTACGATTTGAACAGTCAAAACAATCGGGATCTACTATACCTATTACTAGTAACTTCACTTTGGGAAATAAACCAATTATTGTGCCTGCATTGTTTTTATACAAGATAGATAAAGATATTAAGGACTACCTCTTACTTATATGATATTTTAGAAATAAGAAAAAGAGCGAACTAAATTTCAAAAGTATAGAAAGAGTAAACAAAAATTATTAACTTCAATTATAGATATAATGTTATCTTTGTCCCATTCGAGGCATATTTCTACTTCAAAAATGGTCAAATGGTAAAGTTGTATGCGACAACCTGGTATTTTCGACATTTTAACTTGATTAAATTTGTATGCAAAACGGATTTGGAAATGAACTTATCAGACAGTATTTCTTATGCCGAAGTAGAGACAAATGCATTTAAAAATTTATGGAAATAAAATGACTGACTGGGTCGCATGAACTTGCTTCTATGTGCGATCACGCTGTGGTTTTAATGTATATGCGTTTTACTTACACTTTAGGTTGAAAAATTGTTAAAAAATGTAATTAGAAATAAATTGATTAAACAACTTCTGGAAATGTTCTGACACCATTGCAATGCATATCATCCGATTTCTTACACAAATCTCAATTTATGAGAAACAAACATTTAAAATCGTTGTGCGGTTTTTTTTTAAATTGATTTTGTATATATAAAATTTTGAAAACATTTTTGAAACAAAAAAAAACCAGCCACCCATTTTCGAAATATCAAATTTTCAAAAGTTAATTTTCAGTTTTTTTTTTAATCCAAAATTTGTTTTTTTAGCAAAAACCAAAAAAATGGTTCTATGGGAGATACCATTTTTAGACGATAGATAAAATTTTCTTTTTAATAATATGATAGATCGTACTGATATTAGCTCAAATAAAATTTTTAATCAAAATCGTAGAAGTCAGAAAAATTAGATTTTCCATACCGGTTTTATAACATTTGTATGGGAGGTACCGTTAGTTTTGGCTATAAGAATAATTTGTATTTAAAATCTGCTAGATAATATCAAAAAGTTGCTGGATGCCAAGTTTAATGAAAATCGAACAAGTCGTTTTCGAATTATTAAGTTATCAAAAATAAATTACTTTTTGAAAATTCTCTATAAAAAATTGATCAAATTCAGTTGAACCATTTTTGAGAAAATCGAAAACCAACAAAAAAGGTTCTATGAGATGTAACCATTTTTGTAAAAAAAATTACTGGATTTTTTTTTCCAAAAAAATTTTGGGCACGTTTTGAGAAAAATAAGATTCTCATTTTTTGCTAAAAAAAAATTACGGCAGATACCGTCTTAAAAAAAAAAATGTGTGGGGGGAAAAAAAACTAGATACCAATTTTAAAGAAAATTGATCCACCCGTTTAAGCTACAGCCGAAAGGACAGACAGAATTGCGAGACCCACTTTTTTCGACTTCGCTATATCATCGTAATGTCAACTTTGATCAAAATCTCGAGTTCAATTTTTTTACGAATCCATAACCTGCCACATAGTATCTACCTATATATCGCAAGTAAAAAAGTAAAAAAGTGTCGAATTACTTTTTGTAGTAAATATTTTAATCTATAAAGTAAACATACCTACATTGTTTTTCAAAAAATTGCAATTTGGGAGTTAAAAGTAAAAAACCGGTATTTTTGACATCTAGCACCAATTTTAAAAAATAATGATAGGTATCTCATAGAAAGTGACATTCTACACAAACTTAGCATGAACATGGTTTTCGGAAACATTCACCACTTAGAAGTTGTATGCAAAAACCCGACATTTTGCATGAAATACTTTTAGGTAGATGTATACCGTTCAAAATTTATATGCGAAAAAAAAACGAATATTTTCGACAAAATAACCCTAAATAAATTTTAAGCAAGCCAATCGGCAATTTACTTTTTAGCCAATAGTTCTTCTTTAAAAATAAAGATTATTTTATTGTGTTTGAAAATCTTCAGTATAACTTTAAAAGTACATTTTGTTTTGGCTACAGTTATCATACCCCCTAATACATGACACGATTTGACTTTGATTATTAAATTTATATAGACTGAATTATAAAAAATACTAACTTTAGTGTATTTTCATGTTGACAATTTTTTTTTTTTCAAAGATTTCAAAATAATCAAAGTACAAAATACAAGAATGTTTTGGAGCTATGCGCAAATCGACGCGATGGCGGTTAATGATAATGTTTATCGCGCGATAAAGATGCGATCAAAAACAGATGTTCTCTTGTTGATGTTGGCTATTGATCTTATATATTTAATCAATTAACAAAAGAAACATCAAATATATTTATTTCATTTATTTTAAAAGATTATAAGCTAATTACAAATTACAAAACAAGTTTAAGTTGCAGCCGCGAACTTCCAGCCAATGATTGCCAAAAAGAAAAAATGTCGGAGATATATAAATGGATGATGCCGGAAAGATGAGAAGAGACGAGGTGGCTGCTCTCATGTTGTTTCATTTACATTGCATTCCAAAATGCAATCATAATTGTGGGTGCATTCAGTACTGTGCATGAGCATGAAGTGTATTCAACTCGTGACCGCTTCACAGAGGTGCTTTCATAAATGCATGGTTGCTTGTTTAACTGCGATCAATTGCAATCATATTAACGTCATACAAAATACTTGCGCATGTGTTTTACGCTGCATTTATGACCACTTTTTCTGATTAACGTCATATGTCAAAAACAATAAAGATACAATAAAGGAAAGGAAATCGTTTATACTTTACCTGTCTCTTTCTTTAAGAAAGAAATTCAGATTGTATGTGAGTTTTTGTAGTTGCACATTTGCGCTGCAAATATTTGCGTTTTGCTTTTATAAAAATCTGACATTTATCCTTTGCATTTATGAAAGTTATGCATTCGTCAGACTTTCGCAGTTATGCATTTATGAAAGCACCCCTGCTTATGTCAATGCCGGTCACACAGTTCAGAAAAATACGATCCATAAAAACTTTGCTTTGTCAAAAATTGACTATGAACTATGTAGATATGTACCAATATTTTTGAGATGTCTACGACGTCGTCGATAGATTAAAAACCCTCTAAGAATCCACAATTTTTAGATTAAAATGTTTGCTCCGTAAAAAGGCGTTTTGTGGGATTTTGTATGAAATTTGAATTAAAATATTCAATATGCGACAAAATATAATTTGTTGCCCATTTATCAACCTATAAACTGTCCGATTCCATTGCAGGTTGGCTACGATATCGATCGATTAAAAACCTACATATTTAAAATCAGACATTTGAAATAATTGAGACGAAGATCGACGCAGACTACGTTGACGCAGTAAAAAAGTTTTTCTCTCAATTTTTCAATTTTCTCGGTATTCATTTTCCAATATTTCTTCAAAAACTGAATGCTCACTTTGTGCGATATCGCGAGCAAATGTTGCTTGCAGCGTTCAAGAAAAGTCGCGTTAACGAACGTGTTAGTGGAACGTAAACGCAATGTACATAACATGTAGATTGTAGCCTCTCCATGTGCGGCATCCATATTGTTATTGGGATTGCGTCGGTTTGTGCATTGCTTTTAATATTATTTTCAGAATTTTCAAAAAGTATTACTTTGTTATTTTGAATTTAAGACTCTATACTCTGTCCAACAAAAATAGGCAGTAGGTACACTTCTTATGGAAAAGCTTTTTCAAAATCAGTAGCGTGCCATATTTTTGCACCATATTAAATTGAAATAACTCCTCCACAAAAAGTGTTTGCCCGCCCGTGAATTTCCAATAGCATCTGATACAGACCCAACGTCCAAGGCACATCTGAGGGTGCTGTGCACTGAATTGCTGTGGCCAATGACGATTGGCTGCTCTTTGATGTGCATTCAGAGTTACAACTTACAAGTGTCCATTTGGTAATTCGTTCAGCTTTTTTTCCTTGAGTTTCTGTTAAGGTGCTTTTGATTTTCGAGCTTTAAGAAAAAGTTTTTAATGATGAGTGTTATCGTGGAGTTTTTTTCACCTTTTTCATTTTTTTAATGTGTGGAATATACCTACGTTAAAATGCAGTTACAAAATTTTAAGCTGTTTTCTTTGAAAAAGAATATTATTTGCGTAGATTTTCGATTTATTTTAATTAATGTGAAGTGAAGTCTATCTAAAAAAAGGGCGGTAACCCTACATACTATTCTTTAATATTTGAGTCCATTTAAAATATACACTACGACAACCCTGTGAAAGCTTCAATGAAGGACAGATTTATGCAATCCGCTGTAGCCAGAATGAGAGGCAAACGTCTTATCTTGCTTACACTGCCAATTTTTGTTGGACAGAGTACCTATAAAAATATAAAAAAAAGTTAAATTTTATTTTGGGCTTCTATCTACCTACACCTTACGATATACATACATATGTACATAACTCCAATGCCATTAGGCTCATTATATGTAGGTATATCATAATCTTCTTTGAGTAATGGGAACACATGCAGTTTCCAATACCCACTCGTCCAATTTCGTATTCGTATCCACTCGCATATGATTTTAACCAGCTTACGGCTTTTATTTTCAAAGTAAAAGTGATGGAAAGAGTATCTTGTGCTATAACGCACAACAGATGCACAAAATCCATTGGAGTGCTTTTCTATAATAAACCTTCTCTGAGTACCTAGTAATGTAATGCGAGGCAGAATATGGGATATATTTTTCCTTGCAAAGCTAGACAACAATAAACTTGGGGCAAATCGATTCACCTTGGGCTTGTCAAGCCCGGCTTGGGGACTTAAAAAAAATACAAATTATTGTGAGGTGTGTATGAAGGTTTTTGTACCTATAGGTAAATTCATTAAATAAAAAAGAGGCTACCTACGCTGCTAACTTCTCATTGGTACCCGTGTAAACTGGACACCCGATGATATTTTGTTATAAGGAAATTCCTAATTCAAAATCTTAAAAGACCTTATTAAATGTTCAATATGCGATTCATTGAAAACCAAAGTTAGGGCGTATAAATATCTTTCAACTATTATAGTTGTATTTTTGGCAGATGTTTTTGCTTTAAAAAAAAACTTCAATTTATTTACAAGCCCCATCAATACTTAGTTACATCATTGTGAGTAAAATAAAATTATTTCGGAGTCGATTGCTTTGTTTGGTTTCGAGATATTCGAGGGAAAAACATTTTTTTTATTTTTTTTTTAGTGGTTTAAGTTTAAAAATTTGTTTATTTAAAAAAAACACTATCAATTGAATAAATCTCCAATACTTATCAGTTATTTACTACGCCAATGTGTAGAGAATAAAATTAGTCCGGCTTGGAAACTAGTGTTTGTTTTGAAAAAATTCAAACCGACAAATGTTTTTCAACGATTTTAAGTATTTTCTTGTAGTTTTTTTTTTGCGTAGAACCGAAAAACGTTTTTCAGCAAATTTTACCATGTTTTTTTTTTTTTTATTTAAAAAAAAAAATGTTCGTTAATTTTTTTCAATTATTTGTTATGTCATTCTGTGTAGAATAAAATTATAAAATTAACTTGAAGTCGATGGCAATTCTTGTTCTCGAAATATTCGAGACGAAAGATTTTTTATAACTTTTTTTTTTAATTGATATAGTAATATAGCCCTTAATTGAATTTTGTTGATTATCCTTTCTGCACTTTATGACGTTATTATCTATCTATCAATATCTCTATTCGTTCTCGAAATACAGTGACACTCACACAAACAGACTTCTCTCTAAAAAACGACGGATTTGGATTCCTGGGACCTCGAAACGTGGAGATATATCAACATTTTCGATGAGAAGTTAATAAAACCCTAGAGTATAATAGTTAAAACTTATAACAATAACCTATTTCTATAAACAACCTTTTAGATAAACACTACTTTAAAATTTAAAGACGAATTAATTAAGGTGTTAACCATCAGTCAAGTTAACCACGCATCTTTTTATAATAATCACTCTATATTACTAAACCTAAACTACAATCGTTGAATTCTGTATGAACATTTGTATATGAATTAGCCAGTTCACGTTTCTGAGATCTCACTGAGCATAACTTTTGTCAACTCCGCTGAGAAGAAGGAGACACCTGAACAAGGTTTCTCCGCTAGAAGCACTCTCTATCAGCGTTGCCGCTGAAGCAAAATTTTTCTAAGAAAAACGTTCCATTTTCGTGCCATATTAGAAATACGCAAATTCTTGTATCGGGTTTTCCAATAGGGGCTTGACAACTTTGAATTTAATTAGTGAACACACCCTTTTACTAGTCAGCGAATTTCAGAGTCGGTGACCGCAACTTTGAGAGCGTGTTAACTCCAATTTCCGGTCGTAAATGAAGAAGCTCATTTTTGGCTCAATGGGTTCGTCAAAATATGCGTTATTGGTCGGGTGAAAATCCACATTAGCTTCATGAATCACCACTTCATCCACAAAAAATAAATGGTGCGGCGTTATTGGGCCATATTTTTTCGTCGACGATAACGATCGTCACGGTACTGTGAATGGCCAGCTTTATCGGCGCCATTTATTACCTATTATTTTTGGCCCGAATTGGAAGATATGGACTTCGACTACATGTGGTTTCAACAGGATGGTGCCACAAGCCGCACAGCACACCTTACAATCGATTTATTGAAGAGTAAGTTTGATGAGCGTATGTTATCTCAAGAAATGGGCCAGTCGATTGGCCGCTTCGTTCGTGCGAAATTATGGCCGTTTCGGTCCAACGAATTGACCGCTGCAAACGTGCCCGCGAACGAACGAAGTTGAGTTCAATTCATAAATGTTTTGATTGTACTTCAAGCCGATAGTAAAGTTTTTGAAATATCTCAAATTGTTTGCGTTTTATTTAAACAAAAGTTGTCAAGTCCTTCCAATAAGGACTTGACAACTTTTTTTACATATTTTTTACATTTACTACAAAAAAAATATAATACGATTGTGGGATGAAATAAAACAAGAAATTAGAAGAAATAATTTGTCCTTTTCGTGTATTGTCAAAAAAATAAGAGTTTCTGCCTGTTCTTACTCCATTTAGAGCAATTTTCCTTAATTTTCTTCAAAATTTGCTTTATTTAAAGTAAAAAAAGGAAAAAAACAAGAGCATGTCATATTGAATTTTTTCGTGCTACCGTGCCACGATAAAATTGATGTCGAAATGTCTATTGCTAATTTGATTTTTTTTATTTGAACTAAAAGCTAAAGTAGGAAGATTATGAGAAACATACGTTTAAGTATGTTCTATTAATTTATGATCTATTTGAACAATACACACAACACACCCCACTCATCTTTGAATCGTTTATTTTCTAAAAATAAAAAGGTTACATTTGTATGTTTTATAAAAAAGTGATTCATAAATTTATCGATTGGTAAGCGTTCTCTCACAACAAAAGTTCTTTTTGAAATGGCAGTTTCGTTTACAGAAATGCCAAATGATGACAACGATGGCAAACATTGATAAATAAAAGATGTGTTCGATTGCTTGTTTTTATGTGATTGCCTTTTAGTCGTCGACATGCATGCATACATAAGAAAATTATAAACCTACAACATTAATTTGAATACAAGATAATTTTTATGTTATATAATATATGAACATATACAGTGTAGGTATTTTTGTCTAGACTTTTAACAACAAAAAAAAACTTGCTAGACATTTGTGCAAATAGCTATTTGAACTTTTTGGGAAAATTTAATTTTTCAAAGTATCATAATACATATGTACATTATAAAATTTAAAATAAAATACACACTGGGTCGCAAGAACTTGCTCGTTTGTACGATCATACGCCGTGATACTGGGAAAGCTGTTGATTTAATTTAAAAATATCACGTTTTTATTTTTTAAAACGTTTTCTCTTTTTATAAAAAAAAATATTTTAAAAAATGTTTAAAATGTAACATTATTTGAAATACATAATTCAAAAGCACTGTACATTAAAAAGAAACGCCAATAAACCAATTTCCGCAATGCGGTTTTTTGTTACAGTGATGGTAGATAGCACTAATATTAGTAGGTATACGCATAGAAATTTGTACTAAAATTGTAGGAGCCGTTTTCGAGAAAAATAAAATTTTCTTAAACGGTTGCTTGGAAGGTACCATTAATTTTGGCTATATAAGAATTAATTTATGTTAAAAATTCTGTATATGATGTTAAAAACCAGATTACTGAGTTTATAAAACAAAAATCTCAGAAATACTTTTTTCGAAAATTTTGGGTATACAATAATAACCATTTTTATTCTCCATAAAAAAAGTATCGAAATCGGTTTAACCGTTTTAGTAAAAAGCGAAAATCAAAAAAAAAATGATTCTATGGGAGGAGCCATTAATTGCCATTTCATGGAATTTTTTTTTCAAGAACACCAAAAAATCAGTGATGGCATTTTTGAAAAAAAAAAAAAATAAAAACTTAGATTTTTCGAAAATGGTAAAAATATATATTGCAGGTAACGTTATTTTTGGTCCTTTAAAAATGAAATAACCGTGAATGGGGGATTGTTAAACAAAAATACTAGATGCAAACTTTTAAGAAATTCCAAGAGATCAACTTTTTTGTCTTTCCTATTATCGTAATATCAAGTTTGATCAAAATGAGTATTTTTTTTCAATAGCCATATATGTATTATGTACATATGTATGACATGTACCTACCTTACCCGTACATATGTATGTACATTATATATCGGAAGTAAAAATGGTTATAATGAGACATAATATTTATAAAGGCTTAATGTAAAGATATTTTCTACAAAATAGTAGATCTTACTAATTTTAGTATACACAGAAAAAATCATATCAAAATTTTTATTTTTGTATATGTTTTTATTTTTGATTGAAAGAATGATATTTTTTATAGATACATATTCTAAATATAGTGTTAAATAATCACAAGGTGTCAATATTCTGAAAAATCGACCAAACATGTTGACTAAATGTTGAGTTCTCAAACCAAAAAACTGAAAATGTTAAAAATACAATAAATACAAAATTTAGTTATACAATTTATTATTAATATTATTTTTTAGTAAAGTCTTCATAAAAATATGATTAAATTCAGTTGAACTATTTTTAAGAATTTCGAAAATAAAAAAAAAAGAATGGTTCTTTGATGGGCTGCCAACCGTTAATTACAAGTTTCCAAAATTCATTTTCACCAATAGTAAGCCTATACTTACCTTAACTAATTTATAAAAATCTCTTGAACTTTTTTTGAGTACATATAATTTTTTTTTTGGCTAAAAAATGTATATGCCAGTTACCTTTATTGTTGGTCCAAAAAAATCGAAAACAACACGTGTTGGAAGGTGCAAGTAAATTAAGGTCGACAATTGTGTAAATATGTAGGTACCTTGAATTTTTTTTTTTGGCAAGTTTCATTTTTAAAAGTTGCGTAATTATAAAGTTTAATGCCAATATTTAACCAGTTAAAATGTTTAGAAAATTTTTGCACCTTTAGTTGGTATATAAGTTCGTTTAGTCGAACACACCATTTACTCAGTTATCTAATTCCCAACAAAACAAAACATTATGAAGTTTGCTTATCTTATTACCGCTTTCGTTTTAATTTTACTCCAACTTGTCAGTGCAAAAGACAAATGTGGTGAGATTTATTGCAAGGATAATTCACAAAACTATGTTTGTGCTGTTAATAAAGATGGAAGGATTTCTAAGTTTTCAAACTCATGCAGTTTGAGACATGTTAATTCCTGCATGAAAGAAGACGACAGTACGTTTAATTTTGAATAATTTATATTTGTTTAAAAGATATTTAATTACATATATATTTTTTTTATTTTCAGAGTTTACTGAAATACCTTCAAAGAAATGCTAAAAAAATGAATAAAATAATATATAGGAATTCATTTTTTTTTTAATAATATACATAATATCGACCCTTAGAATTTAAAAACTGATAAGCCTATTTTTGCAAATTTTACAGGAGAGCAAAAAAAATCAAACAAAAATTGCACACACTCAGAAAAAAACATCGTTATTCGAAGAATTTTAAATTCTTGTAAAATTGTGTGTAAAAAATTGTTGGCACAACAAAAAGTTCTTGCAGCAATGACTCAGTTTTAATTTTTTTTTTTTAATATTCAAACTGTCAGTTTAAAAATAAAGTTATTGAAAAATAAAAAAACATTTTATTATATTCTTAATCATTTTTAACAATGGAAAATTATTAGCCTTACTTACAGTAAAATTATTGTGATAAGTTTTTTTTTTTTTTTCAACAGACAATTATACTGTTTTAATAATCAAACTATTGATCGGAAAATTCGTTCTTGATGTAAAAAATATTATCAAGAATAAAAATTGTTGGCAGGACAATGAAAAAAGGAAATTTTTTCTTTGGTAATCTAATTTCAAGAACTTTGTACTTGGGTCAATAAAAATAATGTTAATAATGTAAGAGAAGCATTAATTACTTAAACAATCTTGTCTTTATGAAATAACACCAACGACGCAACCAAAAGTCCTTCACTTTAATTTGCTGGTGCAATTATTTTATACTTGAAACATTGTTTGTTTAACAACACCACTGTTCTTTTAAAAAAGATAATTATTGAGTTGTTGTTATTTTTTTTTTTCTCGATTTGGGTGTTATTTCCAATTTAAATTTTTTTTTAAAGGAAAGAACGCCCAAAATAAAAATTTTTAAAGACAAATGGGAAATACCGTCCAAAAAAATTCAGACCCCAAATCTTAGGAAGTAACGCCCAAATGCTAGGAAAAAACGCCCAAATAAAAATCTTGTCAATAATTGTACCTACTTAAAACAACTCCGTTTTAAATCAAATCAAATATATGTACTTCACTTCAATAAAATAAAAATATATAAATAATAAATAAATAAATAAAAATTCAAAAAAGAAATAATTAAATATGTAACTCAATAATCAATAATAAAATATTAATAATAAAATATATGTTATTAATTTTTAATTAAAACGGCATATAAACAGTGGGCCATGTTGCCCGCCTGCAACCCCCCTGTTTGGGCACATTACAGGATTTGGGGGTAGTTGCGAGTCTGGGTTTATGCAAAGTTTCTTTAAATGCAAAAAAGACTTTGAATACACCCAGCCTCGCACCCAAACCCAAATCCTATAATGTGCCCAAGCAGCGGGGGTTGCAGGTTTACATACCTCACTGTTTATGCGCCGCGATTTTATTTTATATCACGATTTTCTTTCATATATTTGTTGTTCGTTTATTAAATAGATAAGTTTTGAATTTTGTCTTTTTCCGTTTACTTTTTTTTTTAAATGTTCACAGCTTGACGCACTTAAACTTAATGAACTCTCTTCGATTTTGTCTACTAGCAAAATTTATCACAAATTTTACTGCAATTTGAACTGTTAAAATATTTTTGGCGATGTATGTAAACAAGCTTCATTGAAATTTCACTTAGGAAATATCGCCCAAAATTCAGGAAATAACGCTAAAATTTTTCAAAAACAATTTGCATTGAAATTATTTGGGCGATATTTCCAACTTAAGATTTGGAAAAATATAAATTTTGGAGATATTTCCATTTTTTTTTTTTTTTTGGGAGATAAAAAAAATTTGGGCGATATTTCCAAATCGATTTGGGTGTTATTTCCTTGGGCATTATTGCCTAGCGCCAATAATATAGTTGCCGGCACA
Source organism: Epistrophe eligans (assembly GCA_951394125.1). Taxonomy (NCBI): domain Eukaryota; kingdom Metazoa; phylum Arthropoda; class Insecta; order Diptera; family Syrphidae; genus Epistrophe; species Epistrophe eligans. The sequence continues at coordinate 30,285,869 of OX596028.1, forward strand.
AAAATGTATTCTTAACTCATGAAAACTTACTGCAAATAGCAAAAAGCAAATAAAATCAGTACTGTTTAGGGAATCAGTATCTTTGACTTTGGTCATTTTTCTTAAATAATGAAATCCTTAAAATTATAGCCAATAGAAAAATCATGTTGAGGCTTCCTTTTTAAGGATGAAATAATCTAAAAATTTTAATCATAAATTCGATACAATTCACCAGTCATGAGTTGAATACGAATATTTTTGACACTTTACCTGTTTGAAGCAGCAGTATCTTGTAACTTAAAGATTGTATTGAAATAATTATCATCATTATTTTCTCTGTACAAAACATTATAGCTAATTTATAAAATGAGAACAAATGATTATTCGAAAACTTTTCGCAATAATTTAAGTTAAAATCGAAAAACCAGTATTTTTGACTTTTGAGCAAAAATACGTATAAGCTATGCTTATACGTGAAAAACCGTCATTTTTATTTTTTAAATATCTAAACGATTAATCTCGCAAGAAGAAAATTAAAATTTTTTTTTTTTTTTGAAAAAAATCGCACGCGTTTAAAAGTTATATGCGAAAAACCGATATTTTTGACATGTCACCTTGAAAAAAATTTTGTACAAGCTAAATTATTCGGCAATGGACTTTTAAGCGAGTATTTCTTCTCCCCAAATAAATTTTTTTGTGTTTAAAAATTTGCAGTTGGATTTTTTTTTTTCAGCAGATTGAACTTATTTTTGAGCTTAAAATTCGCTAATCATTTACACTCGCTTTTAAAAAATTCTTTAAAATTTGTATCAAAATTAGGATTTTAAAGTTTTCGAATTGACAAAAGTTGCAGCGAATTTTTAATATTTTGTAATTTCAAAAGTAGCAAAAAATTCCATCACTACTGTGAAGTGAAAAATACTGCAGTCGACTGGCTGGTCCACCCCCACCGACCGGCAACACCCAGACCCACCACACCACTTGCCGGTTATATACCCTGTGAGAATTTTATTACAATTGATCACCTGTTACGTGAGTATGCATGCATGACATCCTCAGCGTCATACTCAATGCTCATCGATAGGTCGCTCCTGCTGATGTAGATGTCCTGCTGCAATGGCAACCAACCTGCAACAGCATCAGGGATAATGTCCTTGTGTTTTTTATGTGCGTCGCCCATCGTCGTCGTTGTCCTAGTAATTCCAATGTTGTTTGTGTTTATTTTTTGCTTTGTCAGTGTCGATTCGCAATTCAAATTTATTTAGCCATTCTGATCGGTAAATTCAGTTGTTTCACAAAGCAGTTAAAACAACAGCAGGACAGCATTGTTGTAATGGTTTGAAAATTCAGGTCTTCTTTTGTATCCAAGTATGCTATATTAGGTATTATAAATGTACCTATATATGTGGGCGAGTTTATGTATATTACCTACTGTACTCTATATTATACAGTATCAGGACATTCTTTGCACAGGACACTACCTATATACTAATGGACATTGGGAAATGTTTTAATAATTATGCCCAGGACATCAATGCAAATTAGTGTGTTCGACGAACACAACCTGATTTGTTATCGGATTTGTGATGCCTTCTTTCATTACCTCCTTCTCGTGCCCTTATATTCACAGTGCCAAAAGGTAGGATAGGAACAGTAGGTATATAGTCCTGTTGATCTGTTGTTTCGACTGAATGATTTGATAGATTTACTGGAATGGGTTCAGATAATTTTTTTTAAACTCTTAGTTCGAATAATTAAATTCAATAAATTGAAATCCGATTAAGGAAAGAACAAAAAAAAAAGACAAAAATGAAACGAATAATATTTTTAACAATTTATATACATGAACCTTCCTATACCTGATGCACACCAACTCATATACATATGTTTATGTAGATAAATCGAACAATTCCACATGAGTTACATTTTTAATTTGTGCGCAAAAAATGTTTTATGGTTTTATAATTACCTATAAAAATCAGCATATTTTCTAAGAGGCTTAGTATAGCTGTTCAATGTTGATGTATTATACACTGGAAAAGCTTAAGGCTAGATTGGTTTATTTTTTAATATTTTTAGAAGGTAAATAAAATTCAGGCTGTGACATTAATATTATAATCAATTTATAAAAAACCAAAAGTGCGCATAGATAAAACAAATAAACAATGCATGGTAAAGCAATATTTATTAGCAGAGCCCTAAGCTATAATTACATTACAAATGTTGCTTTGAAATTAAAATTAAAATTTAATTAAAACCAAATAAAACCAAAAGGTAAAAGTGAGATAACCTTCATTTATTAATATAATTATAAAATGATAAAATTCATAAACATATAAATTAGGTAAAAAACATGTGAATACCCCTTGTGGGCAGGCTATTGGTCTTTTGCTAACTTTTAGAGTAAAATCCCCTTCCCACACTAAAGCGTGAGGGGGGGGGGGAGTAACAATATCACTGGCTAAAGGTAGCCCTAAACGACGAACATGTTCGCCACATTTTCGTCGTGTATGGGCTGGTTCGCGAGCCGCTCGCTGTTGGCGAAAAATTTCGATTTTGTCGTGTTTGTTTGGCTTTGATGTTCGCCGTGTAGGGCCATGTTCGCGAGCAAACCTCATTTTTGCTGTGAACGTCGCCGAGTGCATATAGCGGATTAAGCACAATGTCAACAGTCAGCCATAGGAATTCATTGCGCTCTTTTGCAAAATGAAAGTGCGATATGGGATTCAAAGAGTGAATTTTATAAAAATAAAATTTAAAAAAATAAATCGCAACCATTTTTGCACTTCCCTATCAAACATGTTGACGAAGAATCAACATGAAATGAATGTTCGCCAAATGTTTACGCCGTGTAGGGGATGCATGGAGCATGTTCGTCGTTTAGGGACCCATTTGGTTTTACTTTCCTTATTCCTGGTAGACGAGAGTACCAAGAAGAGGAAATTAAAATAAAACTAAAGGATGTTTTTTTTAGAGGTACCTATAGAACTTTGAAATGGAATAAAACAAAGATGATTTTTTGAAATTGACATGAAATTTACTTTATTCGAAAGATAATCTTCTGGCATTATAATTTAAATATGATTTCTGGCATATGACCGCCACGGCCGGTTTGGACGTATTGTCTAATCTGGAGGTCCAATTTTCGATGACTTCTTCCAACATTTGTGGCCGTATATCGGCAATAACGCGGCGAATGTTGTCCTCCAAGTGGTCAATGGTTTCGGGTTTATTGGCGTAGACTGGCGACTTCACATATCCCCACAGAAAATAGTCAAGCGGCGTTAAATCGCACGCTCTTGGAGGCCACAGACGTCTTATTGAAACCACAGCTCCTGCACATCATGGTTGTTCAATTGATGAACGAAAAAGTCAGTAACCACGGCTCTATAGTGGCCACCATTGACTCATGTTCACGAAATTGACCTATACACTATACAGGTGTGTCAGTGAGGATATAAGAACATATTTAGACAACTACTAGAATGCGTTTATAGATAAGGAGATGCTAGCTTGACAATTGTCCAAGAGGTGTTCTAAATATAAGGAAATCTAATAAATACGACTATATTTTTAACATAAAGAAATTACATCACTCAAATTACATTCGTTCAATCATAAAATCAAAGTCAGAGTTGAATACAAACTTGAATAACACAGTGCTGTCATTTTCTTTCATGTGGTTTGGCTAAATAATGTTTGAAGTTTTCAGTGTTGAAACAAAGGAGCAGATTTCAAAAAGCAGAGTGGCAGAGTAGATTTATTTCTTTTTCTAAAAACTGGAGTAAATTTATTCCGATTAAATTAAGGTTCTAAAAACTGTTCCCTCTAGCCGAGAAATCCTAGATGCAAGGTTTGGCCCAAATTTTATAACATTTAAACCTGATGACAATAACATCTTTTTGACAACTGTTAAATTCATATAAGAAACTGAAAAAAATAATAGTTTGATGAAATCTGTGCATATGGCACATGATTAAGGGGTATTTTTTAATCCTGGATCTAATAAACGACAAATAAAGATGTTAATCCTCCCTTAAAAAAGTATAGTATTTTTTTTTAAAAAAGATTTCCGTGGTACCAATCAGACCAAAAACATAGATGTTAAAAAAAAAATGTTCTTCTATACACAAACCTGTATGATGTAACAAGCCGTGAAAATTAAGTAAAGTAAGAATTTGACGTACTTTTACTTCTTTGTATTGTTATTTTCTTTTTTTATTACATCCAAAATTTTTACGCGATCCGAGCTCTGATTTTTTTTCTGAGATTTTTTCCTCCACAATACCGTTGGGTTTAATTAAAGGTATATACATAGGTACTTTATCCAAGTGTATTCGCGTAATTTCAATTTCACTGAAAGCGAAATAAGATCGAATAACAAAAGTAAACCTAATTTCACTTGTCTGAAATCGGGATTAAGTAATAAGGAACTATAAAAAAACACCCTTTTAACCAAAGCCATGGAACATTTTAAAGCACAAATAAAAAAAACACAACCACTTCCCCTATTACGATATCCTTTATTCAATTCTAATTGAGTTAAATTCCACTAAACGAGGAGAACTCTGCTCATTATATCCAAGATAAATTAAAAATCTTACATTTAAGCAAATAAAATGAAAAATGTAAAAAGTAAAAGTAAAGGAAAATAAAATAAAAATAAAAATGAAAATGAAAGACAGCTTAAGAGGTTTAACAGCAATTATTTCACCATTTCGCCCTTTTAAGCTGCGAATTGAAAAAGTTTCTTCGATGACTTTTCTTGCCTTTGTCGTTGTATAGTTATCGTCGGCGTTGTAATTCTAGAAAATTACCATCACTTGATGGCTAAAACGGAAAGCCCTTAATGCAAAGTGTTGATTCGTTAAATTAACACGAGGCAAATAGTTTGGTTGTTTGATTATAGTTAAAATGAGTTTTGTAGTTTTGTTATACCTTTACTAAATAAGTTAGCATTAAATGACGTTTTTTGTTATTCTGAACTTCCTCTTCTTAAAATAATGTTAATATATAGAAAAATAATTTTGCAAGGTACTTTGATTTAATTTTAACTTCACTCTTTAAACTTCAAGCGCTCAAACTTTTATTATTTTTAAAAATTAAAGATTCCTGCTTTTGGTTTTTTCTGCTTTAAGTTTTGTGTTCATAATGAATTTTTAAATTAAATACAATGCTGTATTCAATAAATATTTTTATTATAAAAAGCTTTACAATACAATACAATACAATACAATACAATACAATACAATACAATACAATACAATACAATACAATACAATACAATACAATACAATACAATACAATACAATACAATACAATACAATACAATACAATACAATACAATACAATACAATACAATACAATACAATACAATACAATACAATACAATACAATACAATACAATACAATACAATACAATACAATACAATACAATACAATACAATACAATACAATACAATACAATACAATACAATACAATACAATACAATACAATACAATACAATACAATACAATACAATACAATACAATACAATACAATACAATACAATACAATACAATACAATACAATACAATACAATACAATACAATACAATACAATACAATACAATACAATACAATACAATACAATACAATACAATACAATACAATACAATACAATACAATACAATACAATACAATACAATACAATACAATACAATACAATACAATACAATACAATACAATACAATACAATACAATACAATACAATACAATACAATACAATACAATACAATACAATACAATACAATACAATACAATACAATACAATACAATACAATACAATACAATACAATACAATACAATACAATACAATACAATACAATACAATACAATACAATACAATACAATACAATACAATACAATACAATACAATACAATACAATACAATACAATACAATACAATACAATACAATACAATACAATACAATACAATACAATACAATACAATACAATACAATACAATACAATACAATACAATACAATACAATACAATACAATACAATACAATACAATACAATACAATACAATACAATACAATACAATACAATACAATACAATACAATACAATACAATACAATACAATACAATACAATACAATACAATACAATACAATACAATACAATACAATACAATACAATACAATACAATACAATACAATACAATACAATACAATACAATACAATACAATACAATACAATACAATACAATACAATACAATACAATACAATACAATACAATACAATACAATACAATACAATACAATACAATACAATACAATACAATACAATACAATACAATACAATACAATACAATACAATACAATACAATACAATACAATACAATACAATACAATACAATACAATACAATACAATACAATACAATACAATACAATACAATACAATACAATACAATACAATACAATACAATACAATACAATACAATACAATACAATACAATACAATACAATACAATACAATACAATACAATACAATACAATACAATACAATACAATACAATACAATACAATACAATACAATACAATACAATACAATACAATACAATACAATACAATACAATACAATACAATACAATACAATACAATACAATACAATACAATACAATACAATACAATACAATACAATACAATACAATACAATACAATACAATACAATACAATACAATACAATACAATACAATACAATACAATACAATACAATACAATACAATACAATACAATACAATACAATACAATACAATACAATACAATACAATACAATACAATACAATACAATACAATACAATACAATACAATACAATACAATACAATACAATACAATACAATACAATACAATACAATACAATACAATACAATACAATACAATACAATACAATACAATACAATACAATACAATACAATACAATACAATACAATACAATACAATACAATACAATACAATACAATACAATACAATACAATACAATACAATACAATACAATACAATACAATACAATACAATGCAATACAATACAATACAATACAATACAATACAATACAATACAATACAATACAATACAATACAATACAATACAATACAATACAATACAATACAATACAATACAATACAATACAATACAATACAATACAATACAATACAATACAATACAATACAATACAATACAATACAATACAATACAATACAATACAATACAATACAATACAATACAATACAATACAATACAATACAATACAATACAATACAATACAATACAATACAATACAATACAATACAATACATAGACTGAAATGTTTTAATTCCACATCTGCAACTCACTACCAAAACTTTCAAGTACCTACATATCAATATTGCATGAACTTCATGGTTAGCTCACTAATTTAAAAAATAATTTTACACGTACGGTGGAGTGACAAGAAACAATAAAGATATTTACTAATTTTTTGTTCATGAAATGTTTTTGCCTGACAAACCCTTAAAGTACTTAGGTTCAATTGGCTGTTACTAACTTTTCATGTGCGAAACTATATCTATTGGTACAAATTGTATACCTCCTTTCCTACGACTAGAACTCCAAAACACTCAAAGTACTAACAGTGCCAACACACAAACAAAAAACAGGACTCTCAAATCGGTGATAAAAGAAATTTACATACATGATCGCGTTGAAGCAATTTTACTTCGTGCCATCCACAACTTGGCTCTTATCCAAGTGATTTCAAATAAAATCTGCACATCCTCTCAACACTTCCTGTCAGAAAAAAAGGGTTAACTTGGATGGACTTGTGATAAAATTTATTTATCAGAAAGCAACGATTTTTTTTTGCAAAGATGATGTTTATGGTCCTTTTCTGTGAAATTGCCAAACCAACAGAGAATCAACAACGGGAGAAGCATACATATACCTACCTACCAACAGCCTTCGAGCAACGATTACCTCTATTGGTATGTAACGGTTATACCTATGGTAGTTATGAATAAAGGGAACAACATGGCGGCACGAAGGCATCAGCAATAAAAAAAATTGTATCTGACTGACTTTTCCATTTGTTGGAATAATTTAGCACCAGGAGTCCACGAAACCCAGGAACATTGGTGTAGAATTTCATATATAGGAAACCATTCGAGGGTTAATTACGCGAATAAACGGCAACGACATGGGGCGGCGTGACGGCGGCATTGCTTCGCTTGGGGATGATGATGATGCTGATGGGGCCTCGAAATGAAAAATCTGATACAGATTTCCGGGATTTCCGTTTTTCGCTTCATTCCCATTTCACATGGAGGTACTTTTTTTTGTGAGCCTACCTACACCTATGTATGTACGCTTGGTCTGATGGTTTTTAACTTTCACGACAGAGTTTTTTGTGTCCTGCGGTCGAGTTGGCCGCGCATGGTTTGTATAGAATAATTGCTGCAATTATTAGGACTACACATCAGACAGAGACCGATTCTCTTGACCAAGTCGAAAACAAACCAACAAAAAAATTGAATGTGGACAGTGGGCGGTCAGTTAATGGGCATTTTAGCCATTCATGGACGTAATATGTGGTTCATTGCATTTCGTTTCATTTTGATTTTTTTTTCTTTTTTTTTCTGGCTTGGCTTGGTTTGAAACCCCATTTTTTCTCTCCCGTCAGCACACACATATACATATGATAAATTTTTTTTGAATTAATGCCTGATGAATATTAAATTAGAATCAGGAATGGGAACGGGAAATACTGCATAGAATAGCCGGATAGATGAGAAATAACCAGTGGTCAAGTCATCAGGTGGACATCATCATCATCATCATCATCGTTATTCTGTGCAATTCGTGTGGAACGTGTTGGTGATTATTCATTGCATTCAATGTGCCAGAATTGCAAGCAAGAAAAAAACAAATTGATGGCAGTTGCTAGAGGTTTGATAATAGTCCGCATATAAATGTGCCACAGGTGCAAAATGGCCGACAATAAATGTGATGACAGGTTAGTTGCTTTCAATTTGTTAACAAAAACTACCAACATAACCTATGTGTATGTACCTAAAATTGTTAGAAAAAGTGATGAATGGCAATAGAAAAAAATGTTTTTATAGGTGCCTACATAAATATGAAGGATTTGATTAGTGCGGATGGTTTAATGAAAAGAACAAACACTAGTGAATTAAACAAATAGCATCTGGGGAAATTGAAAACGTGATCAGAATTTTAGAGGCAAATCTTCAAACTGAAAAAAGCATATACATATACAGATGTGTGTACAGGGTCTATCATTAAGTGCTTCCTATCTTTAAATTTAAATAGAACAAAGTGTGTGTGAGATATCATTGAAATTTTTTTATTAAATCTCTTGAACCTTTTACACGAGGAAACAAAATCTTAAGAGATTTTCTAGGGTTTCCTTTTAAAGTATCTCGATGAAGTGTGAAGAGGAAAGTCAAAAAAAATCTCCTGAAATCGTGAACCAGGAAGATTTCGTATACTCCTCTTATTTCATAACCTTCTCGTCTTAAAACTGAAAGTAGCTGGCAACTCAGTTTCTTCGTGGTGTGAAAGACAAAATCATTTCAATACAAAATTAAAAAATAATGAAGATTACAGAGTGGGTTAAATACAAGTTTCTTTTTAAAAATGCAATAAAATGAGTAAAATTAAATTTTTTCCATGTATTATGTCTTTATTAGTAAGAGCAAACATTTTCCAACACAACGTCGTTCAAGTGGCTGCCTCGGCTGGTTTCCCAGTAGCGCATTCTGTCACTCCCATTTTCCAAGACCTTGTCCATGGTTTCGAATTGTAGTTCACGGATTGCTTGGATGATATTGGTCTTAAGTGCTTGAATCGTTTCCGGATTATTGGCATAACATAACATTGGTCCTTCACGGTTCCCAAAAAAAAAAAAGGGGTTAAATCGCAGCTCCGATGCGGCCAATTAACATCGCCAAGACGGCTGATAAAGTGATAACACGATTTGGGAATTTGGTGCGCAAAAGATCGATTGTGGCATTAGCTGTGTGGCATATGGTGCGCCATCCTGCAAGAACCAGAGTTCGTCCAAATCCATGTCTTCAATGTTAGAAAAAAAAAAAAGTCAGTTTACATGGCTCTGTAACGTCCAACGTTGACCGAAACGTTGTTCCCACCCTCATTTTCAAGAAAAATAGTCCAATGATGCCACCACTTCACAATCCTCATTCTCGTCTGTGCGCACCGTACGACGACGGGGACCATGAGTGTTGTCGATTAGCATACTAGTCTCACAAATTTTTTGCACAAACTTGCGTACAGCAGGTGCGGTGGGTACTTCATTTCGGCCCAAACTTCTTTTCCTAAAACGCACTGTTTGGACTTCACAGAACTTACTTTGGAAATAAGTTTTCAATATTTCCCAAAGTTTATGAAGGGTTGTAAAGCGACTCATAATTTCGATCCGCGGAGGTATGATACTGACTTTATGTCAAGATTTCGAGCTGGAAACAGCTGTCAATGTCAAAATAACCTATGATTTAAAAAGAAACCACTAGATGGCCCACCTACTAAAACAACACCGATCAAGTTTCATTACACCTGTATCATTCAATTTTGTTTGATGTTGTGGAAAAAAAACACTTGACAAAAAAAAAAACACAAACAAGTAGGTATAAGCTTTTATAGCTTTTAGAAAAAGGTGAGTTATTTTATAAAATTTTTCTTAAGTATCGGGTTTTTCAATAAGAGCGCTACAAAAGTTTTTTTTTTAAATAAAACAAAAACGGTTTTGGATATCAATGAAATTCTTTATTTCTGTGAAAGTACGTTCGATGCCATTACGTATGGAACTCGATTTCTTTTGCATGGCCACCACGGGCACGCTTGCAGAAGTCCAGGCGCTAAATCCAATTTTTGACGGTTTTCAAGCATAAATCGGCCGATACTGCTGCAATTTCAAGTTCGATATTCGTACGAAGTTCATCAATCGTCGCTGGCTTGTTGGCATAGAGCATAGACTTGACGTAGCCCCACAGGAAATAGTCTAACGGCGTCAAATCGCACGACCGAGGCGGCCAAGCGACTGGACCATTTCGTGAGATAACACGTTCTCCAAACTTGGTTTCCAATAAATTGATTATGACATTCGCTGTGTGGCTTGTGGCGCCGTCCTGTTGGAACCACATGTCCTCCAAGTCCATATCATCCAATTGGGGTCAAAAATATTCGGTTATCATTGAACGGTAGCGATCCCCATTCACAGTAACGTGCCGGTCTTGATCATCACGGAAGAAGTACGGCCCAATGACGCCGCCGGCCCATAAACCCACCAAACCGTAATTTTTTCGGGATGCAATGATGACTCATGGAGTACGTGTGGATTGCTGCCTGAACAATACCGCATATTTTGTTTATTGACGAAGCCATTCAGCCAGAAATGAGCCTCATCGCTAAAGATGATTTTTCGATGAAAATCCGCTCTTAACGTTGAGGCTACTGACTCCGAATTTCGGTAGTAAATTTTAATAATTTCGAATCGTTGTTGGCTCGTATATCTTTCCATCATAAAATGGCAAACCTTACTGAAGATAAATGTCAAAAAAGCGGCAAGAAATATGGCGTCGTTTGCTGTCCCTGTTACTCTACTTTTGTCCCTATTGAATAAACCCTTTAATATAATTAAATTAAAATTTCATTTTTTTTATTAACTAAGTGAAATAAAATAAAACAAAAATACAATTTCAGTACTTTATTGTTCAACAGTAACAATTTCAATTTAAAAAAAAACCTTACATTCACATTAAATCTCATTATTAATTAAAGATTTTTTGGTTCTTTGTATCTTTGGTATTTTTGGTCACATTCCACCCATTCGAATTCTGGAAAAAACAGTATTAAACCAATTAGATACTGGAAATATTTACATATGTATGTTCAAACCAGCAAAAGCTTAATACACTTTCTAGCTTAGGCTTGACTTTAATTTACAAGCTAGTTAGTGACTTATGAATTAAAAAAGATTAAATTCCTAAGTCAGTCAGTGACTTATGAATTAAAAAAAAAAAATAATTCACAACCTACAAAGTGACTTATTAATTAAAAATATTTAAGTCATGAGCAAGTTAATGACTTATGAATTAAAAAAAATTAATTCACAACCCACTAAGTGACTTATGAATTAAAAAAAAATTTAATTCATAAGCTAATGGGTGAATTCTGATTAGAAAAATTATGAATTGAAAATTTATAAGCTAGCATAATTATTTTATGATTTATAAACCAGATTTGAATGCTAAAAATAGAAAAGATTCAAAATCTAATTATACTTGCTAGGCAGGTACCAAAAGTTTCGAATTACTTATTTAAGAAAATGGAATGTTTTTTTTTTTAATTTTATTGAAAATACATATTAAATTATTGAATAATTAAATAATTATGTAGTCAAAACAAGCTTAAGAATTTCCAATCTACCAACTAGCTATGAATTAAATTTTTTTAATTCACAAGTCATCTACAGACTTATGACTTAATAATTTTTTAATTCAAAAATTCGCAACCCTGGTTCAAACTATTTTTTCTAAGCAATAACTTACTTTCTCCTATAGGTAGACAGGAGTTGGTGTCATCCCTAATACATGAATTGGTAAACATCTTTGGTTCCTGTCCAAGCTGCTGACCGCAAACAGGAGCAAATTCGTTAGAAGTACAAATTATTGAACCACATTCTCCCTCACATGTAGCGAGTTGAACAAAAAGAAAAATTGCGACAAAAATGAGAAAGAACTTCATGGTGGCAGGTTGAAAAAAAACCTAATAGAAATATATTTTCCATCGTCAGCTTTTTATACCTTTTTATTTAATTACTTGTGAACAGTAGGTACATAAAGTTCGTGTTGACTTTTGGCGCAAATATAATACAAATACGAATATATACAGAAAATAATAATTATTTGTTCTTCGTGTATTATGTTAATATTATAGAACTGTGTTTCTATTTGGATTAACACAGTTGGTTTTATTATATAATTTAAGAGAGACATAAAGCATTTATAGGAAGTTAATTTTAAAAGCGGTAGCATTCCGTTAAGTTATTGGTATTTTGTTTAGTAAAAAAATATATGATTTCCTAAGACTGATACACGTAGGTATGTATATCTACTATTTGCAGAGAACCAAAAAAATATAGGTATTCGATTTGAAAGTATATACATATGTAAGCAGTAATATGTAAATATGTATATTAAAACCTTCATCTTTATATTAATAAAACTATTGAATCCTTATATTGAAAATACCGTGGATATGCCTGCTGAATCAAATGATGATTACAATTGAATTTAAATGACCCTCCCATGAAAATATTATGACGGTTATTGTTGAAAAAAGCTTATAGTGTTAAATTAAAAAAATCCCCTGTAAGATCAAAATAATAAAAATAAATAAATTTGATGGCACTGCAGCTTCGATTTTAGAACCATGGGGAACGAATTGAATCTTCCTTTTATTTAGTAAATTTCTAATGCGAACTGTTACCAGAAAATGCAAACAGCGTTTTCGATATGCACCTAGATTTAACTTAGCAACCGAATCCGTTTATACACACGTTAACGCAGATTACATTTCAACGCATCTATACATACTGTTACTTTTTTTGTGGCTACAAAGAGTCAACACATTGATTATTTACGTTGATCGTCTAACCGTAGCTTAATTTTACAAACACACACATTTTGGTTCTAAAGACAACAAGGCATAAACAATAAAAATTGAAAAATATCAACGAACACATCTCTAAATGACAACCTTCAATTAAAAATATTTTTTTGCAATCCCATTGATTGTCAAACTATTTCAGACACTACAAAATGTTATCTCAACTGTTATATTCACTGATGTTTTTACTGACTAACTTGTCCACACTAATCCTTTGTTGTTTACATTTGTAAAATTTAACTACGCTTCCTATAAAATTACCGATAAAAAACTGCTATAGGTGAATGATAGAATGTATCTATTTTTTTTAAATGTCTTCTATAAAATGTTTTTAAACAAATTTGTTTGTTAAATGTCGAATTAAAAAGTAAATTCCAATTATGTAAATGTCAAATGCATTTTTAAAGAAAACACATGTCAAGATTTGATACAATATGTTTACCTAGATCTGCACAGCTTTATGATCAGAATTAAGAGAGATCGATGTCTAAAAAATGTCTTGTTTGCAAAGCCAAAGAAACAAGGTCAAAAGAAATGCAAACAAAATTGAGTGCAAATATTTAACTTTGCTGATAAGAGTTTTTGTGCATTAAAACTAACAAAAAAATTAAATAGACAAAAAAAAATATAATAACTGCGTGCACAGGTGTTAGTAGGTCTAGGTGTTATGAAAAAAAGATAGTGAATAATTTGAATGTTGGGTAATTTAAAATAAAAATAATATATTTTATAATGTTATGTGGGAATTTAAGTGTGGATTATTTAAAATGCAAAATCAAGAGAAATTTAATATTTGAATGATTGAATGAATTAAGTTATTTTTTTTTTAATGTAACTTCTTGATGGAACGCGGGGAAATATTCGAAATTCGAAAATAAGGGTGATCAAGACCAAACTTACCTACATTTAAGTTCATAAACCTATCTTCCTTAGGTACTACTCAATTGTTTAAGAAACAGATGATTTTGTAAATTAAAAAAAAATACCCCGAACATTGAAGTTTCATCCCTTTTCAATTTACATACACACACACACATAGTCAAGAATAAAGATAGATACCCACACCAAAAATTTTTAAATTCAATATTCTTGAATTATTTTTATCAACTGAAAATTGACAAAATAAAATTTAATGTTATTATATACTGCGACATTATTATACCAAGAATTATTATTAACAACTGAAGCTCTGCACAACATTATAGCATGTAATCCGAACGAAGTTCCCCCCATCAGGAACCCCAGGTCTAGGTAATTCTTAAAACCTGAATACACATCATTCAGAGTCGTTCAATCATATGCGAATGAAAGTGTTAAGGACGAGTGACGCCAAAGAAAAGGATGTTTCGCACTGCCATTAAACTTAAGTGCCTAATTCCATTCATCCCACATCGACATCGCTCCCTCACTCACTATATATAATCCAGTCGTGCAAAAACTAGCACCACCATCATTGCTTTATATATTTTACCTTGCCAAACTGAACCGCTTCACCCGCCATCAACATCATCATCATCATACATATACGGGAGGACATTCCAAAATAAATTTAATCGAATTCCATACATGATGGTCCTTTTGTTGGAACACACACGCATTCAAAGAAGAGCGCCGCGCCGGGTGGATTGGTGGGTAAAAAAAAAAAGAAGAAAAATTAAATAATAATAATAAAGGACCTCTTGCGGAAAATATTGAATTGACAACACAAAAAAAGGATGACAATGAAATGAACCTATAATAATGGATTTCAATAAAACACACAAACATACACTACACATGCAGATATACATACTCACGTTTAAGATACACAATAAAGCGGAATGTTTTGTTGATGATGGGACCAAAAGGTGCACCGGGGGCAAAATTATTGTAAGCGAAATATACAGGTACATAAATACATTCAATACATAATATTTTTATGGTGGTCGTGGCGGTATCATGTGCGGTACGTATAAACGCACCTTCGTGCCCGGGCTAATATTCAACCCATACGGATATAATAGTACTGGCGATGATGTCGGTTGAGAGAACAAGGACATTTTCAATTTAATTTCGCGAACAGGACCATAAATGGCTAAAAGGCAAACACCAACTTCCAAACTATACCTTTATAAATTGTTTCGCAGAAAAAAAATTTTTCATGTTTTCACAAACGATAAAATTGTGTTCCTGGAAAATAAAAACTTAATTCTTTTAAAAAATAAATTTAGTGTGGACTGCATTGGCTTAAATTATGCATACCTAATAATTTTTTTTTCTGTGTACAAAACAATCTCCATCTTTCCAGGTTCACCACCAACAACTCACCCCATGGCTACGCACCTGAAATTCATTTATTTGTAAATTATTTTAATTTCTGACTGACCCGAAAGACGTTATCCCGTCCAAATTTCTTTTTAATCGTGATGTTTAATAAGAAGAATACTCAAATATAGGGCGTGGTAAAAGTAGATGCCAGCCCACAGATTCAATGAATATGGAAAAAATTAAACCATAATGAAATTGGATGCAGTAGTACCTAGACGAATTTCCAAACCAATTTTATTAGTTTGTTATAATTGATTTTGCCAATTTATGAAGTAGGCAAATTTTAAAAAACAATTATAACACATTAATGAAATTGGTTTGTTTAGGTTAAAGAAAACTTTCTTAAATTTCATATTTCCACATAGCTTTATAAACAGTTCTTTTTTGTGTATGTAGTACCTAATCGGACTAAAAAAAAAAAAAATCACACGTCATTTTTAAATTCTATAGGACGTTAAATAAGGTATAGCATCTGGGAAAAATAATTCAGATCGATTAAGCAATTAAAAACTATAAGAACTAAAAAAAAGCAATTTTCACAAAAAACTTCAATGCCTTATTTCAAAAACACCCGAAAATCAGTTTTCTTACAATCGCTTTGGTTATTACCTTAATGAAGTTTCATTAAAATCGTTAAAGCAGTTTTCGAGAAAATTAAACAAAAACGAAATTATTGCATGGCAGCTACCCATTTTCGATGAGCTTAAACAAAAATTCAAATGTCCCCTCTAGAAAATCACATAGAAACGCTGTGTACCAAATTTGAAACCAATCGATGCAACCATTTACTGCCTGAATAGCTGTCAAAAAGTGTCATATGCACGAGCTGTTTTTATAACCCCACAAATCACAATGCAGCTGTACAAAACAAAAAGAAAACAAATAACAAGAAAAATAAAATGAAACAATATTTATAAGATAATACTTCTTTAAGACTATTTTTAACAATACTTCTAACAATTTGAAACGTCGAAAGTGCTATCTATATATCTACGTGAAAAGTTAACGGTTAGGCAACTCATTCGTCCGCAGCTCTGATTACAGCAACAGCTGTGTTGAACTTTGACAGCTATTCCCACCTCTAGTTTCAGCTGCAGTTCCATCTCCATTGTGTTCAGGCCGTTAATCTCTTAGCTCAAATTAGAGTACAGACGAAAATATTTATTTTGGCAAACATTTTTCCACT
Organism: Epistrophe eligans; assembly: GCA_951394125.1. Classification (NCBI taxonomy): domain Eukaryota; kingdom Metazoa; phylum Arthropoda; class Insecta; order Diptera; family Syrphidae; genus Epistrophe; species Epistrophe eligans. The sequence continues at coordinate 30,303,067 of OX596028.1, forward strand.
ACCCTATATTTGACATTATTTACGTATTCGTTGCCACGATCCATGACCATCCCGGCCTCAATCGTGATTACATTAGAAACTTTGAGGCAACTCAAAATACTTACATTGAAACAGCAACAATTTTGACATTTCGCACATTAAAACAACAACAAATGGGAATCATGCGTCCGGTTTTTATGTTTTCTTCGCGCCCCACGATTCCACACTTCCATGGCCAATTAATTGCCGTGATACCGGACTCAATCTTTCCAATCTAAACAGCGGCATTTATAGAATATATAGAAGATGGGAACGTTGCAAATAAGATAACCATCACAATGGACAATGTTTCGGAAAAACTGTCGTTTGATGGCAACCACCAGCGGAGACGGTTTTAGAAGCATAGGGAAACCAATTCACTAAGTGCAGGTTGTTTTTTTTTTTATCTTGGATTAGGTTTTTTACAATAAAAACTTTTAACGCTTGACAAATTTTTAGAGTTTTCTTTAATGAGGTCCTAAAATATATCTATCTATAATTGTCAAGATTTCTTCTATGAAAATAACTGAACAGAAATAATTTAAAGCCTAGTTTTAGGAAAAAGCAAAAGCTAAGACTATAGACAGTTGTTGCTTACATATATGTACCCAATTTTATTTGACTAAAATTCTGAAAACGCTACGTACCTATAGGCTTTTACTCTTTTTCTTCAGATTTTATAAATTTGAAAAGTGTTTCCGTTGTTTGTTTGGTGAATGTACACTCGACGTGACTAGATGGACAAAACGAACAACATAAATAAAGAACAAAAGGAAGAAATTTGCCGACTTGGCTTTATCTCGTGCTTAGTCAAAAGAACGCTGAAGTTAAAAGAACGTAGAGGGCAGCGGCGCGCGTGTATGGAGGCGAGTAATGTGGCTGATGTCTGTCAAAAAATGTCAAAGTAGAGAGTAAGACGCTGATTACACGATTCGTTTTTTCGTGCGTTTCGTCTTTCGTCTTTTTGACAGGCACGTATCGTCGTGATTACATTGTTCTTTTTTACATTCGTGAAGACTTTTTCGTTATTTTGACGTTCAGAAACTTTGCGGTGGATTTATTGGAAAATAAACAGAAGTAATAATTAAAAATGTTTTTTAATCACTTCTTATTCATATCTACAGCTTATTTAAGTGTGAAAAATTGTTTTACAGCTCGAAATTAAAAGTTTATAAGTTCTTCGCACAATGCTCTGATTTGAGGGATGGGCGATTAAATTTTTCGATTTTAAAATCGGTGGGAAAATTTATCGAACCTGAAACATAGATGTTTTTCAAAATCGATGTATTTCTTTTTTTTTTCTATTTTGATAGCCAAATACGTTATAATATGTAAATTTACATCAAAACGTGTTTTTGATTTAGGGCCGTTTGTTCATAGTAGGTTAAATCTGTAATAAAGGTTCCGACTCTGGTTCTGATGATTAAAATTTCAGATTAGGATTCATTTAATCGATTTTCTCTTCTAAGAAATTCCATTAAAATGATCTGTGGCTACGTTCTGTAACTCACATCGATAAAATTGGTCGAGAAATGATGGAAATTAAAACACATTATGAGTTTTAATTTATTTTTCAACGTTTCTCTGTACGATATTTGGAGCAAATCGGTCCACCTGTTTAACCTCTGTCTCAATGGACCTCGTATAGTGCAAAGAGCGTAGAAATAAACGGACGGTATGGTAAAACTACTTTTTTAGACTTCTCCATGTTTACACGAAACCAATACTTGCCCTATAGAAAATGTAAAAAGAAACAAAAATTTCCATCCTACATATTGTTTATTGTTTATATTGTTTTATCAAGTACATTTTTAAATTTACGTGGTGTGAACATTTTATCGGGATTAAATCTTAAATGACTACATGAATTCTTAATTTTAAAAACGAAAATTATACACAAAGAGAATTACTGTTTATAAAATGAGTACAGAAGAAATGAGAAAGGAAAGTAGATATTAACATGTGCCTACGTTCTGTAAGTCTCGCATCGATAAAATCAGTCGAGAAACTATGAAAATTGAAACTTTTCAACGTATCTCGATCAATTTTATCAATGCGAGAGTTACAGAACGTAGGCAATGATTTGGAATACTTTATTTGTAACTAGTTATTACCCACTACCTTTGCTGAGACCCCGCAAACCCCTTGTTGCATGAAAAGTATTCATATTCTTTTCCTATGAAATAATCGATTTCCAAAATCCTTCCAGCCAAAAAAGTGCAAAAAAAAGTACTTTCACATTTAATATTTATAAGAATGATGTTTTTTGTAGAAAGCACACATATCTGAAGTTGCTTTCTTTGCATTTTAGTTACATATACCATTTTATTTGCATTTTTGTAATTTTCTGTAGTCGATGTATTTAATCTTAAAATCGATATCTGAAATCGATGATTTTTCTCTCAACTACGATTTTTGCTGACATCTGCCTATCGCTCATCTCTACCCTGTTGTCAAACCATAAACGTCAATGTTCAACCAGAAAAAATCTTCAAATTTTCATTCCTGCTTTCGTTACTTCATTCCCCCTACATTTCTTCACCCCTCACCCAAGCTGTCAAAAGCACGAAAGACGAAACGAACGAAAAAAAGACTCGTGTAATCAGCGTCTAATAGAGTAGGAGAGTAATGTCACCATCTCTGTCTCCATAATTGTGTGCTTAAATTTTGACAGATTTTTCAAAACTGAAAGTCAAAGTTAATCGTCATCCAATCTCTATTGAAATGCATCATAATTGACCAAAATACTTGTCACAAAGTTAATTAACTGTATCGACACAGACTTGATCATTTTTCTACACTTTTTCATTAAAAACTGAAAATAGTCGGGAAAACTGCTCAAAGGTTCCAAATATAGTAATCACAAAAAAAAAAAAAAAATAAGAAACATAAAACGTAAAAGGATATCCCTTTGAGAATACTGACAGTAAATTTGAATTGCTCTCGCACCAACTAATTCCAACTAATTCCAAATCCTGTCAAATGCAGAAGCAATACTTATACATAAATAAATACAAAGTTATCCAATATTATTATTAAATGACAGCTTAATTCAGCCGCAAGGCAATTAGTTAATTCAGTTCGCATTGCTTGCATATCCTCGTATACCTACCTACATACATATATATATAAATATTTGCAAGGAAGAGAAAATTCTTTCCTATATGTATGTAAATTCAGTGAACATGTTTAACGTGGAACGGAAAGCAAAAGCTCTTTGTTTTTAGCCTTTTCCAGCAGAAACAAACGATAAATATTTTTGTACAACACAAAAAAATGAGAAGGAATAGCCTCTAGCGCAAGACAAACTGTTTTCAATCAAAATTAAAAATAAATATACAAACCACAAGCAAGAATAATAATACAAAAAGAAATCCTGAGAAGCATATTCTTTTACGTTGTGGTGCTCTCGTTATATTATTACATTCAAATTGTATTAAACCAAAGTAAAAAAGAAATTATGCTTGAATTGAAGCGTGTATAAGGACAATGAAAGTTTTTTCGTTTGTGTTATTTTGTTTTATTCTTTTTTTTTATTTTGAATAACCAACAAGTATACTCGTAGCAGGTATTTAAATTCTTATTGATGTAATCTGCAGAGATTTTTTTTTTTACCAGGGACCTCTTGAATAATTGAATAATTCAAGTTATTTAATCATTTTTTTTTTATTATTAGGTAGTACCTAATCTGGAAGCCAATGGGGAGTTCCATTTTTGATCAATATGGCCACAGTTTCAGACTTGTAAGAACGCACTTAAAAATTTCTTCAAGTTTGGTTGAAGGTTGTTTTTATGTTTTTCTATTGATACAGGAAAAATGAGTCCCGCTTATCTAAGCCCATAAAAAATTACCAAAAAAGGCCCGTCTGCGGTAAAAGTCTGAGCAAAATCTTGTTTAACGTATATTGCCTTTACTTTGGGGGAAGGAATATTTTTTAAAAAGTCCATTGCTATATGTCGAAAATATCGGTTTATAGCATATAAATTTTAAACGGTAAATACTGGAGAAAAGTACTTGCACGCTAAGCTTGAAGGTGATGCGATTTTCTATAAAAAAAAAAAAGGTTTTAAAATTTTCTCCCGGCGAAAAATCGTTAAGAATATGTGACTGAAATTACGAAAATAACGTTATTTTCACGCTTAAACTATCAAATGCCGATTTTTCTAAAAAGTAAAATCGCCATTTTACTTTTTTTCTGTTGGCGCTACAGCGCGTGGTGCTCCTGGGTCTCAAATAATAGACTCCGTCAGCTTGCTCGATCTCTTGCTTGCTTGGAATTAAAAATTGGAATTTAATTCCAAGTCAGCAAGTATCTCCCTCAACTTGGTCACGCCAACGGAGTAAGATCTGCCTCTGTTTATCGTTCACTCTGGCATAGCGTTACGGGCGTCAATGTTCTTTCGCTCTATTTTGACTATAGACACAAACCGGCCAATAAATCGTGTGTATTACCTTTCTCTCAAAGACACCAATGGAGCTTTCTTCCATCTGAAAGTAGGTTCATGCTTCTGCACCATAAAACAAGACCGGAATGATTAGAGTTTGGTACTCCTCGATAGGGCCTCATTCATCAATTTATTGCTTACTTAGCCCAAAGAAACAGCTATTTGCTGAGTAAGAGTTATTCTACGGTTGATTCAGCGCTTATGTCATTTGCAGAGTTCACAGCAGTGCCAAAGTAGACAAATTCACTAACCATCTCGAAGTTATATCTTTCACGTTCTGATTAAGTGTCGAGTCCTATACTCGACTGTATTTGATGACAGCAAATACTTTGTCTTCTCCTTATTGATGAAAAAACCCATTTCTTTGCTTCTGACTAGATGCTGAAGAAGCCCGTAACTGCTCGTTTGGTTCTTCACATTATGTCAAAGTCATCTGTATATCTAAGACACTGCGTGGATTTTTAGAAGATAGTGCCAGTTGTGTTGGCTTAGGTGTTCGTGTTGCGCACTACTCTTTCAAGAACAATACTAAAGCAGCTACATGAAAGCGCGTCGCCTTGTCGCAGTTCTCTGGTGATTTCTAAGGTTTCGGTTGAATATCTTTCAATTTTGACGGAGCAGCGAGTATTCTCCAACGTCATCCTGATAAGGCGTATCAGCTTAGCACGGATACCAAAACTCGAAATGGCACGGTTTAACTCATCCCTGTAAACATTGTCATAAGCTGCTTTGAAATCGATGAAAAGGTGGTGTGTATCGATATTGAATTCTTGGGTCTTCTCCAGGATTTGGCGTTGTGTGAAGATTTTGTCTATGGAAGACTTTCCAGGCTTCAAACCGCACTGAAAAGAGCCAATCAATTTGTCAGTAAATGGCTTCAGGTGTTCACATAATGAGCTTGACAGGATCTTGTAAGTGATGTTCAAAAGACTTCATATGTAGTTGATGCAGGAGAGGCTATCACCTTTTTTATGGATTGGGCAAATGATGATTATGTTCCACTTATCGGGTATACTTCCCTCCAACCAAATTTTATTCAAGAATTGTAGTGTGCTCCTTACCAGATCATTTGAAAAGTACCAGCTGCTTTGTTCGATTTTAGCCCTATGATGGCCATCTTGATTGCATTTAGGTCGGTTGGGTGAAACTCCAGATTATAAACCAAATGGACTTGATGGGGCTGCTCGTTGACGGTATCTTGGCCTTCATCGCCATTAAGCAGCTGGTTGAAGTGATCTCTGCAGATATTTAACATCGACCGCGTTTCCACAATTTCTGTTCCCTTCCTTATCTTTGCAGGCACCAGGGAGTATTTTAATGTCATTTTTGGGGAATTGCTCATAAGATTTGGCGAGGAGTTCGTAGAATTCCTCCTTGATAGTGGCATCCTTGTCTTCCGTAGGGACATATGCGCTGATAAGGCTTAAGTGGAAGAATTTGGTCTTGATGCGAATTGTCGTTACTTAAACTCTTTGCCTTTGTTTTCCTCTGACAGCAAATCCACACCCATTCATCCGCTTGCTTCCATCGAGTAAGAACTTCCCATAACATAAATCGCAGAGGCAGACTTCTATCTTTCTCTCGCCTGGTCCATTCCATCGTTTAAGTTATACTAAGTTATACTTGTAGCTTGAATTAAGCGAAACCTAGAAACGTAGAAACGTAAAGATTATTTTTTTTAAGTCTCGGTCATCTATTAAGAACAAAACAAACGGCGCCATCTAGGTCGCTGTGTGAGAGTCAAATAGCCTATATTAAAACTAAGCTAACCAAACATTAGCGCGTAACCACAATCCTAGTCTAATAAGTATAAAAAGTATAAATCGAAAATAGCCAGCAATTAGAGAGATTCCAGTATAACACAGTCCTATAACAAACATACCTATCTACCTCCACCTACACCACACATATGTGTGTATAGTATATACACCTACATTCATATACACATATCCATATCCATACTCGTATAAGTGCAGTGAGCGTAATAAAAAGGTCATTTTAATCCTTGATCTAGTTATAGGTATAAATGTTGGATATACATTATAAAGTAATCTATAGGTGAAGCCCCCAACGTAATAGTTATGGTTATTGGATGAGGGGCGATGGCAAAAAGCAAAGTGCTGTGCTGCGCATTAGCTCCATTTGCAATTAACTGCTGCAATTAGAAGTGGTGGACGGACAATTCATTTTTTATGGTTCATAGTTTAGGTTCTTTAATTGCAAGCAATGCAATATAAATGCAATGGTATGAGTTTAAGCTTTTTTGTTTGATGTTTTTATTTGCTCTGAATTTATATTATGATACTTTAACAATAATGACATTTGAATGAAATTAGAAAAATAAAAAATGAGCACAATATAATTTATTTTTAATTCAAAAACATTAAGGCCGAATTGGTTTTCGACATGATTGCTTTATGTGCATGGAAAAAGAAAACAGTGTTTATTAGAATATGTGGGTACCTACTAATTTTATAATGTTAATCTGCCTTCATGCGAGTTTCACCAGAAAGAAATTTCATTCGCCTACTAAAAATAAGTGAAAATTAAGGCTTTCAATGGCATTACATTCCGTCCGAAATGAATGTTCACAATAAGGGGAATTTTTCGATCATGAAATTTCGGGAGAATCTCGCAATAGGTAGGTACATATGTAGGTGAAAAATGAAATGTCAAATTTTACGACTGGAATGTTGTTCGGGTGAAACTCACAATAAGGCTGAATGTTTAAAGTTAAGGGTATGATTCCCTTGAAATATGAGGATCCATTGTGCTCCCCAAGATGTGGTAATAAGGGTATAAGGAGAAGTTAGAAAAGGAGCTAGTGGATCTTATTTTTCGTACCTCCCTGAAACATCTTGAATTCTGTATGAATTTAGAGATATTTATATCTCAGTGGCAAAGACGAGATATTCCCCAAATCATCGAAGAAGTATTCTCCAAGGGTTATCTTTCTGGTTTTGGCTAAACTGGGGAATTCACAAAGGAATTGTCGAAGTGATAGGAGCCCTCTTCCACCTGTTCGTCTTGACACCCTCTGCATAAAAGTTGGATGTGCTGATGCCCATTCTACTCATGTGGGTTCCCATTATGTTGTGACCCTTTAGGATTACAATGAAGAGGGGCAATGGAGGTTTGCCTAGTGTGAGTTAATAGTCTGTTTTTTTTTCTTAGAGATATCGGCCTATAGGTTTCTTGAGAACCGACATGTGTCAGTCTCTGACCATCTGTCGTTTGTCGATTTAATGTATTATTACCGGTGTGTATTATACCAGGGTTGCCGCAGCCAAAATAATGTGTTAACTGTTAAAAGTTTCCAATTTTAAATATTAACAAGGCTTTTATAAAACTTTTAATATACTGCAAAGAGTGATTGTTATAGCCACTTGGTGGAAATTAATTGTTCTGAACATTTTAAAAGAATAAAATCCACAAATATATATAAAAATACTTTATTTTATTATGTTAAAGGCCCACGCGTTTCGTCCTCTCAGGACATCTTCAGGGCAACGACATTTAACATGCTAAATTGTGTGTTCGTGGTAAATATATTAGCAGGGTAGGTACATGAACTATTCGATAAATGTTTTTTTTTATTAAAAAATATGAAAAGTTAAAAAAAAAAAAAAATAAAAAATTTAATAAATAATATTGCAAAAATTTTAAGAACACTTACAAATAAATTAATATAATAATTATTCAACAGGGGACTGTTATTAGTCAAGTCTATTTGGCAATTTAGCAAATTAAAGCATTTGTGTTTGATAATTTCAAACACTTCGTATTTATCTAATACTCTGCCAGCCGGAAGATTATATGAAGCAGGGTGACATCTTCGTTGGAACATCCATGTGCCGTGCTTTTTAGGTGCTGGGAAAGTTCCAAACAAGGGTCCTGATATGATGAGGCTTTGAGATGTTCAATAATACGTTTACCCAAAGGGTCTCGATGTTTTTCCAATGTTAATACCATTACATTCTTTACAAATAACTTTGTAAACTCCACTTTTTTTAGTTTTGTCGATGGGTTGTTTGATTGTGTTGTTGCATAGTGCATTTTTTTAAGTTAAATTACTGAAGTAAGCTGGATTAATTTCAGCTCCTAAGAATGGCTTAGAAAGTTTGTCCGAAACACCGGGAATATAAGGAATCTTATACACCACATTCCAATGTCCTTTTATCTTTGTAAAGGGAAAATCGATCGCAGTGTGTGTTGTCTTGATTTTTTTGTTTGTGTAAAAGGCGATGAATTATTTTAGAGTTGCATCCCTTGTTAGTTGTTAGTTAATTAAATAATAAAAAAATAACGAATAGTTCTTGTATCTACCTACCCATTATATTCACCACGAACACACAATTTTGCATGTGAAATGGCAGTGCCCTGAAGACATTCTAAGAAGACGAAAAGCGTTGTCCTTAAAGATAATAAAATAAAGTATTTATGTGAAATTAACAAGTGTTTTTATTTTATTTCTTTATAAAACAAAAATTAGATAAATAAATTCTTATAACATATACAAACAAATATTATAATAGAATACCATAAAGTTTAACTTTTCATACAAAAACAAAACATTCTTTGAGTTAAAATAATTCTGAACAAATGTGTTCTTTAAAAAAAATCCCGAATCCTACTGATAAAAAGAATCCCGGGATACTTATTGTGTAATCAAAGTGGTAACTCTGATTAACACATACAAAATCGAGTGTGTTCAAATCCAAAGAGCGTTCCGCTCGAGATCATATCTAAGCAAAATGAAACGACTGTGAAATTCTTGTGCCAAAAACTCCCATTGGTTATATCCTCGTTATGTTGTGACTCTATCTTATTATGAACAGCATATATCCTCATATATTTGAGCCGAAAAACATTTTTAGTAGGTAGTTTTGTTTTGCAATTTTATTTCTAAAAAAAAAAGTCAATTGAATCTTTCTATAAATTTTAACAATTATTGACTAGGAGAATTAAATTAATCCTGCTTCGAAATCAGTGTTTGTATCAAAATATTGAAACCGAAAAACGTTTCTCAACAATTTTAAGCATGTTTTTTTTAATTAAAAAAACAAAAAAATTCCCTTAATTTTTTTCTAAAATTCTTTCTAATTCTTCATTAAGTCATTATACCTACTTGAACTGACGACGATGACATTTCTTGTTCTTGAGATATTCGAGACGAATTGAATTTTTTTTTTTAATTATTGTAGTAAGAAAACTCCTAATTGATTTAAACAAAAAAAAACATTTCTTCATTTTATGATGTTATTATCTCTAAAATAAAATTTATTTGAAATCGACATCTCTATTCGTTCTCGAGATACGGTGAACGAAAGAATGTATCACGAACATACGAACGCACATACACTACACACACACAAACTGATACAGACATCTCTCTACAAATGATGGATTCGAATTCTTGGGACCTCGAAACGTGGATACATGTCAACATTGTCGATTCGAAAAATCAGACCAATTACAATAACTTCCAATGGGAAGTTAATAAAAATTTACCTTATTCTTATCATCTCCTTAGATTGTCTATAAAAATTATAAAGCAGGTTTATCTTCTTGCAGCATAAAAAAAATCCTCTTTTAAAACCGGTTCCCTGTGGGATTTCGAAATTTTCATTTGGCAACACGAATCACAACCTTAAAAAACACTTTACGCACATCAAACATATTTTCCAAACCAGAGATATACCTATATGTATGTGTATATACATCAGCAAGGATACAATAATAAGTTACTCATTTACTATTCCCTTTCTAATAGAAGGATGAACCCTGAAATATACATAAGTGCGAAATACAAACTCAAGTACTTAGTTTAATTTGAATTTTAACACTTCTGGATAATTACATCTGTTTAATTCCCTAACTAAAGGGCGTTAAATCCTCCTTGACACTCCAAAGGGTATTTTCAAATTCACAAACGGAATTTTTCAAATATGTACGTTGTATATATTGTACATTTTGGTGCAGAAATTGCATGGAAAATTTACTTTATGTTATTTCACAAATGCTACCAAAACTCTGGTAGATTGTAAGTTGGTACTGGAACATATAAGAACAATCCAAAATCAACATGGGGATTTAAGATGTTTGCGGTTTTAGAAACCGAACTAATATTCGGTAGCCAGTTGGTGGAAAAACCAACTCAATTATTTTGAAAGCTTTCGAACGATCCGCATTTTTTTTTTTGGGATTTTGTGTTGTGAAAATATTGTGCATATACATATGTCGGTAGGTAGGTAACTTTCGTCACATATATTTCCCTCCCACAACATCAAAAATCCTGAGCTGGGTTTTTGATTAGCCATGGGGATTTCATGTGTGAAATTTTAAAACCATGTTGGACTTTTTTTCCGTGTTTTTTTGGAACCTTCTTTGGACTTTGTTTTGTTTTGTTTTGTTTTGTCAGATGAAAGCAACATCGTCGACGAGTGGATTTCATACACTACGAATACATATGTATGTATATGTGAATAATCCTGCCAGAGAAGAAGCAAGAAAAAAAGGGTTAGCAGAACCAAACCGATGATGGATAAAGTAAAATAAGCAACAGAAACCGAAATACCAGACGGGAATCATATGCCACAGAAAAGAATCCTTTTGTAAATTAAAACATCTGGTATCCAGGTGAGTGATTACAATGAAATTGAGTTGATCCTGTTTTTCTTTTCTTTCGTTTCGTTTACTTTTTTTTGTTTTAATTTTTTTTTTTTGGGTAAAGCTTGCTGATGGGTTTCGGGTGCACTGAAAACGGAAATTTCATTTAGTAATCTATTTGAAGAATTAGATTTGGGATATTCTCTTGTTTCGAATGAAAAATACAACATGAGGGAGATATTGGAGGCGGGGAAGGTTAGGTATTAGAGTGAGTCTCTCGGTAATTAATTACTTTAATATTTATTTGAATTTGAAGTTTAGAAAGAAAAGGGTTACTTTAAGATCTCGAACCCAATACTACCTTACCTACATAATTCCTATCCTATACCTACCGCCTGTCATGTTCCTGGAATTGTTTGATTAATCAATGGAAAATTCAATTTAAAAAATCATTTGTTTTACTTTTTGGAATTTGTCTGCGGAAATAAGAAGGGTTATTTTTTATTTATTGTTTTGACGTGAATATGTCGGTTAATTTGGAGCACATGAAACAGATTTTCAGTCAAAATGATGACGATAAGTACAATACAGGGACTTGATTCCGGAAAACGAAAACGATCGAACAATATCGTTTTGGCAATAGCTGTCCCTATCATTTTCGTTCGATCTGATAGAGAGAGATGGGTTTATATGTATTTGATCGTTTTTATTTTATGGAATTAGGCTCCAGTTTCTAAAACTGTATTAAAAATCTAATTTTAATTTTAATTTTAAGTAGTACCTACCTATCTACTGTCAAAATAGATAAAAATGGGACATACCTACCTGTTAAATTAAAACGCAGCGTAGGTATAAAGAAGTAAAAACTTTATTAATTGTCGGTCACAGTAAGAGAGAGCGAATTCATAAACTTACTTTCTATTTATAGCCTAGCTTATGCAAATAATATTTATGTATAGTAACGGGTGATTTTTAAGCTGGTTTGGTTTTGGCAACACTGGTTTTGACAGCTGACGTGTGTTTAGTACCTTGTGTCACTGTCAAACAGCTTCAGTTTGGTTTGCAATTTAACCATGGATCGTCTTACAAATGAACAACGCTTGCAAATTATTGAATTTTACTATCAAAATTCGTGCTCGGTTCGAAATGTTGTTTATCGAAAAATTGTGTTCAGCGATGAGGCTCATTTTTGGTTGAATGGGTACGTAAATAAGCAAAATTGCCGCATTTGGAGTGAAGATCAGCCAGAAGCATTGCAACAGCTAACAATGCATCCCGAAAAAGCCACTGTTTGGTGCGGTTTATGGGCCGGCGGCATTATTGGGCCATATTTCTTCAAAGATGATGCGAATCGCAGCGTTACTGTCAATGGTGAACGCTACTGAGCGATGATAACAAACTTTTTTTTGCCCCAAATGGAAGTTCTTGACTTGCATGATATGTGGTTTCAACAAGACGGTGCCACATGCCACACAGCACGCGAAACAATGGCGCAATTGCGAGGCGAGTTTGGTGAACAGTTAATTTCACGTTTCGGGCCGGTCAATTGGCCGCCTAGATCGTGCGATTTGACACCATTAGATTATTTTTTGTGGGGGTATGTCAAGGCTAATGTCTATAGGGACAAGCCCGCTTCGATTGACGCACTGGAAGCCAACATCCATGCATTCATTCGTGAGATACCGGCCGATATGTGTGAAAGAGTATGCCAAAATTGGACTCAGCGGATGGGCTACCTGAGACGCAGCCGCGGTCAACATTTGCATGAAATTATCTTTAAACATTAAATTGCAAGGTTCAAACTATCGATTCAAATAAATATTTCATTCATTTTTTCGAATTTTTTGTGTTTTTTTTTTAAAAAAAGTTCTAAACCTCTTAAAAAATCACCCATTATAATAAGTTTTAATAAGTATAACGATAATGATAATTAGGATAGTATAATAATAAGTCGAGTACATACTTAGTGGTAGTTATATAACAATTCAAGTAGGTATACATAACAATACCTACATCAAAATAATTTACAACTACTTTTAAGGAACTCTCTCTCTCTAGAACACACTTGTTTAATTTCCTATAGCTAGCCATTGTCTAATAGTTCAGTCAACAAAAATATGCAAACCTAGCAAAACTCGCATGGAGCTGAAAATTATTACAGGCCTTTGAATTATCATTAAAATTGAATTTTAAAAATAAATCCAACATCTGATACAAAAGTTTTTGAAGTTGAAAAGGTCGAAAATATCGTTTTTTTCGTATTTAACTATCAAACAGTGGATGCATGCCACAAAGGAGTTTATATAAAAAATAATTAGTGAGTGCCGGGACTCAGGATTAAAATGTGTAAACATAAACGTTCGCCCGAGTGGCAGATTTCCGTTCACATATCGTACGTTTTACACGTAAGGCGCACGTTTTTATAAATTTACCCTACCCCCGGCATAAATGTTTACACATCAAAAATAGAAACGAATCTTTAAAATCGCTCTAAATTAAATATTCAAGTGCTGGTTTTACATCAAAGAATGCGGCGAGTTCGAACTATGAACCAATTTTCAACTCAAACTTAACTCGGCATTTAATTTAGTTTGAGGTACGAAGGAATTATATTGATTGTACGATTGTAATGTATCCATTTATCCAATGTACATAAACGTAACGTAAGGGTTACAGTACACCGTAATGTGTTACACGAAATTCTAGGACATTTTAAAAAATTATTTTTTTTAAACTGGGCCAAAAGTTAAGAATTACTGGTTTTCGTACCTCAACTACTTTGTGGTAGCAACCATTGCTTGAAAGTTACATACGAAAAACCGATATTTTCCGAAACTTCGACCTAGCGACGTTCTCAGCAGTCGGTGATTTCTAGGTGGTCTTTGCAAGGAATTTTACGGCCTAAACACCTTTTTCCTTTTAAGATTCAATTGGTTCACGAGTTGAAAGCAAATGGTCAAGTTCGCATTCAGTATTGTTGATGATCGAATAAATATCCGAGTTTTTCTGATTTTAACTGATGGCCATCGCTTGTGACCGATTTAACGGCTCCAGATTATATTTTCTTTGGGGTAACCTAAAAAGTAATGTGAATGCCAATAAGCCAAGAACTATGCAACAGCTTAAAGCCAATATCCGAAAAGAAGTGACGGGACGGCGCTGGATCCTGAAATTTTAAGAAAAGCAATGGAAAATGCTTTTGAAAGAGCACTCTAGATCGAAGCAAACTATGGGAATCATTTGAGAGATATTATCTATGAAACATAATGTGAACATATTTTCAAACCATAATCTAAATTTTAATAAATGCCAAGGTTAAATAAAATTAGAAAGAATAATGTTATTCATCAAATATGTTATAATGTTACTTATGCGCCACTCTGTAGTAGAACATCTCCTTAATATAAGTGCATTCCAACTGTTGTTAAATATTCGTCGATATATTCACACAGTTCTAGCGCCGCCGTCACATTGCTGAAAACTATCAATTTCCTTAACTTCTGGATACGTTCAATGAACATTTTATGAATTTAGACATAATTTTTCAACGCATAACTAGAAACTTGTCGTGATTTTGTACACACTTTAAAATAGGTTTTGACAACCAATTGCAGTGTCTTAGTTATAAAATAGAGGGAAAATGTTTATAAATAAAGTTTTTGAGTTGGACATCAACTAGCTAAAGTTAAACATTATTTGAAATGGGTTATAAGACTGGAAACGTTTAAAATTTTAGGCTGAACACTATCTGTTTCACTCTTATTCTTTACGAGAAATTCGTAGGAATCAAAATAGTTTTTGAAGGTATAAAAAGGGGCGCCACTTGAGAGGAGTACCATTGCTATAGTTTTTTTTTTTTTTTTTTTTTTTTTTTAATTTAAAACATTGCATTTGAAGTTTATTGTTTTAATTATTATGTTTTTGATCACAAAACATGAAAAAATTATTTGTTTCGGAACTTACCCGCCATTTTTTTTGGTCATTAAGTCATGGAGAGTCGAACCTTTTACATAAAATGTTGAATATTCTTTTGCGTAAACATAATCTTTTTTCTCTCCAAAAGGAATTCATTAATTGAAATAAATCAAATTTTAACCAGAAATTATTCTTATAACCGAAATCAACGGTCCCTTCTATACAATTGTTTAAAAACCATAAAGATGAATATCTTATTTTTCTTGAAAACAGCTTATACGATTTTTATTAAAATTTTACTGATGTGTGCTTAAAATACATGTATTATCACAATCTATTTACATAGAGATATGTAAAGGGTTTTTCAAAAGGGACGCTACAAAAGTAGAGCAACAGGGACAGCAAACGACGCCATATTTCTTGCCGCTCTTTTGACATTTCTCTTCAGTAAGGTTTGCCATTTCATGATGGAAAGATATACGAGCCAACAACGAGTCGAAATTATTAAAATTTACTACCGAAATTCGGATTCAGTGGCCTCAACGTTAAGAGCGGATTTTCATCGAAAAATCATCTTCAGCGATGAGGCTCATTTCTGGCTGAATGGCTTCGTCAATAAACAAAATATGCGGTATTGGTTAGGCAGCAATCCACACGTACTCCATGAGTCATCATTGCATCCCGAAAAAATTACGGTTTGGTGTGGTTTATGTACCGGCGGCGTCATTGGGCCGTACTTCTTCCGTGATGATCAAGACCGGCACGTTACTGTGAATGGGGATCGCTACCGTTCAATGATAACCGAATATTTTTGGCCCCAATTGGATGATATGGACTTGGAGGACATGTGGTTCCAACAGGACGGCACCACAAGCCACACAGCGAATGTCACAATCAATTTATTGGAAACCAAATTTGGAGAACGTGTTATCTCACGAAATGGTCCAGTCGCTTGGCCGCCTCAGTCGTGCGATTTGACGCCGTTATACTATTTCCTGTGGGGCTACGTCAAGTCTATGGTCTATGCCAACAAGCCAGCGACGATTGATGAACTTCGTACGAATATCGAACGTGAAATTGCAGCAGTATCGGCCGATTTATGCTTGAAAACCGTCGAAAATTGGGTTCAGCTTCTGGACTTCTGCAAGCGTGCCCGTGGTGGCCATGCAAAAGAAATTGAGTTCCATACATAATAGCATCGAACGTACTTTCACAGAAATAAAGAATTTCATTGATATCCAAATCCGTTTTTGCTTTATTTAAAAAAAACTTTTGTAGCGCTCTTATTGAAAAACCCGATAATAGAGCTTCTTTTTTTTTTTTTGATTTTCAACATTTTCCTGTGAAGGGCTTACAATAATTAGCTTTCGCAATGTGAGTTACTTCCAAAGATCTCATTATGAACCCTGGAAAACATTATGTTTCAATACTTATCTAGAATTTTTTGTAATTGTTCAGCATCATATCAAACAATTTTATTTAGATAGATAGATATTGATTTATTTTTTGTTATTCTTGCATATGTTACAAAATAAAGTATTTCCATAAATCATTGTGCATGGCTTTTGCCGTCTGCCTGATTGACATTGAATATCTATGCATAATTAATTAAAAAGATAAATGTGGATTACAAGAATTAGTACAAACTTATAAAAATATATACGTTCATAACTTCTTATTAAATAATAATCTTTCTTATTTTTAATAATTTAATTTTTTTTTTTTTTTCTTTTTGTATTATTAAAAATTTTCATTAATGATATTGATTCTATACGACATCGCTGTTTTATAGTATCCCAAAACTAAGTTTACATCAGATTCACAGTTAAGAAATGATAAGACTTCGGTTTCTGATTTTTCATCACTGTCAAAGTAACGCCTACGTATTTCTTTTAAAACAGGACATCTTCCTATGAAGTGCATTACATCTTCCATTTCCGAAAGATTTCAAAGGCTGCAGTAAATTGGTAAGTCTGCACGATGTGGTATATAGTTTAGATTAATGAGTTTACCTATCATTTTAAATATGACGCATATTAATTCCTGACTGTTCGAATTTTTGAAATAATTTTTTTCACATAAATTGTGATTAAGTTTGCTATATATAGCTCGATGAACAGAGGACGTAGCCTTTTCAACACAGTCTATCCTGAACAGTTCATCTACTTTTGAAATTTTTCAAATCCCTTCCATGTACTGCTACAAGCTCAAGCTCCATTCCACTGTATCTCGCAAAGTTCCTCAAGCTTTCTAAACCATAAGTTTTTTCTTTCTATTACTTTTATGGCCACAATCTTAGGAAGTCTTTCATCTGGCATCATCAGCGCTTTCATTATATAGTCAATGTGTAGTTTCAGAGTTTTTACGAATAAGGGCGATAATCCTGTCTCGATTGATACCATATAATTGGGTGTTTTGCTTGGTAATCTATAGCATCTTTTTACATAATATCTAAATCAATTTTATTTATGTATTCACTTTGCATCAATTTATATTTTTCTCAACAATTCCTTAAAATCACCCATACACAAAACAAAACTCATTGATCTTTTTTTAAATACCATTGAGCGTATATAAGCTCATCACCTCTACCATACCTAACTGCATTTTGTTGAAGGACGTTCTTTGCAAGCCTCCCGCAAGAGTCCACTTTAAAAAGTGCCACTCCTGTAAAAAATATGGCCTAAAAGAGAATCAATTTTGCAATATTATTTTTATACATATGTACATACATTATATCTACGAACAAGCTGCTATAACTGAAAAGCCATATATTTTATAAAAACTCGTCAACAAGTGCACGGAATTTATACAAACACCATGATTCGACACAAAGGTATGCAAATAAGTAAACATTGCACATTTCGACCAATTACCATACGTTGATGAGGCCAAAGAGTCAACAACTTAATGTATGCGTTGAGTATACATAAAATTTATATTCTCGGACAAAAAACTATGTATACAAATTCCAACAAGAGGACTACTCAACAAGTCCTTGTCAATAATATGGCAAAGCATTCGAGCTGTCGATGATGTTGGCCGGACTAGATACACAAACGGCACGGTACGGCACGACATGCACCCCACATACTCAACAAGAACGCCGCCGCCGTGCTGCATCACAGGTTGCCGACGACGCATTTTCATATTTTATAGAACTACTGAGGTTAATTTCTATACGCACTTTTTATTTATTTCTGTACGGGACGAATATTGGATTCATGACAAAAAAATTGTTGAACACCAACTTCATAGGGATTTTCGGCAATTTAGGGAATAATTTGACAAGAGAAACTTGAATTGAATTCTCAAATGAGGAATAATTTGTCGACCACAGTTAATTGTTTTGGCATTATTTGAGAATCTTATTTTCTTTATTCCATTTACGAGCAAAATCGGTTGACATGTGACAATCGGTCTTCGCCTAAAACATCCTATTTTGCCCCAGGGCGGCTGGCAGTGCGTGGCTCCCCATTATTTGTTGCTAAGAAATCAGGAAATCACTGAATCAATGTACTGTACTGCAGCGAGTGCCTGTGCAAACGAAAGGCGGTTACACCCTCATACGTTATTTTCCTATATAATACATACATATGTATATGTAAAATATTCCAGTTTACAGATATGTATTTTGTGTATAATGCACCTGACCTGGATACTTGTTGTTATTATGCTTCATAAAAATGTATGTGCATGATGCAAAGTGTACCCATGGGTTAATTTAATTAATTATGGTGCAAGCTTATCATACCTCAAATAAAGAGCTAAAGTGGTGAATCGCTTTTTGTTGCGGTTCCCATATAGTCGTGTGGGGATTTATGTAAGTAAATTCTTCTCATAGATATACAAACACAATATATATGTATATTGTATAAGAGGTATGCAGTGATTTTTTTATTTTGGTTTACATTTTATATTTGCATCTCGATTTTTTGTACCTCTGATGTGGTGTGCGCAGACAGGCAGTATAGTTATAAAAATATATTATACATATGTACATATGGTCTCAAATTGGGTTAACAATTTTACCATACAAAAAAGGATTACCTACAGATAAATGAGGGAATGCAAATTGGATTGTGTTTCATCTTTTTGTTTTTTATTTCGCTCGCAAATGCTTTCTGTTATAACAAATTAACTTAATGCGAAAATTTTCTGTTAACTTTGCAGGGATTTTATTTATTTTTAACATTTTTTTTTAATGTTGCGGGTAAATATGTTAAGGCGGTTAAGTAGTTAGGTAGGTATATGTATGTATATTTGAGTAAATTGATGTTTCTGTACATGATGGAAATTGCCAAAAACAGGTTATAATTTTCTTTAAGCCATTTTAAAGGCATTTTCAGACCCAGGGATCTTAGCACTTCATGTGTGGGATATTCGCAAAAAAATGTATCCCATATCTAAAAGGATAGTAATTATGGTCAAAGAAGGTGACTTACTTTCAGAAATTTGTTAGCAATATAGACAATTTTTAATCAATGACCAACATTTTTTAAGGTCATTATAGATCTTGAATCGATTGTGGAGCATTGGTATAGATAACCCTTATCTTTCACGTGGCCCCAAAGAAAAAAGTCTAAAGGTGTTAAATTACAAGATGTTGGTGGCCAATTGTGATCACCTCTTCGAGAAATAACACGGTCAGGAAACTTTTCTTTTAACAATACGTTGTTTGAGCGTGTATCGTTCCAATTTTAGTAATGGCGTAGTTTTTACTTGTCAAATGTCAAAAGCTGAAAGCTTCAAAAGTGACAGATGCCCAAATAGCGCGGGCTATTCAAAATGAAACCTCTTATCGGAAAACCCTTTATATAGATTTAAAGTTCTTGGGTTATTTCCAAGATCTGCCGAAACAATTGTCTTTATGTTTGTTTTCACTCCCAAAAAAATCAATACATATATATGCATCCGATAAGAAAAGGCTCAATCATACACAACCCAAAAATTAATCTAACGATTTTGATAAAAAAAAAAATTACAGCATTCTAAATTCATATCGTCGGATAAATTTTTATTTGTTTTTTTTTTTTTTTTTATTTTCCCCCGAATCAAATAATCACTCAAGCAATATAACAGAGCAAACTTTTAAATATAGTCAATCAACAGCATCCCATTGTATTAGATAAATAAATTATTTATTTATTCTGCAGTTTATTAGCTTACCACAATTACCCACATACATGCATATGTAAAATGTAACTATGTGATGTGTGCATTAAGTAAATAAAACATCAAAGTTTTTTACCATTTGTTGTATAAATTTTACAAAATTCAGATTACTCCCTTCCCAAATAATATCACAATGATTATTTTATTTATTTGAGTTCCTAAAGAAACGATTAGAAAAAAAATTAAATGTAAATGGTATATTTACACGCTGAACACCCTGTGTCATTTAATTGAAGTCGTTTTTTTTAAATCTATTTTCTTAGATTTACTTACCTACATACATATTTACTATTAAAATATATCAGGACTATTTAGATAGACTTACTGATTTATTTATTCAAAATAGTTTTTAATAGCTGTTCACGTATTCATTAATCGATTAATCTGTCACTGATTTGTTTACGACAAAAATTCCTTAATCGTACAAAAGTTAGTTTATCAATAAATTAGAGTGCAGTAGAATATTAAAAGCAAATGGTCTTATTTATAAACGTTGTCTAACTTTAGACAACTGTCCAACTTTTGAAAATGTGTTCAAAAACCTTGTTTATTGTTGTGTTATAGGTGCCTAACTTAAGACACGAGAGTAGATTGTCCTAACCGTGAATAATGTGATATTTATTTTTATTAAATAAAGCATATTTCAACCAATTTGAAAATAGACAGTGTATAAGTAGACAAAAATACGACTGAAAATTTTTGATAAAAAAGCCAGTAGTTAAAGTAATTTGGATTCGAAAAGTCTCAATTGAAAGAAATTAAGTAATTAAGACATTCTAACATAAAATATATTTTAAAACCACCAATTTGGCAACATTGTTTCCCTTTTACGTTACGCTATATGTATTATAGTTTCGTCATCATCTGTTGTGTGGCGGAATTTGTGTGTTCGAAAAGTAATTCTTCCGTAACTTGCAGTGATAGTTTTATCTAGAACTATCTCATATTCGAAAAAGTAATAGATTAAGCGCAAATATCCACTTTCATTCAAAGAAAATATCTAGATTTGAATTTTTTTTATTTATTATTTTATAAAAAAAAGTGCTTTGGAGAGCTTTTTTCCCGGCGGCGGAGTTACGAGACACTCAGCCCTAATAAGGTATCCGCCGGAACGGAAAATTCTCCGATTTCATACGAATCGGAGGATTTTTGCTTCGAGGTATTCTTCCGAACAGCTTCATTAGAATTTTTCTCCGATAACGCCCGACTTTAATTTGTTCGCGGACTTTGTTTACGAGCAAATTAGCAATTTTTTGTACACACAAACATGTGCATTGTATTACATATTATTTGAAGTTCCTATGTCTATAAATACAGAAACAAGAAAAGCACCTAACAATACAATCTTCTGGTGAACTTGATGGGTGGTCGCATTGTTTTATTTATTCTTTTCCAAAGACAGACACCACGAATGGAGTTTAAACATCAAACGGAGTATACGATACGTTGCAGATTATTCTCCGCTACCTCGCTAGGGTAGCGTTACCTTCGGGACTCTTTAGAGTCACTTATTTGACTCCTTTTTAACACTAAGACTCGCAGGACTCATCCTTTTCATAATCATTAAAATTTGACTCTTTTTAGAAATAGGGCCTATGTGTCCACTAAAAAAAACTATATTTCAGATTTGTAATGTTATTTTTTTAGTTATTCACCTTTAACTTTTTAATGGCTTGACCGTGCTTTTAAATAGTTTGAACAATATTGCTTTTAAACATTTAAAAAATTATTTTCTTAGTGCTTCTGACTTTTTAACATTTTTTCATTAAAATGTAGCTACACTCTTGCAATAAAGTCTTGCATTTTTTCTTATGAAACGTGGCTTATTTTTTTTATTTTGTTTAAAAGAGAAGCTTTGTTGTTATAATTAGGGTCAAAATAAACTTAATAAAAAAATATAGAGTTTATAAATATTGATGTCTTAGTTGAAATTTATAGAGGAATATTTTTTTTCATCCAGGACTCCTTTTTTGACTAAATTCAAATTTGTCAGAGGTAACGCTGCACTAGGGCCAACTTGTTCCAAAGAACACAACTGTTCAGTCTCAATCTGAACTATCATAACTTTTATATAATCTAAATTTTCTATAAATCAATCAATAACTATTTTTTAAGTTCCGCCCAAGCAGCATATAATTCATAATTTACCCTATTTTGTACTTACTAGTTTTTTTTTTTTTGAATTAACTGCTCGCATTTACTGCATCGCATTATGTAAAACATAAATATTATGTACATATACATTCATAAAGCCTAACGGCTAAACTTTTTCTATTTTTCTTTTGTTACTGTGTTTAAACCATTATAATTTGACATCTCATAGAGAAAACAACACCGCATTTTATATTTCGCCTTTTTTTGGAGAATATAATTAAAGTTTAAATTGTATTCTCAACGTTTCGCTTTGGTTGGTGGAATAAGTGTCCATTTCCATAGCATAGGCATTTTACAACAACTATACCGAAAATTAAAAAAATTTTTGGTGAATAATTTTCTTATTTTAACAAAACTCGGCTCCAAAAAGACTCGATAAAAAATAAAATGTAAACTTATTTTAATTACGAATATCGGTATAATACATGGTCCTCCTCTTCTATTTTTCTCCTTAAAATTCTTGTTTTCTTTTCTTTTAAGTTAGCACCTAACTCTTTTGAATCAAAAAAATATCTATAAAAGTGATTTTAAAATGGTGGACTAAGCTTTTCCATGTCCACCACAAACACAACCATATGGCTAGCTCTCTCAGATATTTTGTCAATGTTCGTCACAATCTAACCTGTAATACCTCCATCCACTCTTTGACTGAGGTTTTCCACCGTTGTTGCACTTAAACATGAGCTCGGATTCATCTTGTTAATTTTTGTGTGGGACCACATGGTTTATATTTCCATCGAAGAAGGTATTATTTCTAAACAAAAAAAGTATATAAGTATTTTATGACCATTAACAATCGATTTAGAGTGTTTACAAAATAGACTTTCATATTCACCCCTCCTCATGGCACTGCAAAATGTATTTCTATGTCAGCTCTGCCACGTCAACAATTAAGTAATAAATTATTATTGCACGTAAAGGGTTGGCAAATATGTACCTACGTTAGGTACATATTTTATATGCATTAGATATTAATTATCCTGTGTGCACTTACACAATCCCACACATGGATTAATAAGGTTTTAAATGTACTATCTATCTACTATCTATCTCTCTCTTTCTCTCCCTGTCCCTCTCTATCTCTTATACTTTCGTCACATAGAATTTCATTCCTCTCTCTCTGCGCTTCAATCCCCGCTCACATTTCATCCCGCGCTATTGCATTCTAATGAGATTAAATTATTCTGAACAAAGTTTACCAATTATTATTACTGTGACCAATATGCCTAAACTCTAATCCTTTCTATGTGAATATTTAGTTACGGTTAATTAAAATTGTAAATACCTTACAATAAACCGGGAATCCTTTCAGCTGTGATGTTGCGTTGGCGTTATTGTTATGGTGGCAACACATTCCTCTTGTTCCGTATAATATGCTCTTATACATACATACTCGTATATAGTTACGGAGGAATTGGTAAAAGTATTGCAAGAGTGAGTTGGTCCTTTGCGCCTCTATATACCACCAGAACTCCACCCGCAATGTGAATGCAAATGAAATATAATTAATTAGATCCAACTTTGGCCGAATATATGTATCTATTCGTATAAGCCCATGGCTCGCCTCACAAAGTGTAACGGGATGGTTAAGGTGACTCACAGTGCAACAATGCCCTAATACGAGTCCTTGCTTTGTTATATATTTATGCGTTTATGTATGTAGGTAAAGTATCTATATATTATGTTAATCGAGAAAGACAACATAAATAGAGATGTTTAGTTCAGTGTTTAACTGTTGAATGACAACCAACCATTCGGAACACAATATATGAAAGCTCCGGATTTGAACTGACGGAAGTTGTCGTTGTGTCGTATTTCTTTTGTATGGTTTCCTCTATAGTCAATGCATTTACATAGATCCGATCATATGATATCAAATCTTTTGGTGGAATTTAATATCCGGCAATATGCAAAGGTTGGACAATGCAATTAGATGTTCAAATTATTTGCTTGATTGTGTGGAAAAATAACGGTTTCGTATTTAAATTAACTTTACATCATGGAGGTTAATTGATTTTGTAAAATTCACAAAGTTTATATACAGTATATGTCTATCTATACCTTCATATATGTAGAGGTACTGTTTTTATATATATAGGTGTTGCTTTATGTGGGTTTGATTTTTTAAGGATACAATTTGTAGAGGGATATCTAAGTATTTAATACCGAAAGTATATTTTTTTTTTTCAATTTAAATATGTATAGTAAAATGAGGTTGCAGCAAAATAGGCAAAAATAAATCTTTGGCATTTATTTTTTTCGCTTTATAGTTGTTTAATATTTCGTTAAGTTTGCAATCCTTAATTGGTAATTGAAGTTTTCTTTTTTTATTAATTATGTTTTTCAATCAGCGTTATTATATTTAGTTTTTTTAAATTTTCAATCATTTCGTAAAAATAATTTGGCAATATGTTGTTTAGTTTTTATTTGGTATACGATCTTTTATATTTGGCCAAGTGTTTTTTTTTTTTGCGAAATATTGTTTCATTGTTTTGCAAAATACCAACAAACTGTTTCAATATTTCCATGATAGATCATTTCGCTTTTTAGTTTTTTTTTTTTATTAAGAAAATTTTTTGTTTGAGAATTTATTTGTTTTTATAAATAAGTACATAAGAACATTTTCGTTCTAAATAAAAATAGAATTATAAAAAATCTTTGAGTATTTTGCATATAACTTTTTGTTTCGTTCGTGGTATTTTCACCTTTTACTCCTAGAAAGTTAATTTTTACCAACAAATGGGCATTTAATTATTTTTTTTTAGGTTTATTAATTTTTTATATGCTGAATCTTATAATTTAATGCAAGTCAAAAAATTGCAAAACAATTGAATGCTAAATAAATATAACAAAATCCCAAGTAAAAAAAAGCAAAATAATAAAATGCTAAATAAAAAAAAAGTAAACAACAAAATGCCAAAAAAAAAACAAAAAAATAAATGAAAATTGTGAAATGAAAAATACGAAAGGATAATTTGTCAAATCATTAATAAAAGAAAACGTAATATTCAAAACAGAGTGCAAAATAACAAATAACAAAAAAATGCGAAACGAAAAACGGTGAAATAAACTCCAATGAAACGTTAGTTTTCCAGATAATTCTTGCGAAACATACCATACCCCTGAATCATAAACTGTTCGACTTTTAAGCATATTGAACAATAAATATACGAGCGCTAAAAAGTATGCTTAAAAAACTGTGCTTTTTCACTGCCTGAATTCTAGTGCCATCTATATACATAAGTATGTAAGTCTTTATGTTAGCTTGACTTTCATACGTGTATAGGTATACATACATACATTTATATAGTTAGTTTCATTACGCCCAAAAAACCCATTGAATTATACTCGAAATAACCACACAATTATACAACTACTGAACCTAATCTTCTAATAGCCATAAACTATGTAATACCTACAGTTACTTTGTACGTTACAAATATATAATCACTCACAAAACCACACTTTTATACAAATCAAATGAGCCGATTTGGAAATGAATGGTAAAGCTGAAGCCATACACATTCATTATTACTATAAATTTGTGTGTGTGGTTGGTTTACTTGGCAACATCTCCGCATCAACGGCTATTCAGTTTTAAAGTTATCCTTTTTCTACACGGAGAGAAAACAAGATGTGCAAATTAAAAAATGGTTATATAGCCCGTGAATAGTTTATAGAACTGTTGTGCCGAAGGTCTTGGGTTCGATTCCCAGCCACCTAAAAAAATCCTCTAAAAATCTTCTTTTGTCATGAACAAGTGCTTCTCACCTAAGCCCTTCAGATTCGGGAGAAAATTGTTGGCCCCCTCATTTCTTGAGTTCTAAGTCACTAGGCCCTCGTTCTACACGAGCTAACGCACTTACTTATAATTATTTACTGAATTGGCGCTCATTCTGGGATTCGGCAGGTTTCCATGATCACGATTATGCTGCTTCCAGTAACCCAGTCCAGTCTAGCACGGTAATTCTCTGCGTTCGTCACTAACTACAGAACTACACTGACCGCTAAACCCTAATTAGATGAATTTCCTTAAAATTTATTAAATGAAATAAATAAAATTAGCTCTCCTATAGATATACGCCTCATTTCCATTTATTTTTTCTCTAGGTGTATTTATAATGGTGGAACTATGAAGAATGCCGGTTATATATAACAGTACAAAAGATATATGTAAATACATTTGTTACCAACATTTAAAAGGTAACTTAAATTTTAATTAGGAACAAAATACTGTTTAACATCATTCCAAATTTTAGGTAACAAGGAAATCAAGGGAAATGTTATTCGCAGAACAGGAAAACAATACATAAGCTATACCAGAAAATCAATTTAAAATTTTGTAGTTGCATCCTTGGTAAGTGCTATGGGTATAATTTTTGCTTTTGTTTCTGCAGAAATTATAAAACTATTAAACGCCATCGGCGATAAAATCAAACATTTTGCTAATCAAAACTTTATATTTTTTCATGTAAAAATTGAAACAAAAAAAATTTTCGATGCACAAAAACAATTAACGGTTTAAGAAAGGGATAGAAAACCTTTATATTACGAACTGGTGTATGAAGTACATATATGTATTTTAACAATAACTTTAGAGTGAACTCCTTAGTTCAAAGTTGATTGTTGAATTTATAATCTTCTGTCTTATAGCCTCCCGTGGTGTAAGGGGTCTGGCCTCTTTTACATAAAAAATAGAAATGTTTTCTCATCAGGTCTACTGCCTCTTATTGGTAAGTGACAAATCCTGCAACAGAATCTCCTGTCATGAAAAAGTGCCTCTCATATCTTAGCCGTTCCGATTCGACAAAAAATTGAAGGCCCTTTCTTCCCAACAACACGCACACAGGAATGGTTTTAAGTCATTAGACTCGCTGGTTTTTACACAAGCTTTCTGCCATCCATATATATTTGTTTTTTTATACGCCATACATCACTTAAAAAAAGTATTATTCGAGTAAAATGAAGGTAACGGAACTTAGCATTGAATATTTTGAAATCATGATTTAAATACAAAAAAAAAAATAACGAATCCAAATGTAAATGTAAGTTCTTTATTGGAAAAAATAAAAACAACATTGAATTTTAGAATTAATTTAGTTTTTAAGTCGAAAGGCATTAGTATTAAGTTATTATATAGTTAAATTTAGAGCAACCGCATGGGGCCAGTAAGTTAGTTGTTAGTTATTGATAAGTAGGCTAGTTTTTATGAATTTTTGTCTACCTTTAAGATAGTTATAAGTTTTGGAAAAAATAAAAATGAAAAACAAAAAAAAAAAAACATTTTCATCAAAACAATCAAACAATTTTCAAATAAGACAATATGAGCTTTTTAATCTTATGAGGAGTAATTTGGGTTGCTTATTCTGCTATCATCACAAATATGACTCTTCCTTAATCAGATTAACCTCTTAACAAAAAAAATTATATTCAACAGATTTTTGTTCGCCGGAAAACAGTGAATTTTCAAAAAAAAAAGAAGAGAAGAGAAGAGTGCAAATAGGGTCAACGGGCAATGAAGACAAATTTTGTTTTTAAAATTGGTTTCATGAAAATCCCGTTTTTTTTCAAAAATCCCACAAATAGTGTTCTAAAATACTGTGTTTTTTAAATCCTTTCTTCTAAAATCCCGCTTATTCAAAATTCCGATGTATTTTAATCCCGCTTTTTAAAATCCCACAAAAACCTGTATTTTACAATACATCATTAAATCATAGGTTATTTTGACACTGACAGCTGTTTCCTGCTCGAAATCTTGACAGAAAGTCAATATCATACCTCGGCGGAACGAAATGAGTCGCCCAAATAGTGCGTTTTTTTGATTTTGGGCGAAAAATCAACTTTTCTGACGAGGCGCATTTCAATATCGGCCACTACGTTAACAATCAAAATTGCCACATCTGGGGCTCGGAAAATCACAATTTTATTGTCGAGAAGCCAGAAAGAGTGACAGTTTAGTGCGGATTGTGGAGCGGTGGCATCATTGGACCATTTTTCTTCGAAAATGAGACTGCGAACAACGTTTCGGTCAATTGTGGGCGTTACAGAGCCATGTTAACCTACTTTTTTTTACTGAAATTGAAGACATGGATTTGGACGACCTGTGGTTCATGCAGGATGGCGCGCTATTCCACTCAGCCCATGCCACAATCGATATTTTGCGCACCAAATTCCCAAATCGTATTATCAGCCGTCTTGGCGATGTCAATTGGCCGCCTCCGAGCTGCGATTTAACCCCTTTGGACTTTTTTTTGTGGGGAAGCGAGAAGGATCGATGTTATGCCAATAATCCGGAAACAATTCAAGCACTTAAGGCCAATATCATCCAAGCAATCCGTGAGCTAAAGCCCGAAACCATGAACAAAGGTTAGAAAATTGGAGTTACAGAATGCGCGAATCCGAGTTTGCTAAATGAATACCAATTATTTTATTTGTATTCAGCACGACTGGGGCGCTGATTAATAGATTAAATAATCGTGAAAATGACGTAAAATATAAAAAAAACCCGCACAAAAATCTTTTCTTTTTTTTAACTTGATAAAATATTTAAGTAATCATAATTTAAAAAAAAGCAATTTAGGAAAGACACAGATTAATAATAGTTTCAACTATTTTCCATATAAAGGTTTGCCACCTCTGCGCTCTAGGACGATTTTCAGACTTTTTAACAGTTAGGTAGATACAAAAGGTACCATTGAATTTTAAGGCATTTAAATAAAAACAAAAGGACGAACATAAACATTGCAATAAACAAAAGACAGGAGGTTAAAGAAAAGAATACAAAAAAAAAATACACAAGCAACGAAATAAAAACAAAAAACAAACAAAATCACCCGCATTTGTTTCGCGTAGGGAAAAACTTTTGTTTATAGAACAAATTAAATTAACGCCTGTGGCAGTTTTTGGTAACTTTAATGGAATTTCGCCAAACGCATGTGAATCCATGGGAGGCGATTTGTGTTCACTCGAAATGTTGAATCTTTTTATTATTTCGTTTTTTTATAATAGAGTGCTCTTAAGGCGTATTATATATGTACATATATGCGATATAACAATTGCTATGTTCTTGAATTTATATGGCGGTAGCATTGTTCTATGTAGGTTAGGTATATAATATATATAGGTAGGTAAACTTAATAAAGTGCTTGCGCTGGGAGAATTGAATACCTCTTGCAAAGTCATGCTTATGCTTATTGTTAGGGGCGCAACATAGCAACTAGGAAAAAAAGCAATTTTTCCCCTATATATGTATGTACCTCTATAGTCTATAATGTCTGGTGTGCTTCTTAGTGCGGAAGAACAGCCACTTTAAATTATTTTAAAACTTAAATAGAATGGTTTATTTTAAAACCGTCAACTTTTTAGAAACCACTTAAAATACATATACCTTATTCTTAAGTGGGTTTAAAATGATAATGTAAATTAAAAAAAGCAATTGTTCTCTCAATAAAAAATAAATATGAAAGAAATACATAAATGTTGAACTTCTAAAGACTGAAGAAACTTATGGAAAATTGACACTTTTTCTAAACGATCCCTATATAAATCTAATTTAAGAAAGTCTTAAATCCTTGTGAATAAAGAAACCATATTCGAAGCCGTACATTCACAAAAAATAAAAAAAAAATAACTCATTGACAATATTCAAGAACTTCAATTCAAAATTTGTGCATTACCAAGTTTTTTTGTGTCTTGTTAACTTCTCATTGGAAGTTATTGTAATTGGTCCAATTTGTCGAATCGAAAATTTTGACATAAAAGAAGATATCGACTTCGAATAAATTTTATTTTACATAATATACATAATATAATTTTATATAACAACTTCATAGAGTGCAGAAAAGACTTTTGAAAAAAATCAAGTACAGTCTCTCTTACTACATCAATTTAAAAAAAAAAGTTGCAAAATATTTCGTCTCGAATAGTTCAACTTAATTTTATTCTGCAAATGATGACGTAATAAGAAACTTTAAAGAATTTAAAAAAAAAAAATCAAAAAGGTAGATAGTTGTTATTTTTAAATCAAAAAACATGCTACAATTAGTTGAAAAACGTTTTTCGGTTTTAATATTTAAAAAAACAAACATGATTTTGACGGTGCAGGGTCATAAGTCCACATCCAAATGTACATAATGGACTTTTAGGCCTCTATGTGGTTTAAAAGTCCACAAATCTACTATAGATTTTTAACACATCTTGGTGGGCAAAAAATCCACAGAAAATTCTTATGGACTTCTGGCCCACCGATTGTGGATTTCTGACTCACTTTGGTTCATTTTATTTTATTATTATCAAAAACCATTTATTTTTATTTTTTTTAAGCTTAAGACGTGTCCTAAGAGTTCAATAGAAAATAATATTTGTTTGCTTAAATCCTAGTAAACCGCTCAAGGTTTTGGAAAGGATTCCTGTTCAAAGGATTTTAATTCCCTTTTTTAGTCCTCTGTACCCACCGCCCATGCATCTCCGTTACTCCGCTGCTCCGCTTACGGTATGTCCAGTCGTCGGGCAGGCAACAATAGTCGTGTTTTTTTGGAAAAGCTATTCACAGTACAGTAGGATTTTACACGAGTTACAAATACAACATCCACAGTAGAATTACTGCCAATAAAAGCAGAAGTAGAATCCTACTGCGGATAGGTTTGTGACGTTTATTCGAGTATCGAATGGATTTTTGGTGGTTTTGTTTTCAGATGTTGGTGCGATTGATTATCATTTGCATCTCGATGGCTGTGTTTATAAAGTAGTTGTGTGTTTTTCATGGCTGTTTTTCCATTGACCAAAAAAATCAATCTTTCATTTTCGATTCAACCAAAAAAATCAATTGATTTTATTCGTTATCGGTTTTTTTAAAACTTGTTTAAAGAAAAATGCATTTAAATGCACTTCTGATTGAAGAACTACATAGAATTCAGTTAAAAAATCATTATATGATCTAACAAAAATGATCGCCGATGACGTCATCTACTACATGATACATAAACGACAACTTACTTCGACCATAATCTACGAACAAACCCCTTTCCTGAAACATATGTTTATCGCTGCCTTTTCCTGAAGAATTTATTTTTATTTCTGAAACCGAAATGTCTTACAAAGGAAAAAGGTAAAAAGAAAATTAATATAAATTATACGATTAAACAATTCTTATCAGTATGTAGTAAGGTTAGAACCTAGAACGAACTGGACAAAAGAAAGAACTGAAGCGTTATTGGATTTTTATGCCGGCGAGGGCCGAAGAGTTTCAGCTTCGTTTCCACTTTCACTGGACTCCAACAGTTCACGCAAAATATACAATTATTTCATGAATTATTTAAGAAAAAATATCTTCTTCTATGTTTTCTTACCATATCTTCTGAAAAATTGTCCATTTTATGTAACTATAATTAATTTTTGGCTCAAGTTATTTTTTGTTTTCCTTTTCATTTGTAGCAAACTTTCTTTATTTTGTATTTTTTTTAAATTATTCTGACAGCTGTTATTCGGTAGTGCCAACGTGAAATATAAAAACAAGGCTACTGCCGATGCGTTTTTTTGGGAATTTCTTACTGTACTATGTATAGATTCCCAAAAAAACACGGCTAATGTCAACAGTTTTTTTAATACAGAGTATGATTATGAGTGTGAGTATGATTTTAAAAAGATTCCAGAAAATATTTGTGCCCCAATTCTTTTCTAAAATTATGGAATATTGAAACACTTTTTAGTGGATTTTTGGCTAATAAGGGTAGGTTAATAAGTCCACAACAGATTTGTGGATTTTTTTACTTACCTATACTTATTTGTTTGTTTATTTACTAAATTGTACAAAATATTTTTAGACTCGAATATTTCGAAAACAAAGAATGCTAGCGACCCGGTTATGTTTTTGTATTTCTCAGAATGCTGTAACTTAGAATTGATGAAATTAGAAAAAAAAAAAAAACAATTAACAGTTTTTTTTTTAAAGTTAAAAAATATAATACGCCTCAAATTTGGTTTTCACTTAATCGCATATTGCACAACTATTAGGGTCTTTTAAGCTTTTGAATTAGGAATTTCCTTAAAACAAAAGACTATCAGTTTCCAAGGGTATTAAATAGGAAGTTACCAGCCTCTTTTTTCTTTGTCATTGGACATTTTGATAACTACATATATATAGGTGAAGTATTGAATATTTTGAATGAACAACAAAAAATGGTTTCACCAAGTTTAGTCTAATTGGAAACTGTATCCCAGATCTGTCAGATTTAGGAAAAAAAAAGTGTTGTGCACTTTTATGTTTAAATAAATTATTTAAAAGTTTTTACTAAAATAAATGTTTGGAAAATGAAGCTAGTTGTCTCTCGCCCCTCACCTATCAAATGAAACAAATATCTTCCTTCCAAATACCTAATAGAAAAGTCTTCAAAAACATTCCTCCATGAACTCTCTCAACCCCTTTCTCCTATTTATTTATAAAAAAAAGTAAGTATGAGCGTATCAATGTCATATAATGTTTATACCTATAACAAACACATCAGACAAGATTCTTATTTTAAAATAAACTTAACTTCCTTTAAAGACACCTTTCATCTATGCAGGATCATCATGACAGGAAACTGATTTCCAAATTAAAAAAAAAACGTTAAAAATCTTTCCATTGTTACCATTCCGGTATATAGCACGCACATATATTATATTCATTGTTGAACTTCTATAGATACAAAACGTACATACAAACACATACATACATAAAAAGAATATCCTCTTTTTGTGAACTTCGATATAAGTAAACTTGCTTTATTGTTCTTATAATTTGCTTTGATTTTTACGCATTATTTGTTATCCTGGTCAAAAGCAACATATAAACATACATACGAGTGAATCGATTTGGAAGAAATCTTTTTTCCACTTGAGTGTCATCTTTTTTTTATTTATTTATTTAGAAAAGAAATTATTTCCTATTTCATTTCGGAATTGAAAATGTTTTGGTCTTTTAGAGAGCAAAGGGCGGAAATAGACAATTTCAACACACGGAAAAGGGGCAGTCGCAGTATAGCACATCAGCCACTGGAACTGGATAAACAATCCGGGAAAAAAAAACAACATCAAAGAGAACGTCATGCATTACACGCTTATATACTACTCATATATTTTTCATGATGTCCTGAATTATTTTTTCATGCTTTTTTTTTGTAAGTGATATATTGATAATATTCAAACATGTGTGTGTGTGTGTTCATGTGCTTTGAATTTTGTCCATACAATATTGTGTTTATATTTTTTAATGGATGGAAAAAATACTGTAATACATACTAAATATAAAACACATAATTCAATTAGTTCAAGTTTGATGAAATAACAGTTATTTGTGGCGAGGAATATTTTATCTATAGTTCAATAAAAACTCAACCATTTTCAAGTAAATAATTCATAACAAATTAATTCAAATAAAATATAAAAAAATAGATGAACTTGGCGATTTTTTTGAATTTTAAAACTTAAAAAAAAAAAAATATTTACGGCCGACGCGACGCATTGTGGCTATTTTTTTTCAAAAGCGTTTGCAAAATTCAATTAACAGATTAATTATTAAAAAAATGTATATGGCAGATTAGATAATATTGGTGATTTGTGCAAGTCGATTATAGATAACTTTTGAATTCGTGATTTTTACAAATCTCTTTTATACAAAGAGAAACTTAAAGTTTTGTTTAAACAATTTAGCAATCACATTCGTTTAAGTTAGAATGTACAAAATAAAAGTTAAAGTGGAGATTTCTTAAAAGAATTTAAATGAAAATTCTGTCTTAAAATTTGCAACTGGAAAAATAGCAGATTTTGTAAAATAGATTCATTAAAAAACTGAATAAAAATATAATGAAGCCAATATAGCGAAAGGCTATATAATTACATACTTCATAAAGAAAAATAATGATGAGCTGTGAAAAGTTCCTAGTATCGATATTGAAAGGACAAGGCTGATTTTCAAAGCACACACTATTTTTCTAGAAAAATAAAATAAACCAGAATTTATAAATACACTTGAATCTAATTATATATAATCTTTGAACAACAGCTCTGGTTATTAAGCAATAAAATAATAATTATGAGAAACTTAAGGTCGATTTAAACAAAGCAGTATATATGTAAGTTGCAAGTCAACTAATAGTTAAAAGTATTAAAGAAAGCATTGGCAATTCTTAAAGAGATCATATCAAGTATATGAATGAGCAAACTACTTAGCCTTTTTTTTGGGTAGCTTTTTACTATTTGGAAGAACATCGAAAAATCTATTGTTCCCTTCGCAACAAAGTTGTTTTCGAGATACGAGCAGCTAAAAAGCAAATGTATTCTCGGCAGCTCAATGTATCTCTCGGTGGTAAACTTCTGTGGCGAAACGTGCGTAATATTGGCATTGGGAAACCCAAATGTTTTAACCTTGAGGCTTTGAACCCTAATGCCATTAATCATCAGTTCATTTCATCACCGCCAGCTAACAACATTCAACTAATGCCTCAAACAACTGCAACTGCTAATTGCCCCATCTTCTGTTTCAATACGGTGAGCTCCACTGATGTGCTAGAAAGTATACTCTGCATTAAATCTAGAGCAATTGGACTTGATCAAATACATCCTTCATTCCTGAAAATAATTTTGCCTGTGCTACTTCCGTATATTACTCATGTCTTTAACTCTGTATTAACTACAGGTATTTTTCCCACGCAGTGGAAGTCAGCTAAAGTTATACCCGTTCCCAAAACTTCCAAAGGTAATGAGTTTAGACCAATTTCCATCCTTCCATTTCTATCAAAAGTATTTGAGAAGGTGTTACAAAAGCAAATCAATCAACACCTTTCTTTGAATGGCCTTTTGTCCCCAAGTCAATCTGGTTTTCGACAGAAACACAGCTGCACTATTGCTGTTATAGGTGCTCTCGATGCTGGGCAGGTGTCTTTCTTGGTTCTACTAGACTTTTCTAAGGCTTTTGATATGGTGAACCATACCTTTTTATGTCACAAGCTGTCTTCACTGTACAATTTCTCGCCATGTGCCGTTAAACTTATTTTGTCTTATCTAACAGACAGGACGCAAGCAGTGGCCATTAATGATAATTGTTGAATAAAACTCGGGGTGTAAATTCCAAATAATACTAACTTTATTTCATATAAATATCTCCCTTAAATACTATTCCATTATTTACAATCTTATTTCTATTTCTATTTATATACTTATCATAAAAATGCATATACAGTGGATGGCGACGCTGTGTCGCGTTGACCCGTGTCATATAACACTAAATGATCTCGCAGATTGTGTTTTATGACTCACATCTGCTTGCATTATGCTATGAACAAGGGATGCGTCGCACCGCATCGTCGTTATCCACTTTACAACCCGTAGTGTCAGTATGTGTGCTTCGTGACCTGTATTATCTTATTTACCAGCACACATTGGGTTATATCTTAAGATGTTGTTTATTTACATGTTCATGTTTGAACATTCTGCGGGCCGACAGAAAGAGCCAAAATTCTTTTTTTGAATATAATTCCCCGAACGATGTAAATAACTACAATAATGAGCAAGATACAACTCAACATAAATCCGCTGTGACCGCTTATGTGGTGAAAGTCCAGGCCCTTAAGGTGTATGTTTTCTTCCTTGAACTGTTTGAGGTCCCTTTGAATCTTCAGCAGTTCATTCTTGTGATTTATTATGGTTGCTTGTATAGGTTTGATGTTTTGTTCTGCAACTTCGTCCAGTGCCTTTGTCCATATTATTTGTTCCTCGAACTGGTTGATGGTTTCGGATTTGACTTGTTGCGATGATGTTAGAAACCCTCCGTTGTATCTAACAGTGCATTGTGGCTCTAATGTCATAATCCCTTGTGGTGGCAATTTGATCCATTTGTGCTGCGACCTTCCACAACTTAAATGAATAGCCGTGGTAGTGAACTGTTTGAATAGCCATGTATTTGGTTTAGTCAACTGAATCCATTTGTCTTGCTTATTTACTTTCTCAAAATGACAGCTTGTTGTTTTTGATTTTTTTATTGGTGATATCTCACATGATCCATCAACTGCAGTTTTCCATGGCCAATTACCATGGCAAATATAGTGGGTTTCCTCGTTCTTCATACAAAGATTTAGTTGAGCTTGACTCATTAGAATGTAGGCATCCAATTGAAAGTTGAATACCAGTATTTCCCTGTATATTTTTGGTGTTACAATCATTTCTCCCTGACGAATTGGCACGTCAATTATCCGAAAAACGTCCGATGCTTCTGAGTGAAGTAGTGGAATTTCCGCGTCTATTAATAAACGCCGGCCAAGTATGAATCCTTTCGCTCTTATTTGACGATAAATTTCTTTTAATTCATTTTTTGTACTATCGCCAGGTAACCGAAACTTTCCTGAGATGCTGTTTCGAATTTTGTGCACTTCCTCTTGTAGTTGAGATGGTTTTAATAACAGCGGATTCATGCGGTGATTATTTACATCAATGAGGATGTTTATAACTGCCATTTGCACATCATAACATTCGTTTAACATTATATCAAGTTGCATTGCTGCTAAGTGAAATATCATTCCTGTCTTGTATGCATTATGAGCTTGAGCAGTCATATTGCGTATTTCATTAATTTGACCATTAATTTTTATGAACTGGTCGTTTACTTCTTCTGTCGTTTTCTTTAAAACATTTACTGTAGCATTTACCAGTGATGTTTGCTTCTTGTTTAAGCCATCCAGTTCATGTTGATTGTCCAAAAGATTTTTCATGTTTTCTTCTAAGTTTTCTCTGTCATCACTGTCCATGGTACCGAATAATATATGATAAAGTGAACCAACAAATTCAAGTGGAGCTCTTTTTCCCCTGTTGGTTGATATTAGTAATTTGTTATTTTCGGCCAGTACTCCATATCTTCTCTTTAAGTCTGCTGTTATTAAACTGCACTGCTCGCTGAAGTAAAACATTTTGGAACATTTATCTTCCAGTCTAGCTATGTAACTTGAAATAGCATTGATTTCTTCAATGTAAGAATCTAAATCGTAGTAAACTACAAGTCTCCACTTTGATGCTACGATATCCATTTTTCCGATTGGATCTAGGAAAATTCCTACGTTTTCGTCTATGTTCTTAAAGGTCATCTCAGGTGCTGCGGTCATATTGGTGGCCGAACTCTTTGTTCTTCCAAATGCAATTAATAACAAAAACACGAACATCCACCACTTGATTCCATTGCTTTGTGTCATGTTGGATGAATTTTGTTTCTTTAAAAGGCTAAGCTGGCATGTTTGCTGCGAATTGGTACTGTTGGATTCTTCTTCAGAGGTCTCGAGAGGACATAACTTGTGAATTGGCCTTTTGTAGAGTCCGTCCTTTGTTTTGAGTGTTACTACTCGTACATTACCATCTGACCCCTTGTGGACTTTAACAATGCGTCCCATGGGCCACCTTGACGGGTTGGTATTTTCGTGTTTAATTATAACGACTGCACCTTCTTCAATATTCTTCTTTTCAGCCTTCCACTTGGTACGTTTCTGAAGAGATACTAAGTATTCGTCCTTCCATTTTTGCCAAAAGTCTCGTTTTAGCCTTTGCACCAGTTTCCAGCGATCCAGGGACCCAATTCTTTCAAGTTCTCCAGATTCAGGAGAATCCAATAATGGACGTCCCACCAAAAAATGTCCAGGTGATAACACATCAATGCTGTCTATGTCATTACCCATCGCACACAAAGGTCGTGAATTCAGGATTGCTTCTATCTGACATAATAAAGTTGTCATTTCTTCGAATGTTAATTTAGATTCTCCCATTACTCGTTTCAAATGATGTTTCATTGATTTGACGGCTGCTTCCCAAAGCCCTCCAAAATGAGGACTTGCGGGCGGGATGAAATGCCATTCTACCTTGTCTTCAGCTAACTTTGACGCGAGTGACGCGTTGTTTTTGATGGCGTTTTTAAATTCTTGATCCAGACATCGATTCGCTCCAATGAAATTTGATCCGTTGTCTGAATATATGTGAGCACTTTTGCCGCGTCTTGCAAAAAATCTTCTGAGTGCGGCTCTGAATGCTTCTGTTGTAAGGTCACTTACTGGTTCCAAATGAACGGCTTTAGTGGCCATGCATACAAAAACTGCAATGTAACCTTTGTAAGCCTTCTGTCCTCGACCTCTTGATGTTCGCATCAGTATGGGTCCAGCATAGTCGACTCCTGTATGCTGAAATGGTGGAGAAATTGTTGCCCTTTGCCTCGGTAGATCTCCCATAATCTGATTTGCACCGGTGCTGTTGTATCGAATACAAATCGGACAACTGCGACAACATCTCCTTATGATTTTTCTGATACCAATTATGTAATATCTTCTTTTAATATAGGCTTCCATCACCGAATTTCCACCATGTAGTGTAGCTGCATGAGCTTCTTTTACAATTAAGCTGGATAGTTTACATTTATCCAGTATTATTGGGTGTTTCTGGTTCAAAGGCAAATTTGCGTATCTAAGCCTTCCTCCCACTCTCAATATTCCTTCATCATCTTGATAAGGTTTCATATGAATTATCTTGCTGTTTAAAGAAATGTCTTTTTTGTTTTTAAGACTTTGTATTTCAGTGGAGAATTGAATTTTTTGTTGTTGTTTGATAATCAATGCTCTCGCTTGGGACAGTTCTGATACCGTTATTGATCCTGGCGTTATTTGTTTGTATCGAATCCACCGAATGAAACGAAGTACGTAAGCAACACTTTTCTCAATTTTTATAATGTTCGATGATCGTTCGATTAACATCGCTACAAAGTGTTTCTTGCCTTGCATTGTTGACATCACCTTTGCATCTGTTGATGGTTCCAGTTGTTGCTGTTGCGGCCAATGGTGTTTTGATTGTTTTAGCCATTGCGGACCTGTCCACCATAGTTCGTGATTCACAATTTTTGATGGGCATATGCCACGTGAAGCAACATCGGCTGGGTTGTCTTTCGAGTTTATATGGAGCC
Organism: Epistrophe eligans; assembly: GCA_951394125.1. NCBI lineage: Eukaryota > Metazoa > Arthropoda > Insecta > Diptera > Syrphidae > Epistrophe > Epistrophe eligans. The sequence goes on from OX596028.1 coordinate 30,342,344, forward strand.
ATTCCATATTATCCAATAGACTCTTGATGTCAGCTACTCTGCTTCGTATAAACTTTTCTTTGCTTTTATTGTTTTTTATCCAGCACAAGGTAATAGTTGAATCACTCCATCCATAGTATTTCGTATCATTTGCAAAATATTGTTTTATTTTGTTGAGTAACTTTGCAAGCAAATGAGCTCCACAAAGTTCTAATTTGGGAAGAGTTTTTTTATTTTTGATGGGTGCCACCTTAGTTTTGGCTGTTAATATTTTAACTGTCATTTTTGTCTTAACGTATATGACAGCTGCATATGCTTTTTCTGAAGCATCTGCAAATCCATGTATTTCTATAGGACCTCCCTCGTCATTCAATATCCATCGTGGGATTTTAATTCTTCTGATTTCTTGTAAGTTTTGTTGAAATGTCATCCATTCTGCCTTCAGGATTTCATCAAGTTCATCATCCCAATCATAGTTTGTTTGCCATAATCTTTGTATGAATATTTTCGCTTTTACTGTGACTGGAGCGAGCCATCCAATAGGATCGAATAATCTCGCAATATTTGATAAGACACCTCTCTTCGTCTTTGAAACGCTAATATTGGATGAATCTATTTCAAATCGGAATTCGTCTTGATCTGGATCCCAGTGAAGTCCCAATGTTTTCCTGGTGTCGCCTTCCTTGACGTCAATTATTTTATGCTCATCATTTGAGATAATGGCGGTCAGCAAGTGTTGATTGTTTGACGACCATTTTCGTAAGTGAAAGCCAGCGTTTTGAAGATATCCACTTACTGCTCTTATTATGTATTCGCAGTCCTCTTGGTTGTTGGCGCCTGTCATTAAGTCGTCAACGTAAAATTCTTCTTTTATTATTTCCTTTATTTTCATGTCTTCCTCTTTGCATTGGTTTGCGACTTCTTGCAATGTTCGGACTGCTAGGAATGGGGCTGCTGCTGTTCCATACGTAACTGTTGTCAGTTTATATTCCATTAATTTGTCTCTTGGTTGTTCTCTCCAGAATATTCGATGATAATCTTGATCTTCTTCAGCTATGTTGATCTGCCTGTACATTTTTTCGATGTCTGCAGTCAGTACATATTTCCACAGCCTCCATTTGATGATTATGTCGAAGATATTCTTTTGTAGTCTAGGCCCAATCATCATTGCGTCATTAAGGCTGTATCCGTTGGAAGTCTTCGCTGAGGCATCGAATACAACTCTTGTTTTTCTTGTTAGGCTTGTTTCCTTTACAACTGCATGGTGCGGAAGATAGTATTTGCCCATCCTTTCGTGTTGTTCGTTTACCTTTACCATATGGCCGAGGTTTTCGTATTCTCGCATAAACTGTATGTAGTCGGTTTTTGTGTTTTTGCTCATTTTTTTCTCAAGCTGTAAGAATCTAGCTAATGCTTGTTTCCTAGATTCTCCAAGCTCTATGTCTGTTCTGAGTGGCACTTTTACCACATATCTGCCATTCTTGTCTCTTGTTGTTGTTTTTGCATATGCTTGCATACAAATGTCGTTTTCTGATATGTCATCATCGTCTTCTATGTTTTCAATCTCCCAGAATTTATCCATTGACGATGTGACTGCTGACATAATTTTGCTACATTGTCGTTTCTCTTGTAGAGTGCCAGAAACTATCCATCCAAACATCGTATTCTGACCCACGATGCCGTTTTGTTTCCTTACTCCTTCTTCAATTACCTTTGGATACAAGTCACTGCCGATGATTATGTCAATACGATCTTTTTTGTTCAAATTTGGATCTGCCAGAATGTAATTGTTCCACTCATTTTTATTAAACTCAAAAGATTCGTCAGGTAGTGGTTTTATGAGGGTAGGTAGTACCAAAAACTCTGCTTGCATTTTGATATTGCTCATAAATCTCGGTCTTATTTCTAAGTGCACCCTTGACTTTGATGTACCTACTGCTGCATCCGAGAGTCCAGTTAGTTCGGTTTTTACTTTTTTCCTTGGCAAGGAGAGGATCTGCACTGCTTCCTCAGATATCATTGATATTTGAGAACCTTGATCAATCAATGCCCGTAATAGACATGTTTCACCATTTGATGATATGGCTGATATCTGTGCTGTTGCTAATACCACCATTGGACTGTCATTCTTCTTTACCATAAGGGAGGATAAGGGTTTATCCTTTTTATTGTTGTTGTCTGAGGGAATCCATTTTTTGTGTTGATTTCCCTCGACCCTTCTCTTTGTTTGATAGTTGTCGTTGTGTAGTAGAGTGTTATGTGATTTATTACACTTTTTACATTTTGTTTGAGAGAAGCATTTAGTTTCTGAACTGTGTTTCAGGCATATACTGCATATTTGCTTATTGCGTACATAAGCTAATCGATTGGGTATCGTGGTGTCTAAGAATTGCTCGCAATAGTAAATTCCATGACCACTCTGCTTACAGAATTCACAGTTCCGATCTCTTCTGTCTGATTGAAAAGTTCCACCTTGTTTTTTGAATGCTTTGTTTTGATTCAATGTTTGTTGTTGCGACTCAAGTGTCTGAAATAACTGCTCCAGAAACTCCATAACATCTTCCAATTTTTGAATTTGGTTTGGTTTTTTGACGTGCTGCTCATATAATTGTAAGCCTTCTTTATCAAATTTTCGCAGGAGAAGGTGAGCAAATATTTCATCGTTTTCATGTTTTTCTTTGCCTATTGTTGTTTTGATGATATAGATGCATTCATTCGCTGTATCATGAAGCTTTTTTACCCTAGTAGGCGACGAAGCGTTCATCATTGGCATGTCCAGCAAGTGATTCAGTTGTGTGGAAAAATTAATTCTTTTATTCTCATATCTTCTGATGAGAGTCTTCCAAGCTTCTTTATAGTTTGCCGAAGATCCTTGAATGAGGTTTACAATTGACGTTCGAGCTTCGCCAGATATACATGATCGCAAATGATTTAATTTCACTGAATCTGGCAGATCATTATTATTGTGCACCACATCTAAGAACAGGTCGGAGAACATTTTCCACTCTTCAATTTTTCCATCGAATTTCGGAAGTTCAATTTTAGGACTACTTGTTAATACATTTGCACATGCATCAAATTCTGTGGCCTTATTTTTTCCTTCTAGTTTGTTTAGAAGTAGTTCCACATCATCTTCCAGCTCGATTATGTAGTTGTCTTCTCTGAATTTTTCCTCTTCGATTGGATTCATCTTAGACAGCTGTGTTTGTAAGCGTTCATTCCATCGCTTAACTTTTCCAATCCATATATTTTTGTTATGAGGATAGTTAATCGCCTCCGTATTTGCATCTTCTAGCGTTTTCTTCAAGTTGTCCATTATATTGTTTATTTTTGAGAATTCTAGGACAGCTTCTTGTTCTCCTGTTATCTGGAAAGGAGTTTGTGGATTTGTTGTGATTTCTGACAAGTTCGTCTTCATCAGTGTGTCACTTATTTGTTTTTGCTGTAAGTACAGCCCGCTGGTTGATTGCTGTCTTAAAGTTTTTATTTCTTCTAATTTTGTATATGAAGCTGCTTCATCTCTATTCTGTTCCTCGCTTTCGAGGTCTTTGTTTTTCAGGGATTTTTTTATTATTTCGAAGTAGCTTTGTGCTCCTCTCATCCATTGTTCGTTGAAGTAGGGAACATCAATAATTCCAAGCTTATGTAGCAGCTTGTCATTTTCCGTGAATGCGTGAATGTTATTTTCCGCATAAGCAAGAATTTCTTGACTTTTGTTTCGCGTTGTTACGCTTTCTGCTTCCTTTTTCAAGTTTTTAAGGATGTTCAAGATTCCAACTTGTTTCTCAATTATTTTCAAGTGATTTGACGACATCCTGATGTTTTTTTTTTTTTTTAAACTTGTTTTTATTTACTTTTTATTTACTTGGTCAGTATTTTTGCCTGACAACGCTTTTTTCGCTTTTGTTTTAAATTTATTTTCACTTTGTCAGTATTTAAGCTCTGACAACGCTTGTTCACTGTATGTGATTCGTTTTTGTTTTGTTTTTCTGCCAGTATTTGTAGCTCTGGACAACGCTATTTTTATTTTTATTTTTCCACTGTATTTTATTTTTTTTTTGTCAGTATTTGTAGCTCTGACAACGCTATTAGGTAACTAGTTCGTTTAATTTAAAAAAAAAATATCTTACCACTGGTGGGGGATAATTTTATAAAATACTCGAAGGACCAAATGTTGAATAAAACTCGGGGTGTAAATTCCAAATAATACTAACTTTATTTCATATAAATATCTCCCTTAAATACTATTCCATTATTTACAATCTTATTTCTATTTCTATTTATATACTTATCATAAAAATGCATATACAGTGGATGGCGACGCTGTGTCGCGTTGACCCGTGTCATATAACACTAAATGATCTCGCAGATTGTGTTTTATGACTCACATCTGCTTGCATTATGCTATGAACAAGGGATGCGTCGCACCGCATCGTCGTTATCCACTTTACAACCCGTAGTGTCAGTATGTGTGCTTCGTGACCTGTATTATCTTATTTACCAGCACACATTGGGTTATATCTTAAGATGTTGTTTATTTACATGTTCATGTTTGAACAATAATTTATCAGACTTTCTCTCTGTAACAACTGGTGTTCCTCAGGGTTCCATCCTGGGACCCCTTCTCTTCTCTTTATATATTAATGAGCTCCCTAATCTTACTAAGCACTGTTCGATCAATATGTATGCTGACGATGTTCAACTTGTTTTCAGTTGTCCATTAGGTTTAATTGAGCATGGTGCTTCATGTATGAATGAAGATCTCGCAAAAATTGCACGCTGGTCAACTCATAACAGTCTTATCTTGAACCCCAAAAAATCCAATTGTATAGTTATATCGAAAAAGCCTTTAGATTTGTCTTATTTTCCCCAGATCTGTCTTGATAACGACATAATTAAGTATGTGGATACTGCTAAGAACCTTGGCGTGATATTTAATAGGACTTTAACCTGGGACAGCCATATTAATCAATCTGTTGGAAAGACTTATGGTGTACTTTCCACTTTATGGGCTACTCATTCCTTTACGCCTTTTAAAACTCGATGTCTTCTCGTTAATTCACTTGCTGTACCCATCCTCACCTTTGGCTGTGAAATATTTTATAATTGTAGCTATGCCTCCAAACGCAAACTGAATATTGCATTTAACAGCATAGTGCGTTATGTATTTGGGCTTAGACGTTTTGATCGTGTTTCAAATTATGCCAATTATTTGTATAATATGTCATTCGATAACCTTCTACAGTTTCGTGCCTTGAGTCTCTTGTCAAACATTCTTTTATCTCATCAACCTGCATATCTTTATGAAAGAATTAGATTTGCCAATTCAATCAGATCTGCTCAGTTGATTCATCCTCGGTGCTCCTGTTTGACCTCAGAACGACAGTTTTTTATTGGTTCTACTCGGCTGTAGAATTCTTTGCCGCGCGATATTAGAAGAATTGATAACACAACAAGATTTAAAAGCAAGCTAAAGGCTCACTTTTCTTCCAATGCCTAGTAACATTGAATTCATTTTTTATTTAACCTTCATTATTATTGCTATTATTATTAAGATCATTTAATTTGAAAATATGTACATATATACATTTATATACATTATTAACATTAAACGTCTAACTGCTTTCTCATTTACTACTCATGTAGCTTTTATTTAATCTTTTATCTTTTTTTACGCTTAGCACTAATTTATAAGATATGTATCTTACTGTGTTTAAGCTATTCATTGAAATAAAATAAATAAATAAATAAATATGAGGGCGATAACTTAGTATTAAATTCTAATGAAAAACTTTTAACTTCAGGATTCCGATGATTCTTCTGTATACCCACTATTTTTTTGTGTTCTTTAGTCAATAGTTTCAGAAATTTTTTTAAGCTTCATAAATTCCAGAAAATGAAACTTCTTCAGTTTGATTCCTTTTATAACTATATTCATCGCGTAAATCTTTGGCGAGATCCATAGACCATAGCTTGTAAGAAATATACATAAATTTACATTTTGAAATTGGCGTCACATTCCGATATTCTTTAATTCATATTTTTCTAAAACAACGGGAAAAAAAAGTCACATTTAATCCCTTCTAAATTTTTGTTATTGGAATGAATAAGATTCTTCCATAGGGTTTTCCAGAATCGACTTTCTTTTAGAAAGTTAAGGGATACATTTAATGTATTTGCTCTTCCTCCCAAAAAGCCAGAACATCGCAAAAACCCCAATTTAGATCACAAATTCGTAAATATGAGCACAACTTTCCAATCTTAAAATCTTCGTACTTTCAGAGAGGCAAAAAAAAAAGGCCAGGCTTGTAAAGGAATGCAATCTTTTTTGAATGCAATCGTTAATGTCTTTAATAATAAGATTGCATTCATTGACTTCACTTCGATACTTCAGACTTCTAATTATGCAATCACCATTCACTTGTAACAAAAAGTTTGCAATCATTTTTTCCCCATTCATTTTACAGCAATCAATTCGCATTCTTAGCATTCTTTTGCATTCTTTTGTATTCTTTGCATTCAGAGCACAAAGGGTTTATGGAGGAAAATGGCAAAGCAAAAAATGCAAAGATTACAAAAGAATTCAAAGAATGCAAAAGAATGCAAAGAATGCAAAAGAATGCATGAATTCTCAAAAGATTGCATTCAATTGATTCAATTCATTCAATTGGTGTTAAATGAATGGGGAAAAAAAATTATTGCAATATTTTTGCTACAAGTGAATGATGATTGCATAATTTGAAGTCTTAAGTCCCAAAGTGAAATCAATGAATGCAATTTTTTAATTGAATTCAATAAATGATTTCTAAAGACTGCATTCTTTTACAAGCCTGATAGTTCAATTATATAATTATGTGGAACTTGTTTCCATTCCTTTTGTGATTAGATAACTAAAGGTTAAGCTAAAGACTCATGGCTCTTTTGTACGATCACACCGCAATTTTATTTTTACTATCGAAACCCAAAAAAAGTGTTCCTTGAGAGATACCATTTTTAACCCATAGATAAAATTGTTTTTCAATAATATGGTAGATCGTACTGATATAAGCCCACATAAAAATTTTAATCGAAATCGTAAAGGAGTAGATTTTGAGAAAAAATATGGAAGGTACTTTTTTTTTATCATAATTATTTAAAATCTGCTAGATAATGTTAAAAAATTGTTAAATGCAAAATTTAATGAAAATCGTCCAAGACGTTTTCAAATTATTATGTCTTAAAAAAAAAATAGCAATTTTTCAAAAATTGAAACATAAAAAAAAAATTTTTAATTTTAATATAGTTTGAAAGATTTTCTATAAACAAAATTGGTCAAAATCAGTTGAGCCGTTTTTGAGAATGCTTCTATGTGAGGTACCAATAATAAATGGTAGCCTTATGTAAAAAAAAAATTACAGATTTTTTTTTAAGTTGTGGGCACGTTTTTGAGAAAAATAAGATTTTCATAAATTGGTAAAAAAAAATATACAGCACGTACCAATATTTTTTGTCTTAAAAAAACGTGTTGGGGAAATGCCCAAAAACCGGTAGGTATCAAGTTTATAGAAAATCGACCCAGCTGTTTAGAAAAGACAGAAAGACAGATGGACTTCGTCATCGTAATGTCAAAAAATTAATCAAAATATCGGGTTCTGTTTTTCTTTACGAATCTCAAACCGAAGCACAAAATATGAATCTAAAATAAAGTTTTGTGTTTAAAAAAGCATTCAAGTGTAAAAAAAATATTAAGTATACCATCACTTCATTTTCCTTTTTTTGAGTTTCCAGAATTTTCAAATTTCGAGGTCTTCTAGTGACATCATTGCAAGAACGAGAAATCCAATATACAAAACCGGTTTTTACCTCACTTAAAACGAAGCATAAGGACATAGGTACCTAATCTATTTTTAATAATGCGTTAAACGGATGTAAAACTCAGATAAAATTGGAATTCGAAACATTAAAACAATTCTCTTAAGAGGAAAATCGTGTATGCTATTACATTCCACAACATCCTATATTTATGTATTCTATTATGTGAGATTGAATGGTTGAATTTCGACCACATATAGATAATATTAGTTTTATTAAAACATATAGGTACAAAAAAACCACATTACATTTACAATAAAATTCATCTCACCCATGACAACTAACACATTCAGTATAATAATTCATCAGAACAATGAACATTTTGGAACAAAACACTTAGAGTTAACAATGACACGAGAAGAGAACAAAAGATCAAAAGACTTCCCAGCCAAGTGAGTCTGACCATCACCATTCATATATAAATTAATAAGGCAATATAGCTTTAGCTTGCTTGGTTACTGATAGGATAGTGATGATGATGGGCCATGGGCCATGGGCGATGGCCAAATAAATTCTCTTACCACAATTGTTAATGCTCTTGCATCGTATTATGTGGAAAACTCAGAACAACACGACGGTTTTTCTATTGTCACTTATTATTCCATATTCCTTTATATGAACAATATTTATACTTTGGAGTTAAATTCGAATTCTTATAATTCCAACATAACATCACTCACCTGGATGCAAATGATGGTGGATATACTGGGCTCTCAGAAACAATAATAATTTACCGATGAAAAACCTATGGAGCAGGGCAGCATGTGGAATTTGCTAGGATGCCTTATATTGGCTTTGCTTAATTCTGTTGATGGTCGGCAGCCTCATTGATGGTCATCATAATAGACCAACTTGCATGAAGGTGGAGATGGAGACTTGAGAAGGTATAAATGAAAGTATACCAGGACCATATTGCCTGAGTTTTCACACCGCACTCACACCCAAACAGGAGGCTTTCAAATTGCAGAGAAAATGCTTTGTTCTGATAGATTTAATCAAGAAATAACTCCTCAGGGAGCTTACGATTTCGTTGCAATGGGAATGACAATAAAACCTGAGGTTGAATGCATTCAAACTTCGGCATGCGATGCAGACAATGAGAAGAATTGCTTGTTTCCAATATATACTCAAATAGTTCAGTTCAAAAGCGGTGCATGAATAAGTTGATATGCCTGTATTTTGTATATACAAAATTACCTCAGAAGCCTTTATTTTGGGAGGAGGTGGGGGATGGGGTAGAGAAATAATTAGTCTGATTTTTAATACGGCTGATCTGACACGACTTGAATAAATTCATATTACATTTTAATAAAAATCATAGAACAAGAAGAAGTATTATATTATACATAACGTTATACAATACATAAGATACTCAGGTCGAGTCTAACCTTCAAATTCACTACCACGATTTTAGACCATTCTTTACCACGTTTTTGCACAAAACGTCATGGTCTATTTCTTAACTAGACGTTTCGTTAACTGAAAAAGGTTTTTTAGGTTTTCATTGACAATCTTGTATCTCCCCTAGACGAAGTCAATGTTGTTTCAACAGATTACAGTAAGACCTTTGACAAAATCTCGCACAGACTAATACTCTTCAAACTGTCCACACTTGGCTTTGAACTCTTCTTGTCAAAATGGATTTCCTCTTATCTTGAAAACTGTTATTATAGTGTACGTTTTAAATCTGGCCTTTCTAGTCCTATTTTAGCTAGCTCTGGTGTCCCTCAAGACAGCCATCTAGGTTCAGTTCTTTTCATTCTTACTATTAATGATATTTAAATCGCCATCAACCATTCTTCTATCTTGATGTACACCAACGATACCAAGTTCTTCAAGACAATCTCTTCTTCAGATGACACTCTTCCACTATGCAAAACGATCTTGATAGTTTTTCGGTTGGGGGCCTCAAAAATAGCTTGGAGTTTAACATTTCCAAATACCAATCTAATCACTTTTTCACGCAAACGTATTAAATCTCCTCCCCGTCTCTACTTTCTCCATTATCAACCCGTACCCAAAGTTTAAAAATTCTAGACCTTGACATATTATTTGACCAGGAACTCAAGTTCATCACTCATATAAACAAATTAATTCTTAAAGCTAATTGGCAGCACTTGACCTCGTGAAACAATGGTCCAAGGAATTCTCCAAAACCTCTATTTGACCCGATTCCTATACATAACGTTTGTGTGGCCCCTCCTTGAATGTGACTGTCAAGTATGGTCCCCTTACCAAGATATGCACATACATATGCATATTTCTATATTGGAACAATCCACTGATCCTACCTACCTCCCTATTTATCGACTACTTTCCGCATCGGTTGATAGCACTTCGCTCTTCTACTCGATCTTTCTAAACGCTAACCCTCCTAATATAATCCTCTTCTGTTCCACCCACCGTATTTCTTATTGCGCAAACGAACCTATCTCTCACATGCGGAATGTTAAACGAACATGAACCGTTTCGACCTTAACCTTAGAACCTACTTCTTGGCGAAAACTCAGCCTTCTTAACCTTCCTCCCTCATCCCGATCTTTGCTATAAGTTTTTAGTTTTTAAGTCAATTAACTTGTATTAAGCGAAATAAATGGGGGGTTTGCCCCAACGAAATCCCAATTTTTTTTTTTAAAGTTAATGGCTTATTTGTTGGCAAAGTTCTACCTCTAAATAAAGACGTGCTTATAGATGAATTTTCAGCGCTTTGTTTATAATCAACTATCTATCAACGTCTTATAATTACCTAAATAAAAATTTTAAAAACGAAATTCAGCCTGTGCGTTTAAGTAAAGTAGTTAGTAGTAATTAATAAATCGAAAATCGATAGGAAAGAGGTAGCAAGAAAAAACAAGAACAATGAAGTAGATATTCGACTAGTGGAATCGGAAGCGTGTACATGTATGTACATATAGGATAGGAAATAGGATTCAAATATATTGAATCATGTACTGTACATATATGTTTATTGAATTAGTTTTATTTTTATAATTTAAATTTGGAGTGATATTTTTTTCTTTATGGCTCGAGAGTCTATTGAAAAATGTTCAATCCGATTAAGTAAAAAAAGAAAAAAGTAAGAATTTGAAAATTCTCAAAAAAGACTGAAAAACCAAGACTTCCAGCAAAATATATCTTTTGAGCATACGCATTAAAAAGTTCTCCGCATCCTTCTTTTGCCTTCATTGCTGCAAAATTTTTCCTCTCCCTTTGTAATACAATCAACTTAGAGCTCTTTGTAGGTAGGCAACTCGAGATTAATTTTCATTAGACATTTATTATTAACAATTTATAGGTAGGTTAGGTTCCTGTATTCGTATTTTGTATCAATAAACTTATAAACTAATCTCAATGCTTAGCAATGTTAATACATATGTCCTTGAACTACAATAGCAAGTCGCCCAATTAGACCTTGAAATTTAACTCTCAACGAACCAAAGAAATTTCACTCACAAAATATGATGAATTTCATCAAAGCACCTTAACAAATAAAAAATATTTATTTTAAAAAAAACAAATTTGCTTTTGATAAACAGTAAACATTTAAAATAATAAATTCGATTAACTTTATTTTTTTTTTTTTTCAAAAATATCAAAGTACCTATTTATTTACCAAGTCAGCCATATTTAATTTTTTTTTGAATTCGATCTTATATAAAAGACCAATCGGTCGTTGGTTGAAGCATTCAGTTTCAGTTTCAGAAATCAGCAAAACCACAAACATGAAGTTTTTATCTCTTATCGTTGCTTTCGTTTTCTTAGTCATTCAATTGGCAGGAATTTCGGCTCAAAACATGTGCAACAAAGTTGCGTGCCCAATGATATATAGAGAATTTTGTGGAAAACGATTCAACGAACAACGTATTTTTGCATCGCAATGTTCTATGGACTCTGAAAACGCTTGCCTGCCACCTGACGAACGTAAGTTCTGCCTACCATAATATACCATCGGACAATATGGTAATAGTTTCTGTTTCGTTTTATTTTTATGTTTTTATTACAGAATATGTTCCATGCTAAATTTATTGGAAAATTTGGCTTCTACGGCTGATGAAGTCTTATGGAAGGAGCCAAACTAAGTAAAAAAAAAAATAATAAATAAAATTTAACTATATTAACTTTTCATGTAAATTCCTTATACTTTAAATGCATTGACGTTTTAAAAGTACCTAAAATAAAAAACTATAGCTCAGAAATATGTTAAGAAGCAAACAAAAAGATGCTTTGTTATTGTTTGTACACAAAACAAAAACTGTTTTGTTGTTTAAGTGTAAAAAAATTAGTTGAGTGGCTATTTATATAAAATCTCACCAAAATAAATACAAGTAACTTTAGATACAAGAAAAGGAATTAAATATTTTGAGGCAACGTTTCATTTAACAGATGTCCTGGCCTGGGATCAACTCGAAGCCGCACCATTGATCATCTTGTAATTCTGGGTAAACTTTTTCATTTTGTTGTAAGAAGAGGATTATTTCGTGGCGTAAAGAAAAAAACCTTTCCAAAACCCTTCCCCATCGCACAGAGGTATGCAAAAGAATGTCACCATACTCACTTCCCAGTTCTTCGAAAGGGCTTTTAAATTTTCTGTAGTTCAATTCTCTCGCTCGTATATAATTCACAATATCAGTATCTTCATCACAGCTTCGATTTTTAAATTGATAACACTAGCAGCTAAGTTTTCTTGATGAATAATGCAATGAAATGTATTTAAATTTGTCAATTATATGTTTTCCTAAACAATGTAATAAATCCATTTTCGGATCTAGTCATGGAAGGATAGCGATCTGTACATACACCCACGGTTTTTTTCAATGTCAATATCATTCTGCTCTAGAAAATTTGAAATAGTATCAAGATAATCTATGCCCCGGGTTTGACCTTTCATTGGAAGGAGTTTGAAAAATTCTTCAAAGATTAAATTCTGTTCTGTGCAATATCTAACAAATACCGAGCATTGAGATGTTGCTGAAATATCAGTGATGGAATCGAAAGCCAAGCTAAAATACTTACAGTTCTTTAAGTTATCTATTATGTTGTCACGAATATATTTGGAAATGTCTTCAATACGTCTCACACATGTTGATTCAGACATCTGTAGTTTTTTTTATTTCAGACAGTATTTGTTTTTTGTTGATAAATTTATCAAAAAGTATATCGGCAGCACTTACAAAACATTGCTTTACAATTTCTGCATCGGTAAATGGCTTCATGTGCTTACCAAGAGTATAACAAATTTCATAAGATGCCTTAGTTACCGCAGAGTCTTGGGATAAGGCCGCGGACATCACATTTTGTTGCTGTTGTAATGACCTCTTAAAAAAAGTTAATTTCTCTCTTCTTAATTGTGTTCCAGGAGGATAAGTTTCGTTGTAAGATTTATGTTTTGTGCTAAAATGACGAGCAATATTATATTTTTTTAAAATAACACTTTCATGGCATATTAACCAGGTGGCTGTGTTGTTTTTGCTGGGCACAACTAAATATTCCGTTTCCCATTTGTCTTGGAACGATCGACTTTCATCAGATATATTACGTTTAAGCTTTGAAGAAACTCCTGCCATTATATTTAAATTCCAAAACACAAATTAACAATTAATTGCAACCACTAACTGAAATTCAAAATGTAACTAAACGTCAAAACGGGGTATGGAGATTTCCCGATTAGCTACTACGATTCACATATAGTCGGTGAGGAGATGTGTCGGCAAAGTAGTTCGAGCTTTCTTTCATCGATAAAGTACATCGAAGTTACATGTTTGTATGTATCGATGTGTTGGTAAGGCTGTTTATAAATTTACGGCAATCAAAGCCCCGTCCCGAACCGACCCAGACTAAAATGGAGAGAAATATCTTGTAAGGATGCGCTTCAACATTTATAAATATTAAATGGTTAGAAAAAAATCAATTTTACGCGATAAATAAAACCAAGTAATATCATAGACCTTCGCGCAGATTTAAGGGATTCTTCTTCCAAAATCATCTTCTTTTCATTTATAAGACCCTAATTTAATGTTGGGGCAAGGTTGGGCTCTTAGCTTTGGTGTTATGGACATTTCGTGACCATATGTATGTCACAAATCTTGTGTTATGTGACGCATCTGTCACACATTTTGTATTATGTGGACCACCTGTCACACATCTGGCAACGGGTAAGGACATACTGTCACCTGTCATAATTTATAAAAGATTAGGATAGAATCTCTTCGTGGACCACCTGATGTTACACTTACACGATTGTTAGTTTAACACCTGCTTTTGTTACTTTTCCAAGATGCGTTAAGGGCATGCTTCTGGCTGATTGCCCAAGGTTCGCACTGTACTCTGCCAGCATTTTGGATCCGCAATCGAAAAGGAAAGGTTGAAGAAAAAAAGTAAAACGAATAGGCTGGTGAAACTTGTTGTGAAAATCAGAGGAAGCCTTAAGTTAAAAGTATACCACGTTGAGTACGGTGACCGGCGATAAAAATATTCAAAGATTCGCTAGCACTTAAGTCTACATCACATTGACTTTTCATCAGCGTTACATACTATTGCTATGAAAAATGAGATATTGACATCTAAAATATCGTCTTTGAAAAAATACAGCATTTTCATATGATTCAGAAGAACTAAGAAACAAACTAACTCAAATTATCAAATCCTGGAAAAGGTCAGTAGAGTACATCAGTCGTACTATTTATTTTACTTAGCAACTGTAGGCTCATTAGTAGGCCTAATGTAGGCCTAACAGTAGGCCCATTTTCATAGTCGAACTAATTGAAACTTAATTGGCTAAAATGAGAGAGGCTTGGAGTGCCATTTATTCAGTTAAGTGTAAGTACACTCAACACTCTGAACCTGTGTCTTTGTTAAAAAAAAATACAGCAAAAAAAAATCAATCATTAAGTTTTTGGCAAAAAAAAACTTTTCAAGGTGTTATCTATGGCGTAACACCTAAACAAATAAAAATATATTCAAATTTCTATTTAACGCAAGCAAATTTACTTTGCATAAAAGTCTTAAAGTTAACATTTATTCAACTTCCCACGAGTTCATACAATTTTTCAAAACTTCCAAAATATTAATATAGCGATATCACTATTCTGATATCAAGACCGACGCTGGTGGTGGGACATCAGACATTATGTACCTATCTAGTATCTATAAAAGATCAATCTCGCGTTATTGAAAGCATTCGGTTTTAGAACTCAACAGTCAACACAACTGCACTAACATGAAGTTTTTATCTCTTATTGTTACTTTAGTTCTCGTAGCTCTCCAATTTGCAGGAATTTTCGCTAAAGAAAATGAAGACTGCTTATTTATTTGTAATTATAATTATGATCCAGTTTGTGGGGAACTCGAGGGCGAACTAAGATCCTTTCCAAATGACTGTAATTTTAAAGGCATTAATGATTGCCAGCCCGCTGACAAAAGTAAGTTATATCCATTCTCATATTATATCTACATCTAAAAATAATGGCGCAAAATTTTAAACGATTTAGTACGACGATGTTAAAACCTTTTTATCATACTAAAAATGGTTTAACTTCGTACTTAATCGTTTAAAATTTTGCGCTATTATATTTAATTCTATTATTTTTATTGTTTCATTTCGTTTTATGTTTTTATTTTTCTTTTTAGAATATGTTAAAACTGAATGTAATGAAGAGGATAATGCTGGACAAGATGAGTCTCTCAGTGATTCTTATTAATGGTGTTTTTTTTTTTTTAATTGTTAAAGTTACATAAGTTAAGTTAAAAATAAATTAATTTAAATTACAAGAAAGAATTATATTTTTGTTTTTTGAAGATATGGCAATATGATGTAGTGGATATAGTGATTAACTGAAATAGCCAATATACCCACTGCTATGCTGGCTCATTCAGTGTATGTGTAATGAAGGTTGTCAACTACCTGATATGATTTTTAAAACAAAACTTTAGATAACATTGTAATAACTTAGCTACATTAGGCGTGTTTTCTAAAACTACCAATATAGATTTAAGAAAACATGAGGAAAAAGAACACGCCTATTATATAATTTCTTTTAATATGATTTTATAAATCATAAATGCGTTCGAGTTTTGAAAAAAAAAATAATAATAAAGTTATTTTCCCGCAGTAGGTATTTGTATATATTATACATATTTTACAACCCCTATCTTCTTTTTCGATGAAAATAAAACAATGGGAATAAGAGCGCGTTCTATACACACACCTCTTTTTTTCTTTGTGTTTTTTTTTTTATATTTTATGTAACTTTTCTTTACACAGAAACATTTGCAAAATTAAAGGGCCATCTACCCGCCAGATATAAAACTAAATTTTGAGATCATAAGACGTGATCCCAATAGAGAGTAGATCAATTGTTTTTATAATGCATGTTCTTAATGATTTTATTGTTAAGTTTATGGATCAATTCTGTTAATATATATCGCCTATTGTCTCAATTAAGATTATAAAAGATAATCAACCCGATTACAGAATCCGATGAATGAACTGCAAAGGGAGTCAGACTCAATTTTGATATTTTTACTATTAAGGAAATTTTAGAATTCAGTTTAATTCCCTTGGCAGCTCATTCATCGGATTCTGTAATCTTTTGGGATGGCCAAGGAAAAAACACACCTTGTCAGTATATCCAACTAAAATAACAATTTATTGGTATTGGGTAGTTTGAAATGTATGAAAACGAGGAAAAGTATTGGTCCTAAGACTCAAACCTGTGGGACCTCAGTGATTGAGAAGCTGTCTTCGCCGCTTATAAATCCATTAATTAAGTATTACTAAAACCATTCAGGTCCATTTGCTGATACTCTTCTTAATTATCTGTCATTAATAAGTATGTATATATCTTATTAATAAAGTCATTTTATACAAGTTGTTTGTCATAAAATATGTATGATGATAATTATGATGGCGGCATTAATTTAATTAATTATTATTTATTATTATTTAAAATCTTACCGCCATTTTATTCTCTCGATACATGCAGATTAGATGTAAATACATTGAATTTGTATAATTTACATCCGGATTTAAGTTTTAGTCTGGATGAATCGAGTGAAAAATATGGCCGTTATACAATTTTTTTTTACACATAAAATAAAACGCATTTAACTTTATATGACGATGTTCACATTGGACCACAGTACACAAATCTAAGGTATTGCGAAGGTTTCCAATGTTGCAAGTGTTAGAAATAAAAAAATGGATGTTCGAGTGCCCACAAGAACTACTCACCACATCGTTAGAAACAACAACAAAATATTGAAATTTGACAAGAAAATGAGCACGGGATCCACGATTTTTCTCGATTTTGACAGTGATGCGCAGAACTGAACAAAAATGAAAACGCAAATAACATTACCTTTAATATGTGTGACTGTTTCCTCCTACTTTTTTTTACGTCTATCTACTTAATCTCATTCACACTTTTTAACTGTCATGATTTTTTAATAATAGTGTATCCTTCAATATTTCGAGGGGAATTTCGAAATTCTAGCTGGTGGGATATGTTGTGTTTTTCTGTACGCGTTACTTTTGTAAAAGTAAAATATTGATTTTTAAACACATTTTAAAAGTATCTGTTCTAATTATAAACTGTTTGCAATATGAATTTACAGGCCAGCAGGTATCTGACGTTGCAAAATACGTCTGGCAAGGGTTTTTTTAATTTAAAAAAATTGAATATGAGTATTATTAATTTGGATAAAAATTATGAAAAGACAACGGTAACACTTACAATGAATGAATGAATGAATTAATGTACTGTGGTGTTTACTACACTGCGACTCATAGATCTATAATTGTGCCCCATCTGAAGTTGATTGAGGTTTCTCCTCTTACAGCTCTTTCTCCAAACCTATTTCTCTTAGAAATTGGAGTATTTGAAGTATTCTAAGAGAAGAAAGATCGCTCTCTTCCACCTGGTAGAGACCCAGGTTTTTATTTCTTTGGTGCATGATGCCTGATTCACAATACGACGAGAAAGCAAGATGTCGACGTGACGTGACGTTTTCTCTAAAATATTTAGGTGCCTTCTGAGTTTGCAGTGGCCGGTGAAAAAGCTCGTTAATGTTCTGAAGTTATTTCTTCTTAAGCTGGTGCAGTCTTTGAAACGTTATTGGTAATAGTTCCCAAGGAGGAGTTTGGCTTGCCTCAGCTTGGTTGGTTCTTTCCAAATTTTTGATCTATTGGCCTCCTCTCCTTTTTTGATTTAATTCCTAATCACATTCTCTCCTTGGCCGCAATAGGGCCCAGGTCCCGTGAAGGTAGTCTTTGCTCCTATTTTTGCTAAATAGTCTGCCTCTTCAGTTGCCTGAACTGAATACCAACATGCCCAGGTACCTAATGAAGCTTGACATTATTGTTTTTACCAAGTTCATTTAGCCTGCCTACACGTTCCCACACTATCTTAGAGTTAATGGTGTAGGAGCTTAGTGCTTTTAGCGCTGCTGACATGATGACAATGTATTGTTTTCGATAATTCCTTTCAAAGTTACGATCTGCACATTTTCCTATGGTATTTACTTCGACTTGAAAAATTCTAGTTGACTATCCCATCGGAAAACACTTATGTACAATATTGTAGGTACTATATTTTTTTGAAAACTATAGCATTTAATTGAAGAGAAGATGAAAGCCGTACGTTAGCAAAAGCAATTACCTTTTAAATATTCCGTAGCCGAATTTAAACAATGCGCAAACCGAAGCGATGGCGGTGTTGATCACGATAATGGTTATCGCGCAATAAAGATGCGGTCAAAAACCTGCTCACATTAATGCGATATATTGTGTGGCGGGCAGTTCAGAAAAATGAGATCCAGAAAAACCTTCAAAAAAATCAGTAATTTTTAGATTAATTTCTTTCTCCGGAAAAAGGTGTTTATTGGACTTATGGATAACATTTGCATCGAAATATTCAATAAATGACAAAATCTAGTTTGTTGCCCATCTATAAAGCAATCGATGGATTAAAAAACCTCTACATAATCAGAAATTCTTTTAAATTGAGATACAGGTGAACGCAGCCAAAGTTGAAGCGGTAAAAAATGTTGTTTCTTAATTTTTTGATTATTGGTATTAATTATAAAATATTTTCTCAAAAACTGAATTATCACTTCGTCGTGCGATATGGCGAACAAATGGTGCTTGCTGCGTTCAACAAAAGTCCCGTAACTGAACGCAGCAGTGAAACGTGAACGCAATCCACATATCACGAGATGTGTGGCTTGGCTCTCCTTTGATTCACATGTTTGGCATCCATATTGATATCGCGATCGCCACCGCCATGATGCTGCGTCGCGTCGGTTTGCGCAATGCTTTATCGTTCAATAATTTATATATTTTTTTTGCTGCTTGGCTTAGTTGGTATCAAGTTAGCGATACACCGCCTCTCAAAAAGGAACTTTTCGAAGTTAATAGTTTATTGCTTATTGTTTTTCTGTTAGCAATAATTATTGTCTTTAATTAATTGTTCCAATCTTAATTTTTTCGTGAAATGTTCTTCATGGTTTTGCTAAATTCAGGCTTTTCATTCCTTCTTTTGACCTTCTTCCAGCCTCTTTCAAGTTTTTAATAGTTTTTTTTTTATTTTCTCAACCAAGCAATCGCAAAGATAATTTCGGGTCTTAGGATCTTGATAAATATCCATCTGAGAATATTTGATAAAAATCCAAACGATTTACCTGTAAATATCTGGCATATTATAATAAGGAAACATGTGTGCACGTGTATTTCGCTTCAAAAACATACATAACTTACAAAATTCTTCTCTTTACTTGTTTGACAGAGTTAAACATATTTCCGTTTATGCATGAACCAGACAAAGCACATGCACGTGTATTCTAAAAGCGTATACAATAAAAACCCACAAAAACACCTGAGTAAACTAAAATGGGGGCAATGGGGCGTATTAAAAATCATTTTCAAGTTGTTGCTAATTAAACAGGAAGTTAAATTGAAATTTTGTAGGTTAATTTTTAATTCTTGTTGTTCGTCATGTCAATGTTTAAAGGTAGATACCTATATACATAATAATGTTCTTATTAAGAACATTTTGATTATAAGAATTGGCCTTGACGTATAGAACTGTATATTCACAGCGCAATTTTGTATCAAATGCACTTGGGCACTGCTGTGCTGCAAATGACATCAGCGCTTAAATCAGGCTTAGAATAACTCTTGCTAATTGCTGTTTCTTTGGGCTTAGTAAACAATTGAAGAATAAAGCCCTATCGAGGAGTACAAAGGAGATGCTGTACAAAATTATAAACATTCCGGGCTTGCTCTATGGTGCAAAAGCATGGACACTCTCTCTAGTGTCTTCTAGAGAAAGGGACCTCTACGCGATTTATGGGCCGATTTGTGTCGATAGGCAAAATAACACATGACGAAGATGATATAATTACGAACTATACGAACTGTACAGCGACGCGTGCTCTTGGTAAAAAAAACTGCATGTTCATGAGCGAATGAACATTGACCCTCCAGCCCGTAACGCTATGCCAGAGGGAACAAGAAACAGAGGCACTCCGGTGGGCTGACCAAGTTGAGGGAGATACTCGCCGACTGGGAATTCAAAATTGGAGACATCAAGCAAGAGATCGAGGAAGCTGGCGGAGTCTATTACTTGAGGCCCAGGAGCACCCCGCTCTGCAGCGCCAGCAAAAGCCAAAGCTTATTCACAGGCACTTGTTAAAGTTTTTATTTAAGTTTTTTAGAACATACATAAGTTTAGCAAGAGCCAACGAAGAACCAGGTGAATTTAATTTTAAGTAAAATCCATAAGTCATTTTTTGGTATTTGTATGTACAACCATGACCACGCCCACCAAAAGGCCGACCATTATATTATTATTTATACCTTAGATAATGAAACTTGTAGCACTAAGGTTTTCGATGTAAAATAAAAATCCGAGCAGTCTTGAGTATGTTGACATGTAATTGACATTCCCCAGGTCGCCCTTGGGCAGGGAACATCGAAGAAACATATTACCTTAGATTTTTGTACTGAGCATTTAAATAAGTAAATACATAGAGTGGCGCGACAACTCGTGTAGCGATTTTTCATAAGGAAGCATGGACTAGGAATTGAACCAAAGACCTTCGGCGTGTAACAATTCTACATAACACTAACCATTACGCTACTACTAAAACCCATTCTCCGAAATAAAACTTAAATATTTAAATTTAACAAAAGAATTTTTTGCAAATTTACGCTGGGAAAAAAATTTAACATTTTCCATTTTATAAATGGAAATAAAGCCAAAAGAAAAATTGGAAAAAAAAATCTGAAAGTCTGGAAAGTCTGCCAGAAAAGTTTCCTAAGAAAAATAGCCAGAAATTTGTATTGAAATGCGTCTGGCGTTTTTTTTCAAAAAAAAATCTGGCGTAATTTTCGGGAGCCTATCTCTGTGGATAATCGTAGAAATTGTGCGCTACACATTCATATTTTTACAAACTTTAAATTGATCTTCTCTTGGTACAATTCGTACGTTTGCTTACATACCCTCAACCGACTTAGATTAAAGTTTTCTGGATAGATAAATTCATATTCCATACCTACCCCATTTTTTCAAAACAAAGAATTTTACACTTTAAATTTTGTTGTTTTTTTTTTTAGTTTATTTTTATGAAAATAAAAATTAAAAATTGATTAACAAAGTCGGTATTCTGAAAAAAATAGTTAACAATTAAGCTAATACAATATTGTTGAAAAAAATATTTTTTAACTTACTTTTTCCTTCAGGTTGGCAATCGTTTTTAGCTTCCATCACGCAGATATTTGTGAACATTTCTTCCTCTCCATTGAAAACTCCACAAACTGGCTTATAAATCGCCACGCATATTGTTCTTCCGCAATTTGAGCCAACTGTTGCAGCACTAGCTAATTGAACTGCTAGCAAAACAATTGCAACGACAACATATAGAAACTTCATGTTGAAAATAATGCTAGAAATACTCTCAGCCATTGGCCTTTTATACTTTTTAAGAGTATCCACTATATACCTACAGCAATCTTAAAAAATTCAGCTGATTAAATAGAATTCAAAAGGCGCATAAGTAGTAGGTTCATAAAGAAATACATATAATAATTATTTTATAATGTATTATATATGTAATTGCAAAATATTATCTCATGCCTATCTACTAAAAAAACAAAAAATATTTGCACATGTGCTGGGCTCTTAAGCTAAGTTAAATATAATTTCTTTTGTTTTGAGTTTTTTTTATTTGCTTAATCAAACTTATCTATTTTATATCTATTTTTTTTTTTCTTGAAACGAAAACTTATTTCCTTCTGAATTCAATCTGGAAGTCAGCAGATAAGAGCGACTAATAACACTGCGACAAAATTTGACATTTTGTCAATAGGTACATAAACCAGACAGGTATACTTTCCAAAAGTTTTTGATGTATAAATGTTTAGAAAACAAGTTTTTTTCTTAAAGTACATTTTTTTAGTCCCGGCGGAGTTAACTCTAAATTAAACTACAGTAATGTAGTTAATCCTGCATAACTAAATTTAACCAGAGTGAAATAAGAAGCATTTTTTAAGTGCAGGTATTCTGGAATAGCACCGTCACAACTTGTGAACCTCACAGGAACTATCGAAATTGTGATCTCTTCTTAAGTAGCTCATAACTCACAAGTTTGACATTCTATGGGTCTGTTCAACACAAATTCAGCACTTAACAATCAAATTAAAAATGCACCTTGCTGTGATCAATCTTTTTGTTCTTGCTTCGGCAGAACATATACTAAAATTGGAATGATAGTGTGTAAAAAGAAACATATCTGTCTGAAACATCTATTCACAAAACTCGTATGTTTGAAAGTATCGATTCAACTCCCAAAAACCCAGACCCAAACTTCGTATAATCTCGTACTGAAAAATTGGACCTGAAAATGTGTTGTTTGTATATTCAAACAAAAACCCTAAAGAGTGAAGCAAAGAAACAACTAACAATTGTAACCTGAACAGAAGAATCGCATTTCTATCCCATACACCGCGACGCCGCCGCCTAACGTTCGACCGCCGCGCCATGACACCCCCCCGCGTTGATTCCATAAGTCGGAAACACTTTAAATGTAAAATTATAAATGTTTTCTATAACTTCATCTTTTCATTTTTATCTAACCATACAAAAGTATAAGTAAAGTATCTATAAGTAAAACTTTCCATTTTATAACTGTTTTTAACTACTTTATGTTTACACTCACTGTGCTTAACGCTCGAGTTCAAGTAAATGAATGACGTCACTTTAGATATACTTTTTACAACCAAACATACTGATTAACATACCTTCATATAACCGTTGTGTGTTTACAACAATTTAAGTTAAGAATGAAAAAAACACCAGAAATATTTTCTGGATATTTTTTTTTCAAAACAAGAAAAGAAAAAACACCAGAAATTTCGTCAATATTTTCATTTTTTTTCAGGACCTTTTTCCATTTTAAGAAATGGAAATAAAGCCAGAAAAAAAAATTGGAAAAAAAAATCAGAGTCTGCCAGAAAAGTTTCCTAGGAAAAAAAGCCAGAAAATTGTATTGAAATGCGTCTGGCGTTTTTTCCAAAAAAAAAAAATTCTGGCGTAATTTCCGGGAGCCTATCTTAGTGTAGATAATCGCAAAGATTGTGCGCTACACATTCATATTTAGCTTACAAACTTCAAATTGATCTTCTCTTGGTACAATTCGTACCATATCTTCCTACATACCCTCAACCGACTTAGATCAAAGTTTTCTGGATAGATAAATTCATATTCCATACCTACCCCATTTGAAAAAAAAAACTGACACTTTAAATTTTGTTGTTTTTTTTTTAGTTTATTTTTATGAAATCAAAAATTAAAAATTAATCAACAAGGTCGGTATTCTGAAAAAAATAGTTAACAATTAAGCTAGTAAAATATTGTTGAAAAAAAATATTTTTTAACTTACTTTTTCCTTCAGGTTGGCAATCGTTTTTAACTGTCATCAGGCAGCTATTTGGGAACATTTCTTCCTTTCCATTGAGAACTCCACAAACTGGCTTATAGATCATTGTGCATAATGTTCTTCCGCAATGTGAGCTAACTGTTGAAGCACTAGCTAATTGAACTGCTAGCAAAACAATTGCAACGGCAACGTATAGAAACTTCATGTTGAAAATAATGCTAGAAATACTCTCAGCCATTGGCCTTTTATACTTTTTAAGAGTATCCACTATATACCTACAGCAATCTTAAAAAATTCAGCTGATTAAATAGAATTCAAAAGGCGCATAAGTAGTAGGTTCATAAAGAAATACATATAATAATTATTTTATAATGTATTATATATGTAATTGCAAAATATTATCTCATGCCTATCTACTAAAAAAACAAAAAATATTTGCACATGTGCTGGGCTCTTAAGCTAAGTTAAATATAATTTCTTTTGTTTTGAGTTTTTTTTATTTGCTTAATCAAACTTATCTATTTTATATCTATTTTTTTTTTTCTTGAAACGAAAACTTATTTCCTTCTGAATTCAATCTGGAAGTCAGCAGATAAGAGCGACTAATAACACTGCGACAAAATTTGACATTTTGTCAATAGGTACATAAACCAGACAGGTATACTTTCCAAAAGTTTTTGATGTATAAATGTTTAGAAAACAAGTTTTTTTCTTAAAGTACATTTTTTTAGTCCCGGCGGAGTTAACTCTAAATTAAACTACAGTAATGTAGTTAATCCTGCATAACTAAATTTAACCAGAGTGAAATAAGAAGCATTTTTTAAGTGCAGGTATTCTGGAATAGCACCGTCACAACTTGTGAACCTCACAGGAACTATCGAAATTGTGATCTCTTCTTAAGTAGCTCATAACTCACAAGTTTGACATTCTATGGGTCTGTTCAACACAAATTCAGCACTTAACAATCAAATTAAAAATGCACCTTGCTGTGATCAATCTTTTTGTTCTTGCTTCGGCAGAACATATACTAAAATTGGAATGATAGTGTGTAAAAAGAAACATATCTGTCTGAAACATCTATTCACAAAACTCGTATGTTTGAAAGTATCGATTCAACTCCCAAAAACCCAGACCCAAACTTCGTATAATCTCGTACTGAAAAATTGGACCTGAAAATGTGTTGTTTGTATATTCAAACAAAAACCCTAAAGAGTGAAGCAAAGAAACAACTAACAATTGTAACCTGAACAGAAGAATCGCATTTCTATCCCATACACCGCGACGCCGCCGCCTAACGTTCGACCGCCGCGCCATGACACCCCCCCGCGTTGATTCCATAAGTCGGAAACACTTTAAATGTAAAATTATAAATGTTTTCTATAACTTCATCTTTTCATTTTTATCTAACCATACAAAAGTATAAGTAAAGTATCTATAAGTAAAACTTTCCATTTTATAACTGTTTTTAACTACTTTATGTTTACACTCACTGTGCTTAACGCTCGAGTTCAAGTAAATGAATGACGTCACTTTAGATATACTTTTTACAACCAAACATACTGATTAACATACCTTCATATAACCGTTGTGTGTTTACAACAATTTAAGTTAAGAATGAAAAAAACACCAGAAATATTTTCTGGATATTTTTTTTTCAAAACAAGAAAAGAAAAAACACCAGAAATTTCGTCAATATTTTCATTTTTTTTCAGGACCTTTTTCCATTTTAAGAAATGGAAATAAAGCCAGAAAAAAAAATTGGAAAAAAAAATCAGAGTCTGCCAGAAAAGTTTCCTAGGAAAAAAAGCCAGAAAATTGTATTGAAATGCGTCTGGCGTTTTTTCCAAAAAAAAAAAATTCTGGCGTAATTTCCGGGAGCCTATCTTAGTGTAGATAATCGCAAAGATTGTGCGCTACACATTCATATTTAGCTTACAAACTTCAAATTGATCTTCTCTTGGTACAATTCGTACCATATCTTCCTACATACCCTCAACCGACTTAGATCAAAGTTTTCTGGATAGATAAATTCATATTCCATACCTACCCCATTTGAAAAAAAAAACTGACACTTTAAATTTTGTTGTTTTTTTTTTAGTTTATTTTTATGAAATCAAAAATTAAAAATTAATCAACAAGGTCGGTATTCTGAAAAAAATAGTTAACAATTAAGCTAGTAAAATATTGTTGAAAAAAAATATTTTTTAACTTACTTTTTCCTTCAGGTTGGCAATCGTTTTTAACTGTCATCAGGCAGCTATTTGGGAACATTTCTTCCTTTCCATTGAGAACTCCACAAACTGGCTTATAGATCATTGTGCATAATGTTCTTCCGCAATGTGAGCTAACTGTTGAAGCACTAGCTAATTGAACTGCTAGCAAAACAATTGCAACGGCAACGTATAGAAACTTCATGTTGAAAATAATGCTAGAAATACTCTCAGCCATTGGCCTTTTATACTTTTTAAGAGTATCCACTATATACCTACAGCAATCTTAAAAAATTCAGCTGATTAAATAGAATTCAAAAGGCGCATAAGTAGTAGGTTCATAAAGAAATACATATAATAATTATTTTATAATGTATTATATATGTAATTGCAAAATATTATCTCATGCCTATCTACTAAAAAAACAAAAAATATTTGCACATGTGCTGGGCTCTTAAGCTAAGTTAAATATAATTTCTTTTGTTTTGAGTTTTTTTTATTTGCTTAATCAAACTTATCTATTTTATATCTATTTTTTTTTTTCTTGAAACGAAAACTTATTTCCTTCTGAATTCAATCTGGAAGTCAGCAGATAAGAGCGACTAATAACACTGCGACAAAATTTGACATTTTGTCAATAGGTACACAAACCAGACAGGTATACTTTCCAAAAGTTTTTGATGTATAAATGTTTAGAAAACAAGTTTTTTTTCTTAAAGTACAGTTTTTTAGTCCTGGAGTTAACTCTGAATTAAACTACAGTAATTTAGGTAATTCTGCATAAATAAATTTAACCCGAGTTAAATAAGAAGCATTTTTTAAGTGTAGGGATAATTGATGTCTCATAAGTCACAACAACCTCACAAGGTGAGGTAAAATTGTAAGGTTTTCGTATTCTCGTAGCTTCATCGCCGTCACAACTTGTGAGCAGAGATTATGAATTATAAAGATTGGAAAGCTCGGCTGTCATTCTGGTTTGCCTACAAGCTAAACACGGTGATGAGTTCATATTTTTGCACTAGTGTCCATGTTTTAACGCACACTAGTTCAAAAATATAAACTCACCACCGCATAAATTGTTGTTGCAATTCACATCTATTCATCGACACGAGATGAGATTACAAAAACAACAATGTAAACAAATGGGTTTTGGAGGGTGGAACGTACGAAAGATTCCTATCTTTATAATTCATAATCTCTGCTTGTGAGCCTCACAGGAACTAACGAAATTGTAATATCCTCTTGAGTAGCTCATAACTCACAAGTTTGGCATTCAATGGGTTCGTTCAACACAAATTCAGCACTTAACAATCAAATAAAAAATTCACGTTGCTGTGGTGAGTCTTTTGTGAATTTTCTTGTGAGGATTGTCGGAGAATATCGAAAATCGAATCACAACAACTTCACAGAAGCTTGTCACTTTTGAGCCCTCACAACACACGCCCTGTGACGGCGGCGCGGCGCGGCGTTAGTTCGACATTACGGAAAAGCACTTTCACTATCGAAGCAGAGAAGCGACACTATCCGGCATTCTCATAGTATCGCTCTACTCCACTTCGATAGTTTTATGAAACATATCTGTCAGAAACATCTATTCACAAAATTCGTATGATTAAAAGTATGGGTTCAACTCCCAAAAACCCATGACCAAACTTCGGATGATCTCGCGTTGAAAAATTGGACCTTAAAATTCCTCCAAGCCCAGGTATCGTTTTCGAAACGAGAAACTATGCATAGGTACGGCCACTAAATTGTGTATCCAACCTTATTGTTTAGCTGATATACACTTCGTAAAGGCAAATGTTTGATTTATATGTATTCAGGGCAAACGACAGTTGTTATAACGCATTGAAAACAACAACAAGCCTGAAGTAAATAGCATGTTTTTATAATAAAGTTATGCGAGAATAATAATACTAGATCTAGATGCCTACATAAGAAAAATTTAACTCATCGATAAGTCGTTTAGTTAATTTAACTCTAAATCTAATTAATTAATTTATATATTTTTTTACTTATTTATATATTTGTTCATTAATTTATTTACTCAATTGTTTATTTAATTATTTATTCTTCTTCTGTGATATTAAAATACGTACTTACATATATTAAACTATATAAATAATGCATGTTACCAACATCTTATGACAATTTTCTGCACCCCACTTTTTTCTTCCTAGTGGTTTTAACCCTAGCTAAGGTTCCTAAAAAAAAGAATCCCGAATTAAGAGCTTTGTACGAGAATAATCTAGCTCGAGTGTGGGACGGAAAATACTTTTTTGAAGAATTTGAAACAATCATGGAAGTGAAAAAATGGTGAGTTCTTAGCACGCTGCTTTTCATTTTATATATAAATGACATTACCGATGCTGGTTAAAGGTGGAATTGAGCTTCGTCGAACAAAGATTCCAGGTTTGCTATTTGCAGATGATTAAGTCTTCCTCTCAAAGACAGTTGAATGCATGCAACTTATGATCAACAGATTAGAAATTTATTGTAAGAGTTGGAACTTATCAGTTAACCTGGATAAGTGGCGCAGGCACGTATTTATGCATGGAAAAGTAGACGTTTCAGAGGGAGGACATCGAAATTGTTAAAGAATATAAATACCTTGGCATGTTAATAACATCGAACCTAAACATAAGCAAACACCTTAAAACCAAACTAGCGGAAGCAAAGTGAGCTATTTGTTCTGTTTGTGGCAGCTGTATTATAAAGAAAGCTATTTCATACAATTCTAAGAAAGCTAAATTTTTCGTGAAACTGCAGCCGCCATTCATCTTTTTGAAGCACAAGTTTGGGGATATACATAGATCTTTTGGCGTTGTGTGGAGAAGTTTCTCCGTCATTTCACCAAGAGGTTTTTAGCTTACCTAACAATTCACTGAATTATATGTTGCATTTAGAGACTGGTATTCCTCCTTTGTTTTTGGATGCACTTAAGCTGCACTTCAACTATGTGGAAAGAGTTATGGGAATGCATGAAAATCGAATACCAAAAATAGTACTTCTGCATTTAATGTCGACGGAAGTAGGTTGTGTTCAAGAATGGAAGAAACTGGCAGCAGACTATGAGTTCAACATATATATTACACCAGATGAGCAACTATACTTTATCCAATTGATTTGTGCACTACAGGCCTTATGGGCGAGCTTTTTCAAAAGCAGTGGCGCCTGATGCACCCTCACGACACTGCGTTGGGAAAAATGACACTAAAAAAAAGAGCAAGCCACTGACTTACGTTAAAGAATTGTTGTTGTAATTCTTCGCAAAAAGTCATACAACCCAACATGACCATTGTATCCCACTGGCCACTGGTGATGGGATACCGATACTGTCAATACGATCGTGTGCTTGGTATCAACATCTCAACAGAGTTAC
This sequence comes from Epistrophe eligans, assembly GCA_951394125.1. NCBI lineage: Eukaryota > Metazoa > Arthropoda > Insecta > Diptera > Syrphidae > Epistrophe > Epistrophe eligans. The sequence continues at coordinate 30,371,699 of OX596028.1, forward strand.
CATTATCATTATCAATTGCAAGCAAAGAGCTTATTCAGTGGATTTTATTAAGGAGCTTTTAGGATTTGAAGCTTTTGAGAACAAATTTTATGAAGTTGAGTACGTTGAGTGTTGTCATATTTGCTTTTCCACTTTTAATTTTTTTTTTTCTGGAGAATCCGTTAAAATGCTGTTTTTTGTTGGCTTTAGGTCTTTTTGAAGAAAAAAGTTATTTTTGCGCAGTTTTGAAACATTCAGAATGCATTTCGTGATATTATTCTTTAGAAAAGGTGTTTTTAAGTGATAATTGTTTTTAAATAATAGTGAAGTGATATTGTGTTTAGTTACGTATTTTTTTAAGGGATTAGGCCTACTGGAGATACCCTTAAAAAACGCGCCTATTGTCTTACCGATTGGTGGTGTGGAAAAAGATAAATTGAATTTTGTTTTCATTAGCGCAAAATTTTAAACGATTTAGTACGATGTTAAAGCATTTTTACTATGACAAAATGGCTTTAACATCGTACTAAATCGTTTAAAATTGTGCGCTATTGTTTTTTAAATAGGCAGACGGTAATCCTACGCGTTTTTCTCTCTCATTTGCAGCGATTTATAATGTAAACTACGGAAACCCTGTGAGAGCTTTAAATAACGACACACTTATGCAAGCCAATGCAACCAGAGTGAGAGGCAAATGTCCTATCTTCCCTGTACTGCACAAATCATTTGGATAAAGTATAGAGTCAATAAAACCAAAACTCGATGAATTGCTGAAAAAATCAGGAGGCAGTAAATCAACTTGGAGGAAACATTAAGAATTTTAAATAGAGACTGAAGCTGGGACGTACGTTACAACAACACTACGCATCACTATATCGTAAAACACAAACCTATACTTATGTAAAAAAAAAAATTGTATACTTATGTACCTAAATAAAATCAAAATTAATCCCTGCATTACATAAAAATTATGTCAGTCTGGTAGACGGCTTTCAACCAATAGACTTATGTCAAGAAAAGTGAACGTAAAATTTATTTCAATTTTTATTTGTCAATAAACTAAACTAATGTCGTTTTTGGTTGGATTTTGGTAGGAAAAATCGATGTAGAAGACTACCACCTCCTTCTATACAATAAGTTTACCAAACTAAAATTGAACTTATGAATAAAATATTTATTCCATGCCAAATAAGAGCTTCAAACTTTCGGTTCAATTTCTATAAGGGTTTAATCAAATTTGTTCATGAAACACCTATCAAATTTAGCTACACAAGATGTTATAAGTTATAAAAAACTGTTGATTCTTGTCTGCAACATTAAACTAATGTTTTATATTTAAATTTTGTTCACAAATGTTTAACAATATTTGATCTTCTATTTGAATAGCTTGAACTTGAACAAACAGCAGCTTAAATTGTATACTAATAATTTTTTTTTAGTATTTTTGAAATCCAATTCTCCTATAAATAGTGGCGTAAGTGCTCGTTCAGATCATAATTAAAGTTTTGTGACACCATGAAGTTTCTTTACATTATTGTCGTTCTGGTTTTGGCATTATTTTCCAATAGCAAATATGCAGAAGCCTGCAATCGCAATTGTAACAAAATCTATAGACCCGTTTGTGCCAGTATCGATGGTAAAAATCATATGTTCCCCAATGAATGTGAACAATTTCTCTGAACACCCATTAATTAACACGAACCGAATTTAAAACAAGAGCCGAAGAAGGCAGAAAAACCACGCCCTTCTTCTACAAAGACTAAAATTGAACTGTTTTATTTTTCTTAATTATTTACAAATCTTATACCTAGCTTACAACTACATTTACATTTCTTATCTCTAGTTTTCTATAATATTAAACTAACAATAGGGATTATAAAGTGGATAACGACGATGCGACGCATCCCTTGTTCATAAAACATAATGTTTACAGATGTATGTCATAAAATAACACCATAAACTGTTTCTATGAAAAAGGTCATCGCGGCACAGCGTCGCCGTCCACTTTTATCTTAAACTATATTTACAATACATTCCTACTGTCCAAATATAATATATAAATATATAAAGATAACTTAACATACTCCCGCCATTGACATCATTGCAAATATGTCAATTCGAATGTTGTGAGGGTTATGCTGGTCAGTAGAAACGTCGTTGGAGTTGACAGAGTTTTTGTTGGTTTTCTCAAGGTTGGCTGAAATCATAATGGTGGCCTCTACAAATGTCTTGAGGGAATGTGATTTGATGCTGATAATAACGGGAACCTTCAGAATAGTGACAGCCATAGTAGTACATCTTCAATATCACAGATGCATATTTGGCAGTTGAATCAAGACGATTTGACTCCATACATCATGTCTTTCTTCTCTTCTATTCTGCTAACCGAAATTATTTATTTGGCACTTGGTTGGTTGAAGATATGTGTTACAGAATTCGACTACATATACTTCTTGCTTTCTGGTTAGCCATTCTGTGTTTTCGGGTTAACCTTTATGTTCCAAATACGTACTGGTGAGATTAGCAGCAATCATGATTGATCAGACGTTTTCAACTAGGAACGGAGACCAGTTCGTTTAAATGTTTGACTGGAACCGATGACACTACATTTACCTTCTGTCTTCCTTTTGAGGCAAGATTTAATCTCTTGAAGATATATTAACAATATTCACTTCGATTAATATTTAAAACCAGACCAAAGATTCGTTTGCTGGTATTATCATCATCTTCCTCATCATATTGAAAAGTTCTGTCCAATTAAGCTCCATCAGCGACCCTGTAGATTCCCAATAAACTCTTCAACTCCGTAGTCCTCATAGCAAATTCCTGATGGGTTCTCAGCTACGTCTTAGAACTAATAATACTTTTATAAATATTGTTTTACTTACAATAATACAAATATAAAAATACAAAATAATACATTTTGTTTTCTTTAAGTATTAAGAGAAATCTCTTTTAAAACATTTCTAAATTGTCTTTATTATTTCTTCAAAAAATACAATTTTTAATTAATTAAATGAAATAGCAATTAAAATAAAGTTTTCTTTAATTTTAACAATGTAATACAGATTAAGAGTTATAATAATTTTCATTAATACTTGAAAAGAATAAACTTCAATATCTATAAATTATAAATAATAATTATAATAATATAATATGTTATTATTTTTTAATTTTAATTTAATAATTAAGTAATCTAATATGTACTATATACTAGGAAAAGGACGAACAATGTAAATCAAGCTTGTCGAAATCCCATTGCTTGTCCTTACGTCTAGTATATGACAAAGGTCGATTTTGCCAAAGATGGCCTTTGATACCCTGCCCCTTTTCCAGGACATAGGGAAATAATTTTTTCTTTTGAAAAGGTTGACCACGAAACAACAAGGTGTTGTCTATTTTAAACGTATTCCAAATTTTTGAAAATTTAATTTTTGAAAATTTATTGTTTTTATTATAAATACGGACTTGGTTTGAAACATTTACCACGAAAGTAAATGAGTCAAATTCAGACCGACCCGCAAGTACTTCTTGATCTGAAAAAGAAAATGTTTTATTAAAATGTACTTTGAAATTTATTTCATTGACCCTATTAAATTCTACATTAGAACATAATATTTTATTAATAAGTGGCACTTTTTTCGCCACTGAACCACTAAGGGCTCCATTTAGTTCTTCTTCTTGAGAAGATATTTGTTTGAAAATAGGTGGATCCACATCCACAACAGGACCACTAAGGGTTCCATGCAATTGTTCTTCATTAGAACATGCTGTATTATACGGAAGTGGCACATTCATCGCCACTGGACCACTAAGTTTTTCATTAACTTCTTCTTCTAGAGAAGATAATTTGCAAATTGGTGGATTTTCTTCCACCAACAGACCATTATGTATCACGTTATGTTCCTCTTCATGAGAAATTTGTTTGTAACAATCTAAATCTTTTAACGTCGCTGGACCACTAAGGATCACGCCGAGTTCTTCACAAGAACTTACTTTGTCCCAGACAAATGGCTTCTCTTTCACCGCTGGACCACTAACGATCACATTAATCTCGGTATTTTGAGAAACCATTTTTTGCCTATGGAGCAAAGTATTGTGGTTGCCATTGCAAATTCCACAACTACGCTCAACACAAATTTTGCTAGAATGCTCATCTTTTAAACATTTAAAACATAACTTGTTTGCAACAATTTTTTTCCATTTAGCTTTATTATTCAAACTAATGAATTTTTCACATTGATGTGTGGAGTGCAGAGACTTACATCCCATAACGCAACTTGCGATTGAAATTAATGGTGCCTTTAATATAGGCAAATTTAAATTATTGTTTCTAGCCGATATTTCCTCTTTCCACTTTGCATGTTCTCCTGAAACATTCGGGAGTTTAGCAAGTGGAGTTTCAAATGAAAATATTATTGGGGCCACAATTTCTTGTGAGGTACCATCACAAGTCAAGTCATTATCATTTATAAATGACCTTTGACCAAGGTTTTCCTTTAAGAAACTCCAAGTTACAACATTTTCCCGAACATTCGGGGGTCTTGCCCTTGGAGTATCAAAGGTAAAACCTTTTGAGGTTACCTTTTCCTCTGCAGACTCTTTGAAGTACAATTTCCTATATTCAGTTTTAAGTGAAATATATGAATTTGTGAATTCATCCTCATTGAATCTTTGACTGTACTCTAAATAATATATTTGAGCCCGCGTCTTAGATTTCATGAGGTACCGTGGAGTTTCAAATTCAAAGTCCTCTATGGCTTCTTGAAATTCACGAAGTGCGAACTTAAAACCTCTTATTAAGGCAAGATTTTATTTAGTTTTCACTTCTTCTACTTTGAGCAAATAATTTCTATCTAAATGAGCCTTACCATACTTGGGTGAACCTTCCATTCTTTTTTCACACGAACAATTTATGCCACAATTATGTCAAAAAACGGAAAACTTGAGAACAAGATTTTTTAATTTTTAAGGTTACGGATTAAACAAAAACTAGGGGTCACCATGAACAATTTCTCTGAACACCCATTAATTAACACGAACCGAATTTAAAACAAGAGCCGAAGAAGGCAGAAAAACCACGTCCTTCTTCTACAAAGACTAAAATTGAACTGTTTTATTTTTCTTAATTATTTACAAATCTTATACCTAGCTTACAACTACATTTACATTTCTTATCTCTAGTTTTCTATAATATTAAACTAACAATAGGGATTATAAAGTGGATAACGACGATGCGACGCATCCCTTGTTCATAAAACATAATGTTTACAGATGTATGTCATAAAATAACACCATAAACTGTTTCTATGAAAAAGGTCATCGCGGCACAGCGTCGCCGTCCACTTTTATCTTAAACTATATTTACAATACATTCCTACTGTCCAAATATAATATATAAATATATAAAGATAACTTAACAGAATGTGAATTCATAAAGGAGAAAAAATGTTCAAAATCAGTTAAGGGTAAGTAATTATTATTTTTTTTTTTGTAAATTTTCTTCCAAATTTGGTTTTTCTTAATTTTTCTATGAAATAAGTCCAATTTAAAAGTTCAAACAAAACCATACCCCATGTGAAATTAATAAAATGGATTAAGTCATTTACTGGTTAAGGAAAAACATATTTCATTTTTAAGCTATGTTTCAATTACCGGTGTAGTATTTTAATTTTCCTTTTTTTTTGCTTTTTTTCAGAATATAAAGTCATCGAATGTGACTTGTAAAATTTTAACCATTGTTAGCACTATAGGTCTGGAGGAACAAAAGACTAAAGAATAAACCTGATGCTTATAAAAATGAGATGTATAGATTTAAGGTTTATTTAAGAAATTGGTGTTTCATGTTTTTATAAATATATATTTGCACAAACTTCAAATTATTAAAAAAAAAATGATTTCACCTTTTTTCCAAGAATGTCCGTCCAGATTATATTTATATCAAATTTGATGGGTCGAAAGTTCGTGAAGAAGCAAGGCCTTGTGACAAACAACTCAAAACTATTCCTGTGCAGTGTTTTCGTATGTTTTTAGTTTGCGCGATAATAGGGACCTACAATTATCTGCTGTTTGATGAGTAAAATTGATAATTTTAGCAAATTATTCCGAGAAGTCTTCCTTCGTTTTTTTTTGGCAGAGAATTAACTGCCCGAATCATTAATTTATTGTGTGTTTTTGTTTTTGTTTGTATTTGTTTTTTTTTTTTTTTATGTGTAAACATCTACGCCGGTAGTAGAGTAAACTCAGTGTCACACATTACGTTGTAATTGGGTACGTTCAATAACGCTGACGTTTACACATCTTAATCTTAACCAACACAATTTGTTTTAATTACAAAATGGCTGTTTGGGATTTTCGTGCATTTACTTTCGTTTTTATTTTTTATTTATTTTTATATTAGTCGTATTCAGGAAAATGAGATCGCGAAGATCTCAGCAATCTCAGTTACATGAACAGGATTCCTCATTAAAATTTCTCAGTTTTGCTATTCAAACTCTGAGGAAAAAAAATCTTGGATTCGCTTGCTCAATTCTTGAGTGAGAAAAACCTCTGATGAGATCTTATTTTTCTGAACGCACCAATTGCATTCATTTACGCGGTTTCGCAGTAGCGTATTCTGTCACTCAAATTTTCCAAGACCTTGGTCATGATTTCGGGTTGTAGTTCACGTATTGCTTGGATTATATTGGCCTTAAGTGCTTGAATTGTTTCCGGATTGTTGGCATAACATCGGTCCTTCAAGGTTCCCCCACAAAAAAAAAGTCCAAAGGGGTCAAATCGCAGGTCCGAGGCGGCCAATTGACATCGCCAAGACGGCTGATAACCCGATTTGGGAATTTGGTGGGCAAAAGATCGGTTGTGGCATGGGCTGTGTTGCATATCGCGCCATCCTGTATGAACCAGAGGTCGTCCAAATCCATGTCTTCATTTTCAGTAAAAAAAAAAAAGTTGGTTAACATGGCACCCACGGTTGACCGAAACGTTTTCGTAGAAAAATGGTCCAATGATGCCACCACTCCATAATGTGGCTTCAAACTTACACTCTCTGTGGATGCATTGGCTTCTCGACAATAACGTGCGGGTTTACCGAACCCCAGATGCGGTAATTTTGTTTGTTAACGTAGCCGTCGAGATGAAAATGCGCCTCTTTTCAAAAAAACGTACTGTTTGGGCTACACAGCACTCACTTTGGAAATAAGTTTTTAATACTTCCCAACGTTGTTCAAGCGTAAAGCGACTCATTTCGGTCCGCGGTTGTAAGATACTGACTTTCTGTCAAGATTTCAAACGGGAAACATCTGTAAATGTCAAAATAACCTATGATTTAAAAAGAAACCACTATAGACTGCCCACCAGTTATATTTTGGCTTGTGCAACATAGGACATTGGCACTGAGGGCAAGGAAACTGAATTATAAATACAAAAACAAATACATTGTTGTATTTTTCTTTTAATTTTGTGTTTATGAATAGATGTGGAATTCAACAACAATATAAAAGGAGGTTTGCTGATCCCTACTGTCTATGTGTGATGTTTTTATACTTACCTTCTCATTTCTTATCTGACATTGGACAATTCTTGCTTGTAGGCCAATTATTTACATCTTTTTAATTTACTATCTTTGACTCAGAGTTTAAACTATGCCTACTACATCGATGTATGTTCTTTTTCCACAACCAGAAAACCTCACTGACACTATGCTTCGACAAGGTACATCGTGGTGTGTGAAATAGATAAAAAGTTACGCATCAGATCCGTTTTGGAACTCAACATTTACTCTAAGAACAAGCCTCTACTGGAACAGTTGAAAGTAAGTTCTAACGTTTTTGTAAAGATTAAGCAAGATGCTTTTAAGATTTTGAAAATGCATAAAGAAATATTATGTTCAATCGTACTTACTAATGATTTATCGTCTTGAGTAGCTATAAGTTCAAGTATATTTAGATACCGTTCATTTTACTACATGCCATAACAAAAGGATAATTTTACCATCAGTCAGTAAATTTTCTTTCCTTTTATTTCTCAAAAATACTCACAGGTTAATGGTAGTAAAGTAACCTATAGTATATACCTACTGATGGTGGTATAGGTAGAGATGTATAGATAAAAAGAATTTCAAATTCCAATGAAAGTTCAAGACTCAAGAGTCAAGTGTAATGGAGCTTATATCGAATCCTCTTAGCCCAGACGAGATCATCCGGTTTTCATTTCGAGTTCCAGCTTTTCTCGCATTCACTTAGAACTTAAACTCTCAGACTGAGAGTGATGTGAGTGTGATTCTGTGGATTTTATATACAGATTCCAGATACAAATAATAATACTCAACGACGACGAAGACGATGATGATAGAAGAGAATTTCCAAACAGCATCATTCAACAAAAAATAAATAATAAATAAACCCTTAGAGTAAAGAGCTATCATTCCTTTCGCCTTTAGGAAAATTTGCAAGAAAGACTTTCTATAGTAAGTATATATACGTTGTGCTTGACTCTCATACCAGAATTCAGCAGAAACAAAATCAAGAATCCATACCAGATCTCGAACTCACATATCAACAAAGGTATTATTCTTCTTATATTCTCAATTATTATACAACGGAATATACCGTTCTTCATGTGATTGCATATTAAATATATTTATTTTCTCCATTTGGGATTGGGATTAGTCGAGTTGGGTTGGTTCGGTATACTCGGTATGTAGGTATAGTGTGTTGTCGAAAATGTGCACTCGTTCGTAATTCTCAGATGAATTGATGAATAGATTATACTTTGGGACGAACTGCCATTTATTACCTATTCATATCCTCAGGTGAAATTATTTCCTTTTAAGGCCGTCCTGATTGAGTTTAGGCGGGAGGGGGAGGGTGGAAAGTATGTAGTTACGTATGCATATATTAAGTAAAATGTTTGTTAGTTATTTGCAATTATTTTTGAAAAACTGATCTCCCCGCGCCTTCCGAACATTATACACCAAAGTTTTTCATTCAAAGTTCTTTTTTATTGCTCTATTTCAGTTAATTAAAAACAGCATTTGGTCAGTACCTACGTTTAAATTTTATATTTTCCTCACCATTGCAAGTTTTTTGTTTTTGGATTTTCATTCCGTATTTTTCAGTCCTTTAACCTATAATGTGTACTTCAGCACTAATAACTTTAGTCTGGTCAAGCGATTTCAAAAGGAAAAACCGTAACCAAAACATTTCCATCATGTCGGAAAGGAAAGCCGCAGTGTGCTAAACACCCAAACACCCACTTATACTCCTTTCCTTAACCCTCCTACTTCCTAATTGCATCCCGGGGAGCAAAATAAATCTACAGAAATTCGAGTGAGGTGATGCGGCATGCCGTGTCACCACCCCTTCTAACCTAACCTAACCTAAGCCGCCAGTGTGTGGGAAAATTAAACGAACTGGGCAAGATTAACAATGTAACGCTATACTTTGGATCACAGACCCATGGCAATGAAGAGGCAGACTCCATAGCAATAATAGGAGCAACAACACCCTTAACGGGTCCAGAACCCTATTGTGGAATAGGAGAAAACGTGTTTAAAAATAAAATCAAAACAATAGAGGAGGCCAAAAGACTAAAAAATTGGAATGAACTCTACAAGCTGAGACAGGCAAAACTGCTACATGAAAATTACAATTACAATCAATAACGTATTACATCCTGCATCAGCTTATGTAGGAACAACCTAAGGATAATAATTGGTCTCCTGACTGGCCATTGCAAACTTAAAAGACATCTCAGCATCCTTGGCTTGATGCTGAGCAATGCCATTTGCAGATTTTTCAATACCCAGGAAGACCCACGGGATCATATTTAGTATTTAGTATTTATTTATTTCATGATCTGCTTACACTGTAAGATATATTATCTTATTTATAGGAAGCTTTATAATTGTACAAATAAATAATGATGTATGTACCTAAGTATATTTTATAATGTTACAAATTTTCAAAAAAAAGTTTTCAAGTTCAAAAAGAGAAAAATAATATAATCTATATTCTATATGTTTCTAAAGTGTAGTTTAAGTTCTTTCTTCAGTAGAGTCATGCTATTTATGCTTCTTAATTGATGCGGTAGTAAATTCCAAAGGCGTGTAGAATTGACAAGAAACTGGCGTTCAGACGTCATACAGCTAAAGCGAGGTATCAATAAGTGTCCAGATCTACTCGAATTTAAGAATCTGATTTCATTGTAGAGATCAGTAGGTTGGTGACTTAAAAGTATATCCGAAAACAAAACTGAGTTATAGTTGTAAAGCTCTTGTGCATCAAAGACGTCTGGGATGGGACGTAACAAGAAGAGCAAATTACGCTCTCTTAAAATACTCCAAATACTGAAGGAAACTAATTTGGAGGAAGAGCTGTAAATAATGAGTACTCTCATTCAGCATTAATTGGGGCACAGTAGATCTTAAGACCGCAGTGTAATTAATACCCTAAATATTCATTCATTCATTCGATGTCGATCTAAGCAGCAGTTATATTCGTCATCCTCATCATAGAGTACCTATATTATGTAGAGAACCAACTTCAGGGCTTTTTCTATTTCACCCTGCTAGCTGCACTGAAATGCCTGATTGACAATGCGACGATACCACGAGTTACCAGACTTCGACGTGACGGGATCTCTTCGCAGATGTTTTCTCTTAATCAGGAATTTATAACAACGAAATAATACAATAATAAAGCATTTCTCGTCGTCACCTCGCGTCTTTTTTCAATTTTTCGAACTTATGACCAGGGATGCCAGGTAAAGGGATTTTTCCCATTTTTCGGGATTTTTCGACCCTAAAGGGAAAAAGGGAAAACCAACCCAGAAAACGGGAAAAACAATCAGCCCAAAAACTTTCACGTTTTAATATCAAAACTTCTTTTTAAAACATTCCAATTCCATCATATAACAAATTCAATAAAAAAACACTTATTGAACACATTTCTTAGTCTTGCCATGTGCTTGCACCTTAATATTGAAACTGAAAGTCTGGAAATGGTTGTTTGGAAAGACTGCTTTTAGACGACTGCAATTTCTATCCGCAATTCTCTTTTCAGTTTCTTTCCGATTGCAGCATCCATTTAAACGCTGCAAATTTTAATACCTGCAATTTTTGTTAAATGAGTAGGATAATATATCTCCTCACTCTTTACTCCGCGTACGTCTCAAACAATACGAAAAAGTACAAAGAAGAAAGAGCGATAACTCTGCAATTATTTCAACCTCTGAAACTTTGTCTACCCCGGACACCGCATACGTCCCCCGCCAACATACTTAAAAATTGCAAGGGTAATTGCAGCATATTTGCAGCGTTTAAAAGCAGTCAAACAAATCGAGGCCCCTTTTTAATTTTTTGTTGTTTTGTTTTACTTTCTTCAAGCTGACTATACACAGTTCAAATGCTTGTCATGCATGTGCAAGTGTAATAGATAAAGAATGTTTTCGTCTACATACAAGTAATATGTACAAAGATGAAATAGTCCTAGATTTGAATGAAAAAAAAGGGAATCCACTTGTCAAAAGTCTGGCAACACTGCTTATGACGAGACTTGATGATGAGAAATGCTTTAATATGTATTATTTTGTTGTTTTAAATTCCTGATTAAGAGAGGAAAACAATGAAGAGATCTTGTCACGTTGACGTCTCGCTTTCTCGTCGCATTGTGAATCAGACATCTATGATCCTCATCACACAATATGGGGATTCATGCAACGTCGTAAAACACTAGATAAGTTTATCTTTTGGATAAATTTATCTTTTGGTTAATGAACTGTCAAATTTTGTATACGAAATGGTTTACGCAAATTGGATAAAATTATCTAAGGATTTTGTTTCGGAAACTTATACAAATTTATTTGGATAAACTTACACAAACGTCATTGTGACTTTTAGAATTAGACGTTTAATATTTGACGTTTAACGAACAGCTGATTCAATTACACAACATATATCCAAATAACTAAAAACGACGTTCACGCAAACTTTTGCGTAAACTTGTCTTTTTACACAATTGGTAAACTTATCTCGTTGCATGAATACCCTTAATATATTTAGAAATACCGTATTGTTTGTATTCATTTTTAATATCAATATCAATATCACAGAACTTTAAAGTTCAATCGACACACGCACAAGAAATCTTTAAAAAATTAAATTTTTAATTTAAGAATTTCTTTATTATGTATACACATATGTATATGTACCTAGGTATAATAAAATTAAATCGACTGTATAAGTATAGGAACAATAACAAACAAAACTTTTGCCCCATAATATAAACTTTCCTGATGGTATTTAAAATTATGTACTTGCGTTTGCACTCAAACTTATTTTAACAAAAAAGACATCTTCATATGTCCTACTTTCCATTTTTGATTTCATAACTCATACAGCCTTAACGCATCCATTATTATACCTATGTATATAATTATACAGTCTTTATTCATTTAAAATGATATTGCCCCTTGATTTGAAAAACCCTTAAAAAAACATCAATTAAATGACTTCATAAGCGTTGGGGAGCAAAAAAAAAGATGTCAAAATCGCGACCCATGTCAAATTTAAGATAATCACCGGTTATACACTTAAAAACTTTTACACGTCATTAATTTGGATTCCGAAGGGGTTACATAAGAAGTTAAAATCCTTCTGCTCCCATACCACGCGACCTGATATCGTAATATACACATATACCCTCATTATAATAAGTCGCAAAAACCACCACCACCAATGCTATATGTAAATATAATGTAGATCCCTATTGTCTTCCGATGGCTTGTCTTGTCCCAGTCGCAGACGGTTTGTGCTTCCTGAAACTTCCAAGGATACTGTATAGTCACATATGTACCATGAAAGTTAATGTATTATGGTGGTTAAATTATAATAACCATGTAATCGCAGCTCTTTACGGCGCTAGTCAACTGTAGATACATATATACTTGAACATATAAATACATATATCCATGGGATTCGAGAATGAAGACCGGGTTACATGTTAACCTCAAGTTCACAGGCAAAAGAACATGCTTAGTTTGATTTAATGCTTAATTATGCATTAATTATAATGAACCGTTAAATTATTTCATTGGTTCTGCTGTAAATTAGGGAAAACGATGATTTGTTTTGGCTTTAAAACATAGATATCTAAAGGATACCTTCATAAGTATATCGAAATGATGGAGGGAGGGATCATCTACTCTATTCCCATTTTTCAAACCAAAGTTTCAAATATTGTTTTCATCATGGAAGAGTATATAATATGTATGTTCTTTCCCAAACCAAGTTATAACATACTACACGTAAGGATTCCCATCCGTAGGGCATTATCTTGTTTTTAATATTTTGTACTCTCGTTTTTCAATTCGACAAAAAATAATTTCGTTTGTTAAATATGTTTTTCATATAAGGATTTGACTTGTATTTTTATATGAAACATCGAAACAAAATCTCCCACATTCTCTTTGTTATCATTTTAATTAGGATTGTGTTGAATTGGAAAAAGAGAATGTGGATTGGTTAATAGGTAAAAGGTTTTTTTTTTTTTAATATGGGATATGCTTTTACAAATTTCACCCAGAGGATATATTTGGGTCCGAATGTGATTAAATTATATGAACATGTTCTCAAATTTTAAATTTGAGCCAGGTTTTTCAACATGTCAATAAAGAATGTAGTGGCTGATGTATGACTTGTCGTTGACTGGCTGCGAACACAATGGATTGGATTGTAGGTTTATTGTTGAAATTTACTCAACTTCTATTTCAAAATACAATATTGTTGATATCTACAACTTAACATTGTAACGCTTTATAGATATGCATATTAGTTGTATTTTATTTTCCCCTTGATCTGAATCAGATTGGATTTGCTTACGAATATAAATGTATGTATATATATTACGGAAACAACACAAGCTCCAAATTTGTTTTGAATTTGGATTTCTAAATTCATTTTGAACACACGCCCTTTATTATCAAAGGATGTGTATATAGCAATGCTGTCATTGAAATCCTGAGTTGTTTTATTTTCATGATCTGATCTGGATTGGATCTGAAGGGCAAATAAAACGCAGCTATTCAACTCTCTCAATTCTATATGAACCAAATAATTTTGTCCTTTAATTTTATACTAATTTGCTCTGACAAAGATGTCCGTCAAAAGTTATGAAGTATCTTCATAAATAAATTTCAGTTATAAAGGGTGTTTTTTAGAGGTATAGAACTTTGAAATATAATAAAACAAAGATGATTTTTTTTAAATTGACATGAAATGTACTTTGTTCGAAAGATAAATATGATTTCTGGCAAATATGATTACTGGCATATATGACCGCCACGGCTGGCTCGGACGTAGTCTAATGTGGAGGTATAATTTTCGATGACTTTTTCCAACATTTGTGGCCGTATATCGGAAACCAAACGTTTTCTTCAACAAATCGATTGTGACACGAGCTGTGTGACATGTTTTGCCGTCTTGATGAAACCACAACTCCTGCACATCATGGTTGTTCAATTGATGAACGAAAAAGTCGTAAATCATGGCTCTATAGCAGTAACGCTCTGGCCAACATCGTTTTTAAAGAAGTACGGACAAAATATTCCACCAACCCATAAAGCACACCAAACAGTCTGCACTTTTTGTCAACATACACTTGATTATCATCACTCCAAATACAGCAGTTTTGTTTATTGAAGTACCCATTCAACCAAAAGTGAGCTTCATCGCTAAACAAAATTCGGTTATGAAAATCGGGATCAACAGTAATCTCGTATCGAGCCCAATCAAAACAATTTGCATGCGTTTTCAGGCGTCAGTCTATTCATGTTGAAATGCCAAACCAAACTAAATATAAATCACTTGACAGCTGACAAAATAGCCGCCAGTTAAAATAGTGTTGCCAACTTAAAGTTCTATACATCTAAAAAATACACCCGTTAGTTAAAATGGGTCGTTACAAGAGTAAAAAACGAGTTTTTGCTATTGAAACTTATTTTAAATAAATAAATAAGATACAGCACGTTCTTTTGCGGAATTGTTCTGGATTAGCAAAAGAGAATTAATATTAAATATAAAGAAAAATACATATAAAAATGTAGTAACTATTAACACATTCAAAATTTAACTTTCCGAAAACTATACCGTCACAATTGGTGTACATTTACATAGGCATGTAAAGCCGGATTTGTAAAATGGTGGATTTCGCTAATCTTATGACTTCCTGAAAACCTCGAACATTAAACTTTTCGACTAATCCTTTTTCAGGTACATACAATCTCCGAGACGATCAGTTTGGAAACAAAGAGATGCAGCTTTTTAAATTTCGAGATGTTCATTCATCAGAAATGTAGCTTAAGCAGGTTTAGTTTCATCAAGCGAGAGTATCCATATCCCAGGGTTGCCATGTCTTGACCTAGTTCGATAGCCCAATTTAGAAATTTTTGTAGCCCAAAATCGGAGCCGATAAAGTAGCCAAATATCAATAAAAAAAATTTTCTCATAACTTCAATTACAATTTCTTTTTATTTAAAAAAACAACGAAAAATAAAAAAAAACACTTTTTGTTCATAAAAAAGAAGAGTTAAGAATATTATCACATATTTTTTTTTAAAGGAAATTTCGGAACTGATAAAATTAAAGTGAAGATTGTTGCAGTTGATTTGAAATGTCAAAACCAGAGTAGAGTAGTACCTATATTCAGAGAACAAAGAGTGATACTAACTTATGCAATGAATTAAGGGTATGTTTAGAGAGCGAAAAGTTTTTTATTGATATTATTTATTTGTACGAAAAAATATATATCGCCCAAGATAAGATTTGGGCTATTTATGGCCCAATTATGATTGGGCTCTCATAGTGAAATTGTTGTCGGCAATTTTGGAAAAAGATAGCCCAATTTCCGATAAATAGCCCAATCTGGCAAGCCTGATAGATCCATTGTTTCTTTTAGTAACCGTCCCAGATGACATCCGAACCGAAATCACAACGCAAAAGCTGTCAACGATTGCAAATGGCGGAAAATCTGAATTTTGCTTTGACATTTTTTAAGATAAAAAAAAAAACATGCCTACGTCAAAAAGACACGAATCACTATATGTATTCCTAAAGAACACGGAATAATTATTTCGATTTGCAAAAATTATAGCATCTTCTGATGGGGTGACAACTTTTGCGCCTACTTAAAAAAAAAAAAATAAAATACTTTACATTATTTTATATAAAACTTTATTTACATAAGTTTCCTTGAACAGTCTTATTTATTAGATTTCACTAATACTCGTTTCAACTTCGGAATAGTTAAACCGAGTCGAAGCACTTACTCCGTCTTAACGCAAGGTCAAACAAATACTTATTTATAAAATATTTTCTTGGTGGCTTAAGCTATACCCTCATTATGTCAAATATACTATCAAAAATATGACCGATCTAAAACTCTGGTTATTGTAAACGTAAACAAACCCCAGCTGATTTTCACAATCATTAATTTGAAGTAATTATTATTGGTGGTATTTTGTCGAAATAAATGGATAAACAAAATAAAAGAAAATGGTCTGAAAACTGGGATAGTTCTCAAAAGGTATGTGATCATCGCTTAGGGAAGGCCGAGCAATGGCTAAAGTTTTTTTTCCGATTTTCTTTTGAAAATCGGTACTTCGAGCGAAAATATTCATCCCTCAGTGTCATAGGATTAAAACGAGTTTTGATCTGCTTCTTCTTCTTGCAGCTTAAGCGTTTAAAGGATTTAAATCATTTATAAATGCAAAATAACTATCCATTTTGCCTTACAAGTAGTAACAAACATAAACAAAAATTTCTTCTACATACTACACTACACTTTTTAGTTTCTAAATGTCATGTCAAAATGACACTTAGATACTGAAACGGCTTTATTCCTACTACATACCAGTTTCAGCTTA
This sequence comes from Epistrophe eligans, assembly GCA_951394125.1. Lineage (NCBI taxonomy): Eukaryota > Metazoa > Arthropoda > Insecta > Diptera > Syrphidae > Epistrophe > Epistrophe eligans. Next base: position 30,388,595 of record OX596028.1, read on the forward strand.
CTCCGCCTCTAATCCTCGTTTATTTTTTTTATAAATAAGTTTTTCAGGATTAAAGGCATTGTAAGTCGGAGTAAGTTTAATCCGTCGCTTAAACGAGTTAATAAATTAGGCTGTAACAGTCGTATTTATAATCCCACTCCAAATCTTTGCCTACTTTAACACACTGTCAAACTTCAAAATCTTATTTTTAAACCTGTCCTAACTTAGACCCTGCATTTAACTGTCCAAACCTACCTTTGGCGCCAAAAACAAGCATTTTTTATTATGGGAGGGGGGGGGGGTCTATCTCGCCCCTTTCAGGAGGAAGGGGCAATTTTAGAAAAAAAAAATTACTTTAAAAAAAAAAAAAATATATTAAAAAACAAAGGCAACACTTAAAATGAAGTACAATACCGGTTTTGAAAGCCATCAATTTGCTGTTTTTTTTTAATCATAAATTTAAATTAAATTATTTATGTCAACAGTTTAAAAAAAAATCGCATGCAAACTCAAAATTTTGATTAAAAAAATGTAAAAAATGGGTAGACCAATTTTTTTTCAAAATTGTGAAATGAAGTGCTAAATTGGTTTTTTGTGGTCAATGCTAATATCAATTGTGAATCGAACACAAAGTTAGTAATATTGTACAAACCGAAAAAAAAATTTAAAAAATTTCTCATTAAATCGTACTTAGTTTCATTCTAATTTAAAACCAATAGCGCAAAATTTTAAACGATTTAGTACGATGTTAAAGCCATTTTGTCATAGTAAATATGCTTTAACATCGTACTAAATCGTTTAAAATTTTGCGCTAATGCGTATAAGCCACGACGCTTTACCTTTTTCATAAGAACTGATGTTTGAGTACATCTCATACACACAAAAAGGTTCAAGTTCTGTTCTGTGTAAAACTTAACTTGACTATTAAATCAACATTTTTACTAGAAATGGTGCTTAGTGCCCAATCACAAACCACTATGGTAGTCTTAATAGCTCCCGTTTCAATTGCTTTCATGTTCATTAAATTCTTTGTAGGCAAAGCAAGTTCATAAATATCTATTCACTGCAAAAGAATCAAAGCCCAACTACATTATAAAATTATTTCAAACCGAAAAGTAAGGCCAGCCACTTAAGTCCTACATAATGAGTGTGTTCTTTCAAATGCTAATTAATTTTACAAGTACCACATTAATTGCCCACCTACCTCTGCATCAGCATCAAAGTTTCTTAAAAAAATAAAAACCGATGTACAGTACCTACCCTCATGATGATGGCAGAAAAAAAAAGAATCAAACAAAACTTTCTGACTTAGATTTGAAAGAATGTTTTCCATTATATTATATTATTTTTTTTTTTATTTTTATTTAGCACTTTGGATGTTACATAAAATGAATAAATTTACTGCAAATTGATTGCCTGTGATGATCACCGTTGTCACTTGAGGGATTTTTAATTGGGTGGAATGGAACTCTCCGTCCTGCGTCCTATCCTCACATATCACTCCCCCCCACCACCACCATCATATAGTATACACATTCAAACCAGCAGAAAGGATGTGTTGGCCTAATGGAATGCAAATAAAGTTAAATAAAAAGGCAACCTAAAACGAGGGATAAAATTATGTCAAGACCAGAGAATCAGAGAAACCGAGAGCGAGAGTTAGTGTTCATTATTTTTGCAGGTATATACATACATCTATCTATACTGTATACCGTTCTAAGTACGTACAAAATAATTTGCAGGTTTCATTTCCATGGAAATAGAATAAATTTAACGAAAATGTTTGCAATTAGAAATAATGGAATTTAACATAGTTCCAAGGACTGTCCGAATTATTTTACAGGAGTACAAATTTTATTATCCTAGGGGGGTTGATGGTATGGGCTTAGGTTGAGAGTTGGATTGCACCTTCCTGACATGCAAATAGAATTTTTGAAACCTGAATCTTTTATTACATTGAATTTCCATTAGGTGTTTGAATTCACTTGTCCGTGAGAAGAACTTTGGTGTAAAATGCAAATATAAATTCTTATTTCCCTCTCCGGTCAGGTGATGGAATTTTATTTGTATCTCGTTGTTTGCTTTTTTTTTGTGAAATAGAGCAAGAATATTTGTTCTTTCATAGAAATTTTTCTATATTTCCAACAATCGATATGGCGAACAGAGTTAACACTTGGCTGAACTACAACTACGTTATCGACGACAAATCTAGGAATAAATGCAGCGTTGAATATTTGATCAAGAATTACGCTCGAATTGGTAGAATTCTTTCGATTTCAATACTTGCTTCAATTCATTTTTTTTGCTAAAGCATTGAAAATAACATGGATTTTACAGTCAATTTTTATAAGTTGCCAAATTATTATAAATCGAAAAACACTGATATTTGCTATCAAAAGTGAAGTTTCACGATGTTTGGCTAACACTAACTAATTTCATAGCACCTCACTGGTATAGATTAAAAAAGAATTAAGCGCATGTTTATCGAAATGGAAAGTCTGATATAATGTAAATTTTAATTTTCAATAGCATCGGAAGCATTCAATTGTAGAAATATGTACATATATGTATGTATGTATGTAGAGATGTCTTAGCAGGAATGAAGTTCGGAAGTTTTCCGCAAAGTTAAAGAGATCTTCTCTATGTTACAACTTCCGAACGGAAACCTGCAAGGACGATCAAGGGAACATCGTAGTACAATCATAGTCGATGGAAAAATCATTTCTATAAACTGTATAAAGAGCGATGATGAATAATATTCCGCTACTAGGCAGATTGCAGCATTCAACCTAAACGACGAAGTTCAACAATTCCGTCCACGCTCGCGAAGAAGTGATGATAGCCTTATCTAAACTTAAGTCTAATAATGTTGCTACTGGCTGACGGCCTTGTTTGTGAACTGTTAAAAGGTAAAATAGTTAGTATGGGAATGTGTAGGCAGGCTACATGAACTTGGCAAAAATAATAACGTCACGCTAAATTGGGTACCTGGGCACGTAGGCTTTCAAGAAAATGAAGAGGCAGACTCCCTAGCTAAAATAGGAGCAGAGAACAACTTAACGGGACCTGACCTATTAGGGCTTAGGAGAGAATGTGATCAAACATAAAATCAAAAAAGAGGAGGAGACCAAAAGATCCAAAATTTATTTATTTGAATCAAGCTAATAAATATCTAGAGTACAAAATATTACTTAGAATTAAGAATTTATAAATTATACAATATTATAGAATATTTTTTTAAAACCATTATTTGATACATCAGAAATTTTTTTTAATAAATTATGATTGACGTTATATAAATTAAACATGTTATTCAATGGTGAATTCTGCTCATAGTTGGTACGATAGTGTTCTATGTAAATTGGATCACGAAAACCTCTTAGATTACGATTTGGAACATTAAAATTAACGCGAGATAAAAGGTTCAAAGCATCGATATTACCATCAATAAGATTAACAATAAAAACAAGAAGATTCAATGGATTCTGCCAGCCTAAACCTCTAAGAGCAAATTTTAGGAACCTTTTTTGAATTTGCTCAGTTCTTATTTTGTGACAGCTGTAGTAGGGGGTCCATACCTGGCAAGCATACTCTATAATGGATCTGACAAATATAGTAAATAGTTGTTTGATAACATAAGGATCAGAAAACTGATCCTTATAATCCAACCTAATATTGAATTGGCTTTATTACATACCATATTGATATGCTGTGTGAATTCGAGTTTCTTATCAAACAATACACCAAGGATAGAAACTTCATTACCATTTAACAGATTTACGTCATTGAAACTATAGTCAAAAGATAAAATGGACAATTTTCTTGTGAAATTTATAATCTTACACTTGTCGATATTTAACAACAAATAATTACGTTTGCACCAATAGTAGAAAGCATTAAGATCAGTTTGAAGCTTTTCACAATCAAGATTGCTAGAAATGGTTTTAAATATGTTAACATCGTCTGCATACATAAGACAATTAGAGTACTTTAAAACTGAAGGAAGATCATTTACAAACAATGTAAAAAGAACTGGACCCAAATGGCTACCCTGGGGGACACCAGAATTTACAACAAAACTATTTGAATGGTAGCCGTTAAAATTCACTGAATAGGATCTGTCAAGTAAATAAGATTTTAGCCAAGCAATGAATTTTACGCTGAACCCCAGCCTACTCATTTTATTTAGCAAAACTCTGTGCGACAGTTTGTCAAATGCCTTACTAAAATCTGTAAGAACACAATCCGTCTGGTTTTTATTTTTAAAAGAATCTACGCAAAACTCCGCTAACTCCATGAGTAGGGTGACAGTCGAGCGGCCCTTTGAGAAACCATGTTGATTATAAACAATAAACGATTTCGTGTAAAAGCTTAATGTTTTGCAAACAATTTCTTCAAAAAGTTTGGGAATAGCCGACAGTTTAGCAATTGGACGGTAATTTACAATTTGATCCTTTTTACCTTACGGTGTGTTGGTCTTGTCAAAGTCTTTCGAAAAGGAGTATTCATAGTATTTCGTTTAACGAACTCGTGGACGAAATTTGGAAAGAACTCCCCAAACTGAGGCAGGCCAAACTCCTTCTTGAAAACTATAACCAAGAACGCTTCAAGGACTAGCACCAACTTAAGTAGGAACGATCTAAGAATTATAACGAGCCTCCTCACCGGGCACTGTAAACTCAGAAGGCACTTAAATATTATAGGCCTAGTAGGTAGTGCCACTAGCAGATTCTGCAATACCCATGAGGAAACACCGAACCACATACTAGGAGATTGCGATGCACTCATGCACCTCTCTGAGAATACCACAAATACTTAAATTCCTAAGGGAAATAGGTTTGGAGGAAGAGTTGTAAGATGAGTAACCTCGTCCAGCTCCATATGTGGGCAAAATAGATCTATAGGTCGCACTGCAATTGCACCCACAATATATTCATTCACTCATTCATAGCATTGTTTGTCCGATTTTCAAGAAAAAAGACCCTTTGAATTGTGCCAACTATGCATAGGCATCAGTATCTTTAACATCGTATAAAGGACTATTTCTATCGTATTATGGCAACGCCTAAAGCCTTTCGTCAACAACCTGATAGATCCATATCAATATGGCTTTAGAATTTAGACCAGAAAAGTGCACTAACTACCAACCAAATATTCATATTGCAACAGATCTTGGAAAAAAACCAGTAAGTCGATAATCATGTTATTTCATCTATTTCAAGGACGCGTATGACAGCATCTATAATGACAAGCTGTATGTATGTCTTGTTTTGCATAACTTACAAACTTCTCCGTTTGTGCAGGATGATGATTGACAACGCACGCTGCTCCATCAAAGTCAGCAAAGACCTTATCTTTGTTTCCAAAATTTAGACAAGGCGATGCACTATCATGCAGCTTCTTTAACATCGTTCTTAAAAGAATATTGCACAACTCTGCCGTTAACTTTAAGTTAGTAAGGGACTTTGCCTACCTAAGCACCCCTTTCAACTCGTGCTAATGATACAAGCGCTGAGGTCAAACGAAGAATAACTTTTAATATAATCGCTGCTTCTTCTGAATGAACTTGGCATGCAAAATTGGAGATAGCTAGCTAGGGACCGAGCCTCAGTCTAAAATTTTGCACGCCAAGTTACCGAGCTGGATGGAAGACGCCTATTTGTTGACGTTGTGATCCACTCCGGACTGGAGAAACATTACCTGTTGTAGTAAAACTTCGCAATCAACTAAAAATTAATAAAACTAACACATACGCAAATTAAAATCAAAAGTATATATATGTATGGTATTTTGTTTTATTTCATTAATTAGATTTCAAAATAATTGTACGTCTTACTGTTTGCACTCCATTGACTTAAACAACTTAATAGCATCTACAATAGAAGAATTCACATAACTATATGGAATATTGTAGAGTGCTTTATTAGCCATTTGTGTAACATAAAGCGAATACATTTTACCAAAGACCTCTCTGGTTGATTGCAAGAACAACATTGAAAAATCACGAACGTATTGGTTAACAAAATTATTCACAGCGACGCTCCATTGAGTGTTCAAGTTATTAACAACGATATCTCCAACTTGTAACGAATATTCTAAGTTCGACAACTCTATTCCACCGACTTCATTTTTGCCAATATTCAAACCGCTGGTAACACGCAAATTCAATATTTGAAGGTTAATAAATCCTTCGATTGGTTGGACAAATTTAAATCCGGCAATATTAGTTTCGACTTTGAGATTGAATTTACCCAAAATTTGGATATTCTTGTGGATCATGTCCATTTCGGTGCGATTTTTGGATGAATTGGTGGTTAATTGGATAATAATATAATCATCGAGTCCGGCTAAGATCAAGTTTTCAATATCACCTGTGAAACTATTTAAAAAATAAATATTAGAAACTAATTCCTGGTCTAAAAACTTTGTAAAGTACATCAACTTACGATAAACTTTCCCTGGTGAAATTAACTTTAATAGATGGCTTACGGAAGGGTGCCATTGGGGGAATACCATAAGTAGCATTGCCACAGGGCATGACGTTCTTAAATGCAGTAAAGAGTTCAAGCAAAGCTTCACTCATATCAAGAGTAGTAGTTGCATTCTGAGTTGATGTCACATTAGCTGCTTCCAGAGTTGCGGTTGCGTTTACGAGATTCTGTTCTATAATTATATATTGAAAATTATGCCAAATCGCAATTTTAAATGTTTGACAAAATATTTCTTACCATTTGTTGGAACTACGTTGGCAAAGCTAGTGACTGCCAAAGTGGCAACTAAAAGCAAAATTGAAAACACGTTCATTTTGAATCAAGTTCTAATGATACTACATTTCTTTGTGACAGCAACTTTTATAGCAATTTTACTTCCAAAAGATAAAAACAAAAATAGTTGGTATCGATATCTTATCATAACATTAACATTATTTCTTTTTTGGCAACTAACATCATTGATGTGAAATGTTATTAAACAAAAATATCATTCATAGTAATCAAATTTTGTAGAAATGAATAAAGTGAATCATAATCGATTAATGTGCTAGATAATTGCAATTAAATTATTAATTGCTTCGTGTTACTGAGCCAGCCCAGAAAAAAACTTTAAGAAGTGCAAAAGTCCTACCTATAACATAGAATCTTACAAACTAATTTCTAATGTTCCTCGATTGTTAATAGAAAATTTGTATGAAAATTTGTGAAAAGACAACAGGGCTACAAATGAACCCATGTACCTATGTACATACATAGATATCAAGAGATTCATCAGTATCACTGTTAAAATTTGTTATCTGAAACAAAATTACTGATTTAATCAGTTCTCTTCTGCATTGGATATGGGTGTTTTGATGTAAGCGAGTTCTGAATAAAGTTATTGTTATTTGGATATTGAAATTGAAACTATACTCAAGAAATCTTTCATGTAAAACTTATAATACACTATTGGTATTCAGCAACAAAAAATTAATGTATAACATTAATACAAATATGTTTACATCATCATGGATATGACAATTGGAGTAGGTATGTACTTTGTACATTATCTATTTTAAATGATTATTTTTATAAATAACTATCTGGCCCGCTCCGGTTTCGCACGGGTAGACAAATCAACATTTTGGTCAGAACTTAGCGGGGTACTCAGATATAATGGTGATTTTCAGCAAAGCAGCTCTTTTAAATTCTATTTGATTTACAATATTAAAATTTCTAAGTTAAAATATATTCTAGTCACAATAATATTTATTTAGGGTCTGTTTCACAATCTCTGAGTAAAGTTCTAAGTAAGCTAATCAGAACTTTTTTGACATAAAATTCTAGGAAAATCTATCAAGTAAAGTTCTGATTTGCATACTCTACTCAGAGATCGTGAATGAGTACTTAGTCTTTACTACTCAGGGGTAGCGTGTAAGTTCCAGAGATTTCCCTCTGCAAACAAATAAATTTACTACTATAAAATCTACTTTGACATTTGTGGAGTAAACAGATACAAAATATACGTCAACAATACACGAATCACCATACTCCTAAAAAGAACGCAGAATAAAAATGGATTTTTATATTTATCGCCATTTGCAATCGGTGAAAACTTTTACGTCACATTGTACTACTGTAATAGATCAGCCAAGTAGAAGAATTAGCACTTTTTAATTGGACTTGTTGAATTATTGATTTAAATTTGAAACTACAGGGTGTCCGCCGGGAAGGTGTACTACTTTGTTTGTTTATAATTTTTGATTAAATGAAAGAGAATGGATCTTATATTGATAAATGTTTTATTTAATGTCGGCAATTATGTATGGAATACAATATCAGGTTAATGTCCGCCTCTGTTAGCCTCACAAATGCGAGCCCTTTTGAGCACATTTTTCATTACATTCTCACACATTTCACGCGGTATTTCATTAATTTTATCACGAATAACTTTTAATGGATGCAAAGGTGACTGATGAATAATTTGAGGGTTTATCATTGCCCAGAACCGACTATTCTGTTTATTCACATATCCATTCAAATGAAAATGCGCTTCGTCACTCATTATGATTTTTTCATGAAAATCGGGGTTGTCATGATGGGCTAGCTGTAACATTGGCATATGTACGGCGGCGTAAATGGTCTTGTGGAAGAAGCTCTTGTGTCAACTGAATCTTAAATGGAAACAAATGCAAATCCTTGTGCAAAATTGTGACCAAAATTGTTCTTTAAAGACCAATCTCCTGAGCACGGCATCGAATTGAGTTTGATGGATTGTTTTGAACACTTCCTTGAGCAGCAGTAATGTTTTCAGCCGATCTTGCAATACGTTGTGGTCCATGCTTGGGCCTATCACCTACAGACCCTCTTTCTTCGAAATCATTCACTAAACGATAAATAGTGCGTTTTGTTGGCACGTTGTTTCTCTCAAAAACTTTCTCATCGTCACAGTAATCGATGATTGATTTTGATAAAATGTTTTAACGATTAAAACACGTTGGTTTATCGAATATTTTTCCATTATAAATTTGCCACGTGTCTACTTCACGGCTGCCAAATATGAACTGTCAAGACTAATGTTTACCAAAATGGCGGCAAAACACCCTGTATAATATTAAATTTATATAAAAATATCAATTTTGTCCTGTCGGTAATTTAAAATTTTTAAAATGTGCGCTTACGTAAAAAAATCTATTAATGCAAAAAAGGTATTAGTCATGCTCATAAATAAATATCAGTTTGATTTCATGAAAAACCACCTAAGAAATTTAGAAGTTTAAGAGGCCCAAGCATATTTCTCAAAACCGCTAAAACGACGAGTTCGAGTCTTGCTCTGCAATGTTTGTTTCACTCAAAAATGACAATATTAAATGCAGCTTTCTACACAAAAAATACACACATCTTAAGTAATATATTGGGCAGGTTGTCAAAGTTGGAAGTGTCAGAAATTAAAAATAGATCCTCGAGTCCCCAAAAGAACTACTCACCGCATCATTAGAAACAATAAAAAAATATTAAAATTAGACAAGAAAATGGGCACTGGATCCACCATTTTCCTCGATTTTGTCAGTTGTGCAGGACTAAACAAATGAATTTGTGTTTAACTACTTTTAAACGATGCAATTACTTGCTTGCTATTTTTAAGAACTGAGGTTGGAAAAAATTGCAGAGTTGTCGCTGATTCTTCTTTGTGCTTTTTCTTATTGTTTGAGAAATAAGTGCAGTAACGAGTGTGGATATGATATGTTTCATTTTCATTTAATGAAATTAATTAAAATTAATTCGCAGTGTTTAAAAGCATCCTTGCAACCGAAAAGAAAGCAAAAGAGAATCGAAGCTTAAAAATCGTAGTCGTCTAAAAGCAGTCTTTGCATTGAAGTCTCCAATCATAACTTTCATATTGCGCTATGGACAGGCTCCTTAAGCTGTGTTCAGGAGGTCTTACAACTCCTCATTTATAAAAATTATTCAGGCTAGTTAAGCGCAGAATATTCTCAAGGTCTCAAGGTTTGACTCCGAAAAAAATTGTGTTATACCGATAGTTTGTATGGAAACTTAATTTTTTTCTGTGATTCTTGATGTAGTTTTTTTTTTTTTTGTATGTAAACATCTATGCCGGGGGTAGGGTAAACTATGAACGTGTGCCTTAAGCAGGACTCACACTTATCTCGTGTTGTGTGTTGTGATGTGTTGTGCCGCTGCCAGTACACAATAATCAGATTTTTGTCTTGCTAACTTTGAATTTTTGTTTCGCTATTTCTATTCTCTTCCCCGACCACTCTTTTATCTTTCCCACTGAAAAATATGTCTCCGACACAGCGTAGTATGGTGCAATCGGTAAAAGATTGATTCCGACACAACACACCACATCACACAACACATCACACAACACATCACACGAGACAAATATGGCTCCACGCATATTAAATATATTGAAGCAACAGCGACACACGACTCCGCAACACACCACACGAGTTAAGTCTGGATCTGGCTTTATATGTGTAGCACGTTATGTGTTACATGGTACGATATGTAAACCGAAATCTGGCACTAAGGCGAACGTTTATGTTTACACATCTTAACCGTGAGTCCCGGCACTCACACATTTCTTTCGTACAGTTCCCTTCTAGTTTGTAAAAAAACGCCTTCCTACCGCTAAAAGTCACTTTGACATTTATAAATACCAAAAAAGTTGTGTTGTTTTAATTTGTTTGCACTATAACAAACTGTCACTGTTTTAGTCGTGTTAACTGTTTAGCTTTAGTTTTTTTTTAAGAAAAAAAGGTTTTGTATATGATATTAAAAAGTATTAAAAGTTAAGAAGATTTTAGTAAAGAGCTTTGAAATAGGAAAAAGATTGAGCAGTATCATGCTAATACCTTAACATCAGACTGTTAAAAAATCTCCTCTTTCATATTCATTCTTACATTTAAGGGACCTTTAAGTGTTCATTTAATTTCTATTGACACAAACACTATTGTATATTCAAAGAAAAGAAATTTAAAACAAAACCACAACAACTTTTTTCTCCCAACTTAAATTTACACACACCTAATTTTTAAGGATAAACAAGTGTGTTATTTATTTAAGCACTAACCAACACTTAGCTCTTACAAATTAAGACATTCCAACATAATTTATTCCCAAAAAAAAACATGTCGATAACTTCTGCTTTCGGTTGTAAATAGGTACAACCTACCTGCCTAAGTAAGTAACAACTAACAACCCCTATAACCACATACTTACAACCTTTCCTGAGTAAAAGAAGCTTAAAAATCCTTTATGATCCCTGATGCCTGAATATTACTTTGATCTGGTGGTCTATATCTCAACACAAAGAGTGATTACCAAACTCTAAAGTCCTAATCTCTCAAGTCAAAAGTTCATATACAACAACTATTACTCACCACATCCAAAAAGAGAACAGAGAGGGACCACACAGTACACAGATACAAAAATTGAAAAGGAACATTCTTCATTGATGAGGATAATCAGGGCAATCCCGTTCCCATCCGATGTTGAATATAATAACTACATCCTGTAAACTTATTACATTCTATTAATCCTATCACTTTTACAATTTTTACATTTTTTTTAAATTCTATTCCTCTTTAACGACACACAAACTATATGAGAGGCACTGCCTTTAGAGAGGATTATAAGAAGGAAGCATTATTTAATTTTTGGAAGATACCTGCCATCCCACAAGCTCAAAGGTTGCTAATTGAAAAGACCAGCAGCAAAGAAGAGAACCCGCGCGTTTACGTATGTACGTATGTACCTCCGAAATGAGAAAGATGCGGGCCTTGTAAAGCATTCGTACCTACATTATACTATATGGCTGAGCCCAGGTGCGGGAGTGTGAGGTGGAGTGGGCAACATTCTTTGGTTCAACCTGAACAAAGTGAGTTAAAAGTTTTAGAGCAAAGCCTTTTGTAAGCAGCTTAAGAAGCTGTGTAGATGGATAAAGTTTTCTATTTCAGGACTTTTTTTCGTTTTTATTCAGACAAAAAAAAAGTTTAAGAAGGTTTATTATAAGCACAATTCACACACTGTTACCACCATGATAATTTACTTACAGTTTTAGAAGAAATGGTAGTTTAGATGCAAAAATTAATGAATATATTGTTTTAGAAAAGCCACAAATCAAAGTTAGTAAATTTTGGGATTTTGTAAAAATTTCGAAAATTGAAATCTCGCATATTAATAAATCTGCTTTTCATAATTTTTCAACTACAACATCCCGCTTTCACCAATCTCACATTTTACATATATCGTATCAAAAAATCTCGTAAGATATCAATTGAAATCTGGGAAATTAAAATTTCGCATATCAAAATCTCGAAAATTGCGGCCATCCAAAGTTCTGTTGTTTTAACTGTTTACATAGTCACTTGCCTTGCCACTGAACATACCCTGAGCAGTGCAACGGATCGATTTGTACGAGCGGAATAAAAGAGGGAGTTAAAACTTTTTGAACCAGCGAAACATGCAACCCCTTTCTTTATTTATTATGGAAATACTCTGAATACAATTTATTTAAAATTGCAGATTATTCGATTTTTTTTTTAACTCTCTTTTAATAGTCCCCATGCGGTAACCCTGAATTAATATATGCAAGTTAAGTAAGATATACTTTGTCAGTGTTATTATAAGAGATGTGAAAAGGGTTTATTTGATAAGAGTTTCCGAGAGGTAATACAAACTTAAACAATTGAGTGTTTAGCGCTTAATTTTGGGTCTATGCAAAGCTAAGAAAACTTTAAGAATATTGTGCGAAACTTTTTTGCGGTTTTTTTTATATAGAAAATTTTCACAGAAGTTGCTCCTAACTTTAACGCAAAAACTATTTTTATTTTTATTTCTTTAACATACGTCTTGTATAATATAACTGCTATAGCTTTCGTAGTTTGTTAGGAAAGATAAAACCTTCTTTATTCACTTATAATGGTTAATGAGCCAAAACGCCCATGATTAGTATATTATAATAATGTTTATAGATAACTGAACATATGTATACGAATTTTTTTTTATCTCTTTGAAGTGTTTTTAAGAAATACTTCCTTTGATCTCAAACCCTGATGAAGGGTGTAAATAAAGAACTTTTTTATTTTTTTAGGAAAAAGTTCTAACAATAGAAATAAAACTTCTGTGATAATTAATGAAATATGTGTGTCAGCAAGTGGACTCACGACGCACAAAGGGAGTTCAAATATTTAAATAGTTGAATCTCCCTCATAATTTATCCCAAAAATTTAAGAAAATTGTTATGGATTTAAATCTTTATTAATTTGAACTTAGATCGGTGGAAAAAAACTTTTGGAGAAAGTAGCACCTACACGTGTACAGTTGGGATCATACCGAAAAAATGTTATCTTACAGAATTGATTGATTGACCTATAAAAACTTGGTCAGTGAGACCTGAATAATTTTTGTGAACATGCTGTCTTCTTTTCTTCCATCGGTGATCTGAATTCGGAATCAAGCTTTTAAATGACGCAATTTCGAAAACAAATTTTCTGCTCAGATACTGAAAAATACAAGAATTTAATGAAAAATATCTGTGTAAATTTATTTAGATTTATATTTTTTGTTATTCGGATTCAAGATTATATTTTGTATTGTACAATTCATATTAGTTTACAATTCATATAAGCGTTTTACTCAAAATATCTACGCAAGCCTTAAGGATGGTCTTAATTCCTAAGTAAGGCCCGCTGAGTTTATTTATCAAAGGTATATAAAATCGAAACTGTAGTAGCAAGTTGATTTAATCTTTTTTTTAAATAAGACTATTTTCAAGAAAATAAGTTTTAGTTATTTCTGTTTAGTTTGGCATCACTTTTTTTTAATAACAGAGGAAACACCCTGTCAAAAATTCCATGCCATTTTTAAAGACAACTTAAGTAAGTGAAGAAGAAAATTGGTTCCCAAACTCCGAAAAGTGTCAATAACTATAAAAGGGTATACATATAAGGAAAACAATTACTATAGCGTTTGATTTCCGTTTTTAGTCTCAAAAAAAATGATATTAATTTCACTATCAAATTTCATATCTTTTACCTACGACTATATGCTTTACTTTTGTTCATTTTCTCTATTTTATTTTTTTATTGAACATTTTCCGATCAATTACAACAATAATTGCTGATGATTTAGATAATTATGGCTTCTGATTTAAAGCTGCTGCAGATGTTGATAATGGCGTTGAACTTGGCTTATTCGATGGAGTTTCTAAGATTATTCGATAAAAGCAGTAGCGTTAATATGGAGCCTGCTTTACAGGGTGTTGATTTCTCGATTTGTGTGAAATAAAGTTACTTCCCAGTCTGAATTGCTTAGTTAATTAAAGTTAACAAAAATTAATTATACGGCCATTTACTGCTATTAAGGGATATATGGTCACCTTAATTTAATATGTTACTAGCACTTGCTTCTATTATTTTAAGTCGATAAGAACATCCATCACTTAGCTTCATCCTTGGGTATCTTAGTACCGAATTTGGCATTTATGATGTCAATTTATATACAACTTTACTTATCTAAAATGTAATATAAAATAATATTTTCTTGTAAAAAATAACTCTTTAGCAAATCTCAAAAAGTATCATACTTAACTTCTTCTATAAAATTCGTTTTGAAAATTGAAACACACTCTTCAAATTTAGTTTAAACCTATTTTATATTCTACGTCGGTCGCGTCATTTGAAATAAATTTTCCCAATTTCTTGTGTACCTAAGCGTAATCAAGTGATGGTCTTGTCGATGGAACTGACTTCATTAGTCTGAGTCTCCTACCTAGGTTCGTGTCTGACCATTATTTATTTATTCATTAATTTTTTTTCTATTAATTTATTGTTTTTTTATAATTATTTTAATCCTTTTGAAGTAATCTTTCAAAAGCTTTGGAAAATCCGGTAAGAATTTACCAACTTATCGTTGACCAATTTCACCACAAAAGAAATAACAATTTCTCAATTCGTAATAATGAACCGATTCAAATTGTTTAGTCAACGAAAATATCGAATTCTCCTAAAAATATACTATCGATTTCAACTACTTACCTACATAATATACATATGTATGTACATATAACCGATGAATTCAAATGTTGTTCACCTCAAATGTTATTCGGACCGCATATTTGCATACAATTACCACATCAGCTGTAAAAATGACAATTATTTGCTTCCATGCCAATCATGGGTAAACGTGTCAATCATTTGAAGGTTGTTTAGTAATAGCATAGTAAAGAAATGTTTTCAAAGTACCTACACATTTAAAAAAAAAATTATTTTCCAAATTTTTATTTTAACTATCAAAGAAAATCAAATTGCATAATTACACCAAAATCAGTTCAGTTATTAAATATTTATAGGCGAATAACTAAAAAAATAAGGTAATTTTCTCAAATAACCCCTAAACTCTATTTTCGTAATTCGATTTTCTTGGCAAAAACATACAATACAATTTTCATATAATCAATTTTCTGATGGTCTTTATAGGTCTCTGCATCTGGGCGCCCGTCCGTCCCCTCTCAACCATTCAAACAAAACTGCGTTTCAAGTTTTTTTGGCAAAAAATCGATTTTGTAAAATAAAAAATTAAAAGCTGTTTCTATATTTATGAATTCTGAAGTTAGAAAAAATAATTATTTTATAGAACATACTTAACTAAATTTTATCCACCAGAGAACCGTTTATCTTTCGGTGGAATCATATACAAAACCTATCGCACTATACCTACTTAATAAAATTTTCTTATGCCTAATATCTCATTTTACGCTCATCAAGACATACAATTTGTCAATTCTTGAATTAAAGACTACAACCTTAATATTTCTTTGTAATATAGAATCCTTTCTTCCGGGCAATTTGCATCTCATAAATAATTCCAATTGAACTCGAACTGGTCGGACAAGAGTGATGTATGTATACATTATATACCTACTTTTTTCTCCTGTATCCTAAAACACCCTGCATCCATTCCACCTGACAAGCATAGAAATAGCTAGTGAACTGCATTTGCTATCCCATGACATGCCCTTTCGTGCAAATACCGTTTTACATGTTAAACGCCCTAAGTCACAAACCATGAATTTGCGTTACCATTAAATCCAGTGAAATGGTCTGGTCATTCTGGGCCGTGCCATGCTATTTAATTTGACATCATCATTCACCATCCAAAGCTCTCTCTTTCAAATAACAAGAAAAAAAAAACAACCCCACATCACGCTCACTGACCGGTGTGCGTATATACCTAGATCCGGAGTTGGATGTCCGTGACAGTTGAAACATTTACTCGTTTGAAATGGGAACCAGAGTACCCGGCGGGCATTGGTACGGATCTTCTTTGGTACATCCTGTCAGGAGCAGCCGTTGAAAGCCGCCGGCCATTTCACAATGAATTGAATACAATTTTCTTTTTGAATTTGAATTTGGAATTCAGATTTTTTTTTTTTTTCTTGTGTCTCTTGTTTTCTGTTTTATGGTGAAAACATGTTTAAGGGGATAGCAGTGTTGGTTGTATTTGGTGTTATGACTAAAAGAACTGCAGCGGAAATTTCATGAACAAAATTTCAAACCAGCTTAAAAGACATGCAGTAGGTAACATTCATATTCGAATAACAAACATTTTTTTGCATGACCAAAAGTTAAGACAAATAATATAATAATGCCCCAAAGGATAGTACCGGGTGGGAGGTATATGGGGAGGGACAACAACTATCCCATCTGACGAGTTGTGGTGCGCTAAAAGACTCACCAACTCATCGAATACAAGACATCAAGCTTTCTTATGGAGAATGTATTCGTTTAGTATTTTTTTTTGGTTTGATTAGAAATTATTCGAACTCATCCAATACGACTTGCAGTCGTATTGGATGAGTTTGAGTTTGAGTGTATCCCAAGGTCCAGTTTGCCTTAACTCTTTTTCTTTTATCCATTAGAAATCTATTCCTGAAGCTTCTAATCCATTAAATTTCTATAAGAGTGAGAAATTATAATTATAATAATTCGAAGAAAAACATGTGAAAACATAATAATTTCAATAGTTGTTTGTTTAAATAAACTTTTTCCAAATCACCGCCGCTGCGCCGCCGTTCAGCCGCCGTTCCATTGAAGTTCAGTTCCGCCAAGTTCGGTCTTACCTTAAATTCTTCTCTTGTCTGCATTGCCCAATGGGAAGTTAAATACCTAGTTGAATTATTTGAAGCTTTAAAGAAAAAAATCAGTTTACTGTATTCAAAGCAAAAATTAACCCTTTGCATCAAAATCAAATCTGGCTGTTACCGATGAACGATTTCAAAAAAAATAATAGTCCATCAAAAATTAAATTGCAAGATTTTCTTAAACGTAAACTGCAATAGCCAATTGTTTAAAAAACCAAAAATAAATACTTATGGAAAAGCATTATTTTCGATAATTCAGTTTGCTGAAGCCATGTCCGATAACATCATTTGCGGTGCAACTCTGCAGGAAAAAAATCGAGTTGACGACAAAGAATTTTGAATAGGCCCCAGAGCATGTTCTTAACCGTCAAATGCGTGTGCAAGAAAATTTACTGACGCTGTTCAAACAGATTTTATGCAAGCAGGATGATTGCATTTTTGACGATAGCAATACCTGCGTCAAAAAATGACAATCAAACTGACGTCGATTTGACATTTTCGAAAACGGCCTTGCTTACGGCTATTTAATATTTATTTTAGACCCTTTCAAGGATGCTTTGATAACTTCACATAAATTACCTAAAAAATCCCAAAAAACATAAAAAACAATTGGCGACAAATTTAAAATTTTCACAACTTGTTAACAGGCTTTTTGAGGAGATGTTTCGCCAATTTTACATTAATGGCAACAAAAACATTGTTCGACAAATTCGAAATTATCACAACTACGACTATTTAACGGCAAATTATCCACCATACAACTTTTCGATCTGTGAACTTGACATTCATAAATGAAAGAGATATACCTACTGATATAATTTGAACAAATACAAAAATAACGTATGATGTAGAAGTGCCTTAATATATACGCCAAACACAAAAGAACTAATATAAACCCAAACTGAATTGTCTTTTTTTGCGAAGCCAAAACATTTCTTTAATTACGAAAATAAAAGAACATTCTGAATAGCTTGTTACCTCTAAGGGCTTTCAGTGTCCATTTTCTTTATTTCAAATTGCTTTTAAGGGTCATTCTATTTCCTAACAATGAATGGATTTTAGAACAACGAAAAAATTGACATAAATTTTTGTTTTTGAATGAACGAAAAATAACTGTAGCAGAATAGCGATTTATTCATGTGTAAAATATTTGAAACCTTTTGGTATAAAACAGATTACCTACATTTACATATACTTTTTGTACACCTATAATATTTTAAAAACAGTGGTTGTAAATAAAAACTTCTAAAGATAAACACAAAAATTTGTTTTATTGTTTCTACTTATTCATTAAGTTTATTAATTTTTGTATTGAAGTGGTCTAATTTCTAGGAATTTGTGGTTGTTAAGAAAAAAAAATGTTTAAACCCCGACGATTATCTTGTATAGGCAAGGGCACAAATTCAAACAATTGGGGGAAATTAAAACTTAAAGTGCGATTTTTGTTATATTTATGCAGAGATAATACCCCCAAAGAACATATTTATTCGAGGTTTATTATAAGAGTTTGGAATTACTATCCTAAAGGGATAATTCTTAAAAATACCTGCTCTTAAATAAAAATAAATCAAAAACAGAATGTAATAATAATAATTGCAAAATTATAATGAGAGGTGGGTACGCCAAAATTTTTTTGACTCATAGCTTATTTATTTATTTATTTTTTTTTCATTTATATTTACTGTTTGCTTTAGTTCATGGTTGAGAATTTGATACACAAAGAACATATGCATTTTGTTTTTATAAAGTGCGTCGTATAATTTTACGTCAATTTTCAAAGGCGCAATGTCGAGCTCGACATTTCTTGATACAATTCTATTAGAGGTTTTTGACCACCTACTATATTAAAATGATTAATCCAAGTGTAAGTAAGAGAAATGGGGAAGGATGTATGATTACATTGAAATATCAAATAACCAATATACACATTGGTTGTTGGGAAAATAGGTCAGGTAACTGAAAAATCATATAATAGTTTTTAGCTACACCACCGATTTCAAATTGTATTTCTTTGAATGTCATTTTATTGCTTTCACATCTAAACACATTTTTATGCATAGTATTTATTATTAATTATGAAGAACAAGTCAGTTAATACAAGAAAAACGATACATTTTAAAACTTTTCTCTTGCTAATAAAAGTTAACTAAATTCCCTAAGCTGTAAATGGCGCCCAACGTTAACGAACAGTTTCGAAATCCATATGGAATGAACTCCAAGAAAAGTGATTTTTGCAATTCAATTTCGCTAAAATCTAATGTTATGGGGTGATTTTCGTGTTTTGGACATTCTTCCGACACATTTGAATTTCATTTTTTTTTTTTCGGACAAAAAATAACAGTACCGACCAGATAATTTTTTTAATTTTTTTTGAAAAAACTTATTTTCGCAAAATGGCTAGACAGATTTAAAAAAAAATAATTCAGATATATAAGGGGTTTTTGTGTGATAACACACTTGCAGTTAGGCTGCTAAGCTTTCGCACCATCATATTAATATTGAAGGTTTCAATGTCACAACATCAATTGGGTGAGCTACCACGAGGTTTTTATAGGCTGGAGTTATAGCTATTTCACGAATACCAGGCCATTCATCAAACTCCTTTTTCAGTGGTGCTTGGTAATCACACACAAAAAAAAAACCCTCATAAATTGAAAATAATTCTGGACCTGCTTCAAATCTTTTATTAAACTTGAACAATGACCAAGCACCACTGAACAATTTGATGTTGGTTTAAATTTTTTCGAAAACGGCCATAACAATAGACTATACCTTTTGGTAAAAATTTCTAAAAAATAGTTACAAATTAAATAACATTTGAAATATTGCCTGCGCTGAAAAAATAGGCATTTAAATAAAAGTTGATTTCGTTGCCTAACAGTTTTGGTCTTGACAAGTCCCCCGTTTAGTATTATAATTTTGGAGATATTACTCAATTCACGATTTCTAACATGGCGGGTTTTCGCCAGGATTATGGCGTCTCGAAAACTACGACGTAAGGTTTCTTTATAGTCTTCTTTAAAATAAGTACAGAAAAAAAAAAAACTGCCATTTTATATTTCTTTCTATACAAAACTACAACTACCTGAAGGTAAAGGTCCACTCAGAACCCGCAAATTCATTTTGATAAACTTCCTGTACTAAAAAAAACTACCTCAAGGTTCACTCGGAGCCCGCAAATTCATTTTGATAAACTTACATATCATGTAAATTTATCAATCTCGGTCGGAGGAGGGCAAATGGAGAAGGAAGAGATACAACCGCTAAATCTATAACGTAACCTTAATAATAAATATATGGTGTCTTAAATATTGTATATACCTACTTAATAACAATTGTGCGCGTTTTTTGGTTCGCAGCTTATTTTACCAAGAAATATTGACGAAAATATTGACAGTAGACAAACAACATAATGTAATAGCAACTGTTTAATTATTAACATTGTCTGATGATAAAAAATAACACAAACGATTCTATTTTTGTTAGGTTCTTAAAGTGAAATTCACTATTCAATTAAACAAAATTTATATTTGTCTTAATTATTTGCAAATATCTTGTTAATTATGTACATAAATATCTTTGTATGTATGTACCATATGTCCATATTTTTTCATTATCTGTTTCCCTATAAAAAGAGCCGAAAATATAGTCGTTATTCCAAATCATATTTGAAGTCTTGTTCAAAATGAAGTTCCTCTGCATAATTGTATTTCTAGTTATGGTATTTGCAACTGCCTCTGCCCTTGCTACTTCTGATGAAGAAGTAGACTGTAGTGGCGTGTGTCCTAGGATTAGAAACCCAGTTTGTGGCAGTAGGGATGGAGGTGAAACACGTGAAGAGTTTCCAAATGAATGTATATTCGATTACGAAAAGAATTGTGAGGATTTAGGTAAGTTTTTTTTTAAATTTTTAATAAGATCCTATGTTTCATACTTTTGATATCCCATTTATTTACATGCGGTCTATTTGAACTCTTTCTGATTTTCTTCTTTTCTTTTCATCATTTTTTTCTTTTTTTTTTCAGGTGAGGATCTAGAGCTAGTGGAATGTTAAAAAAAAAATAATTTGAATAAAAAAATAAAATTATTTTAAAATACAAATATTTTACCATATTTACTTTACTCGGAAAACCCTCGCTTCACCAGAGAAGGGCTTATATCAATATCAACGGTGAGGGGCCAAAGACCCCCCAAAACAGTTTTTTTATGAATCAAGCTAAATTTCGCTGTATAACTCGTTGATGGTGTTTTTTTTTAAATCTGTAAGAAAAATCATATCGATAGGAACGGCGACTACAATTTTACAGTTTTCCTTGAATCAAACTGAATTTTAGTGTAAATAATATTCTTTTTCTAATGTTTTTAAAAAACTGTAGTAAAATCATATCGAAGTGAGCGGCAAATACAATTTTGACGAGGTTCAAAGGCCCCCAAAACATATATTGTTCCGAAACTTTGTCTTTGAGAATTTTGTTTTTTCGAAACTTTTAACGCCATGACTGACACAATAGTGGATATCTAGAGAAGAATAAATAACCCTGAAAATCCGATCCTACTCCGGTTTGGCTAAACAAAAATGATTTAAAAAAAAAGAAAAAATATTGATTTTTTGGTCTTATCAACTACGCTTCAACGTTCAAAGTATTTGGATGCTGTAAAGTTGTCATAAGTTAACATGACACTAAACGGTAAAAAATGCGTTGTCACAGATAATACGGCGGCAGCGTGTGAACTATCGAAATCGATGTGCAGCACTATGAAAGTGTCGAATTATTCCATTCATTCACAGTAAGGGGTGGGCCCTCTAGTGGTTTCTTTTTTATATCATAGGTTATTTTGACACTGACAGCTGTTTCCCGCTCGAATTCTTGACAGAAAGTCAGTATCATTCCTCCGGGGAACAATATCAGTCGCTTTACGCTTGAAAAATGTTGGAAAATATTGAAAACTTATTTCCAAAGTGAGTGCTGTGTAGACCAAACAGTGCGTTTTTTGAAAAGAGGCTCATTTTCTTCTCGACGGCTAGGTTAACAAATTTTTTTTTCTGAAATTGACAACATGGATTTGGACGACCTCTGGTTCATGCCGAACGGCATGCCATACACACAGCCCATGCCACAATCGATCTTTTGCGCACCAAATTCCCAAATCGTGTCATCAGCCGTCTTGGCGATGTCAATTGGCCGCCTCGGAGCTGCGATCAAAATCGAGGAAAATGGTTGATCCATCAGTGCCCCTTTTCTTGACTAATTTCAATATTTTGTTGGTGTTTTCATGCATTTAGTGCATGCATCGATTTCGATAGTGAATGCGTTATATCCATAGTGCCGTACTTTGATGTCTATAGTTTTTTGAGAGCTAAAAGTCAAAGTTAGCCCTCAACTAAAAAACATTTCATGAATTTTAATTATATTTCAAATGAATTAAACCTATGGTTTTACTCAGCATTAAAACATAAAAAGTATTCAAAATAGATGATATCTTCTCACTAACTAACAGATTGAATCGCATTAATACAACAAGCTAACAAAATTGAAAATACCTTCACACATAGTAAAAACGCAAACAAAATAACGGTCTTGTGGACATTGTTTAATGATTCCAAAAAGACAATTGACAGATAGCGGAGAATGAAGCACCACCAAATAAATACGCTGCAATTGTATACATATACAATTCAACACAGCAGGCAATGACCAAAATGTCTAAGGTAAACTATGTTGCAAATTTCATTCGTCCCCCACAAATGAAACAGTTATCTTGTTTTATAATCGAATACAATAGAGATAGAGACAAAGCGAGAAACGCACGCAATATATTCTGTGAATTAAAATGCAAGATTTGTCCGGTTTCGGTCCTACTAATGCATAAACGAACAGGTGGCTCTAGTCCACCACACATCATGAACACGACGGCAGTGAATTATCCTTAAAGCTTGAGGCAATCTCCTGAATGACGACAAATCAAACAACGTAAAGAACGAACAGTTGGTTGATGGAGAATGCCATCAAAGACAACGGTGATGATGGCCCATAGTTTCCGAGCGACGATGAATCTGACAACGACAATTGCTAATTGTGTAGATCACCGAATGATGCCTTATATGTGAACATACGTGATACGTTAGCAGTCTACGTACACACAACGCAGTCCCCTGATGGATACAATACTCGTTCCTATTCCACCTGTTAATCTATTGCTTGGCAAACTCAATTAGGAATAAGTTAGATAGATGATTTTCGGCGCAACTGACACACCACGAATAGCTAGCTCTACTCTCTGGAATCTCAGAAAGAGTTTATTGTGACGAGCTGTGGCCTTGTGGGAGTGATGGTTTCGGGATTACAGGTCGCTTGATGGTATGGTTGTTTTGTACCTATGAAGTTGAAGGTAAGTAGTCCGAGGGGTTACATGATTGAGTTGTTAAAGTACTTTTTTCATTAAGCTTGCAAATATAGCGATCCAAGCAATTCCGAAGTTCCACCATACGTCAATGTGACAATGCGAAACAAGCAACAAAAAAAACACCCCTAGTTGTAGAGAAAAAAAACACTTTTTCAAAGGCGCGACGACTGGTATGAATATTGTGATTTGTCGTTAAGTAAGTATATTTGTTTGTATTGCATTGTTTTCCCTACAAGTAGATAGTAGTTTTTAATGTTGATGTTTTTCTTTGATACATAAGGAATACATGGATACAACGAAAATGTAAAGCTTAATTTTTTAGGAGAAAAAGCGATTTTCGTTTGCTCAATGCAACATGAAAATTCAAGCGGAATCGATTACTGAAGCCTAGGAGAACTGCAGGTTTTCATGCTGTAAGCAAATTATACAAGTTACAATGCAATCATTTTTATGACGGCGATGTGGGGTACTATTTCATTTTTGAAAAAAAAAAACAAATTGGGATTTTGTTTGATATAGTTCACACTAGATATTCGTCATGAAATCTATGTTAGATGAACTGAACTTAACAAAAATTGCGTATTGACAAGGTCCTAACTAGTCAACTGATGAGTCCAAGTGAGATCGCCGCGCCGGGATGAAACGCCTAAATTTTTGTGGACTAAAGGCCGTTAAAAGCTATTTTGAATCAAATTGGGGTTTTATTTTATTTATTTTTGGGGCTTTCTTGCATTGGGCATAATTTCATTATGAAAAATAGGCCTCAAAGTCTTATTTTATTTCATCTTTTAATGTCTTATTTGTTGGGGCCTTATTCGTGAAGGCGAAGGCTCAAAGCTTAAAAGTCAAACCTTTTAACTAAAACAAATCAATGTAATTCATTGAAGTGGAAAAATCAAAACGCTCCAATAAAAAATTCTACCTTAAGCTTTAGTTTTTTTTATTCTTCCACTTATATAATATGTTTTAACTCGACCATCTTAAAAAGATTGATGCACAAAGTCTTAGTATTATTGAACGTGAAAGACAGACAGAGATATAGACAGGTTAAAAAATAATATTGATATATTTCTTATTTACATATGTATATACTTATTTAAAATATAAAATATTTTGTAAGTTAAATAAGTAATAGTCCCTATAAAAGCTGTATTACCGGAACAAACTATTACCTTGCTATCCATAGTTTGCACATAGGTTAGGATAAGGTTTACGTCGTTATCAGCAGAGACGCTTGCACACGTAGACCATAAGTTGGTCCACTGTGACACCACAAGAATCTAGGAAACTTTCTTCATATACTCGTTGAACCACTTAGTTTGTACATAAGTAAACGCCAATTTCTGAGCTATTTTTTAATTGGCGTTCACTGCGATCAGAGACTTAAAATGAAGTTAATTTTTTTTAACATTAGAAATGTTTAAACGGAGGCATACAATATAAAAAAATCAAAAAAATATGAAACGCCTAGTAGACAAAGGGGGCGAAACGTGAGGGGAATAAACAAAATAAACAAAATCAACAAAATAAAAAAAATAAACAAACTAAACAAAATAAACAAAATTATTTCGTTCATGCTTTGTTGTTACTAGTTTGAGGAAACAGAAAACGAAGAAGATGATAAAACGGACAGAAAAAAAGGAGAAATGTTCGTAGGAAAAAAATGGGTATGTTTTTGATGATGATTTTTGCGAAATCCGAAAAATATCCGATTTGCGTTTACTTAAATGCTTATATCTTTCGATCCAATTATCCGATTTTCAATATTAAGGTATATAATTAAAGGAAAAATGACTGGCGTGTTAGAGCAAAAAAATTTCAAAATCATTCAAAATTTTATACTAAAAACATGAAAATAAATATCGGACAAATAATTTAATTCAACGAGGAAGTTGATTAAAAAAAAAGCATTAAAATACTTTCAACCACCTATTGGCGAGAGAGATAGTATTCTAAAGCCGGCGGCGGCGGAGTTTGTGCAATAAAAAACCACAATCGTGGCAAATTTGCTTCGCGTCGGAAAAAAAAAGCTAAATGTTCATATGTACCTACGTAAATTTGTAGTCGGTATAATAATTGTAAAGATACATTGTGTTTGGTTTGGCTTGCTTATAACTTCGGTTCTAATAATCCGTTCATTAAGGTCTTAAAATTTAGCTAGAATATCGGACTACATTTTTTGTATTATATCATTGCACAGTCACATAAAACTATATATGAAAAACCTTATTAAATTGCGTATTTAATAGAAACAAAAATTTAATACAAAACAATAATTTTTTAAACCACATGTATTTGACCCTTTTTAGGAAAGTTATGATGTTGGTACCTATGTATGTTCAGAAAAGTTGCTCAACATTTAAATTTGACATTCAATGTACATACATAAATACATAAAGCTTTTTCATTTCTAATGTTCCTCAACTATGCTGGAATGGCAAATCGGGTAAATTTTTTTTTGTTCATTTTATAATTATAAAGGGTTTTCCAATAAGAGGTTTCGTTATGATATTAAAAAAAAAAAACATTTTTGTAATGAATTTTAACAATTTCAATGTGTAGTTAGTGTAACTTGTCAATTGTCAAAAGATAACAGCTTCAAAAGTGACAGCTGCCCAAATAGCGGGCTATTCAAAATGATATCTCTTAAAGAAAAACCATTTATCTAAAAAAAATATTATTTTAATTATCTCTCTAAAAAAAATTCAATTTAAGTATTGTCTAGTGAAAATTGAAACCACTGATTGTTCGATTTGTTTTGGTTTGTGAAATCAAAACCAAAAATAAAGACTCAAAAAGTTTCTCGCTGACCAAAACCAAAAAGCAATAAATACAATACTTATATGTTATGTATAATCGGTTAACGCGGTTACCACATATTTCATCATTATACCTACTGTCAAAATAGACTGCCAACGCATGAGACATTTAAATGTTAATTCAATGTAATTTTTGGTGACTAATATTGTTAATTAAGTTATAAACTCTCAAAGGATGGCTACATTATTTATGGATTAAAAAACCTCGGAAATATTAGAAATGTTTGAGATGGAGATGAAAATCAACGTATGATATATGTATGTACGTTGACGTGCGTCATAGAAAATTCTGGTGAATCAACTTTGAAATACTGTCAAGGCACTTATGAGCGGTTTGTCGATGTGTCCGTACTGCGTTGAGCGGTCGGTCACATAAAACTACCAACGCGTTGACCCCAAAATTTGTGTCAAAACAAGTTTTAACGCAGCCGTCAACAAATAGTGCCCTGATTTGATGATCTTACATGTGTTAAAAACTTTTAAGCAGAATTTTTCTTCATTTTGACATTAGAGAATCAACACAAACTTTAATAAACATTTAATATTATGTCAACCATAACAAGAAGGTCAACGCAGGCTTCGTTGACGTGACAGAATATTTCTAGGTATGAACATTGAAACACAGACAACACGATAACCAACAGTCCTAAAACTATGAAAGTTAATATTTTTTAGATTTTTAAAAGTGATTTAACTCCAGTTTTTTTTCTGAGTAGGACACCAATGGAAATATCGTTGATTGAATGTGTAAACTTATTTTCAGTTCCCAAAATCTTGATGTTTATGAAATGTTCAAGCTAGAATTGTATAGTTTGTTCTATTTTATAAAATTTATTTATATTTACATCAAAAACTTAAAGCTTAATTTGATTTTAAAGTTTTGTCCATAAATTTTACAACATAATACAATAAAATTAAAAGGGCAAATATAAAAACAAAACAAACTTTAACGAAATGTTGAAATATCCCTCAAAGTTTTCTAATACGAGTAATGTGAAAACAAATCCAATCTCACACAGTCACTCAGTACCTCACTATTGGCATTTATATAATATAAATAAACAAAACAAATCATATACCAACCAACATACATATATGTATTATTATTTTTTGTTTTGTTCTATAAAAGTTTTCAAAAATAATTTTCCAAGCAACAATAATGAAGCTTTAAACTTCCAAAAAAGCTGCACATGGCAGATACTGAAAGACATACATACTTATATAAAATTAAGTTATTATACTGCAATTTAATTGTGAGAAGCTCCGTTCCACCCAATTTCATTGTCATCACTCGTTTTGTTGTTACCTCCATTTATCTGTCTGGGGAAGGTATGTATATATATACGCTCTGTGTCTTCTGTCAGTTAGTTGGGTCGCAGTTTCAAAAGTCCTTTTTAAAATCCTCAGCTCTCTGGTTTTATCCTACAATGTGCATGAAATTAAGTCCCCCGAGGAGGAGTAATTTCTTGATTAAATTTACCTTTACAAAGACGTCACTCTTCTCTTCTCCTCCCATATCTTTGTTCTGTTTGTTGTCTGTCCCCAAACGACTTTGGAAGAACCCTTTTTTGCTTTTGCTGTGGTGGCCCTCCTCTATTCTTACTATGCGACATCATTTGACTAATAGTAAGCAAATACAGCCTGCACTCCAAGAACTCAGGCCAGGATCTGAAAAAAGGTTGGTCCACTGTGTAATATAGTTTCCCCCTTTCCCTGCTATCTCCGGAGAGCAATGAAGAAATGGGATCAACAGATAAACCAAGTCCTAAAATGGCCCTCCCATGAAAAGGGACTTTTAATTTCTTTGAAGTTTGTGTCACACCCGCATTCACATATAATAACTCATTCTACATAACCATGAAAGCATCGTCACCCCACCGCACAGTCAGAATGCAACAATAAATAAATCTCTCACGTGTGTGCACACACATTTTCTGCTATGCCTCAGCTGGACGTAGGGTTGAGTTTGGTTTTGGGTTTGGGTTTGGGTTTGAGTTCGAGTTACGTATCCTCTGCATAAGGAGGTCCTTTTGTATACCTTGGAATTATTATTAAATCATACAATCATATGTTGCTCCATTGTTAGAGACTTTTGTATGCAAACCAAGCAGCCAGCACCAACATTATCACTAGAAGAAGCAACACAGACACGGAAAAGTTTTATTAAAGTTTTCCATTTGGATGCGCTGAAGAAAAACCTCTTTAGGAACAACATTCATTCATTCATTCAGATTTGCGCAATTTCGACTTTCGAGTTGGAAGGAGTTTATTTGTGAAAATGAAAACTGAAACGAAACTATACACAAACGCACATTCAACTACTTTTACTTGCTTATAAGTATAACCAAGTTAAGGATATGAGATTTTGTGAATGCTGTGCCTGCGATCTTTTGTCTCTTTGTCCTTTTTCCATTTTGGCAAATTGTTAGCGTTTTGCGGCAGTAAGGACTATGAAATGTTTTGTTTTGTTATTCTTAGGTTTATTATTTTTTTTTTTTCAACTTTTGATGGGAAAGTATCATTGTTGTGATTGTTGCCATTGCATGAACGAGGCCATTAAAAGTTTTACAGTAATGAAATTCAAAAAGCAACATTCAACGGATTTATTTTGTTTTTCCTATGTTGTCTGCTTTCGGGAATATGTTAGGATATGATAAAGTTTGAAGATTGTTTAAAAAACTTATTCTATACTCAATGATAACCGACCAATTTAACTTTAAGTCCTCATGTCAATACAGAAACTATCAAAAACCTTAGATTTGTCAAAAGCCAATCTGAAATTGAATTAAGTAAAGAGTTAGTTTTTCTGTTTCTCAAGAATATTTTCGATTTCGTTGATTTTGAAGCAAATCGGTCCATCTCTTTAGGATCTATAGTTCAAATAACAGTGGACATACGGATGGTATGACAAAACTCAGTTTTTCGCCTTCTTCATCGTCAGTGTCAATTTTGATTAAAATGTCGATTTTGTTTTTACTCGAACTAATACTGGCTTTTTAGATCAATTAAAAAATTCTACATATTTATTGTATACAGGGGTTAACATAAAAATGTAATAATTACAAATAGAATGAATGTACTAGTCAAATTTCAAGAACGTTCATTCATCTATGTATTTGCAAAGGATGCCGATGAACAAATGGGCATAAAAAATGTCAGTTAAAACCCACTTCTTAAAGCTTTTCTACAATCGTAATAATTTTTTGTTCTATAAACATGAAGGGCAGGTACAAAATATAGGAAGTTAACGTATGTAAAATAAAAATAATAAATATAGTTACCAACAAGCATTTGAACAACCACATTGTTATATCCGCTCTTAAAAAATATTTAAATTAATTTAAAAAGTGATAACTTTTAATACTTTGCAATGCTATAACTGTTATATATTAAACCAACATCTAACCAAAGGAACTTTTATTAAAAAACAATTGATTTATTTTTGTTCCTTGAGCTAAATAATTCCCAAAAGAAATTAATAGTCAATAAGTTTTAAAAGGAATCTTGTATTGAAATTTCAAATTACATATTAAAAAATTCATGTACAATAATAACATGTTTTTAAGCTTATATACACTGAGAAAAATAAAGTATGATATTAAATTAAATACATCTTAGGTATAGATGATATTAAAAACAAAAAAAGAAACTTGACAGAATTTTACTTTTACTTAATGCGATGCTCATGGTAACTTTATATAAAAAATTGACGCAAATGTTTTGCTTCAAAATAAATTCAGCATAGCGTGAAATCAAACGTAATATTCCTAGGAATTTAATTTTCGTTATAAAAAATATATAAAGGATTGAATCGCATGAAATTGCTCTTATGGTTAAAAACGTAAATGTAGCTATATATTTACAAACCTATTAATACAATGAAATGGAATATGAATTAACTTCACACTTGCCTGAATAAAATGGATACGAAGCTGCAACTGGATAGCTGTCAAAATATTTAATACACACAAATTCAATGTTACGAACACATCACGACACAACGCAACTGCAGTCGGTGTTACAAGAGTTGACTAACCTTTTAACTTTTCACGTAAAGCACTTTTGACGTTTCAATTTCTACGAAGAAAAAAATAGCTGAAAAAAATACTGAATCTTTTTTTGCTTATTTGTTTCGGAAAAATTATTATTAATTAAAAGAAAAATATCAGAAATAAAAAAAGTGAAAAATAAGCTTGTGGTTGTTTTTTTTTTTTTTTCTTAAAATATACAAAAATCTGTAAAGCTGCATTGTGGGTACATACAAATTAGCATTTACCACACTTTTTCACAGCTGTTACAGCTCCAGTTTCAGTTGCAGCATTCTATTGTCGTCAGGCAGTAAATATTATTTTCCGGTGACAGCAGAGTACTTATTAAATGTATAAGATTTTCGTCCAAATTTGCAGTAAATTATAATTGTTTATTATAATAAATTATTGAATTCGAGGATAAATTTTTGATCAACTTTTTAGTTAAAAAATGTCGTACAATTTTTTGTAGCAATTAAAAATAAATCTTAATTGTAGGCATTCTGTACAACAACACAGGATGATCTATAATTATATATGTACATATATTCAATATTCAATTTCATTTGCCATGTACTCAAAATGTTACAGATAAAATGTCACACGATTTGTGTATCATATATTTATACATATTCCATATGTGTTAAGATGAATATTTGTTATATATAAGTAACTTTCGGCATAGCAACAGCGAGTTGCGTTTGAGATGTACCACAGTTGGTCACGGAGAGATCTATGTAATTAAATTAAGTCTTAAAGTCAAATAGTGTTTTATTTTTTTTTTTTTACTTGGTCCTCTGATTTTTGGCTGTCCTTATATAATTTTCCTTCAAACATGCCCACATTTTTTTTTAACGGTATCTCTCATAGATTTTTTATTAACGGTATCTCTCATAGAATTTTTTTTTGCTGTCTTTATATCATTATCTGTTAAACCGATTTCATATAAAAATTTTCAAAAAAACAAAACAAATTTTGAATATTTTATAAAAATATTCAAAATATTTTTTTAAAATCTATATTAGAAATTAATTTTTTTTTCAAAAGTTATTTTTTAACTTCGCATTAATAAATATGTATCTACTTAAAAAAATTTTTAAATTTTATTTGTAAAATATTATATTTTTTATTCTAAACTGTAAGTTCCATTCATGCATATAATATGTACGTGTAACACGGTGCTATATTGTTCATATTTACATATGTACTCTCACATAATACTACTTTAAACTTAACTATGTTTTTGGTAGGTGGCATAAAATTTAGCCTCCCATAACTAATTTATTTCTTTTACCCAGATGCAAGTTTTTTTTTTTTTAATATTAAGACTTTAAAACCATCAGTGTTATCATACATTAGAGTAAGTTCGTGCAACCCAGTCGTGCATTTTATTTTGCAATCACTTTGGTCATCAACAGGTACGAATTTTAATCAAATATTTTTGGATTATTATAAACTTCAAGTAATGATAAAATTGCAAAATACACATAAACAAAGTTTCAAAAATGTGTTATAAATTCAATAAAATTAGGAAAGTACGCATACGCCCGAGTGTACAATTGTTGAACAAAATTCCAATTTTCCAGCAAAAACGTCGTTGTCGGGAAAAGTAATTATTTTTTTCCAAATGGCAATGTAACTCTTTTATCTGTAGTAGTATTATCTAGAACAATACATCGCACTGTTCTCACATCATACATATATTTACATACAATTTAAACAGATTTTTTTTTTTTAAACAAAATAACAAAAATAAATTAATTCAAGAACTTTTGACTCGTATGTATTTTCACCGTTTCTTTCATTAACATTACAGTTTTTTTCTAGCAAACCTCAATGATACCTCACAGGTCACAACGACCGGACCTCGTAAAGTGAGGTATAAGTAAAACTTGATGTTGTAAGGTTTTGGTATTCTGGCAGCAACTTTACAAAATGTATCAAAATTGTGATGTGCTGGTTACAAAAAAAAAGGTATATTGTTATAATATTCAAACCATCAACTCAACTCTGATATTATTCAAACCATCAACTCCTTCCGACGCCCGTATTTATCAATATTTTTTAGAATTACGATCTTATCATGCGCACGTTTGAAACAATAATGCCTGAAACAATGAATATCGTTACTCGCCTTTCCATTATTATTTTTAGTTTTAGCCTACTCCTTTTTTCTATTTTCCTTTAAACCTTACTTTATTCCTATTCTGATTAATCGTCCAACCACAGCATATCAATAACCCTTATGGCATCCTTTTTTTGTTTCTTTTACCTATTGCCAATAACTTCTATGCCTGTGAGCTTTCGACGATCCACCCCTTTTTTGGTTTGTCTTAATTTTATTCGCTACTTCTCAATTCTGATCATCATGGTGATCTTTCACTCACACATTCCCTGTGTTTGCTTGTTCCTTGTTCTTGTGGCCAAACCTACCCTCATGCTTAATGTGTATGTTTTCATTCTTGCCCTGGCCAGCTCCATATTATTTCTATCTCGGTATGCTTTTCTGTAATAAGGAACTGTCTACCTGGCGCCAGCTGTATATTTCTTTCTCGGTATGGTTTTCTATGGTAAAAACCGTCTACGTGGCGCCTGTACGCGGTTGCTCTGGCCAACTGCATATTTCTATCTCGGTATGCTTTTCTATAATAAAGAACCGGCTACGTGGCGCCTGTACGCAGTTGCTCTGGCCAACTGCATATTTCTATCTCGGTATGCTTTTCTATAATAAAGAACCGTCTACGTGGCGCCTGTAAGCAGTTGCTCTGGCCAGCTGCATATTTCTTTCTTGATAAACTTCTGTATGTCTGCTCATAGATATTTCGGAAAGGTTTTGGCGATTTCACCCGTCGGAAGGAGAAGACTTAGTTACCATGTCTTTAAATTACTAATTTATATTGAAGCCCCTGTATAACTATGATCGGGTTTTTATCGTCGTTACAATATAGAATATTTTCCATTTGTCACTTTAATTTAAAACAACAGATGTTCATGTTTCGCATCATTTTATTGTTTGAGAACTAATTTTTAATAAATTTAAACAATTTGTTAGTTTACTTTCGAAAACTGACAATTTCTACCAAATTTAGTCCAATTTATTTTTTTAAATAAACAGAGTTAATATGTAGCGCTGAAGATTGCTGAGATCTCCGAGATCTCACTTTTCTGAACACACCTAATATGTACAGTACATACAGAAACAAAAAATATTATTTTCAAATTTACCCTCTGTATAGGTACTTTTGTGCCCACCAATTAATTCGTGCTCTCGTTTTTGACAGCTAAATGATTCGATATATTAAATTGCATTCTTCTCGGCTTAAGCTCTTGCTTTTTGGTGAAAAAATTAATGTGGAGTTTAAATGTAAGTCAATTTTCTTCTTAGAGGCTATAACGTCAAAAAAAAACATACGAAACTAGTCTTTATCCTCGTATTGTCGAAATGATTGTATGTGTTAAGAAATTAAATGAATTAGCTTTTTTACATTTTTGAATTAAATTCAAAGTCACTTTAATGAATTTTATCTTTTTATAAAATTAATCTTAGAACATAAAAACATGTAAATATAATTTACCCTAGCTAACTAGTGAAGTTAGTTCAGAGAGTGTAACACATTGTCTAGCGGGTTTTCTCCAAACTATGGTTGCATATACGGGACTTATTTACCTAATTGTCTTTACATTTACCGATTTGTCATATTATTTTCTTCTTCTTTTGATTGCAACCACCACGAGAACAACATAGTTTAATCAGTCCATTGTTAGCAGTTCCTTAGTAAAATAAAATTGTAAAAATTAATAAATACATTTTTGAAGTCGAAATTAATTTTCCTTTAATCGGAATCAGTATGTATTTGATTTTTTTCTTCAGTGTATATCTTACATAATAGGTTTACAAAAACTTTGCTTAAATTTACTTGTTGTCAGAGTTTAAACCTCCGCAAAAGAATAATCGGCCGATTAGGCCTTCTCATAAACCCTCATTTGTATAACATCCTCTGCATTCAACGAATAAAATGAATACACTTTTCATATACTTAACCTACCTATATATGTACCTACCTACAATGGAACTCAATTTATATGAAAAAAATAATAAACCAAATTTAAATTCGCGCGAATTCAATTTACCACAAATACAACATGAGTTGTTGCAAGAAGAAGAAGAAAATAAATAAATCTATATATAACGAAATTTTAACAAAACAAACAAGCCCCCAAAAAATGAAAAACCAATTTACCCACTTTAACCCGGACTAACAATCTTTTCAGTTTCAGAACAACAAGCAAAAGGACCAAAAGCCCCCGAAAATAATATGAATACAAAAAAAAAGAAAATTAAAATGAAAACCGATTTTCTTCGACGATGATGTTGACGACGACGACATACAACGACTGGGACACAAAGTGGTTAGTATGATGATGATGATGATGATGATGGGGTTGAAAATTTCCTTATTCAATAAGGAGTACGGGCATAGGGCTGGTATAAGGCTTGACTTTTACCCTTGGGTATAAAATAAAATACAAAAAAAATGGTTATGAAAACATTTTCCGACTTCAATCCTACACTCGAAAGGGTATTGTATACGCATAAGCTAAATCAGGTAAAGCCTCTTAAATCCCCCAACTCTGGCATTACCCTTGCCACAACACT
Organism: Epistrophe eligans; assembly: GCA_951394125.1. NCBI lineage: Eukaryota > Metazoa > Arthropoda > Insecta > Diptera > Syrphidae > Epistrophe > Epistrophe eligans. The sequence goes on from OX596028.1 coordinate 30,423,622, forward strand.
GCTCCTGTATGCATTGGCTTGGGTTTTGTTATCTTAGGGCGATAATCTATTTCAAATATGAATGTGGATGTGGCACTCCGGGAATATGATTACGGATAAGGTGTTGAAAGTGCAACTTCAGTAGCCTTATATCCTGAATCCATCAACATTCACAATCCCAATATTCTAGTGAAGGATGCAAAACATCAATTCTCAACGAATTTTTAGCGCTTGAGGGTAAAAGTAGTATACACACATACAAAACTCAATATGAAATCAGAGAAAAAGAAAAATGTGTTTTATTTTATTTTTTTTTTTCGTTACCTAGTGCCGGTTTCTGCGTAGGATATCCTGAAGCTGACACCAGGAAATGCCCCTTTGTCCAGGATCAGATACATGTTACCTCCTTAATTGGGATTTTTCTTATAGTATATATTTTTATTTAATGACCTATTATCTAAGTAGGTATCCCAGATCCCACGTTGGGTAGAACATATAATTTTCTGTCCTTATCTGTGTGATGCTGGGTTCTGCTTGGTCCTAAATGAAAAAAATATGTTTAATTGGAGTCAATTGCACGTCGCACAGTGGCGGAAATCACTAAAAACGTGGCCAAAACTATAAAAAACAAAAATTAGAATTGTTGTTGTTTTTATATGCCAACTTGTTTACAAATAAGTAAAGAACATGATTTGATTAATCCCGCTATTTTTTTTGCAACCATTTAGTAAGGTGATGCGATTGAAGTGGGATCTTTTTTATAAGCCGCAGTTGAAGATTTTGTTAACGCAAGAAGTTTGGTTTTTGATAGTAATTTCTTTTGGCTGTGTGAATATTTTTTTCATGAAATTATGTGGATTCTATTGCTAGTGGTATGTATAATGAAATTAATAAAAGAACAGTTAAATAATTTCGTGTTTTATGTTGGTTTATAATATGTGCATATGTGCCCTTTTGGGACTAAGAAAACAAGTGTTGATTTTTGTGTAGTAAGTGAAAAGTTTATGTTTCCTGTTAAATCCCGTGATGAAATGTAGCTCTAAATTTACCTTGATATGTCCTCTATAAGTTTTTGACAAAAAAAGTTGCGATATTTTGCGATGTTGAGAGATATAAAAGATGAAATCTGTTGAAAACACTTAAAATGCAAGTTCGTCCCAATAAATATTTTTCGCTTTTCTTGTTTTTCGATATAGACTCACAATCAAACTTAATTTTCCTATCAAGAAATCAATTATGTGAGGTCTTAAGAGCTTTCCCACCACATGATTCAAAAGAAAAAATTGAGTTTTTGTCAGAAAAAGTCGAAAACATGACTCATACTGCTAGTTCTGAAGAGACAAAGAAAATACTGGCTAAATTTGTAAATTGATATAAGGATCGATGGATAGCTTCATCTAGAAATTATCGGGCTTTCCAAAATAAATTCAAAACCTGGTTGGAGATCGAAATACCCTTTTTATGCCGAACACATGGAGTAGCAGGACGGCCACAAATCGAATTTGTTAATCTTAGTGAAAGGGCAAAAAGGAGAAAAACGGAAGGAATATGCTCTGAATTTAGTCTGGAAGAACTAACCTATGCAGCACAAATACAACTTCGGCAAAAAGGAAAAATTGATTCTTCTAGTTTTATAAAAGATGTAGTCTTTTCAACTCCATCACGCGCTAAAAAATACAAAAACGCTTAAAAAAATTGGATTGCGAAATAATTCCTTTTACTGCAGATAAAGCTTTGTCAGTATTTGTTGAGGCAAAATTAACAAAGTTTCATATAATATTATTCGAGATGCAGCAAAAAAACATGGTGTCAATTTATACCCTAGGTATGAAGCCATTACGGAAGCGAAAAAAAAATGTATCCAGAAAATTTAAACATTACAGAGTCATTTGCGGAGTCACCGCTTCAAAGTTTAGTCGATTATATCACCAAAAGTATGTAAGTCATTTCCTCCTGAAGTCTTACAATTCTTACAAGAACCAGAAATCGGAGAAACTGAAGAAAATTTGTAAAAACCATACACTTTTATTTATTTTTAATCATATTTAAAAAGTTTTGTTAAAATTTGTTTATTTATTAATAATTTTTTGTTAAAAAATTGTATATTCATTTGAAATTGTTGTAACTGTTATCATTATATATATAATTTTTTTTAATTTACGTTTTTTGTTTATTTAAAATGTTTTTTAAATTTTTTGCCTTACAAATTATTGTCATTATTTTTTCTATAACTAAATATAATGAAAAAATCTTCTTTTTACATTCGTTATGGTTTAATATGATAAATATAAGCATTTATTACAGTTAAAACACAAAAAATAATTTTGGCCACGTTTTTCGGATTTTCCGCCACTGTGCGTCGGGGGCTAAATAGAGGGGTCGAACGCATGATGACTATAGCGTCAATTGACTTGGTTTTTCAATGGATGAAATTGCTATACCAATCTGAAAACCAATATCGATGCGCCCTCATTAAAAGTATATACACTTTCTCTTTAGACTTTTTTTTTGTGCTATCCCTAACCTATAGTGTTTGTGTTACCTTCGATTCTTTTTGACCCCTGCTGAATTAAGTCCGTCTAAAAAGTGAAAATAATTCAAGAAAAAATTGAAAGATTTACAAAAGATTCACTTAAAAAAAAAAGTCTGCAATCGTCATCAAGTTTCCCGTCGAAAATTATTATAAAAGATATCGTAAAATAAGGTAAATCATTTAACGGGAAATTATTTAAAGTCAACAAATAAATACGACCAAGTTACTTATTCGAATAATTTTCTACAAAATATAAAATTATTTAAAAAAATAAAATCACATAGTAAAGATATTTGCCAATGCTTTTTTTATTGTGAAATTTTTAAAACAACAGAAAATTCCAGTTTCTTCATTTTTTTTTTGTTCAACTGTTTCGGGTTTGGAAAAAAGTATGTGAGGTATAGGATGTTTGTTTTTTTGAAAATATAATTTATCTATAAATTGTACTCAACGTGCCTGCCGTTATTTTATGGTGCTAGCGACCCAGAAAAACATCTTGAGTTATTTCAGGATATATGCACGCATACGTAGGAAAACGACTTTTGGGCCACCCAATTTTTTTTCTATTTTATTTTTAAAATTTGAAAATATTCAATATTAGATGACCCTCCCGGCTTCGCAGGGATAGACAAATCTTAGTTTTGAGAATGTCATGATGTTTTACCCTTCAGTGATCATAGAAATTTAATCTCCTCATAATACTGACCAGCGTTAGAACCTTACTCCAATCTGAGTAAATATACTCCAATTTTAAGAAAGAAAATAAATCTGCTGCACCACTACGGTTTTTTGAGATCTACTCCTTTTTTCCACACTAAATTATATAAGGCGTTTTATAGAATTATATTTTTTTTACCCCATTTTCACCTCATAAATAGCTAAATATTAAAAAATGTTTTATGAAAGTTTTTTTTTTTTTAATAATACAAACTCTATATACTACTGAAATACATCAGCCAAGTAGAAGACTTAGCACTATTTAATTGGACTTGTTGAATTATTGATTCAAAATAGCTTTTTACGGCCTTTAGTCCACAAAAATTTTAGGCGTTTCGTCCCGGCGATCTCACTTGGACTCATCAGTTGACTAGTGAGGACCTTGTCAATACGCAATTTTTGTTAAGTTCAGTCCATCTAACATAGATTTCATGACGAATATCTAGTGTGAACTATATCCAACAAGACTAGAATTCCTAGTCATTAAATTGGAAGTTTTTGTTTTTGTTTTTTGCCCAGGGCCTGGCATTGTTTATATGAAGGTTTTTTTTTTTAATAATACAAACTCTATATACTACTGAAATACATCAGCCAAGTAGAAGACTTAGCACTATTTAATTGGACTTGTTGAATTATTGATTCAAAATAGCTTTTTACGGCCTTTAGTCCACAAAAATTTTAGGCGTTTCGTCCCGGCGATCTGTTTTAGCCTAAAGTGATCCTAGACGTCCAATATCTAAATGTAACTTTACAATCACAAAAAGATGTTTTGAAATGGGATACATATAACTTTTGTTTTTACCCCCTTTCACCTTATAAATAGAAACAATTTGAAAAAAATATGCCTTAAGACATGCTTACAATTAAAATAACTAAATTTTTAAAAATAAATTCGAGACCTTCAGGCTAATATTACTATTCAAAGACAAAACGATTTTTTTGAATCGGATACCACTTTTATGTTTTTACCCTTATTTACTCTATAAATAAAATATTTTGGAAAAAATGTTTTCCTAAAAACATTCCCTTGAAATAACTTATAAAACAAAAAAAAATATTTTTTTAAATCGGATATCACATTTTTGTCCCATTTCACCCTACAAAAGAGCTAAATTTTGGTTGATTACTAAAAACTTTTGTTTTGCCTATTTCACCCTATAAATTGATAAATTTGGAAAATTATATATATAACATTTGAGTGATCCACGAAGTTCAATCTTTATTTCTTTTTAAAAACAAAAAATATTTTTTTAAATCGGATACCACTTTTTGTTTTTACCCCATTTCTCCCTATAAAAAGTACAAAATCGTTAAACAAACAGTATTCCCTAAGATATTTCTCAAGAAGAACACCAAAAGAAATTTTGAGAGTTTCTGAGATTAACCCAAACACTTAAAGCAAGATCTCCGCTTTATTAATATAGATTATACTGAAAAGTGAATGGTTTTTTGATATATTTATATTTTTATTATTATTTGTCTATTTATAAGACTGAATAAATTCAATTACTTTCAATTATTTTAAATTTTGCTTCAAATTTAAAGAAGTTTGAAATTATTAAAAGGAATACATTATTACTTGTAGTTCAAGGCTTTAAAGTCTTGACTAAAGGCCCAATTGAAAAGTGCGAGATCATCTCAGTTTCAGAGTTAAAACCCTATAGTTAACTACTGAAAAATGTTTTTCAGTCAATTTAGATTCTAAGTTAACTAATCGAAGCCAATTTAGACCCCGCATTAACTTATAGAATTTGTGAATTAAGTCTGGATTAACTGAATTAGCCAGTTTACGTTTTTCAGATCCCACTAAAGAAACCTGAACAAAATTTTTCCGCTACAAGTCAAAAGCGCTTTTCATCTCTTTTTGTAAATCGATCAACTGCGAAAAAATACTATACTTTGTACCTTTGGTAATTGGAACAATTAAATGCAAAATCCAAACTGTTAAAATATATTTATTACTATATCAATATTAAATACAAGGTTTTCCTCCTGTCTTAAAATTTGAGGAAGGACATTTTTCTGCCCAACTGCACTATACCTATTCCTATGTACTTGCAAACAAAAACTTACTGTTAAATCCAAATGTAAATACTGTAAAACAAATGTCCATATTGCAACTTCATCAGAAAGTAATGAACATCGAAAACCAATGCAAACAGATTACCGAATTCAAACGAGGTATACGGTAATGTAGGAAATATAATTAAATAAAGATAGGTAACTGTTTTAACACGACAAACACACAAACCTGTTTAATATAGAATTTTTGGGTATGAGGCCGACATGTACGGTCAACAGATTTGAGTCGTTCATTTCAATTCAAATATTTAGTCAATTATCACCAATTGACATTTTGAATAAGTCTTGGGATATTAATTGTAACTTCCGGTAAACGGATGCGAACAACATTAAAAAAGCACCGCTAGACAAACTTCCTCTAGCATACTCAAAAGCGGTTTAGCATTAAAAATTAAGTATTGGCTGCAGCAATGGATGTTTTTTTTTAAGTTTTTCTGAAGTTTAATATTTTTTTTTAATTTTGCAAAAAGGCATAATGAATAATTATACATTTACTGCCACCTAAGTCACTGTGTGGATTTTTTGCATATTCTGTTGGGGATGATCTATTTCCTTTGCGTTCAAACGTAATGACAGGACAACGTAATATAATTTTTTTTTCCACTGGATTTTTGAACTGTTATTTTACCTTTTGTTTTCAGTCGAATATAAATATTCAATTTATGAAATGAAATATTCACACACACTACAGAATATCAAAATTTCGAAAAATGGCTTCTTTAAACATTTTGTTACTTTTGAAAAGAGATCTAACGAAAAACTTTATGTGTATGTAATGAACATGAGTGCTCCGTGTTTAGGAAAGTGTTTCGAAATTTTAAAACGTTAAAATAATGAAAAAAAGCTTATTAAACTGAACTGAAACAACATGCGGTGCTTCGTTAAAAAAATATCACAAGTAAGTTTTGTCTCATATTTCACATAAAGAAGGTGAAAAGTGATGCTTTTTAGGTAACATACATTTAAGTTGATATTTCATATCATTTTACTATAAAAAAAAGCCAATTGGTTAAAAATAAAAATATACTTTAATACGTGAATTAACTGAGTCCTATTTGTCAAATTAGAAATTCTCGTCCAGGGGCAGACTACTCTTTGTTGGTAGTGGCAAGGCCCTCAAATCCCTTGAGCGAAGAGGATGTAAAACATTTAGTTGGATGAAATCAAATATTAAATGACGTGAAATATCAATATAAAAGTATTCAACAATAATGAATTTGCCAAAAACATCTGAGACACAACTTACCTGTGAAATGGAAAAAAATTATTGTACGCGAAGGACCGCATATCTTTATTTATTTTTTTTTTTTTATTTAGTTTAATAAACTATTTTTAGATACTATTTTAATGTTTTCAAATCTCAAATCACTCCAAAAACGTCTGAAAATTCCTTTGGGCGCCGCAGCTAAATGTCTAACTGCACACCGACCCTGTCTCAATGCATTTGTATTTGTGTAACTCACACTTTTTCTCTATATTCCCGTTCTTGTTTTTCTTCTCCTAACACTTAGTCCCCTTCACACGAGTTTCCACTTTTCCAGCACCTTTCAGTTTGTAGGTAAAAATGACATGAAATAAAAGTAGGAACGAAATCTCCCCGGTCAACGATTTGAGTAGATTTTTTTGATATTCCTCTTCACACACACAGTAGTGTGTGTTCAATTCAGGAAAACTACACTACAGAAAATTTCTATGATTTTGTTTCCACGTGTGAAAGGTACAAGAGATTTTTAAGAAAATTAGAAGAAAACGTCAAAAAAATCTCCAGCAACTTGGAAGGGCGCCTAGATGCATCTTGTTTTTGAAACAAAAAAAGAATAGAAAACATAATTTTTTTGATTACATAATAAAAAAAAATAAAGGGTTTTATTTTCCAAATAAGTTGTGAATTATTATTTAAACAGGGTGGCTAAAAACTTGGACCCCAGCGGAAAATCTTGACCCTAATCCACACCTATCGATTTTGTCAATTCCCCTTGTATAATGGGTGATTTCATTGTAGACACATCTTTGAAAGATTATCAGTCGTATTTGTTAGATTTAACAGTTGTCTAAGTGTGTCCTCATCTTCCTCATATACCCTTTCATATTTTTGTAATCTGTCAATTTCGTAAATATTTGGATATATGTTCAATGAAATCAATGAAATCATTTCAATATAACTGTGTTCATTGGAGCGTACCCACTCCACAGTTGACAGTACACAAATCTAAGGTAAAATATTGCGCAGGTTGTCAAAGTTGGAAGTGCGTCAGAATTAAAAATGGCTGTTCGAGTACCTGCACGAAACAGCAACAAAATATTGAAATTATAGATAAGAAATGGGGTACTCGATTTTCATTTTTAACAGATGCGCAGAACTGAACTGAAATTAAAACGCTAATGATATTACCTTTAATATATGTACCTACTGTGGGTTTGGAAAACCAATTGCAGTGTCTAAGTTTGACAAGTGATGGAAAACATCTTTATAAATAAAGTTTTTGAGTTGCACAGCTGGCCAAAGTTACACATATTTTGGAATAGTGTTGATTGTTGGTCCGAGAGAGTTTATTTTTGACACTGAAAGAGCTCTTTGTTAACCTTGATGGAGCTGCGTGCGTTCTTCATCTATGTATATGCTGCTAAATTGGACGAGTTTTGCAGGGATCCCAAAACTATAGACATTGCCCGATAGTGCTGGTCTCTATAGACGCTGTCATACATGGCCGTGAAATCGAAGAGTACCATTTTGAAGTTACTGTTTTTTTTCCAAGACCGGCCGTTATGTAAATATCTGATTGTTGATAGTACCTAACTTAGTCCTGGGGTTGTTTCAAATAAAAGATGTATGTATTATTAATATTTCATTTGTATACTGATTATTTTTGACTAATTTATTTGTATAATACATATTTAAACACTCGTTTTGAAGACGTCACTTTTCACCCATTATACGCTAAATTTAGCTGATTTCATACACAAAGGATTATACCTGAATATACTCTTCATATTAAAATTTTAAATACAACATTGAATTCATACATAAAATATTAATTAAAAATGTTAAGCAAAACAAAATTAAAATTTCAAAAACGGTAGGTAATATTTTTAACATTTATACATCCGGAACAAGCCTTTAAATTTAACCATGTTCGACATGGTTGTAAAGCAGTTTTACAAAAGTTATTGGGCCCATTCTTCCACAAACCGGACCGGACGAACACATTTAATCTTCATTTGCATTAACTTTTTGATGCTGTCGTTTGTGTTTAGACACTGCTAGCTATAATTCTACAACAAAGTGGTTTGCATCAAGTCTAGCAACAGAAACAGAGACATCGGCCACATTGCGACCACCATACAGAACCCCCAGAATGTCCTTTTTCAATGAAATTTTAATGAGCTAACAACATGACAAACTTTGGTTGGTTCTAAAATCCTGATGGAACCGGAATCAACCACAACATCAACAGAACCAGTCGTAGTTAGGTAGGTAGGTACCTTGTTTTATTTTCATTATTATTTTCCACTCCTTCGATTGTTGCTTAATGCAGAATGCTCATCAGCAATATATATGTATTGCTGCACCTATCCCTCACTCAATTCTCCTTCCCGGTGACCTGAACTTTCATTTAGTCATTTTGGCCTGGTATATGCCGTTGTGAATTGGAAAAGAAAATCATCAACTTACTCGTAGTTCCGGAGCTTAAAATCAGCTCGTACGGAATGTTTTAAAAAGGCGGTAATTTCCTGCACTCAAACTCAAGTATTCTGCTAAGCAAAGCAACCAGAGAGGGAAAAATGATTCGAAAGTATACCTAGGACGTTCGTTTCTGATTTTATTATCGGTGAGTTGAGGTGGATGGCGTTTTTTGGAACCTTTAGAGATGTTTTAAGCACTTTCTGGCAGTTGTACAGAGTAGAGAATTAAAGAGAGTACGATTCGTGTTTGTATATGTAAGAAATTAATGAAGAACGAACAACTAATGAAGGCGACGAGTGTTATTTTCTTTTTAGCTTTTTATCATACTTACTGAAACTTTATTGTTTGGCAGAGTAAAATAAGAAGATACAAAAATTAAATATTTGGGGTTTTAAGTACGTCATAAGTCAAAAGGAAACTTTGAGGCATGGTATAGGGCAGCAAGAAACGGATTTCTAGAAGGATTCTATCTTAATACAGATAATATGCGGTTAAGATAAAATGGGTAAAATTATTGAGGTAATTTTTGTCTAAAATCATTCCTTCAACACAATGAATGTAACAGTAGCTGAAGTTTGCTCAAATTCAACACGCGTGAGTGAGACATTTCAGTTTTTTGCTTGTTAAAGTTTTTTTTTCATTTTCGGTTTCATTCATTTAATTTATGCTATATTTTAAATTTAATTAAAAAAGAAGGTAATTTTACAAATATGTGCAAAACTTCTGTGACACTGGTGCCTCGAAGACCTCGATAAATACTTCATCAAAATACGTAATACGAATTTCTTCTTCTTGGACACAAGTCAACTAAAAGAATTTAGCTTATTAGCTTTGCCCAGAGCAGAAGAGTACTATTCCTACCAGGCAGATCAAGTTGCAATACTTCATGATACTGTCATACAATTGGAAGTGAAAATTATTTTATTATTAGATATAAATTGATTATAGGTACAATGCCTGTTATAAATACCAAAGAGCAACGAGAAGAAGATGATGATCTACTGGTAAGGTCAATAAAATAATTTATTCTTAATCCTTTTGGTTTTTACCGTAGATTGATGGTATAGTGTCGCACAGCCATTACAAATCACCCTCTCTCGCAGGCAATTTGAACAACTTTACGAGACTATGGATAATGTTTTTTAAGAATTTAAATGATATGCTTCGTCCACTTAGAGGATCTCGAATGTCCCATAGACTCAAAATATCGACAATTGCGGCCGTATAAATTCCTATGCAATGCATAGGTATACACAGAGTTATCACTGGAATACAATAGTATGCCGGGGGATTGTTTTTTTTTGTTTGGGATTCTGGAATACATTCACTGCATTCATCGGTTGTTGTCCACTGGCAGCTTTATGTGTACCAACCACTGATCTTTATAATATACTGGATATAGTTTTCCCAATATCCATACAAAAAACTTGACTCCTTTTGAAGAATTTTAGAACAATAATTGTAAGTAGCATTTACATTTTTAAGCTGTTCTACGGCATAACAGTATAACAAAACATAAATGCCAAATTTATCTCATAACCTCAAAATTTATTTGTGTATAATTGTGTTGCACTACAATTCGTATATGGTCTTTTTGTTTTTTAAGTATTTCTATCAGATGGTAAGGATTTGGTATTGACAAGTTATACAATTATGAGAATATTCTAGCCTTTCACAAAAAAAAATTGAATTAGTTACGACGGTCTTATTTTTAAAGAGCGATATGTTGTTTGGGATGGTTGGTAGATCAAAAAAAAAAAAATTTACCCAACCAATACAAGTCAGTCCAAACCAAACGGAATGTTTCTATTTCTCTGTCGATGTTTCGGCGGTGCGGTGGCTTATCCATAAATAATAATTCGAGGATTGACTAAGTTAAGTACATTTGGCAATGAAATGAGAATGAGACTCTTGGCCAGGAAACAAATATGACTTTCGTTCATTGTTTTGGATAGCAGAGTTCATTAAATTACCACTTCTTTCGTAGCGAACAATTATTTCGGCCACAAAGTTTTGTAGATTTCAAATCCATTATCCACTCCAGTTTCAATTGATCTACTACCACCGATGGCCAAATCAAGACAACTATAGTTAACATTTCGACAGCATAAAGTGGAGATAATTCAGTTAAATTTTTTTTAATTATATTAATTTTAACTTTTTCAAAGGCATAGGACATATTGCCTATTATTTTCGGCGCGAAACAAAATCGACAATAAACTTTTTTTTGTGATTGGCAGAAATGTCAAAAAAGAGCCCCTTTTGATAGTTTTTTTCAGTTATTAAAGCAAATTGCTATGCATTTTTTTTTTACAAATTCATAAAAAAACTCGTTACAAAAGGTTCACTTGTCATCTTCAAATGGAGTCAAACAAAACTGTTATACATATCAGCCGAATTCATAAACGCATTTAGCGAGTGCATAGTCTTATACGATCCATATAATACCTCTGAATATTATAAGCTCAACGCGTTTGAGGGTTGAATAGTGCCTATAAGGACTTACATACACAAACATAATACACAGATATTAGGAAGGCGCTTTCTTTTGCAATTTTTTTAATTTCTTCTTTTTTTTCTCTTCCTTAAATTAATAAAGGTACATTATGCAACAAGTATGTTTGAAAACAGCTTACAAAATCATAACGAAGGTCTACAATAAGGATCGAATTCTATCCTCCGCTTCGTTAAAAGTAAACAAAGAAATGTATTTTTTTATATGTAGCGCAACCCTAATAGGTAGGAAGATTTATATTCTTCTCAACAAACACACAGTGCTAAGTAAATGCACATATTTTACTTTATTTGCAAACAGCACAAAAGAGACACAATCGGCGCGGCAGAATTTCTTTATTTATTTGTCACGAACAGCTGAGATTTGTTTGTCAGTTTTTGAAGTAAAACGTAACAGATTTCTGCTTTTTGGTACTTTATTTGACATAAGCCCTGTATATATGGATGAGGAAATTGTATTATAAATTAGAATTTATACAACGTTGAATAGAGGCTACATAAAACCTTATGCAGTGTATAAGTATTTATCTGTTTAGCGAATTCTATTAAATTATAGACTGATAATAGGGAATACACTATCCAGTATATTAGAGAGATCAGTGGTGTGCACATTGTTATTTATCCATGGATATGTAAGTACATTTGTTTGTATTGCATTGTTTTCTCCCCAACTAGGGCTAATTTTTTTGATGCTTGTTTCGCATTGTCACATTGACGTATGGGGGTACTTCCCAATAGGCAGGCTATCCTAGTGCAACCTGAACGCTGCTATTTCAACATTTTCAACTGAATTCTAAATCGAACTCTCAATCTCAATTCTCAACTTATGTAATTATGTTACGAAAAAACAAAAAACAGTATATCTTCTCTTTCGTGCCCTCATGAACACAACAAAACAACTTTCTTGTAGACTATTCACATTTTCGTTGCCTCACTCACATACACTACAGACTACTGCGGATTCATTCATTTATATTTTCATTTCATATTTATTTTACTTTAAATTCAACTTCAACCACGCCACGCCACGTGCTAGTGCCATTTGGTAAATTTTCAATCCCCGGTGTTTTATAGTTTTGACTAGATTACTTTTTTTAGAGTATTTCATAAAAGAAAAATCAAAATGATTAAAAATAACAAAGCAAACCCCAAAAGTGAAGTAAAATCCAACAAAATTATTAAGAAAGCGGGTGGAGAAAATCCAAAGAAAAAAAAGCAGCAATTGGAAAAGGTAAAGAAATCGATTAAGAAAGATTTGGTGGAGAAGGATATCCCAGAAATGGAGTTAGACGAAGTTGAAGAATTACCAGTAGTTAAAAAACAAGGTGGGATTTTGAAAGACGCCCCAGATGCTCCTGAACAATCTGAATCTGAAGCTCAGAGTGAAGAAGAAGCAGACTCTGAAACTCAGAATGGAGAAGAAGAATCTGAAACAGAAGGTAGGTTAGGTTGTCATTTCGAGAATTTTTCTACATTTCTTTTTCATTCTTAGAATGTACTGAAGGTATTGGACAAACAGTCTTATGTATTAGTCTTCAACCTGAAACCACTCGAACCGAACTTGCTTCAGTCTTCGCCCCCTGTGGAAAGATCATGTTTATCCTTTTTACAAAAGAATTAAATGCTTACATTGTACTCGATAGCGTTGAGGCTGCTGACAAAGCGGTGAAGATGAATGGCACTATCCTAAAAGGTCAGAAGCTGATTGTGGTAAAACCAAAGGAGGGACAGACATTTTCTCAAGTTTCACATCGCAAAAACACAGTCTTCGTTACAAATTTGGACCCCAGTAAGTAACATTATATTCTTTGAATTAAGAATTTCTAGCAATTTTATCTAATTGACATTTTTCAGAGTCTAACAAAAACGATATCAGAGATTTGTTCTCAAGTTGTGGCAAAATAGCAAATGTCAAAATTTTAAAAAAGCCTGTCGGTAAATATAGTGCGTTCGTGTGCTTCATGAATTCCCCCGAGGCAGTTGAGTTGGCCTTGAAAATCGATGGCAACATGTTCAATGACAACCCAATTAAAGTCCTTCCGTATATCTCTAAACCCAATGGCAAATTTCGATCCAAGGTTCCATTTAAAGGAGGATTTAAGGGCAAGAAAGCGTTTAAGGAGAACAAGACTAAAGGCGAAACGAATTCAGAGTTCCGAGGCGTTAAGTCGGGAGGAATAAAGAAGGTAAAAGAATTTTAAATAACGGATGGAATTGATTTATCAAAACTGTTTTTTTTAATTTAGGCACCGAAGAAGAAGCCCACTAAAATTGATTCACAAGAGTAATATGCAAATTCAATTCGTAAATGTTTTAGTTTAACTACGAAATGTTTAGTGTAACTTTAGAATAAGGAAATTTATGGAAATAAACAGCATATTTTTTTTTAAATATAGTTATAAAGAATTTTTTTGTTTGATTCGTAACAAAACTAAAAAAAATGCATTTGCTGTGCGAGCGTTTTATGAAAACTATCACAAACTTTGATAATTTTTTCCGTGATTGGTACCATGTTTCCCGTTATGTTTGAATTCTTGATAGGGCGGACTGTGAAAACCAGTTGACTGACTGCGTAGTTACACTTTTTTTGAGAATTCTATGTTGGTAGGACAGTAGGTGAATATGAACGCTAGCAAAACGACGACGGATTGGCCGACACGTCGTTAAATGTAAAAGTAAAAGGATCAGACTATGATAGGTAAAAAAAATTTTGACAAGAAGGATTTATGGATATACCCTCTTGTGGATCATATCATCATCTCAAGCTGTGAGTTGATAACAATTAACAAAACAACTTTGGACTGATATTCACACGAATACACAGAAAATCACATGTGTAATTTAGAATTATTTAAAAGGAAACATTGATTTGATTCAAAAATGAATCCATCATACAAAAAAAAAACTAACAGGTGCTTTGAGTTTTATTGTTCGAAGTCTAAAACAGAGGATGGGCTTCGGAGATTACTTTAAAGTTAGATATTTTCATAGTGAATATAGCTACTTTTAGGTTCAAATGGGCTAACATTTAAAAATCATACCCAATTTTAAAAACTGTTTTGTTTGAAAATTAACATTTGAGGATGGACTTCGTATATAACTTTATGGGGTGAAAACCAAAGAAATTGTATATTTGTGGTTGAAAAATCTAGCAAGGTAATATTTTACGAAAGTTAGTTTAGCTTCCATAATGACTATCCAGGGAAAATATTATGCTACTTTTAGGTTCAAATGGGCTAACATTTAAAAATCATACCCAATTTTCAAAACTGTTTTGATTGAAAATTAACATTTAGAGGATGGACTTCCTATATAACTTTATGGGGTGAAAACCAAAGAAATTGTATATTTGTGGTTGAAAAATCTAGCAAGGTAATATTTTACGAAAGTTAGTTTAGCTTCCATAATGACTATCCAGGGAAAATATTATGCTTACTTTGCCTTTGTTTTTGGTTGATCCTAAAAAAATATGGATAAGTACGAATCCTTTTCGTGTCCTCCTGATTCCAAATACATTTATTTTATTTTTTTATTTTAAACCATGCATTTTTTGTCTATATTTCAAATTCGATCGCTTTTTCTGTTAAGAGTAACGAAAATACTTAAAATTAAATAGGTATCATGAACCCAATATTTACATTTTGAAAATCTTTCGGTTTCTTGGATTTTAATGAATATTATTATTATTATTTAATATTAGTTTTATTTAAATTCAATTTTGGTTTTACAATTATCATTATACATAAATAATTATGACATAGCATGGTTGCCGTCTTCCAGATTGAACGTTTCGCAAATAAATTTTAAAGTAGATACAAAGTGATTTAAAATGTTTTACAAAAAGTATCCTTTCATTTGTAATATAAAATAAATTGAAAATTAAAGTACAATATAATATAAATATTTTTTTTACATAAAACTATTTTTGTAAATCAGAGCATTTTTACATTAATTTGCAAGATTTTTCCAACCGTGCGACCCATTGAGCACATTGTACACATCAGTGAGTGTGTTCTTCGAAAAATATAGTCTTCGGAATTCGATAAGAATAGGGCATTTGCCTAGGAAGTGCACAATGTCTTCTTTTTCGTTGAGATTGCAGAGAGTGCACAAAATAGGTAGGTCCGTTCTATAGGGCATGAAATTCAGGTTCAGGGTTTCTGTTCTCGCTCTAAATGTATGGCTAAATTCATTTCATTCGACATTTGAAGTTGAAAATAATTACCAGTTCCCAAAGTGTAAAATAGATTTCTGTAGGTTTCGCGTGTTTCGGGCAAGACAGGTATCGGTTTCTGAAGTACACATTTTCGTCGATAGTTGCTATTAAGTTATATAGACTAGCCTTCCATTCTGCTAAGCTACTCTTAGGTAGATTCAATGACACATGATGTTCATCAGCCAGACTCTGAAAAGATTCCAGATTTTGTGCGAAGTAACTTCAAAATTTTTTTTTTTTTGTAGAATAGAGTCGTCTTCCATCATTTTTCTCAACAAGTAATCACAACATGCTTTTAAATTTTTTGTATATATGTTTTCAATACCCGATTCTACATAGATAGCGTATGTTGGTACTTTATTTGGAAGCTTAAATAATCTCTTGAAGAAATAAAGTCGTAGTTTTTCAAACTCTTCGATTTCAACGCACCCAAAAACTTCTTTTCCGTAATAGTAGAAGATCCCGCCACAGGACGACCTACCCTCACCGAGTTACCTGATATTTTGTGGAAGGATTGCCTGGCAAAATATGGTCAAGGCATAGGGTTGCCACGCTTTAAAGGTCGATTTTTGGAATTACTTATATAGTAAAAATCAATTATTTAAATTATTATTAAAGTACCTACATATCGTCGTCGTTCTTATATGAAAACTCTCTAAGTCCATTTTTTCTAAATTTTCTAACATTTACATTTGTTATGGAATTTTGCAGAGTTGCAGATATGATTCGTTCGCGAGAACGAATTTTATTTTAAAGGAACCAAAAAATAGGATTCGCAATCGAATCAAAAATAAAATTCCCTTACGGACGGATTTTTCGCGAGAGAACGAATCATATTTTATCGTTCTTCAAACCTTGCTGAAAAGTATTTTGCAAGGCCCAAAGGAACGCACCTAATATTGGTTTTTCTTTAATTCGCAATTACAATAAAATAATCATGCCGATTATGGAATCCGCAATGCTGGATCCGCGGTGATTCGCAGTATAGTGATCTCTTTGTTTTCACGACGAATTGGCAAGGAGAAAATAGAGCACTGCACTACGAATCACTGGGGGCCAGTATTGCGGATTCCATAATCGACATGAATAATTAAACTATTTACCAAATAGGTCATAAGAAGCGAAGTTGGGACCAAACAATCTAAATTGACTGCTTTTAAACGCTGCAATTACCCCCTGCAATTTTTAAGCATGTTGGCGTGGGACATATGCGGTGTCCGTGTTAAACAAAGTTGCAGAGGTTGAAATAATTGCAGAGTTATCGCTCTTTCTTTTTTGTGCTATTTCCTATTGTTTGACACATAGGCGGAGTAAAGAGTTTAATGATATGTTTCCTTCTCCACAAGTCAATGACTGGCTTTTAGACGACTGCAATTTTTATCCCTAATTCTCTTTTGAGTTTCTTTCGGATTGCAGCATCCATTTAAACGCTGCAAATTTTAATACCTGCAATTTTTATTAAATGAGAAGGAAATATCTCTTTACACTCTTTACTCCGCCTAAGTGTCAAACAATAGGAAATAGCACAAAGAAGAAATAGCGATAACTCTGCAACTTTGTTTAACACGGGGTTTGCAGGGGGTAATTGCAGCGTTTAAAAGCAGTCAATTTAGATTGTTTGGTCCCAACCTCGCTTCTTATGACCTATTTGGAATTGCGAATTAAAGAAAAACCAATATTAGGTGTGTTCCTTTGGGCCTTGCAAAATACTTTTCAGTACTTCACAGTAGATGATGAATGGAACTCTTTTAATTTTCCCAAAAGAGAAATCTAACCTCAATATATGTAGATGTAATTTTTGTTGTTTGTATACATATTTGTATTTTATTTTTGATTAGAGAAACATTAACAATAATTAATTATTTTGTAATTTCTTTTAACTAATGGCGTCGCTTTCTTGCATGTACGCGCCTGGCCTTACTCAGTTAAATCCCAGTTTACCCTACTCATTAAAGGAACTTCAAAAAATACTCTTACGCGGAACTACATAAAATTTGCATTAATTAATATGTTCATTCATATTTTTAATGCATCTTTTCAAAGATAAGTCAAATGAACGAAACACTGAACAACAATCGATTTTTATTTCCATTTGAAAAGTCAAGTCACCCAAATTTCAAGCTACATACCTACCTACGGAATCAGATTAAATTTTGAAATTTCGCAAAAGTAAACTGATTCCCTTTGTAGCTTAGCTTATCCATAGTATCATATCATTTCAGTGAAAAAAGAATCATCATTACTCAGGGTTAAAAATGTAAAGAGAAGTTTTACTTCAAAAATGTATATGTAACTCCATAAAAAAGGTGGGAGTGGCATTGTGCGGATTTCTCTAAATTATTTTTTTTTATTTTTGCCTTATTCATCAGAACAAACTCTGGAGATTTCATTCAAATAATTTGAACCGTTTCCGACCAATTCCGAGAACAAGAAATAAGAAAAGAAGGCGTGGCAGTGGGTGGATTTTACTAAATCTAATTTTTTTCTCATTTATAGAAATTAACTGTGAAAATTGCATCCAAATCGTTAGAGCCGTTTTAAAGGATTGCTCGTTTAAAGTAATAAGATTATATACGTTTAAAATTATTAAGTAATTACCTTTTGTCCTTTACTGTTTCAGATTTTATATGTAACTTCTTCCCTCCGTCTCATTTGATATTTTAATTGCATTCTATTCATGAACACCCTTTCTTTGCATCCATAGCTTCCTGGAAAATACTAGTCAACTTCTACCTAGATTTTAAAATGAGTGTTTTTTTTTTTGTCGTTCGATCCCTAATTTTTTGGTGTAGCCAGTAACATTTTCATTCTTCTTTTACCTTTTTTTTAGTTGCTACATTTCAAAAATGCAGTTAATTACATACATACATTTTGTTATGCGCGCACAGAAACGTTTCCTCCATGGTATAAGAAAATCCTGTTTATTGAATTGAAAACTTATATGCATGTCTATTATGAATAACAACTAAACTAAGTTTAGTTCTCTATATAAAATTTTGCTATCAAATAAGTACCATTTAGGATAAAATTTTTCTTTTCAATACAACTAACTAAAATTAAGTCTTTTGCATAATACAAACAAGTTTGTGTTGGCTCAGCTCTCGTAGGGATAACTGAGTTGTTGAGTTGTCATCCATAATAGCCACATTTAATTTTGCTCTCCCATTTTTGAGAACATTTTTTCTTCTTCTATACAAACTTTTTGTATTTTCATCTTAAAATTACACAAGAAACTTCTCTTATAGTCGAAAAGCATTTTGCACATTATTCTTTCGGGGCAATTTTACTGGCCAACCTCTTCATTTGGCTTGGAATCTTCTTCTTCGGTTTCTGAAAAAAAAAAAAATAAATTTATGTTCATTAGAGTTTACAGGTGATTTAAATCTTTTAAACCTTCTTCATTTTTTCAGATTTAACTCCACGGAACTCCGACTTCTTTTTCTTTTCATCTTGAGACTTGTTGTCCGGGGTCTTTTTGCCTTGAACCTTTTTACCTGAGTGCTTTCCTCCTTTCGGCTTAGACTTCTCAAGATTTTTATTCTCGGCGATTCGCTTGTTATTGGCTCCCAACTTCTTGACGGAATAGCGCTCGACATGAATAGGTCGTTCGTCGAGCATGGTATCTTTGAGTTCCAAAGCCAAACCAACAGCGTCGGGATTCTTGAAGCACACGAAAGCCGTACCTATGCAGCCTTTTTTGTCGGGACTCTGCAAAGTTCGGACATATTCTATTTCGCCACAACTCGAGAAGATCTGATGGAGCTTGTCATCATTAGCAGCTGCAAATTCAAGTTGTTGTGTGGAGGGAGGATTTCATAAAAAAATACAACTAATTATAAATAAACCATACACAAAAAGTAACGAAAACTTACAGTACTTTAAGTTTCCAACAAAAACTGTCCTCTTGGAATCTGAAGAATCTTGTGGATTTTCAGGTTTTTGTACTCGCAAGACTTGATCCTTCAGGGTAGTGCCGTTGAGTTCCAATGCTTTAGTAGCTGCCTCGACGCTATCGAAGACGACGTAAGCATTTAGGGCTGCCGATTCTTTACGCATTTTGTGCTTGAATATGACTTTTCCGTTGGCAGTACGGAAACGAATAGACATGATCTTTCCAAAAGGATTGAACAGTTTTAAAAGTTGTACACGTTTTGTGTTAGACGGGACATTGCCAACGAAGATTGTTTGTCCAGGACCAGCAACTGATTCTAGTAATGAAAAGGAATTGTTATAGAACTGCCGGAACAAATCTCCAGCTTAACCTACCTGCTGTTTTCTCTTTTTCCGCAACTTTTTTCAATTTTTGCTTCAATTTGTTCTTTTGCTTTTTGATTTGTTTAGTCAAATCTGATGCATTTTCTATATTCGACATTTTAATCCAATTTTGGGAAATTTTATATAAAATCCAAGAATAATTTGATAAAAACGAAAAAAATTTTACACACACGATGCGAAATACGATGCAAAATAAAAAAGAAAGAAGGAAAGCCTTCAATTTGAAGAACTGTCAAAATTTTCCAGAGCACGTGTGAATTTTGAAAATGATGGCGTTTTTTTTCTGCTATATAAATATATAGCCCCGTTTACATGCAGCACGGAGAGCTCAAGTTGGTTTTAGATTTGGATTTCGACACAGGCTTTGGATTTTTGCCAAAATACGAACGTGGGAAAGTGTACCCTTAACGATAATGAACATGTTTGTCTTTATATCTGGTCTTCTCTCTTTATTAATTAAAAAATGTAAATTTTATATCAAACGAGGAAACTGACAGTTGTATTTATAAACCCATTCCAAGTATGTCATACTTTGGACAGCTGTCCAACTCCAAAACCTTATTGGGGGCGTTAAATCAATTCATTACATTATTTGTCATCTGAATTTTTAGAATTTTGAATTTTTAGAGCTTCTGATTGGCCAGCTGTCATGAAAAGTTAGACTTTTAGACCTGTTTTTACCGAGCAGTTAGCACTCATAACTTATGAGTCTCATAAACCTATTCACCAACAGTGTTGTGCCATGTAGACTATAAATGTAGACTACACGATTGTCTACGTGTCGACAATTAAACGTAGACAATTGGTAATTGTCTACATAGCAACGTCGACAATGTAGACAATTCATAATTTTTATTGAACACACATTTTTGTTGAACAGAGTATAGCTGCCAAACATTCCTATTATTCGTTTATTCAACGATTATATTTTATTCTAAAAAAAATTATGAGAATTTATATTACCTATTCCTTCGAAGACGGTTTTTAGCTGCACACCGTGCAAATAGCTGAATATTTGTTGTTGGTTTTTATACCAAAATAAAGCCTAGGTCATCGAATACTTTATTCTTCGGTCTTCCCGACATTTTAGGTTTTGTTTTTAAATAATATGTACTTTGACTTAAAAGCACTTTCTGCGTCCAATCCACGCGTTGTTCTGGAATTAATTTTATTGATTTGCAATTTGACAATTGTGACAGCAATTGTTTACATTGTTTACATGATTGTTGACATTGTCGACATTGTTTACATTGTTGACATTGTCGACGCAATTGTCTACCTATGACTGTAGACAATTAAAGTCGACACGTAGAGGAACAACACTGTTCACCAACCAATAATAAGTAGATACTTATGAGCACTCATAAAAGTTATGACCGACCACTCATAAATTGTGAGCGCTCTTCTCATTTTCGAAACTACAATTGTCAATCGTCTCTGTCATAGTTTTTGTCTTGCTTTTTTTTTAATTGCGATTTTTCATTCGGGCAGCTGCTACGTTATTTAATTCGCCGGTATGATTCTTCGGATCGAAGCAAAAATTTGGTGAATATTATGGGCACTATGAACAATTAAGAATATTAATGTTATATTTTCTATTTAATTATAAAACACCAACCAGCGACCAACAGAAGTATCTTTCGATTTGAGTTTGACAAACAGCTGATTGGTCAGCTGTCAATCCATTGACTAACTAGATATAGACAGTCGTATTTATTAGATTTTTGTCTAGTTAGACACTGTCTAACTATTTTCAAATTGGTGGAAATATGCTTTATTTAATAAAAATAATTATCACGTTATTCACCGTTAAGACAATCTACTCTTGTGTCTAAGTTAGGTAGCTATTAGACAATAATAAACAAGGTTTTTGAACACATTTTCAAAAGTTGGACAGATGTCTAATGTTAGACAACGTTTATAAATAAGACCAAGAGTATCCCATTGACATATTAGTCAATGGTGAAACTGTACATAGTCGCGTTAGAAAATTAAAAAATAAAGATTTTTTCAAGACACCCTATAACTATAATTTATTATGAACACACGGAACACACCCCTTCTATCATCTGTTTAGTGTTTTGACAAATGTCGTTATCGTACTTTTTTTCTGCCGCAACAAAGATAGTTTTTAACTAATTTTTGTATAATTTGTATACTGATTGGACATCTTTTAACAAACCTAATCTTAAAAAGCGACTGAAATCAAATTCCTGTCTTTATAAGGATTTAGACAAACCATCAATAGTGTCTTCTCATCACTCGTTACTGGTAAACAAAATATAAATTACGTAAAAACCAAATTTTCCAGGACTAATCTTTTCGCAGAACCAAAAACAAGATATGAATATGCTCCACAGAACATGTCTCAGACAATTTGTTCGTTTTGCAGAAACTTCATCTACAGCTGCGACTAAATTTCTTGTCGAACCTTTATCCCAACGAGCATTGATCCGAGTTCAGGGTGCGGAAGTTGTACCCTTTTTGCAGGGTCTGATAACAAATGATATGAATCATCTACATGTAGATGGAAACCCTTCGATGTTTACAATGTTCCTCAATAATGCTGGCAGGGTTTTATATGATTCCATCGTGTATCGAACTTTAGAAGCAGATGCTTTTATTATAGAATGCGATCGGGAAGTGTCCAACGAACTGCGTAGACATCTTCGACTATTCAGAGTAAGGAGGAAGATCAATATCGACTGTGTCAATGCAGACCTAACTCCATGGATTATTTTCAATTGTACTCAGAATGCAGTTCTACCGAAACCAAATGAAACGAAACCTAAAGAATTTCTAGCTACGCCAGATCCACGATTAAAGGAACTCGGGGTACGAATTATCCAGCCAGCGGGCAATGAGTTGAAGGATATTAAAACTATATTTCCAAATGTCACATTAGAACAACCAAAGTCATCTGAATACAACATGCATCGTTATGTGCATGGGGTCGGTGAAGGTGTGATTGATCACCCGCCAGGAAAATGTTTTCCTCTCGAAGCTAACTGTGACTTTCTTCATGGAGTTAGCTTTCACAAAGGTTGTTATGTCGGCCAAGAGCTGACTGCTCGTGTCTATCACACAGGAGTGATAAGAAAACGTCTCATGCCACTTGTACTAACAGATAATATCGATTCCAATGCTACTTCTGTCCAAACTCAGGCTGGAGCAGCAGTTGGTACAATTCGTGGAATTTGTCAAAAGTACGCTTTGGCCCTGCTTCGTGTAGAACAAGTGCTGAAGGCTCAGGAACTAATGGTTAATGGAGAAACCTGCAAAACTTATAAGCCTCATTGGTGGCCCAAAGAACTCCCAAGTCGACCATCTTTACGTACAGTCTAGGAAATCTCGTCCGAATATATGGACCCATTGTTATACGAATAAACTCGCTTTTATAAGATCTTTTATTTTTTGTTCCTAAGACTTATTTTCCTCTCCATTTATAAGCATCTTCATTGATTGCTCTTTTTACAGCCATGATGCAGTCATCACCTCATGCGGGAACATCTTCCTCCTTTACAGCTGCTATCCAGGAACCCCCACAAACAGACGAACTTCATATAAAATCCGAAAAAGAAGAAATCGAACAATTAAAACTTCCTGACGATCAACCAATTCAGCCTACGATTCCAGCTGAGGAAGATGATCGGATTCCTCGGATCAATTTTTGTTGTAGTTCTTGTGGAATGAACGAAATGGTTCACTACAAAGGAACCGAACCACCTTTTGTTTTGGGTGTCAAGCTAATGGAGGATAGTTTCATTATGCGCGATCCATTCCAACAGCATCCACCGCGATGGCGTAAGAAACCAGAGTTTTTCATATCTCTGGGAGCACATTGTTGCCTCTGTGATCGAATAGTTTGTAGAGATGTTGAATGTAGTTTTTACTATGTGTCGACGTTTTGTTTAAATTGTGCAAAGGAAGCTGTAAAGAGTTTCCCACTGGAGGTTCAGACGAAATTGAGGAAACAATTGGCGAGTGTCCCGAGAGATTAATTTATGGAATATATGAAATAAAAAAAATTAAATTACTTTTCAAATTCATTTTATAATTTCTGTATGTTAAATTTTCTTTGAATTTTCACAGGGTGTTTTTTGGGCATTTTAAACGTAGATAAAAGTAGAAAACTTTTTTATTTTTGATTTTGACGACGTGCGAGGTATTTTAACTTGAAATTAATAAAAAACAAGTAAAAATAAATACTAATACAGATCAAAACAATTTTGTTTAGGCTAATGTATGGGATTTCTCTGTTCATCTTGTTTTTTTTTTTAATGTTTTTTCCTGAAGTGCAATTCGAAAAGCAAAGAGGCCAGAATTTTGTTTCAGAAGTTGTGGAAATGTATTCAGAAATGCAGTTATTACATCTGGCAGGCCATGTTTTTAAATTGCCTCTTAACTCATACTACTTAGAACAATGCCCAAATGTTTCATTCAGATTCAGTTTTTAATATTCGAACAATTTTTATCAGTTGGACATTTTTAAGACTTAGTGAATTTATTAACATTGGGGCAATTACTATCCGGGGTAACTTAAATTTCAAAAGTGTAACATAACATTTCGCAATTTTACTAGGGCTGTTACACCGGACAACCTATGAAGGGTATTCAAGCCTTCATAGATTGTCATTACAACACTTCTTTATAAGAAGAATTTAAGACTTAAAATCATTTAACAATGATCTTAAAACCACTACGCCATGGCGATGATTTTGTCGGTAATATCGGTGAGGGGCTCTGTTACATTTACAGATCTCACCCAAAAATTCATTATCATGGCTTAGTGAGAAGTAACTATCTAAACAGGACTTATATCGCTTATTCAGCCCTATCATAATTTCCATGGTTATCGGAAACTTTTCTGGATCCCGAAAAAATTATCACCGAATCCGTTCTTAATGAAATTTTCCGCTACGATGGAATCTGTTATAGTTTTTTTTCGGGATTCGTTACAAATTACCAATTACGGAATTCGTGATAGCTACGATTATTTTACAATAGTCACTTAATAGGATTTGAACCACAAGAGCAAGTTCGTACGAGCCAGTAGTGTATTTCATATAGGAATTCCAATTAAATTGTTAAATGTGAAATGTCCCTTAAATAAACACTCCTTAACCCTATCATTATACAATTGCTGAGACAAAGAACTCAATTAAAATGTTTATAAATATTTTCAAATGGTTAGTACTTAATACAGCAATTAATTACGCGTTGACAAATTATACATCTTGTACTTGTATATAATTATCCAATTTTAGTTTTGTTCCCTTTAATGTTGAATGTAGTTTTTCATATTAAAATAAAAACTATAAAAGCACGGATCTTTCGATTTTCAAATTCATTCTTCAAATATATTTTTTTTGAATAGTATAACAATAATTCATCATAATGAAAGAGAAAGAGGAAACTGAAAACTTTTTACACAGACAAAAGCAATGTCTTACTGTGGTGGGACATTCGTTAAATTTGAATAATAAAAAAGAATCCATATTACCAAAAATTCGACAGTATTCAATTATTATTTTAGTATTTTCATGTATTTATCCAATTGCAAATTATGTCATTTGCAATCGAAGCAACATTGACAAAATCACAGCTGGTTTAAGTCTTATTTTAATTGTTGTTCTCAATACAACTAAGATGACAACTTTACTTGTAAATAAAAATATATTCTTGGAAATAATGAATCAATTAAAGGATATGTGGAAATATAATTGTAAGATTTACAAAAAAAAAAAATTATCAAAATATCAACTATGTATGTTTTTATGCAAAAGCTGATGCAATTGCCAAGAAGCGCTTAAAAGAAGTCAATACTTTGGCGGATCGTATGGTTAACTCATATTTCTATACTATGATCTGGTCATCAATTTACTTTCTACTTTCACCACTTGTGAACTTGGCCTGGGCTCATATTACAGATCAAACATTTGTAAGGCAATGGATTGCACCAATGAGGTAATTTCTTTGAATTTATAATTTTATTCGCTACAAACAAAAAAGGGAACTACCAACAATATTGAAATATTATGGCTTCTCGATAGCTTAAAACCTATAATTTATACATCAATGCGAAGTGAAATTTCCACAATATTTCGCGACGAAAACATTGAACGAACAATCAACAATAGGAAAGTTCAATGAAATGAGATCTCGGAGACATTAGCAATCTCATGTGGAATTCCTTTCAACTAAAGATTCGAATCTGTTTAGAAAAAGAATTTATTTTTTTCTGTCAAACAAATCTTTCATATTTTGCAAGATTTCAAAAAGAATTAACACCGACACACACTAACAAGATTTGACATTTCTATAATCTCAAATTGAATTTGGCTGTGTTTAAAGAATGCAAACTATATTTTTGGTTGCAACGAATTTAAATTTTAGTGAATATTTTATGCGTTACGTACCTAATCATGTAATCAGGTTATAAATAAACGATTAACTTACTTCTTCAATAATTAGTCAACCATACAGTTTTGACTTCGAGATAAAAAAATAGGGGATTTATTCAAACTGTATACTATGATT
Organism: Epistrophe eligans; assembly: GCA_951394125.1. Classification (NCBI taxonomy): domain Eukaryota; kingdom Metazoa; phylum Arthropoda; class Insecta; order Diptera; family Syrphidae; genus Epistrophe; species Epistrophe eligans. Next base: position 30,450,163 of record OX596028.1, read on the forward strand.
TTTTTTTGTTCCAATTTTTAACCAAGTAAATCAGTTTTATGGATTTTATTTATATTAGTAATATTATATTCCCCAATTTTACCAACAATATTTTTTTATAAACAAAAAAATCAAAGAAGAAATAAATTTTGTAATACTTATTTTCACATTTTTTCCGTTAATTTTTTTTAATTAACAGATCCAGTCGTGCAAATAATTATTAATATGTATGTATGTATGTGTTCAGTAAAGTAAATACATACCTTCTATACGTATGGTAATGTTTCGCCCGAGTTCATGAGACGGTGAAAAAGTTGATACAAAAATAGATTTTAAAAAAATGTTCCACATACGCAACAGTAACCCACATTTATGTCGAGCTAGTTTAGAAACTACTGGTCTTATTTATAAACGTTGTCTAACTTTAGACAACCTGTCCAACTTTGGAAATTTTATTTTTATGTTGTCTTATAGCTGCCTAACCTAGACACAAGAGTAGATTTTCCTAACCGCGAATAATGTGATATTTATTTTTATTAAATAAAGCATATTTCCACCAATTTGAAAATAGTTAAACAGTGTCTAAGTAGACAAAAATCTAATAGAAATGACTGTACATGTCCGATTTCAAAAATTCTTTTTGTGTTTTTGCAAATATTTAGCCGATGCATTGACGTAGATAAAGGACCACTTTAACTTTAGGATAGAAAATGTAATATTTAAATTTAACTATATTTATAGGGGAAAAATGCGTAAAAAAAGGCTATCCGATTTTAAAAAACAATTTTGTACTTCATTACATACTATAACAAAATTAGGACACAATTAAGCTTGGCTTTCATAATGACCATCAAAATTAAAAAATAATGTATTCAATTTTATTTTCATTGACACAAAATGAGTTGGTACGTTCAGTGGAACTGAAATAAAATCTCGTATCTTTGGGTTTTTCATCTGGAAAATATTTTTCTTACTTTGGAAAATGCATAGAAAATAAAATACATTACTGTATCGCTCGAACTTGCTCTTGTGAATCAAGTGACAGAAAATTTTAAAGATTTTATATTATACATCTAATCTAAATATTACAAACGTATAATTAATTAATAATAATAAAAATAATAAATATATATGTACCTGGATACATTATGTCCATTTACTCGTTTTTTTAATTTCTAAAACAACTCATAAAGTCTGGATTCCTGAAAAACATAAACATATTATGTAAAAATAATTTCAAATATCATTGCAGTGATTTAAAAATAAAAATATTTTTTTTTAAATAAAATTTCTTTATAAATAAAATAAATTGGGCGGAACCAGGGCTTGGCCTAGTTACTCTTACAACTCTCAACCATTTTTGTGTATGTGTAATTACAGGAATGGAGGGAAATTTTCTGCCAAATCCGAATGGCTAAGGTGTGAGGCACTATCACATTACAAGAGATACTCTGAGGATCTGTCAATTCCTCGCAAGAGACAGTACCAGTGAAAAATATTTGTTTTTAGGTGGCATATATGTAGGCATGGGAATCGAACGTAGACCTTCTGCGTGACAGTACTACGCACTTACTATTACGCCACGAGTTGCTACAAAATTTTCTTAACATAAAAAATATGGTATGCCTTTTTCCAAAAACATTCATTTAACCGTTAACAAAACACATATTGATTTTGAAAAAAAAAAAAAATTTCTATGAAAATTTGTAAATGCAGTATTATTTCGACTTAAAAGGACATCCCGCATAATCCCGCTCGTTTCGTAATTTTATCTTCTCCAAAAAATGGGCTTTGTGTTTTTTTTTTTTAATAAACTTAAACATTCAATTTCTAACAGATTCTTTTTCGATGCGAATACTTCACCAGGCTATGAATTGGCTATTTTTTACACAACGTGCGTTAGTGTTCCAGTTGTTCTAAATTTAATAGCGGTTGATGGATTATTTGTTTCATTTACTGCAAATATTTGTGCCCATTTTGGCCTATTGCAACAATATATTGAGACAAATGAATTCACCGAAAATAACTTGAACATTCAATTTGACATAAGTTCTTTTGTCAAATACCACATTGTAATTTTTGAATTAGCCTCAAATACGTATCAAGCCTATAAACCTATTATATTTGGACAATTTTTGATGACATCCCTGCAAGTTTGTGTTATAGTTTATCAAATTACAAGGGTAAGTTAGTGAAAAAACTTTTTAACTACATATTTACTTATGGATATGTGTTAAAACTATTAGCCGTATTTTGGTGAAAGTGTTAAGTAACTCAGCAAACAACAACTAATAATCTTTTATCTTGATTACAATCAATAAGCAATTTATTTAAAATCACTTTTTGTTACGAGTAAAAAAATTTGATGAGTTGCTATACACTTTCGCCTAAACGCGGGCTATTGTTTTTTCTCAATATTTTTCTTTTTCAAGAACATGGATAATATTTTTGTAATGATTACTAATATCTGTTTCCTATGCACGGTATTGATTCAATTATTAATATATTGCTATGGTGGAGAAATTATAAAACTAGAAGTAAGTTAACTTTTGAATTGATAAAGAAATTATCATTCAAATTAAAAAAATAAAATAATTTAGAGTCTAAAAGTTGGAACTTCAGTTCAGCTAAGTAAATGGTATCGATTACAACCGAAATATCGGAAAATGTTATGTCTCATTATGTTGCGTTCTCAGAAACCATTTATTATGCGAGTGGGATTTTATGATGCATCACTGGCAAGTTTTATGCTAGTAAGTTGTCAAATTATAAAAAAAAAATTAAGTTTCTATTTTATTCTTAATTAATTCTTCCAGATTATAAAAGCAGCCAGTTCTTATATAACTCTTATACAATCACTTGAGTAATTTTATATATACTAAGGAAAAAGTAAAATGTAGTTTAACACGTTTGATACTTAAAGACTTTTGTCATGCTTGTGACTGTACACTATAGTAGAGTTTACAGTTTGGAACATGAAAATGCGAAATTAAAATAAATCAACATGTCAACAGCAGCTGTAAACTTTAACCTGCTTTTCACATTCAAATTATAAATAACTAACCGTTACTAAAAGTTATTTGTGATTTTTTAAATATTTAAGCCATTTTTAAATTAAAAAAAAATGTATCGCAAAATTTATATAAATTTAATAAAAAACTTATTAAAATGCTTGTTAATAAACAACTTAATTTTAATACAAATTTAATTTTTTATGTTTGTTATTATGATATGTTTAATAAATACAATATGAATTTATGCAAATATAATAAAAAAAAAAGTGTTCAAAGTTTATTTTTTATGTGCGGGAATGTAAATTTTTTATATTATACTTTCATTAGAATCAAAATAAGTAAATTAAAGAATACTTAAAAATTTACTTTTCCATTCAAAAGGTCTTCAATTATGTTAAACTTACACTACGTTTTAATTAGAAAAAATGAAGTAATTTTGTTGAAAATTTGCAAATTTGATTCCAAATCATATTATTTCCCATTAAAATACATATTTTATATTTTAATCAGGTAGTTTTAACCAAATTTGGAAAGAAATAACGTAAAAACTTTACGAACATATCCAAATTGAAAAAAATGCGAGTTCATGAATTTGAGATCTCGGTGATCTCAGCAATCTTATGAACAAGATTCCTCTGCAAATATTTCTCAGTGTTGATGTCAAGATGTTAAGAGAAAAAAATGTTAGATTGCTCAACGGAGCAAAATCTTAACGTACTCAGTGGAAACCAATAGGGGGGTTTATATGGACCAGCATGCTCGACAACATGGCTCGACAACCATCGATGCTCGATCATTAAAACGCCAAAACAACTGCTTGACCAACATGCTGGATGGATTTCAAAATTTTTTGAAAACCTGAAGGCTCGTCCAACCAGCCAACTCATGTGAACAGATGCTCGACAACTTCGTTTTTTTTTTTTTTCATTCGGTAAATTATCTCGGCCAGATAACACGGCCACGGTAAGTGAAAATAATGGCAAATAATAGTGAGTTTTGGAAAGAACTTTAACTATTTTTGAACTATACAAAAGCTTACCTGAGGTATGGAAAATAAAAAGTGAAATTTATAAAAATACAAATTTAAAGCTAAAAGGATACGAAGTGTTGCTGGAAAAATATAAGGAAATAGACCTTAATGCAAACGGGAATAAAAAAAGTAAAAAAAAAGGCTGGAGTTTTTTATTTTTTTTTTTATTCCTCTTCCTCTTCAAGAATCTCATTTATAATTAACGCTGCCAAAATCATTTTCGCCATCCTGCGTCTGTTTGATTCGAGAATTTTAAAATACTGACGCTCGACAAGCCAGCGTTGCCGCTGGGCTTCACGAAAGTGTAACACATTTTTTTAAAAAACGTAACAAAAGCGAAAAAAATGTAACAAATTGAAAAAATGATTTAAATGCAAAGAATGCTCTTGAACTCAATTTTTTATTTTTAATAGGAACATAAGTTTTCTTCATCACAGTTTTTAAATTCAGTACAAAACTATAGGTACATTAAATAATAAGTTAATAAATTATTTTTTTGGAATGTGGAAACTGGAATACTTTGAAGAATGGATCTAACCATGTTTATACGCTGGATCGAGAGATCGAGTTTGAATTTGAAGTGCAAGATAGCAAGATTTCGACTAAACTGTAACTGAACGAGTTCGATCGAGTCGAATGAAGGTGATTTCAACTCAATTTAGGACGTAGGTGTACCACTGATCTCTATAATACACTGGATAGCGTATCCATACAAAATAGGTGACTCCATTTGAACAAATGTTATACTTGAAGCTGCCTTTTTTTTGTATAAATGTATAACATATTAACTACGACATTAGGCGCGTTCCTTTATCTACTGCAAAGTACTTCTGGCTGCAGTCAACTACTTCTACTCTGTGGTCAAAGTACTTCAAAGCACTTTAATAATGTATTAACGAAATGAATCCACGCAAGAAAGCGACACCATCAATAAAAAGATATTACTTAGTAAATTATTGTTGTTGATGTTTCTCTTATCTAAATTAAAGTACCTACAAACAACAAAAATTACATCAACTTTAAGATTAGATTTTTCTTTTGGCAAAATTATAATTATTATTCATCATCTACTGGGAAATATTAAAAAGTAATTTGCAAAGCCCAAAGGAACACACCTATTGTCCAAAGCTATACGCACAACAATGGAAAACCAATCATCATAGCGAACCAGTCTTTTCAACACCTGCACTTTCTTATCTTTGGATAAGCACTAATTCCTTAATGACATTGTAATTGTTTCCAAGAAACACGACTGTGGTGTTTGTTTTGAAAATATTATCAAGCTCAGCGCAGAGACCTTTGACCTTTTTGTGTTCTTCAACTAAGTTTTCCCGAAAAGCGTTTTCGTGTTTTTAAAATAATAAAACTTTCTATTTCATAGATAGCTTTATTTATTCTAAATACATTAAATAAATGCTGAAAATTCTCACCTTTCCATTTTGTTCTGTTTGCTCAGTAACAATTGGTGTGTTCAGAAAAATGAGACCTCTGTTCATGTAACAGAGATTGAGATCTCCGAGATCTCATTCTCCTGAACACGCCTAATTTGTGCGCCAGACGTCAAAATACTTTTTTTTTGTGCTCGGTAGATGCCAAATCTTGAAGCTGCCATCGATAGTGCCATCTTCAATTGGAGTCAAAAGAACTGTTATACTTTGTAGGGAATACACTATCCAGTGTATTATAGAGATCAGTGAGGTGTACAAATAGTTGGAAGTGTTGTTTAAGCGCACTTCACACTGATTAAAAAAAATGATAAAGTAAAATTTTAAAGAAAACAAAAATTTGGAGAAAAAAGTGTAACAAAAAGAAAAAAAAAGTAACATAGTAACAAATACAAAAAAATTAAGAAAAGTGTAACACTTTTGTTACACTTGTAACATTGTGGCAACGCTGTGACGACAACATCAGTATCAATGTAAACGCAAAGTTGTGCATACAGTTATTTTTGCCATCGAGCCATGTTGTCGAGCATGCTGGTCCATGTAAACCCCCCTAATGAAAAATTAATAAAAAACAGAAAGAAAAAACAAAAAAAAAGAAACTATTAATGGTCAAATTGGGAAGTTCCCCCGTACGTCATTGTGACAATGCGAAACAAACAACAACAAAAATTTCCTAGTTGGGGAGAAAACAATGCAATACAAACAAATATACTTTACATATACAACGATAAATCACAATGTGCACACAGTCGCGCCTTTGGAAAAGTGTTTGGCTGTGTAAGTATGTTTGTTTGTGTTGCATTGTTTTCTCCCTAACTAGAAATGTCAAATATAGTATAGTTATAGATATATTAGTTTTTGGAAAAGCCCAATCTACATATATTAGGTCTGTTTCTTTAGTGTTTGGGAAAAATTTTGGGCTCGAGCTTTTTGATGTTGTTGTTGTAATTTTTGACCAGAAATGAAAAGTAAGGAAACGCACTTCGGATATGTTTTTCTGTTTTGTTTCTGGGTAAACTTCACATTTGACAACAGGAAATATCAGTAATGTGACAAGCAAGAAAAGGCAGTAAGTAGGTTCAATTTTTTGGGTAGGTTCTTGCTGGAAGGGAAATGAAATAAATAAAAAAAAACGGTCAAAAGCTCTGGCATTTTCGTGCCAAACAAATGTAATGAAGCAAGTTTTGGGTAGATTTGGGAAACTACCGGATCCTGCGGGTGAGTAAAAAAACAGACCTACATATATTAAGAGTCAAATTCAAAATAAAATGAGCTATCAAATGAAATCAGCAAATTTGACAGTTTTGATAATATGCAATATTATTAAAACTTTTACAAAGCCCCTATACCCAAATTTTGATCCAAATCGGTGTTTAAGTTGAGAATAAAAAAATGCCGCGTTGGTATGTATTTAATTTTAATTTAGAGTTTATTTTTTTTGACAAATTTAATGTAGAATTTTTGTTCCAAATCTTTACAGCAATTATGCTATGTATATAAATAACCTTTTCTTAAAGGGTTGTATGGAAATATTTTAAGAGTTAAAAATTATTACCTCTGATAACCTTGAGTTCCAAAAATTCATACGTCAAGTTATACCTAGACAGACTAATTTTCTATCTTTGCAATGTCTGGTTTGATTTAAATCCCCAGTTTTTTTTTATGTTCTAGAATATTATTAAAAGCGATAAGATGAAACATGTATGGAATTACATATTTAATATAGATCAATTTCCTTCAAAGATGGCGAGAAAGACAGGATCCCGAAAACTATAATTTATATTTCTTATAGACTCCTAAATATAGAAACGAAAAATCACTTATGTATTTTGATTTTTGTTATTTTGTAAAAGAGAACTTACGAATTTATAATACATATACATACATAGATTTTTGTTCACCAACACATAAATAAGTTACTTTATTAGCAGCAAATTAAAATAATTAATTACCTGTCTGATTTGCAAACAGTGCTTTATACATTATTTCCCTTACTCATTCCTTATGTAAAACGAAACCTTCAATTAAAATTCTCGTGCATACATCAATATTTTGACTTATCAAAGTTATAATTAGTTTTAATATACGTACATGTGTGCATTATACATGCATAGACTGTTCAATTTCAAAGTCGACAAATTTAAATGCTAATTAATTCCACCCTTGCAATCATGGCTTATGACAATAATAATTAATATAGAATGTCTTAGAACCGTTTTATATAAAACGAAAATTCATAATATCACAGGTCAATAGTTGTAAGTCGATCCGTATATTTAGTAATTATATTTTAACAATGGAAATCGGGAGACAAATATTCTATCGACAAACTAAATGTCTATGTGCTATGGGACATTCATTGGTCCATCAAGTGAAAGAATCAAAATGGCAACAAATTCCTCAATTTCTGTCATTATTTTTAGTAGTGTCAGCTCAATATCCTATGATTAACTATGCAATTTATAACCGGGATGATCTGCAACTAGTAACAGGTTGTATGAGCATTGCTTTTACCAACATGTTATCATCAATCAAAGTTTTAACTTTTCTTGTTAATAAAATTATGTTTGTGGAAATTATGAATGAATTGAAACAAATGTGGCAGAATAGTGAGAATATAGAAATTCAGCTTGAGATATTGGAAAATTTAATAATAAAATGTTGTAATTAAATATAGGTGATGAATTTGCTTCAAACTACATTAAACAATCTAACAAAATGACGGATCGTGCAGTTAATTTCTATTTTTACTCAGTTTTATTCACCGGAAGTTATTTTATGGTAGTTCCTTTGGCAAAAATTGCTTGGGCAAAAATGTTTCTCTTGCCAATTGTCAGAGAACTACCAATGCCAATGAGGTAATAATTCAAATATTTCCTATAGGTAACCATTAGTAAGATAAGTTTAATGTACATTTAGATTTAGATTAGCTGACTTCAAATTTTATATTTATATTTTTACAATTTGCTGTCAAAGACATTTAAAAAAAAAAAACAGTTTTGGGAAACTTGGTGAAAACTTAAGTTATCAAAATAGGCATATTAATCCAGAATACCATCATTGTGTAAAAACTGTCAGAACAGAAAAGTAATGTGTTCCATAGGGTTGACAGTGTTGCTTGTCCTGCTGTGAAATTTAAAATTCAAAATCTTTTTAATTATAATTCGTTTTCAATGGTTTTCAAATTGAATTTTGAATCAACTTGCACTTTCTTTATATTGTTTTATGATTTACTACACTTTAAAGATATTCTTTACTTTTCTGCACAACTTAATGGAACACAAAGTGACAAAGTAGAACAGTTTAGGGTAAGGTTTTACTCACTGATCTTTATAATGCACTGGATAGCCTATAGTGTATAACAGTTTTTGTGAGGCAATTTTAAGATTTTTTGATGGGGTACCGGCCACCACCTCGTATCTCGCTCTATATACAAACGAAAAAAAGAGATAGATGATATTTGCCGTAATTAAGCAATTATTTGTCAGCAAGCATTGCGGCGGCGGCGGCCGCGGCGGTGAATATTGAAACAGATAAAAGACGGAAAGCAAGAAAAAGATTATCTTCAAAAATAAAATTTCAGGAAAGAAGAAAAAGTAGCAGGAAATTATATACGAAAAATTATAAAAATAGCTGTTATACTGTTTAATGAGGGTACAAGCCACGACTATAACAGTTCTTCGATTTGCCTACAAAATTTGATATGAATACACTATCCAGTGTATATATTCATATAGATCAGTGGTTTTACTAATGAAACAAACAGTCCTGTACTTATATGATATTATCTGTGTAGAACAGGTTCATTAAACACACCTTATGCCTGTTTGGTAACTTGAGGAAGTACGAAATTTTTGAAAGGCCCAAACCAACGAGAAACATACAGATAGGGCGGTGATGAAATGCAGTAAAGCAGCTGTTGAATTTTGTACGCCGCCGCTCCGCCACCAGTTTGGGACAGCCTCGAAAAAAAAAAAAAAAATGGGGCAAAAAAACAGCCTGATGTTAAAATAAATAGTTACTTATTTTTATTGACGACATAGTAACCAGAATTAAGTTTTGTCAATGCTTAATATATGCCGATGATCTAAAACTGTTTCTCAATATAAATAATCATAATGATTGCCTTAATGTACAGCATGACTTAAGCATCCTGTCCAACTGGTGTGATGAAAACTGCTTAAAACTAAATATAAAAAAATGCAATGTCCTAACATTTTCTAGAAGTTTCTCGCCTTATATCTATGATTATAACCTTAACGGTTGTAAATTAAATAGAGTAAATCAGTTTAAAGATCTTGGTTTCATTTTTGACAACAAATTGACATATAATGCACACATCGATTATATAATTGCAAAAGCTAATTCATTATTTGGTTTTATAAAAAGAAACAGTAAGGACTTCACGGATCCTCACACTCTTGTTTCTCTTTTTGTTGCTTTGATCCATTCTTGAATATGCCGACATAATTTGGAATCCTATCTACTTATCTATTATTATTATTATTGCTTTTTTTTATTTTGGTTCTTCTTATTTTTCTACTTATTTTTTTTTTTTTTTATTTTTAATACGTTTCTTTTTATTTTTAAAATTGTAATTAGTCTGTTAAGCTATGCTTGTAGATGAATAAATAAATAAATAAATAAATATTATAAGCATTATACTACTTAACAATTTTCAAACTTTAAAACTCTATAAACTAAAATGTTCTTAGCTTTAAACATTTATAAGTTAGTATCATACTAAAACTATTTTCTGAATTACTCCGAACACGCCTAAATGTCACTAAGTTCATGCAAAAAAATAAGCAACCGCATACTATTTTCACAATTGTGATAGTCAAAATGAAATTTGGAGTAATGTAAGATTCGGAAAAGATAAAATTTTTCGCCAATATTACTTAAACATGTTAATAAATTACAGAGCTGCGATTTTTGAATTCTAATAATTTTATTATAGAATCAAGAATACATTTATTTATGTGTCACAAATGGAGTTACCTGGGGGGTCATTCCGTAATTTTCTAAACGATAATCGTTAAAACGATAATCGTCGACGAGATCGTCCATGATTTGCTTCACATAACTCGACCACTATCGTCTCGTTTAACGTTCGCAGTTTGAGAGCGTTTGGTGAATTTTAAAAGTCAAATTGGCTGTCATAATTGCCATTAAAATGTAATTTAGTGTTTGTTGTTTTGTGTTAGGTGCCGATTGAAACTATAGGGAAATCATTTTGATATCCAAGTTGTTTTTAAATTTTTTACAAATTAATATATGTAAATGTAAATACGTCTTAATAGGGCAGTCATGCAATCTCAAATTGCGATTTTAACTTCGTTTATGAATGAAAATCCTGATTTGGCCAGGGTAGGGGATATGAGCGGAAGGGATAAGGGAATTGATTTATCTCTCAATTGTCGCCGCATGCGCATAAGTTATATTTTTTTCATTTTCATTTTCTACAATAAGAAAATTGATTCGCCGAAACAGTTTAAATTTAATTTGTAAATGCAACAATAATAACACATGATGATAAATTACAGTGGCAACTCCATCATTCAACTACAGTCACCTACAGAGTACAAAATTAATGCAAGACGATACCAATTTAGGTATCGTCGAAACTCTATCGTTTTGACGATAGCGTTTCGACGATTATCGACTTACGTGAAGCCAATAAAGGCAACACTATCGCTCAAACGATATCGTCTGACGATAATCGAGTTACGGAATGACCCCCCTGTATTTCCAAAATGAAAAAGTTTTAATTCAAATAATTTAATTCTGTAGATTTTTCTTCAATGCCGAACATTCACCAGGCTATGAATATGCATTTCTTTACACTGGATGTGTAACTGCTATAGTTATATCATATGTAGTTGCTATTGATGGCCTCTTCATAGCATTTGCCATTCATTTGCGTTCACATTTTCGACTGTTACAACATTACATCGAAAACAATTCATTTAGTACGAATGAAGCTGCAATAAATTCGGATATTTGTTTTTATATCAAATATCATTCAAAGCTTCTAAATCTTGCAGAAAAAGTGTGTCAAACTTTTAAGCCAGTTATTTTCGTACAATTTCTGATAACATCGCTGCAAGTTTGCGTTTTAGTTTACCAGTTGGTAACGGTAAGTTTTCTTTTCAAATATTCCCAATGAAGTATATTTAATTGTTATATATCAATCTGGTTTAAGAATATGGATAATGCAATGATATTAGTGGTTTATGTCACTTTTTTAGTATCAATTTTAATTCAGCTGCTAATTTATTGCTATGGTGGAGAAATGTTGAAAACAGAAGTAAGTTTAAGTATTTTCATTCAAATAAGAATACTGCATTTTATTTTTATTTTTAGAGTTCAATGGTTGGAATATCTGTTCAAATATGTAGGTACTATAATCTACCACCGAAGCATCGCAAAATGCTAGGCGTTGTTCTAATGCGTTCTCAAAAGGAAGTGATAGTCAAAGCCGGATTTTATGTAGCATCGTTGGAAAATTTTATGACGGTATATTTTTATTTGGAATGATCAACTTAATTATAATGAGGCTCTCTTATCTCGAAGCGGTCAACACTGGAAATGTTTTGGAGGCATTAATTGGCAGCATGCAATTGTTGTACCAGTTTGAGAGAGCCTTTTGTTTGATAGATTTTTGTTTGAATGTTATTGTTAATAACTTTTTTTTAGATTCTTAAAGCGGCAATGTCTTACATAACACTGATTCAATCAATGGAGCAGATGTAGAATGTATTTTTGAACTGATTTATTATTTTTTTCTTACAGATTAGGTTATAATATGTTTAACGTAAAAACTACTGTACCTTAGTTATAGATAACATAGTGGCATAGTGCGGGCACCATTTTACAAAATAAATTTCCCTGACATTCTCTGGCATAATTTTTTTAGAAAAAATTTACAAAAAAATATATGTATATGTATCTATATTTGGTATTGACGGTAGGTATATACAAATTTTACATTATATTTCTTTAATTATATATTGTATTTGTAATTTTGATTACGATTTCAAAATTCCTGTCTCTTAACTTTATAATGGTTTCGAAAAAGGATTACCTAAGTTTTAATTATATTTCAGTTTTGATATATAAGCATATTTTTTATTATATTTTATTAATTAATAGAAAATAAAAAATAAAATAATGTATGCCAATTAGCAAAACTATTTCTTAAGAGAAAAATGTAGAATTAACAAGTGAGTTTTGTTTATATAATTAGTGCTTTTTGAAAAAAAAAAAATACACTTTAGCTTCAGAGTTTAATGCATAATACAAAATATTTTGTTTTTATTTTAATAAAGTCGATATTGTTAGGTAAGTTTGTTTTTTATGAACATATAATTTTCTAAGGTTGTGATCCTTGAAAATGTTGATTGAGATTTATCATTGACGCTAATTACACTAGTCTTTTTTCGGTCGTTTTGTCTTGTTGAGTGTGGTGAGGGGTGTAGAATTTTAGAGGAAATGAAGTAACAAAAGCAGAAATTAAAATTTTTAAGATTTTTTTCTGGCTGAACATTGAAGTTTATGGATTGACAATAGGTTAGAGATGAGCGATGGCCAGTAAGTTGTCAGCAAAAACCGTGGTTGAGGGAAAAATCATTAAATACATCAACTACAGAAAATTACAGATATGCAAATAAAATATATATTTATAACTTTATTATATTTGGCGGTTCTAGTTGGGGAGAAAAGAATGCAATACAAACAAATATACTTACGCATACAAACACTTTTCCAAAGGCGCGACTAGTATGCACATTGTGATTTATCGTTGTTTATATAAGTATATTTGTTTGTATTGCATTGTTTTCTCCCTAACTAGGGCTAATTTTTTTTTGTTGCTTGTTTCATATTGTCACATTAACGTATAGCGGTATAGGGGAACTTCCCAATCTAAGATTTTTTTCTTCCGAATTTTGACAGCAAAACTGAGAAATTTTGCTGAAGAATCCTGTTCATGTAACTGAGATTACTGAGATCACCAAGATCTCATTTTCCTGAACACTCCTAATGTAAAAGTACATTTTTTGCGCTTTTTTGACTAGAAGGATTTTAAGGAAATCGATTATTTCATGGGAAAGGAATATGAATACTTTTCTACTAACAAAGGGGTTTTGGGGGGCTCAACAAAGGGAGTGGGTAAGAACTAGTTACAAATAAAGTATTCCAAATTATTGTAATATCTACTTTCCATTCTCTTTTCTGATGTAGGTACACATTTTATAAAAAGAAATCGAATTCTCTTTGTGTACAATTTTCTTTTTTTAAATTAAGAATTAATTTACATGATCATTTAAGATTTAACCCCGATAAAATATTTTACATGTTCTATGGGGCAAGTATTTTAAACATTGAGAAGTTTAAAAAAGTAGTTTTACCATAACGTCTGTTGATTTCTACATCTGTGCACTATACGGTCCATCAAAGTGCAAATTCTGTAATTCTCAAATTGATAACATTGGTCGAGAAACGTTCGAAAATAAATTAAAACTCATGACTTGTTTCAATTTTCATCATTTCTCGATTAATTTTATCGATTTGAATTACAGAACGTAAGCATAGAGCATTTTAATGCAATTTCTTAGAGGAGAAAATCGATTAAATGAGTCCTTAATCTGAAATTTTAATCATCAGAACTAGAGTCAGAACCTTTACTACAGATTTAACCTATGTACTATGAACGAACGGCCCTAAATCAAAAACACGTTTTGATGTAAATTTACATATTATAACGTATTTGGCTATCAAAATAGAAAAGAAAGAAATGCATCGATTTTGAAAAACATCGATGTTTCAGGTTCGATAAATTTTCTCACCGATTTTAACATCGAAAAATTTAATCGCCCATTCCTAAAATCAGAGCATTGTGCGAAGAATTTATAAACTTTTAATCGAGCTGTAAAACAATTTTTCACACTTAAATATGGATAAGATTAAAAAACATTTTTAATTATTACTTCTGTTTATTTTTCAATAAATTCACCGCAAAATTTCTGAACATCAAAATACGAAAAAGTCTTCACGAACGGAAAAAAGAACCATGTAATCACGACGATACGTGCCTGTCAAAAAGACCGAAAGACGAAACGAACGAAAAAACGAATCGTGTAATCAGCGTCTAAGCTTGGTACGCTGCTGATGCGAAACGAAATAAAACGAAACGTTGGTCTTCAACAGGACAGCGAACTGCTTACAAAAACGACAACGAAAAATTACCGAGTGTATTGCAAAAACCAAATACAAAAACACAACGCATGAAAAACAGAGTGGCACGCTGATATGAAAGAAACAACATATATTTAAAAACACGAATACAACTCAAACGTCATTTTTCCGGACACAATAAATGGTCAGGACAGTTAATTCTGCTCGAAAAAAAGCGGATACTTCTCCAAATAATCGCTACAATAATCAATTTCACTCATAGAACTGCGTAGCGTACTGCAAAACGGAAACCAGAACGAAATTTTTCGTTTCGCATCAGCAGCATACTATTAGGCTTATTGTGGATAGCAAAAGCATGCCAAATGACATTCTTTTTAGCTGTTATTTGTTTGCGAAATTTTGTAAATTTGCTATAGCGTTCCACAGAGAAGTGCTTCACGATCTTCTATTTGACTATTTTGACGTCAAAGTAGTTTCACGTTTTGCTTATGTACCCCGAAAACGATGAATATTTTTAGATAAACGGTTCTCGGCCCCAAGTACTTGTACGCAAATCATATCTTTAGGAATTTATCTGACACTATGTTGTTCTTTTTCACCAGCAATACATGAAATGATTGCATACATCATTTGACTTAACCTTTTTACTTCTCAAAAAATGGCAATTTTTTATAATTTCTACAAATTTTAGTCCCAAATACTTTCAAACTTCACATTAAAAAAAAATTAATTGATCTAAATAGAACAAAACTTTTGTAAGGAAGTAAGCCTATAGTGATTAACTTTCAAATTACAACAATTATGTACAACCATTCATATAATTACATATTGTGTACCTGTCTGATTTTCAAATAGTATCAATTGTATCAATATTTTGATATTTTTGTTATTCACAAGTAATAATTAATATCTAATAATGTATGTAGACTGTTTCAGTTCAGTTTAATTCAAATACTAGTTAGTTCCAACCTTGCTTATGACAATTATAATAATGACTAATTATTATAAAAACTGTTTTAGATATATGTATGTATTTATATAAAGAACTTTCCTGATATCGCAGCTCAATAGTTAAGAGTCCTTCCGTATAGTCGTTATAAATCATTACATAATGGAAATCGGGAAACACATATTTTATAGACAATACAAATGTCTAAGAGCTATGGGACATTCATTAGATTACCAAATGAAAGAATCTAAATGGCAAAGATTTTCGCAATTTTTCTTGTTATTTTTTGTGGTGTCAGCTCAATATCCCATGATTAATTATGCAATTTATCATAGGAATGATTTTCAACTACTCACCCGTTGCATGAGTATTTCTTTAATCAATATGTCATCATCAGTTAAAGTTTTAGCATATTTTATTAATAAAATCATATTTTTGGAAATTATGAATGAATTGAAAACAATGTGGCAGAACAGTGAGAAAAGTTTTAGTTTAAATTTTTTCGAAAATCTAATAATAAAATTTTCTAATTAATACGTAGGTGATGAATATGCTTCAAATTACATAAAAATATCAAATACAATGGTGGATCGTGCAGTTAATTTCTATTTTTACTCAGTTTTTTTCACCGCAAATTATTTCCTGGTACTTCCTTTGGCAAAAATTGTTTGGGCAAAAATTTTTGATTTGCCAATTGTCAGAGAACTGCCAATGCCAATGAGGTAAGAATTCAAATACAGTGTAGTTTGTCATCATATGGATGAGTTCAATGTGCATTTGTGTTAAGATCTTCAATACCTATATACATACATACATATAGTTAGTTTGATCTGTGATCGAGCAGCTATTACAGAAAAATGACTTGGCAACTGGGTTGATTACTTATACAGAAAATTGACTTGGCAACTGGGTTGATCATAGATTTTTAACTGTTATTCCGTATAGATCAAAAATTAAGTATCTACCACATTTCTATCACAAAACTGACAAAACAATTTGCAAAATGGTAAAACTATTCTTAAACTTTCCATAACCAATTTTATTTTTTGTATATGAACTCTGACAAAAATTTGGACTTAAATTTTTAGAAATTGGCAGTTTTATAAAGTATAATGTTTGGATGCTTGGAAATTTAACAAATTTTAAGAAACTGAGTTTTTTCAATGGGAATTGGCCGCAATCTGTATCTGTTACAATATTGGCTGCACCAACTCTTCGGATAAAATAATATAGCGCGTTCCTTTTCTAATTACATACAATGATTAACTGTTATTGATGTATCAAAGAAATATTCAAGTATAGTATTGTTTAGATTTATATTTATGGGTACAAAAAACTGTTCGCCCTTTAAAAATGCACGAAATTTGAAATTGGATTCATATTAACTTTCTTTAATTATTTCCGCATTGACTATAGGCGTTTTTCTTTTTTATTTCAGAGCTGAGCATTGAGAAGAGTCTTAGCGAACAGAGTAAAGTGAGCAGAGTATGTTCAAAGCTCCCTGATTTTATTATGAAACAACTTGTCATGATTAGAAATGTCATATACTATTAGTTTGTTCCTAAATTATTTTAGCTTCTGCACTAAAGCAACAAGCCTCTTCCGTCATTTTTATTATGTTGGCTATTTTTTTTTTTTAATTTCCCTCCTTTCAAATGTCAATTCGGTTGTGTTCAGTATTTTACTCCGTTAATGAAGTTTTTCTAGTTTATACTTCTTAAATTGATTATTTATGTTTCTTATCTACATATGTTTAAATAAATGTGATCTTAGCTCGTTTACTCTGCTACTTTATTGTAAGCTCACAAAGCGCGCTCTGAACATGCTCAGAACTAAAAAAGAAACAAAAATTTGAAGCTGTCAACGATCAGAGCTAAAAAATAAACACAATTATTTTTTTGACAGCTCGAGCTCTGCTCTGAAATTAAAAGAAAAACGCCTTAAATTGACTAGTATACCTACTTTTATGTCATACAAACTTTCACTTTTATCAGAAAATGATTAACACGAATTAACTTTTTGGCAGATTTTTCTTCGATTCAAAACAATCACCAGGCTATGAATTTACATGTATTTTCACTGGTTTTTCAGCTATTGTAGTTATATCATATATGGTTGCTATTGATGGCCTCTTCATAGCATTTGCTTTTCATTTGCGTTCGCATTTTCGACTATTACAACACAATATCGAAAAAAATTCATTTATTAAAAATAATGAAGCTGCAATAAATTCGGATATTTGTTTTTATATCAAATATCATTCAAAGCTTTTAAATCTTGCAAATAAAGTGTGTAAAACTTTTAAGCCAGTTATTTTCATCCAATTTCTAATAACATCCCTGCAACTTTGCGTTTTAATTTACCAGTTGGCAACGGTAAGTTTTCTTTTCAAATTAATATCTTCGAAAAGTATTTACAAAATGATAAATTATTTATTATGCATCTCGTTTAAGAATATGGATAATATAATGATATTAGTGGTTTATGTGACTTTTCTTGTATCAATTTTAATTCAGCTACTTATTTATTGCTATGGGGGAGAAATTTTGAAAACCGAAGTAAGTCCATAACTATTATAAAAACATTTTAATCGTTCCATTTAAATAATGGCACATATTGTTTTATTTTTTTTTTAGAGTTCAATGGTTGGAACTTCTGTACAAATATCTAAGTACTATAATCTGGTACCAAAGCATCGTAAAATGCTTTGTCTAGTTCTAATGCGTTCTCAGAAGGAACTCTTAGTTAAAGCTGGATTTTATGTAGCATCGTTGGAAAATTTCTTAATGGTAACTATAATTATTGTATATTTTAAATTTTCAACTAATAATGAGACACTCTCAAACTGAAACGATAAAAGCGCAAATGTTCAGAAAAACTTATTTATATAATTTTGGGTGTGTTTATGTTGGTGCTGTCTTTAACGATTGAAGCAATTTGAGAAGAGCTTAGAACTATTTCAATGAAAACAATGTTAAGATTTATCAGCTTTGCTCAAATCGCTGCTCGAATCGAATAAATTTACCCTTAAACACAAGGGTTTTCTTTGGCTCGGACTCGGACAAAAAATCTATGAATTATACAAAATTTCTAAGTACGTAAATTGTCGTATTGGTTTGAGAGAGGTTTTTGTTTATCGTTTTCTGTTTAAAGGTAATATTTTTTTTTAGATAGTAAAAGCGGCAATGTCGTACATAACACTGATTCAATCAATAGAGAAGATGTAGTAGAACGCAGTTTTTCTAGAATTAATAAAATCTTCAAGAAATAACAGAAACATTTTATGACTTAACATATGTATACCTTTCTTTAAATCGCACTAAAAAAATTATTT
This sequence comes from Epistrophe eligans, assembly GCA_951394125.1. Taxonomy (NCBI): domain Eukaryota; kingdom Metazoa; phylum Arthropoda; class Insecta; order Diptera; family Syrphidae; genus Epistrophe; species Epistrophe eligans. The sequence goes on from OX596028.1 coordinate 30,469,112, forward strand.
TGTATTTATAATACAATTTATAAATATAAGAATAAAGACATTTTTCTTGCTTATTTCCAAATAATTATAAGGATTTTTGAGTATATTGTTTTAAAATGGTGTGAGTACATGAATATTTACTTAATGCCTTCCTTCAATGGAAACTTAAGTCCATTGTTTTTTTTTATTTTATTTATAGTTTTATTAGTTATAGTTTTTTTTCCGAAAAGAATTTTAAAATATTTTAATTTGGAAAGTTATTGTGTTTAGATATAGAGGAACATAATATTTGGATTAATTTTACGCAAGTAAAAAACCAACTGAACTTAATACTGACCAATATTGACCAGTACTGATCTATAGTGACCGCTACTCACCACAATCAAATATTTTAAGAAGGGCAATATTGAAAAAGCTCCAAATTATGAGAGAAATTTGTTATTTAATGATTATGTACTAAATAAAATTATCACAACAAGAATCACAATTGGATGATTTATTATACTTCCTTTTGAAAGATGAACAACTCAACCTACCTCATTTTCGAAAATAGCAAAGAACGAGTTCATTCTTTATGTATAAAGATGCCGGAAACCCAACAAGGTCTGTCTTCAGATATTAAGGATTTCACACCAGAAATACTCTTAGGAATCATGAGTAAAAAAGATAAATAAAACTTAAGGGCCAAGACGGATTATTTTCATTGGTTCTCAATTTGATTCTGAGACTCAATTAGCTACACATACCTATATTGATTTAAAATACATTTTTGTCTATTTTTTTTTTAAATGTTTACTTTTTATTGGCAATTGTTACATAGAATTTATTATTGTTTTATTTTGTTTTAATTTATTATACCTCTATGTATATTTTTATATAAAAAAGAGCTTTTAAAATGGTATAGAACTTTCGTTTCTTTTTTTTGTTATTTTTATTTACAACTATATTCCTTTTTGTCGTATTCATATAATTGTTTTATTTATTGTATTGTATGTATTGATGTAATGTAAGATTTAATGTTTCTGCATTGACTTTAATTCATATTTTAATCTATTTTCTGTATTTAATAAAATTTACGATTTTTAAATTTATGGATTTTATTCATAATATCGATAATAATATAATTAATTAATTATTTTATTCTATGTGCAAAATTAAATTCATTACGTTGACAAAAGGGATTTGGTTAGATACATTATACAGGTATTGAAGTTTTGTTTATTTATTTTACTTTATTTATGTGTATTATGTTTTTAAATAACTTGTAATGAGTAATGCAATTTTATTAATTAAAGACACATCGGATTTGGAAAAGGCTAGACTAATTTTATTATTATTTTTTTTTTTTTTACAAAATTTACGAACTAAATTTTGTTTTTGATTATATATTAATTTTGTTACATCTACGTATTTTTAACTATGATATAATGGTCGAATTACGCGTTTATTTTTATTTTTGAAAACCAATAGCTTAAGTAGATTACAAAATTTCTTTTTTTTAAAGGTTAGATAAAAAAAATATGAATATAAAAATTGAAAATTGTTATTTTTGTTTTAAATGTAGAAAGCAATTTAATTAATAAATGAATAACAAATAATTATGAACTTTTTTCTTTGAATTCGAGGTGAACTATGATTATTTCTTTAAGAAGTCATTTACTTTCGATTCCCATTCAACCAATAAAATTATTATTTTTTATCTTTCTTGAATTTCACTTTCCATTCAACTGACTCTCGTCTAATATGATGTTGTTTTCGTTTGTTCGGACTTTATTCTGTTGACGGTTTTTTTAATAATACAAACTCTATAGATATAGGTAGTACTGAAATACATCAGCCAAGTAGAAGTCTTAGCACTATTTTAATTGGACTTGTTGAATTATTGATTCCAATTCCAATTTAACGATTAGGAATTCTAGTCTTGTTGGATATAGTTCACAATAGATATTCGTCATGAAATCTATGTGAAATGAACTGAACTTAAAAAAAATTGCGTATTGACAAGGTTCTCACTAGCCAACTGATGAGTCCAAGTGAGATCGCCGGGACGAAACGCCAAAATTTTCGTGGACTAAAGGCCGTTAAGCTATTTTGAATCAATTTATTCTGAAATATAATTTTTTCGTGTCAGAAGGACTATGATTTCAGATTGATTTTTCTTATATTAGCGATATTTCATGTCCGTGCAGTTGGTATCTGTCAAACTGATGGCTGTCAATTTAACTGGTGTATATTTGAAGTGGTGTTTCTAAAAAGAAGAGTATAAGGGCCAGACTTATTCAGTTGAGTTTGCAGTATGAAATTGGACCTCAATCTACTTGGACTTTGTCAAACAATCCGCGAATGAGCTAAAATTTTAAATATATGGACATATGGATAGGTACAATATAAAAATACAATTTTTTAACTTGAAATTATATAAGAAGAAATAAGCAAATGAATGCTTAAATCTAACAAAGTCTCAATGCTATACTTAAGTCCAGAAAGCTAACCATAACATCTAAGCTACTGATTTACATATTTCTTTATCTATCAGCAATAGAATAACCTTATTGAACTCATCAATATAATATCATCTCCGGTAGATCGACTTTTGGAAGGTAGTCAGGATTGTAACCCGATTGATTTAATAAATAATTTAAAATTTTAAAATTTTACAATTTAATATTTTATAAAAACATAATTACATTATTGGGCGAGGAAGTTTGTTACATGTACATACATTGTTTGATGAAGTATCTACTGCATACTACTTTAATATTTTAAACAGAAACCACATCAGGCAATGTAAACATTAAGTAACTTCACGACACTTTTAAATAAAAAAAAAAAATACTAGATTAAGCACAGCACTAAAAGAAGTCTTGTAATAGCTTTAACTTCAGCATACTTCAAAGTCTTAAATCAAGAAAAAGTAATTATTTTGGATTTCATTGGCGCAAAATTTTAAACAACCTATTGTTAAGGGCTTAGCATATTACTAGTTAGCAATTTGCTAAATATTTTAGTTATTTACTAGCTCTTCGGAAATTTTAATCCTTTTTTTCGTTTTACTAACTAGTAAAATACTATTTCCCTTTTATTAAAAATGGTGCATCTAAACACGTCCAAACAATGACAGTTCGTGAAAGAAAAACAAAGTAAACATACCTAAACCTAGGGAACAGACCTAATAATTTGATTTACCATTGGCCAGATACACTCCAAAACCTTTTTCAATTTTCTTAATTTTTGCCATCATGAAGAAAAATTTAAATCATTTTGGAGTGTACCTGACCAACCATAAACCGTACAGGGATGGTTGATACCTCCATTAGCTTCGGTAACACTTGATGTCTTCCGAAAACATTTTATTTTATTTTATTTACTTTGAAAAACAATTAGCACACGAATCATTAAAAAACACAATTTAACTCTTTGCCAACAATTTTTTTTTCGAAGAAAATGACAGATTTCATAGGGATTTAGCAAGTTACTAAAAGTTAAAGTAGCCATTTTGCGATTTTAACTTTAGTAAAATGTTAAGAGATAGTAAGTTGCTAAAATCGTTTAAAATTTGCTAAATCTTCTTTTTAACTTAGCAACTTACTAAAATGGCTTTAACATTTTACTAAATCGTTTAAAATTTTGCGCCATTATCATTATTTAAGCTGACGGAGATGAATAAATTTACAAATTTTACATTTAACTATACCATCTTTGGGACAAAACATTTAAAAGATACTTTATAACCAGCTAAACTCAACTTTGAAATACCAGCAGAGAGTTCGGTTTTCTATATTTTTTATTAATCAAATAGAAAATTTAAAAAAATTATTGTTTAGAAAAAAATGTCGTGACAAAAATTGCAATGGTTTGCAAGTTATTCTTTTCCACAAAAACGGAAACAAATTGTTGCAAAGAGTTGTGAACAACTCAAGGCAACGATAAAAATTGTAATAAAACTGAATGCTTTATATAATATTTTTTGTTTGAATTTGAATCAACTTGAAATATTTTCTTTAATATTTAGATTTTTGTGTCGCATTTTTATTTATTTCTCCTATCAAGATTAATATTCTTTCACATAACCATGCATTTTGTTTTATAAAACTACAAAATAATACGCGTGTAAAAATTTTAGAATACAAAATTAATTATTTTTATAACACATTTAAAAATATTCTAAAGTTATTTGAAAAAAAGGTGGATTTTTTTTTTCTTTTAAAATAATGGTTTAAAGCTTTTTTTTTAAATTCAGAAATCATTTCAATTCTATAATAGCTTTAATTCCTAAAAAAAGAGCACTGTCACAACATCGTAATACCGATTTAACAATATCTTAACAAATACATACGAATTACAAATTTTCTTTTAATTAAAATTATTATTCATTTTAAGGAATACTTTCCATGTTTTTTTTTTTTATTTTATTTTTAATTTCTTTGTTTCCATTTAACCCTCTTCTCCATTACTAAAGGCTGATTTTCAGTCTATGTAATATAAATATATAACGATTCCTTCGTTTTTGTTATTGTTAACACTTTAAATGATATTAATGTATTTTTTTTAAATATTTATTTTAAATGTAAACATACAGGAAGTTATTTATGAAAATTTTGGTATAGTTGAGAGGAAAATATATTTTGTATCTTATTTCAACAGTAAATTTATGCATAATTACATTATTTAAAAGTCTTTATAAAATAATTTATTTCGATTGTAATTTAAATAGTACCTATAGTTTTAAACAAAATTTAAAAACAAAAGAAACATAAAAACGACATCGAATATTGTGTAAGAAGTTTTTTTTTTTTTTTTTAATAAATATTTTCAAACTTCTTTTTGTTTAACAATAGGTACATTTTTGTAGTACTTTCATGAGCATTTGATATTAATAATACATGGTATTCATGTAAATGTTTCAGAATTATAAAATATTTTGTAAATACAAATTTTAAAATTTTTCTTTTTTAAATTTTTGATAAAATAATCTATTAAAATATTAAATTTTATTTTGTTGTTATCAAACAAGAATATTTCAATTAAGAGATATAGTTTAAGAAAAACTTAAATTTTTATCAAAAAATATACAAACATGGATATACATATATGTAATACTTTTATATTTCTTTTAATTTTATTTAAATATAATTAACCTATTAAAGAAAAGTTACTTTTTAATTTATTTAAATTTATTTTAAAAACATTTGTGCGCTTTGTTTTGTTTTCAAAAAATGTTGATACTTAGGTACAATGTTGCAACATGAATTTCTTTTAAAAGCTATTCATATACTTTCCATTCATTCAATTTTTGTTTTTTTATTAATTTTATTCTTTTTTCTTTTAGCAAATTGGAATAATTTATTTATTATTATTTTTTATCATTATGTCTATCATATCACTTGTAAACAAATCAGAGGTACCATCATTCGTATAAAAAGGTATAGTCTTATAAGATATACACATAAACATTAATATGAATTTTTTTCTTTAATATTTCATTATATTTTATTAATTATAATAATACACAATAATTGTTTTATGTCTTTGCTTTAACTTCAAAAACATTCACATATATTTTTTTTTTGTTTTTGTTACTTCAAAATAATATGCAGTAAAAAATTAATTTAACTATAAGATATTATTATACTTTTATTAAAAATTATGTAAAAATTATTTTGTTTAGTTTTAAGTTGTATTTAAAGTTAAAAATACAGTTACAATTTATACATACTCTATATATAGAATCAATGCCAAAGTACATTGAAAATTTTTGTTCGTCCAAAAATCAGCACAAATAATTGCTGAATATAAGTCAGTAGCTTATATTTTTCCAAATTGTTTCAAAAATAACATTTAATGGTGCAGGTTATTAATTATGATACTTGTGACATTATACAAAACTCGTAGGAAAATTAAAAAACAACAAGAAACATTTTATGTAAAACATTTATTATTTTTTTTTAAATAACAATATACCTAAATTATTATGGTCAACTAAAAACAGTTTAAATGCAAAAAGCTATCTTATTCTTTCGAAATACTTTTATACTTATTTCCTTGAATCTTTGATCACCATATAGCGCCCCACAGTTATAACTGATATCAAAGTTATCAGAAAGCAACAAAATGGCATAACAATATTTTTTCCAAATAGCTTTTTACGGCCTTTAGTCCACAAAAATTTAATATTTTTTGTTGCTCACCAACAACCCAAACAGAATGAAAGAAACCATTGCAGAAAAAAATATATCATGTTCCACATATATCTTCCAAGAAAGTAGTGGTATATGCAATTGGGCTTTTCTAGAAACTACCTTTGTCTTTCTAATCGGCAATTCTAGCTGGAGAGTAAACAATGCAATTAAACAAATATAATAAGGATATTCAAGTTTCTGAGTTCTGACACACGTTTCATGAACGCTTCTTTTAAGATCTTGCGTAAATTCTGTGATAAACCAATCGCCATAATGTCATAATACCAATAAAAAAAGTATAACATGTCTACCATCATTTTCATTTACGATGTTTACGACACAAATTCTTGTAGGAAAGTTTACGATTTGTTGGAAAATATATCTTATACAAATTTGTACAGTTCGTTTATGATATCGTAAACTTTCCTCAAAAGTAAAATTTTGGAGCAGATTTGTTAAAAAGTGAAGTAAATCGAAAATTTCCGGAGTAGATTTAAAACCTAAAGACAAACTCAAGTTTTCAATATTCGATTCACAACAAAATAGCTATTAGGATTTAAACACATATGTATGTAGGTTCACAGTTGGTTAGAAAATTAAATAACACATTACTGCCATTCTCTTCGATTTGATTCGGCTAGAGAATTTTTGAATTTTTCTGTGCGGAAAAAAGGAGTAGATTTTAAAAAAGCGGAGTGGTAGAGTAGATTTATTTTCTTTCTTAAAATTTGAGTAAATTTACTCCTATTGGAGTAAGGTTCTATCTAACGCTGACCCTCTTAATAACATATGCAACAACAATTTTGTTGGCACAGAGGATTGAGACATAAGATTTTGATTTTTCTCATTAAATCCCAGGGGTGGCGTTCAGTTGAGGGAATATAGAAAAGAATGCTGCCTAGATTGAGGATCGAACCCACATCTCCAAGTTATCAGTCAAGCACTACTTCCACTGCGCCGGGGCAGTATTATAACAATATTGTGTTGTTAGTTTTTTGTAACAACTTGGGGTTCAAACTGGTGATGGCGGATACAATTTCAATTATAGAAGTTTGTATCTTGTTTTGTTTGGAGAAAAAGAGAGTAAGTACTTTATCCAGTTTTCTGTCCAAATCAGTACTGTTGTATTACAAAATCCAAAGGAAGCACCTTATATAAATTTTTAAGAGACAAAAAATCCCATACAAATATGACACAACGAAATCATAAACGAAAAATTTCGTTCAGGTTGGTTGTTTTTATTATTTATTTTTAATTTAAGTAAACTGCAAGAAAATTTATGATTTAGTTTTTGAATTTGAAGAATCTTTTTTTAAGGATCGAGTAGCACTTTCATCAGCAAAAGGAGCAAATTTATTCTATAGTTAACTCTTCGATAGCACTGGTTAAAGCAATGCAGAAAATAATAACGTATAGACACAGGTGAATCCAAAATGCCGACAAGTGCAAGAATATTTATATGATTATGCTATAATGTACATACATTGAATTCAGTAATTATAGGTATAGGTATTTATAAACAGTTAGAACAAATATTTTAAATAATGAATTTACCTACTTACTCGGATAGGATTCCATGCTGATTAATTTATTTTAGAAAGCTTGAATAAAGATTCCATCCACTAAGATTCACAATGCACTTTGTACAAGAATAAACAAAATCGAAAAATTGTCTGCTTAATCGTTTGCTAGCGACGAGTTTCCGTTGAGAGATCCCGTTATTTATATGCTAAATCTCCGAAAACTATCGAGATGGTTGCCTTACAAATACTAAATTATGTCTAATCTTTAAAATATCAAAATAAAGGTAAAAACATAGGTTACATTTTCATGACAAATTATGGGAAGGTGTAAGAAATTCCTATTAGACAGGTGTTTGAAGGTACAATCAACTTGATTTTTTAAAAAGCAAAAACTGATACAAATTTATAAATTTTATTAAAAAATTGCCTCAATCCTCCTCTGCAAAATGTCTAACTAAAAGAATTTTCGACGCGATATCAAGGGATTATCAAAGGTCTTGAGGTAAGACTGCAGACTGCACTCGACGGAACTGCACTTTAATTAAATGGATCTTTACAGAAACAGAACTTCGCAACTTGACAATTTTCAGATACGTTGGGTTGTTGTTGCATTAGCTGTTTTTTCACAAGGGATTACAACAACACAAGCCTATCCGGATAGCGAACGCGACCATTTATACAAATCGTTTAAGCTATATCACACTGAGCAGCAATGGGCGTTCTTCTTTTTTAGTTCAGAGCAGAGCCTAAGCTATCAAACAAATAATTGTGTTTCTTTTTTAGCTCTAATCATTCAGAGCTTCATGTTCAGAGCGTGCTCTGTGAGCTCTAAATAAAATAGCGGAGTAAACGGAGTAAAATGCTGAAGACAACAGAGTTGACAAAGGCATGAAATCAAAAAAAATCATTGTCAAAACAATAAAAATGGTGGAATAGGCTGGTTTCTCTAGTGGAGAAAGTAAAATAATTTAGGAAAAAACTAATATGTCCAGTATATTTCTGACAATTGACATTTCTAATCAAGACGCAGTTCAGTGCTCAAGTTGTTTTATAATTCAATCAGAGAGCTCTGAACATACTCTGCTTAAAACTTTAGTCTGTTCGCTCAGACTCTACTCAGTGCACAGCTCTGAACTAAAAAAGAAAAACGCCTTATGAAACCGCACATAGACGCGGTACTTACCTATAAAATTGATAATAATATCGGTGGTGTTCTATTCCAATTCAGTTCCGTTATCTTGGCAAAAATCAAGTGGCCTAAATTCTGTAACGTTTAAATAAACTATAATTTGCAGCATATTGTCGCACCGCTGAAGCTGATGTGTGGAATACCAAAAAAAATTGTCACAGACTGCGTGCAGTGGCACGCAGTTCCGTCCAAGTGCAGTGGCACGCAGTTCCGTCCAAGTTAGTTCCGCTGGATACGGTCTCACCTTAAAAATGCTGTCACTGAGACAAACATACCTAAGTTTACAAAAATAACATTTCGACATATTAAGTAAATTTTTAAATAATTATGAATTTTGTTAAGAATAGCCCTGTTAATACCAAAAGATATGAATTTGAAAAGATAGGTCTTGTCTAAGAACCATTTAAAAGTATGTAATTGTTTATTTTCAAAAAATATTTCTTTGTACGTTCAATAATTCTACAACCAAAATGTCACAATTCCACGCACCTAGTCCAGAAAAACAAAAACTCTGGACCATTACAAATACTTTTCTCATTTCTGTTGTGAGATACAATTAGAAAAATTCAAAAATTGTTAAATATCCTAAAAAGTGTGTGTTAGTGTGTTATGTGTGTAGAGTTTAAAGTTGGATTTTTTTTGTTTTAATTTTTTAAATTGGCTTTTTTCATTAATTATGCGATTTCTTCTTTAGTTTACTGTTTGAGATTTAGGTTAAATTTAATTTATCACAAATACGTATGTTAATAATATAATATATATTTTTTTATAATTTCTTTATCTAGATTTTAGTGTTGTATACATATATAAATATTTTTGTCTTGTGTTTTTTTTTTTTTTTTTTTTATTATCTCATTGGTACTAATTTTTTGTTTGTTTAAGTATAAAATATTGATATTTTTCATTTCCTATTCTTATGATTCGCATGCTCTTATAGAACAAAAGAAAAAAATAGACGAAACTGTAAAAGTAATCTGTGCGTGCTTTCAATTTTTTTTTTCGAGTGTGACACCTATCCCAGCGTTCAAAGATAAAAAGTAAAACATCGATATACTTCTAAAGTTTGGTATAAAAGATGGATAGGCGTAGAACAAAAATAAAAAGAAAGAGCTGTAAAAGAAATTCAAAACTCTGATTTTGATTTCTTTCGATTTTAAAGTTTATCGTACCTCTCGCTCGATCATTCAATTTGAATTTGAAGCCTAAACAAAATTGAGCTCATATCCCTGCTCAATATCAACTGCGACGGAATCAGCTCCATCTTGTGATAATTTTTTCGATTTAGCTTTGTCCTTAGATACAAATCCCAAAAGGCTAATGCCGCTCCCACGCCGAGATGGAAGCCCTAGCTATTCGAATCAGGAATCCACTAAGACATGCCATCGAGCGAGAAGTTCTCCTTTGGCCATTTCTCTGACATCACACCAATGAGCCACTTCCTCTGGTCCAGATGAGTTTAGGCCTAAGCTAAACCAACCGACCATTTCGTTGCGTTTCATGTTGCGCTTCGCATAGACAGAGACCATTAAAGTAACATCGTTAAGTTGGAATAATGCCACCTGTAATAAAAAAACATATGCATATCACGAAGATCTTCAGGTTCGAAATTTTACTAATAAACAATATCTTTGAATCAAATTTTAAATCTTTAAATTAGTTGGAACTGAATTGAACGCCATTTTTAATCATTTTTTCATTAATTTCCTCATTACCCTATTTTACAGTCTTTCTAATACGGTATCCCTAACACACAGTACGACTCTAAGGAAATATGTATATTGCGCAGTTGTCAAACTTTGAAGTGTCAGAAATTAAAATGGATGGCGGTTCGAGTGCGCACAAGAACTACTCTCCGCATCATTAGAAAGAACAACTAAATATTGAAATAGGATAAGAAAAGGGACACTGGATCCACCATTTTCCTCGACTTTGACAAATACGCAGAACTGAACAAAAATTAATGAAATTAACGAATTACCTTTAATATGTTTACTGTGTCCCTAACAGATATCGCAACAAGAAAGGAAAACTATATAGGTACCTAAATCTACATTATGTATGGTTTTTATTTCTGTCCAAGTAGTTTTTATAGACAGAAATCTTAGTCAAAAGAATTCTTAACATTTTGTAAAACTGTGGCAGAAGGTTGAAATTGAACTGTATCAGTTCTATTTATAAACCTTATCTAACTAACTTTAAACATCCGTCCATACTGATTGGTACACATTAGGTGTGTTCCTTTGGGCTTTGCGAAGTACTTTTTAGTACTTCCCACTTGAAGATGAATGGAACGCTTTAATTTTGCCACCAGAAAAATCTAACCTCAATGTGTGTAGATGTGATTTTTGTTGTTTGTATTTTAGATTAAAGAAACACTAACAACAATAATTTACTATCTAATTTTGTTTTAATAATGATGTCGGTTTCTTGCGTGGATTCATTCCGTCACTACATTATTGAAGTGGTTTGTGAACTACTTTGAGAGGAGAAGTGGTTGACTGCAGCCAGAAGTACTTAGCATTTGATGCTGCAGCCCAAAGGAAAAGGCCTATTTTTGATCATTAACGACAATTTTACTCACAACTAATGGTGTATACATCTGAATGATGGTTCATCAGTCAAAACTGATGATCACATAAATGTTTGATATTGGCTGACAGTCAGCTGCCTGTTGGTGTGTTTGGTCGATAATAATGTATACTGAAATATCATTTATCAGTCATCAGTAGGTTAGTTTTGCTTGTTTATCTATACATTATTTAAGTTTAAAATATATTTATATTTATACGATGAATTTATTGATTGGGAGAATTCAGTTATTTTCCAAAATATTGAAAAGTTGATTTAGATACTTTAGATAGCTAGTTGTTAAAACAATTTACCTGAAACACAAATGTTTCTTTAAACAATGGATTTGGTTGGCCACGTCTTGTTGATGTCTTTGCTCTTGATATTTCTTGACCTATACTGCTCACTAAACACAATTTAACATATGTGTCAGGCGCTTTATTCATTGATAAACTACGAAAATGGCTGCCTTTCACAATTTCTACTGTTAATCGGCCTGTGATGCCATTGTATGCTAAGCCTAAAAGTAGCTCTGGTACACCTCCATGTTGCATTGAAGTGGTTGAGCCGGCACTATCGGATCTTGCTAAACTTAAAAGATCACTGGATGATCCAACAATCTTAAAAAAGAAAACAAAATAATGTTTTTTTTTTTAGTTTTTATAAATAGTAAATAATATTTTAAAGACTATACCGATGATGTATTCCTCGGTTCGAGAGGAAGCCACAGATTGGTCTCTAATTCGAGATCAATTGCAGCAAAGCTAACGACTGCTTCACCTATTAGGCGTTCTTTTCGCATCCGCTCACAGCCGTACAAACGGATGCGCAGTCCCATTGAATTCACTTCCTCTGGATTGACACGATGCAACAGAAAGCTTTCCATGAATTGGGGGCTTTCGCCGGATCGAATTTTAGTCTTATGTTTCTGCTTCTTGTTTGGAAGCATAAGAAGTCGGATCTAAAATTAAGGATGATTTGTCCAAATAAGTACTAGATATTATTTGATGGAATTTAACCTGAGTATGGGTTTGTTGTCCATTTTCTCGAGATGGAATTCCTCGAGCTTGCAGTACATGAACTGTCATCTTTCGCATTGGTGCGTCATAAAGCAGTGATATTTCAATGCTACCGCTTTTTCCAAAGCATTGATTTTGCAATGCAAGATCTTCGGATTTGATTGATCTTAGATCGCTTGTGTCAAAAAGTGGTTCTTGTGATAAAACAACAATACACTGAAAGAAAACAAAAGCATAATTTTTATTGTTAATTATTAATTTATTTATTTTTTTTAAATTAAACTTACGTCATCATTGTTATTACAATTTAAATCGGGAACATCATCTAAACTTCCCTGGCGCTGTGTCGGAGATATTTTATTGTAGCGTGTTGAGTTTGCATTGGCACGTCTGTCGATTATTGAGCGATTGTCTATTCGAGTCTCTTTGATGGATGACACACTTCCTTCTACTATTTTCAATGGTATTTGTGAACGATCTTATCGGATTATAAAAATTAAATTCTTAATAAGAATTGTAGTGGAGTGAATTATGATCAGTGTTGTCAAACTTATGTTAAAATTATCATCTTAGAAATATTTTTAACCCCAAAATTTTATACATAAATGTATCCTGATTTTTTTATGGTATTTTTGTTGGTTTAATTGCTGTCGTTTTCGAATCAATTTACGGATTCTTCTACTACTTTTTTGAGTCCAATCGAATATGAAACCGGAATTTAAACACAAACTTATGCCACCATTGAAAAAATAGCTTCTTCAAGTATTTATCACTTTTGACAAGTTATCTGACAGAAATCTTTATATGAATGTGTGTTTTCCGTTTCTACTCATTTAATGAAATTAGGAACATAACGAAACTCCAATAACATTAATAGGAACAATCAATCGAAGGCTTTTGAAGCAGTAGGATTGAAAAAGGAGCGCAAAAGGAGTAGGTATACATATATACTCCAAAACGAAAAAGCTATTTCGCCTACAGCAATTTTAAGTTAATTGATTTAAGCTATAGGTACTTTATGAATCCAAGTAGGTTAAAGGTCATAAAACATAAAGAAATTAAAGCACAACCTAATATTAACATTCGTTCGTACTTATGTACATAACCTAAAATATAAATAAAAGTGGTTAAATATTTCTAGTACTGAAATGCATATTTACAATTGTATATGTATGTAATTAAATTCATATTAACTTTATTAACAATCGAATCATTGACGAAATTTACAGAATTTTTTTATTTCCATTTATAATGGACAAAAATTCCTTTGTAAAAAATCTACCGAACCGGAAGATTAAAATATCAAAAACGAAAATAATATTAACAAAAAAAATCAATTACAGTATGAACTCGATTTACGCAACCCTCGATTCGTGCAACTCCTCGATTTTCGCAACACTTAATTTGTAGGACGTCTTGACTCTATAAGTGCAACTTTTCAAAAATGCTACCTCGATTTGTGCAACTTCTTGTGTTTATTCATTTGTTTTCTATTTGCATGCTCTCCTTTTGATTAATTTTTGTATAAATTTCGAACATTTCGTTTTCGTATTTATTAAAAATAATTGTTTGTTTTGGTTTCACTTAAGTTTTTTCATAACATTGTCGTTATCTATAAGAAAATAAGCTATTAAAACTATAATTTGTATCAAAAAATACAACCCAGTAAGTGCAACAACCTCAGTTATTGCAACTGCCCCAATTTCTATTAGTTGCGTAAATCGAGTTTGTACTGTATATTGCAGAGAAATAATTAAAATAATTCCAAATCGAAAGAAAAAAAGTAAACAAAAGAAATGAAACCATTTCAGAATTCAGCTGTTTTCGACAGATCAACATTTCAATTCATATCGACGAGGTGAGTTGAAAATTGTTACAAAGCTTAACACTCTGACAGTTCAACATTGAATTTAGGAACGATTCTATGACGTCATACATGTACACAATTTTCCAATTTTCCATTTTAGAAACGATAAGAGTTAACAATAGTTAACTTTTTAGAGTAAAAGAACGCAACATAGTAGTGGTGGCTTCCTACTTATTTATATATCGATATATTAAACAGCTTTCCTCCAAAATTTGTAATTATCCTTAAAGTCCATTATGTCCTTTGTGTGATTTAATTACTAACCTTTCTTTTCGCCAGTTAAAATTCCCGTATTGCTATCGATTGATGCTTCAATTGAATCATTCGAACTACATTCACTGTGCGAAGAGGGTATTCCTACTTTACCCCGTTCTGCAATAGCAAGTGGATCTTTAGATGAATCTCGAGGTGTTACTGTTATGTGTTGCAAATCACTAAAATTATAATTCTGTGCAAGTGGATTTATATGGTTGATACCATATCCAGTATATTGGCCATTAGGGATACTGCGTGATTGCTGCAGTCGTAATCTGCGTAGAATTTCTTCTTCAGAGTCTGAACTTGTGTTTTCATAGCGTCGCTTACGTGCTGTAAAAATATACATAATAAAAAGTATTATTTTAAGGATGAGTAGAATATAATAGATACTTATACAAACTTACAAATTTTTTGAACGTATTTAGATGAAATACTGTTATTGTCACAGCAAGGAAATTTGTGAGTTGATGCATGGAAACACCATTTGCGATTGATAAATAAGAAAAACACTAACATTAATGCTACAAGTCCAAATAGTGCTCCAACAAGAGTTGTTGCTTCAACAGATCCTAAAAAGAAATAAAATACAGAGAAATTGAATTATTTAAAAATTTAAACATTTTTAAACTTTGACTCAGGACAGAATCCATAGGCCTATACTTCAAAATTAACTTATATAAGAACGAAATCAGTAACAAAACGGCGCGGCGGTCATGACGTTAATTAGAATGACATGACAAAAATCTTGAATGGACAAAATTTCGAAAAAAGAAACAAAATAACTTGAATACTAAAATTTAGAATGGCAAAAATACCGTATAATATAAAATAACATGTACCTAATTACATAATTCAGAATTTTTAAAATAAAATCTAGAAAATAATATTTATTTTTGATATTACCTCGGAGAAATTACTATGGAGATTGGAGTCTGGCGGTTAAAATTTCATATGTTCGTTTACTGTTGACACTGGCGTCTGCCTGCGAATGATCATTCCCAAGCGAAGGAACGGACTTTCATGAGCAGAACAGAGGACCCAAAGTTAAAATCCTTGAAGTGGGCCACCCAAGGTACAAAAGTCTTTACGAATGTTGCTGAAAAATTCTATGGTTTACCGTTAAGTTCTAAAATTTCCGCATTTCGTGTGTAACACATAAATATGTACATTATATTCTTAAAATCATAATAAGCTTGACAGATCTCAAAAAAGCATTGGGGTCGTTCATTACGTCTGTCATCTGAATTTTCAGAATTCTGAATTTTTAGAGCTTCTGATTGGCCAGCTGTCATAAAAAGTTAGATGACTTTTAGTGACTTTCAATTACGTTTAGTTACGTTTCATATGAATTTTCAGACAAGAAATTCTCATCTGAAAATTCAGATAAAAGTTATTTGTGGTGGGGGAAATGCCAAAGCAGTTGAAGTACTACACATAAAGTTGAACTTTATAATTTTAACTTTGGTTGGTGTTTTTTGTTATGTTTTGGTCTTGTAAATTAAATATTTATTTCAATGAATGTTGTTTATTGTTTAGTGAGTTTTTCAAAAATCTTCCCAGAATTTCCCAGACGATTATTGTGTAACCACTTTATATTGAAATTTGCATAGACATAAATTCAGATTTCTGAAAATTCAGATGACAGACGTATTTTCATTGAACCCGCCCATTGCTTAATAATTATTTACGCGAGCAAATCGTTAGCATTGTATTTTTGTTATTCGATATTTTTATTATTTTAGATAGTATGCGTTTGATATTTTGGTTTTCTAGATTTTTTTAATCTGAGATTTTGTCATTCGAGATTATCTCTTTCGAGATTTTTATTAACTACATTTCATGGAAGACCTAACGAAACAATTGTGAATTTATGAAATATACCTTAGTTGGACACAAAAATTCTTTGAAATTGAATATGAAATTCTAAGCCGGATGAATTTAATGTTTATATTTTACTTAGTCCTACTAGGTTCAGAAACAACTCAGCGGATAGTTAAAAAAAATAAATAAAAATAACGAATATATTTCCTATTCCCATGAAATACAGAGCGGTTAAAATGCAATGAAAAGACAGTTTTTAAAATAAAAATTATTTACCCTTCACTGAATTACATATTTAATTTGTATTAACTGTATTTTATATAACATTTCATATTATTGTTGTTTAAAAGTTCAACCCAGCGGGAAAAATCAAAAAATTCATTGAGGAAAAACCTGCTTTTTCCTTGAGGAATGGGAGCTGCCCCTGCTACTTTTCAGCTCATTCCTTTGATGAATTTAACATGGGCGTGTCATTGGCAGGAAGCACATGCCACTTTATCAATGAAAATTCCACACCTAAATCACTACTTCCTTGGAAGTGCTTATTCACCAGTTGACTTAAAAAAAAAAAAAAAAATGTTAAAACACCGTGAGATTTGAACCAGCATCTACTGACAACCCAGCCGGCTACTCTTCCAACGCACTATACTTAGATATAAATTTTGATGGTCGTTGGTTGATTAAAATTCAGCACTTATTTCAATAACATTTCGTTAAGCGAAGTAAAAAAGAAAGAGCGTCGTGAGAGAATAATTTTTTCCTTCTCTCCCATAATATACTTTACAAAGCAGATGAGTGGATTTAGACGATGAACTGATGAACTTGTACATTACTTTTCAGCAGTTTTTTCATCGCATAATTTTCCCTATTAAAATAGCAATTTGTAATTCACCAACAGAAAGTTTTTTTTCTAAACTCAAAGCAGAAAGTGGTGTCAAATCTATGAACTGAGGAATCTTTGCATTACTCTTCACTTACTAAATCATTGCATGTATATTTTCCTATGATTTGGCAAGTGAATGCATTGATGAATTCAGCTATAAAATTCATTGAGGACGATATTTCCCGCTGGGAAGTATCAATCTTTCACTTGCACACTTTTACACTTCCTACCTGGATTCCTATTATTTATTATTAATGCTATACATATGAACAATTTTCAATATGATTATATTTTTCGATAAGAGCAGTTACACGAATAAAAAATAAATAATTCTTTCCATAGAATACAACAGAAAAGTATTGAATAACCACTTATTAGCATGGGTAGATAGCAGTGGCGAGGCGTGAATAATTTCAAACGGTAAGTCGAGGTAAAAATTAATTACCTGCAAACGTAAATGCATTCTAAAACATATTAATATGTAGCCAATATTAAATAATATATGGCAGATCAAGACAAACTAAGCCAATAAATAAAATGTTTCTATTAATAATTATTTATCTGGATTTTTATCCATAATAATATATAATTAATAACATATAATTAATAGAAAATATTGAACATTAAAAGCAACCAACTGAATTTTCATTTTTTAAACGGTAGCAAATTTTATCAGCTCATTTAATACCCACAGACTGCTGTTGTTTAACAGCCTTTGCTGTTGTAACAGCGCAACGATAAGAGATACACACAGAATTCACCAAATAATTCGAAGAAAAGCGTGTTATTTGTTTGCATAAGAAAGAGGAACAGAGACGAGTCAAACTCAGAAACTCATTAAGTAACTAAGAGAACTGACTTACTCAATTAATCTACCACAGCACAGCGCAGCGGTAGAAGATACTCACAAAAATCACCAAATAAGTCGGAAAAAAGCGTGTTATTCTTTTGCATAAGAGAGCGTGTGTTAAACAGAGTTGAGTCAAAATCAGAAAATCATAAGGAAGAAAAGAGAAAGGAAATAAATTTGTTCTATCTAGCGACAGATTTTATAACCCGACATATTTCGGGTTGCTTTGCTTTGGCTATGCACAGAGTGTGGACAGAATACACATACTAATGATAATTAGGTGTGTGTGTTTTCGTGTGTGGCTTTTCAATTGAGTGGTGGAGTGTGCAGGTTGATGATGTATAGATACATATTAGGTTTATCCCGTGGGCTTTATGTTGCTCGTATTTAGTAAACATTGTTGTATAGCAGAAAATGTAAAAGGTAAGTCGGTAGGAATCGAGTTATATGGACGCCTCGCCACTGGTAGATAGTAATATACATAGTTAGTTATGTACTTTTTATATCTGTATGTCGTTTCAATTTACATAAACAAATTCAGGGCCAAGGGACAGCTTACATTAACGTCCTTCAACAGGAAGTTGTTGACTCTTCTGCTGTATTTACGTTATGTTTGTTAGTGTCATATTATTTTGACAGGTTAAAAGCAAGGCCTCATTATATAAGACATATATTGTGATGAACGTGTAATTTACGTTATATGTTGTGTATGTAAATATATAAACATAAGGTTTGTAAATATATTAATTATATTATGACGTTATTATAAATTTGAGACGATGGCAGATTATAATTGGATTGTGTGGTGTGGGCTACACACGAAACGGTTATAATAATATCAGCTTACCGTTGGCGTTGTACGGCGGCATGGCGACTTGATTCGGAATTTTTTCTGTGTGTTTGGCTATAGCCTAAACGAATAGGTTAGTTTTGTTTAAACTTAACACAACGTTTTTTTTTTTTTTTTTTGGGAATTCCTCCGACACCTTTTTTTCAAAATTTGTTTCTTAAGAAAATCTCTTATTTTTCTCAAAAATGATTCTATGCAGATATGAATATGTGAGTACGTAAGGTATATGCCACCAAAAGATAGTTATTAATACTACATCATATACATACAGACGGCTCTAGAGAAGTTAAATAAAAAAAAAGCGAAGTAAATATCCATATTTTTTAGTCTTTTATTATATTTTTTACATTTTTTCACCATTTACATTTACCATTGCAATTCATCTTTAATGTTTTAAATTGCAATTTTTTTGTAACTCAAAAACCTCCTTATGATCTAAGTTCTACAGAAGTACCATACAACATACATAAAACTTTATGGATTAACATAAAACTATGCTCAACGAAAAAAAAATGTTCTTTGAAAACTAGCACTTAGTTTAAAATAAAATGAGGTTTTCTTCTCGCTGTTTTTAATAGTTATTTTAGTAAACCACAACGATTGAATACCTCGTCTATAAATTTCTGTTAGACTAACGTGTTGCCTCCACTGGTCATGAGCTATGGTTGGATTTATCAACCATGCCAACAAAATAAAATGCGACATACGAGCGAAATACGAATATGGATCAGGTTTTTATTGGATTGTGGTTGTTATGTTGGACATCTCTAATGTCCATTCAAGCCTTGCTGCTAAAAAAAAGTTAGGAAAAATACACAAATCCTTCCATTTTTTTCTTTAAATATCATTAAGAAATGTAAGTACCTAATACATGCAACAAAAAGATAAAAGAAATAATTTTTTGTATTCGTATTTTGTCAGAAATGAAAATGTTGGGCAATTTTTAGGCCATTTGAAAAAAATATTATATAGTTTAAGTAAAGTAATGGAAGCCTACCCATGCGAGAATTCTCGCAATTACGTAAAAATAAAAGATGCACAAATTATTTTAAAACTAACGGACCTTATAATTGACCGACATTATTTCACATGCTATAATATTAACAATTGGAAAGTGGAAGTTTTCATTTTAGATTTCATTTTTATTGGAATAATATTTAACAATCAAATGCAGTTTTTGGACAAATTATTAACATTTTTAAAATAAAATTATAATTCGTCAGATCAGCAGGTAAATTCCGTTTCACACCTTATTTGTAAAAGCGGTGTAGTACAAGAGTCGGAAAAGGGATGCAGACTATAGAAATAATTTATTTGATAAGAAAAGTGTACCATATTTAGTTTGTATGTGCCGCATCAGAAGTCCAGTACATATATCATTTACAAGTAATAATGGCAAAAATGCGAAATATATATTTTTTGTAAATTTACAGCCGTAGATATCTTTTAGATTTTCTTAAAACGTATATTAGAGGTCAATTAGTTCATTATGCTTAAATACATGTTTAAATTGCCTTTAAATGAATTAACTTAAATTCATATTTATAATCTATTTCACTTTTATACTAAACTAAACGAAGAATGTACAACATGCGATCAAGTGAAAACCAAAGTTGCGGGGAATTATGTAGTTCTATTTTTGGTAGATGTTTTTGCTTTAAAAAAAATTGAATTTTTTTACAACCCCCATCAAGTCTTTGTTACAGCTTTGTGGGTAAAATAAAATTATTCCGGAATGTCGTTTTGTTTGTTTTCAAAATATTCGAGCCGAAAAATATTTTTCAACTATATTCATAGTATTTTTTTGTAGTTTTTTTGCTTTAAAAAAACCGTCAATTGAATTTTTTTAAAACCCATATCAGTGATTAAATATGGCATCGTATATAGAATAAAATTAGCCCGAAGTTAATATTATTATTGTTGGTTCTCAAAATATTAGAATCGAAAAACGTTTTTAGTTATATTTTAGCATATTTTTTTATTTAAAAAAAAAAAAACTATCCGTTAATTTTTTTTTAAATTCTTCATTACGTCATTCTGTGTAGAATAAAATTAATCTGAAGTCGATTGTCGATGACAATTCTTTGTGTCGAAATATTCAAAACGAAAGATTTTTCACAACTTTTTTTTTTTAAATTAATGTAGTAAGATAACCGTTATTTGAATTTTGTTGAATATCCTTTCTGCACTACATGGCGTTATTATCTGTGAAATTAAATGTATTTGAAGTTTCTATTCGTTCTCGAGATACAGTGAACAATAGAATGTATTATGAACGTACGAACGTATGAACGTATTGACGTATGAACCTATTAACGTATGAACGTATGAACGTACGAACGTACATACACACACACACACGCAGACGACGGATTCCGAATCCGTCCTGAGACCTCGAAAAGCTGAAACATGTCAAAATTTTCAATTCGTAAATTCGGACAAATTACAATAACTTCCAATGGGAAGTTAAAAGCACAAATCTAAAATATTTATTTAATGAAGCAGCTAAAGTCTAAGTTCCTGCCAATTAAAAATTTTCCAATTATTCATAACGCAATGCATATATTTCTAAAAATATAAAATTCACTATGTAATTATATTTGTTCTATGTAACTTTAAAACCATGGTTTACTTATTTTTTTGGGTGTAATCATAGGGATTTTTATATATGTATTTTGAAAATTTGCGTGCTTGGTCATCAACACATTAAGGAATTTAAATTTTATGTTTTTGGAACATTGATTAAATTGAATTTTAAAAAATGTAGCAAAATGGGTATAGTACACCTGCCGATACATTTGCAAATAACGGGTGATTTTTTAGCTGGTTTGGTTTTGGCAACACTGGTTTTGACAGCTGACGTGTGTTTAGTACCTTGTGTCACTGTCAAACAGCTTCAGTTTGGTTTGCAATTTAACCATGGATCGTCTTACAAATGAACAACGCTTGCAAATTATTGAATTTTACTATCAAAATTCGTGCTCGGTTCGAAATGTTCATCGCGCGCTGCTTCCATTTTATGGTCGGCATTCTCGACCTTCTGAGCAGTCTATTCGGAAGATTGTGACCAAATTTCGCACCAAATTTACTTTGTTGGACATTAAACCACCAACACGTTTACGTACTGTGCGTAGTGAAGAAAATATTGCGGCCGTATCAGCTAGTGTGACAGAAGACCGCGAAATGTCGATTCGGCGCCGTTCCCAGCAGTTAGGTCTTTGTTACAGCACTACGTGGAAAATTTTGCGGAAGGATTTGGGCGTAAAGCCTTTTAAGATACAGCTGGTGCAAGAACTAAAGCCAGCCGACCTACCACAACGCCGAATTTTTGGTGAATGGGCTCTTGGAAAGCTGGCCGAGGATCCGCTTTTTTATCGAAAAATTGTGTTCAGCGATGAGGCTCATTTTTGGTTGAATGGGTACGTAAATAAGCAAAATTGCCGCATTTGGAGTGAACATCAGCCAGAAGCATTGCAACAGCTACCAATGCATCCCGAAAAAGCCACTGTTTGGTGCGGTTTATGGGCCGGCGGCATTATTGGGCCATATTTCTTCAAAGATGATGCGAATCGCAGCGTTACTGTCAATGGTGAACGCTACCGAGCGATGATAGCAAACTTTTTTTTGCCCGAAATGGAAGTTCTTGACTTGCATGATATGTGGTTTCAACAAGACGGTGCCACATGCCACACAGCACGCGAAACAATGGCGCAATTGCGAGGCGAGTTTGGTGAACAGTTAATTTCACGTTTCGGGCCGGTCAACTGGCCGCCTAGATCGTGCGATTTGACACCATTAGATTATTTTTTGTAGGGGTATGTCAAGGCTAATGTCTATAGGGACAAGCCCGCTTCGATTGACGTACTGGAAGCCAACATCCATGCATTCATTCGTGAGATACCGGCCGATATGTGTGAAAGAGTATGCCAAAATTGGACTCAGCGGATGGGCTACCTGAGACGCAGCCGCGGTCAACATTTGCATGAAATTATCTTTAAACATTAAATTGCAAGGTTCAAACTATCGATTCAAATAAATATTTCATTCATTTTTTAGAAATTTTTGTGTTTTTTTTTTTTTTAAAGTTCTAAACCTCTTAAAAAATCACCCATTATATTTAAAAGGTTATTATTTAAACATTTAGTCCTATCTCCAACTCTATTTATTTCTATATTTTTTATGACAAATGTGTGTAATGTAGCTTAATTTATTTTTAAAACAGTCTTATAAAATACAACATCTTCGCTGTTATGCATAGAGGTGATGTCCTTATTTTTTTTTTCATTAAAGATGGTTCCAGGAACAGGAACAGGCAAGGATGTCAAAACTGAAATATTTCGCCATTTCCCCGTAGCAGGAGCTAATATGGAGACTGTAATTGGGTCAGAACACTCTCTATAATCTATATTGTATTGAATGCTCGTAAGATTACTGGAGCAGTAAATATATATACTATATATATTTACTTTAATTCTACATAAGTTTAATTTTATACTTGCAATGTTAAAATTTTTAAAGTCATCTGTAGTAGTAGTACTAGTAGTATTAGTAAGTAGTAAAGTGTGATTTTATTGAGACATAAATAACAAATAAATTAATAATTACATAGTTTACAAGTTTAGTTTACAATTTTCACAAAAAGTCATCTGCCAGGCATTGTAGTACCTTGTAGTACCTAGTACCTGTGTTATTAATTGACCACGTTCTGAACATTTTTGAATTAAATAGTGTGTACTAATTGACTGTTATCTTTCAAAATCTTTATCAAAGCAAAGGCATAGAATGCTATTTCTGTTCTTACGAACATCTCTACTTCAGCCCATTAATGTTGAACAAACGAGCATAAACTTGAAAATCTTAGATTTTGTCTTATATCAAACTTCTTTGGATATAGGACATTCAAGCACAAATTTTACATAATTCCAATGCCAACATAAAATTGGTCCAACTGTATACAGAAAATGTATATAGTACATATAAGCATCGTAAAAAAGTGGTCTTTAGAACAAAATCACATTTGCTTATCTCGAAAAATTAAAGAGATAGGACAATTCTGATTACATCAATCGAAAGACAGTAGCCGAAAATATAATATGGCATTCATAACTTATTTTCGGCCAAAATGATCTGCAGGCCAAATAACAACTCACGTGAAGATATATTACTAAAAATAGAATTCCCTCAAAAATTCTTTCATCTTAAAAAAAATTTCACGAACGCCCACCTCCTGTCTTTTTTAAAAATTTAAAATTACCTCTAAAATGTTTTTTACCATGTCCATTGTCCATGATAAAAATCTTTCAGCTTATGTCTACCTCTTTTGAAAGTCGGTTAATCATTAAAAAATCCGAGCAATCAAAATCAAACGCACAATTATATATATGTATGTATATTAACCCATTGTCATAGTAATGTTCAAGAAACCTATATTCCACAACAAGGCCAATCCAACACATGTCTTAAGTTTCTTTGGTTTTCCCTATAGCGCGTGGTATATGACCGTGAATTCATTTGAAATTAATAAGTCAACAAATAAAAAATTAACCATGACTCACAGACACCGTGTAAAAGAAAGGGAACAAAACATCCCTACTATCTACCTATTACCCAAATTTATTTAGAAGTGAGTTCTAATTAACCACATGTGTAGTACCATATAGCCGGGCTTATTTAGATAAAATTGAAAGAAAAAGTTGCGTATACGCAGTAGTGAACCAATTCTGTTAACAATGACTTTCATATCAATGAACACAAAGTTCAAAGAAAACAGTAAATTGGTGCAGCACACATATGAACTTACCATTTATATAGTTATCCACGCCAGCAATCAATATCATTTTTTGTTGAAGGACCAAAAACACACCGTTCCTTGTTGGTTTCCTATTTTTTTTTTAGTATTTAAACAAATAGTATTTATCCAAAAAGTTGTTTTATTCAATCGCCACCTTTTACTAAAATAAATAATAAAGTATAATAAAAGAAGATTAGGTAAAGATCCACGAACAGAAGGGAAGGTTAAAGTAAATTTTATGGCACACTTTCTTTATTTATTGTTGTTGGCATAGCACAGTTAACAAACACATACATATGTAATGTATGCATGTAAAAAAAAAGAAAACAACAACAGTAAAGATATTGTTGGGAGTAATAAATTGAGGTATGAGCTTTCAAGTGAAATGAATAATCGATTTTTCGATTAGAGTACACGCAGCAGAGACAGGAGAAGAAGGAGAGCAAGGAGGACAAAAAAGAGGCTATGGGATGTGTATATCCTTTAGATAGAAATTTTCACTGAACTATTTTTTTGCACTTCGAAATTATTTTTATGCACACCTTCGATTTCCTATAGCGAAAACACTTATTTTTTTTTTTTTAATACTTTAGTCGGGTTCGCGGGCTTTAAAAATGCAATTTTCACGTAACATTTGTGCTATGTTATGTTGAAACTGCGTCTTGTTACTTTCGATTTTTTTTCAGTTGTGTACGTTTTTTTTTATTCCGTTTGGCAGGATTTAAGACTACTTCCGACCGCCAGGAGTAGGTATCTACGTGTGAGTCAAAAGGAGAGTGACTGTAAGATATTCGGAGCTTTTATTTTGAAGAAAAAAAGCTTCGAGTCTATTGAATTAAGTCTTTTTTGAATGTAGTAGAAGTAAAAATGGATTTAAACTTTATTGTATACCTTCATAACGGTTATTGTTTTATTTTAGTTTTTTTTCAACAAAAACTAATTTATATGAAGTAATTTTCACTGAAAACCACTTTAACAAGAGGAAAACCTAATGAAATAAAACTAATAAAAATATTTTTCACGTAAAATTTGTATAAACAGAATAACTGGGTAACTCTTATGATTCATGATCCAAAAATTTACAGTCGTATTTATAAACCCATTCCAACTTTGGACAGCTGTCCAAGTCCAAAGCCTTATTTATAATCATGTTGCATCGCGTGCCTAACTTAGACACTTAAATTGGTTGTCCAAACCTATTCTAAAGTGGGTACGTTCAATGAACAAAAAATTGAAAAAATAATCTTTAAATGAACGAAATGTTCATTGAACGTATCCAAATGCTCAAGAAATTAACAGATTACAAGGATATGTGAGTGAGTGTATGAGAACATTTGTAAGCCACTGTTGGAATGCGTCGTATTTATTAGATTTCCTTAGAACACTCTTTGACAGTTGTCCAGCTAGCCATTGTCTAAATAGTTGGACATCTCCTTATTTATAAACGCATTCCAACAGTGGTCTACAAATGTTCTCATACATCACTCACTCACATCCCTGTAATCTGTCAATGTCGTGAGCATTTGGATACGTTCAATGAACATTTCGTTCATTTGAAGATTACTTTTCAATTGTTTGTTCATTGAACGTACCCACTTTAGAATAGGTTTAAACAACCAATTTAAGTGTCTAAGTTAGGCACTCGATGGAACATGATTATAAATAAGGCTTTGGACTTGGATAGCTGTCTAAAGTTAGACATACTATGGAATGGGTTTATAAATACGACTGTAAATTTGTTATTAGTTATGGCTTTTCTGAAATCTGGAGATTTTCGTTTAACTATTAACTAAATTTAATTATTAGTAGCCCCAATTGGTTTTTTTAAATTAAAAATTGAAAAACAAAATGCATATTTGACTAATTATGTAAATTTGTATGGTATGAGGCACTTTTTGACTAACCTATGAGGCAAAGGCTTGAAAATTAACGTTTTCACCTATATTCACTGAAATCATGACTTTATGCTTTAAAATTCACTTGCAATTTGCTTTGGTTTTTACGTATTTATGTATCATTTAAATACTTAAAATATTTCATGCATATGAATAATTATTTAAAAATAACTGTATGTATAGACTATAGATTATTTCAGCACTGAAATTGAAATGAGTTTTTAAATGAGGCATTTTTGAATTCAATTGGACGTATAGATCATTTCTTATATTAAAGTAAAAGGTTAAAAAGGTTAATACAAAATAATGACCTCATACAAAAAGCTTATGTGGCAGTTCAATAATGACAATTCATTCACAAAAATACGTTTAGATCATTTGATGTTACACTGATATCTTTGACAATAATAGAAATTAGGACAGATTTAATTGCACTAATAGAAAGTCATTGTCATTAAAAAAAAAACATACCTAACTCAAATGGTATCAAAATGCATAAGTATCACTCCAATACTGAGGTGACGAGTGTATTAGCGTCTGTTATTTTTATTTTCTGTGGATCTGTATCAGGATAATTTTTCAACTCATTATACAACTACAACTTGGGATCCAAATAGACAAGTTATGGTTTTGTTACGTGTTGAAAAATGATCGTAAGCCAGATGAATAATAAAACGCAGCAATTGGGATCAATTTTTGGCAAAATAAACGCGTTCCATTTACATCGAATTTGGAAAGATCCAATGGAACACATCAAAATATTGATTACTGAACGCACTCAATTGCACAATTCAAAGCTACATATGTTGTAATTTCAAATTATTCCACCCGGCATGTTAAAGCAACGCATGCAATCGCAGAACAACGTGGTCCATCAGACAACAGCAGAAAAGTGAAACAGTTCGTTTCTTTTTCAACTTTCAACAATCAAATTTGTTGAGTCCGCCATCGCAGTTGTTCTTCTTTCGCGCTATAAAGAGTGCTTACAATCCGGAAAAGTTGCATTTAAACAATTAAATAGAGTTAATTTGTGCTCATTTATTTAATAAACAATTATTTTTAAGTTCCTGAGTTATTTCTATTAATCAAACAAAAATGTTTTGGGGTAAGTTCATCCGATGCAGAAAAAATGTATTGGAAAATTTGTGAACACCACGTGCTTCACAGAAAAAGGGTTTCTTTCCATGCGGCTTTTCTAAAAATATAAATCAATTCAATGATATTTATTATTCATTTAATAATTCAAAAATTATAAATATTTATTCTTCAAGGACTCATCTTAAAAGCAAACAAAAAATACACGCAAACAACAAAGCAGGCATTCCATGTTTCTCAAGCCGCCCTTGATGTTACCTCGTGCAACGATGGACCAATCCAGCTTTTCCTTACATACGAAAACATCAAATACTTGATTTGTACTCTTCGCAAGAACACCACTGAACAAGTTATGTTGGATTTGAATTTCAACGAAGGTGATGAGATCTCTCTCCAGAGTCAGGGTAAGTTAAAC
This sequence comes from Epistrophe eligans, assembly GCA_951394125.1. Lineage (NCBI taxonomy): Eukaryota > Metazoa > Arthropoda > Insecta > Diptera > Syrphidae > Epistrophe > Epistrophe eligans. The sequence goes on from OX596028.1 coordinate 30,497,294, forward strand.
TTTTTTTTTCTGGGCGTATATCGTTTTTTTTTTTTTTTAACACAAGTTTCATTGTGTTGTATTTTGTTATAAATACCGAAAAAGTTAATAATATTCATTGGAGCTACAAAAATCATTTTCCAGTTTCTTCTGAAATATTTAAATTATAAATACCAAAACAAATTTTAGGAATTGATTCAGAATGTGTTTTTTAACATTTTATTTTTCTTCGTCGTCCGATCAAAAATAAAATATCTAATTTATTGTTTTGGCACCTTGATGAATTCCAATGCACCTTGGATCAAATAAAACAGCTGTCGGTACAAGAAATTTTATGTTTTGAAATTAGCATTGCAAGATTAAGAATATATCATTTTTTGTCTATTTATTGTGGGGAGCATTATATGAATATGCAGGCTTTATCAAAGCAGCCCTATTCCGCTAAACGTTTGCGTGAATTCTCGTATTCTGTTATCCATCGGTGAAAAACGAATGTTCCAAAAGCTTATATGTATGTATGTACATATATGCTATAAAAATAAAATTTTTAAAATTAGATTCTCAAACTTCAAAAATAATTATTGATAGTTTTAAACTCGAAAGATTGAACAGTTCAAATATTAAGTGAACAATTCACATGAATCGAAAAATTCGATCGAATCGGATAGCGAATAGGACTGGTTTGTGTCGCTTTAATTGTTAAACAAACATATTTCCACAGCTGCTGTTCATTGAATTTAAAAATTTCCTTTAGAACTTAAAAGGAATTTTTCATAACAAAAGTTTTCCCGCCATTTGTTCCATGCTGCGATTGCAAAAGATGGTCTTGCAACTTTTAGTTTCACACCTGTTTGGTTACTTAAATGGGAACCATTTTGGCTTATATGAGAGTTCGGGCACCTGCAAAAACTCTTCAATCGTCCCTTCGAGCAATTTCAAGCAAAAAACGATGGAAAAAAGGCGAAAATAAATATTGTCTGTGTTTTTATTTATTTCGTTGATTGCCTGTGAAGTTGCTTATTTGGGTGCTCAGTGGCATCCAGTGACTAAATTATTTACTTAGGTTAAAAATACAATTTCGCGCCCAGCCTAAAAGTCCAAAGATTTTAGAAAATGGAAAAAATAAACGTTCCTAGTTGACAAACAGTGTAAAATTTGTGAGGGTATTTTGAAAGTGCCGCGGCACAAATTGAATTTTCTTACCCCTCCATTTTTATGTTGAATTCTTAAAAAAATTCTGGGTACCTACATATATACATGTTTAGGCAAATTGCATGCCCTTTTCTAGATGAAGAACTTTTATATAGCCTTATTACTATTTCAACCAAAAAATCGATTTTTATTGGCCTACATTGCGACGTCAAAATTCTTATGAAATAGAGTTGTCTTGCAAAGATTCCAGGAAAATATTCCTTGCTCAGGAACCACTTTTTTAATGCATTTTTGTATTTCTCTTCACCGAGAGATTTAACAAGAACTACTAGGATGTTTATAAAAATGACGAAAACAATTATATTATGTATCTTTTGCTTTTGCTTTTAAACGGAACTTATTATTGAAAAGGGGTTTTTGAGTAATAGCTCTTTCGCAGTTAGGCTGCAAAACTTTCGCACCATCATATTAATCAATAGGGAACCACAAACACCTTGCTGAGCTACCACCAAGTTTATATATAATATATAGCTATTTCACGACTGTCTCGCCAATCATCAGACTCCTTTTATTGGTGCTTGGTCTATTGATCAATAACATTTTTTTAAAATGTCTCTTACTTGCTAAATTTGTTGTTTTAAATTTCCTGTTCTTTAAATAAATTGCAGGAAGTGGAACAATCCACATTTCTGGATATATCACAGATCTGACTGATCAATTTGATGGTTTATCCGATGATGAATCAGATGCTGGGGAAGAGATGCTTGCTTTGCCAAAGAAGTCGAAGAAAGCTGAAGCGAAAGCCAACAACAGCAAAACTGGCAAAAAAGCAGAAGCTGTAGCCGATGAAGACGACGACGATGAGGATGAAGAAGACAGCGATTTTAATGGTGAGCTAGATGATGCAGCAGCAGACAGCGATGACGACGAGGAAGAAGACGACGAAAATGATGATGATGAGGAAGAAGAAGACGACGATGATGACGATGAAGAAGAAGACGAAAGTGAAGACGAGGAGGTGCAACAGCCAAAAGCTAAGCAAATAAAATTAGAAAAGCCCAAGCAAAACGGCCTTGAATCACAAAAGAAAGACGGCAAACAACAAAAAAAAGACAAGAAAGACAAGAAAGAAGGGTCTCAGCAACAGCAACAACAAGGAGCCCAAAAGCAAAAGGGAGGTGAACAGACACTTGCCGGTGGCGTCAAAGTAGAAGACATTCGCGTAGGTAACGGACCTGAAGCCAAAACAGGTAAAAGAGCGCTTGTCTACTATGAAGGTCGTCTCAAGTCAAACAACAAAGTCTTCGACAGTCTGAAGCAAGGTGGCCCTTTCAAGTTCGGTTTGGGTCGCGGTGAAGTCATCAAGGGCTGGGATGTTGGTGTAGTAGGCATGAAGGTAGGAGGAAAGAGACGTATCACTTGCCCAGCACATATGGCCTACGGTGCGCGAGGATCCCCTCCAACAATTCCACCAAACAGCACATTAGTGTTTGAAGTTGAATTAAAGGGAGTGCAGTAAACTTACAAAGGAAGCGAGCCGGTGGTGTATTTCTTAATTTTTGTTGAGCTTTTCTTACTACAAAATGTAAAATCGTTACTTTCCTATGGTTTTTTTTATCTCTGTTACTACAAACAAAAACAACTTGTTTTTGTTTTTTTTCTTTTAAAATGTTTCCTACGTTTTTTTTTTAACTGAATTAAAATAATTTTCGTTAACAATCGTTTATCAAACCATCAGTCCCCAGAACTTGTTCTTTTTTAAGTTTAGAAACAGAAGTGAAGAAACTGATAGATTAAGAAAATTGCCCAGCAATTTACAGAATAAAGTTTTTTTTAAATAATAATAAATATGTTTTTTGTTTTTTAAGAGCTTTTTTGCCAACAACCCATAAATCTCGCTGTCAGCTAAAACAGAGTTTGTGACTATTTTCAGGTAAGGAACTTCTTAAAAGTTTTTAAAATTTATTCGAGTGAATTTTCGTATTCTGCTATCCGTCGCAGGAAAACAAAATGTTCTAAAAAGCATAGAAATTGCGATATAAATAAAATTTTAACAATTAGATTCTCTCAAAAACTCGAAAAATTCAAGAATAATTTGTGATAAATTAAGTGAACAGTTCACGTCAATCGAAAAATTCGATCGGATGAATAGCAGAATAGGGCAATTGGTGTTTTTATTTTTTTGCGAAATTTCCCACCTTCCAGGATCGATTTATGAACATACTATAATCGAAGATACAACAAATAATTGTTGCGATACTGATCCGCAACGTATAGCTGGTTTAAGAAATTCACTGCATTTTTCGTAAAGTTAGTAGAGTAGATACCAGCAATAAGGACTGGCACACAAGAAAATTAGTTGCCCCTGTTGTAAATAAATCTAGGAAACTCTTTCCTTACTCGATAAACTATTTTGAGTTTTTGGGAAAGAGCACGACACGTGCAGATGTGAAGAATCGTTTCTTAGTCGATACAAATTCTGCAGAAATCGGTTTAAAAATACTTCAAGCCTCGTTGCTTGCTTGGGTTTTAAACAAAGCAAGGTTATGATAGCTATTACGGAGCTAATGTGCAATCCGCTTAAAGAAAAACACAAGCGCTTCAGATCCAGCTTTGGCTATACTATATTACTTTAGCATGGTGCAATTATTGATCATGCCTGATATTCCTGTTTACAAAAAAAAAAATGTGAAGATTTATTTCAACATTATGTAGGAGTTCCTATGTAAAAATGTTATCCGAAATTAATTAGTCAGATCTCACTGAGCAAACTTCTATCAGCTTCAATGAGAAGAAGAAACCTCTCCATCTCTTTATTATAATTTGAACAACTGCGACAAAAAATAATTGAGCAAGCGAATCCGAAAAATATCAGACTCGGCTTTTTGACAACAAAGGTGAGGGATCTCACTGAGGAATTACGTTCAGATTTCTGAGATTGCTCAGATCTCATTGAGCCTGATAAACCAGAAATGACTAAATGAATCTGTTACCTTTAGTTAAAATAAAATAGCTAAGTAAAAAACTTAAGTCAAAATAAAATAATAATAACGGTTTTATGGCCGGTACCGCTAACAACAGTTTTTAGTAATTTGTAGGTATACCCAAAATTGTACAGAAACTGTTATGTTAAATATAATACCTTTAAAATATTCTCTAGTACTTCCAGATTACGTTTAACTAGTCACTTACAAATACCACAAAGGCCCTAAACCTCGACCATAAAACATAACTTCGGTTGCAATGGAAATTCCTTAAAAAAAAGATGATACAATTTTTCATAACTGTTTATTACTTTTCATTCTACTTCTCCAATTTACTAGTTTCTTCTTTCGTTTCAGATGCATTGCCAAAAAGTGGTTCGGCATTTAGCTTCCAATGTTCGGTGACATATGGCAGCCTTTCACTTGGATCAGTGCTCCAATGGTGGATCCGGCATCGCAAACGTGCCTTCTCCAAATTGTTAATCGTAATCGTGCAATAGAAATCCTTGTTCTCTTTTTTTAGATCAGGGCCTGTGATGGATTGTTCTGGCATAGTTATGCACTCATCCTTGACATAATAGCCGGCTTTTCGCAGAGATGTTCTTATATGCCAAGGTTTTATTTCCCAAGGATGATCCTTGTTCATGACAACTGCAAGAGTCATGTTTTCCAGCATGTTGACAGTCTAGAGGGATATTTAGAGAATTTCCAAACAACAAAAATATAGAATACATACCCTCTGAGCGAAAGGGGAACTATGTAAGACTTCCGTGTTTTCGCCCTCAGTTTTTGCATACTTTTTGAGGTTTTCTTCATTTTTATAAACAGCCAGTCCTGGCAAGAGCAGTTTGTTATAAACAAAAGTCGGTCGCATGGCAACAACATCACCCTTGTCGCCAACTCCTTCCACGAAAGTCTTAAGCACAACTTCTAAATTAGGTTTCTTTTTAATATTGGTATCCTCAACTAGGTCGTATATAAAATGCTTGGCACGAAGCTTTCTCGGGTGGTGACCCTTCTTATGTAAAAGCGGCTCATATTTTCTTTTCAAAATGAATGTTGTCTGTTTTAGTAGTAAAAAGAATTATCGATAAGTTAACTTTTTCGAGTGTAAAAGAATGATTGATTACTCGTACCCTTATTTGTTGTTGAAGTGGGACAACATTTTTTAAAAGGTTTATGTTTGCGTTGAGAACACTTCTTAACATTTTTAATTGAACTTTTGAAAATCTTCTTAGGTTTTTTTTATTTTGAAAAGAAAAATGCGGTATGTGAAGCAGAATATTGACAATTTAATTTGACAATCGAATCGGAACCGGTTGAAACGATCTGGAATCGATTTGAAATGCGAAACTTTGTTTGATTTGGTAATTCTCAATTTTTATTCATTTCCAAAACATTTTGGATTATATTTGCGACTGGCCCCATATTTTATTCCACTACGTTGTATCTGTGGCAATATTTGAGCGCTTCGTGTTAAAAAAGTAAAATAATGCGCGTTTTATTGGTAAATTTATAGCCAAACGCAGTAAAATCTCCCTCGGTAAACAAAATCAAAAACCAAAAGTGCTTATAAATAAGTCAGCAAAATAGTGAATATTAAGTAGACTGGTAAATTTGGAACTATGAAGATGAAGAAAGCCCCATTGAAAAATATTCATGACTTGAATCTCAAGGGCGGTATTCACCGAACGCTCATAACTTAAGAGTCTCATAAGCCTATTAACCAAGGAATAATAATTAATATTTATGTTACCGGCGTAAAACTCCATTTTGTTTCTGTGATGCTGTCGCTAATCCCTGTGGTCGTTTTATTCGTGAAATTCCCTCCGGGCCTACAAAAAAAACACGCCTATTATCACGGATCCTTAATCATGAATTAAAAAGAATCTATGATAATCAAATTGCAGATTTAACCCACTGTGAACAAATTGGCCTTTATTAGAGTCTGTGAAAGTCATGGTATTGATTTAACCCACTGGTGAGCAAACTGGCCGTTATGGTATAATTAAACAAAGACTGACTGCTTTTTAACGCTGCAATTACCTCTGCGATTTTTAAGCACGTAGGCGGGGGACGTATACGGTGGGCCGAGAAAACATAAGTTGCTGAGGTTGAAATAATTGCAGAGTTATCGACCGCCGTATAGTTAGCAGCACTATGTGGGGAATTTCAATTTTTTTGATTCCCAGAATTTGGAAAACATTTGGAAAAATTTGGAAAACCATTTTCAGAATTTGGAAAACCTTAGTTAATTAGTTATTAACAATTAAAGGTTTGGCGTATAGTTAGCAGCACATAGGAACAAAAGTAGACTTTTTTGGTATCAAACGATAGGGATTGGTTTTCTGAAATTTGGAAAACCTTTTTTAGAATTTGGAAAAGCATACTTTAGTAAATAATTAACAAAATGTGAAAAAAATGACAGTTCTATAAACAATTGCAATTTGCCCATTACGTAATGTAACGTAATTAAATTTGACATACATGTATACAGAACTAACACATGCAAACAAAATTCTGTCCCAATTTCTGTCAAACTACTTAGAGCTGTCAAATAAATTATTATATTGTAGTGTTCCATCGTGAGCCCCAAATTGATTATTAAACAATTTTAAATTGTTATTTGTTTTTTATTAAATAAATTGGTTGGTTATTATTTTAATAAAAAATTAAATTTTTCTTTATATATAGTGCATATCTCCAGCTACTGATGATCATCAAATGGCTAATGTTATCCATTGTCCTTTACGGAGTATTGGGAAAGTCAAAATGATATTGGACAAGTAAAAAAGGTAGAGTAAAACAAAATCCTAAATCTTTAATTTACTAATTATTACTTTGTTTCATTTTTCAGAAGATTATTTGGTTTATTGAACATGGACATGCCATCAAAATATATAACTTCCTCCTTAAGCAGAAGCTGATAATTCGAAGATTAACGGTCGTATTTATTAGATTTTTGTCTACTTAGACACTGTGTAATTTTTTTCAAATTGATGGAAATATGCTTTATTTAATAAAAATAAATATCACTTTATTCACGGTTAAGACCATCTACTCTTGTGCCTAAGTTTGGCAGCTATAAGACAACAATAAACAAGGTTTTTGAACACATTTTTTAAAGTTGGACAGTTGTCTAAAGTTAGACAACGTTTATAAATAAGGCCATAAATGTTTATTTTTTTGCAATAAATAACAAAGAGCACATTTTGCTAAACAAATTTTTTTTTCTTTATTTAAAATCAGTTGTTCGATTTATTTGCTTATATGTCACTTCCTAATGTTCTACTGATCCTTAAAGTACAAATGTACCTAACATTAGGTGAAGCAAAAGTAATTGATCGAATACTTTTTCAAAATTTCGTTTGTTAACGTATTCTATTCAAAATATGTAACGACTACAAATTTCTAATTGGAAAAAATTCCCAATAGGTACCCATATTTCCGAAGTACCTTATAACGAACAGAATGATATGAAAAATGTTTTAATGTATTATCAAACATTCTAAAATGTAAATTGCTAGACAGACAGTTCTATCAATAAATAAACTTAATGTTTTTTCATGCATTTGTACTTGGTTGTTGATCAAATGGTTAGGAATCCAAAAATTAAATTTAAGAGGATCACAAGGAATTTGAATATTATTACTTTGTTTTTGTTGTTATTCTATGTACATTGAAAACTTACAATTTTTACATTGCAGGCTGTTGGAATTATAAGATCATTCATCATTTTATATTGGGTCTGTGGATGACAACAAAATCTTTTAGGTACTTTGTTTTGTCCTACAAACTTCACAAAACATTCTACAAAAAAATCTGTTGATTTCATCTAATTCATTGAAAATTTTTATATCACCAATTATATAATATGACCGTAGCTTTTGTTTTTGTTTTTTTTTTTTTTTCTACAGTGGATGTTAACTTTGAGTGAAATTCTTCTTCTCTAGTGACTAGTATATTAATAGATACAAGCTTATTTTTTGTTTTATTTTTTTTTATTTAAATAATACTTTACGTATGTACATTATGTATGTGAAAAAAAATATACTTTTGAATAATTTTTCAGTACAGTTGAAACTTTTTCCATCACATCAACTTTTAAGTTTTCATTTACTCCTTCCTGTCCGCTTTAATATTTTCAATTTCTTCAGAGTGTTGGCTTATCATTTTTTCCACTTAAAAGAAAATAAACAAAATAATAAGATACGGTGAAAAAAATCTTGATATAACTGTAATTTTCATATATAATTGTGTTCCCTAACCAATTTCCTACCACGGACAAGCGAAAATGTTTTATGATTAAAATTTATCTAAAAAGACTTGAACTGCGAATACTTAATAAGATGAATGTTTGAAAAACAAACCCAACCAATTTTTAAAATCAAATTAAAATCAGTTAACAGTATTTATTTCTTTAATTTTACGTTTTCATTGCAATGTGAAAGATTTGCTCTCAAAATCAAGAATTGCACATTTGAAAAAAAGAATAAGTCAGTTCATTTTTTAAAGTAGCGGTGATGAAACATTTTATAGAATTCAAACATTATAGGTACATACAATTTCTTCTCATAGTATAGTCTATAAGATATAAGATTTGTAACCGATTTGTTAAAGGGCTATGTTCTGAGCCATGTTTAAAATTTCAAATCTCTATATCGGTAATATACTTAAAAATCGATTTAAAAATTTGTAGCGAACAAACAAAAAGACATACAGAAAGTAATAAGCTGGAGAATTTAAAATTTAAACAAATGTGTTGCTATATCTAGTCCTGACATATGTTTAAAATTTCAAGTCTCTAGCTCAACGGTAAAATGAATTTGTAGTGGAAAAACAAACAAATAAGTAAACAGACTTGAGACACGAAACTTTAAACTTTTTGTCGTCTAGTTTTGACCAATATTTAAAATTTCACATTAGTTTAATATTACATTCGTCTAAAGCTTACCAAGTGTCCCATTGCGACGGCAATTCATTGAGTGATCGGCACGATGGGGAAAGCAATCAAAACAATTTATACTGGAAGCATTCCTTGATATAGAACGGCCTTCAATAATGTTGATAACAGTACCATTGAACAAGCCATTGACTCCTTTACTCCGACGATGTCAAATTGGATCGATTTCATGGTCCACATCTATAGTTTGGAAAATCATTCATATATACAGGCACAATAAGGACATATTCAAAGAGACTATACAATACATACATACAATACCGCATATTAGTTGGTCAAAATATCCCCACAAGGGGTCTGGCATCTTCTAGACGAATGGAATTCACAGAAATCTTATCATCTTTGATCCGACCCAAACCAAAAACTCTGATTTTTCAACTGCATTGAAGAAAGACCTGTATAGAATCATCACTAAATCGACAACTGGCGAAACTGATGTAGGAGCAATATAGAGCAAACCATCATGCACATCATTTTGATAAGATTAATAGGTAATTTTGAAAAATGGAAACGTTTTCTATTACTAAGAATGTTCATATAGAGGCGTATTAGATTTTCTCGATTTCCAACTTGAGTTGAGTTTGGTATTATAGGTTTGTAGCGTTCAATTTTCTCCTTACTTTGAAATATATAGAAATTGTTATAAAACTAATATTGAAAATTTATAAATGATGAGATTTCTGAATTCGACTTATTTGTTTTGTTTTTGACACAAGACGTCACAACTGACAATTATTGGGACAAGAAACAGACGTGTTCATGTTAAGGTTACGTTAAGAACTGTTCGTTTTCGTAATTTATTCTTAGCGAATATTTGTCTACTTTTTGTTTTAATTATTTAACAAAAGTTTTCAAAATCTTGGAATTTATTTTCAAATTTATCTGATAATATACAAAATTGGAGAGCTTTTTACAGAATTTAAAAAACTGTTTTTTTAAGTTAGAGACATCATGGATTTGTTTGTGTGTGTCACCTAAACAAATGATCTCTGCTTTTCCAAATTCTGAAATTTCAGTCCGAATTTTCTGAATGGCTTATCAATTCGAAGAACCATTTTCAGAATTTGGAAAAGCTCGGCTTTCAAGTAAGAGACATTTTGGTCAAGTGGATTTGTATTCGGGTGTGTGACCTGAACAAATAAATGTTCATAACTAATTATCTCTGCTTTTCCAAATTCTGAAATTTCAGTCCAAATTTTCTGAATGACTTATCAATTCAGAGAACCATTTTCAGAATTCGGAAAAGCTCGGCTTCCAAGTAAGAGACATTTTGGTCAAGTGGATTTGTATTCGGGTGTGTTCTCTGAACAAATAAATGTTCATAACTAATTATCTCTGCTTTTCCAAATTCTGAAATTTCAGTCCGAATTTTCTGAATGGCTTAGCAATTCGGAGAACCATTTTCAGAATTTGGAAAAGCTCGGCTTTCAAGTAAGAGACATTTTGGTCAAGTGGATTTGTATTCGGGTGTGTGACCTGAACAAATAAATGTTCATAACTAATTATCTCTGCTTTTCCAAATTCTGAAATTTCAGTCCGAATTTTCTGAATGGCTTAGCAATTCGGAGAACCATTTTCAGAATTTGGAAAAGCTCGGCTTTCAAGTAAGAGACATTTTTTTCAAATGAATTTGTATTCGGGTGTGTTCTCTGAACAAATAAATGTTCATAACAAATTATCTCTGCTTTTCCAAATTCTGAAATTTCAGTCCGAATTTTCTGAATGGCTTAGCAATTCGGAGAACCATTTTCAGAATTTGGAAAAGCTCGGCTTTCAAGTAAGAGACATTTTGGTCAAGTGGATTTGTATTCGGGTGTGTGACCTGAACAAATAAATGTTCATAACTAATTATCTCTGCTTTTCCAAAATCTGAAATTTCAGTCCGAATTTTCTGAATGGCTTAGCAATTCGGAGAACCATTTTCAGAATTTGGAAAAGCTCGGCTTTCAAGTAAGAGACATTTTTTTCAAATGAATTTGTATTCGGGTGTGTTCTCTGAACAAATAAATGTTCATAACTTATTATCTACGCTTTTATAAATTCTGAAAATGGTTCTCCGAATTGCTAAGCCACTCAGAAAATTCGGACTGAAATTTCAGAATTTGGAAAAGCAGAGATAATTTGTTATGAACATTTATTTGTTCAGAGAACACACCCGAATACAAATTCGTTTGAAAAAAATATCTCTTACTTGAAAGCCGAGCTTTTCCAAATTCTGAAAATGGTTCTCCGAATTGCTAAGCCATTCAGAAAATTCGGACTGAAATTTCAGAATTTGGAAAAGCAGAGATAATTAGTTATGAACATTTATTTGTTCAGGTCACACACCCGAATACAAATCCACTTGACCAAAATGTCTCTTACTTGAAAGCCGAGCTTTTCCAAATTCTGAAAATGGTTCTCCGAATTGCTAAGCCATTCAGAAAATTCGGACTGAAATTTCAGAATTTGGAAAAGCAGAGATAATTTGTTATGAACATTTATTTGTTCAGAGAACACACCCGAATACAAATTCATTTGAAAAAAATGTCTCTTACTTGAAAGCCGAGCTTTTCCAAATTCTGAAAATGGTTCTCCGAATTGCTAAGCCATTCAGAAAATTCGGACTGAAATTTCAGAATTTGGAAAAGCAGAGATAATTAGTTATGAACATTTATTTGTTCAGGTCACACACCCGAATACAAATCCACTTGACCAAAATGTCTCTTACTTGAAAGCCGAGCTTTTCCAAATTCTGAAAATGGTTCTCCGAATTGCTAAGCCATTCAGAAAATTCGGACTGAAATTTCAGAATTTGGAAAAGCAGAGATAATTTGTTATGAACATTTATTTGTTCAGAGAACACACCCGAATACAAATTCGTTTGAAAAAAATATCTCTTACTTGAAAGCCGAGCTTTTCCAAATTCTGAAAATGGTTCTCCGAATTGCTAAGCCATTCAGAAAATTCGGACTGAAATTTCAGAATTTGGAAAAGCAGAGATAATTAGTTATGAACATTTATTTGTTCAGGTCACACACCCGAATACAAATCCACTTGACCAAAATGTCTCTTACTTGAAAGCCGAGCTTTTCCAAATTCTGAAAATGGTTCTCCGAATTGCTAAGCCATTCAGAAAATTCGGACTGAAATTTCAGAATTTGGAAAAGCAGAGATAATTAGTTATGAACATTTATTTGTTCAGGTCACACACCCGAATACAAATCCACTTGACCAAAATGTCTCTTACTTGAAAGCCGAGCTTTTCCAAATTCTGAAAATGGTTCTCCGAATCGCTAAGCCATTCAGAAAATTCGGACTGAAATTTCAGAATTTGGAAAAGCAGAGATAATTAGTTATGAACATTTATTTGTTCAGGTCACACACCCGAATACAAATCCACTTGACCAAAATGTCTCTTACTTGAAAGCCGAGCTTTTCCAAATTCTGAAAATGGTTCTCCGAATCGCTAAGCCATTCAGAAAATTCGGACTGAAATTTCAGAATTTGGAAAAGCAGAGATAATTAGTTATGAACATTTATTTGTTCAGAGAACACACCCGAATACAAATCCACTTGACCAAAATGTCTCTTACTTGAAAGCCGAGCTTTTCCAAATTCTGAAAATGGTTCTCCGAATTGCTAAGCCATTCAGAAAATTCGGACTGAAATTTCAGAATTTGGAAAAGCAGAGATAATTAGTTATGAACATTTATTTGTTCAGGTCACACACCCGAATACAAATCCACTTGACCAAAATGTCTCTTACTTGAAAGCCGAGCTTTTCCAAATTCTGAAAATGGTTCTCCGAATTGCTAAGCCATTCAGAAAATTCGGACTGAAATTTCAGAATTTGGAAAAGCAGAGATAATTTGTTATGAACATTTATTTGTTCAGAGAACACACCCGAATACAAATTCGTTTGAAAAAAATATCTCTTACTTGAAAGCCGAGCTTTTCCAAATTCTGAAAATGGTTCTCCGAATTGCTAAGCCATTCAGAAAATTCGGACTGAAATTTCAGAATTTGGAAAAGCAGAGATAATTAGTTATGAACATTTATTTGTTCAGAGAACACACCCGAATACAAATCCACTTGACCAAAATGTCTCTTACTTGGAAGCCGAGCTTTTCCGAATTCTGAAAATGGTTCTCTGAATTGATAAGTCATTCAGAAAATTTGGACTGAAATTTCAGAATTTGGAAAAGCAGAGATAATTAGTTATGAACATTTATTTGTTCAGAGAACACACCCGAATACAAATCCACTTGACCAAAATGTCTCTTACTTGAAAGCCGAGCTTTTCCAAATTCTGAAAATGGTTCTTCGAATTGATAAGCCATTCAGAAAATTCGGACTGAAATTTCAGAATTTGGAAAAGCAGAGATCATTTGTTTAGGTGACACACACAAACAAATCCATGATGTCTCTAACTTAAAAAAACAGTTTTTTAAATTCTGTAAAAAGCTCTCCAATTTTGTATATTATCAGATAAATTTGAAAATAAATTCCAAGATTTTGAAAACTTTTGTTAAATAATTAAAACAAAAAGTAGACAAATATTCGCTAAGAATAAATTACGAAAACGAACAGTTCTTAACGTAACCTTAACATGAACACGTCTGTTTCTTGTCCCAATAATTGTCAGTTGTGACGTCTTGTGTCAAAAACAAAACAAATAAGTCGAATTCAGAAATCTCATCATTTATAAATTTTCAATATTAGTTTTATAACAATTTCTATATATTTCAAAGTAAGGAGAAAATTGAACGCTACAAACCTATAATACCAAACTCAACTCAAGTTGGAAATCGAGAAAATCTAATACGCCTCTATATGAACATTCTTAGTAATAGAAAACGTTTCCATTTTTCAAAATTACCTATTAATCTTATCAAAATGATGTGCATGATGGTTTGCTCTATATTGCTCCTACATCAGTTTCGCCAGTTGTCGATTTAGTGATGATTCTATACAGGTCTTTCTTCAATGCAGTTGAAAAATCAGAGTTTTTGGTTTGGGTCGGATCAAAGATGATAAGATTTCTGTGAATTCCATTCGTCTAGAAGATGCCAGACCCCTTGTGGGGATATTTTGACCAACTAATATGCGGTATTGTATGTATGTATTGTATAGTCTCTTTGAATATGTCCTTATTGTGCCTGTATATATGAATGATTTTCCAAACTATAGATGTGGACCATGAAATCGATCCAATTTGACATCGTCGGAGTAAAGGAGTCAATGGCTTGTTCAATGGTACTGTTATCAACATTATTGAAGGCCGTTCTATATCAAGGAATGCTTCCAGTATAAATTGTTTTGATTGCTTTCCCCATCGTGCCGATCACTCAATGAATTGCCGTCGCAATGGGACACTTGGTAAGCTTTAGACGAATGTAATATTAAACTAATGTGAAATTTTAAATATTGGTCAAAACTAGACGACAAAAAGTTTAAAGTTTCGTGTCTCAAGTCTGTTTACTTATTTGTTTGTTTTTCCACTACAAATTCATTTTACCGTTGAGCTAGAGACTTGAAATTTTAAACATATGTCAGGACTAGATATAGCAACACATTTGTTTAAATTTTAAATTCTCCAGCTTATTACTTTCTGTATGTCTTTTTGTTTGTTCGCTACAAATTTTTAAATCGATTTTTAAGTATATTACCGATATAGAGATTTGAAATTTTAAACATGGCTCAGAACATAGCCCTTTAACAAATCGGTTACAAATCTTATATCTTATAGACTATACTATGAGAAGAAATTGTATGTACCTATAATGTTTGAATTCTATAAAATGTTTCATCACCGCTACTTTAAAAAATGAACTGACTTATTCTTTTTTTCAAATGTGCAATTCTTGATTTTGAGAGCAAATCTTTCACATTGCAATGAAAACGTAAAATTAAAGAAATAAATACTGTTAACTGATTTTAATTTGATTTTAAAAATTGGTTGGGTTTGTTTTTCAAACATTCATCTTATTAAGTATTCGCAGTTCAAGTCTTTTTAGATAAATTTTAATCATAAAACATTTTCGCTTGTCCGTGGTAGGAAATTGGTTAGGGAACACAATTATATATGAAAATTACAGTTATATCAAGATTTTTTTCACCGTATCTTATTATTTTGTTTATTTTCTTTTAAGTGGAAAAAATGATAAGCCAACACTCTGAAGAAATTGAAAATATTAAAGCGGACAGGAAGGAGTAAATGAAAACTTAAAAGTTGATGTGATGGAAAAAGTTTCAACTGTACTGAAAAATTATTCAAAAGTATATTTTTTTTCACATACATAATGTACATACGTAAAGTATTATTTAAATAAAAAAAAATAAAACAAAAAATAAGCTTGTATCTATTAATATACTAGTCACTAGAGAAGAAGAATTTCACTCAAAGTTAACATCCACTGTAGAAAAAAAAAAAAAAACAAAAACAAAAGCTACGGTCATATTATATAATTGGTGATATAAAAATTTTCAATGAATTAGATGAAATCAACAGATTTTTTTGTAGAATGTTTTGTGAAGTTTGTAGGACAAAACAAAGTACCTAAAAGATTTTGTTGTCATCCACAGACCCAATATAAAATGATGAATGATCTTATAATTCCAACAGCCTGCAATGTAAAAATTGTAAGTTTTCAATGTACATAGAATAACAACAAAAACAAAGTAATAATATTCAAATTCCTTGTGATCCTCTTAAATTTAATTTTTGGATTCCTAACCATTTGATCAACAACCAAGTACAAATGCATGAAAAAACATTAAGTTTATTTATTGATAGAACTGTCTGTCTAGCAATTTACATTTTAGAATGTTTGATAATACATTAAAACATTTTTCATATCATTCTGTTCGTTATAAGGTACTTCGGAAATATGGGTACCTATTGGGAATTTTTTCCAATTAGAAATTTGTAGTCGTTACATATTTTGAATAGAATACGTTAACAAACGAAATTTTGAAAAAGTATTCGATCAATTACTTTTGCTTCACCTAATGTTAGGTACATTTGTACTTTAAGGATCAGTAGAACATTAGGAAGTGACATATAAGCAAATAAATCGAACAACTGATTTTAAATAAAGAAAAAAAAATTTGTTTAGCAAAATGTGCTCTTTGTTATTTATTGCAAAAAAATAAACATTTATGGCCTTATTTATAAACGTTGTCTAACTTTAGACAACTGTCCAACTTTAAAAAATGTGTTCAAAAACCTTGTTTATTGTTGTCTTATAGCTGCCAAACTTAGGCACAAGAGTAGATGGTCTTAACCGTGAATAAAGTGATATTTATTTTTATTAAATAAAGCATATTTCCATCAATTTGAAAAAAATTACACAGTGTCTAAGTAGACAAAAATCTAATAAATACGACCGTTAATCTTCGAATTATCAGCTTCTGCTTAAGGAGGAAGTTATATATTTTGATGGCATGTCCATGTTCAATAAACCAAATAATCTTCTGAAAAATGAAACAAAGTAATAATTAGTAAATTAAAGATTTAGGATTTTGTTTTACTCTACCTTTTTTACTTGTCCAATATCATTTTGACTTTCCCAATACTCCGTAAAGGACAATGGATAACATTAGCCATTTGATGATCATCAGTAGCTGGAGATATGCACTATATATAAAGAAAAATTTAATTTTTTATTAAAATAATAACCAACCAATTTATTTAATAAAAAACAAATAACAATTTAAAATTGTTTAATAATCAATTTGGGGCTCACGATGGAACACTACAATATAATAATTTATTTGACAGCTCTAAGTAGTTTGACAGAAATTGGGACAGAATTTTGTTTGCATGTGTTAGTTCTGTATACATGTATGTCAAATTTAATTACGTTACATTACGTAATGGGCAAATTGAACTGTCATTTTTTTCACATTTTGTTAATTATTTACTAAAGTATGCTTTTCCAAATTCTAAAAAAGGTTTTCCAAATTTCAGAAAACCAATCCCTATCGTTTGATACCAAAAAAGTCTACTTTTGTTCCTATGTGCTGCTAACTATACGCCAAACCTTTAATTGTTAATAACTAATTAACTAAGGTTTTCCAAATTCTGAAAATGGTTTTCCAAATTTTTCCAAATGTTTTCCAAATTCTGGGAATCAAAAAAATTGAAATTCCCCACATAGTGCTGCTAACTATACGGCGGTGAGTTATCGCTCTTTCTTCTTTGTGCTTTTTCCTATTGTTTGAGACATAAGCGGAGTAAAGAGTGTGAAGGGATGTTTCCTTCTCATTTAACCCTAGAAAGATAAACTTATTTTTTAGTACTGAAAAGATAAACATGCGCCTGGGAGGCGCAATTAAAAAAACAGTTTTTTTTGCAAAAATAAATACATTTTTTTTATTACTTCATTTTATTGTTATAATATTAGTTATTAAGTAAAAGATAAAAATATACTATTAATTTTTCTAAGTAAATTAGGATTTTATATATCAATAACAAAAAGGAACAAAAAATTAGAAATCTTCGGTGTTTAAATTTCAATTATTTTTAATAGGTGATGTTGCGCTTCTCGAGCCAAATACATTACCATAACTAAAAAACGCTAGTACTTAGCGAACCGGAACGACCGTCTCTCGCAAGTGTTGATCGACGGCCGAGTTGGCTTAAAATAAGAAGTTTGTCCGAGCGTCGGTTCAAAGAAGAAAGCAATATATATATTTCGCGGGCGCCTCCGAGGCGCAGTTTATCTTTCTAGGGTTAACAAAAATTGCAGCTATTAAAATTTGCAGCGTTTAAATGTATGTTGCAATCCGAAAGAAACTCAAAAGAGAAACGCCGTTAAGATTTGCAGTTGTCTAAAAGCAGTCACTGCCTTTAAGGTAAGACTGCATTCGACGGAACTGCACTTCAGCGGAACTGAACTTCACCACTTATTAGTAGGAAATTGTATGAGCCATATCGCACTAAGCGACAACTGCACTTCACGGCGCGGTACTATTAGACAAAGTTGATAATCTGACCAACTTTGTTGGAACATGAAGTTTCATTCAGTTTCGTGTTGAAAGAGCGCACGGTGTCGCGGAAGTGTACTTCCGCCGTGTGCGGTTTTACATTTAGACACGACTGCAAATTTTAACGGCGTTTCTCTTTTGAGTTTATTTTCACCAAATTAACTTTCCTCTAAATCAAACAAACCTTTCTTTTTATTTGCAAACAGCACTTTCGAACCAAATAGAAATCGAAACAACTGACAGATACGTCACACTCGACATTTCAGGCGCAGTCGAAAAGTTAACACCTCCTTCAATCAATTGACAGTTAGATCGAAACAGCTGGTCCAGCTGGAAGTAAAATAAAATAAATCGCGACTGCAAATAGAAAATTAAATAAAACTTTAACTTCTTCTCATTTATACTCCATAGAAGTATATAGTAATAAAAGAAATATTTTCTACCTCTCTTCGCTTACTAATTTTTTTCTTTATTGTCTCATAAAAATAATTTAATACATTATCCAAAACAAACTTTTTTGTAACTTAACCTCAACACACGTCGTCATCCATCCACGTCCAGTGCCAGTGCAGTTCCAAAATAAAAAAATATAAAATAATTTCTTTTTCTATCTATGTATATTCGAAGACAGCGCTCCCTCTTCTCTCCATCACAATATTTGTGATTATGATTCCACAGTAACTTTAGAGAAACCTAAAAAAAGAGAAAATTTACAAAACAAAAACGAAAAAATTGGCAAAATTTGCAAATTAGTGAAAAGTTGTGCAAACCAAATCACGACCAACCAACCACCCGCATTATATAATTGTCTTTTTGTTTTTTTTTTTTTTTAATCAAATGATAGCTACCAGTTCTTCCATTCATAAAGATTATCTCGCCAAAAGTGTGTGTTACTTTTATTTTAGTTTTTGTTTAAATTAAAACTAACGACAGCCAAAACGAGCGTGTGTGCTTAAAAATAGAGTTTGCTCTTCTTACAAAAGATTCAAAGCAAAGTCGGTGCAGCGCTCTTGCACTAGCTACATAGCTGGCTTTTAAAATAAACTAAAGTTGAAGATAATATTTATTTTGATCATTAATAAGCTTTCAACAACATCAACAACAACTACTGTACGCTGTATTTTTGCAGATTTAAGAAAAAGGTAAGTAATAATGTTAGATTATGTGAAATGTTTATATTTTTATTGACAGAGTCGCAGAGGATTGCTTTGAATTTGCCTTCCATTTCATCACAATTGTAATTTATATGGAAAAGGAGATAGATGTATTGCTGGTCGACGAGAGAACGTCAATTGACAAAGGCGCATGCCACAACAATATATGTTTTCTATTTTTATTGTTTTCCCAATAAAAAAATTGTTATTATGGTTGTAATGACAACGACTGGGAGGAGGTAGTTTTATGTTAGTTTTTCCCTTCCTTATTAAAATTGAACTTACATACAAGTATTTTTTTTTGCTAAATAGAAACATTGAACGTAAAAACAAAACAAAAAAGCAAACCAAAAAAACCTGGAGACACTACTGATAGCGATAAAGTAAATACATAATTGCAGTGGGATTATCCACTGTCGTCCACCGTCTCAGTTCGAAAGAACTTAGCCATTATGTTTTTATTAATTTATTTATTATATAGACAAAGCAATTCATTGTTGTTTCTATCTTATCATTATTTCTACATACTGGAGCAGAATTCGCCTCACAACAAATTTCTAGTTTTCAAAAGCATCTCAAACAAATAACATTATTTATGAAAATGCTTGAGATTTTTTTTTTTTGCGGGAGAGTGCGAGAAAAGCTGCGTTGATGGGTCATTGGTTCGGACTTTCAGAGATGGAATTGGAAATTCTTGGACTAGGTCATACACTTAACACACTTTTGTATCGAGCCCTGGCCTGGTTAACATTTGTTTCCGTTTAAATAAATAGGTCATACGCAGATATATAAACCAATATTGATTTATTTAAAAAGTATTAATTTAGCCATTTAGGGGTGCAATTTCCTAAATGTTTGGAAAAATAATTATTTATTTATATTTTAAATACTGAAATAATTTTAAGAATTAGCAATTGAAAATTCAGGGTAAACATTTTTATTTCTGTGGGGCCGATTCAGGTTTTAACGAACAAGCATAATAAGAATACGAATTAATTATCTAAATAAATAGAAATTTGATCACTTTATTTGATTAAAATCAAATTTTCAATTTAAAAAAAAGAAAAAAAAAAAACATTAAAAAGTTTGTAGTGTTGTTAAAACGGTCGTGCAAGCGCGGTTCAACAGCGTCACTTCACGGCTGGAAGCTTCCACGTACAGACATCCTAAAAGAGTAACCATATATACCTATACCTATTTTGAAAATTTAAATTGTACATCACTGTTAATGGTACTATTGTTATGTCATAAAATTTATTTCTTCATGTAGATATCAAAACATTGAAAATAAACTTACGAAATTACTATCTATTCATAGCATTTATATTTAAAAAAAGAATCATTAGTATAAAGCTTTGAGGTTTCGATGTCAATCTAAGCTCTAATGCTCTTAAAAACTGAATTCTTTTAAATAGGTTCTACTTAAAATTAAGTACCCATTTTTGATGTTTTTTTCTTAATAAAGAACTGTAATATGTACGTTAATTGAAATAAATTCTTAGTATTATCGAAAACGTCAAAGTGTATCCCAATCAATATCTTCAAAAACTAATCTAATTTAATGGCTAATCTAATTAAATGGCACTATGGGAAGATTGCTGCTGATAGAGTTATAATAAAAAACTCTCTCATGATGAGTGATATCATCATGTGAATAGAGAATTAAAAAAACATACAAAATAATTTCTTTTCTTAAAATACTTAAAATGTGTTTTTGTTGGATGTAATAAAAAAAATAAAAATATAGACAGCAGACAGACTTTTTCTTGCTCTTACTCCTGCAGTTTGCATCAGTTAACAATAATTCAGAACGAATGAACATTAAATCTCCAAAATAAGCCTAACCACTTCACATAAGATTCGAGTGTGCTTCGAGTGCAACCAAATGCCTGTATAAATCGTGTGCACTTAAACCAAAAAACCTATATAATTCGAGTGCCCTCCTTCACCCTATACAAAAACAACAACATTCGCCAGAGTGTGATGATATACATATGTATATATTATATTTATAAAAGCGTAACCAAATTACAGGAAATCACTTTCGATTGTTTTGCATTCACAGTCAGCCATTATTCGCCCGCGTTTGAATAAAATATACATTCGAGCATAAACATATAGCTATACTAAAAGAAGATCGCCCGCGCTGCGTCTTGCTCATTGAAATGTTTATATTATGCAAAACAATATCACGCATATTATAGGCAAGAAATAGTCATCAGATAGACATTTTTAAAGAAAACGCAATAAATATGTGCGCATGCGCAACCTATTCCAAACGCAAAAACCATGACAAGCTATAAGGCAATCATCATAAAACATTCATAAATGTAGATTCCGGATCAAATAGTTATAAAATAGTCTACATAAATGTATCTATTGGATTTTAGAAGCAATGTTCTGCTTGTTTTGTCTTACTTAATATTAATATCAACTATGGTCATCCTGTTGTAGTCGCAGATATATCTACCAACTTTGCCAGTCTCTCCATTGGAATTTCAATTTTGCAAAACAAAAAAATAAGAAAACCCTACGTAACCGAAATATAATGACAATGGAGAACCAAAACTCTCTTTTGCCTTCCTTCTTCTTTTGTTATGAGAAAGTGCGTTCCACTGGTCACGTAATAGTAATTTAATCAAAAAAAAAAAATCAGTTTTAACAGGCGGACTTTTGCCAAACTTAAATAACGCTTAAATTAAAATCGAAGCCCGTTTAAACCAGATCGAGAGCATGCTAAAGAAGCAGCTGAAAGAGAGAGTGACGAACCAGGGCCAGGGGGTGCTGTGCCGTTTGATATCTTTGGGTGCACATGTGAAAATTTTATGCGCAAACAATCCAGAGACTGACAGAGAGAACTGAATCCAGTAAACATTGGATCTGGCAGCTGGCTCTTTTATTTGATGTTGAGGCTATCTTCCAAAAATAATTTCTCAACCTCAAAAGCTTAAAGACCAGAGCTGAGTAACTGCGTCCACAGTTCACATGCGCGCATGAATTACTGGTAGAGGTGTAGCATGGGTATAGAAGCAGCTAACAGTGGAGCAGGTGGAGAAAGTTTTTTTTTTTGACTATAAATAAAGCAAGACAAAAAAAACGATACACAAAAACAACAATACACAGAAGTTGTCGAATCAAGAAATAAATGCGCGACAACGAAAACGACAGTGATGAAGAAGTTGATTGGCAATAAACATGAATAAAACACCAAACAAAAAAAATTAATATAAAATTACGAAATAACACTTTGCATAGATACAAGAGACTTACACGAATACGTAAATAAAAGAGATTGATCTGGAGTGGTAATGGTAATATGGGTGGCTCTCTTCTGCTGTTAAAGAATTTTTCAATTTATCAGACCACGCTTATTTTTTTATATCTCCTTATATGTAATGGGTGATTTTTTAAGAGGTTTAGAACTTTAAAAAAAAAAAAAACAAAAAATTCGAAAAAATGAATGAAATATTTATTTGAATCGATAGTTTGAACCTTGCAATTTAATGTTTAAAGATAATTTCATGCAAATGTTGACCGCGGCTGCGTCTCAGGTAGCCCATCCGCTGAGTCCAATTTTGGCATACTCTTTCACACATATCGGCCGGTATCTCACGAATGAATGCATGGATGTTGGCTTCCAGTGCGTCAATCGAAGCGGGCTTGTCCCTATAGACATTAGCCTTGACATACCCCCACAAAAAATAATCTAATGGTGTCAAATCGCACGATCTAGGCGGCCAATTGACCGGCCCGAAACGTGAAATTAACTGTTCACCAAACTCGCCTCGCAATTGCGCCATTGTTTCGCGTGCTGTGTGGCATGTGGCACCGTCTTGTTGAAACCACATATCATGCAAGTCAAGAACTTCCATTTCGGGCAAAAAAAAGTTTGTTATCATTGCTCGGTAGCGTTCACCATTGACAGTAACGCTGCGATTCGCATCATCTTTGAAGAAATATGGCCCAATAATGCCGCCGGCCCATAAACCGCACCAAACAGTGGCTTTTTCGGGATGCATTGGTAGCTGTTGCAATGCTTCTGGCTGATCTTCACTCCAAATGCGGCAATTTTGCTTATTTACGTACCCATTCAACCAAAAATGAGCCTCATCGCTGAACACGCTGAGCGCGCGATGAACATTTCGAACCGAGCACGAATTTTGATAGTAAAATTAAATAATTTGCAAGCGTTGTTCATTTGTAAGACGATCCATGGTTAAATTGCAAACCAAACTGAAGCTGTTTGACAGTGACACAAGGTACTAAACACACGTCAGCTGTCAAAACCAGTGTTGCCAAAACCAAACCAGCTTAAAAATCACCCGTTATATGACTAGATTATAACCAGGACTAAAGAATCCAAACATACTCAGGTATGTTTTCGTCTTTCGGGGTGGAATCGCCAAAAGTAATGAAAAATTAATATAACGGTTTATAATTAAAAAATCATCATTATAAATGGGTTATTAAATTGATATTTATTCAACATCTTTTAGGTGCCGTATTTATTATTTATACACAGTTCGTCTTGAAATTTGAAGAAACCTAAAAAAGTTGCTTAAGCCTTTGTATTGAAAGCCTTTCAATTTAATGCTTTTGACTAGAGTCCTGCAAATTGTGATTTAAAGAGCTGAGTTCAAAGAACTTCAATAAGTGGTATCAACTGAGAAAAATAATCAGTTACGTTTGTTTGGAGGTTATTCGATATTTCTGTCAAAAAGAGCAAATAGAAACGTGTATATGAAACTTTTCTGTAAAAGATATTGAAAGTAGAACCTGTTTTGTATAGTTCTTCTTCTTTTTATTATAGATAGAACAAACTTAAGTTTCTTACCCAAATATTGTCATGTCCTGGAGTATCGAAGCAGACTTAGCAGATCATAAAAGGGAAACCTCCTTTTGTTCTGGGCTTTTCAATGTGTTTTACAATGTGCTGAACAGTATGGCTTTTTATAAGCGGTTTTTTGTGATAACACACTTGCAGTTAGGCTGCCAAGCTTTCGCACCATCATATTATTATTGAAGTTTTGAATGATGATCAGCCTGGCAGTCGTGAAATAGCTACCCAAGTGTTGTTGTTTCATTCAAACCTTTAGTATGGTTTCTCATTAGTTTAGTTAAAAATTAACAGAAAAAGAAAATAGTTTTTGTCTCTTAGATTTCAAACGATCATTAAAAACCATAAACACAGGTCCCCTCCATTTCTGCCTTATAACCGCACACAGAAATGGGTGATAGTTATACTCTAGTTCTACATGAACTGTCGTAACACGAAATGAATGTTTGTATGAAAACTCACATTATTACAAATCATGTTGCATGAACCGTTCTGTATTTTACTTCAATCGAAAGCTATATGCGAAGAATAATCACATTTTACCATTTTTTTTTAAATAATCATTGACTCTAAATCACTTATGAAAACCAAAAATCGTCCTTTATCCTCAAAAAAAAGAGAGATGATGAATGCATTGTCTTATCTATAAAAAGAAACATAAATTCACGCCCAAGATGTAGATTGCACACAAGACATGCTGGTAACTTGTTGCATAAAGCCAATGGCATCAGATTACACAATTCCAAGAGTACCTACTCTGTGATGCTGTAAATGCAGCCAAAAGGGATTTCATTTGAAAAAAAAAAAAAAAAAACAAAAAAAAAGAAGTCCAATGAATCATTTATTGTTTTTGTTTTATTAGTGTAACGATAGCTAGAAGGATTTTCTACTCGAAATGTATTCAATGTGATTTTGCTGAGGAAAAATTATGACAGGATAAGAGTGTTCAAATCTCTCATCAGACAGGATTCCGACCGACATCGTCGTCAGAAGACCGCAGGCAAGATTGTCTGTATTATAAGGGTCTGTGAATATTTGTCATGACTTGAAATGCTATAGGGGAGAAAGTCGTTCGGCATGTTAAAGCAAAATTGTACTTCGATAGCAAAAGAACTAAAAAGTCATTTAAAGAAAAAAAAAAAACCACATGGGAAATTTAAGTAGTTACACCACTCTTGATACAGGTGAAAACTGCAAACATTCAATGCGGTCGGTTTGCTGAAGGCTGGACACTTAATATGATGGTGGTACTGCACAAAGCAAGCAAGCAAGCCACTGTGGCGAAATGCCAGTGGTGATTTATAAGCGGCATCACAGGTGTGGCAAAAGGTAAGGACACATTAAATTTCATCATCATCAGCACCTTGCTGAAACCTACACCAACAACATAAATTAAAATTACTCACTTGCGAGGAAGGCTTCGGGACCACTTAATTTGTGTTATTGTATTAGTTACACAAAATAAAAATGAAGAATATGAATCCAATGCAATAAATATCTTTTCTGAACAAAATTTAACAGAAAATAAATAATTGGATAAATTGTGACCTTGAATTGGATAAGATTTTTGTATGGGAAAACAACTTGTCAACTAACCAAGTAAATCATTGAATAAAGAACATCTTTATTCTATTTTAATATTTAATTAATTGATATACGGTATCGTGGATAAGAAAATAAAATGCATCACTGGATTAAGCGAATTTAATCTTATGGTTCAAGGCCATACTGTGGTAAATAAAATAAATTTGGTGGCGCGACAGTTCGTGGCGAACCAGGGCCTAGTAACTTACAACTCTCAACGATTCTTGTCTGGGTATTGATTGTAAGCAGAATTTGAGGGGACAACAAATGTATGCCGAATTGTCACTTCCTCGTAAGAGGCTGTAGCTGTAAATAAACACGTTGTTTTTTAGGTGGAAGAGGCTGTGATGCAGTGCCTAAGCATTGAAGATAAATCGTTTAATTTTATTTAATACAATGACATATTATGTGGTTAAGGAGAATGTATGAAAAATAAGTCTAAAGTAGGTGTATTAATTTTCTTAAATTAAAAACACACACTTTTAGAACCGTTATTGCACAACCATAGAAACAGCACGAAGCATTTGAATGTAGGTAGTCTAGGAACTAAGAACACAACAAATTATTGCTATATACGCACTTGTAGTTTTCAGTCGCTCAAAAAAATAGACTCTTTAAATCTTTGCGGTTTGTCAGTCGTACAAGTTTGTCATTTCTTGCAACTAAAAAATCGTGCGATTGGATATGAGACACCACTGAAAACGATTTTTTTTGTATAAGTTACTAGCTGGATCACCCGGCTTCGAACGGAATTTCATCAATTTTATAATTTTAAAAATAAGTGAAAATAAAACTATAGGGCCTTAAAACAAACCTTTACAATGAAGTTTTTTGCAACTCTCCAATAATTTTTACACCCAAATCTCAGACATCTGTCGGGGATCCAATTTTTATGGTAGACAAAATTATCTGACTGTCAATTCCGTAGTGTTTGTCATTGGGTACGTTTACGAGACACAAGGGACTACATATCAAGTCTGCATTCGAACGCATAATTGAGTAAGGAAATTAATTATTTCTTAAGATGTCAAAGATAACACAATTGAAACTTTACATAAGACGAAAAGTACTTATATATATAATAATCCGCAGTGCAGAGCTCTTTTTTCTCTGTACTCATTTGTCGTGAAAAGAGAAAAATTCTGCGAATCACTGCGGATTCCATAATCGGCATGAATATGATTACCTGAAAAACACCTCACACAAGGCAAAAATCAATATTTCTTACATTTTTAATTAAATCTTTTCGATAATATATAATAAAGATCCACTTCATCCAAAAAATTATAACAATCGTGAAAAAAAACAAGTTACAGAACAATAAAGTTCAACTTACTGTTTAGTGATAAAATATAATCAGCTGATACTTTGACATAAATTGACTTGACTTGAAATGAAGGGAGATATTTCTTGAATAAATTTCCAGTCATCTTTCAATTTTTTGACAGCTGAATAGCAGCAGACTAGAAACTTGAATTTCAAATATATAGACACCTTCCATACCTGAAAGTATGCAATTCCGATTTTCAATATTTTCCGGTCAAAAATTTCCAGTTGTGTATTTTTACCTGTTTTAATACCAATCTCTAAAAATAATTCAAATTCAAATCGTATGACATTTCCGAGTTCTGCGACTTTTGAAAACTGCTCTAACTGCGATGAACTTACACTTCTCAAAAAGCTCACTAAACAAACTGAAAACTGGATAAACCTTCCGATCAAATCGACTGTGAACTAAAAAAATTAATAAATTAATAAATTAATTTTTTTTATTTGACAGATTCTACGTTTGCGGAAATAATTTTATAAAATAACTACAATTTTTTTTTCAAAATTTTGAAATTTTTGTCATTTAAAAAAAAAAAAAAAAAAAAAAAAAATAGAAAAATAGTCGTTACACCATTAAGTTTTCTGAAATGATCCAATTTTATACGCAGTTTTCTTAATTTCCCCTACCTTGTACAAAGTATTAAAAAACTTAAAAAAGGATGAATGAAATCGGTAAAGTCGTTCTCAAGTTATGGCGTGACCAAGGATTTATTTTTATATATGTGTGTACACAATATACATAGATGTAACTTTAAATGAAAAAAAAAGACTTTCGTTTTTGGTCAGCAATATCTCAGCAACAAATAATGCCACAGAAAAGAGCAGTTTTTAAAAGTTGAATAAATTTCTTACTAGACCTTTGTAAAACTTTATTTTTTTATTCTTTACTGTTGGATTATGGCAAATCTTTCATTGCATTTACTTACACACATTAATCAATATTTTTTTTCAAAATTTGAAACTTTAATATTGAAATTATTGTTTGGAAAAATTGTTTATTTTTCATTCCATTTAAAGTCTTAAAAGTATTTTAACTAAAATGTAAAACTTGTCGATAAAAACTTTTCTTTTCCATTTTGATAATGATTTCACAATGTTTAGGAATAAGACAACTTGTTTCTTTAATTTGTTTGTAAGGCTTTGTTGATGCGATAGAGAAAAATCATTCGATTGATCAATTTGAAATTTTACAAGAATATACTTACATTATGTGGTCTTTAATTTTTAATGCCTATTTTATTTTATAATATTTTTCCATACATTTTAGTTATTCTATTAAAATATTATATTATTTTTTTTAAGCGCTCCAAAAATTATTATATGTATTTTATAGATGTGTTTACAATAACAATATAATCGGTATTCACCAATATACTATACACTTTTTCACTTTTTAAGGCATGGTCATCCACTGGACGGGGCATAATTTAGGAGGCTTCCTTGTTGTCTTTCATCCGCAAAAAAGTTGCGGAATGTTTAATATAATCCATGTTTTCTTTTGAACATGCCAATCACGTAAATCCTTTATTTATTCTCTCGAGATATTCAAGGGAACAATATATTGTATATATTGTATACCTTCCTATGTTATTTCTTCCCTTTTGTTTAAGGAATGAATATCTTATTCATCAGCTGGACTGCAATTTTCGTTTTTTACTTGAGTTTATTTTAAATTCTAACCAAATTTCAATCAAATTCTGAAGCTGAGAAAATAAAATAAATTTGATGCGACCTTGAACTTTTGTGAATCACAAAAACCCTTGCCCTTGTAAACAAGTCATCTATATATGTATTTCATCATGTATCACATTTATTTTTTCTTGATTTAATTGATTCGAACAAATAAGGAGGAATAATATCATTGATTCTGCCTCATGATGAGAACCATTCCTTTTGTGTCTAATTTTGATTGTTTTTTTCATCCAGGAAAACATGTATAGATACTTATACGTAATATACATTACATATATGTACTTATACCTACATACCTTGTTTTTATAAAGAATGACCTAGTTCAACAAAAGATGATGATAATCCTTGTACCGACTTTTAGTTCTTTAATTGAATTTTATAACTTTTTTTTTTTTTTTTGCAAAAAACACTTCATATGACTTTTGGCAGATATAATAACCTAAGCTCAAAATTTTAAACGATTTAGTACAATGTTAAAGCCATTTTATCATAGTAAAAATGCTTTAACATCGTACTAAATCGTTTAAAATTTTGCGCTCTAGTTTTTAAAAACATTGTGGCATACAATTCTAAATCTTTATCTTTTCAGTTATTTACACATTTCGATTCGTTATACATTATTTTCTCTCTGAATAAAAATAGCAAAAACGTGGCTAAGTCAATGTGAAAATACTTAATTGTGTATGGGTATACATATATCAGCATTCTCAGGAAAGCACAGGGTCATAAGTCCACAGGCTAAAAGTCCATAATGGATTTTTGACCTCTTGAGTAAACGTTACAATATTTTTAAAATCTCCAAATTGAGACAGAAATCCACAATCGATAGGCCAGAAGTCCACAAGAATTTCCTGTGGATTTCTGGCCCATAAAGGTGGAGGTGGAGGTGTGTGCCTCTCAAAATACTTTTTGAAAATAATAATTTTATAAGTTTTAAAATTTTTATTTTATTTATTTTTTTTTGAACAATGAAAATAATTGAAAGATCCCAACAAACTAATTTGTCCACTTAACATGAACAAAAAGTAAAAAAAGAAAAAAGAAAACAAACAAAAAATATTTTTCAAAATTCATTTAAAAAGGAACCACTTAATACGCCTCTTCTATTCATTTCATCTCATTAAGCTGTGGGAGTCTTAATTCATAAGACTTATGTACATATATGTACATAAATTAATGTCACTTAAGATCAAAACAGTAATTCAACTGTCTCATAAAAAAAAACAGACTCCCTAATGTGTGGAGTGGAGGTTAGATATGCATATTTAATAAATTAAGTTCACAATAAAGGCTTATAATTTATGTATGTTTAAAATTATTTCTTAGTTAATTAAAGTTTAAACCACAGTTGCACTTTATTTTTTTACTGCGAATTCGAAAAACATAACTTACCCCCATTAAAATTTTGAGGATTATGAATTTAGTCAAAAAATTAACTTAATATAAGTTTGGATGCATCTGCAAAAACGACTAGGGTGACCAACACTAATTTTTTTTATTGAAGAGTTTCCTTACACAGCCAAATGATTTATTCAATTAATTATGTATATGTTATGCGCCCGTAAAAAAAAACTTTCGGCACAACTAATGGGTGAGGTTGCTGCCCGAAAATCATTTCGTACACGCAAATCGACACACCCTACACATTTAAAGAAAAAAACCTTGTCCTATACTAAATGCGAGGAAAATGATAAGGAAAATTTCATTTAACTTAGTAAGAAAAAAAAATATCTAAAAATAGAGTCGAAATTATTTACATTATGACATATATAATTCGCCGGGTTATATTATATATTAATATAAAACAGTCAAACGTGATGTTTGCTGGTCGGATGTTGATAAATTATTAAATAAAATAAAATAAATAAAATGAGAATGCTATTCAAAAAATATTGGCAGTAAAATTTTGATAAATAAATAAAATCACACATATTATGTTTTCTATGCAATACCATATGCATCGAACATCGAAGTGAATTCTAGTAAAGTATGTATACTCCTTTTCGCTGAGAGATCAAGAATGTCAACGTCAACCGTCATCTGAACCAAACATGTTCTAGTCGTTTCGATTTAATTTTAAAAGAAAACACACTTGAACATTTAGCTGTCAACCACCATTTAAATTTTTTCT
The DNA here is from genome assembly GCA_951394125.1 of Epistrophe eligans. Lineage (NCBI taxonomy): Eukaryota > Metazoa > Arthropoda > Insecta > Diptera > Syrphidae > Epistrophe > Epistrophe eligans. The sequence continues at coordinate 30,528,072 of OX596028.1, forward strand.
GTATGATTGTTCTCTGGTTTCTCACTAACTGCCTGAACACAATGGAGACGAAGCTGCTTCTTGCACCTGGCAGCTGGATTAGCTGTCAAAATATTCAATACCCACAAATTCAATGTTACGAACACAACGCAACGCAGTTGCAGTCACAAACTTTTATATCCCTTTTGACGTTTCAATTTGTATGAAGAAAAAAAGAATCGGAAAAAAGTATTGAAGCTTTATGTGCTTATTTTGCTGTACAACTGCATTGTGGGCACGTAAAAACTAACACGTACGACACTTTTTCACAGCTATTGCAGCTTCAGATTTAGTAGCATTCTATTTTGCCTACGTTCTGTTATTATTAATTCTGCTTTCACTTTGATAAAATTCGTCGAGAAACGATGCAAATTGAAATAAAAAATCATGAGTTCTGTCCTATTTTTTAATATTTCTCGACCGCTTTTTCGACCCGAGAGTTACAGAACTTTACAGGACGTCGATGTTTTTATATGGAAACAAAAAGCAATAGAACAGTCCGAAAATCAAATCGAAGACGAGATAAAAGAAACATGAAAATATTGAACTTTGTAATACAACAGGTATACAATCTATATAGTGCTATTATTTTATAATGAAATTCAATTTTATTATTTTTCAATGACAACAAAATCAAAGTGAAGACATTCGTGATATTCGGTTGGTCGCTTACCTGATTACCGTCACAAAGTAAAGAAACCGTACATTGGCCTTCCATCAGACTCTTTCTCTTATGATTGACTTACTTACCTAGTATAAAACTTCTTCACTATTTTTTTAAACAACAAAAATTATATTTTTTTCTGCAATTTATCAGCAAAGCTGCTTTGTGACTAATTTTTTACAAAAAAAATAATTAAATTAATGAGTAAATATAATTTGAATGTCAAGCGTAATACAAATTTACCAATCGCTATCACATCGCATACAAACACTAAGGTGGGACCGATAGTTGACTATACATAATATTGTAAGTCAACATGCAACAACAACAGAAACAACAACAACATACAAAAGTGTCAACAATCTATTGCACTAAACACTCTGGCATCTAATATAACCAATGTTGCTAAATGTCATCTATCTAAACCTTGAGATATTTCATCTTAATATGATTTCCTATCGTCACATCGCTACATTGCATCGTAGGTTGTCGCGGCCGCGTCGATCGTATAATGGGCTTATTGTCAACGTGATTCAAGTCAGTCATTTTTATGCGTCTTCGCATTTTTTTTTGTTGATTTAATATTAATTCTGCTTTCAATCCCAAAAGTTCAATAGTAAACATAACTCGTCCCAATATCAACAACATATATGTATGTCCATGAATGTTTATGTATTTATATTACACAACAATCATAACTAGTAACCAGTGCCCCAGCCACCAGCATTATCATGTATCACCATCATCATCGGACTAATAAAACGATGTAACCACCAATCACACATTTTTGCGGCACGACTTTGACATCAGTAGCCCTATAGCGGTCTTACCGGACAAGAATGTCGGTATCATACACTCAGAGAAAATTTTGTGTAATAAGTAACATAACATAATATGTAAGTTTCTTAAAAAATCTCGTCTCGATTTGTTCAATTACCTATCGAATTCGAAGTGAGTAAATATTAAGTTCATTATTTAAAAAAAATAAACGGGTTCAATTTCTACTAATTTCGTCAAAAAAAAACTTCTGCTGTCCGTCAAAAAAAAAACTATTCGTCCCAAAAAAAATTATATTTTTGAAATGTCTTTTCATATTCGCTATACCATTAAGAAAATTATTGTTTATCGAATTCGGCCCCAGAATCAAAACGATAGATGCGAAAGCAATAATACCTAACCTGGAACTCCAAACACAAAAAAAAATCAAATTAAAATCATTCCAAAGAAACAAGAATTCAATTATTATTTCTGTTCTAACTTTTTCTGACAGTTTTCGTAAACATTGTGTTGATTTGCTCTGTAGTGATCTTCAAGGCCTTTTTACATTAAACCCAAAACGTGGTTTTCGCGAAAATATCAGTTTTGGCGAAGAACATACGTGATGTCGGTTTAAGTTCTGTCATACATTTTTAGTAAACCACAAATTTTTGATGAAACTTCTAAAAAACTAGTTGCAATTCAGAGATGCACAAAACAAACACACCTTTCGAAACATTCAGCGCTAAATCAAATTTCAAAACAAAACCTGACAGGATGCTGTCAAGGGAATTTAAATGTACTGTGCTTGAACAGTGAACGCAGTGAGCGCGATGTAGAGTCGCGTCCTTACTAATATACGAACCAAGCTCGCTCACAAATTAAATTAAATAGGCGGGATTTCAACTGCCTTGTGTTGCTGCTCCAGTCTAATTACTCAACAAACAAAATATTAAATTAAGACAAGTAAAGGGGCATTGGATTTACCATTTTCCCACCATAATACCTCGATTTTGATAGATGCGCAGAACTGAACAAAAATTAAAACGCTAATGATACCTTTAATATGTGTAGTAACAGACTCGAACCACACTTGCAGTTTCTTTGGTTTATTTTTATTTTAACTTTGATACTGCGAATTTTTAAAGCATCGCGACCTACATCGCGTCCATTGTGCTCAAATAGGAGCTGATTTCAAAATAGTTGAGATGTCAAACAAAAAAAGGGGTGAATGTTCGGTATAAGATTTTACGAGTTTTTGTAAACTTTTTGCCAAAAATCACGTTTGATTTAAAAATGCTATTTAAAACAGCTTTGACATTTGTGATTATCAAGATTTTGGAGCAAAAACAAAAATAAAATAGAACTAATAAAACCGGAAGGAGATTTGCTGTTAAATATTATATTTGACAGTAGTATACAGTCATTTTTGACTTTGATTATTGAAAAGTTTATGAGTTCATGTTACTCGATGTCGATGGACATCGTTGGACGCATTTGATTGAACTAGTTGTTTGCAGGAAATAAGTTTATTTAAATTTGAGAAATATCTATAAATTAAGCTAATTGGCAGTTTAAAGTCAGTAATTTAGTTGCGCCACCTTGAAATTAGAAAAAAAAATAACTTAAATTCACATTGATTTTGCATAATTTTTTTTCTCAGTGTGTTGCCTTTTTATGACTGCGCCATGAATATATATTTCATCATAACTTTCTTTCTTAATTTTCATTTCATTGGGTATTATGGTAAACCGATGGATGCGGAGCGACGACGACGAAGTTTAATACAAAAAAAAAAAGGTGCTTTTACCGCCCATATTTGTATTTGGGTGAAGGTCATAACCAGCTTTCAATCAACAGTTTGTGCATCTTTTTTTTTTTTTTTTTTCTGGACGCGATTTATAAAAACAAATCGATTTTAGCTAAGAAGACCGTAATAATTTTTTGATTTTTATCATCGTTAAAAGTATCTCAATCTTTTGTCTTCAAAAATGTTTGATTAAATTAACATATTTTAAATAAACATATATGTATTATAAAAAAATTCAAACTAATGCAAGTCAGTGTCAGGTTAGGTTTTAAAGGTTGCATGTGTTTTTGGAGCATTTTTATAGTTAATATGCATAAATATCTTTGTGGTTGAGCAAGTTTTCAGGTAATTTTTTTTCTCATATACAAATTTTAATTGCTTTTAAGATAAAATACGTATTATAGTTTTATAGTCAACATAATTACAACTATATTATAAAAATATACCTACAACATTTGTGATTTTAATTAAACTAACAACTCTATATACACACATTGGCAGTTGACAAAATGTTGAGGTATGAGGGACTCTAAAGACAACGACGACGATGATGTGTTGAATGCAAATTATCGTTATTATTATTTTGTAGAAAGTGTCGTAAGTGTGTATGTTTGAAACGACGAAATAGAAATCCACGAAAAAATAAACTTTTACTTTTCAAATGACAATAAGACGACGACGCGACGTAGCTTCTCGGTTTCCGTCGTAACTAACATTTTCTGGTGATAACAATTATTTTAATGTGAGGGGTGCTGCACACCGTTTTGCTCTTTGTTGAGCATTTTTCTACTTCTATATTTATTCCTAGGTACGTGCTAAAAAAAACATAAAAATTAAGTCACATTCCTATGTATGTATGTACATATATATGCCTAATGGACCTGCTTAAATTTATAAACATTTCCGGTGTACAGTCGACGCCGCTTAAGTAATACGCCAATTTGGTATAATTTCTTTAGGCACGAATGAATTGTTATTTTTACATCCATGTAGATTGAATTTTATATACGACTGTCAAATTTATTTGTTGGAAAATGATTTTTACTTCATCTATTATTGCATCTACAAAATAAATTTAATATAACCTCAAACAATGATATGTGATAGAATGTGTGTTATATAAAGAACCAATCACAAAAACGCATGCCCAACTGTCAAGTTACGAGAGAGAAGCTGTCAGATCCTGTGTGATGACCTTTCAAATTCTATTTCCATACTATTTTTTTTAATAAAATGTCAAGTTAGCGAAGTAATCTTCGCCAAAGAAAAAGTGATTAGGTGAATAATTTACAGTTAGTTGTGACACTTTTGAATTTCTTCAATTCAATTTATGTCGTGCGATGTTTTCTATGTTTGATTTTCCAATTTATAAAAAAAAAAAAAAACAAATAAGAAAAAATTGCACTACGAAATTGACATTTTCACAACTTTATGCTAAAACTGAAGTAGGTCTACTTTAATTGAAGCAAAGTGGTATCGCTAATCAAAATAGTTGTAGATTGTAGTACCTAATTTTTTCTGCAGCCTGTTGCACATCAGCAATAAATTGTTCTACTTCATAGATGGGGATTTAAGGTTTATAAAATTTTCAAGTTTTTCTCTGAATTGCTTCCATTTTGTTGTTTTATTCACTAGTCTAGGGTTTCTTAGTTCTCTTTTATTTCTACTTCATTCAGTAATAAGATAACTGCTGTATGATCTGACGATAAATCGTTATTATCTTGTACCCTTTTTTTTATTTTTTCAATACCTTTAGCTACGAAGAAGTCAATAAGGTCTAATATTTTGTTAGAATTAGATGACCAATAAGTAAGGCAAGCCAGAAAAATAAAATTCGCAGTTCTGCTTGCCGCATGCTTGGTAAAGTCATTTATCTTTTGTCGTTATGAGCCTTATAGATCCCCAGTGGTTGTGTTTAGCATTAAAATCGCCACCGACTATAAATTTAGCAAATTAAGAAGTTCTGTATAACCTTCTTCAGTTATAGTCCACCTTGGTGGGCAGTATATTGCTGCTTTTTAAAACTCTTTTTTTTTCATGCCAATTGTTAATTGTTGTCACTTGCATGTTTTCATCGCATAACTTGGCTTCTTGATTGTTTTTAATCATTTATTTTGTAAGTATTGCCGATCGTCCCTAGATTTGTCAGCTTTGTCCTACTGGGAAATGCGTAACTTCGCTTTGGAACCAGAACTTTATAACGACCATAAATTCAGCTTATTTTTTTTTTAACTTGAGGAAAAACGAAAGAACAAAAACAAACAAAGTCCATAAAATTAAACTCTAAGCTCATGCACATGATCTAAATTTAATTAAATTTTTTGTGCATGTATTTAATTTTTACTTTCTGAACAGCTTTTACGAATAATTTATATGAAAGTTTTACTTGCTTCCCATGTGCTGCCCTTTGTTCGTTCAATAGAACTTTTTACCATAACAGGGGGAGAGATTGGGTCGAATTCTCCAACTAAACCTTTTTAACTTTTCCAAACTAAGTAAATAAATGGAATATCAGGTGCTTCCAGCTTGAAAATTCACATGGTTTTCTAACAAAATGTAGTATAGTTTTTTTTCTTGTATGGTGGTTAAGAATTGTGTTCATATACCTTTTTTGATTTTGTGCATCCAGCCCCATTCATAGAAGAAACCATATATATAGTTAGTTTGTGTACAAAAACTCTAAAGTTTAACAATAGTTTTTTTTTAGTTTGCTTTATTTTACTGAAAAAATTTCATCTTGATAGATCTGGGAGAACAGTGTTGTTCAATTTAAACATTTTTTTTGATGTGTAATCATTTACATTTGCCGGCGGTATGGTAAACTAAAAATGTGGACATTGCTGTAGCACATTACGTTGTGCTGTGGTCCTGTGGATACGTTCAATATTGAGTACGTTCCTTCGTACTAAAGCGAAATGCCGAGTTGAATTTGGTTTGAAATTTGGTTGACAGTTCGAACTCGCCGCGTTCTGCGATGGAAAACTAGCAATTGAATATTTAAGAACCTGTTTACTTTTGGAAGATTGAGTCCGGTCTGGTGAGTCTCATCGTGTTTACATTAGAAACTTTGAGGCGCCTCAAAATACATTGAAACAACAGCAATTTTGACATTTCGCACTTCATTCAGTTTTTATGTTTTCTTCGCGCCTCACGAGAATTCTCACCCCAAATTTCTCTGGCCAATCAACTGTCGTGATACCGGACTCAATCTTCCCAATCTAAACAGCAGCGTCTAATTTGATGTTTACAGTTTTACACATCTTAACCGTGAGTCTCGGCACTTACACTTTTTTTTTCAAACGAAAAAGTGTTATTTTTTGTATGATGATTGGAACACACAACCTACATGATGGTAACGAACTCAGGCCAGGAAAAATCAGCACGAAATTTCCACGCCTAAACATCCATAAAAGAAATTGGCGATCACCAGATGGTCGAACAAACAACCAAATAGTTAATCTTGCGCATTAATGGAAAGTAAACAAAGCCAAAACGTAAGTGTACAGATCGTGACCGAAAAAGGAAACAAGGGCTTTTCACCAGTTCTATGTTGACCATGAGAGCCTTGGAGTCTGTAAGAAGAGTGATAAGAACACCGTGGTATAGACACTTACTCGACGCTTAAGATGTGGAAATACCATACTTCAATCAGTTACTAAATGCTGATGACAGTCAATATCCCGCCAATTAGCAAGTGGCGGTAAGATACAATTAAATTAGGTCAACGCTAATGGTCAACGTGTTGACTCTCTCATGTCAAAATGACGTCAAATTTTATCCCAAAGTTGTCAAACGCAGAACACTGTGAATGCGTTGACACTATAGCGTTGACACTATAGCGTTGGCACTATAGCGTTGACATGAATTTTAGGGTCAACACGATGTTTTTTTTGTGTGATAGTGTATAGGTATAATAATACTGTCAACGCAGTTAGGACACATTGACAAAATGCTCGTCAGCGCGTTTAGTCGACACAGCAGACTTTTTTTACCGGATCAACGTAGCCTGCGTTGACATTCATCTCAATTTCAAAAATTTCTCATTTTACAGGTTTTTCAATCCATTGACATTTGACATAATAGCCATCCTTCAATGAAAATTCACCAGTTTATAGCTTTACAGATAGTCGCCAAATTATAATTTGATGTATATTGAATATTTCAATCTAAATATTTTATCCAAAAGCATTAACCCTTTTCTGGAGTAAAAAATCTAATCTCAAAAAACCAAACACCAAAAACCTTCAGGAAAAAATAGTTTGAATTCAGATAAAAAAAACTGTGGAATATAATATTTCTGATTTGAAAAATGTACACATCACTATATTTTATTCTGATTTACCGTTAAAAAATATGAAAAAATACAGTTACTCAATTAATTTACTTGTATTTAATCCGGTCTCAGCTCTACTTAGCTTAGAAATACTTATATTCAACAAGTTCAATTAAATTATCGTTACAGAGATTAAGATATTACTTTTATAAACAAATATATAAATCTCTTTTTTCTCAGATTGAATGTTTATAACTATGCATCTATGTATGTATATAGACATTTGAAAATAGTGTATTTATTCAACAATGATGGTCTTTTATAAAAACAATCAAGGTTATTGTTATTTTTTTTTCGATTTCTTCCTTTTTCTTATACTTTATTTTTTTTTTCTTTATTTTTTTTGCAATCGAAGCAGTATATATGTAAAGCACTCTCCCTCTTCTGAGTCTTAAGTATTGTTCTTTTGGTTTCTTTTTAAATGTAACGCCTGAGGGGACGTTAATGATTTCAGTTCTTTGTTTTTCATTTTCTGCTCTTTTTTGTCTTTAGTCAAATTTACGAGAGTTGGTCTTTATCATATTTTTTTTTTTTTTAATCATCAAGAAGATGGATAACTGCTTGAAGATAGGGTGGTGCAATCACAAACCCACTGACCTAGGTTATCTGTTGGGGAAAAAAAGATGAGGATGCCAAATGTGACACAATGACATCCTTTTGTTGAGAATATTTATTTTTTTTATATTTTTTTTTTATGAAATACATTTGGATGGCTTGATTTTATCAGTTTCTTTTTTCTTACGTCTATGGGAGACAACTTCAAAGACGAAACATGTCAATTTAAAAAGGTCCGCTGATATGAAATATTGAGTGACCAACTTCTATTCCTCATATTGAAAGCTGTAAGATGCGTTGAAATATGTCTGCTATAGGGTTCAAATAAATTATTGAATGAATGCAAGATCAACAGCTTTGGGTGTAAATGGATTAGGCACGTTGCAGATCCTGGCATACGATTAACTGAAAACGATCTTCAGAAGTCAATATAATTCTAGACTGACAGTGGTGGTTAGTGATACTCCAAAAAATCTGAACCTTTAAACCTAAAGATTGTTGCAGACGAGAAACCATAGAAAAAAAAACTCAAACGAATCCTGGGAGGAAGCTCTATTTAAAGCTTAGAAAAATCGAAAAACTACAAGCAGACCGGCAATGTTCATATTCAAAGAACCAATAACTCGCCTGCGGAATCCTGTGGTATCCCGAATCTACCCAAAACGTGTTTCTTTAATTTTTTCTAGCACGAAAATGCCAGAGCTTTTGACTTTTTTTATTTCCGCTACAGCAAGAATCTACCCGAACATTTTACATAATGCCTTTTCTTGCTTGTCAAACTACTACTGGGAAAGTCTTCATAATGACTAGCGAAGCTTTGACAGCATTAGAGGACTTAAAGAGGAGCCTGGTCACGGCACTTACTAACCCCGACTTTACGAAACACTTCTACATACAATGTGACGCTTCATCTTCTGGCGTAGCGAGTGTTCTTTTCCAGATGAATGAAGAAAAGAATGAGAGACGGAATTATAGTGTAATTGAACTTGAATGCTATGCGGCCTTTCTTTCAGGAAAGAATTTCCGGGCCTACGTTGAGGGATTCCCATCATAATTGACCACACGAGTCTTAATTGGCTGATGACGGACGGAAGGACTTGAGTGGTCGCTTAACGCGTTGTTGTTTTAAGCTCCAATGTTTCTATTTCACTATAGAGCATCATAAAAAAGGATTTCCTAAATGTAGTCCCGTATACTCTCTCAAGAATCCATATGGACGAGATCATAACCGAATCGCCACTTGTTGACTTTAATTTAACAAACTTTTCATCAGGTGAGTATGTTGAGTTGAAGAAGACCATAGACGAAAAAAATGACAAACTGCTCGTATACAAACGAACTGACAGACGTGCTGTAGACTGTATTCAAGACGACAAGGCGTGGAAACTTTGGGTACCGGAGGATTTCTCTAGAGGCCTATTGGCATCAGCACCATGATTCTTTCACCGCCGCCGCGCCGAAAACGAAGGAATACATAAAACTCTGACAAAACTTCGGCAGATGTATTTCTGGCAAAATATGACCGTCGATGTTAAAGAATACGTAAATGCCTGTGATATAATGTAAATGTACTAAACCTATGAACTCTATTTCAAGACCGCCGCCATTTGTTGCTGTTGACTCTAGAATTATCTGTTCCAGAACCGTGTCATTTAGAATTCGTTTTAGTAAACAGGCAACCCTAATAAGAGTGATTAAATTATAGCTCTTTTTGAGTTTCAAACGAAAATAATATTTACCTTTCCCGTCAAGAAGTGACGATTTTGTTAATGGTTTTTGTTTTCATTTTTACCAACAGGTTTCAAATTTTTTAAAATTAAAATTCCGAGAGTCAAAATAATTGAATTATCCCACGAATCCATCTTGTTTGGCAAAAGATTGATAGTAAAATCGAATTTACAAAATCTAACCACCAAACTCTGACAAGTATAATTGCGCAAATAAAATTTAATTGTTTTTTTTTTTTGACCAAAAATAAAAATTATATATATACATATATTATGTAGATTGTATTTTCAAGTCCACATATACTAATGACCCAGACCAAATGTTTCTGTTACAAAATTAGGTCTTGCAATAATTATTTTCGCTGCTTTGCCACTGCTGTAACCACAGTAGGTATCGTACTTTGAATTTGAATAATTAGTGGCGCTGGAGAGGTGTTTTTTTTTTTTTGGTTTTCTTTGTGAAATGGTAGCAAGAAAATGAGAAAAGTAAAATATATTTCTTAGAAATAAAGATAGGTATTTATTAAAATATTTTTCAATTGAATTTTCTTTAAATCCTGTTGTTTATGTTTGCAAGTCATTTATCATCATTTTCAAGCTAAAGTAAGTAGGTGGTGGTTAAGGGGCAAGAACACATTTGGTTATAGAACAATTTTAGCTCAAAATGAAATAATTGTTTATTTAATTATTTTCAAATGAAAAACAAACAAATATTTTGCACTTCTTTGACTGCGTGAAGATTGTTTTTTAAGATAATTTTGTTTGTTTTTAATTAAAAAAATGTAGGTATCATCTGATATTATTTCTATGATTTTTGTAAACATATTTCTGTTTTCTTTTTTTTTACAATGAATTAGATCTAATTATGAATTAAAAAAAAAAAAAAAAAAAAAAAAAAAAAATAAACGTTAGCAAGAATAAAAATATTTATTACAAACATCCAGAATAAATTTCGACAAATTTCGCATGCAAAACCATTTCAATTCAAACTTTAGCATTTTACACCAAGTCATAGGTAAACGTGTTTTTTGACAAAAACTCTTAATACTATTTTCTCACTTACCGAATTTTATTATTTTTGGAATATTTTACTTATTCATCTTACAAATTGCACAATTTCCTAAAAACATTGACGCAATTTCAAAATCACCTCAATTTCAATCAAATTGCGCACGAAAATAGGTTTATACCAGTTATACCAGTTTTTCGATAAACTACATATATAAGCAAACAGATCTTAACCCCCGAAACAAGCAAATGTTTCTCTGTAAGTTGGTGTTTACCTTTAAAAATTATTTTGTTTTAGCATTTGTGTTTGTATTTTTGTTTGTTTTATTATGTTTTTTCTCTATATTTACAAACGTATATATTTCTTGCACAATAGTAAAATAAAATCGTTTATGGTAGAATCATTAAATATGTTGCGTAGGCGCTTGAAAGACATCAAACGAAATTGTTATGTGGGCGCTCTGTATAAATAGTGTTCTAGAAATTGGGCAATTTCAAGCTCAGTGCGAACATGCTATAAAGCTTTCAAATCACCTAGAATTTACTCTTTTTTGTTTGTCATTTTAATTATTTTGACACCAGCTGGCATCTAACAACACAACAGATGCAGGATCTGATACAAATTCCCTCAAGACAGTACAATAGAGTCGCGAGTTAGATATTTTGGTAATAATACTAATAATCACCCCATAAGGCGCTTTTCTTTTTTAGTTCACAGCACTGCATGAACTTTCAAAAAAAATAATTGTGTTCAGAGCGCGATCTGTGAGCTCATAATAGCAGAGTAAACGGATTAAAATGCTGAACACAACCGAGTTAACATTTGAAAGGTGGGAAATGAAAAAAAAATCATCGTCAAAACAATAAAAATGGCGAAAGAGGCTGGTTGCTCTAGTGGTAAAATAATTTAGAAAAAACTAACACTAATAGTATATGTCATTTTTATGGATTAAATTTATTTCAGGCGTCAAATTGACAAATAGCATGACTGTTTTTTTAATCATGACAGTTCAGTGCTCAAGTTTAATCAAATCAGAGAGTTCTGAACAGAACTCTGCTCAGAACTTTACTCTGTTCGATCAAACTCTGCTCAGAACTTTACTCTGTTCGATCAGACTCTGCTCAATGCTTAGCTCTGAACTAAAAAAGAAAAACGCCATAATTTGTTACTGTGCCGATTCCGCAATGTTCCACCACTAACGTCCATATTATTCACTCGCTTCATCTAGATTTAAACTTAAATCCGGATGTAGATTATACAAATTTAATATAAATACATCCGGATTTATGTTTTAATTTAGATGTATTGAGTTTATAAAATAGCGGTAAGCCATATACAAATTTATTTTGTTAATCTAGGATATTTGAAATTAATGTAGTTTAATATTCATAGGTCACTTAGTTTTACCAATGCTTCATTTGACATAAATTAAACTTCCTGTATCACTTCAACCTTTAAGTGTGTTTCATATTGACAACTAAACAAAGGCATAAAAAAGAAGAGGCGCGCATTTCATTGTATTAAAGAGCTCTCTCGTTCGGTGAAACTGAGTCACTAGCTACTAAACATCACGTTGTTTAAAATGTTGCATTCTTTAAATATATAATGTGCCTAAGATTCTAATTAACAAATTATTTATAATCAAAGTTTAATGTCTTCTGTCTTGCTTTTGCAGGTACTTTTGGGGACACCAATATTCTCAATGGATTGGAACTTTGTAAAATACATAATTGTATGTTTTTTAAAATTGAATTTTTGATTATATATATTTAACTCATCAATTACATAAATGTAAATTAAATTTTTCTATGTACATACATATATAAGTAATATACAAAATTATTTGTTCAAACTGTTTCATATTATGAGATTTTAACGGAAGCAAAGGTCATTATATTTTGTTTCCGTAATTTAGTAATTTATATAAAGTTAATATTAGTTGGGAATTTGTGTTATTTTTTATTACATAATATTTATGTATAGCTTGAAGGGCATATGGGCCAAGGGCTTATTATAAATTTATTATTTGGAAAATCAAATATAAATTTTCTATAATACAAGAAAAGATTAAAAATTTAAAAATTAAAATAGATTTGTCGATTTTCAAGGTTTACTTCTTTTATCGTCAAGTCATTTAAAGTAACGTGTTTTCAACTAGAGTTTCGCTTCACGAAATAAACAAAAAAATGTGGTCCCACTCTGAATGCAGCAAGGACGATACAAAATATTTGAATATTTATTTTGGGAAGTTACCTACTTGATGAGAATAGGAGCGGCCAGAAAAATGAGATCTCAGAAAGTGAACAAGCGAATTCAAAATTCTGTTCCTCACTAAGAAATTTTGTTAAGCATGAAGGAACCCTGTTCATGTAACTGAGATTTCTGATATCCACAGTAAACATATTAAAGGTAGCATTTTTACTAAAACAAAATGGCTTTAACATCGTACTAAATCGTTTAAAATTTTGCGCTAATATCATTAGCGTTTTCATTTTTGTTCAGTTCTGCGCATCTGTCAAAATCGAAAAAAATGGTGGATCCAGTATCCCTGTACCTGCCTTATTTTAATATTTTGTTGTTGTTTATGCTTATTAAGTTCCTGTGGACACTCGAACAGCCATTTTAAATTTTTTTGACACTTTTAACTTTAACAACCTGCGCAATATATTAACTTAGATTTGTGTAGTGTGGCTGAGATCTAATTTTCCTGAACATGCCCAATACTTATGTCTGTTTTGTAATTGGCTACGTTGTAGGACTTAGCACATTTGCTATCAAATCTCATAGAAATATTTGACAGGAAATAATCTACATAATATAGCAAGTAGTTGCAGTTAACAAACAGACATAATAATAAAGGAATTCGGAAAAATTTACTGCTAGAGAAGTATGTATTTTTGTTTTTCAAAGTAGGTTTTCTAGAAAACAAAAAAAAAAAACATTGATGTGACGGGAAACAAAAAATTTTAAGGTGAAATTTTATTAAGTCATTTTTTTACAAATTGAAAGTCAAATAAAGTATTTGGTTTCTTTGAAATATAAATGAAATTTAACCACAAATTCACAATATCAATTCAAAAATTATATATGTAATTAATTTATAAAAAAATGACATTTTACAATTTGGACATACATAAGTGTGGGCATTTTTGCAGTTTGCATGCTTCTCGTTTTCATTTCACTTCATTTTAGAAGAAGAACTGTTATAATATTAACAATAGAACGCTGAGTTTCTGAAAAAAAATTTTGAACGCATAAGAACTGTCAGTGTCAAAATAACATATGGTTAAAAAAAACAACAGATTGCCTACAAGATTCAATAAAATCACAAAACTCCATAATTGTAAAACATTTATTAATGATAACAATTAATTTCCCCTGACAGCTAATAACATATAAATAGTCATTTAGGGCAATAAATAACTTGCCAATAAAACAGGATAAACTTTGTCAAATAATTGATTGCCAAATAAAATTACAAAAAGACAATAAATGAAACAAGGTCTTTTAAAGACACGGTAAATCTTTGATCCTCATGATAACCCAACGTCATACATTTTTTTTTTTTCAATTTTACGACTTTGTGTTCCGGTCCATCATCTGCTGATTTATCTTAAAATTAAAGTTCAGATCAATTTCATCTATTAACTAAAATCATTTTATCAAATATCAACATTAAATTAATATTCAGGTGAACTGTTAATTCCTGATGCTCAAGTCAGTAATCCTAATCACTATTTATGTATCATCTACATTTCAAAGGTCTGAAGACCTAAATTTTTTAATATTTTTTGTATTTGTTTATTCGTTTTTAAAGCATGACTCTTAATTTTATGTCACTATATCAACGCTAACGCAATATTTTATGCACATTTCATGGTAAAAAAAAAATCTCCATAACCTGAACAATAACAACAACCTATGTAATAATTTTTAAGTTATGGGTTGTGCACACTGTTCAGCTTGAGTGATCATTAAAGTCAGCCAAAGGTATCCGGAAGAATTGGCGAGTCTTCATAAATGATTACGTTGCGTAGGTTGGTAGGTTGCTGGGTCTTAGATAATACCAACTACCTATCTATGTATACCTATTAATTCCTTCGTTTTTTTCATTATGGCTTAAAGATTAGATTTTCTTAGAATGTTTTATAATATTTTGTTTTGTTTTTTGCCGTAATAAATTAACCCGTTATTTTAAAAGCATTTGCAGTAAAATATGTGTTGAAAAATTAAAAAAAAATCCCTTAATAAATTATAATATTTAGATCAAATAACACGCCCATTAGATCTAACTTATGAGTGTTGAATGAACATAATATAACATTCAACAAAATATTGACTTGAATCGATAAATCTGGGTGCACTGAACTGATTCATTTGACATAAATGTAAGTTCTTCAAAACAGAGATTAAAAATTAAAATCTTCCTGATTTATTTTCAAACGTTCAAAATTTTTCTGAGCTTCATCTTGTTCATTTCTGTTGGTGATATCATGAACTATAAAGTAGAAAAATCCATCGTCAGCTAAATGAGTAAAACTAATTAGTAAACTTTGACAAATTTAATAACTGTTTATATAGTTGCCATAAAGTTGCAAGTAAGCGCTTAGCCTTTATGTGTCACACCTTTAGTACAACAAGTGTCAAGCTGTAAACTACATATTGTCAAATGTCATTTATTATTAGGTGCGTTCCTTTACTTTGAAATTTTTTCATTTTCTGCACAAAACTTCACAAAAAAAGCCAAAATACATATAAATATAAAAAAATGTTTTATAATTACTAATATTTTAACCAAAATTGATAATGAATTAATACATCCGGTTTCCTTTCCCTTTCACTTTCCCGCTAACAGCTCAATTAATGTTGTCTTATTTTGTATTATTTTTTCATTCCTAGATACCTGTCCTATAAGATTTAAATCCACTTAAAAAATATGTATCTATTATATTCCAGAAAAACCGGCACTAAATTGGAAGTTTCAAATGTAAAGAGTTAAGGTTTATTTTTTTTTTGCAAATGAATAGAATTCCATGTAAATCAAATTTTAGCATCATATTAAAACCTGTAGTAATTTTTTTTTTATGAATTTCGCATAGAGTGAAGAATATTTAAAATAAAAAGCTCTCTTAAACTATAGAATCTTTGCAAAATATAGTTTTTATGACTTTAGGTAGGTTTGAATTTATAATTGATTTGTTTGAGGTTATGGAAATTCCTGAAAAAACACGAAATATTTATTTATTAATTGAGAATATAATTAATAAATAAATATTTCTGTTTTTTATTTTAAATAAAAGTTCAAAAACCTCATAATTTTTAGATTATTTTCCTATCATAATAAATACATTAATTTTAGCATGAAACACGTGGTCTTCAAATATGTATGTACAATGTACATTATTGAGTTTAAAATTAAGTTTCAATTTTAGTTTCAACTAAAAATTAATATAGTTCAGTAAGTTGGGTTTAAATAGCTTAGAAATGAACCTTGTGCACTTGATTTTTAATCCAAATAGAAAATAAAGTAAGCCTTGACATTATTCCAGAAAGCGCAGCATAAGCGATACTTCAAATTCGATCGCCTTCGCTTTCGGTTATTCGTATTCCGAAAAGCGAACTTGGAATTAAGCGATCCTTCCATTTTTCCAATTTAAATATAAAATATTTTCAAATCGTTCCCATTCTTTTTTCTACTCTTCCCATTTTAATGTAAGGTGTTTCCAAAAATATGACCAAAATTGTTTTAAGCAAAAAAGAATTTCTCTTATCAAAGAATTTTAATGAACAATTTTCTGGTTCTGTTGCTGCTTTCGTCTAAAAAAAATAACCTGCTATGGACACTTTGATACCATCGCAAAGATCTTCACTCTTTCGCCTTATATTCTGGAGGATAAAGGATTCCTCTGGCAATTCCGCCAGATTATTGCCTTTTGTGAGGAATTATTACTGTCATAATAAAAAAGAAGAAACAAAATAATGGCACACATTCATTTTACTGTTACATTTACCGTATTGGTCGAACTGAGTATCCTCAGAGACATATTGTCAAAATTAATAGGAATAGTAATTCCAATAGGAATAGGTAACGGAATGGTAATGGAATTGTTTGTTTGGCACCACTGTTTTGGAAAAAGTTCCCCCATAAAAGCCATATTGAAATTTTTTATGGAACAGAGTCTAGGCCCTGGTTTCACACAAGCTATTGCGATATTGATTTATTTTTTTTTATCATTTAATCCGACTCTAAATACAAAACCAACAAAGAAAATAAACTAATGGAATTTATTCCCAAACTTTAAAAGAATTTCCTTCGGCTTCCATTCATCTATAATTAGCACTCTTATTTTGTCTAACGCACCTGGTCCTTAAACAAATTTGAACATTAGCCTTTTTATGTTTCCGTCAAAAAAATCAAGTAGGTAGGTATTCCTTAAGAAACTTTTTATAAGCTTTTAGGCTTCATCCTAATTAACCAAAACCACAAACTATATAAGTTGCCTCTTGTATATTACATTTTTACGTTACAATGATTGATATGTAATGTAGGTACACAAAACATACATATATTATAATTAAATGCCTCTTATCGCACCTCTCTATAAGTTTAAGTGCGGTCTTCATTGATGAAATGACTATTGACCTTTTGAGTAATTACAACCGGTAAGGTCATTAAACTGATGATACAATGAATCGAATTGATTTGTTTTGTGTTGTGACTTTTTTTTTTAATTGTATCTCATTCTCGTTATTATTATTACCTCTAAACAATGGAATTGTTTTTTTTTTAGATAAAGGAGGGAGCGATTTAGGTGGGCGTCAGTTTTATTACAATAGTTAAAAGAATTCTAACTTAATTTTATTTATATATATTTAAAGGGTGTTTTTAATTTAAAATGTGATTGAATTGGCGGCCTGATTCTAGTGACATAGTTTGGGAGGTGACATATTATGTAAGATTTGTGCTCACTATATTTTGCAGTTTCCATTTCACCTAAATATAGTAGGTGCTGATATACATATATGATATATAAAATTGGTTTAATTGTAATTCTAGATCACAAGGTATACTGCGCAGGTTGTCAAAGTTGAAAGTGTCAAAAACTTAAAAATGGCTGTTTTAGTGCCCACAGGAACTCAAAACGCATCATTAGAAACAACAACAAAATATTGAAATAAAACAAGTAAAAGGGCACTGCATACACCATTTTCCACCATAATACCTCGATTTTGACAGATACGCAGAACTGAAAAAAATGAAAACGCTAATGATATTACCTTTAATATGTGTACCGTGATTATAGATTGCACTCCTTTCAAGCCAGTCGTTGAGTCTATATGCCTGAAATCACAAATGTTAAAAAGTTATCTTTTCAATACCTACCACGACCCAGTAATATTCATGCCGATTATGGAATCCGAAATACTGTATCCGCAGTGATTCTCAGTATAGTGTTCTCTTTTCTTTTCACGAAAAATCGGTCAAGAGAAAAGAGAGCACTGCACTGCGAATCAGTGCGGATCCAGAATTGCGGATTCCATAATCGACATGATTATTTTAATTTAAAGTTTTATACCTTAAAAAAAAACACCCTGCTTAAAAAATTCCAATTATTTTTATGTGAGAAAAAATATTTTACAGTCTTCTCCCTCCTTTCTTCCCCCACCTTCCTAACAGAAAATACCGCATTTTATTGTCATTAATTCTAGAGCAGGTGACATTTTGAATGCGTAAATTTAAATGTTCTATGCTCTCATGATGGTTTTCTAATAAGCAAGCCAACTAGGGCAAATCTACATACATATGATGTGCATATGTACATATTTATGTAATTTTATTATATTTTTTAATGTGTCAGTCATGTGTGTATGTAACCTTGTGTGTGAGTGTGTGTTGTATCGTTATACACTCCGCTTCACTTGTTTAAAACTAGATTATTTTTAATTAACAAGATCCTCGAAAAAAGACTTTAAGCTGCTTTGGGTAAATATAATATCTATACACAAATCAAAAGTGCTTCGTAATCATAGGTTCTGGACGTATTTTTTTTAATTTGTCATTGTGACAGATCACATAAATTTTGGAAGAAATGACAAATCGTATAAGAAAGAGTGTCAAACTGTGTGAGATAGGCTGTCAGATCATGTTTAGAGTGCACTCTAAGAGCTCACAAGAAAATTTTTTAAACAGTCTGGGTAAAAAGCCTAGTGTAAACGTGAGGTAAATTGATAGGAAAAAGAAAGAGATTTTAAAATGGCAGATGAGACTTGAATAATTTTTAAGAGACAACAAAACAAATATACAGATATACAAAATTACAGTACACAAATCTAAGATAATATATTGCGCAGGTTGTCAAAGATGAAAGTGTCAAAAAATTAAAAATGGCTGTTCTAGTGCCCACAGGAACTCAAACGCATCATTAGAAACAGCAACAAAATATTAAAATAAGACAAGTAAAGGGGCATTGGATCCCCTTTTTTCCCTCCATAATACCATGATTTTGACAGGTGCGGAGAACTGAACGAAAATGAAAACGCTAATGATATGACCTTTAATATTTAAAATGTGATAAAAAAATAACAGATAGTGCTGTTCAAGTTTACTTTAAAAAATGAATCAGAGTGCTTAAGAACATGCTCTGTTCAGATTTCAAAGGCTCTTCAATTAATATCAAATCAATTTTGAAATAAAAAAATAAAAAAACATAAAGCCTTACACAAGAAATACGGGGTGTATCTGAATGTGTTTAAATTTCATAGCACATTTTTACCTAAGGACATAATTTATAGATGTACCTACCCTACATATATGAATATTCAACCAGAATTATATCATTATGAGAAGAGGTCTCTGGCAATACCGGATTCTAAAGTTTTGGAACAGTTCTTTTATATATACACCTCCCTCTTGAGTAATTACCATAGACAACATCGAGAGATAGTGTGGGCCACATTTGTCGCCATTTTGTGTACCTTACCCCATAGCATCCTCTTGGCAAAGTGTTTGGCTATAGTTCAGGTTCTGGAGTATACAAATAATCGATATTTTTGTTGTTGCAATAATGATGATAGTTTTTGTTCTATTCATTGTAATAAACGGCCTCTCAGAGGATTCTGCTTCGTCCTTTTTTATTATTATTATTTTTTTTTGTGATTCCGATTAACTATATTTTGTATATTATATGTACATAGTTAGAGTAGAGGTAAATTTTTCATGTTTACTTTGGAACATTTTCGATTATTGCTATGTTCTTTTTGTGTCCGCCTTTTAGATGTTGCTAGGAAATTAATCCATTGTATGTTTTGTTCCTTTGATTGAAAATTGTTATGGATGTTGTTGGATCATTGATATAAGTTTTGTTAATAATAATATCAGTTATCGATAAGGTATCTTACCTATTTATTTTTTGTTGTGGGAATAAGTAATATCCAGATCCTGTTCTTATCGTAATGGGACTATTGAAAAGTAAGCTTCACGTTATTGATGTTTTTCGGATTAGTGATTGATTAGTTATTAAGATATCTTTGTTGAAGTTCTGTAACTCTCATATTTATAAAATAAGTCGATAAACGATGAAAATTGAAAGAAATCATATGAGTTTTGTTCCATTTTGCATCGTTTCTCGATTTTAATGCTGCGAAAGTTGATAAACGTAGGCTCTAGGCACTATTCTCGTTAGCCGTGTTTTTTTTTGCAAGTCCATTTAGAATTGAAGAAAATTAAATCGGAACAAAGCGATTTACACGTAAATACAACAACAACTTAAGTCCATATGGATTTAGCTAATAATTTTCGAGACTTAACTTTTTAACTTGAAATTAAGTTCTATTGATTTATTGTTTTTTAATGTGGCATGACAGATTAGTGTTTGGTTTGCATGCTTGCCATAAAGATGAAAGGGTAGTGATGGCATTTTGTCAAAGTGATGGACCTGTTTGATGTAATGATGATGTTAAGTCCCGGCGACTATGGACTTTGCAAAAAGTCACGCCTATTAATGGCAGAATTGATGATGAGAGTCATGAGTTTATTACTTACTTACTTAAACTTCGTTAGAAAATGTTCACTGTACAGTGTGCAGAATAAATAAATACTCTTTGGCGAAAGCAGAGTTCTTGTTGAATGTAGTGGATTTTTGTTAACATTCGGCGTTTTTAAATTTCACTTTTTTCAAGAATATTTTTAATCATTTCGCAAAAGTATTTAAATTTTTTTTTTTTCAATGTTGTTTAATGAAGCCAAAAAATTACAAAACAATTGAATGCCAAATATAAAATTGCCGAACTTGAAAAGTCTAATCCAACAAAAAACTAAATGAAAATTGAGAAACGATAGTTTGTCATATCATTTAAATTAAAGGAAACGTAATTTGCAAAACGTAGAATGCGTAATAACAAAACTCTAAAAAAAAAACGCGAAACGAAAACGGCGAAATGAACCCCCAGCGAGACTTTGGGGCAAATCTGCCTACCGTGTAAACAAACATTTTTTCATTGAAAGGTATTTGGCTGCTCGTTGGCAGCTTTTGTTAGAGCACTGACATATCTGACGATATTGTAGTATCTGAAAATCTGCCAGACAATAATTCCTGCGAAACATAACATACCCTAGAAAAGCCAAAATAACCAAAAACTTTAAAGCATTTTTAAAGATTTATAAACAAATTTTTAAGAGATTTCATTTTCGTTAAATATCTGGAAAATTATTAGTATTTGTTTTAAATTACTAACTCTATTAGGCTTTGTCAACACTGAGAGTTGTTATCGAATATTGTAATAATATCCGCACACCAACTGAAGGTAAAGGTGAAATTCAAAAATACATAATCTTCTTCCAGTGAAAACCAGTGCTAACAGAGTTATCATCTTCTGAGGTTCTAAATTTATCTGCCAATATAGGTAAATATCTTATTCCGTTTTTTTCTGTTTGCTTAGCATTGTATGTTTATTTACCTCTTTGTACTGTGTGCTGTGTGCTTTTTTGTCAACCTCCGGAATTACCATACCAATTGTATGAATCTCTTAAATGGAACGAATGTGTTAAAAAAAATTAAATCAGTAAAAAAATCATAAAGAAAGAAAAAAAAAAAAAAAAAAACAGAAAGTGAACACAACTTACCAGGAACAAAAATAAATTATTTTTAAGTAAATATTCAGTAATATTCTTGAAGTTAGAACGGGAATGGCGGCGGTGGCGCGGCGAATCATGACAACAATAGTGGGAGTCAGTTAAAAGTTTGTGTTGTCTTGTTTTTTTTTTTTTTTTTTCTTTACTTTTTTTTTAAGGAACTTGCATAATTTGAGAGTATAATTTGTTTAAGAGGAATTTTTTCCATTTTAGGATTTATTTTCGTCTGTGGTTTATTGATGGCATCACCAAAACTATTCAATTGTGAACTTGGAGAACCGGATATTGTCACATTGTTGTGATTTTTTTTTTAAACGCAAAAGAAGCTATTTTGGGGAACAACAAAAAAACTAAAATAGAAAAAGCTCTAAAAAACTAAAAAAATAAGAAGACAATAATGAAGATAAAGTTCCTACCCTAAGCAAGCTTGGTTGTCTTTTCTAGATCTCCTAATAAATGTCTTATTTCCTTGAAAAGTAGACATTTGAAAAAGACCATCAAAACTTGGTCGTGTTGATGTTCGGGCCGAAAATTCCAATCTTTTTTTTTTTTGATAATATCTTGCGAAAGAACTCCACATGATAATTGGAAACAGATTTTCGATTTTTATTATAACAATATCTGCCCTCATTCTTCAAACCCAATTGAAAAGCCATAAACTCTTGATTTCTTGCATTTCTAATGTATATAAATATCTGTTTGTAGTTCTGGGGGGATCTAAGAACTACAGGGTGGCGCAAAATTAATCACCGGGTGCTAAAGTTTTTAGTTTTGCCAATCACGGCAAATGTCAAAATCGAAACAATTATCCCGCGTTTTTTAGGAGTATAGTGATTTGATTAGTGTCTAGTCGACGAATATTGCGTGTTTATTTATACTTCAAAAATGTCAAAGTAGTATTGACATTTGGCACCAATTGCAACTGCTGACAATTTTTGCACCCGGTGGTTAATTTTGCGCCCAATCAACTAAAAAGTTGCTCAATTTTTCAATTCATTTGGGTTATAGTTGCTACGAGTTGCTGACAGAACTTAGTAGCAGGATTACTTTTGCTATCGACAAGTTTATCTGTCAAATGTTTGATTAGATACATCTGTCAAAATAGAAGAAAATGGTAGATCCAGTACTCCTTCTCTTGTCTAATTTCATTATTTTGTTGTTGTTTCGAATGATGATTTCGGTGGGCAATCGAAGAGCCATTTTTAATGTCAATGACATGACAATAATGACACTTCCAACTTTGACAACCTGCATGATATATTACCTTAGTTTTGTGGTTTGATAGTGGTTAATCTAGGAGATTCGAAATTAATCTCGTTAAATCTTCATAAGACCAATAGTTTTACAAAAATCGCGCTAAACGCATTCGTTTTCGTTAGAAAATCGATTTTTGTTTTCACACCCTCAATGTTATTTGTCAAGAATTATTAACAAATTTTCGTAATTAATTAATAAAAAAAGACCATCCACACTAACAATGTTGTAAGGAAACTTGTGAACATTTAAACAACCAAAAAAATCGAAATAATTTTGCGTTTGTCATGTTTTTCTTTTTCAGTTCAGAGCAGAGCCTGAACTGTCAAAAAAATAATTGTGTTTCTTTTTTAGCTCTGATCGTTCAGAGCTTCAAATTTGTGTTTCTTTTTCTTCTGAGCATGTTTAGAGTTACGAGTTCGAAATGTCAACCAAATTTCAACCCAAACTCAATTCGATATTTCGATTTAGTTTGAGGTAAGAAGGAAAGTACCCAATATACATCAACGTATAGTAACGTGTAACAGTAATGTGCTACAGAAATGTCCACGTTCCATGGCGGAGGTTGCTGGTTGCTCTAGTGGAGAAGGTAAAATAATTTAGGAAAAATCTAATAGTAAATGTCTGACATTTGACATGACATGACAGTTCAGTGCTCAAGTTGTTTCATAATTAAATCAGAGAGCTCTGAACATACTCTGCTCAGAACTTTGCTCAAGTGTCAGTGTCAGAAATTAAAAAAGGATTTTTGAGTGACTATAAGAATTGGCGCGTTCAGAAAAATGAGATCTCAGAGATTTTTCTCACTCAAAATTTGAGCAAGCGAATTCAAGATTTTTTTTTCCTCAGAGCAAAACTGAAAAATTTTGCTGAGGAATCCTGTTCATGTAACTGAGATTGTTGATATCTCCGAGATCTTATTTTCCTGAACACGCCTAATTACTCACCGCATCATTAGAAAAAACAACAAAATATTGAAATTCGACAAGAAAAGTGGCACTGGATCCATCATTTTCCTCAATTTTGACAGATGCGTAGAACTGAGCAAAAATGAAAACGCTAATAATATTTATGCCTTTTATATTTGTACCTACTGTGGAATCCATTGAAAACGTCAAAATTATAGATGTACGAAAAATAGAATGAGAAAAAGAAAAATAAAACAAAAGAAAGCGATTAATGTCCCAATCAAATGCAAAATGAAATGAGCTGTCAACCGAAATTAGAAAATTTAAGATGAAAACACTTTTTCTGTAATTTGCGAAGTTATCTTATTTCGACTTTAATGAAAACGTATAATATTATAACCTAATTTATAATAATTAATGGATAAAAATAATCAAGTATCAATGAAAAATCTACTTTTGATTGACCAGTTATACTAAAGTTATGTATCATTGAAAAGCATCATTGAAAATTTAAATTTCTGAGACCTTTTTATAAAGAACAAAATCGGTGAATATTTTGATACCAAAATAAAGCTTAAATTATTATTTTATAGTAAAAAAATCATTTCCTCGGTTCAACCTTTAGTTATAAAATTTGTTTTAATATTTAAATATAATCAGCTATAATTATCATTGAAATATTAAAACTGTTATTATGTTTTTTTGTTGACTAAATTAATAGTTCAATATAATAAGAAGCTCTTAATTTTGTTTTTAAAATATATTCAATGACTTTTTTAATTTGAAGTTTCTCAAAATTTTAAATTAAAATTTTCAATGATAATTATACATTTGGCCCACTAAACTAGATAGCCCCACATACAAAGTTAAAGATAACAAATATAGTATAAGTGCAAAGCTTTAAGTTCCTTATTTATATATCAATCAATGGCACACCGAGTATATTTATTATATAAGGAGAATTCTTAATGTTAAGTAACTCTAACAGAAGTTGAGATAAAGAAGTAAAAAAAAACATAATTCACAAAAAGCTATGCAACAAATTCAAAGGCCGACAAACCTTGTTTTGTTCTTAATGTTTTTTATATATAAAAAAATGAGATAAATATTTAAAGGGCCTTGAAAACTTTAAGTTATCAGCTTTGTGAGCTTGAATAACTTTTTTAATATTAATAATAATAATAGGATCGAAAAATAAATAAAAAGAAAAGAAGATAAATAAAGAAAATAGATGGAAGGTTTAATCCTCTCCAAGTGACAATTCAATTCAATGATTTTCAGTTAGTATTTTTTTATTTACCTATAATTAATAAAAAAGTACCAAATGCTTCAAAATGACCACCCTGCCCTCGCCCACTTAATTCCGAAAATTTTATAAGACTCTATCAAAACAAATCTATCTTCTTTGTATGTTTGTGGGATCTTATAAATGCGTGTGCCTTTCTTTGAAGTGCGTGCTGTCTTGAGCTGCTTGAAAATTTGTATTAAATATAATACTACCTATCTACATATAAACCTCGCCGTCATCATCATCGCCAGTGTCTTTGTGTGTATGGGTATCTTTGACAAAATTAATTTATTCGCAATTATTCTGGCTTTTGAGGTTTTATCGACGTTTTGTGGTCTGACTGTAGTGTAAGGTTGAGGTAGGTATGTTAATGGGAATCAAGCGGCATCATCGGACGGCTTCAAGATTCATTCTTGTTTTTTTTTTTTTTTTTTTGCTGTCTTTACATACATTAATTAGCCATCTTATTAAGTGCCATGACTTGTGTGTAGTCTAGTTTGTTGGTTTGTCATCGAAAGCGTGCTGTAGCCGCCGCCAGTTTGTCTCGTGAATTCAAGTGATTAGTGTCGTGGTAGCTGAAGCTTCGTGTGGTCGCGTTGCCGTGGTTTGTTGTATTCTATAGTGTTATGTTAAAAAAAAAAAAAACAATTAAATTTATATCCATTTTAATATATATTATTTTTTTTTTTTGATTTTTTTTTAAATGATTTTTATGATCATGTCACAAATGTGTGAAACATAAAATAATATATTCTTCTTCATTCATATAATATCCGTCCGATTGGGTAAATTTTGTTGTGTTTTTTTTATTAATTTTACTGTGTCGGAGTAAATGTACAAAAAGAAAGCGATTCTCATAGTTTTTTTTTTTTTGTGGAATAAAGATGAGGTTTTGTGTGATGTGTTTTGTAAGTTAACCTTGTAGAGTGTTTATGTAATAAAAAATTGATCTTTCGATAATATTTGAAAGACACAGTAAAAAAAAAAACTGTTAAACAATTTATGGGCGCTAAAATTATGAAAAATTCATATTTGTTTGTAATAACTAATAAGTTATGATTTGTGAAAGATGTTAATGGACTGCACGTTTATAAAAGCTTTTGTATTTATTGTGATATTAGATATATGGAATTGAGTCAATGAAGTTTTTTTTAGTTCTTAATCCTTAAATTCTTGTTTTTAAAGAACGGACGGTTAAATTATTACATCTATACTCTTATTTTTAAAAAATCCCTTTTAACCAAATTTATTGAAACTCTATGAAAAACTACAGAAGTAGTTTAAATTATTGTAAATTAGGGTAACAGAGTAGAACTCAAGTTCAAGGCTTATAAAGGGACATCTAATCGAAATGAGACGACCGTGGAGCACCTAGTGTTGTATATCTTATTCGCAAAAAAAAAATTTAAAAATCTGTTCTGCCGTTTGCAGAATTTATGACAATTTGACGTTTATAAAAGTCAAATAATTGATGTTTTTTTAGTTTTTGATTTGCACAAACTGTCACTATTTAAGCTGGTAGTTATGAATTTTCTCGATCAAGAAATTAAAATTTCTTTCAAAGAAAAAAATTGAAGAAAATGAAAAGCTGTTTTAAATTCGTAATTCGTACGGTTTTTCGAACATTATAGAAACGTGAAAAATATGAAAAATTACGGATTACTTTTGCAGTAATACAGGATTTAAATTATATACATATGTTTAAGTTTAAACAAAATAATTAGATTTTGAAAAAAATGTACATTCTTCTTTCGAAAACCTCTAAGTTTCTTAAAATCGGTAAAAAGAAAGAGTTAAAAATTGCAGATGGTCTTTATTTCTTAAATTTGATGTATCTTCATATTTTAGGATTACAGCTTACTTAAAATATTACTATTTTCTTTTCTATATTAATTAAGGACTATAGGCAAAAAATTTAATTTTAAACGATTAAATCATAAATTTGTATTTTTATTTTTATTTATGCTAAAAATAGATGTTTTTCGCTACAGAAAAAAAAAAAAACATTTTTGGGAAAACCAATGTTCACAGTTGTAATTAAATAAAAAAAAACATTTTTTGCATAAAATTTAGTTACAAATTTCATTTGGGAAATTGCCCAAACTTTTATATAATAAAAAAAAAACTGAGATCGTGGACCCCTCAAATCTACATACTAACTTAAAATTATTACCTATTATTATAAAATACAAAATATTATTTAATTTCTTCTTTTTTTTCAGATAGAAATGTTTACACAGTATCTACACTTAAAATAAAAATGAACCTTTGGACGGAATCATAATAATTCTAAAGGTAAATTCTGTTTTATACAAAATATTTTGACATAGGTTTTATACTAAAACTGTAAACTAAAAACTAAAAAAAAACTAATATATTTCTATATAAAACTAAACTAAAAAAAAAACTAATATATAGAAATAGATTTAAACATATTTTTTGAACCTATATTGATTTTTGCGCAAAATATCACATAAGTGATTTGTATAATGAGAACGATTTAGGCATGATTCTGAATGCAAATTTCGTTTTACAAAAACCTCCATTTTTCCAGGAGCCTACGTTAAACGAAAACGATCAAACATATCGTTTCAAGAATAATTGTCCCTTTTCTCCTCTTCAGTTATGATAGAGGTATTGTCAGAACATCTGATCGTTTTTGTTTTACGGAATTAGGTCCCTGTATTTTATGGTTCCAATGAAACATTTATCAATTTAATTTGGTTACAATTTGATTTAAATCTTTTCGAATGAATTATAAATTATATTCATAATTACATACCTACTAACGGTTGGAATTTTCGACAATTAGGTGTACCGATACTTTTCTCTCTATCTTCTTTCCTCCACGTGCACAATTTGAAATACGCTTAGTTCCAAACTTAAGCTTTATGCAGATTGCACATGACCAATTAAATTCTATTGACAAAAAAAATATACAAACTTAAAAATATAAAATTGGTCAATCTTATACATATTTATATACATGTACATCTTTTAGTTAAGGGTCTCCTTGAGAACTGTTTCAGTGTTTCCCTCTTCAAGTTATTCTCAAAGAAATCTAGATCATAACATTGTTAATAAATTTTAATTAGAATGATGACATTTTTCTCTAGATAGCCCTGAAATCGCCCATAAGGAAATATCAATAATTTGCATAAATATAATGCTAATAAATGTTCGAATTCCATTTTCGTTGAAAGTTATTATTTTTGTTCACTTCAAAGAAAATTTCAGGAACTCTTAAAACAAAATTCGAAATAAAAATTCAAGGCTATCAAAGATTAAACACGTTCTCTTTCTGTTTTGATGAATTAAATATAAACAAAAAAAAAACAAATAAACTTCCCAATAGACTTTTATTTTAAATGTCATAAGTAAATCTATACTTCTTAACATCAACCACAACAAAATTTATTACCAACGAGGTTTATAATAGTTATAAATTTATTAAAAAAAAAAGAATATACTTTCCGTGGAAAGTTTCCGGTTATATTATCTAATATTCATAATTAGGAATAGTAAAGAATTTCTTATTCTCATATACGGTTAAGTTCCACACTTAATTTATTGCCAATTAATAAACTTTTAGTCTTCTAAATTAACCACAAACAATACAAAGTTTTTTTTATTAAAAAAAAAAAAAAAAACAATGGCGCACAATTTCAAACATCCTGATTTTAAGCTATGACACTTCTAAGCAATTTTTTAATTTTAAAATAATTTATTAAAATGTTTTTAATTTTAAAAGTATTTTTGAATAAACTCTAGCTGAACACGCCTAAAAAAGTGACAGTTCGTGTAAAATCCTAAGCAAGCATAACATTATTTGACATAAATAAGTTGCAAATATTGCTGGGTTACCGAATACTTGAAGCAAAATTTCCCATCATCCGACCTTGAAATTCCCTTTTTTATCCTCTTGAAATTTCTCACGGTAATCTTTCGATAAATTATGTCGGTATTATGCAAATTTATCATAAAAATAGAAGAAAAAAGTATTATAAAAATAAAAAAATAAAATATTATATAAAAAAAAAAAAAAAACAAGTCTGTTTTCTTTATTTATTTGTATTTTAAACAAACATCAACAAACCGAAAATAAATCGGTTCATCTCGAAAACTTAAAACTTAGGTAATATACAAAATAAATTAAAATAACCTGCTTACATTAATTCATTGGAACTCATCAAATAACTGCATTGAAATGGGTTTCTTATACTTTACGATTGATATATTTGTATAAAGTTACTTACATTTCGAGTTCATAAAAAAATATATGAAATAACAAAAAATATGAACAAACAAAATTCTGCAAAATTAAAAAAAAAAATCTTATGCGGCGTTATTAACGTGAATATCTAGATTCTAGACTGCAACTGCAGTGGAGGCAAAAATGTATTATTGCGTCTTTAGGGGAGAGTAAGTACCATAAGTAACGCGGGTGCCGAAAATTGGTAACGGATTTTTGTAGAAGGGTCAAATACAAGAATTTTTTATTATGGGATTCAGAATTGATATGAGCATGAACCACAAAAAGAAAATTTAGTTTTCTGTTTCACAATTTTGAGAAAAATTGAAATATGGTTTTCTTTTTTACTGCCTACTATATTTAACATAAAGTTTTATTATAAATTATTCAGTAGAAAGATTTATATTTTGTAAACCAAATCTCTGTACTTTAAAATATGTAAATTGTGCGATAACACACTGTAATTTTTTTTAACGAAATAAATATATATACTTGTATACTAACATTTGTTTCGCGTTTTATTTATCAAAATTTTGAGTTTGAATGCAAATTTTTTGAAAACTATCGACACAAATAATTTAATTTAAATGTAGGATTAAAGAACAGACTTCTGACTTTTAAAACCGTTATTGTTTTGCATTTTAAGTATTTCCGTTGTTTTTTTAATATTTTGGATCATTAGATTTTGTTGCAACCTGAAACTAATTTTTGCCAAAAATGTCATTTATACTTTTGAGAAGTAATAGGCGCGTTCAGAAAAATGAGATCTCTAGAGATTTCGCTCCGTCAAAAAGTGAGTAAGCGAATCCAAAATCTTTTTTTTTTCAGGATTTTCACAGCAAATTGAAGAAATGTTGCTGAGGAATCCTGTTCATGTATAATTTAGGTCACCGAGATCTCATTTTCCTGAACATGTCTTATGAGTGAATTCAAACGATTTGATTTGATGATTTTTTTGATAGGTCATATGACTTCTATTATCGTGTTAAGTGGCTTTTAGATTTTATTTGATTTTCCTCATATCATCTATGAGACTCCTTTAAAAATGTTTAAAACTAGGATCATCCTGTTTTTAGCCTGTGATACTAAAAATGTTCGACAATCTTAAGTAGGTACTATTACTCTACGAAAATTCGTCTGATGACTCCACCAACTCACAGACCGCATCAAAATGATCGTTTTAATAATCTCATGTGAATTATCTTCACTCCAAATGCGGAAATTTTGCATTAACATACACATTGAGTCAAAAATGAACCTCATCACTGAAAAAAATTTATTTTAAAGCAGCTCTAAAAATTTGACGCACAAAACCATAATTTTAGAAGCATATGCAATATGCATACATCATCATGAAAAAATTGCAAAAATAGTACTGAATAAAAATGACACGAGAATTAGCAATTTGGTCAACATTGCATGGTTTGACAGATACATATATGTAACTTTCAACACAACATGTGAATTGTTGTAGGTTTCTCATATGTACCCCAATTTAAGAAAAAAAAATAATTAAACTTCAACTTCAGTGTAAACCGAGCTTAAACTGTTAAACTGCAATCAACTATCCATTTAAAAATCTCTCTGGCAAAAACAGTTGACACTTGACAGCAACAAGCAGTCGAAGTGACAGTTTATGATATTTAATATTCAATATTGTTTAAATTCTTTGTAGTCGCATTTAAAACTAAAAAAAACTAACATTTTATTGACTAAACTCGTGCTGGAAATTGAAGTACTATATAATTGAATCAAATGTTTATTTTGCATTTATTTTTTTAGCTAAAAAAAAAAACTTGCTTATGTTTAACTGGTTTTTGAAGAGTAGGTATAAAGTAAGACTTGTGAGTATTGCTAATAGTATCTCCAAATCAATTCCAAATAAAACTAAGGATCTAAAGTATTCTATATGTATCAAAGCAGAACCAGAGAAGATAATAAAATAAATTTAGCTAAATTTTCTATCGAATGACGTATATTGAATTAGATGTATGTATAAGAACTAGATTGTGCCAAATCATTTTCAAACAAATAAAAAACTTACTCAAACTCATTTTGAAATCATGTCCTACACGAAACTTTATAGGTTTATTCTGATTTGATTTGCATATTTTAGCAAAACATTCGTAATTTAAATTAGTTTCATTGTTGGGCGCCACTTTTAAGCAGTTTTGAAAGTGAAAACAAAAAATTAACATTATTATACAAATTAAAAATGTATCAAAACAATTCCGCTGTCATACTTGCTTCATACAGTTTAATGTATCAAAACAATTCCACTGTCTTAGATGCCTTAAACATTTTAAATATTATTTCTAACCTAATTTGACAAATAGCGTCATCACCACACCACCGGTAAAAAAATTGTACAACAACAGTTTGAGTTTATAGTGTCAATATGCTTATTGCTTACGTCTGACATGTTTCAATATTAGAATTTAAATTCAACTCACGTTCAATCATAAAAAATCATAAATTGCAAACAAAACAAATCAATTAAATTCATCATTCTGACTAATGCTCATTTGTAATGAGTTTAAATACATTTATGTAGATTTTCTAAGTTCCAAAATAATATACTTCACGGTTTGTGAACGACACTCAAAAATAGACGCCATTTATGTAATGACAGGAAATTCCAGCGAAACTCTAACATTTATTAATTATGGATTGCTTGCAATTCATATACTTCTATATATATCACTACTGGGATTCTGGGAATATCAATATTGTCTCTAGGTGACAATTTGGCTGTGCCATCCGTCTCGTTGGTCTTTGATGTCCCTGAATCTGCGTATCTTAGTGATTCATCAAATTCTCGATTATACATTTCTTGGTGATATAAAGTTTGATGAACAAAAATTACGCAAAGAAAATAATAAATTATTTTTAATTGCGGGATTTTCCATATTTTTTTTTGGAATTGTGTTTGTTCGAATTTAATTTATACGAGTGCGTAAGAAGTTTTTCTTTGATCGAAGAATTAAAATAATGACTTGACATTAATGAAAATCATCGATTCTAGTGAATCTTCATCATGATCATGTTGTTTAAATTGGAAGTATTTTAATTGAGACATTGTTACTTTGTTTTTTTTTTATTGTTGTTAAAGTGCTTATTCTTAAAAAAAAGAAGCCAAGTCATATTCTTCGACACAGTTTCCGCTGATGTTAAATATAATTAAAAAAAATAAAAAATTCAGACTGCGAGACGGCATTTCGACAAAGTTCCATTTGAATGGAGTGCGAACAACATTTTTTCGCGCTCGCTGCGCTACTGCTGTTTAAAATTTGTCTTCTTTGGAAAAGATTATCGGAAGCTTGAGTGATTTATAATAGTGTATGCTGATAATTTTGTTTCATCGCAGCTGGGAAGTATATATGTATGTACATATGTATGTAGGTAGAGACATGTGTTTATATTGTATAGCTATGTGATGAGTTCTGAATTAATCTTTGATGAAAAATATGATGTCATGTTGATTATTTCGAATAATTAGCTTATCTGATTTTCTGGCGGAAAATTATTCGAGGAAAATTAGCGTCTATTTGTTGATTGAATTGAACTTGTCTGTCACTTGAGACATTTTCATCTCATCACGTAGGTATTTTCGTTATATTAAAATGTGTATGTATTAATAAAGAGTTTCATGGAATTTATGCTTGAACAAATTCTCTATGACTTTGTCTACAATTTCGTAATACTGAATTAGGTATAATTTCGTGTTTTAAGTTTAATTATTCTGGTTTCTGGTCATGTCCGAGTGACTTAGAAACTTGATCCTGGAACCTCGTGTTGTGTATAAAAGAATTATTGATCCTATGTACAAATAACCATATATACATATACGCACATAAATAAGCGAAGGCAAGTTTCTTTAGTTTTTATGTTATACACACTCTATCGTATTACATGATGGAATAAGGAACATACAATTGGAATCGATTTTTCACTTACTCAATATTGAAATAACATCTCCGTTTTTTTTAATACTTTTTTTAAAACTACATACCTTTGTAGAACTCGTGCATTTCCACGGCTTAAAATCGTTATTGAGTTGAGTTGTTATAACTTTTATTAATAAAAAGGCAAACTCGTTTTTTTGAGGAAATAAAAACATTTCATTACTTTGCTTGTACAAATAGAAACTCTGCAAGTGCTGCAGTTGCTTCGCTATATTTTACGAACCGTAGTTCCTTAAGGTCCAGTTTTTCACAGCGAGATCATCCCAGTTTCGGAGTTAAACCCGAATTAACTCCTAATGGAAAATGTTTTTATCCCAAGTTAACTCATTGAATTTGGTGAGTTAACTCTGTCTATTCAATTTATTACTGCCAGTTGTGTCTCAAAATACTATTAAAATAGAAAGGCGGACAGTATGAACATCGCTCTTTCCATAGTACCGCGATGCATCGCCCTCTTTGTTTTGATAGTGAAATCGCATTTCCCTCCCTCCCTCCCTCTTGGATTTCAATAAATTATTGACATCTAAAAGTTAAAGTTATTGCTTCACTGACAAAACAACTTAACTCGGGTTTAATTTATTAATTTTGGTTTAACTCAGAATTACCCGAAATATAGAGGGCGACACTATGAATATCTCCCTTAGACACATTCAGTCGCATTTATGTCTACCTAGACACTGTCTAACTATTTTCAAATTGGTGGAAATGTGCTTTATTTATACTCACTTATACTTATTCACGGTAAAGACAATCTACTCTTGTATCTACACAAAGAGAAAACACATTTCCCAAAGTTGGATAGTTGTCAAGTTAGACAACACTTATAAGACCAATAGTGTCGCGCTCTCTGTTTTGAAGGCAAAATGCATTTTTCATATTTTTACAGGCCTACTACCCGAATTGCATTTGAGAGTATTGCGGGGTCTTACAGGCATATATGTAGGTACATATCTAATCAAAATTATTACTAAAAACTCTTAGATCATCTTTAACTATAAAAGATTCCTAATTAGGGTTCTTTCGTGCACGTATACAATGAATTAAGAGGGTCAGTCATGTATAATAGACTTTAGTGAATCATTGTTCTTGCTTCATTTATAAAACAAATGCGTTTTCTTCAAATGACAGTTGAATGTATAAACCACAATCAAAATTACAAATTGAATTATTTATTAATATTAATTGATGTGAAACAATTAGTTTGATATTACAAACAGCAAATCATAAGTGCGTTGATTTTTTTAAAAAGACGTTAGATCACTTTAATTGACGCCCAAAGCTTTAATTAGTAGCCATAAAGCATTCTACTATATGCCTAACCCTTGTAATAAATTCATTCTTGACATCAGTGTTAGAATCCAAATTAGTTTAAGTTATCCTCCCTATAGTATAAAATTATAATTATACACAATATACATACATTGTATGCAGATGTTGGCAACCCTTTATTTTTAATTGGTTCTTCCGATCACTATCGATCAATATTCATCATCATTATCATTATCATCAACATCATAATCTAATTGTGCAACCGACACACAATTCCTATCCATAAATATTTATTCAATTTGTTTGAATTTTACTTGAATTATTTATAGCTTCACCACACAATCAAAGAGTTTATTTATTATTAGTTTATCCAGATTCTTCCAGAAAGCCAAAGAGTCATCATATACCGATTAAACACTTGATTTCGAACGCAAGCGTTAGCTATACTGACCGTCAAAAGTCTGCATCTTCTTCACCTCACAGTCTTTTATGTAGTCTTGACCATGAGTTGAGCAAACGTCTATACTGTATTATATAGAGTTTATCCACATTTTATCGTTTTGGCTCTTGACTTTGGCTGAGATATTTTATCGCTTACGTTTCTGACGAGTGAAGTTTTCCAGCGAGTAATATTAAAAGATTTTCTGTGGATATAATTTTATTTTATTTTTTTTTTTCTTCATACAAATTTACCAGATGCTTTTTTGATTATTTTCTTAAATCAATGTTTACACAATAAGCATCTTTCCCATGAATTTGGCGATCGTATGTGATGAAAATTTCAGTTGAAATGCACCTGCAGTCGAGGTTTACATTTACACAATTAAGCTTTATAGGTAAATTTTCTGGGGGTGGATTTACGATAGAGCAACAGGCCTATAGAGCCCCATGACACACAGATAATACAAATTACGATGACATGAAGATAACTTTTAACGGTGTTCCTCATTTGATAAAATTTTCCGACATGACTTTACTTTAGTGTCGCCCTCTATATTTCGATAGCATCAGAAACTTTCATCTTTCAGAAATATCTATTTTTATAATCCATAGTTAACTCGGGAACATTCGTTGAGTTGATTCCAAAACGTAATTGACTGAAAAACATGTTTCAGAATTTAAATCGGGTTTATTTATTTTTTTCTTTATTCTTATTTTTATTTTTTTTTGTATTTACAAAATTCTTATAAACTTGGTCAAAAATAATTATGTCTAAAAGAAATTGTTTCCACCTTCAAACTATTCCCTAATTCCCGAACCATCTATCAAATTGTATGCGACTTCCAAGTAACTGGAATGAAATTGTTAATGTTATGAATTGCTTATCTAATTGTGTTAATTAATATTTTTTCAAATATGTTTCTATGTTGGTATGCTGCAGTCTTTGTGTATAAGTGAAGCATTATTTTGTTCGAAGTCCTGTGGCAACTCTAGGTCTTCTTAAGTTTCAAAAGTTGAATTTCTGATTCTGTCTGGGCGATTCGTACTTTCTTTTCGTTAAGACGCTATTCGAGCTCTTAGTTTTACCTTAACAATGAAACAATCATAGTAAACATTTGTCTTTCGAAATGTACTTCTAAGATATTGAATACACGACTAGAACGTTGACGTTTGGAGAGCGATATCTAAGTTTGTTTGGTAAATTCTTAGTGATACTATTCACGTATAAATCGCTGCGCTGTTTCAATTAAAGTCAATTGGTTGATAGTGGTGGTTTTGTGTAGACTGTTCATTTAAACTGATCCGGTGAACATGTTTTAAATTCGGACTTTAGCTTTGTCGTTTCTTCGAGTTAAACCAGATATCTAAACGCTTTCAGCTTTATCGGTAAAGGCGAGTATTTGTATGTTACCCTGGCCTTTAAATTAACGTAGTTAAAGAAACAGAGTTTCTATTATCCCACTTCTATTGGAGTTGAAAATTGAAATTTCCTAATAGGTTTTTCAGAACAGGAGTACGATTGAAGTGACCGAAGAAAATAGGGGTTTTCTGTCCAAACGAATAGAAAACTTGTTAATGTTTTCTACTATTTTATACTAGTATCACAAAACACGATTATTGCTATAAATATTTATCAGTTATCACATTAAAAACGACTGTTATTAAAGGTTCTTGTGTAGTTCTACGCATCTTTCAAAAATGGTGGATCCAGTGCCCCTTTTCTTGTCTAATTTTAAAATTTTGTTGTTGTTTTGTTTGTTTGCGTTGAGTAGTTTACTCGAACAACCATCTTTGACAACCAACTTTGACAACCTGAACAAATATTACCTAAGATTTTTTTATTGTGTACTCAAGTATACTAGAATGGTTATTCTAGTGAAACCTGAACGTGGCCATTAATTTGTGTTCGTTTCTCTCTTTCTCTTCTATCTGTAAATTTATAGTTCTGTTCATTTACTTCCCAAAACTGTCAGTTTCTACAAAAACAAAAGTAATTTGGAAGAAATAGACAGTTTTGAGAAATAAATGAACAGAAAATGTTTTCTATCAGTGATCAACTCTAACCTCAAAGTTGATTTTTTATTACAATGATCCATTCTGTTTCAAACCATCTATTATATCGAGTTCTGTTTTTAATTAAAAATCAAAACTCCATGGAAGGGTCCTTAACTTTCAATTCAACAATCGGTGTGTTTGTTTGAATACTTCTCAAAATTGCAAATTTCTGCTAATTGAAGTCAAAACAATTTTTTTTTATGATTTCATTGTGTCATTTTTGTATGGGCTTTTTCGTTTCGCATTAACAGTGCACAATGTAGGTACATGTTACAATGTACATGCTTTAACTGTGAAATGATTTAACGATGTCAAACTCAACTCAACGAAGGTACCAAGGGAATTTTATTTTTTACGAAGAGTAGAGGTAAAGTTCTAAATTATTTTGAGAAGTATTTTCAGTACATTACAAAGAAAAGTTCTTCCAGGGTAATTTCTGGTCAAAGCCAACTAAATTCTGAAGTCATTTGTTTTACACTGCCGATCTTTCCAATCCTTCTCCTATTTACTTAAGCCGTTGCCCACCTGTAAATTTGTTGTTGTCGAGTTTTACATATATCCTAAATGTTGCCAGCAACTAAAAAACCATGAACTTGAATTAATTTGATTTGATCATGAATGTTTGAATGAATTAAGGACCTCAACTGCGACAGGGCATGTCACATTTAAATACGACTCTGGATACACTGTTAAAAATACGCCACACATCACAAAAGCAATGACTGAATGAAATACAAATCTATCTGAGGAAATATTGAAATTCCATTCGTGTTTTCTTCGTCAGCGGCGCGGCGCGGCTAGGGAGTATATACGCGAACAAATTTGCGCATTTCCTTTGATATATTCTTAAATTTTATTTTTAATTCATCGTAGATCACTATTCCAGAAAAAAAGTGGGGGGACTTTACGAGAAGGAAATTCTTCGTTCGTATACATAAAATGTCACTTGTAACTGTCAAAGGTAAAAATGAAGTTAAAATTGCAGACATGTTCTACGACGATTTGCATGGAATACAGATGTTAATATAAAATTACGCTTAACGACGAACTTTTCACGAGATCAATCACAAACATCGGCAATCATTATGGAAAGGTGAATCGCAATCAGAATTATTGAAATTTTAGCGCATGCCAAACAGGTGCAGGGCAAGTCTTGCGCACGAATCTCTGTTTTATATTCTTTTTTTATTATTTCTTCTAACTTTTCAATTATTTGTGTAGTTTTTGGATGGTTTCCTATTGGTTGTGCTTATTTAATTTCGGATAGACATACAATCAGTATTTCTGATTAAATACTCAATGAATCATGTTTGTTGTCATTGCGAAAATATAAATAATAATCGGTCAGCGATGTGAATTTTCGTCCGCTACCCTACCAAAGGAACTAGGAGCAAGTGTTAAGAAGCTTTTTTGTTGAGATCACTCGAGTTGTGATAGTCGCGTTAAACGGTTGATTTATTCGGCTTGCTATATTCTTTATGTGAAGTTAAGAAAGTTAAAGACGAATTTGCGAATAATTGTAAAAAACGATTTTAATGTTTTTTTGTTTAATTAATTCCCAGAGTGAAATATTTTTGAAATTATAAAATGGTGATCGGTTAATATCCCATTTTTTTGTTGTAGTTTAGTTTGTTAAATTAAAATACTTAATACTAAAATGTTAAAAAAAATTGATTCGAATTGATTCATCGTTGGAATAAATAATTATTTTCAAAACCCCTGATGTTTACTTCTTCGTTAAAAAAGTAAGAATTTTATTAATGTGTTCATAAATAGTTTTGAAATTGTATAATTTTTGCTTTTGTTTGTTTATTAATTTTATTTAAACACAAAATTAAGTTATAAATTTTTAATTGCTTTAAATATTTATAGTTCTACTGAAATCAAATTATTTTGTTTAATTTTTTCTGTGTTTAGAAGTATTTATGAATTAAAGTTTTTATTTAAAATGACACATGTGTGATAACACACTCGCAGTAAAGCTGCAAAGCTTTCGCACCATCATATTAATATTGAAGGTTTGAATGAAACAACAACTACTTGGGTGAGTTACCACTTACCTTTCTTCCTATACTAATGTTTAGTACACCTTGGTGTAATGGCTAGTATAAGTTTGACTATATTATTATGCTGGAGGTCTGGGATCGAATACCAGTCAAATATACCTAAAAGAATAATGTTTTTTTCAGGGGTACTGTCTCTTCCGAGGAAGTGACAAATCCTCTAAGATTATTTCTTTTTATGATAAGGTGCTTCTAATCTGAACCATTAAACCAAACATCAGAAATTTTACCATTTGTGAAGAAGAAGCAAGAGAGAAAAAGATACCTCATATTTTGGGGTGATTTATGATCATCTTAAAAATTGAATATTTCAAAAACTCTTTGGTGATATGTTTTAGTTTTTTACTGGACATTAATAAGTACCTACTTGCAATGACATACCAAAATGTTAGCTTTTTTTTTAAATTGTGTGATTTTTAATTTTTCTTCTCATAAATAAATATTTATTAAAGAAATCAGATTTGGAAAATTGTGTTTGGTATACCGGTGCGCAGATATAAAATTCGTTACTGAAAGATGTGTGTGATGCTATAATAATATTTTAAATTCCAATCTTCGGCTTATCGTGGTTGTAATTTTTTTTTTCATTAATTTTTTGATTTCTTCAAATTTTTATATTGAAGAAAAATAAAATAAAAACATATTCTAATGTTTTCTTAATAGTCAACGTCCTTTGTGCGGCCCCTTGGTGGTTTACCAAACTCTTTTTTTTTTTTAGTTTTAAGCTTATTTTCATATTTTGGAATAAAGTGTATTTTTAGTTTAGTTTAGTTTTATTTAATTCAATAAATGTCTACACATTAAAAATATACTTCTTATACATTTGTATAAAGCTAACTTTGAAAATTATTTAATGAGGAAAAATCAACTTTCTCCCTTCATAAAAAATATATTTTGTAAGTTCAAGCTCATAGTTCGATAGTTTCTTTTTCAAATAAAATATATATTGCATAAATGTGAACTCAATCGAATACATTGTGTCATTTCAGCTCAATCAAATGGTAATTTTTTTGAGCGCCATCTAACTATCGAAGAACTTTAAAACTTTTAATTTAGGTAAATCTCTCACTTAACTACAATTACAAAAATTGTCACCCTTTCTGAAAATGTTATAATTTTTGCAAATTATTCAGCAAAAAAATCGAAACAATTATTCCGCGTTCTTTAGGAGTATACCGATTCATGTCTTGTTGACTTGTATTTTGTTTATGTTTAATTCACAAATGTCAAAGTAGATTTGACATTTGCCACCATTTGCAACCGGTGACAGCTTTTGCGCCACCTTTTAGATTGTGTAAGTTTCATTCCAATCTTATGGTTGATTTTTCAGTTTTTAGAGTTTAACCAGATGAAATAACATCTAAACTATAATAACATGTACGAGTACGTGCAATCCAGTGATTTCTAATCAGGTGAATGTCCTGATTAACCTTGAACAGTTCCTCTGGCCTGCTGTCAGTGCTGTCAGAAGTATGTCTCTCTGCTTTGTCGTTCTTTGAAATATACCCAAATTGTCGATAAGGCTCACTACAATATTTGTACACGTTTAATTGGCGCGTTCAGAAAAATGAGATCTCAGAGATTTTTCTCACTCAAAAGGTGAGCAAGCGAATCCAAGTATTTTTTCCTCGAGAGTTGTGATCAGTGTTGCCGAAAGTACTCCCATAGGAGTATTGTACTCCTTTCAACACCTCCGTACTCCTGTACTCCTCCTTTTACATTCGTACTCCTATTTTTTTTTAAAGACCTAAAATATTTTACACTTGCAGCAAAGTGTAATGTTAACCTAAATTTAATTCACTTCAAATTTAAATCAAATTTGGCAGAACTTTAATCTTCCAAACTGTCGTCAAAAAGTGAATTTCCCTCTTTCTTGTTTGTTTTTGTTTTTCGTTGGCGTGGACGTCTACGTTCAATTTTCATCTGTCAGTTCGGTACTTATTTTATGGTTACATGTTACCTGAAATTTTGGTTTGGTGGTTGTTTTTTTTTTTGAGCTCCGTAAATTTGTATGTATAGTTCAATAAAATGAAAAGGTTTGTTAATTAATGTTTGAAATATTATAATTCCTGTTAGAAAAATTCAAAGTAAACTTTTATTGTATAGATATTTAGTGAAATTGGATTCCTTGGAGCAGGTAAAGGCAAAAAAAGGCAAATATAACTATGCATTACGCTATCTGCCACAAGACAGATTTTGTGTGATAGAAAAGATATTTACTTATTTTTGTTCTTAGAATTAATACTTTATTTATTTATGTTTTTTTTGTAACTGATTTTTTTTTTTGATGATTTTTTTTTTAATAAAGTTTGAAGACTAAAAAATGTCTGTACTACTATTTTTTTCAAAATACTCCTCTTTTTTGGCTTCAGTACTACCTTGAAATATTTCTTCCCGGCAACACTGGTTGTGATAGCAAAAGTGAGAACTTTAGAGATTGCTCTGAGATCTCATTTTTTTTTTAACACGCTTAATAATTCAGCAGGAAATATTTCAAAAATGTATCTAATGAACAAGTTAAAGAGTATTGGACTAAAAATACAACCTTGAGGAATACTTGCAGTTCTTTAAAGTCAATTTGTTAGAACTCGGAAACTAACGAAATATCAACACTTTTTCAATGGATTATGAAATAAAATTGAAATAATAAATTATATTCTGGCATCATTTGTCTAAATATCACTTTTCTCACTCCCCCCCTTCTCTGTTAAACATATATTTTGGCACTCATGAATGTTAAAAAATATAATTTGTCAAGTTATCACTACTCTTCAATTTGAATATTAACTAACAAATTATATATCTCAACTATTTGGGCTGCATATAAATAACTCCAAAGACCCAGTTTACATACTATACCTACATAACAAACCGATTTAAAAACCACATTAAGTAGCTCAAAAATTCAAGTGATACAAACATTATAATATATTAATCATCAATCATTCAAAAAATATGTCAACAATTTTCTTTGGTTTTTCCTTATTTCTTTTAAACTCTCGTAATTACGTAATTTACGTATTCATCTTATGTCACCATCTCTCGGGCTTCTCTATAATATGCGTACTTATTTCAAAAGTAGAAACTACTATATACTCACACTCCATGGTGTTTTCTTTAATATTAGCTAGCTATTTTTTTTTATATTTTAATTTTAATTTGTATTCCAAACCGAATCCAATTTCAACTATGTGAAGAGTCTTCCGCATTTAATTATTAGATAAACACCTCAATTCAACTTATAAGCTAATCCCATTTATCAGGGTGCCGCTTCTGCAATCCTCATTCCTCAACATAATGTAAGCTACACGTGCTTAAAATACAACTCTCAGTAGAAATATTTTTAAAAAATATTGAAACATTGTCGAAGAATAAAAAAAAAATAAATTAATTAAGTGCGAAGGCGACTTAATGTCGAGTATCTATAGTTGTTACAATCCACTTACTGCGTCTGATGTGCATATTAATATTAAAAAAAAAAGTAAAATAGTTTTGACTTAAGTCTAATAAACAAACATCAACTGACATTTTTGTCATGATTACAGTTTTTTTTTTCTTCTCATTTAAATATCTTCTACCCTTTTTGTTTATACTTTCAGATTGGTGAATTAAAAAAAAAAACTAATTGAATTCCAGCACACCCTCCAGACGATTAGATAGCGTAACAGACACCCTGCTAGACAACGCTCATAAAATAAGTTAAATTACAATTCCAACGACACGGCGGACACCCCCGGTCGTATACTGCACGCTGCCAGCCTGACACCTTAAGCGAAACCTCAGCCTGAGAGCTGAGCTAATCACAGACAAGTGGCCCATAGCGCTT
This sequence comes from Epistrophe eligans, assembly GCA_951394125.1. Lineage (NCBI taxonomy): Eukaryota > Metazoa > Arthropoda > Insecta > Diptera > Syrphidae > Epistrophe > Epistrophe eligans. Next base: position 30,571,396 of record OX596028.1, read on the forward strand.
TTGTTTAATGTTTATTATTTTTTATTATTTTTTTTTTTAACTAAGCGCGGGCTTCGTTTCGTTTGATTTCTTTTCCATTTTGATGTTATTTTATTAAAAAAAAAAAACAATTCATCGTAATTCTAAAATAAAAACAAAAAACAATCTGCAAACATGATTGGAAGATTATTTCGGGCTCATGGCGAATTTTGCGCGTCACATCCGTGGGAGGTTATTGTGGCGTTATTGACATTGACCGCATGCATGTTGACGGTAGATCGAGGCTCAACATTGGGCAATGAAGCATCAGGCGGAGCAACGATGAGCAGCACATCATCTGGCTCGTCGTCGACGGCATCATCATCATCGTCGTCGATGCCAAGTAGAAATAGACCCTGTCACGGATGGAGCCAGTCTTGTGATGGCTTAGAGGCTGAATATAATGCAGCCGATGTAATTCTTATGACCATAGTGAGATGTTCAGCGGTGCTGTATTGCTATTACCAGTTTTGTAGTTTACATAAACTTGGATCGAAATACATTTTAGGTAAGTTAGTAAAATAATATTTATTATTATTATTATTATTATTATTGTTATTATTAAGTATCTAATGTAGGGGTATTAAGGTCGATAACCTGCGAACAAAGGTCTGACTTAAGCCGGAACCACACTTGTCTCATGTTTGTATAGTGGTGTTTTGTGTCGCCGAATTGTTCACTATGTTGCTAACTGTCAGTTTTGCTTTTATGTTTTTATTATTCTGTTGCCGTGTTATTATTCTGTAAAACACCTCACCAAACGATATAAGTAATTCCGACCTGATAAGCCACTGAAAGGTTTCTGAACAGACTTGTATAAACACCATTTGGACTGTGTTCGGAAATTTTGGAGAAGAATATGTCACTATAAAACTCCCGAACGTTGCCTCTATTTTCGGATTTTTGTTTATGAAAAATGGTTACTAAAGCTTGGTACAGATGATTGTCACTCATCTGACAATATTGTCAAACCTGTCAGTAAAAAAAATAACAAAAATGGTTACGACACCGTAAATAAACTTAAAATTCTTCTGACAATATTGTCAGAAACGTCATTGTTACGCCATTTTTAGCTAACATTTGACAATAAAATTTTCAGACTTTGGATCAACATCTATTAAACGTGTAAACTGTGAATTTTTCATTGTAAACGTTGACTATTGTCACTAGCTAAATAAAGTTTTACTTTTCATAAAAAACAAAAAAACTTTACGTTAAAGTGATTTAAAAAAAAATGTGTCCTATTTAAAAAAAAAAATGTATCACGAATCTCACCGAAAGTAAAAAAAAAATCCTCCGGGATAAGCACAATTGTATCCCAGTGATAACTTTGTTTTTGAGTTACAAATATAAGTAATCACCTTTTCAGCGCTCAAGTTGTTTAACTAAATCTTTACAAAATAACTTAGCTCCTGAAAAAACAACAAATTCTAACTCAATATTTCTCATGTAAAAATTATTTAATCTGTAAACTGTAACAAAGAAAAACGAAAACAGGAATTTCAATAAATGTAAACAAATTGATTTGTATTTTTTAAACAAAATTAATGTTTAAATTCCTTAATGAAAATGAAATGTATACCTTTTGATATCAATGTATCGAAAAGATTAACATAGTAATTAATTTGCTTTTCAGTGGTGATGTACTAATTAAAAACAAAAAAATCAATGACGCACTTTATGGGAAATCCAATAAATATCTAGGGCATCAAAAAAAAAAAAAAAAAAAAAAAACCAAATAAAAAATACACACATCGACATCACGAATCGAAGATTAAACGAGATGAGCCCGCATAAAGTTAGATATTCGGCGGTATGATGAAAAGGTCATCTCTTTCAATATTTTTTTTAATTGAATATAAATAACGCGTGATGCAATTAATTTAATAAGCGAAATCATAAATTAAAAAATAAACTAATTCAAAAAGAAATTAAAATGCAAAAAAAAAGATATCAACTCAAATGTTCTGTTAACCGTGTGTCCACGCCGCGCCGCCGCAGCTGCCGTTTTCTGTATCTGATGGATGTGCTCAGATTAAAATCCAACAATCAAACGAAAAAGTGAAACTTAATTTCAATTAGCGAACAGATTAATTTATTTAGTTAGCTTTTTAATTTCCTCTGCGTGATGTGCTACTTCATTTTTTTTTTTTTTTTGAAAATAAAATTTTTAAAAATCGCGTTGTAATTAATTTTATTTTAAAGAAGAAAAAGTGCGAATGAAATTATTCCAGGGTCGTAGCTATATAGGATTTCACTTTCAGCTTAAACTTTTTATGACTCACGATGAGAAATGTCAAAACAAAAAGTATTTGGCGTTTAAACGTATTTTGTTATTGGAAATTGGGAAATTTCTATTGGAACACTCTTTATTTTAGCTTGCTCCAGCTTTTTCTCAATTCTTAAAATACATCTTCGACTATTTACACTTACAAATGCACACAAGTCATAAACAATCTTAGTAAGCGTCGATGACGAGGCGCTTCGTGTGCAGAAGGCCGTAGATTTCCTTATTGCATGGTTCGTTACGCATTGCCTTATCACCCTTTCGAAGTTTATTGCCAATTAACTCCCTAAACACAATAGAATGCTGCAACTGGGAGCTGGACCTGCAACAGCTGTGAAAAAATGTCGTACGTTCTAGTTTTTATGTTCCCACAATGCAGCTGTACAGCTTTTGTATATTTAAAAAAAACAACCACGAGTTCATTTTTCACTTTTTTTATTTCTGATATTTAACTTTGAATTAATAATAATTTTCGCAAAACAAATAAGCACAAAAAGCTTCAGTATTTTTTTCTATTTTTTTCTGACTCTTTTTTCTTTTATACAAATTGAAACGTCAAAAGTGCTGTACGTGAAAAGTTAAAAGTTGGTCAACTCTTGGAGCATCGACTGCAGTTGCGTTGTGGTGTGTTCGTAACATTGAATTTGTGTGTATTGAATATTTTGACAACTATTCCAGCTGCAGCTCAAGTTGCAGCTTCGTATCCATTGTGTTTAGGCAGTAAGTTTCCTTTGTACTAAAACACGTAGGTACAACACAAAAAGAAAAGTTCGCACTTCCAAGATCAAAAACACTGAAAGCTTTATTTGCAGCCTGTAGAATTTATTATTTTCTGATGAAAATACATTTTTCTGTTCAGCAATACAAAATGATCGTGTGTGGTTGTGTGATGGTTTGATTTGATGCTCCCGCTTGGTTTTTATTGAACATCACACTCCAACAGGACTCCGCACTATCTCATAAAGCTGATATGAATGAAACAACAAATTTTATATTTTTTTACAATTTTTTTCGCCGATCCTAATCCGGATTGAGATTGTGATCCATATAGAATACCACACTGGATTGAAAAATTGAATTTAAATGGAATCGAACTGAACTTCTCGTTTATCGAAATATTCCTTTTCGAACCGTTTTACAAAACAAAAACAAATTGAACTACACTTAAAGCCCTTCCACACTATCTTGCATAGTATATAAGCACATGTCCAAAATATGAGAACAAAATCATGTATAATAGTTTGGAAACAAATCTCTCGATTCCTCTTTTTTTATACGGCCCTGAAACAGCCAAGTGCACACTACAAAGAAAACGACATCAACATTTTCTTCCTCAAAAGTAGTGTGGTGAGGTTTTAAATTGAACCTGCAAACAAAGAAAAGTCGTTGAAGCTAGAAAGAGTGTTAGGAACTTTGTTACGTAACGTTCGTATATAAACGAATAAGTAAAAGAATTCTTTTTTTGACATTGCACAAGGCGCACACTATATTAATATAGTGACATCAGTTTGTTTCAGCAGTAAGATGTCTATTTGATGCCAATTTTTTTTTTCTATTTTTTTCGTTTTTTGTATTTTTTTTTTCTTTTACTGATGGAGGTGGTACTTTGTATTTTTCTCCATTAAAATCTGGCCTCGCACTGAGGAAACGCTGGAGCTATTCCCGGTTGAACGTTTTTTTCATTCATTTTTTTTTTGTTCTTTTTAAAAATGTGCTTGTCCTTAAATGATGATTATTGCACTTGGCAAGCTGGGAAATTGACTTTTTTTTCAAGTTTAAATCATCAGGGACACGAAAATGTACTGCATGGGTATGAGTATAATAATACTTGTTATACATTTTGAACGTACGTATATATTACTTTTTTTTCACTTTGAACATAATATGTTTGACATCTTTAGTTTAATCTATTAAATGCTTACTTTAGTTTATTTATTCATCATACAGAGATTAATTTTAATTTTAATTTAATTTTTAAATTTAAACTCACTTAAATTAATTGTATATGTACTTTCATTTTTTCTTAGCTTTTTTTTTTTTTTCTTAGTTTAATACTTTATGAAGGGTCACCCCACCCAATATTAAATTAATTTTAATTCTTGAATATGAAGTGGCATTTAAAACAATTTTCAAAAATTATAAATGCTTCTACTATATTTCTCTTTTGTTTATATTGTATTATATGAAATAAAGTGTTATGAATAATTATCTGAGAAATAAAGAAATGTATCTATCTATCTATTATAACTCTAATAGACTACTGTAATAATATAATAATAAATATATAAAATATGTACATAAATATAATAAACAAAAAGATAAATAAATCATAAAATTAAAAATCATGTAGAGATAACAAAGCGAACCATACATTTTTTTGAATACATTTCTAGAATTATTTGAAAAGATCAACAACAGAATTGGTTTCTCTTATGCAGCGTGGAAACGGTTCAATTCTACTATAATTTCTTCTGGAAAAAGTTTCTCGAAGATGAAAATTAGCGCGAAGATTTCTTGACGAAGAGTAAAAGTGAATTCGTTCAAGTAAAAGAGGACATTTGATGCGGTTACTTATTAAATCTTTTATAAACATTATTGAGAAATATTTTCTTCTTAACTCAAGCGTTTAAATGTCTATAAGCAAGCATCTAGATGTATAAGAAGGTACCTCTATATTCCAGTTCAATTTATAAAAACAAAACTGGTAACATTTTTTTGAATCTTTTCAATTCTTCCCGAATGTGTGTTAGAATGCTTATATATGTATATATTTTCGGTCTGATGTTTATACGTACTGCTAATTAAAGTAACGTTTATTTTATATATGTTTGTACAGTCAAGTTTTTTAACAAAGAAGTCTTCTCATACAATTTTAATATATTTTGCTACATTACGAAATAACGTTAGCACGAAATAATTGTTCAGCATATTAATTCTGTAGCAAAATTTTGACAGATTCTGAATTTCTAGAATTGTGTGTGAACATCGCTCAATTGTATAATAAAACATGTGTTATTTTGTATTTATTTATTCAACTCAGCTAAATTACTAGCTTATACAAATTTACTTTGCTAATTGTTTAAGCACAAAACATTTTGGTATACATAAAAAATAATAATAATAACAAATTCAAATTATTTTAGTTTTTTTTAACACACTATTAGATCTTTGCCGAAGAGAGCTTAGTACAAGCGACATCTTGCGGCCAAAGATTTGCCAACACGAAATATGTATTATCCGGCTCATCAGTTAGTGCAGTGTTAGTAATTAGTAAGCAAAAATCAACTACTACAAAACATACACTATACAAACAATTAATACAAAACTATTTATACAAATATGTATAATATAAATACATAAAAAAATACAACGACAATAAAAAATTAAATTATTATATTATTAAATTATAAACATTTAAGAGCGTGGTGCACTGGTCCTTAACGTATGTTTAAAACTAATCTTACTAATATTAAAATCAAAGAGGTTTGAGTTTAAATTCAAAAGCCTGCAATCAATTATCAATATCCTTTCTTTATTTTCCATTTATGTAACGCTTTCGTATGTGCACAGCACAGAAAAAAATTCAATTTGGTTGTCAAACGAACAACTGTTTTCGTTGAGAAAGATCATCTCCAAAAAAATTGTCAGCGCTCAGATGAGATTTTTTCTTCCACTAAAAAAATATCTCTGAGACCTAACAACTGTTTTCATGTGACATATTCTCCACAATGCTCTTATGTCAAAATTTATCTAGAGATTTTACTGATGTTTGTAGAAAAAATGTTGGGGGCTAACATTTAGCACGAACTGCGTATTCAAAAGATTTCTCAAACTTAACGATTGGGGTATTTGTATAAACTTACATTTTAAATTCATAAAAAATATGACATCACCAATAACACGAACAAACAAAACGAAATATTGTATTATAAATTTGTATGCATTATTTACACGAATATTTGGACTGCAACTATAGCGGCTCCACTGACACTGACAGATAAAATTCACAAATTCCATACTTCCAAAAAAGAAAGAATAATTTCCATTTTTTAATCCAGAAGAGAAGAAGATACATGGATTGAGCATGAAAAATAGATCTGAATGCGTGAAGTTTACGCATACCTTTAAAAAAATCATGATATATTTTTTTACTGTTTTGGTATTCAGTTAAAAGTAAGTTGGATTTTATTTGATCTTTACGACATTTTAGACAGTAGATTCCCTTTTCTACTTTCAGGCTCATATGTATTGCTTGTGCAGTACATCGTAAGTTAAATATGAAATTACATAAATGTAGTTGATTAGGGACTACAGGACGTATGTGGAATATTTTTGGTTGCTCTATCTGAAGGATACCTATCCGTTTCGTGTAAAAACAAACCTTAAAGTTTTCAAAACTAACATTATACAAAGAAGTATTTTTCGTCATAACTATAAAAGTTGGTTTATACGTTTTATTCTTATCTTAATAGTCTTGACTGGTTGACAGGTTTGCCTCAAATTTGGTGAAGAGGACAGAGCACTTTTGGAATTGTTGTCTAATCTAGAATAGGTGGTATCTTCTTAGAAATTGCTTGTTGTATATTCCAATACAATACCCTTAAGGTATTCATGATACACATAATATACCAATTATCAATAGACTGTTATAACATTAATGTCATTCGATTGTTAACCACGGTATAGTTAAGACTATAGAATTAGAAATAATATATAAAATAAACTGAACTTAATTATTAGAATGGTTGGTCATTTATTCAGCACTAAAAAAGTAAAGGTACAACATTGCTTAAAAACGGCTCGAATTATTTTGAATTAATTTCGTACCTGTCATGTTTTTGACGTTTGTTATACAAATCGCATTTATCCTGTTCACGTGTTTCTGAGATCTCACTGAGCAAAAAAAAAGTCTCCGCTAGAAGTCAAAAGCACTCTCCAACTCTTTTTTTTTTTAATTGATCAACGCGACAAAAAATAATTGAGCAAGCGAATCCAAAAAATATCAGTCTTAGTTTTTTAACAGCAAAATTGAGGAATCTCTCTGAGGAATTACGTTCAGATTTCTATGAGATTGCTGCGAAACCTGAACTGGCTAATTATTTTGGCTATTCCTGCAGTTAATAGCGCTTCCGATTGTATTGAAATTTTGCAAACAGATCTTTCTCACTATACATATATTTTTGTTTTAAACAAAAACGTTGTCACTGTATTAATATACATTAAAGAGTTTTAAAATTATAGTCTTCAACGGTAAGACCATGTTCGTGCAATGCTCTAATGTTTTTTTTTTATCTAAATATCATAGTTAGAACTTAGGTGTAGTTAAAATAAGATACCTACCTACCAGAAATTGTAAACAGGAAGAATAATGACAGTCTTGCGTGTTAAAGTGAATTATTTTAAGCATTGCACATTGAAATATAAAATTTACCATAGTATGTTGGCATGATGTTCTTTTTTTTAGAGGTTACAATGACTTGAAGTGCATGAATTTCTTATTTCACCATCACAAATAAACCAATTAGGTAGCTTTGATTTAATTAATAATTCCGATGTTAATCTTGAACCAAAGTATTTGTATTATTAGTGAATTATTACTGAAAAATGTTTTACATGTTCACTGAGGATATAGTATTTATAATGTCAGACTTTTAAATCAAACTCTTCTTTAACTAAAACAATCATCTGAAAATGTCATAGAAGCCTCTAATGTTATTACAACTTTTAGAAATACGACTGCATAAATTTAAGACCGGCTTTATTCCAAAAAAAAATGTTCCCATCGCACCTAGAAATCTGAATCAGAAGTAGCTTCTTCAAACAAACCGTATCTTAAATGTAGTTCCAATTACATTCATATACTTGTGTTGAAAATTTGTTATAATTTTTTTATAATTACCTATTGCCCACTTAAATAAAAAAAATATTAAAACAATACGATCGCCTGAGTTTAAAGACCTCTTTCAACCAACTGGCTGTCATGCATTCATCTAAGTAACATTGAAGTACCGTACCACACTGGTGACCCGTCAAACTTGAACACAGTACCTCCATATTATATCTATAGTTATTCAATGAAAACAATTATTATTGTGAACTTGAACTACACACTAGTTGGATAAAGTAGTGATTAGGTAAGCTACCACCATTGCCATCAGCAGTATTGAGTATTGATACATCGCGACTATTATCTGTGGAATTTCCATCGCAAAAATAACGAAAAAGAGATAAAAACAAACAAGTGAAAGATATGTCGCCGCCGAGCGCTGGCTGTTATCATGGCTTGTCATATAATAAAACCCAACCGAAGCACTATACCTTATTTTGCTGAAATTTTTATTGCATCAATTAATCCATGACCTTGCAGACATTATTTGACGTTTAATCTGTCAGTTTATTTAGACAAAACTATTTCTGGAATATCCCCTTATATCCATGTCAAGGGTAAACAAAAGCAAATGATAACACTTGGCGAGCCACTGCTTTTAAAGGCTTAAAACTTGCACAATCTTTTACTGCAATTGAATGTAAAAAAAATAAAAATAACATAAAAAACCTGTTTAACAACGCGCTTTAAGATTACCACTGATGATGGTATAAATATAATTTGTATGAAAAGTGAAAACTCCACACAAGGCTTCATATAAATTGCAAGTATAGGATTAATGCGGAATTTCAACAAACATATAAAGATACAATTCCTTGCAGGCTGGCTTACCTGCCTACTACTTTGATTTGACTTTCGGTTTCATTGAAACTGGAACTTCTTGCGCGCAAAATAACCCAAGTTTGAAGTACATATTTTCGCAATTCATTTACAATCATTATAATTTACTTTCGATGATTTCCTTCTTTGCGTTTTTTTTTATCATAAAGCTCTACGCGATGACAAACGAATGGCAAGTTTGAAGAGAATGTGGACAAGTAGTCTGGAGGGTAGGGTTGCTATTTAATAACTATTTGTTTAACTATATCATCAGCTGATTTGTCGCAGATTAAGTAATATTACGACCGAAACCATGAAAAATCTTATTATGCCAAATGCTGCATGCAAGCACACTGACGTCATTTTGACGTTAGATATGCTTCCCAATTGACACATGCCGAGTACTTGCTGACGTCAGTCACGTATGTACTTGCGGCTTTTGACATTTCGTGTACTCTAAGTATTAGAGTATCTCTTGTCATAAAAAAGTGCATCTCATCTAAGCCATTCAGATTCGGCAAAAAATTATAGGTCCCCTCTAATCTTAAAACTTGGTGCTCAACGAGCTGTAACGCCACCATTATTTATTATTTATATATAAGTCATATACATACATAAGTCGTAGGGTAGATTATACGTTAGCCGTAGTACAAGAATATGAATGAAATGTCTACTAATTTTAGTCCTTTTAAATTTTTTATATGAACTTTGAAAGGCAGGACTAAAAATGGCAGAAGTAAACGGACAGAGGTATTAGGTACGTTCGTTTACTTTCCGAAGCTGTCAATTTCTACCAATTTAAGTCAATTATACATATTTTATAAAAACTTTGACAGAACTTTAAACTATAAAATTGGAGAAAATTGTCAGTTTTTGGAGGTAAACGAACAGAGGTTTTATGTTTAGGTATATGCCAATTTTTATTTTCAACAAAAAAAAAAAATATAAAATGGACGCCAATCACTTCACTGACTTTTCCAAGTAAAGTGGTACCAAATTTTATCGTAAAGATCGTTTTAAAACAACTAAATACTTAGATGCAACATTAATTTCGAGACCATAAATTCATGTTTTGTGGATAGACGTCAATCCATTACCATGTTCAAATTATGTTTCTTGTTTAATTAACAAGTCGCCATAATAATTCACCTTCAACGGACAAAAAGAAGACATAAATAGGAGTTAGTGCTATAAATTTTATGTCATTTGGCACTATTGTGTACTGGGCCACGTGCAAACTTTTGGACTGGGCTCCTACTTTAACAAAGAAAATTGTTAACAAACGAGGCAAACACTTATTAAATAAGATTATAAATAAGTGTTAGTTTTTGGTGTTGACTATTGACAGATTAAAGTCTACCTGACCTTTTTGCAAAGTTAGCATGTTAGATTAAACTGATAAAGCAAATAATATTGTTAATAATGGAATAGCCTTACTTTGGAATGTTTTTGTTATAATCGGATATATTATTTCGGTATTTCGAAAAGGTGCTTCTGAGGCTTTTACGCACAACCAATTTAAACAGAACCCCAAAAGAAATGGAATCTACTGAGGAGTTCTACTTTCACTTTTTAAATTTTTAAATATGAAGGACTTTAATTGAACTGTTGAGTGGAAGAGTATCTACCTAGTTCCTACATAATTTTGGCAAAAAATATAATTTTTTTAATTTGCAATGGCGCTTGTAAATTTGTAGCTACCGTTCTATCACTTATCGTTTTTGCTTGAATATTCGGAACACACCTTTTTCACTCCTTCTACTGGAAAAGCCTTCGATCAACTGTTCCCAGTACTATTTTCGGAGTGTTTTTCATTAATAAATAGACAAGTAATAAAAATAAATATAGGTACATACATATAAATCTTCTCGTCGGATTACTTGTCAAAATTGTTAAATGCTTCATCAAGCCATTTTGTTAAATGGTGACCTTCGGTAGTATGTGTACAACTGGTGTTTTTATATTCAATTTGAATCAGTAGATCATTACGTAAATCCAATCGAAAATGACATTACCAAAATGTTTAAGTCTGTTTGTTTAATGCAGTTTTCGCTCTCGATTTTGATTCCAATATGAAAAAATTAGGTCTTTTTCTTTAATCGCCCGCGGGATCCCGTGGTATCCCAAATCTACCCAAAATGTGTTTCTTTACTTTTTTTTCTGGCACGAAAATGCCAGAGGCTTTGATTTTTTTTTTAAATGAATTTCTCGCCTTTTCTTGCTTATCACATTACTGATTATTTCTGTCGTCAAACGTGAAGTTTACCCAAAAACAAATCAGAAACATCCGAAATTCCTTACTTTTCACAACATCAAAAAACTCGAGGCCAAACTTTTTCTCAAACTAAACTTCTCCCAAACAGTAAAGAAACAGACATATTCATGTCGATTATGGAATACGCAATACTGAACCCGCAGTGATTCTAAGTACAGTGCTCTCTTTTCTTTTCACGACAAATAGTTGAAGAGAAAAGAGAGCACTGCACTGCGGATGCAGTATTGCGTATTCCATAATCGACATGATTGTCTTTTTAAATTGACAGGACATATTAAATATGGTAATTAAACAAAATGGCTTCTTCAAATACTTTAAATTGGCGTGTTCACATTCCAATTAGTGAAAAAAAATCTCTTACAATTTTTTGCCTTGTGTGAAAGGTACTAGAGATTTTATAAGAAATTAAAAGAAAATGTCAGAAAGTTTTCAGAATTTTGTTGCGTCGTATATGAAAGTGAAAATATATAGATGAATGTTTAATTCTTAGTATAGTTAAATTTTTCTTCAAATATTTTTATTTATTTAAATTTAGCTTCAAAAAATATTTTATTTTTTAATTTTAATAAAAAAAAATTGCGACCGCAAACATTTGCATTGGAAGTTTTCGCTTAAATATTAACGCTTTTCATTTTTCAATGCGTTTCTTCACTAACTGTTTGTAAATTTTATAAAACTCTGTAGACGTTAATCTGATTTGACTTTCCTGGCTGTCAGCATAGAAATTCACGAACTGTCACAAATCCAACTTTTCAGTACCAGAAAGCGGAAAGACGTGAGGAACAGATAAAATAATTGAATTTTTTTAATCGAATTACTTTCAATCAGTTAAACTTTTTTTTCGGATTTTTTCGAACAGAGATTGAAACATCCTGTTGAGTGTGGAGCAAAAAAGTAAGTAAGTAAAAGTATGAAAAGTGAAATGGGAAGTGATATCGAGGCAGGCTATAAAGGTGGTCAAAATCAAGCAGTCCACTCTCCACACCCACAATCCATTAAATAAATAAAGTTCTCTGATGAAAAGGATTATTTCACTTTTCAAATAAACGCCTACAATAATATAAAACAAGGTGCATGATTTGGTCGCACGAACTTACTTTATTAAACTAAATAAAACGCATAATTGCGTTGGATGTACTGGCTCAACATTTTTTAGCATTAAAGTCTTAAAGTTGATAATTTATTAGAAAATAAAAAATAAATTGTCATTATTGACGTTTTAGTTTGGATGTTCGGACTTCGGAATCTCCTCTTGACGATGTTGACATTGGACTCCCACTTTATAGCGAGAAAGAGATGCCTTTCTTGGTCGTCTCTTTCTTGCCATGAAGTGGGAGTGAGATTCAAGGACAGAGACGCCAAAAAAATGTCCCAGTCCCACCGTTTGAATGTGTTTGGACATTTGGAGTACTCTTTGCACAATTTGTTCACTCCTTTACTCCAGAAGCTTTTGATTGGCTGTTCCGTATAATGTTTTCTGAGTGTTTTTTTTTTATTTCGTTCCATTGCCAAAAGTGACATTAGGTAGTATGTGTGTAAATTAAAATTTCAGGAATGGTAAATAGCTTTTCGAAACTTAAATCACAAGACTGAATTAAATTAAAATAATCATTTATTTTTCTTAACCTAATCCAAAAGAATGTATGGAATAAGTCAAAAGAATCAACTTTGAAAAATTCTGAATTCTTCATCTGATTCTGCAAAAAAACCGATTTGTTTTACATAATATACCTATCGGGTTTTGATTTATTACCACATACATTACATACGATTTAACTCGTACAGAATTACATGGTAAGTCTCATGATTAAATAATGATTAAGTGTAGTTTGTTTTAATTTTAATTAAATGATAGGTGGAAGCATTGTATTAGATAATTGAAATTTGTAATTGTTGTGATAAAAATTAATTAATTTTTTTTAAGGGTAATGATTAGAAAAAATGTTAGCTATAACACGTGTCAAGTTAATAGATAATAAACTAGTTTGCGTGACAGATAAAAAGCTTTTAATAGTTCTGTTTCTTTACTGTTTGGGAAAAAGTTCAGGAAAAAGTTTGGACTCGAGCTTTTGATGTTATTGTTGTAATTTTTGACCGGAAATGAAAAGTAAATAAACGAATTTGGAATGGTTCTGATTTGTTTCTGGGTAGCTTCACATTTGACAACAGAAATTATCAGTAGTTTGACAAGTAAAAAAGGAGTACGTAGAAAATGTTGGGGTATATTCTTGCTGGAAGGGAAATGAAATAAATTTAAATAAATTCAAAAGCTTTGGCATTTTCGTTCCAGAAAAAGTAAAGAAACAAATTTTGGGTAGATTTGGGACACCATGGAATCCCGCAGGCGAGTAAATAAACAGACCTAATGTTATTAAAGTGCTACTGATGTATTACTTTTTATTTATAAATCTTCTTCTCAAATTGCTATTAAATATTTGATCAGTGAAGAAAAATATGTTCTCATTAAATTTTGTTCTGTCAATACATATTGACAGCTAAACTGCGAAGGGAAAAACACTCCCAAACTATCACTCCGAAGAGCAAATGAAAGGATTTTATTTTAAAATGTTGAGAATATAAAAGAAGTGACCAAAAAAAAACGAAATTAATATAGCACCCAAAATTTCCTCTACTTCGGATAGACAGAATTGCCGAACTAACTTTATTCGTCTTTGATCAATCTCTCTCGTAATTTTCTTTAAATCCCATAACTTGCCTTTTTATATAATGTCCACTTATGTAGATACACATAATCGCAAGTAAGAAACTTCAAAGTCAGATCTTATAAAAATATAGACGCCATTACAAAACCTATTTATTTTGACTCTCAGGAGGAGGCAACACTATCATTTTATTATTAATCTTTGCCTTCTACGAAATCCTGGTGCATTCTCTAAACATGGCATACAGATGATTGAGTAACACTATCGACGGAATGTCAAAAATTAAGATCAAAGCCATTAATTCCGGTGTTGTTATATACCTTTAAGTTTTTGCATGGTAAATGCAGACACGTGAAATAAAAGAGATGCAATAATTATACAAACGAACATTAAGTTGCTTTAAAAATTAATCAACGTCGTTGATTGTTTTGATATTGGACCATGTATATACGTATGTGAAACTAGTAGATATTGGTACTGGCCAGGGCCAGGGAAATACGGTCATGTCCCAAGGGCGCATAAGAAGAAAGGGCCCACAAATCTTTCCTCATGATATTATTTACATAAAATAGTACAAAATAAGTACAATTGAAGAAATAAATAAAAAAAAATTCTTAAGCAAACATTAGTGGGTCACTGGTCTGACGAAGAAGACTTTAAAGTAGCGGAGGTGTATTAAAATTTGTTGAATCAATAAACTTTCAAAACACTTTCGGAGTTGTAATGTGTTGTCAAACAAATGTAGTTATACATATTATGTTCACACTATGTCTGTTCGTTTACTTCCCAATACTTTCAATTTCTATCAGTTGAGTCCAATTTATTTTTTTTATATGAACTTTGACAGCATTGTGGACTAAAATTGGTATAAATTGACAGTTTTGGGTAGTAAACGAATAAACCTATACTTTTTTTTGTTTTTCTTTTTTACCTCAGTGCAGATCACTGTCAAAAATAAAATCTATGTTTCTTTTTTACCTCAGACAAATCAGAGAACATATGTAAGTCGTGTTTCTTTTTTTCCATCGGAGCATGCTCTGTATGCTTAGAATAAAGTGACGGAGAAAATGGAGCAAAACGTTGAGCGAAGCCAACTTCACTTTTATGACATGACATGACATGACATGAAAAAAAAAGGAATGCCATAAATTAAAAATGGATTCAGGCAAAAAAAAATTTATCACGATACCAAACACACCTATGAAATG
Source organism: Epistrophe eligans (assembly GCA_951394125.1). Lineage (NCBI taxonomy): Eukaryota > Metazoa > Arthropoda > Insecta > Diptera > Syrphidae > Epistrophe > Epistrophe eligans. Next base: position 30,586,553 of record OX596028.1, read on the forward strand.
AATATGAGGGCTCTCATCATAATTTCCTCAGAGCTTTGCTCTGATCGCTCAGCCGCTGCTCAGAATTTTGCTCAGAGCCAAGGCGCAAACACCTATCGGTACGACTCTGCCTCTACGTAAAACATTGCAATTTATTTGGTTTAAGTTTCCGTCGTGCGTCGCGTCGTCGGTTCAGCATCAACATGCGTGCATACATACATATGGTGCTCTTGTTTGACCCGAATGTTGGTTTTGATAGTACGCGTATGCGTTGTTGTTGTTCCACAAGTACTCAGTTCAAAGACCGACAAACTTGAATTTGTGATGCGATTTGCAATGCAAAAAAACAAGGTAAATATACTACGTGACTTGATGCATAGTATTCGATTTTTCATCTCAATTATTTGGCCGCGAGGTCTGACAAGTCAAATATACATACATACATATACTTGACATGCAAATGAAGTCCAAATAAGTGTGAGGTTAGGGCTTCCTTTTTACAAGAGAGGCCAACACCATCATCATCGTGTGATCGTGGTGATCGAGGATAAGGTCTTATAATTAATTTTAACAACTTAGCTAATGATGGTTGTAAATGAATTTCTATATTAAATGCGTTTGTTTGGTTGGCTATATGAAAAGTTATATATTATAAACTTGATTGATTGCAACGCAACCGCTTGTGGTTGTGGCACGGTAAGCAAAGATGTTATGGAACATAAACGCTAAGTTTTATTTGTATGGAAAACATGAACCAACTCCAAGTCCATATAATGTTATTTATGTATGTAAATATAAAGAATTGATTTAAGTATTTCTGAAGGTTAATCGGATTCTTGCGGTGGTATTAATCCTGTAAATATAATGGATTTTCCAATATTAGGTAGGTATATTACCTATATGTTTTATTGAAATCATTAAAGAAGTTAAATGACATAATGATTCATAATGATTCATTTTGATCTTATTACTTATGGACATACTAAAAGGCTCAAGATTGCAATGATATTTATAATAATAGTTTAAAACCTCCAATTCATAAGGAAATTTTATATCTTTTTGTATTTTATATTATTTCAATTTTGGCACTTAAGATTCCCTTGGAGAAATCGAATTATTTTTAATTTAATAATAACTTTGGTGCAAAATTTTATAAATAGCCTGGTATTAAAGTGTTAGAATGATATCTACAATTTAACAATTAAAGCTCGTTGGTATAATGTTCTTAATTTGAATCATTTTATCGCACGATATCGCACGAGAGGAAAAAAATATATACTATATCACTTTTTAATCGTGGGACGCAATTATACGTTCCATTTGATCAAAAAAGTATATAACCACCATACAATAATGGTATGAGAAATAATAGTAGGTATATAGTTACTAATATTCAACATTGCACTTTCTGTATTGCAATTTAGCCTACTACTTAGCGTAAAGAATTGGTAAGCGGACGGTCGATTTGGATTGGAAGCCCCAAGCAAACTTCCTTTTTTCATTTAATTTTCCAAAAACCGTTATAATCAACCGTATTTTCGATTTTGATTTTCTCTATAACCTTAAGGCTACACGAAGCGACACCCAAGTATTATAAGAACAGTTCTTTAAATCCCACTAAAAAAAAAAATATTTTTAAACGTTAAATAAGTATTTTTAACAACTTCTACTTTCTAATTTTAGGCATTGCTGGACTTTTTACAGTTTTCTCGAGCTTTATATTTACAACAACAATCATTAAGTTCCTTGGAAGTGATATATCAGATCTAAAGTAAGATTCTTATTGTTAATTTCTTTTTGTTTGTCATTTCTAATAATCATATTTTATTTTATTTTATTTTAGAGATGCGTTATTTTTCTTGCTTCTACTGATCGATTTATCAAACTCAGGCACTCTTGCCCAATTAGCTTTATCCGGATCGAATCAAGCCGAAGTAACAAATAATATTGCAAGAGGTTTAGAACTCTTGGGACCAGCTATTTCACTAGATACAATTGTAGAAACTCTAGTTATTGGTGTTGGCACACTGTCGGGCGTTCAACGACTTGAAATTCTATGCACATTCGCCGTCCTATCTGTGCTAGTTAACTATATAGTATTTATGACCTTCTATCCGGCATGTTTATCACTTATATTGGATTTGTCACGCAGTGGAATGGACATGTCTTTGGTACGTGCTAGAGCGAAGGATTCAATTCTCATAAAAGCCCTTACCGAAGAAGAACAAAAGAACAATCCAGTGGTGCAGCGAGTAAAGATTATTATGACCACTGGCCTTATGATTGTCCATATCTACTCAAGAGTTGTATTTTCTGAAAACGATTATGATAGTGTAGAGAATTCACTATCACCCAAACTGCAACAGATGAACATGAATACCAATAGGACTGAATCGGGGGAGTTTGCGGAATATATAATTAAGTAAGTTTTAACATTGCCCAGGTGTAAGCAGTTATCAAGGATTAACTTGTTTTTTTTTCCTTTACAGATGGCTCACAATGAGCGCCGACCAAATCGTAATTCTTATCCTTCTTATAGCATTGGTTGTGAAATTTATATTTTTCGAAAACCGTGAAGATCTTCATGATCAAATTAGACAATCAGCCATCATTGGTGCTGAATCCAAGCCGTTGCCCGGCAAAAGTCAATTAGCTTTAGATGTTAATGTTAAGCCAGTACAAAGAATTCCACTCTTCACAATCGAAGAGGACAATTCAGTGGATGTTTGCACCCAAACTGAAGAAGATCACTATACAAAACCTTATGTAAATCATAATGAGTTGCAAGCTCTTACAAGGTGCAATGAACCGCCTCGGACACTCGAGGAATGCATTGAAATTTTAAAATCAGATCCAAACTATCTGTCGGATGAAGAAATTGTAAGGATTGTAAATACTGCTCCAACACAATGCCCCCTGCATAAAATCGAAGATACTATCGGTAAACCAGAGCGAGGAGTACGCATCCGCAGAAAGATCATCAGTGCCAGGGCAAAGATTCCAATGGAAAAGCTTAATATGCTTCCTTATCAGACATTCGACTATAGTAAAGTTATGAATGCATGTTGTGAGAATGTTTTAGGTTACATACCAATTCCTGTGGGCTACGCCGGACCCCTTCTGCTCGATGGAAGTCAATATTTCGTTCCTATGGCCACAACAGAAGGAGCTCTAGTTGCCAGTACAAATAGAGGATGTAAGGCTCTGTCGATTCGTGGTGTAACAAGTATTGTCGAAGATGTGGGAATGACCAGAGCACCATGTGTTAGATTTTCCAGCGTCGCTCGAGCAGCTGAAGCAAAAAATTGGATAATGGACGATATGAATTATAAAAAAATCAAAACTGAATTCGATTCTACAAGTCGTTTCGGAAGACTGAAAGAACTTCTAATTGGCATGGACGGACCACAATTGTATATTCGATTTGTTGCACTTACTGGTGATGCTATGGGAATGAATATGGTCTCGAAAGGAGCCGAAAAAGCTCTCAAGTGCATTAGTAAAGAATTTCCAGATATGAAAATTATATCATTGAGTGGCAATTTTTGTAGTGACAAGAAACCAGCGGCGATAAATTGGATTAAAGGCAGAGGAAAACGTGTCGTTACTGAGTGTATTGTTTCAGCGGCGACATTGCGGTCTGTGTTGAAAACAGATGCCAAAACTCTAGTCGAATGTAATAAGCTGAAAAATATGGGCGGCAGTGCAATGGCTGGAAGTATAGGAGGTAAGATTTGTTTGATGGCCTTTAGAACACTTTTTTATTGTACTTTATAGGTTTTTATGTAAACAACAATATCAATCAATATTGATTTATGATGTTTTAACATTTTTATAGCGAGGTAGATCGTTACATCGAGTTACGTACAACACCCCCATGTTGGTTTGTGTATTAATAAAATAATGTGTTCAGATACGAACGCTGCTGTTAAAAATATCTTTGAAGTTAAAGGACCCTTTTTGAACTTCAAGAGTTCACATTTGCAAAACAATTTTGTTCGTTTAAAGCTTTTCTCTTAATTGATCCAACATTTGAGAAAATTAAAAGATTTTTTATTTTGATCCACCTTTGCTTAGAGTTCACAGATTTGAGATTAATAAAAAGTCGAAAAACTTATTAGTTGATATCTGAAGTATCCTTCCTTATAAAAGTAATATTTTCAACGGAGGTTCTCAGATTTCAAAATCCTTTGAAAATCCTACATTTCAGAAGTGGAATTGCAACCACAGCGAATCACAAGGTGTAAGTTGGAGTGGATTTACTTACCTTGTCGTCTAAAAATTGGACGCGTTTTGTTATCCACGAAAATCCATATGGATCATCCCATGAAAATAAAACGACACGGATCATAATCAATGACAACAGTGTTCTATGCTCATCTCTTTTTTTCTTATTTTTGTCTATTTTTCAAGCACAATATGATAATAAAACACGGTTTTTGTTAGTTTGAGCACCATAAGCAGACACTACAATTTTTTTCATAAACATTTTTTTAAATTTAATTTCAGGAAACAATGCCCATGCAGCCAATATGGTAACAGCTGTCTTCCTTGCAACCGGTCAAGATCCAGCACAAAATGTCACCTCAAGTAATTGTTCTACCGGTATGGAATGCTGGGGCGAAAACAACGAAGATCTATACATGACATGTACAATGCCATCCCTAGAAGTGGGCACAGTTGGCGGAGGCACGGGTCTGCCTGGTCAAAGTGCATGTCTCGAAATGTTAGGAGTTCGTGGAGCCAATGTGGAACATCCGGGAGAGAATGCAAAGAAATTAGCACAAATTGTTTGTGCAACTGTGATGGCTGGTGAAATCAGTCTGATGGCAGCATTAGTTAACAGTGATCTAGTCAAAAGTCATATGAGGCATAATAGGTAAGGTATTTTTTCAATCGAAAAATACTTCTTTGTTGACTTAATATTTAATTTAATTTTTTTTCTGATCTCTCCCTTAGATCCTCGATTGCTGTGAGTGGCAAAATCACAACAACCAACAATCCATTGAATGTATCAGTGTCTAGTTGCAGTAATATTAGTTAAAACTATGTTTGCAAACTTTTTTTTATTATTGTTTTTTTAATTTAAGTGATGATTATTATTTAATTGTTAATTTAATTTTTAAATGAAACAAAAAAAAACTAACCTAATTTAAACGGCCAGAGAACCATGTAAAACACACACAAACACGCTCTCCCAAGTCATCTGAAATGATGATGACAAAGAGCGAAAACACAGTCAAAACTCCAAAGCCTCTGCTACTTATAATCACACCCAGTCATAGGAAGACAACCATAAAAATAACAAAAGGCCATTAAGAAAAAAGAACATAAATAAATGAGTACACATTCATTAATGGACACAAAGTCATTCAACTTTGAAAGGGATTCATGCTCTCGGCGGCGGAAGCGGATACAAAGTATGTACATATGTATGTGCATTGTAAAGCGCAATGCAACGCAATTTGTCCATTGAGGTGCTTTTTACTATAACTTTTTTGTATGCATGTAACAATTGTTGTTGTTGTCTTTGTTGAAAACCAGAAGAGAACAGTTCCTCAAATAACGAAAGCTCCTGGTCATATCGCACAGAGCAGGAGATTGTAACATTTAAAAAAGGAAGCCACGAAACAAAAACAATTATGTACCATTTTCTTAAGGAAGAAGAGATATTATTAAAATAAAAAAACAAAAAAAAAAACACAGTGTAAATGCAAATAAGAAGATATATTTATAAATAATTATTAAATTATATACATTTTTATTTAATATTTTTTTAACAAACTGAGGAATCAAAAAATATTCTATTTTATTTATATTTGTACCTTTTTTCTGACTTGGTTGATGTAATATAGAAAAGAATAGAATTCTATGAAGTAAATAATATTTGTAAGTCACAAATAAATCTTCCTATTAAGGGAACGATTGCAATTTCAATTGTTTAATGTAACGAAAAAGAAAACAAAATACATAATCGCATTAGGGGATAAGTATAATAAGCAAATTTTTATTATTATTTTTTTTTTTGTTAAAAACCAAATTTTCAACAATTATTGTACAGTTTGTAGTTTGTAAAAAAAAAACTTATTTCCAAGATTTCTGTTCTGGGAAATAGAAACGTTAAACGAATTAATATTTATCTTTTAAGTGATCGCGATAGAGAATTTAAATTTAAATTAAAAAAGAAATTAATGAAAAATTTAAATTACTTAGGAAATTTTACATTATGTACCTAAAAATAAAGTTTCGATATTTTTGTTATACATACCTTATTTGTTTTGAATTGATGTGTTTTATTGCAATTTATTGCAGAGAATTCTTGTAGTTCAAATTATGTCCATTGATGGTTCTCAGATTTGAATCAAGAACTAAAAGAAGGAGATCTTCGTTAGCGGAGCTCAATAGTTCATATTGCACCATAATGTTCGTCAACGCGGTATACTTTTCTACCTTATGTATACTAATCTAACAGTATTATTTACGAGGAATCCGGATGTTGTTATAATTTTGGGGTAAGAAATTTGTATTCAGTTGAAAATAGGGCTTAAATGGGGAGTTTGAAATGCGGAGCACTACAAGTCATATTTCTGATAATTTATATACCTCATGAATAAATGAAAAAAAATTATAGGGTTTTAAAAATTGCGATGCGACTTTAAAATCTATTATGCCCCGATATAGAGTGTCGTTTATGGACAAGAGCTTCGCAACTAACTAAAATATAGTGCGGTGGCTCCTCCTGAATGTTCATCCCAAGTTTTTTTTTTTTTGTTTTGTTTGGGTTCCTCTTCTGTTTTGATTTTGTATTTAATTACATTTTCTCCTATCCCACAATAGGGCTCTGGACCCGTTAAAGGTGTTAATGCTCCTATTGTCGGTAAGGAGTCTGCCTCTTCATTGCCCAAGACACCAACGTAGCCTAGTACCCAATGAATTGTTACCTTGTTATTTTTGCAAAGCTCGTTTTACTTACCTGCGCACTCCCATGCCAGTTTAGAGCTGATAGTGTATGGTTTGAGTACGGCTGACAGAGAGCTTGTGAATATTTTTCAATTTACAAATCCCAAACAACTTGTGAATTAATTTTTTTTCAATTCAAAAGTCAAAAAGAGCTTATGGTTTAGCGTTTTTTTAATTCATAAACTCACAACCCTGCTTTGAGATAGAGTAATGAGGTGACCTTTCCTCTTACCCTGTGCTTGGCTCTCTGAGGTTTCTATTTTCCTCTCATCCATCTTTTTCCTGGCTTCCTGAGTGATTATCGCCTTATCGAGAAACCAGGAGAACCACTTTGTACCTGTCCCACTAAGTCCTTTCCTGCATGGGTTGTCCAGCGCACCTGGGTCCCTCAGTTTTGGAAAAGCAAGATATTTTTTACATTGTCACAAATGGATTTGGATAATCTGCTTTGCAGAGATGCGTTACGTTGGCATTTTGAAACCGTCTGCTTAGCATAATTTGGGCAAGTTTTGCGTTTAGAAATTCGGCCTATGGTTTTGATTTATTGCTTGGTGGTGGTGTCTTGCCTTCTTTTGCTTTCGGAACAACCTCCATTTACCTGGGAGGTATTCTCCCCTGCCTGGTGGATGTGATGCTTTTTCTTTGCCTGTCCGGTTAGTATATTCCTTAGAGGTATCCTCTTAACGTACTGACTGAACCCCGGTCTTGGATCTTTATCATGGAGCTTCCTCCATACGAGCCGCGATGACATCCCACGGAGTGCCAAATTTTGTGTGGTTTTTGTTATTTTTTTTCGATTTTTAGAAATTTGTTCCCAAGAGTATCTAGGGAAATATTGGGGTACACCATATCAGAGCTCCGCATAATATTGTAAGGTCTAGGTTAATCCTTTATTCGTCCTGGTATCAAAGAGTTACCGTTAGAATACAACCAATAGGCATGGCCCACGTAACACCCTTGATTAGGGGTGGCAGTTTTTAGTGAGTAACTTCTCAAAAATCGCTGCCGAAAAACGGTAGGTTAGTTAAATCTTTGAAATCTAAGCCTTCGCACTATTGCAAAGTGAAAAAAACGAAAGCATGGTCTTTATGTGTATGTTCTCCATATTTTGGACAACATTTCTGTTCGTTTCCGCCCTCAATAAAGACAAAACTCTCAAGATATTGGGAATGGTAAAAATATAAATGAAAATAATTTAAAGAAATACGTTATTTTTTCATCAGGTTTTTGTTTTTAATATTTAGGAAGGTTTTTTTTGTTTGGAAATTATTTTCCAGGATATTTTCTTCTTAATTTTGTTCACTTACTATTATGTCTCACAAATATAGCTTCAACATAATCTTAAAATCCCTTTTACAATTTCGATTTAATGATTTTGTTTAAATATGTATAATATTTTTTTATGATGAAATACAAATCAAACGATTTAGATATATATTTTTTTTTCTATTTTCTCTTCTTCATTTTGCTTCATTACATTGCGAGGGTAGGCAAGTCTGAGTCGATTAATCAGACTCAGCTGCTGCAGCAGCGGTAGCTACTAAGGACTTTTTGGGACTTGGTTCTGATTCGCCATCGCCGTCAGCATGAGCGCTGTCGGATGGGGCTGGTACTGCAGCAGCTGCTGCTACTTCACATTTATCGGCAGATCCGTTTTTCCCATCATTGCTGTCGTCACAATCGACCGTTGTAATCGGATGCACCAATTTGATCTTTTCAATTCGTTTCACTAACAATTTATGAAGATTACTTATTTCAGCTGGACGAGCCATTACCAGAAATACTTTAATTTGACCATTATTATCCATGGCTGTTAGTCGCATAGATTTTTGACTGGGACGCTCAGCAACCATACCAGCCCACACCTTAAAAAAAAACATAATAATTCTGGAAAATAAATGATATCTCGTGTTTAAAATTACCTTGGTATTAACTAACAAGCGCAAATTGCCTGATGTACGGAACACAACTCTGGAGCATTCTTGAACTTTTGAGTCATTTAATCTTAGACTACCGCGTCCCCTTTCTTCCCAGTTACTATTAACGAATGCAAAAAGCTTGCAACTTATCTAAATTTAGAAAATTAATCTTAAAACGCCTGAAAGATCTTGTTTTGCAACTTAAACTTACATCTACAATATTAGCTTCGTCTTCTTCACCAGTAAAAGTTTCTACTTCTTCAAACTTTCGTTTTTGCGCTCTGCTCTCTTCATACTCGCGTGCTACTTCTGTTAAACTTTTTGCATCTGTACTTTCCTTAACTGCAACCTCATTTTCTGGTCTTGCAGCCGCTTGTATAACGCTCGAGAAAAGCAATGGGGAATCTGCCGAAGTGGTGGAATTGTCTGATTTACTGGTTGACGATTCTGCATGTATGTTTTCCTGCAACAAATAAAATTCGAGATTTGATTTGAAGAAAGAGATGTGTTGAATTGAAATTATGCATTTGAAAGGGAATTTTTAACCTCATCCCTTATATACATATATTTCTTCGAGTTCTGATTTTGAAGCAATAAATTTCACAAGATTCTTATAATAAAACTAGGTTCAGAGAGACAGGCTTTTTCAAAACATTTCGCAATTTCAAGCGTATTAATCCTTGTCAAACCACAAAATTTATAAGTTTTCGTCGACAAAACTCAACTTTTATTTTAACAAAAATTCATTAAGTATTAAATAAAAGAGCAAAATATAAAAAAAAAAGTAATCCTTTAATTTTCTTTACTTCGTTAAATATCTTCTAATCTAAATTCGTTCGCATCAAAATTCGTTTGTTGGTTTCATTATTTTTCTTCTGGTTCTTCATTATCGAATGACTCTCTTATCCTTTTTTCTTGTTACAATAAGAATTTGTTTTAAAATTTGTATTCTTGGAAGGATATCACACAAGAAAAGCTTAGCTGGAGAACAATCTTAACTTTGAATATTTAAGTGACATCAAGCTCCAATTGCCAAGGTTTTTCAATAAGGACATAACAATTTTGTATTTTAATAAAAACGCATCAATACATTCTTTTTATGATCTGACAATGTCAAAACGTCAGTCAAAGTTTACATATTTACCATGTTGAATTTTACGAACAAGCCACGTTTGGAAATTATTAAACATTACCAAAGAAATTCTAAGTCGGTGGTTGCAACTTTAAGAGCGGGTACTCCAATATTCGACCTTCTTAACCTCATTTTTAGTTTAATGGCTAATTAATGCCTTATTGGATAGCAACAAATTCACATGTGCATATTTTGATTATTGATAAAGCCATTTAACCAAAAATGAGCTTTATCGCTGAAGACCCGCTCTTAAAGTTGCGATTGCATCCACCGAAGAAGTAATGTGTTGAATTTGAAAATGAATGTCGATTTCTTTCCAAAGAAAATAAAAATGAAACAATAACGGCAAAACTAAGAACTAGCGTTTTGAAAGGCAGAAATATATTTTTTTTTATTTTATTTTTAAATCATTTAAATTCTAAATATAAATAGTTTAAGAAAAGTTACAAGATATTGCGACTTTAAAAACTGTCCAATAAAGAAAATTAGCCCAGGAAAGTAAAAAGTTTAGAATATTTATCTTTATTTTGGCATTAGAAACACTTTCTAAAAACTTCATTTTGAAATTGTGTGCGCATAAAAAGTTATTCAAGGTCAAATGACGAAAATATCATACGAGCATTTTGAATAATAAAAATACGAGTATTTTTAAAGCCAAAATAGAGATAACCGCGTTTAAAAATCTTCACTTAGACTTTTCCGCAGATTGACCGATTTAACAGAAACTTTCGTGTACTATTTTAATTAATAAAGGGAAAAAAAATAAAACGATTGGTTGACTCACTTCACATACATAAGAAACTCCGCGTGCACATCTTACTATATTCTAGTAGGCATGTACAAAAACAAACCAAAATCAAAAAACCTTTGAACGAGCAAATGCTAGAGCTAGGTGAGTTTTCTTTAAAAAAAATGATGCATCATGGGTAATTAAAGAAAATGAATTTCTAATAAATCCATTTGCTGTCGCAAGGGACAGACCGGACAGCTACAAATATACTAGAATAAAGTGGTATTAACAATTGAAGCCTATAAAAGTAGTTTAATTGACTGAACACAATGGTGTAGCTTTAACTCGGGCTTGTTGTAGTCAAAGTTGAAATGTACGAAAATAATGTAAATAATGTAATGAAAAAAATGTAAAATACAAGAAATGTATGATGTAGATGACTTAAACTTTGCCGCAGCTCCAGTTATATTTTTTTTTTTCCAAGCAGTAAATCTTAAACTAAGAAGCATTTATTTTTTAAATTTAAGATAAAAGAAAGGTGACTTTCTGTAAAAGCATCCAATTTGGTATTATTTATAATTTTTAAAAAAAGATCAGTCTCTGGAACACTTACCCCGGTAACACGTTCGTGTACATTTTGTCCAAATATAAATCCCGACTTTTCAACTCTTGGCATTGAGCTTTTGGCAGCGGCAAACAAGCTTGCACGCTCGAAGCCATTTTTGGCTAGCAAGTTCAAAGGATCTGGCCGCTGAAACGTGGAAATTTCGTTAAGATACGTGAATTTTTTATTTTTTTTATAAATGTCGAAGCTTACATCATCTTTCTCGTCGTCGTCGCTTTCGTCCCGTTTATTATTCTCAGACGAAGCACCAGCTTCCTGTCCATCATCGTCGTCTTTGGACTCTCTAAGGAAGGGATTCAATGACTCGCTATCGTTTTCACCATCTCTAGCTTTTCCGTCTGCATTTGATGAATTCAACGATGAGCCCAGAACAGAAGGACGCAAGACTCCAGCCCTAATGGGATTATTAAGTCGCGAGGCTTGCAGGATGGAATCAGGCCGACTGTTCGAATCATTTGAGTTATCTGAAATAAGCAAACAACTTTTGTGAAATCGTATATTGTGGTGTGAAAAATCCGCCGCTAAAGTTAAGGCATTGGAATCTGGAAATTATGTATAAATTATGAAAACACGTTTTTACAAAGCACTGACCATTGTTTTCGGACATTTTTGAGCTATTTTCGAGTACAAAACAAAAGTTTGTTTTAATACAATTCCCAAATCAAAAAATTAATAAAAGTGACAAGCTAGCGAAGGTTAGCGTATGTAGAATTGTCAAAATGTAGATGTACAAATATTAAAGCGGCAAGCCGTTAGCCGTTGGTGCGGTGGTTTCTATCTACATGCGTGCTTGAAGCGCGTGGAAAAGAACAGTAGGGATGGAAGAAAACACAACATCAATGCTTTTTTTAGGGGTATTCGTGATCCGGTGCAACAGGACTAGTAAAATTGAAATACATATGTATTTTATTTCTGTTAAGTAACTTACATCAAGCCTTAACTACATTGGCCAAAAAAGTGAAAAAGTACAAAAGCGAAAATTCAAACTCATTTTGAGATAGTGTTTCTGACTGGAAAATTTATAAAAATGATACAGAAAGCTTAAATTTCGGTTTAAAAAAAATTTTATATTATTTTTCACAAAATAACTGCACTAGCGGGAAAAAAAATATTTTTTCTTTTGCAATTTTGCAAAAAGTGATCAATGTAGTTAAGGCTTTAGAAAAAAAAATTTCACTTTCAATGATAAAAATGATTATATCTGGTTTATCAAATTTTTATTTCTATGCTTAATGATGAAAATGATTAATTGAAAAAATCGATTTTTCTGTCTGTGGGAAAGAGAAGTCTGTGTTCCCGGAAAGAGAAAAATTAAATAAAAATCGAAATCGAGAAATTTTCGAAAACATTGGATTCTGCTTACGAAAATAGACAAACGATTCGCTTACATATTACACAAACAACACAAGAGCGAACTTTGTTTTGAATTTGGATTCCTGAATCCATTTTGAACACACACCCTTAGGCCAGGCGCGCACATGCAACTAAACAGTTTGGTTTCGATTTTGAATCCTATAGATTTATATGATACAGCGCGCACGTGCATGTGCGCGGACTCCCATATAAACATATAGAACTCAAAATCGAAACCATTCTCCACAACGATGTTCTGAGGTCAAATTTTAGCTGATGTTTGCAAAGGAGATTTGCAAATTCATGTAAAATTGATTGAATAGATGCATTTTATGCAGATAAGAAGGCTAGGTAGAATTATTGCTACTTGACAAATCTTGTACCACTCATATTCCGGTTTTTTATTTTTATATTCATATGTTTATGCACATTCATAAATTTTTCATTTATTTATTAGTTGAGTTTCTCATCGAACGGGAATTCTTCGGAACGATAGCAAGTCTTTGCCTAGACTGCTTATAAACGCTGCAATTAACCCCTGCAATTTTTAAGCATGAAGGCGGGGGACGTATGCGGTGGCCGGGGTAAACAAAGTTGCAGAGGTTGAAATAATTGCAGGGTTATCGCTCTTTCTTCTTTGTGCTTTTTCCTATTGTTTGACACATAGGTGGATTAAAGAGTGTAAAGAGATATTTCCTTCTCATTTAATAAAAATTGCAGCTATTAAAATTTGCAATCCGAAATAAACTCAAAAGAGAATTGCGGATAAAAATTGAGGTCATCTAAAAGCAGTCCTATCTAAATTGCAATTTGATCGTCGCATATTCGTCCCGAATGTTTCGCACCGGTTAAGGAGCGCCTAACATCTGAACATACAGAATTCCGCTTACATTACCCTCCCTTTAAATCAGTGAAATCGTGCCATTAGTGGTGCCGTCATCACTTCTTTCAAATTTTGACACTTCAGATACATTTGACATTTTTGTTGCCTGATTTAACAGAGAAAAATAATCTTATTTCTTACGTGTGATTTCTAGGATTTTCGCTATCAAATACCAATGAAAAAATAATGTTAAATTAATGTTATCATCTTCATCATCATATTCCGGACGTAAGTAAGATCTCGAATCATCTCTTGCAACTTTGCCGGTTAAGTTCCTTCATTCAAATTGTACACGTATCAGATATTCTCTGTTTACGATAAACAACAAAATCAAAATTATACCATGTCAAACTCATAAAACCCAAAAAGAACTACCGAATTTTTTTCACCAAAATAAAAAAGAAAAATATCTCTTTATTAATCGAATTGTATTCCTCTAACAGATTAAATATTAAAAATGAAAATTAGAAACAAATTTCTTCTAATCGGATTGATTCTGGGGACTTTGACGCTTTCTAAGGCTGCAGATGAATTACAAGGCCCACCGGAACCGAATACGTCCAAGGCCAGCGAAGAAAACAAAAATGAACCACCTGAAGGATCACCAACAACTGCTAGCCCATCTGATGATGTTACCGCTCCGGAAGATTTGTCCGATGCAATGAAAACAATCTTAATGTCAGATTTGCATTTACCTTTATTAATCAGTGCTAGAAACCAACAACAATATAAGTTAGAATTGGAAAGGGAAATCGCTAGTGCAGAGAATGCAATTAAAAAGCCGGAAGCTAAGGAACTAACTCTCGATGAAGTAAAAGGTAAGTTAAATACATATTGTGCTAGTTTCCAGTCTATATAAGGTGTCTGAAAACATATAAGATACATACTGTGCCAATCAAGTTAAATTTTAATGACTAGGTAAGGTATGTAGGTATGTTATTATAATCAACCTCGATATAGGAAATTAATTTATCTTTTGTCTTGAAAGTATTTTTATTTCTAAAAAATATTTCTTTGAGGATGATTCTTGCAATAAGATACTTACAAGTTAACCATATGTCATATAAAACAGATCGATACGCCACTCTTACAGCGCAAAAGACAAATTTTTATTCAATTTTTTAATATAATATATACATACATATATATACGTAGTTGTCTACTAAGGAATATGTTTAAAGCTAACAAAACAATAAAAGGTATGACCGTAGTACTAAAAAATTGATTTCTTTAATTTTTGTGTTAATAATATAAAAATATATTTTTTACATATGTGGGTATATATAAAGGGTGGATAAATTGTAAGGCCCGATGCATTTAGGTTCTATGCCGTTAATAGTTGGAAATACTAAATAAATAAACATACATACCAAGTATCTCATCCTTTAGCTCTTGAATTGTTGCTGGCTTATCGACGTACACCTTTTCTTTCAAATAACTCCAAAGAAAGAAGTCCAACGGTGTCAAATCACATGATCTTGGCGGCCAATTGACATCGCCACCACGTGAGATAACACGGCCATTGAATTTGTTGCGCAAAAGAGCCATTGTTTCGTTAGCTGTGTGGCAAGTGGCTCCATCCTGTTGAAACCACATATCGTCCACATCCATATCTTCCAATTCGTAAAAAGTTCGTTATCATATCACGATAGCGAACACCATTCACAGTAACTGCCTGACCGGCCTCATTTTATTATGATAATATTGGTATAAACCGCACCAAACAGTCACTCTTTGTGGGTGCATTGGTTTTTCGACAATCACTCTTGTTGTACCCAAATTGGATCCTTGCCAAAAAGACTTACTTTTTTGTAATGTAATGCATTTTTTTCAGATTATATTCCAATAACCTTTATTCAACAAGAGTTTGCACATTTAAAGGTTTTGAAAGGCAATAAAATAACGCTTAGGTATGTTACGGCAATTACAAAAAACTCAATTTTATTTCGGACAGTGAATTCTGAGAATGGATAGCTACATATAGCTTATTTATAAAAATCTCGTATTTAGAACGCAAATTCTTCTTCAAAACTTGAAGATTAACCACAAGAAAAAACAAATAATAATAAAAACTTTAACATTATCACGATAATGACACACAGGAATGACGATTTTTATTTTTTTTTTTTTAAATTAAATCAAAGTTAACAAAAAGATGAATGTTATATAAATATAATGTTACTGTAAAAGTCAGAAACATGGAAATTCTAGAATTTACCGGTAAAACTTTTGTTTTCATAATTTATTCTGTACCTTATTAACAGTTTGCTTGAATAACAGTACCTTATATGAATCTCAAGAATTTTAACTCCGTCTGGGTGGGTGATGCAATTTTATTGCTTCGCATAGGATATGCTCATTCGCCAGGCAGACGCCAATTCCAACAATTTTCTTGGACATCAAATGCATGATGGTAAAAGGCTATCATAAATTATGGAAACAAAACATTTAGAAATTTTACGAATAATGCTGAAAAATTCTAAGTTTCACTGGTAAATTCAAGAATTTTCACATTTGAGATTCTTACAGTGCACATATTTATATAATTTATTATTTGCGATTTTGTAAGAGACAAAGATAAGTAATCTTATAAATATAAAACATTACGCAATTGTTCGCAACTGTTTTGAGAACATACACTGAACAGCTCCTATTTGACTAAATATGGTATATAAATATACAATAACTCATATTTAAAAAGAGTAAATGTGTTGTTAACCAGAGTTCATTACCAAATTTTTCGTATACCTGCTAAAATTCATTTATGTGAGGAAGGTAGGCCTGGGACACGACATGGTAATGAAATTTTAGGTGCTTAACGTGATGTAACGTGAGGGGTGTTTAAAACAAATTAATAATGTTAGAAAGCCATTTAGTGTGAACAATGACGAAACCCTACATATTTTTGTTTTGAAGTATTAACCCATATGTGTACATAGACGCAAAAAAAAGTAAAAATGATTTCTTTCGAAATTGAATTTTGAACTGAATTGAATTGATTAAAACTTTTTGGGAATTAAATTCAATATAGTTGACTTACACCGGAAATTGGTAAACCAGGTACATCCAACGAATTCAAAAATTCAATTGGATAGCTTGTTGCTTAGTCGTCATTTTTTACACGAAGTAAATCATTAAATACTGTTTATGGAATTGAATAGCTACTTTGGCTTTTAAGATGATAGCATTGAGTGTCATAAAATATTATTTGTCTAATAGAAGCCAGAAGATCGATATTGACCAAATGATGACGTATTCAACGTATTGAATCAATATTGAATAAAAAAATATCTGAAATTGATTTGACACCAACGCAATGTACACCAAGTGATTTCTTACATAAATATCAAAATTCATCCACTCATTTTCGAAATATCGAATCAAAAAAAATATTTTGAAAATTTTTTTAAAAATCCAAAATTTTATTTTTTGACAATTTTAATATGCAATATTTTTTAAACTTATTAGTAGCTTTTGTGTAAAAAATTTCATTAAAATTTGTGGATAATGAGATAGTCAAAACAAAAATGGTTCTATGAGAGGAAACGATAGATACATTTTTCCCAATAATATTGTAGATCTTTCTGATATTATTTTGTAAATATGTATATACATATTTTGTGTGAACAAAAATTTTAATCAAAATCGTAGGAGCCGTTTTTGAGAAAAATGAGAAAAATAACGGTTTTTAAAAATTTGTATGGGAGGTACCTTTATTTTTGGTTGACTATTAAGTTCTCAAAAAAAAATTTAAACTTTTTTAAAAATTTAGAAAAAAATTTTTTGAAAATTTTGTTACACAATATTTTTAAAATCATTGTAAACATTCTCTATAAAAAATGATCAAAATCAGTTGAACCGTTTTTGAGAAAATAGAAAATAAAAAAAATTAGTCTATAGGAACATTTAAAACCACTTTACGGATTTTTAAAATGGTAGCATTTTTGTTAAAAAAAAATTACTGATTTTTTTTAAGTTGTGGGCACGTTTTTTAGAAAAATAAGAGTTTCATTTTATGCTAAAAAAATTGTACGGCAGGTACAATTATTTTTGGTCTTATAAAAAAATGAAAGTAAAAGTGTGGGGGACAGAGTTGCGAGATCCACTTTTCTCGACTTCGCTATCATCGTAATGTCAACTTTGATCAAAATCTCGAGTTCGATTTTTTTTACGAATGTACATACATATATGCAAGTAAAAAGAGACCTTATCCAACTGGAAAGATTAAGAAGTATACATATGTACATA
The DNA here is from genome assembly GCA_951394125.1 of Epistrophe eligans. Classification (NCBI taxonomy): domain Eukaryota; kingdom Metazoa; phylum Arthropoda; class Insecta; order Diptera; family Syrphidae; genus Epistrophe; species Epistrophe eligans. The sequence goes on from OX596028.1 coordinate 30,604,382, forward strand.
TATTGTAGAAACTAGTAGCTCCTTGCATCCACAGGATATAAAAAAAGTTGAGTTGCCATGATTGCCTTCTGTAATCTTTAAACATAAATTTCATTAAGAAGAAAATGATCTAATGAGCTATTAAATAGGGACAAATCTCAAATACAAGAATATTGGGAGTGCTAGTAGGATAGTTTTTATTTTTTTAAAATCATTTTCTAAAAACTTATTTTTACATAATAAAATTACATGACGTATGTTCTTACTCTGAACAACCTATATTTTATATTATTTCAAAACGTGGCAGATCGCCAAAGGCTTTATTTTTTATCTGCTGTTAGCTAAAATTAGTATTTATGTATTTTAATATAAACTATTTTTCTTTATTTTTTGTTTAAGCTGAAATTATTTACCAAGAAGCAACTGAACTTCTAAAAAAGCGACAAGGCGATAAGGTCTTGGGTCAGCTTAAATTAGAAGTAGCTAGCAAAATGAATCATGTGAAAGCAAGGTGTGACATTGCTTGGGCTCATGTCTTGGGTATGCGACCAACAGATTTCGAATTTGCTGCCAAAGAATTTGAAGAACTTTCAAAACTTGGCTTGCCAGAAGCTAATATGGTACAATTTATTTATTTTATTGATTTATTTATATTAAAAAATAAATTACAATTACCAGGGCATGGCATTCTTATATTCAGTCGGAGTGGGTGGCAAAAACATAAGCCAGCCTCTTGCTTTAATGCATTATACTTTAGCCGCATTGGGAGGTGATATACATGCGCAGATGGCTCTTGGCTATCGCTATTCTTTTGGCATCAATGTGCCCCTGAGTTGTGAAAAGTCATTATCATTCTATAAACGTGTTGCGAAAATAGTCGCATCAAAGATCACATTCTCCAGCGGACCAATTGTGCATCGAGTTCGTCTTTTGGATGAATTGGAGAATTCAGGAAGTCAGGAAACAGAGTTAGTCGATTATTATCAATTGCTGGCAGACAAAGGGGATGTCCAATCACAAGTAAGTTTAATAAATTTAACGTGCCTATGAAGAAATTCAAAAAAAAAATTATTTGTATAATCCAGGTGGGTTTAGGTCAGTTGTACTATCAGGGTGGCAAAGCAACTGAACAAGACTTGCAAAAAGCTCTGGAATACTTTACGCAAGCTGCAAACGCAGGAAACGCAATTGGTTTTGCTTTTCTTGGCAAACTATATCTTGAAGGTAGTGAACATATAAAGGCCGACCATGAGGCCGCCTTTAAGTTCTTTAAAAAGGCCGCTGAATTAGGTGATCCCATTGGACAGAGTGGTCTGGGTTTGATGTATTTGCAAGGACTGGGAGTACCTAAAGACACCACCAAGGCATTCAACTATTTCACTCAAGCATCCGATCAAGGTTGGGTTGATGGACAACTGCAGTTGGGGAATATGTATTTCAGTAAGTTCGGAAATTTGTTTGCCTACGAGTAGTCACTAATTTGAATGTATATTATGGTGTTCTCAGCTGGAAACGGTGTTAAGACCGATTACAAGTTGGCTCTTAAGTTTTTCAGCTCAGCTTCACAATCGGGTCATGTCCTAGCTTATTATAATTTGGGAGTAATGCATGCATATGGTATGGGAATGTTGCGCTCCTGTCCAGCTGCTGTCGAGGTAAGTTCATATCGATGACTCAATAGATAGCACATTCATAATGTGGTGTTTCAGTTCTTCAAGAATGTCGCCGAACGAGGACGCTGGAGTGAAATGCTAATGCAAGCCTATAATGACTACAAAAAGTACGAAATGGATACAGCGTTTATGAAGTATGCTTTGCTGGCCGAAATGGGCTATGAGGTTGGACAAAGTAATGCTGCCTTCCTTCTCGATCGCAATGAAGTGACAATATTCAATGATCGTCACGAGGATTTGATCCGTGGTTTTTACTATTGGAAACGTGCTGCAGCTCAGGGATATTCTGCTGCGCAGGTTAAACTTGGTGATTACTATTATTATGGCTGGGGAACGGCGGTTGACTTTGAGTCAGCTGCTTCTTTATATAGGTTAGAGTGGACTATAATTTATTTTAATTCGGAAGTTAAATTTCTGTGAAATATTGTGTTTTTAGGAAAGCATCAGAGCAACACTTCAATGCACAAGCCATGTTCAATCTTGGTTATATGCATGAACAAGGTCTAGGAATGAAGAAGGATTTGCATTTGGCAAAGAGACTTTACGATTTGGCTGCTGAAACAAGTGCCGATGCCAAAGTTCCTGTGGCTTTAGCTTTAATGAAGCTGCAATTTATTGCTAAGCTTGAAGCACTCAAAGATGTAATATACCTTATGCTCTTTCGAGCTTCATGATTTCTTATCTGAATTTATCGTGAATTTTGTATTTCTTTTATTCGTTAACAGTCCCCCTACAAATTTATATTCTACATGGATGAAAACATAGCAGCCAATTGGGATTTGTACATGATAACCATACTGACACTTCTTCTTGGCTTCATAATGTACACTAGACGTCCTTATCAAAACCAACCACCTCCAGCAAATAACGAAGATGAACAACCAACGCCTGCTCAACCCAGTGATGATGCATCAACTGCAGCAACACCAGCAGAAAATCAGGAAAGTGACTTGAATAACATAAATCAGAAAACATCTACACCTCAACCAGAACCAGAACCGTCAACTTCAGGTGCATCGACGTCCAGTGGTCTTAAGAGTGGTGCAAGTAAAACGTCGCAATCATCAGCCATTCCATCAGCACCATCGACATCGTCTTCAACGTCGTCAACTCCATCGACAGCAACAACAGCAAAGCCAAATGCATCTACAGTTATAAGAGACAATGAAAAACCGGAATAGTCCAAATGTGTTTTTTCCCATTTCTAATTTAATTTTTAAAGAAAAAGTAGTTTTTGTTTTTGTAAATAAGTAATATTTTTAGAGATGAGTTTTTAATTTTTTTTTATTTTATCATTATTTGCATGAAACAAAAAAATAAGTACCAGCTAAAAGCTGCTGTCCACAATCAGCCTGGCCACTCTTGTGCATTGTATGTAATCATTTTTTTTTTATTTAAACTGCTTTAGTTGGCACTCAGATCTTCGTTGATCGACGGATTGAAATATTGAATTGATAGAAATATATATGAAAAAAAAATAGAGAAAATAAAATTGTACTTTGCGCAGCTTGTACTCATCTTGTAGTTTTTTCGTATAAGTTTGATAAACAAAAAAAAAACACAAGCTATTTATTTTATTTCCTGTTTTTTATAATATAAATGCATAATCTATAATTTACTTTTTCTACAAATAAATAGAAAATAAATAAATAAAAGAATAAAATTAAATCAAAATGAACAGTAAAAAAGAACTATATACTTATGTAAGAAACACGCGCGACTAGTATTCACATTATAATTTAATTGAAATGGAAACAAAAAGAAATGATTAAACAACAATTTTGTAAATAACATAATGAACACAAAAAAAAAAAACAAAAGACTTTAATAATTTATAAAAAAAATATATGGTATGTATATAACATGGAATTCTTTTATTGAATAAGAAAATCAAGTTTAGGAAATGGACACACGTTTAACAGCTCATACATACATACATATTTGAGCGTTTTTTTAAAAATAGAAAGATGTTTCAATAGAAAACAAAAAAACCGTTAGGTAAGGTTAGGTTAAGATGGGTGATAATATGGCAGACTAAATTACCTCACTCGGATCTCAGTGGATCCATTGTGCTCCCCAGGATGTAGGTAACAAGGATAAAGGGAATGGTGAGGAAAGGAGCTAGTGGATTTTATGTTTGGGATGCTTCCCTGAACCATCCTGAATTCTAGATGAATTCAAAGATTTTTCTTGGTGGCAAAAAAGAGATATCCCCCCAGATCATCGAAGAAGTATTCTTCAGGGGTTGTCTTATTGGTTCTTGCTATTCTGGGGCATTTCCAAAGGAAGTGATAGGAGCCCGCCTCCGCCTCTTTGTCCTGACACCCTCTGCAGGTATTAATGCTTATACCCATTCTGCTCATGTGGGTTTCCATTGAATTATGACCGGTTAGGATTCCAATCAAGAGGGACAATTGAGGTCTGCTTAGCATCATGAGTAAATAGTCTGTTTTTTTTCTTAGAGAGATCCGGGCATAGGTTTCATCAAGGGATGACCTGTTTTTTGGCCAATTCATCCGCAATTTCATTCCCATATATGTCAAGGTGTCCTGGGACCCATCGAAGGGTAACTTTGTTCGTTGCACTAAGTATTTAAGTATTTAACTCGTTGCGACAACGACTAACCGTTACTCCAAGTGTAATCTTTTTGAGAGGAAGATCTGTCGGTTGAATTTTAGTCTCGTCTCCATAAATGGGGAGTGGAGGAGGTACAGCAAATAACTGTACAGTAACACCGATCTAGCCAAAAAGGTATAAAGTCATTTAGAACGAATAAACACTAAAGCCCCGGCCGCCCTTTAAACTAAGCTACTGGCAGAGTGTTTTGTATAGGGCTAGAGCGTGTAGATTAGTTCGAAACAAGAGAAAAATCATATACTTAAAAAATTTTTCTTACGAAAATTAATTTTTTTTAAAATTAACCCTACCGCCTAAACCGGGGGCAATAGACATTCCTCTTATTCGAATTTGCTTGTTTCCCACCAATCAAAACACTCCTTCATCCAACACGCTCATCGGCATACGTTGTTCTATTAATTAAATCGTTCCAACATCGATTTCTATTATAGTACCTATTATTCTATTTCTATTTTAGTATTAATCAACAGAAAACTTCTATAGGTTGAAAGACCATTTACGTTAAATATGTTTTATTATTTTTTTAATTTTGCCAGAAAAATTTTACTTATATTTTCTTACAAATGATCGATATTAAAGTAATAATTAAAAAAAAAAAGAAAAAGATAACCCAGAAAGCAAAAGCTTCTTAGGCATAGTAATTCAAATTGGCCTTCTTCTTAGCTTGGACTTCCATAATTGCGTCCATGAAATCTTCGTGTGTAACACAAGTGGCCGATCGACGAAGAGCAATCATACCTGCCTCCACACACACAGCCTTGCATTGGGCGCCATTGAAGTCATCAGTCGATCGGGACAACTCTTCGAAGTTCACATCCGGACTGACGTTCATCTTTCTCGAATGGATTTGCATAATTCTGGCTCTGGCCTCTTCATTTGGATGTGGGAATTCTATTTTACGATCCAGACGCCCGGAACGCAGTAAAGCCGGATCCAAAATGTCAACACGATTTGTTGCTGCAATGACTTTGATATCAGCGGTCGAACTGAATCCGTCCAGCTGATTCAACAGTTCTAACATTGTTCGCTGTACCTCACGGTCACCGGCTTTCTCCGAATCAAAACGTTTTGTACCGATTGCGTCCAATTCATCGATAAAGATGATTGCTGGAGATTTTTCCTTAGCCAGAGCAAATGCATCACGGACGAGTTTGGCGCCATCACCGATGAACATCTGGACTAGCTGCGGGCCAGCCAGCTTGAGGAAAGTGGACTTTGTTTGGGCAGCGCAAGCTCGTGCCAACAGAGTTTTACCAGTTCCAGGTGGGCCATATAACAAGACACCTTTTCAGAGGAGAAATTTTTATAACTTAATTAGAAGAACACAAAATTGCTCATCTTACCTTTTGGTGGATGGATTCCTAAGTTCTTGAATTTTTCTTTGTGCGTCATGGGCAATACAACTGCTTCGATGAGTTCCTGAATTTGCTTGTCTAAACCACCAATATCAGAATATTGTTCAGTTGGCCTTTCATCGACTTCCATTGCCTTCACTCTGGCGTCATACTCTGCTGGCAGTGTCTCCAAAATAAGATAGGAATCTTTGTTTACACCCACCAAGTCACCGGGTTTCAATTTTTCGGCATCAACGAGACCAATCACTGGTAAGAAGTACGCTTGACGTGTCGAGGTCTTGATGACGGCACATTTGCCCTTGCGCTGGTTGTCCAACACCAAAACAGCTCCGTCGTCCTCCTCCTCTTGTGGATCGACGTCAAGAAGTTCAATAACATTTGAAACCAAATAGGGAAGAGTTTTGTTGACCTAGATAAGGAAAAATGCTTTTATTCGAATTTTCATTAAAGAAGAATTGTGGCATACTTTAATTTTTTCCGTATTATCTTTAATTTTTTCGTTTTGAGTTTGGATTTCGTGAGTTATTCGCATAACCTCACTCTTCATAATTTTAATTTCATTGTCCATTAATCGAGTGCGACTAACAATTTCATCAGTCGACATACGGAGGACTTCTTCGCCCAAAGATTCTTCGCCATCTTCCCAGATTGATTTGTCTTCTAGCGTTGCAGCCATAATTAATTAAATTGAATGTTTTAATGAAAGTTTTTTTATGTGAAAATGCAGAAAAATGTTTAGCCCAAATAAATTCTAGATGACTTGTATTTTCGGTGTATGTTTTTTTTTGACAGGAAAATTATGTTTGACGTTTCTTCAACAAAGAGAAAACGTAATTTCGACAGGAATAAAGTAGAATTGAAATAAAATTCGTTAAGTTTTTGTAGTGATGGGCGAAAACAGTTTTGTGATTGATTAAAGCCGTAATCACACTTGTCTGGTCGTGTGGTGTATTGTAGACTGACAGGTCGTGTTAGAATTTTCATGCAAAAAATTTGGCTAAATGTCATGAATTTCTTATTATTTACAGAAAAAAAAAGAAAAAAACTGCGACATTGTGTTATGGTGGAATGGGAGCAAGATGGATTCCAGCACAACACATATATTAAAAACAAACGATAGCAACACGCCAAACCCATTTGGTTCATGTTTTAGAGTCCTAAATAATTTTGTGCGGTCAAAAATTTAGTAGGCGAATACAAATTTGTTCCCTATGTTTTGACAGCAAAATAATGGAATTCTCTGTTAGACTGCTTTTAAATGCTGCAATTACCCCCTGCGATTTTTAAAGTAGGTGAGGAACGTATGCGTAGGCCGGGGTAAACAAAGTTGCAGAAGTTGAAATAATTGCAGAGTTATCGCTCTTTCTTCTTTGTGCTTTTTCCTATTGTTTGTGACATAAGCGTAGTAAAAAGAGTGAAGAGATGTTTCCTTCTCATTTAACAAAAATTGCAGCTATTAAAATTTGCAGCGTTTAAATGGATGTTGCAATCCGAAAGAAACTCAAAAGAAAAACGCCGTTAAAAATTGCAGTTATAGTCATAGCTCATACGATCTGTTTCAGTTTTTATCGTTTCTCGACTGATTTTATCGATTCTTCCACACAGTGTCTTTATATGTGAATGCTGAGATGTCTGAGATTTCAGAAATATAAGCTGAACAATTATTTACTCGTAAATAATTGGCAGATGGACTGTGAGCCTAGCAGGAACCACACATAACTTGAGTGGCGTGTTCCGCTACTTATTTACGGCCATATTATTCACTCGATTCATCCAGATTAAAACTTAAATCCGGATGTAAATTACACAAATTCAATTTTAATATATACGGATTTAAGTTTTAGTCTGGATGTATCATGTGAATAATATGACGGTTATTCTCTTTTCCCGAGCGCTGTCTTTTTTTTCCTCAAATACATTGAAGAGATAGCAACACATCACATCACTTCACAACACACCACACAAGATAAGTGTGGTTCCGGCTTTAAATTTTAAAACATCACAAGACACACCCTTAATATTTCGTTTCCACTGTTCCATTTGCACATTTTCTCTCCCTCATTTTCTGACATTCTGTTCCATTTGCATTTGTTTCATTTTGTAAAAAAAATTCTTCGTTCATTTTGATTTTGCATTCATTTTCCACATTCCACCTATGCATTTAAAAGTGAGATTGTGGGTGGGTCGCATGTCGTTTTATCTTCTGGCGCATTTCCTTTCCGTATTTTCATTTTTTCCTCAATTTTTTTGTGTGTCGTTGTTTTCATTTTAATATTTATGTCGTCGTCTTTTGCGCTGGAATAAAAAGTTAATTAAATTATTGAAAATTCGTTTATAAAATAAAATGTGTACATTCTAACGTCAGTGTTATTTATTTTCCTGAGTGAAGAAAACAAAAAAAATGTCATTGACATTTTGCCTCGAATTCTATGTGAATCAATAATTCTTTAAAATGTGATTTTAATTTTTTAAAAAGTTGTGAAGACAAAGAGAAAACAGAAAATAAATAACAACGGAGAAACAAACACCAATTCGTAGGTAAAAATTAGAAAAATAAGCGAGATAATCCAACTCCAACAATAAAGCCAGCAAAACCCTGAAGACCAACTCCACACCAACAAACGGCTACTACTAACTATGTGTAAAATGCAAAACTAATTTCCTCTTCTGCTGTTATCTATATTATTCTTGGTGTTCTCGTCTAGTTTTCCACCACTCTCTACCTCAGCTTTTCCTAATTCTTTTATAAATATTTTATGAACCTTGTCTTGTCTCTAAGCTATTTCGATTTGCAGTAAAAAAGAATGATTTAAATGGGAACTCAACAAACGAGCCCATTAAACGCACCTTCAGTAGTTTCGAATTCACTCGACTTTAATTGAAATTCAATGAAATTTATAATTGTTGATTAGGTGGTTTGTTACAATTTCGCTTGTCCGAATCTATCAGAGGGACGAATTAAAAGGGCTATGCAGATATACTGCAGTCGAATGTCCATTGTCGTCGAGGCTTTTAAGAAAATTTGCCATACCTGTTTCTTTAGTTATCTATACCCGCTATATCATTTGTACTCGACTCGTATGTGTTTTATCGCTCTCCCTTGGAAGAGGTATACAAAAACAACCCGCTGTGCTGTTGTGGAAGCTAAATATAAACCTTGGAATTTCTCTCTAGAGATGCTGGGTACAAGCACACAACAAAGAATGTCACTCGGTTCGGTATGTAGGTATGTAGGTACCTATATTTTCTTTATTTTTCAACTGAATCTATGTCACGAATTCCATACAAGAGAACAAACCACCTGGTAGCTAGGTTATATATGTAGGTACCTATATAAATTGTGTTGCAGTTTGAATGTTTGCAAAATGTTTTGTTTAGTTTGTTTGGAAAATTGTATTTAGGGAGAAATTCTATACTATATGTACATTGTACATACATGTATTACTCTTATGGAAAATATGTACATACCTGCTAGTTGTATTTAAAAAAACTTTTTTTTTCCTAAAAAACAGAATATAAGAAGATAAACTAACTCCATCCCGATTGAAAAGGTAAAACTAATTTTAATTTGTCCTGTTTATTCTAAAGCGTAAAACGATTAGGTGCTTACTTCCTGTCCTTTGAATTGAATTGAAAAGTGCAAAATATCGAATACCTGTTCCATATTTATTACTTAAATCTACACATTTACACAATTCGCAGTTTGAGTTCAAAAATTTTAGCTGAAAATACCTCTATCCCGTTTGGTTATGAATGAAAGATAAACGTCCAATTAAACATATACATACATAGATACTTTAAAACTTATAATATTAGAAATATACCTATGCATATGCGAAACATTTTATATCAAGTGTCCTGTAGCCTGGGAGACGCTCTAAAAGTAAACTAAAAACTAATTATTTAATAAAACACTGTCATGCACCCAACGTTTGAATAGGAGCTTTGTTGAACGAGGCTGTTCGTTTCAGTTTAATAACGGAAAGTTACAAGTTTTTCCTGTGGAATGAAAAATTGTCCGTTCTAAACTATTATAATAACTGAATGAGTCTGCCTAGAATAGTTTAAAAAAAGGATTTGATTTTTATTCAGAAAATGGTTAGAACAAGTTAGTGTCAAAATCAGCAGTTGAAATTGTAAAAGAAAAAGAAATAATTTTGTTTTACTTATTGATTGAATAATGAACAGTACTGACCAAAAAAATATACGAACGTCGAAATCCTTAGTGACCCCAATGCTTCGCTTAGGGTATTTTCTCACCAGGCAGTCGCTAATTTCAACAGTTTTCTATACCAAATGTATGGTTATAAAAGTACGGAATGAATTATGAAAATACATAAATATTTTTTCCTTATAACCAATACTCCGAAAAATTAAGATAAAGCACTGTGCCCACGACATGAGTATTCCTTAAATTAAGCTCCTGTCTTCAAGAACTAAAGAACATATCATTTAAATAACAATTCGGTTATTGCCCAAAAAAAAATAAAACTTTTACTTTTACGAAAGATGAGATATTCGCCATTTCAATATTTTGAATTTTAACCCCTTACTGAATGGCTGCATTTTATCTTCTGGGCCATCATGTACTTTCTAATAATTGCTTTTGTGTACAAATTAATTGAACATAATAATGTAGTCATATCTACATTTAAACAAGATTTTTATTCAACAACGGAAACTCGATATTTAATTAAACTACAAGTTTCTTAACTATATAATTTAGTTTTCATGAGAAAACCAACAAACGAAACAAAAATATGCAAATAAAACAGGACTTCAATAAATTTAAAGATAATAAAAAAAAGAAACAATCACAGAAAATGTTGAGAGAAAAGAAAACCGTGTATTAGCATGTTTAAATTAAAATTAAACAATTTTTCCTATTTACCTATTAAAACAAAGTCTTTTTTTTTTAAATGTAGCTTTTATAAAAGAAACCAACAGAAAAGTTTGCCGTTAAGTAATTTCTTAAATTAATGCAAGAGGTGAGCAAGTGGGAGGCGAGAAGACTAGGCGAGAAACAACACAACATCAATTCTCACTTTCAATAGACTACCTAATTGATTTTCCTTTTCGTTTGTATCTTTCTTCGTTTTTATTTGTTTGTATCATTTTTTTTTTATATTCACCTCCAGTTGAATGTTGAATTAATTTGCGCTCAACCAGTTTATGTACGCAAGCAAAAGTAATAAATAAATAAAAAAAAAACAACGTTCGCACTCCGTATTTAAAGGTGATTTTTCTTCGGAACGACAGGTGCATTCTACAATAGCTTACACGCTCTTTAAGTAACCAAACAATTCGTCGTTGTTTGGTCGATTTCCTTTGACTCTGAATTGTTTATTGGATTTTGTACCTACAAAAAAAAAAAACAAGTTGCATTCATTCAGTGATATATATGTATGTACATAAATATATAAACAAAATCATTTTGTGAAAATAAGAAAATAATAATATTATTATTTTCCTTAAATCAAAAACGTTCCAAGTAAAATGTTTGGTCATGAAAAATTAATGATGAATGGAAATGGTTCGTTGAGTTCACCAGGAGTTGGTGTCACACAAACGGCAATTCCACCGCTGACAACATCAGTGACCACATCTGCATCGACATCATCTGTGTCTGCAGCAGTTGGAGCAGCTATAACGCCAGTGGGAGCATCAAATAGTTCCGCTCCAGCTGGAATTAGCAATGGAATGAATGGGACGAACCAGAATGCAAATAATCATCGTGGTAAGTCTATTTTTATTGTTTATATATGCTAAGGCAATTTTTTTTTAGTTGTTTTTGTTAATCATGTAATGTAATTTTTATCTGTGTGTTGTGCATTTATTATTATTATTTTTTTTATTGTTTTCGGTAAAGAGGATGGGTAATCACTGGAGCATCAAGTAATGATGGAAGAGATTTCTAAATGCTATTCATTATAATATTTATGCGGAAGAGATAAAAGTTATCTCATTTTTATGTGATTTCACAGATACATACATCTTTTATCTGGGGTGTTTGAACATTCTATTTAAATAAAAGCATTTTATTGTATGCAGATAATATTAATAAAAAAATAAAAAAAAGGCAAACATTTTTACAGAGACATTTGTGAAGGGTTATTCGTAGACTTGAAGTAAAATATTACGAATTATGAAATTATTTTTATCAGACAACTACTTTTGCTTAAGGTAATGTTAAAATTTTATTTGATTCATGAAAGGCTTGGTTTGACTGCGAAACTTACCGGTCAACTTTCAGATTTCTGCGATTAGTAGAACTTCTTCATGTTTTTAATGATCTCTCAGTAAATTAGTTAGTTCTTTTTTCAGCAGTAATAAAGGTGCTATAGCATTCTGTGCTAAAACAAGTTTTTGTTATTAATTTTATTTTATTTAATATGGGCTTAAAAAGTTTGTTCGATAGGTTCGAATTTTGGGCAGGTCGCCTCATGTTCACTTTTTACTTGCGATATTCAGGGTGAATGGTATAAGGTGCACCGAAAAGTCAGAGTGAGTAGGTTGGGTTAAGACAAGAAAAAAATCGTTTGGGAGGGGGGTCTATTTCACCCCGTTTTGGGCGGGAGGGGCAATTTTCTAAAAAATTATTTAAAAACAACGGTCAAACTTACAATGCCATGCTATATGTACCTTTTTGAAAAGCCAGAAATCTCTTTAATATTCATTTTAAATTAAGTTGTGTTAGTGAATAGTTTTTGAAAAATTAATTTTCAAACTCGAAATTTTGAAAAAAAATGTACCTAATAAAAAATTTCAAACTATTTTTTTTTTTTCAAAATTTTATGTAATTAAGTATAATTTTTGTTTTCAAAATTCAATGCTCTTATTAATTTTCAATAAAAAACAGAAACCCGGATGCTGAAATGTATTTTAGTATCTTAGAAATTGAACTCATGTCTCAATAAAAAAAATGTGAAATCTAGTTAATCCAGTTTATTTTTTTTATTATTTGTTAAAAACCGGATGTTATACAATAAAAAATAAAAAAAGGGATACTCCGCCAATTTAATAATTGACCCGATTAGATCAAACTTGGGAAAACAAAAAAAAAGTGTTTTTCTTGGGAAAAAGTATTTTACCTACGCACCCTGACTTTTTGGTGCACCTTATACCAATCACCCTGTATATGTATAGATATCAACATATGTATGTACATATATTGCAAGTTATGGATTCGTAAAAAAATCGAAGTCGAGATTTTGTTCCAACTTGACATTATGATAATAGCGAAGTCGAAAAAGTGGGCTCGCAATTTTGTATGTCCTGTCCGTCCTTTCGGCTGCAGCCTAAACGGGTGGGTCGATTTTCTTTAAACTTGGTACCTAGTGGTTTTTGGGTATACCCCCGACACGTCAAAATAACGGTACTTGCCGTACAAATTTTCTTACCAAATTATGAAAATCTTATTTTTCTTAAAAACCTGTCCACAACTTAAAATCAGATTTTTTCTTTACAAAAAGGTTACCATTTTATAAACAAAAATTCGGAAAAATTGTTATAAATGGTATCTTCCATAGAACCTTTTTTTATATTCGATTTTCTTAAAAACGGCTCAACTGATTTTGACCAATTTTTTTTTTTCTAGAAAATATTTTAAAAATTGTCAAAATTTTATTTTGGATTTTTAAAAAAGTTTCCAAATTTTTTTTGAGAACTTAATAACCCGAAAACAACTAGGTCAATTTTTGTTAAATTTAGCACCTATATTTTTGCATTATATTTTAAACAAAAATTATTCTTATGACCAAAAATAACAAATTGTTTAAAAACAGGCAAGGAAAATCTCATTTTTCTCAAAAACGACTCTTACGATTTTGATTAAATTTTTTTAAGTGTATCAGTACGATCTACCATATTATTGTTAACAAACATTTATTTATCGACTAAAAATGGTATCCTTCATAGAACCATTTTTTTTTATTTTCGACTATCTCATTATTCGTTAAACCAATTTTAATGAGATTTTTCACACAAGAGCTTCTAATAAGTTTAAATAATAATACATACATATATACATATGTATCAAAATTGCAAAAAAAAAAAACAAATTTGTATTTAAAAAAAAAATTCGATATGTATTTCGAAAATGGGTAGATGATTTTTTTTCTAAATTAATTTTAAAACTCCGCATTAATCAATACTAAAAACTGACGCACCAATTTTATTCTTAAAAATGTTTTCAAAACGAATTTTTTAAATTAAGATTTGTTTAAGAAATCAGATGGTGTACTGTACATCGCGTTGGTGTCAAAACAATTTCAGAAGTTGATTCATTAATTAATTCATTTCTAAATACATACATACATATGTATATTGATTTTTAAAGAATTTTTTAGTCTAAACTGTAAGTTCCGTGCATATATGCAAATTGGTGATATTATATAGTGTCAATATTTATGTACTCACATAATACTATCTTAAACTAAACTCCTATTTTGGCAGGCGGCATAAAATAGAATCTCCCATAACTAATTTATTTCATCTATCAGATGAATAGCTTTTAAGACTTTAAAACCACAGCGTGATCGCACATAAGAGCAAGTTCGTGCGACCCAGTCGTGTCGTTGTTTTGACTCTCGTAAGTCTTTTGCTTAGTAAAGAAATGGGTAGATTCCGTCAAAAAAAAATATTCTATATCTCTTCAAATATATTTTTCTCATTGGAAATTAACGTTTGGTAAAACGACTATGTATGCAGTAACATGAGAAAGTATACAACTTTCTTGATTTTCGGTTAAAATGAAACAAATTAAATTTAATCTGCTCATCAAGCATTAATGTTTGAGTAAAATAAAAACCATCATCACCCAAACAATGGGAAATTTCAAAGGCGAACTATTTTTTTTTTTTCAATGAATTTTATTGGTCTTACAAGCACGAGTACTTCGTAGTATGCTAGATGCTCATTTGAGGTCACTGAACCTGGAAATAAATAAAATAAATCCACGATTATGATCAGAGCTAGAATGTGGGTCAGTTTGTGAAAACATAGATAGATTATAATATATTTATGATCATTTAAGGTATGAAAAATTCATTCAGCAGATTCGTATTTGCTAACATAACGATGGCCTCCCGCTGTGTTGCTTTATCTTAGATTTTAGGAGTAGTCACTTTAATATTTGTACAACCTCCAACGCACCTTTTTATATTTTCTTATATTGAATTGACACAATTACAATGGTGTGAAAACTTCAAAGGAGTGTTTTGCGTTGTTATACCGTTATCTGAACGAGTTTTTGTTTCTTATTCATAACCTTGAACCAAACAACAAACAACAGGATTGAATACCAAGGTTAAGGATTTTTAATTAAACGATTATTATTCATAATTGCTTAACACTAGTTATCCGAATGAAGTTAAATTACATTAAATTGTCATGGAAATTGATTTATAATCTATTTGATGTTGCTCGTTTCGCGTTGTCTTATTCGGCAAGAAAAAATTTCATGAATTGATTTAGCCACCATCAACCCCTATCTTAACTGCTTCTAAACTTTAAGAAATGAATTGGTGCAAAGAGATAATATTACCTCGGCGGAAATTATAAGTTGAAAGGATAATCAAATTTAAGAAATATTGGAAGAACTATTTTAAGCTGAAATTAGACAAACAAAAATTATAAAAAACGGACTTTTTATGTTAATTTCTCGCCCTAGTATGGAGTGATTGATTTACATAAAATGTTATTTATGATGTTCTTTTTTCTATCTTTAGGATTTGGAAAGCTTTTCTGGAAATAATATTGAATATCATTTTACCGAAAAAAAAACAAATGCCGAAAATTTAAAAAAAACATTAATCATTATGTATGTACATACATATATAAAAATAAATAAAGTAAACAGTTGGAACACGCCTTATTCATTCTGGCTTAAAAAACAAATGAAGATTTATTCCTTTGATATTTCTCGTATCACCTTATGTTATATTCTTAACTACGAGCTCGTTATAAATCTTTATGTCTCAAACATTCATTAAAAATATAAAACTTCAAAACAAGAGAAAATGTATCAAATTAACTTGTGTATTATTATGTCTCCATTCGTATAGGTCTATTCATATTCTTAAGATTAAAAGCAAAAAATAAAACACAGGAAATACGTACTTGAGTGAGTGTACATTTTAATAATTACAAAATTCTCCCCACATTCATTTTATATTCTGAGTGTTAAAATGCTCCCCTCAATAGAATCATGTCTAGCACCTTGAAGTGCATCATCTTGTCATTCTACAAAACCAACAACAATCACAGCTAAAGAAACTTTATCATCCACAGATCCAGATGTACTATTAAACACTCTGATGATTCTTTAAACGCCACCATTTACATTATTATGTACATATGTAATTCAAATTGTATATTTTAAATAGATGAAAAAAAAAGTCCTATCTTTCTTCTTTATCTGAAGTGTTTATAAGGAAACATAAAATACCTAAACAATCCGTCAAATAGGAGGAGTAATACATAAGTATATAATAGCACAAGGAATTTTTGTTGAATTTAGGGATAGGCATCGTCCAACAGAACAGCGGCATATTTGATAATTTTGCGGCTTAGGTTTCAACATCGAAATTGTCTGTCAATGACCAAAATGATTCCCTGTGGGCTAATGAGCCATTTGTCCGTAACACACGATACGCTTTCAAAAAAAAACAACTTCCTTATCAACAAATTAACTAAATTAAACATTTTATTGCATCTGTTGAAACGCCCATTTTTACTATAACTGAGTGAAGTTTAACAGGGTGTTTCAGAATAAGTATTTATAATAGAAATATCATCAAAAATAAAAAAAATAAAATATTTTACAATAATTTAAGTTTCGAAGTTATTAACATATTTGCGCTGAAATAGTTCTTGTTTATGAATATTGTTCATTAGAAAGTCATACAATTTTGAATGTAAAGCTATTATATTATATTATGATAATAACCTTGAAAGACGATTTTGAAGATTGAAATCGAGTAAGTTATACTTAATTAGTCCGGTTTAGACCTGGAAATAACTAGCTGTCTCCAATTTCGTACGCCACGTTGGTTGGGGTCCTCTGCAACTTATTTGCGCCGCCACCTCAGTTGCGTTAATTCTCTACTGCGCCATCCCTCAAAGGTGCATTCAAAGGTTTTCTGGAAAGGAGCATTGTTTTCCTGACTTTGTTGGACTTTTTAATGTTTGTCTTGATGACTCACGATAAAATTTAACCAAAAACTCATTTTCCAATAAAAGAGAGACAAATAATATATATTTTTTTAGTAACCCGTGACGTAAAGGTACATAAGTGTGTACGACTGTCATGTCGAAGTATCGAATTCCTGTCTATAATGTTCTTCATCTGCTCACGTAGCAATTATGAATGAAAATGACTTAAAAACAATTTAGAGTGAACTGAACACGATATCTGAATCACTAAAACATCTCGACATTGTATACATATGTAAAGAAAGTTTATAAATTTATTCTTTCAAATATTTTATTTGACCACCCTGTTATAATTTGAGGGAAAATATTTGTATTATTTTAAGCATTTTACTCTGAAACAAAAACGAAAGTTCATTCCATCTAACTGACTATGTTTTTATCTTCAGATGACACGCAATTGTGAACGCTTTCAAAAAAAAAAAATATTCTTTTGATCATTTTGAAAAAAAATAGAAAAAAAAAAAGAAAACAAAAAGTCAAGACGAACAAAAAAGTCTCAAAGTTACATAGTTAAAGATTTACCTTTTAGTCATTCTCATTATCTATATTGAGGTAACCTGTTATGTTTCGCAGTATATTACTGCTTTTTGTATACTTCTACCCAAACCAGGCGAAACGAAAGTCATCGCTATGTTGATAATGACAAATTTGATTGTGTTGTTGGTTGTTGGTGTTGCTGTTTGTTTCTTTACATTTTTTCATTACCTAACTAAGAGAAAAGAATAAAATTATGTCAAAACTGCTTTGCGTTAAAAGATTGAAGTGAGATTTCAGAGCAAATATTGTGTTTACTTTGGAAGAGTAATTTTTATTGTTTTTAGTCGTACCTTACTATATCTTCTATTTTTTTTAAATATTCGTCGAAGATTAAATTGAACTAGTTCTCAAATATAATAATCTTAATTATGCATAATTTTTATTCAATGGGAAAAATGTTGAAGAAAAGGTTTATTTAATTTTAAAGGCGCGAACTTCCTTTTTTTTTATAAAACAAAAAAAAAAACGAAGTCAGCGACAAGGTAACACATTCCAGAAAACACCACACGAGACAAGTGTGATTCCGGCTTTGGATTGCCTACATACAGTATTCGAACCTCGAAATTTACCATTATTATAGGTATTAAATAAATCTTTCTAAATGCATTAAATAATCATTAATTTCTTGTAAGTGAGATTCTTTTTCTGTAGCACTATTGGACAAAAACCAATCAAAATTTTATTATCTTCTAGAAATAAACATATTGGCGCAAAATTTTAAACAGCTATTGTTAAGGGCTTAGCATATTACTAGTTAGCAATTTGCTAAACATTTAGTAATTTACTAGCTCTTCGGAAATTGTAATCCTTTTTTTTCGTTTTACTAACTAGTAAAATACTAATTCCCTTTTATTTAAAATGGTGCATCTAAACACGCCCAAACAATGACAGTTCGTGAAAGAAAAACAAAGGAAACAAACCTAAACCTAGGGAAGTCCTAATAATTTGATTTACCGTTGGCCAGATACACTCCAAAACCTTTTTCAATTTTCTTAATTTTTGCCATCATGAAGAAAAATTTAAATCATTTTGGAGTGTACCTGACCAACCATAAATCGTACAGGGATGGTTGATACCTTTTTGGATGTTTCCCGAAAATATTTTATTTACTTTGAAAAACAACGAATCATAAAAAAAAACACAATTTAACTCTTTGCCAACAATTTTTTTTCGAGGAAAATGACAGATTTCATATGAATTTAGCAAGTTACTAAAAGTTAAAGTAGCCATTTTGCGATTTTAACTTTAGTAAAATGTTAAGAGATAGTAAGTTGCTAAAATCGTTTAAAATTAGCAAAATCTTCTTTTTAACTTAGCAACTTACTAAAATGGCTTTAACATTTTACTAAATCGTTTAAAATTTTGCGCCATTGTCTAAAGAAAAGATAATAATAAATATATTCATGATTAAGTTATTCTTAGGTTTTATTGCCTTTAAATACAAGTGTAAGGCATTTATGGGAACAACGATATATGTAGATCCGACAGCGTAAAACATTAAAAAAGATAAAATATTCTCAAATTTTATGTAATCAGCTTTAAATTTTAATATTGGAAATGGAAACACATTCAGCCTTATTCTGCTAAACGTTCGCGTGAATTTTCGTATTCTGCTTATATTTTGTTTTCTTTAGTTTCAAAATTAATTTTAAGATTATGCTTGAATTTTGACGTTTTGTGAAATTTCGCAAGAAATTTCACGTTACAAAACAGACGTTTTATAGAAGGCATTTGTTGAAGATTTTTCCGTCATCCCATTGAGACGCAGGGTCATAAGTCCACAGGCTTTGTGACCCACTTAGGTGGGTTAAAATTTTTAAAATATTAATTTTATTATTATTAGAAACCATTTATTTTGTTTTTTTTTTTTAAGCTTAAGATGCGTCTTAGGAGTTTAATAGCAAATAATATTTGTTTGTTTAAAAAAGGTTGATGTGCTCGATGTACTTTCTTAGAAAATTAGTACATCGGGTGGCCCACCACCCACTCCTCAAACACAAATTGGAAAAATTTGTTTCTTGATATGAGTTAAGGAACACCCTGTATTAAAATTAGAATACAGTAAATTTCTTGGCTTGTCAAACTTGAAGCGACAAGTGTATCAGTAATTGAGAAATGCCTTTTTATAAGGGAATAGAAACACAAAAAATGATTTCAGGTTAAAGTCTGGTTTTTGAGTCGCCTAAAACTACATGCGTGGTTTAAAAAGAACTAAAAAATGTTTATATGTATGTAGGTATATCCCCTTTTTAAAAGTCACTCCTCAGTTAAGTTATGTATAAGTTTCAAACTTCTAATCCCAGCTTAACCTGTTATACTTGTTTTGTTTTAATTTTTTAGAACCAGGTAAATGTACGCAGTAAAATTGACTCAAATAAGCATTGCGTAATTGATTGCAGCATCGTTCAATCATGCTTTAGATTCTACATTTCTACTTTGTGATCCAATAAATCCATTGATAAATTGCTTTTCATTGACTTTACCGATAGCTTCAATTGAATAATTCTCAGTAAACAATTCAGCCGCTTTTTTCTGCAAAACAATACTCTTCAACACTCCCTGTTTGGCACGGCAAAACAAAACGATGATCAGCTTTAAATTCACCTTGCATACGAATCAAATTAAGCTCACTTACAACCCCTTTCGACTCTTCTATATAATGTAGGTATATCTTCTCGTGGCTTTATTGTCATCTTCATTATTGTATTTGTATTCTGTTGATAATAAACAAAAGCCAAATTCATTAGCATTAACGATAATTATTTGCAACTTCACTAAGCAACTCGTCCAAAGCCCAAAGCGAATTAGTGATGTGATATAACAATGACTTGCTGTTCGGTTTTTTGCGAAACTATTTTTTGTATTTTTTTTTATTGTTCGTGCATTCGAAACGAAACGGAATATAATTTCGTGATGTCATGCGTCGAGTTGGCTGGGTATTGATTTCTCAGAAAAGTTGTTTTGTTGACGTCCGCTTTAACAATGACAAGCCAAGAGAGGAAAAAAAAACTGCATTAAGATACAACTGAACAACATTTTTGGCAGAAATCGTTAGTCTTCTGCAGAGGGAGTGCCGGTTCGATTGAAAAACTCGGGTTGAAAATCGGTTAACCTCATCGACTGTCACATTGCAGCATAATTTTATAAACAGTTAGTGATTATTTGACAGTTCTCTCTGTGACACAAAAGAAGGTGTCTGTCTGCATTCGAGATACTTTGTTTATTCTTTTTACTTTTTTTTGCTGTTGTTTATATTTATACTTTTTTTTTATAGTAATTTCCGCTGTCGCGACACGGGGCAACCACCCTATCAACAAAGGCACTGTCCTTTCTTTCTGTAATCTTCGTACCATTACTACATATGCCAACCCTTATATTCGCGCAGACAAGGCTAAATGTCTGGGGCCTGAGACAAAAGGGAACTCCTTCTAATCGGTCGTATTGAATTTTTTTTTAACTTGCTTGCGTTTTATTCTGAAAGTATATAGACGATGAAGCCTTTACGTTGTGCGTGCGCTAAGTTGTGGTTATACATATAGACGTGTGTGTTAAATTAATATATTTATAGTTGCATAGCACACCACACATGTCATACCTCAGTTTAAGTGCTATATGAAAAGTGGCAAAGGGGAAGCCGATTTGCATGGAAAACATGCTCAAAGAACAGATGTAAGACCGACCGGAATTTATCCAGACATGCAACAGTGTATATACCTACCTAGTATAGCTGCTAAAATAGGAAATTTCAAGTCAGCAGTAAGTATCTACCTATACATAAATGATATACCTATATGTATGTACAGACATATACATATCTAAAAAGTGTCAGAAGTGAGTCTCGTGACAGTGGTCAGTTTATTTGGATGCCTTTCCAAGTATCTACTACTCAAGTAATGTTTGTGTATATGTTATAATTACTGGACACGCATCATATTCAGTGGAGGAAAACAAAGTATTGGTAAGCTTTTATTATTCTATTTTATAACTGCAAGTTAGGTTAAAGGAGAGGTAAACAGAATTATGTCTATATTATACAAAATGCATTCTTTAACATTTTATTGATCATAATATGTATACAAAAACTGAGAATATCCTATAAAAATATTTAAATCCATATTTCTACCTATTAGGCAAATAAAAACAGAAATCTTTAGTGACCCATTTAAACTGCAAAGCGGAACGAAACAAGGAGATCCAATCTCGCCACCTTTCTTCGCAGCCACTCTAGAAGAATGTTTTCGAAAATTGGACTGGGAAACGATAGATATAAAGATCGATGGAAAATATCTTTCGAACTTGAGATTTGCTGATAAGATTGTTCTGATGAGTGATAATCCTGAAGATCTTTAAAGGTTAGTTCATGAACTTATTGCCGAATGCTCCAATGCAGGTCTCCAGGTTAACGAAAACAAAACGAAAGCTTTTGGACATTGGTGTTTTCCTTTTTTACCTCAGAGCAGATCACTGAGCTGTCAAAAATAAATTCTATGTTTCTTTTTTACCTCAGACAAATTAGAGTCGTGTTTCTTTTTTCCATCGGAACTAGCTCGGAGCATGCTCTGTATGCTCAGAATAAAATGACCGAGCAAATGGAGCAAAATGCGAACAGAGTACCTGTGTATCTTAATGGGGAGAAGTTGGAATATGTCGAGGACAGTAAGTTTCGTTTAATGGAAGAGAAGAGAAAAAGGTTTCTCGAAGAATAACAAACAATTGGAGTCAATTTTGGGACTTGAAACCTATTCTGGGTTTAAACATATCAAACGCAACAAGAAAATACATCTCCAATTCCACCGTTTTACATATACTAACATATGGGTCCCAAACATGGTGTAACAACTTTTTGTTAAAAATGAAGCTTGCAACAACTCAAAGGTCCATGAAATTTGAACGATTTCCTTTTCCTTTTTCCTTACAACAGGACATCAAAAAAAAACTGAAATGGGACTGTGTTGCGGAAGATAGATGGCAGATGGACAAAAGAAAGTATAGTTGGATACGTTTTGTATTTCTAGTATGTTTCGCGTGTGAACATTTTGTTTAACCGCTTCTTTAAACTTTTCAAGAAATTTGTGTCAATTGTAGCGTAGTTTTGAAATTTAAAATTTCAATGATATCTCATACCCACGTTGTTTTATTTAAATATAAAGATAGGAAGCGCTTAATGGAAGATCCTGTAGTAATAAATAACACAAACAAATTTCACCTGAAAATTCTAAGGATGTGTGTCCATTTGGACGTTCGTGTATTCATAGTAATTTATTACAGTACCCCCCATGACGTTCTACAGTCCACGAGTTATGAAATTTAAGATAATAGAGAAAGTTAGACACGTGAAGCAAACTAATTTCACCTTTTGCTCGCTTTTGGATGCCCGTTTGCACATTCCTATTGATTTTCTTGGCTCTCATGACGTCTGATGTGTCACATTAGCCTTAAACTATATTTTTTTAATGGATCAATCATAACTAATCGAAGTACCAGTCAAGTCAAAAAGTGCCTAATATCGTAGGGTAAATTGTCAAATACCGTTTCAGTTAAGTGGCATGGACTGTTTATCAATGGCTTCTTTGAAGTTCTCTTATTTTTAGATAAGAACAAAAATTTCTCAGCTAGACGCGAGAGATCAATTTTCTTTTATGCAGCTTCAATGCTTTTGAGTTTCTCATTTCTATAACCTAAAACACAAATTCTTTCTCACTTAAGACAGACAGCCAGACTTTTTTTATTATGATATATTGTATCAATTTCCTGAGGTCAGAGGAATGTATTCCAGTCTTAATAACACATAGAGACTGAATAATTATAATAGCTCATTTGCCATCAGCATAATCGAATTATAATTACTGCTCCCGTGATAAGCGTCTCGTGCTAATATATCAATATATCAATTTTCAAACTAAACTGTTTACAAATTAAACTGAAAGCAAATAATTATATGGTACGTACATATACGTGTGTACTGTATGTGTTGTTTAGTGTTGCTCATATCATGACGAAGATGACAAACGGTGAAACGGACAGACAAAAATGCTGTTAAACGCAAACCAGCATCTTTTACCATCACCACATAATGGTCCATTGCTTCTTCGCTTCATTGCTTGATTAGATGATAGTCAACGTCGTCGTCATCATCGCATCTTCCGTCGTCTGCAAGCGAAGTTGTGGTCGCAGAAGATGATGATGCATTTCAAGTTCCAAGTTAAAATTTTTAAACAATACATTTTCGCACCCGCCATAACCGCATGAAAATATTTACTTTATACCGAGAGAACATAGGCAATGTATTGTATATGTGTACTTACTACTGTTGCTATCTACATGCATACTTGTACTTCCTTTTATCGTGTCTCTCATCGTTGTCAGTTTAGAAGAGCGATGCCATTAAAGCAGATAAGCTGAGCGAATTCGGAAAGGAAGTCACTTAAATGTCGCTTTGTTAAATGCGTGTCTCGGTAGGGAAGATTTAATGACTTCCAGTCAGAGGCGCTTAATTTTTAGCATCAACGCCATCGTCGCCGCAGTCTTTGTAATTCAGTTGGTTTATTTATATAATTAGGGTGACCATTCTGTTCTGTTTTCTGAGTTTATTTTTAAAATATATATACAACATAAATTAATATATGTATGAAGGTTAGGTTTCCATAAAAAATGCTGACATATATATTGTACATACTTACAGCATTGCAAGTATTATCATAGCACGTGTATCAAAGAGGCTAACTAAAGGCCATTAAAAGTTATTTTGAAGCCATTAACCTTAGCTTCACTTGTGAAAGATAAATCGAAGCTATAAACAGGGTTATAATCCCAAATTCATTTCAAAAATTAGATCCTCTTGTTATCCAATTGGACGAGACAAATAAATTCAGCTTATAAGGGAATTGAAACATTCGAGCTAACATTTGATAGATTGTAAATATAAAGGAAAAACAGTACAGGTCTCAAAATAGATCCTTGTGGAACCCCATCTAAAGATTTATAGATTCAGAGATTATTTGATCAAATTTTACCATCTGTCTCCTATTAGGCAAATAGCTTTAAAGGACTCACTGCGTTATACCTTGAAAGCCGAAGTAGCTAAACAATTATTACTTTTGTTTTGACAATTTTTTGTTCAGAAAATAGTTACTTCCCGCCCCATTTTTCACACAGCTTACCAATAAGGACTTTCGACTTTCCTTTGGGCTGCAGCATCTACTGCCAAGTACTTCTGGCTGCAGTCAACTACTTCTTCTCTGTGGTCAAAGTAGTTCAAAGCACTTCAATAATGTATATTTTATTGTATTGTATTGTAATTGTTTATTCAAAAAAAGACATAGATTTCTTATAATATATAGATGAATATAGATATAAAATTAGGCATTGAATTTTGCTATACTTCAATAATGTATATAGCAACGATATGAATCCACGAAAGAAAGCGACACTATCAGTAAAAAGAAATTACATAGTAAATTATTGTTGTAGATGTTTTATCTAATCTAAAATTAAATACAAAAACAAAAAAAGCTACATTTAAGTTGAGGTAAGATTTTTCTTTTGGAAAATTAAAGCGTTTTATTGATCATCTAATGCGAAGTACTAACTAAAAAGTACTTTACAAGATCCAAAGGAACACACCTATAGTTCTCAGGAAAAGAACTGACCTACCTATAACGATAACTTAACCTTAACGGGAAATTTCGGACTTATATAACAAAATTTTTAATAGAAAAAATGTCTTACTTAATATGCTGTTAAAATGCTCAAGAATGTACTTTATCAATTTTTGACAGATGCAAGTTGCTTTAATTCTCAGGAAAATAAAATCCACGACTGGATTGCAAGAACTTGCTCTTACATACATACATATTTGTGACAACACTGTGGTTTTAAAGTATGCATGGTATTTACACTTAAGACTAAAAAATTGTTGAAAAAATCAATATAATTAAAAATAAATTGATTAAACAACTTCTGAAACTGTTTTGATACCAAAGCAATGTAAACCATCTGATATCTTACACAAATCCTTATTTATGAAAAAAAAAAATTAAATAATTGTTAAACCGGTTTTTTTTTTTTAAATAATTTTTTATTTATAAAATTTTGAAAACATTTTATTTCACATAGAAATTTTGATCAAAATCGTAGAATCTTTTTTAAGAAAAATGAGATTTTCCTTAGCAGTTTTTAAACACTTGTATGGGAGGAACCGTTATTTTTGGTCATAAGAATAATTTTTATTTAAAATCTGCAAGATAATGTTAAAAAACTGCTGGGTGTCAAGTTAGTTATGAATCGACCAAGTCGTTTTCAAATTATTAAGTTCTGAAAGAATTCAAAAATTCATTGAATTCGAATTTTGGTATACAATACTTTTAAAACTTTTTGAAAGATTCTCTATAAAAAAAATGGTCAAAATCAGTTAGGCCGTTTTTGAGAAAATCGAGAATCAATAAATGGTAGTAAGGAAAGTACCATTAAGAACCATTTTTCTGAATATTTTTTTTTTTTAAATGGTAGCCTTTTTGTAAAAAAAAAATACTGATTTAGCAATAAAATCACGTGTGAATTGCTTTCTATGATATCAATTGCTTCAAAAAAGTGAATAATTTTAGCCACATGTGTTAAGATATCGATGTAAAAATGTTTTTGTGTATACAGAGTATCTTTCTTGATAATATAAAAATCAATCTTATCTGGCTTTCTTGTATGAAATGTATAATTAAAAAAAAAAGAAGATACTAAACAATTTTAAAACACCCACACTAAATTGCTGAACTGTGTACCTCTACACGCTTACAATTCTTCTCTTGAACATTTTTAATCGTATATGGTTGCTTGTCAAGCTTACTTTCGAGTTCAATGTCCCACTGAGATACAAGGTCCCACCTTCCATTTTAAAAACCAAAAGACTTACTTTCATTTATATAGGATGATGACAAGACAGTCAATGGAACAGACATCATTGTTATAAAAATCATTGAAAAGCGTGCTGGCTTGATAGCTGCTGATGGCATGTCGTCTTTTATTTAATAAAATGTTGCTACTCAAAGCAATTTCATATCATAATCATAAAAAATAACATTGAAAAACTTGTATTGTAGTATGAAGTGGGCGGTAATAAAACAAAAAGAGAACTTCGAAAAGAGATATCACGCACAAACACAAAACAATTATTAATTCAAAACGATTATTATCTGTTATCCATCAAGGCCGTAGTTAAAAAGAAATTACAGAGGTTTTGATTTGGTCAAATTTAATTTTTTCTAGTAATATGTCGGTAAAATCTTTATTGAATTTGAAGCTATGAGAAATAAATCATGCCAATTATGGAATCCGCAATACTAGATCCGCAGTGATTCGCAGTTAAGTGTTCTCTTTTCTTTTCACGACAAATGAGTAAAGAAAAGGGAGAGCACTGCACTGCAATGCGAATCACTGCGGATCCAGTATTACGGATTCCATAATCGGCATGAACAGTTTCGTAAATTTTATTTGCATCAGGGAGTACCATATGTAAAAATAAACTTGCACTGAAGTACCTTTGCTAAAGCGCCATTAAAGTCCCATTTTCAGAAATGTCGCAATGAACTCTGAGAACATTACAAATATTACATCGTCTTTAACTTACCTTATTGAAATATGTACCTGCTTAAATTTAACAACAATATATTTTGTTGTATACTCTTAGAACTGTCAAAGTTGATGTAAGTGGTGTAATGGAAAAATGTTTAATAACAACATAGTTTTATCAGCAAAATAATTTGTTATAAAATGCACATAATTTAAAAACAAATGTTTATTTTGCCATTTTTGAGAAATCTTTAATAAATTCTTAAACTCAATTAAAATACCTCAATTATTAAATGACCTTCAATTAAAAAATGATGATGACCTCACGAAGACGAAACGCGTTGGCCTCAATTGTTTTAATTTAATTTTTTTAATAAAATTTATCTGTTGAAAAAAAGTGTTTCATTTAATCATAATTTTTCAAAATGTTTAAAAAAAAACCCTCCCACTAAATATTTCCTGGCTACGTCCCTGATTTCAATCGAAATATCTACACTTGTGAGAGTAGGCCAAGGTTATTTGTTTTGTTGAATTTTGTTTATTTTATGATAATTGACATTTGAGAGGATACACTTCTGTTTTCAAGAGGCGATAATATTAAATATAATATGAATATGATTGTTATTTATCTCAAAGTGTTTGAAAATGCTATCTTTATGGGATTTGCAGATAAAATAATATATATAGATCATTATCAGCAATTAACAATTATTATTAGTACACTAATGGGTTCTTGATTTAATTTTATATGGGTAAATATTGAAGTACAATCCTCACCGGTTTCGTTTTTAAATTAGTAGTTTGATAATTGGTGTTTGATTGAGTTGTGTATAGACACAAAAGAAATAAAATATACACATACCAGTCGGGTATGGGTATTAACATGCATATAAATAATTAATCTTTAAATAAATATTAACTAAACACAAATAGTTATTCTGTGCTAGATCCAAGGAGGATAATATTGTGAATTGGAGTAATTGTAAAAATGTAAAAACACACTTTGTACTGCGAAAACCAGTTGTCCTGCGCATTGGAATCCCGGTTTTTAAAATCCCGTTATTCAAAACTCCCAAAAAAGTTTTAAAATCCCGTCTACTTTAAAAATTGTTCCACATCCCGCTTATTCAAAATCCCGATGTTTTATAATCCCATTTTTTAATATTCCGCAAAACCCCTCTTCTACAATACATTTAAAAAATAAAACAATTACTTTTGATTGCAAAAGCAGGATAGTAAGAAACGGGATTATAAAAAGCGGGATTTTAAAAAAGTGGGACTATTAAAAACAGGATTATAAAAACCTGAATTTAAAAACAAGATTTAAAATAAAAAAACGCGATATCGAACCCATCCCGTCCGATAAAACTAAGACATGCCCTTGATATTATTTTGAAAATCATTACACTTTCTCTCAAATCTCAATGAGTTAGTTAATATTTAAATGTTTTCTGAGTTCTTTTTTTTAAAGATCGAATTCCAAAAAAGTATTGCTCAGGATTAAAATTTACACCTGAATCTTGTGGTTAAAAATTGTAATTTCTTCACATATTGAAGATTTAACTGTCAAATGTTTATGTTATGCCGGTGGTAGTGTAAACTAAAAAGTAAGGCTTACGTGTAAGACGTTCCGTTGCACACATTACGTTCTAATTGGGTACGTTCAATAACTGAACAAGACTTGGACAAACCGTGAGTCCCAGCACTCACAAAATTTATTTTTGCATGAACCTGAAACGCAGTTTTGTAACAATCACTTTAGTCACAACAGGTATGAAGTTTAATTAAAATCTTAAAAGGTGTTTTCGTGAAAAGGTTATTGAAAATCATTTTGATACGCGTTTATTTTGTTTTGACCAGCCTTATCGAAAGTCTGGATTTTACCAATAAGTTTTCGAAGAGGTTTTTAAAAAGGAATGAAAAAATATATAAGGAATATATTGAGAGCGTAAACTACAAGCAGATATTCCTTATTTAAAATGTACAAGATTTCAGTTAACTAGACCAAATATTTATATTTTTAATATAAGATTATTTCAAGATACTTGAGATACTTTTAAGATATTTATTCAATATTTATTACCAAAATCAACTTGAACAAGTTGACTTAGTTCTGCCCTTTCTGTTAAGTGGTGCGATGTTTCATCCGGATTGACTTTAAATCACTCTGAGTGTTCACTACATTATTTTTTTTTTTAATATAAAATGTATTAACAACTTGACCAGGAAATTTGATGATGGAAATTTTAGGCTGGTCATAAGTTTCTCTTAACAAATCGTGCCAACTTTACATGACCACTGCTTTTGAAAAATGATAACTGTTTCAAATAAAAGTATCATCTGAATTACTTAAAATGATAATATTCCAATTGACCTAAATATAAAGAAAAATCCAGGAAAGTTAGTTATAAATTCAATAAAATAAGAAAAGTGCGTATACGCCCAAGTGTACCATTATTTTATCGTCGATAGTTAAATTTTCTCCACATGTTTTTAATTATCCGAATTCTCCGAGCATGTGTTCAGTTAATGTTTCTTTTAGGGTAACTTTTTCACACTAAAACAATATTATACAAATATTGTTAATATAAGTTTGTTTTCATTTGGACGCTCGGAGTACTATATTTGCACTCCTTTTTCAGTCCTAATTCACTCCAAATTCCCAAAGTATTCGATTGGCTTTTCCGAGTGATTTTGGAAGCTTTCTTTTTTTTGCGGCTTTTTTTATACAAATTGAAACGTCAAAAGTACTGTACGTGAAAACTCTTGCAGCACTGACTGCAGTTGCGTTTTATTGTGTTCGTAACATTAAATTTGTGTGTATTGAATATTATGACAGCTATTCCAGCTGCAGCTCTAGTTGCAGCTCCTTTTGCATTGTGTTCAGCCAGTAAAGTGTTTCGTCGGATTACTAGTCAAAAGTGATAAATGTTTGAAGAAGCCATTTTGTTAAATGGTGACATTTGGAAGTGTTGTGTAGTGTATGTACATGATAATTTGTTTTATATTCGAATGAAATAAAAAAGCATAGGAACAGTCTAAATTGCAAATGACGAAAGTGGTTCAAATAATATTTCATTTAAATTTTTTTTAAATAAAAAAAATATCAAAGAAGAAATCTTTTAGTACTTTTGACTTTTCACACTTTCTCTTGAATAGTTTCTTTGTGTATTAATTAAATATTATCATAAATCTTCTTCAGTGCTTAGACTTGTTTAAGCTTTGAACTATATACTAGAGAGCAAGTTCGTGCCATCCAATCGTGCATTTTTTTGATTTTTATTTTTGTTTTCATTAAAAGGAAAAATAGTTAAAAGATGATTTCATATATTATTTCTAATGTTTTTTCTTTTTTTAACGAATTCCATAACGAAATTGAAGTGTAGGAGAAACTTAAATAAGAACTTGGACTTCCTATTTAGTGTGAACATTTTTAATAATTTTTAATAATTTTACAGATTTTTCCCTCTCCCACACATGTTTGAACGCACACGCACGTGCATAGAAGGGAAATATTCGTAATTGAAGAATGATGATGTTTTGAAGGCTTTGTTGGAATAGAAACGCTATATGAACAAATAACATTGAAATATTCTCTTATTTAGTCAATTTAATACAGTGTCGATTGTAAATATTCTATTCATCAAATACTTGAAAAATATGAAAAAAAGCATGACTTGAGTATGCTATTAAATTTTCGAAATATCTTAATGCTGTTTTTATTGTTATACGGGGATGCCACTACTATTCTAATACTGATTAAAAAATAGAATGATCCATTTTATTTTTGTTACGGATGTGACCATATTGATGTAAAAATTGAGTTTCAAATGTTTATGTAACTTAGACTGTTAATCTTCAGCACCAGTTTAGAAGTTAGAGAAATACAAGACACAACTGTGAAAATTGATGCAAACATTTTGTTTGACATTTGTTACGAATGTGACAATTTAATGTTACGTTTGTGACTTTCACGCATTTATTTTTGTTAAGTAGATTTAATTTCCATGAAAAGGAGATTTCTAAAATTATTCTTCAGAATTTTAAATATTTTGAAGATTAAGTTTTAAAATTGTAATTTGTTATGGATGTGACACAGTCACACAGACCTTAAACTATTAAAACGGCCTTAGTTACTTTTTTAAATTTAATTACAATTTTATCTCATGGCAGACTTTTCTTTCTATCTCAAACTATAATGTTACATATAAAAATTGCTTTTTATGTAGTAATGAAACATTAGCTATATATTTTTTGTAACGGCTGTTATACTCATCATTTAATGAATCAATTAATTGCCCATAAATTAAGTTTCTATTTACTACTGAATTTAATAACACCAAAACCTGCTCCGAAAGTAGGTACATAAATGTTTAACGTTCTTTAATTCGACACATGATAAAATGAAGTTTTTATAATAAATTTATGTGGAAAAAAAATCTTAATCTGAAGCAATAAACTGTCAGATGGTTCAGAATAATCAAAAAAAAAATAATAATAAATTAAATTAATGATATTTTTGCTTTGGAAATGAAATATTTTTTTGCCATTTCTAGCCATATCTTTTGTTTATTAGTTGAGATCACTATTTATAATTTTTTTTTTAACTTTATCAGAGTTTTTAATTCTTGAAATATCACATTTCATATTAGATATAGTAAATTCCTTATTCAATTCAATGTCAAAGATCATCAGATAAGTTCTGACGAAAAAAAAAGTAAAGAAAATCCAACTATCAAAAATGAAAATCTTCTGCTTTCATTCACTTGTGGAAACCGAATCTCACTCTCATTCCTCTGTAATCTTTTTTATTGCTCTGATAGTATAATTTATTGGTTAAATACCGCACTTTATTCCATGACAGGCATGCCCTACGATCTGATGATGCTATATACATGCTATACACAAACACAATATAATATATTCTATTTTATTTTCGAACCGTAAACAATTTGGGGGGGAAAATTAATGTTCCATCAATTTACTCAATCTCAACGGAAATTCTAACAATTCACTATAATAGGGATTGGGAACCCCATTATCTGATTTGGAAAATGACAATGTTTTGCTGCTGCTGTTGCTGATGTATCCGGTGACGAGTCGCGGTGCGGTGCGGCCGGCGGCGTATATTGTCGTCGTCGTCGTTCTGTTGCATTAGAAAAATAGAGTGTTGGTTGTAATTGAGATACTATCTTACTTGTACCAATGGAGTTTTTCTATCTTTGGAATTTCTATATTGGGATTGAGTTGGTTTTGTCAGTTTAAGGTCAAGTTTATATCAAAAAGTATTTGATCTTAAAATCATTTTTTTTTTTATCTTATGAAAAAATTTCTTGTTCTTCTTATTTTAAATAAAAACGCGCGTTTTTTATAAAAAAAAAAAAAACAAAACACATCATTTTTTTAGTCTGGATCACTCTTAGGACTCTCATACTACGCCGATTTTGACAAATGAAGTATCAAATGAAGCGGAATTACCTGCTGATTTGACGAATTATAATTTTATTTTAAAAATGTTAATAATTTGTTCAAAAACTCCATTTTTTTTGTTAAATATTATTCCAATGAAAATGAACTCTAAAATAAACACAATACAAATTGGTAGCATTTTGGCATGTGACATTAGGTCGGTGCATTGTAGATATAAGGTCCGTTCACAAAATGTTTGATTTTAAATGACAGTGCATCTTTTATTTTTATGTAATTACGAGAATTCTCGCACAGGAAAGGCTAGTGAGCAGCGTTGCCACAAACAAAAGGAAAAAGGATTGAGGGCCATTTCCTAAAATTTCGGGCCACAACACAACCCGTTAAAGCCACAACACAACGAAACAAAATAAAGTACACAAATGTTGATGTGTAAATATCTATGCTGGCGGTAGGGTAAACTAAAAACGTGGACATTTCTGTTACACGTTACGTTACGTTACGTTACGTTGATGTATGAATATTGGATACGTTCAATATTGGGTACGTTCCTTCGTAGCTCAAATCGAAAGGTCTAGTTGAGTTTGGGTTGAAATTTAGTTGACAGTTCGACTCACCGCGTTCTGTGATGTAAAACCAGCACTTGAATATTTAATTTGATGTTGACACATCTTAACGGTGAGTCCCGGCACTCTTTATCACTTTTTTATTTATATTTTGACATATACAGATTTTTTTTTTTTATATAAAGTAACGATTAGAAATGAAGAAGGAACAAGTGAAAATTAAATGCCTGAATGAATGTATTCAGGGTCAGTTTTATTTTGTGAAATTGTTTAAGGGGGAAACACATAGTTGATTTTGAGATGGAATGTGTAGGTATTGAAAGAATATGCGGGCCATTTCCTGTTGGCCCGGGGCCAAGGGCCAGAATGAAAAGTAAAGGGCCCAATTACCCCATCGCGCACATTATGACAACGCTTATAGTGAGACATAATTTGGAATATTTAAATAATAATTATTTGTATTTCAAGAATCGCAATAACTTATATAGTTAAAGCTTCTCCTGAACCAGATTGAAGAGGGAGCAGACAAGAATATCTCCTTGTTAGAGGCTTATAGGCCGATTAGACCAGATATAAGCGTAACTATTTTTACTTGGCTGTAGTGTTTAGTCGAGGCTAAAAACGAAAAAAGAAATCTCACTAAACGCAGCTTTATGACGTATAGCCACGTTGGCTTTTACCTGACCAAGAACAATAAAAAATAAAACCCTTTAAGATAAGAATCCCTATTTTGTGATTAACAATAATTGCCATGGGAATTTTAGCAAGGTAAATCCTCTTCATTTTAACAAAAATATGTATATATGATAACGACGACGCCATCATGATTTGAATTTCAATAAAAAAAAAAGAAAAAGCACAACAGGGCTCTAAAACCTAAGTTATTGCTCCCAGAGTGCATTTATCATATTTCAACAATCAAACAAAAACATGAGCAAAGCAAAGCAGTTCAAATTCATACTTAAATGTTTTCTTTGTCACATCATGAATTAAGTTAGTGTCTCCATCATATCGTAGCTCAAAACGTAAAATATAACAGGCATATAAAGGTATAACAAAAGTAGGTACCTTTATATACGCTTTATCTACACAAAATAAACGACAAACAATTTGAAAGTCAACTGCGAAGCGAATCAGTGCGAATTATGCATTAGCATTGCAACATTTCTACAATTTGTATTCAAAAAACTTGTCATCGTGTAATCGTCGTCGTCGTCTGTCGGTTCAGATGAACAATAACAAAGCGATTTTGTTTATTTTTTGTTGTTGTTGTTTTTATTTCCATTCGTCTCGAATATAGGAGTCGTTTGTGATGCAAAATAAAAAAAGTAAGCACCTTAACTTCGAAACCTTTTTTTTCTGCAGAATCATAACTCTTTAATACAACTGTCACGGTTGCATAAACGCACTTATGGCGCCACAGGTTGTGTATATATTCGCATTTTATACCAATCAAAGGCTGAGTTTAATTATTGTAGTTTTTCCAAACAGATTCCGTATAGGCATCATATGGATAGCTAAACCCTACGGTCATTATTTAATAATTTTAATAAATTTCCGCATTGTGTTGCTATTTTAATCAGTAAATTCTATTGAAATTTGTTGTTTGCATGTTTATGTTTTACGTGACATGTAAGTACCTACTTGAACATTGTCCGTGTTTTGTAATAGAAAATATATCCCAGGAATTGACAATAACTTTAAATGTGAAGGTGAAAATTTAGCTCTTTCCAATTTGTAGAAAATTCAAAATAATTTTAATCAGAATTTAAAACGTTGTCGTCGTTGCTTTTTATTAATAATCTTATTTTGTGAGAATATTCTTGTTTGGAATCTAATCATATAAGAAAACAGTTAGAAGCCAGCCCAAAATCCGCACGCAACAGTGACTTTTTAAGGATGCATTAGACGCTCTTGGATCTTATGTGGATTGTTAGGTATTGTCCCAAATTTGACAATTTTGAAAATTAGGGCTAGTTTCCAACGACTCCAGAGCCAATTCAGCGAACAGACGTCGTTATATATGGTCGTTTACCTTCAGCTCCTGGGTCAGTTGAATTTTGTACGGCTGTAGGCCCAAATCACGACACAAAATTCGCCATGTTATGGAGCATGAGGCGAGTTCTTTTTAGCGACAGGAAATCGACTGCCTCATCTTGTACACTCTCACGGTCTTCTCGGTACGACGATTATAGCAACCAAAAAATGTTTCCCGAACAGAATACCCATTTTGATAAAACTATTTTATCATTTGAACGCTATATTGATTTTGCAAAACAGACTGAAAAAATGACAGTCCATTTGACAGATGTAAATTTAACCGCTATCAACTATCAAAGTTCAGAAATCTTTATTGGGAGACCCTTTACTTGTGTATGATTTATTTCCGTGCTATAAACTATAGACAATTAACAGATTGCAATCCAGTCATGATTTCGTCAATACAAAAAAAAAAAAGAATTTTTTTTCAAGTATTAACAACAAGTTTAATTGCCATAAGCATATGAATTTCCATTGTTAAAACTTACCTTGCACCGCATTTCAATTTAATTCAATTTACAATGACAAAAATTAACTTAATTCTGAGACTATATGATGTTGTGAAAAAAATTATGGAGAAAAAACCTTGTGCAACTTTTAATTGCAGCTCGATAATAAATGCCAAATGATAGCCATATAGCATGACAAGATGAAGTTTGTTTGATGTATAAATATGTATTATAATATAAACAAATTATATAATGTCATTAAATAATGAAAACTTTAGGTATATGATGCTTTAATTTATATTTATTTATTTATTTAGATAGATTAGTGAATTGTAGAATTTTTTTTAATTTTAATTTTATTATTGCAAATATTTGAATTGATGATGTTTAGAATTAGAACCATGGAGTACCTATATTATAATAATATAGGTACTGTATGATCAGAACTTTGATGTGGTAGTTTTCATCAATCTGTCAAGTGTAAAAGTCAATTCGAAATACGGATAATTCGTTGATTTTTTTTTTTTGAACTTCAAATGAAGCTGTCTTCAACTAAAACTGAGGAAGACTTTTTATTTTTCTAATTCTACTACATTATCGATATTAGTTCTATTTCTTATTTTAATACTATTATGACAAATGAAATTGGTAATTTCTTATTGCGAACATAATAAAAAAGAATAAACTGTCAATTTATTTGATAAAACCCATTATAAATTTAACGAATTTAACAAAAAAGCGATGTGGCGTGCGATGCGGCGGCGACGGCTTCAGTACTTTTTTTGGCACCTTATTGCCTGAACACACTAGAATGCTGCAACTGGAACTGGAGTTGGAGCTGCAACAGCTGTGAAAAAGCGTCGTACGTACACTTAAGAGGCAGATAACCTTTTAAATGAACGAATAGAGTCCAAAAATTAAGAAATGGAATAAAATGGAAAATTTCGGATATGAAACATGACTGCTCACTCAATTCCTTATGTTTACATCTTAACTGTTGTCTCCCTTCCCACATCAACGACCTCGTTCTAAAACTTTTATCACTTCCGAAGTGAGTGGGCACTGAGAAGTCACAGTCTAAACTCCATATGACTTTGACATTTACAAAGTTAAAAAAGGTAGACTGCTTTTAAACGATGTAATTCTACCTTGCGATTTTTGAGCCCGCTGGCAGGGGCTGTTCAGGTTGAAAAAGTCGGAGACTTATCGCTCTTTCACAATAGTGTACAAAGAGTGCTTTTTCTTATTGTTCGAGACATGAGCGGAGTAAAGATTGTGGAGAAATCTGAGTTCCCTGGTGAGAAAGGAACCAAGTAAGAGGAGTAAACGGTCTATAATTGGTAAAGATTGGAAGTTAAAAGAAAACGTCAAAATAATTTAATTTCCACCGATCGTAGATCGTTCATTTCTCTTACTTGGTGCCCTTCTCTCCTATAAACTGAAATTTGCTGTCAGTTTCCTCGTGTGAATTATTTTATAGCGAGTTTCATTCATATTTTAAAGAATTGACCTCAAAACCAATGAATGAAACTTTCAAAACTTTCAATGAAACTTTTTTCAGTAGTTTGACATCCCTGTCATTTGGAAAAAACATATCTTCATCATCAGATGACGAGGATGATGAAGACGATTCAAAGAAAAACTCCAACTAATTTACGAAATCCAAATTATGAACTTCCTCCATAATTTTTTTTTTTTATTCAGCACCAGCCGACACAAATTCACAACAAACAACAATATATTTTTCATTTGACAGAAACAGCTGTGTATTCAGATCGAATCTCTCACCCCATGAGAGAGCTCTTCTTTCGTGTTGAGAATTGACCTAGAATTGCTCTTTTTCTTGCAATGAAACTCTTAAATTAAGAAAAGGACACATCTTTTAACAAAAAGTTCAAATCTTTTCGTGAATGAAACTCGCTATTAATTTTACTTTGCTACAAACTTTACTGAAGAAGAATTTATGAAGAATTTATTCTAAAAAATCTTGATCATATAAATAGGTCGCGTAGAAGAAATCTCTTAAGATATAAATTATTCTATCAACAGACATAGTAATTGAAGAAATCTACGTGTTCAAATCAAAAGACTTAAAGTGCAGGTATTATTATTTGTTTAATGATTCCAAAGAACTTACGAAATATTTGAGAAGCAACAACCCAATATGTGTCTTTCCATCACGTACCATTTCCTACAGACACCGCAATTAAAAGAATCAATTTCTTTCATAAACTACTAAAGCCACAAGTAAATATTTATAGAAATTAGCATGCTTCCGCAGAAAAAACAACATGTACACACAGATACATATATACTTACATTGCACACTACTTGAATTTCGTATTTATTCTGTGATTTCTTAAGTAGTTACGTCCAAATAAGAGGTCGATAACACTAGAAATACGCTTATTTTGTTTGATTTGTTTATACCCTTGCCGTCAGTCTTTATAAGAACATTAAAGTGTTCTGTTTGAATTTCGTTTTCCAGGCTAATGAAAACTGACCTGTGATTCTTTTTTGACTGCGAAAAGCATGCCGCTCTTTAAAAAAAAAGAAATGGAATAACGAATAAGACGATCAGAAAGCCTATTGAAAATAAAATCCGAAACAAGCCTCTAAAATAATTTAAATGTCCGATTGGGGAGGGGACTACCTACATAATATAGGTATGCCTACTATTTTGGTCATGAGAAACTGGAAATTACACAGTAATCAAGGTTGATTGATTTTTGTGTCCATCATCAGGCTCAACTTGTATAATAGGTATATGCGGTCGGAAGTACACCATCGGTAACTGTGATTCCATCATTAAATTTCCAATAATGAATTTTATTCAATAGCACAAGTGTGTCGGACACACAAAAGACAGCACAAAAAAAACCAAAGAAAATCATTTAATCGGAACGCTATAATAAAATAACATAACCATAACAAGGTCGCACTTGTTCTACCTACAAGTTTGCTCATACAGTGCTGTCCAATTTTTTTTAAAAATACATTTTAAAACAGTATAGAATCTCAATCAGAGATGAACGATTCTATAAGATGCATAGTTCTGAAAGATGAACGAAATATTTTCACTCTCCAGTGCTCAAAAAGATGAACGAATTGAAATTTTGTACTCGAAAAGATGAACACTTTATTCCCAACTCTTTGCCTTTAGTTAACAACTCGAGTTAAAATATATATTTCACGTTGCTTGAGTTATATAAAACATAAGTAGATGATTTTTCGTTTATGCCGGGTCCGGACGACTGTCAAAACTTCTGTCCCAAAATAAGAAACAACATTTGTTTACACGAAGTCCAAAAAAAATTAAAAAATTATTTTCACAATTTGTGTTATGTCTAGATTAAACGACGTACATTTTGTTTCCGAGGCGAAATATAAAACATCAATTTTGTAAGGTTTTATATTTATGTACATCATAGCCATCCTGGTATAGTAATTATTACACTTACTTGATAGATAGGGAACAAACTGCATCTTGCTTTTATTAAGTACATTTTTAATGCGAACTGTCACCAGAAAGTGCAAATGGCATTTTCATGGTCATCCAGTTTTAATTTAAGAACTGAATCCAGAGGCTCTCACACGTTTATACAGATTACATGTGAACGCGTATAGGAACAACATTGTGTGTACTGATGAGTTTTTGTGACGTGCAGGAGCCAACGCATTAATTATTTACGTTAACCTTCTAACCGTAGCATAATTTTCCAAACCAACACAATTTGGTTTTTATATAAGTAAAGCAAAAACTTTGAAAAATATCAACGAACGCATCCTTAAATGCCAACCTTCAGTAAAAAAATATTTGTCTGCGATTCCATTGATTGTCGAACTATTCCAGACACTCCAAAACTTTATCTCAAGTATTATAGTTCACTATTTTTACTGACCGACA
This sequence comes from Epistrophe eligans, assembly GCA_951394125.1. Taxonomy (NCBI): domain Eukaryota; kingdom Metazoa; phylum Arthropoda; class Insecta; order Diptera; family Syrphidae; genus Epistrophe; species Epistrophe eligans. Next base: position 30,643,727 of record OX596028.1, read on the forward strand.
CTATTCCTTTGTTGTTGTATATAGCTCCTCCTGTTGCATTCCAGTATAAGGTGCCACTTAAAGCTTTCAGTAAAACTCATCATTTCATGTCTTGAGAAACTTTAAAGCGAAATCGATGATTATTTCGAACGATTTAACTCTTCAGTGCGTAAATTTATTGGATTTTAAAATGTTGACAAAAATTGTTTGCAACGGACTGTATTATACTTCATACGAGTATATGCCCACTTGGAACTGACTGACGATGACGTTCCGTTGCATAAGACGCCCATCATCAAACGATTACAAGTTACATTTTTTTTAAGGCTTTCAATTTCATCACGAAGAGTAAAAAAAATACAAAGAACGACCGAAACTAGGTTAACGTTGAAAGATGGTGATGATGATGATGGGTGATCTGGTTTAAATAGAGTGTCATCCTATAGAACTAAATCATCACAGTCTTCTTAGAATTTTCAAGTACTTCCACTAAGGGAAGTTCATCCCTCAATCTTCGTTAAAAGAAGCATTTAATTTTTTTTGTTTTAAAATAATATGTAATTAAAAACTTTGCGTGGTGAATGGAAAAAAAAATTACCAAACAATAAATGACTCAGAAGTTATAGCCACACTGTTTTTTTTTTAAATCAACTTTCATCATTAACCATTTTCTGATGGTCGGATGGCTAACACTCATCGCGAAATATTCATTTAGTGAATAATTGTCTGGGAGTAAGGTTGCAAGTTTAAAACTTTAGTTAGTGGGCTGGAATATGATTTATGATACCGTTAAATGGTTTAATTTTCCATCCAAAAAACAACAATAACAAACATGGTATTTATCGGTATCAATATCAAAATACAAGTTCAGTGAAATCCAAGAGATTGTTGTCTTGGCAGTCGTCGGTCGTCGTGGTTGTCATTATTACTACGACATGGTGCAATGTTTACATTTTGTGCAAAAGTCCAAAAGAGGTTACCTACTCTACAAAACTGGTTTCATCCAAAGTTGGTTTTAAATTTTACTTTAAAGCTGATTCCATTTTAGCAAAATCCGTGCCACCACCACCACCGTTGCCGCCGCCGCGCGACCGATAATGCGATTTGATTTAATGAATGTCTCTGATGTGTACCCAGGTCTGGTAAAGAACGAAAATGTATGTATGTATATACAAATACATATTGTATCTCCTTCTCCAATAAGTTTATAGTTACGCAGTAAAATTTGCAAGAGATTTGTTCAAGGCAGTTTCGAGGGATTTTGTCTTTATTTTCTTTTGGTTTCAATCGTTGTTGTTATTATTATTGCCATCTCTTTTAAATCGGGAGGGATTAAGTTTATGTACCTTCTATGGGATTAAGTGTAACACGTTTTGTTCATGTGAGCTATAAATATCAAGTGATACGAGTTTTTTTTCGAGTGAATGACCATTTAAAGCAAATTGATTGGCCAAAACAACGAAACGGGATCTGGGGTGTCTTTGGTGGTCTGAATAAGCCTTCATATGACTAAGTGTATATGTATGTACATAATTATAATTTTATGTAAAGAGAAATACCTAAGTATATTGTTTGTATGGAACATTGGTAACTCCTTTTGATGTTATCGGATTCGTGATTTGACTCTGAATCATTAATTGAATGTTCGTGGTGGAACAGACTTGTTCTCATGACAATAAAACCCAAGCTGTTAGAATTGGAATATTTCAAACTTTTATAGAAATTCCATGCAAATCCCAAAAAGTAAGTACATTCCATTTTTCGTCCGTCCTTTCACTCTCTATTCGTATTTACGTTGCTCAAGCTTTTTTCAAAAAAAAAAAAAAAAAATCTGACATTTAGTGATTATTATTATTGTGAATATTGACTTAGGCCCTTATTACAGATAGCGAATTAGCGAACTCCGCTTTTCACGGTATTATACATAGATAGCGAGCTTCCACATTCCCTTCAGAAATCAATGTTTCCAAGAACTTCTCCATTGATATCATACATACTAAACTTCAAACGCCATTTGATTTTTTAATTCAGTTTGTGATTTTTGGTTTGTTTCGTAGTTAGTATTTATTTGTTTTTATTCAATTCCTGAAATGTGTATTAGGTAATTGTTCCGTAGGTTATGAAGAATTCCCAAATGATGTTATGAATTAATTAAAATTGACAGACTCAGAAGAAAAACATAAAATAGCTGCCTAAGTAGTTGTTCTCATTCTTATACATATATAATAATATTGTATTAATATCTCTTCAAAGAAGATTTTACAAAATTACAGCATAGGTACTGACAAACCTTGTGCTAATCTTTTCTCTTGTTTTTGTCATTTGTATTTAACTTTTTATTGATTATTGCAAAAAAATAAACTATAACAAATCATTTTAAGCGCTTAAATTTGTAATTCGATTGTTTATCACATAGAATTTTAGTTCGATATGTTTTGACTCATTGAGCGAACAAATCAGCGAAGGTTCGCTATTCGTAATCAAGTAATAATCAAATTCGCTTAAGTTTTGACATTTGAAGCGAACTTAACTTGTGCGAATCGCTATTCATAATACGAAATAATCAAATTCGCAAAGATTTAAGTTCGATTCATAATGAAACGGATTTTCGTCACATTTGTTTTTTTATCCAAATATTTAACAAATCGAACTTCTCAAAACTAACTTTACCTTTCAAACCTCAGAAATATCAAAAACCGTGGGGTATTCACAAGGCGATGCAAGTTGTCTGGTAGATATTGTGAAAAAAAATTAATAGAAAGTGTAGGTACACGGAAAGTTATTCACACTTGCGGAATTGGCGCTCAGAATTAACAAATATAGGTTTGTTCGGGTACTTTTCGGAATAAAAATGGCAATCTGTAAAATTTTGAGGAGTGGGAACAAAATTCTCTCAAAGAGAAGTGAAACTGTCTGAAAACACACGAACGCCTTAAACCAAAATATATGCCACTTTTAAAACGTGAACAAAAAGTAAACAAAGGCAAAAAAGTAAACAAAGCGAAAACATTAAAATTTCCATCAAAACTTTGTATTCTTTATTAAAAAAAGAAATTACGATGATGAAGAATTTATCTACTAAAGCAACTGAATAAAAAAAAAACACAGGATAAAAGTACACTTCAAAAGTAGCTTTTATTATATTTATTTAATTATTTTTTTATCAAATAGTTTAGATTAATTTTTTTTCATGTGAACAAAAAAAATTCACTTTTAACAAGATCAACAAAACAAAAACAAATAGTGCTAAGTCTTCTACTTGGTTGATGTATTTCAGTCGTATATAGAATTTGTATTATTAAAAAAAAAACCTTCAAAAACAAAAGCCATTTCGTATTTTTTTTGTTGTTCTTTGGACTTTCAAACTGGCTTCTGACAGAACACAGAACTTTCTCGGGTAAAAACTAGCAAGAAGGAGAAATAATTTTCTCTCTCATGAGTGCTCTCTCCTCTTTAGAAATTACACGAAATATGAAATCTGGTAGAAAATGGTAGTTTTGGGTAGTTTCTGGATAGTACGCGAACGAACCTAAGTATGTAACTACTCCAAGAAATTTCTCAGGCAGAAATTGTCAGGAAGGGGAAATAAAAGGTTTGTTTGGTTCGTCAAATTTCTTGCGAATTTGCACAAATTTTCACAAAAAAAGTTTCTCAAAACTTAGTTTTTATTGAAAAAATTGGTTAAAAAAAGTTACATAATCCACCTCTCGTGTCAACGTTCGATTTTGCCTAAAACTACACAAAATCACGTGTGGGAACAGTATTTAGCTAAAACCTAATATTACACTGTTAAAACTGATTATGCCAATAAAGGGGTTATGTTCGTTAAAGAAGTATTAGATGTGTTCCTTTACTTTGAAACTCTGTTATTTTCTCCCCAAAACTACACAAAAGTCTGTCAAAGTTCATATAAAAAAAATAAAATGTGTAGTTTTGCACGAAAAAATCACAGACTTTCAAAGTAAATAATTATGTACATATAAAACACAAAAATAAAATGATGCGTGAAAAAATTTGTTATTCAGCTGCGGAAGTTGAGATAAGCTAAGTTTAGTTATGATGATATTTATATTGAATCATTAGGACTCGGTAAGATTTTTCTGAAATTCATTAAAAAACTTTCACTTCGAAAAAATTTAATAGTCGTGAAACAGTCCGGTTTTTTTTTCAAAAATGACATCAAATGTATCCTTTGATACTCTTTACGAAAAAGTCAAAGTTTCATTGGAGAAGAAACGTATATTTTTGAAAAACATAGAACTGCAGTTGGGTTTGAAAATCTACGATCCTCAAAAGAATGGGCGTTTCTCTGGCAGCATTAAGCTGAAGAACATTTCCTGCAGAAAAAAGAAATTGTGTGTTTTGAGGGAACAAAAGCATTGCGATGAAGCCATAGCCAATAATTTCGATTGCAGGGACGTGGAGATTCTAAAGAAATTGAACGAGCAAAAGAAACTCTTCAAGAAATTAGCCAAGACATACAATGCTTTTTTTGCCTCCGAATCTCTGATAAAACTAATTCCACTTCTGTGGGGGCCTGATTTGATTAAGGTGGCTGGTGAGTTCTCTATCATCTTCTTTCTTTGATTATATGGAAAGGGTTGACGAAGTCAAGCCTACCAATTAGTCCAAAATCAAAATATTCTTGTATCACAATCGTTGCTCATGATTGAATGAGTTATATACATACTACATACGAATTTCTTGATATTTATATTTATTTTCGTAATCGGATTTTGTTAAAATTGACTCGTAATCTTGATCGAATTAGTAACATTTTCACTAACAAGCCAAGTCAATAATAATTTTTATAATTATTTTTTCTTCCAGGTCCTGACAGTAACAAACGCAGAAAATCTAAAAGTCGCAGCAACACAACCGTCCCAAATTCGTCCACATACTCAAGAGAACATCTAAATGCATGGCTTGAAACGTGCCTAAAAGATGCAAGCTCAACACAATTGTCTTCTTCGTCAGAATTTCTGGATTATAATCCATCAAAAAGTTTCCAATCGAGCAAGAAACCTCCAATGCAACAACAACAACATCAACAACAACAACAGCAAAACCACTTTAAACAACAATTTAAACAACATTTTGAACAACAATTCAAACAACAACAAAAACAACAATTTCAACAACTATTTGATCTTCCCAGACCTCCCTCATATTCAAATGCATTTAATCAGGCCTATCAAATGGTATAATTTTTGAAAATGAAAAAGTTTTTTCCAATTTTTTATAATTTTATCTTTTCAGAATAATCCTTATACTTTCAATCCTATAAATAATTTACTGCAACACACAGATGGTTCAGTCGAATTCGCCAGTCTTCCGCCAATTGTTAACATTCTGGGATCAGAAAATGAAAACAATTCAACAGATGTCCTTGATGGTAGCAGCAGTAATCCAAATATGAGCCGAGGGTGAGTTTGAAATAACCATTTCTTTTTTTTTATTACTGAAGCCTGAGACAGTTTCAGATTTAGTGATCCATGTTTACTTAATCCGTCCGATAATGATTCCAAAGTAAGTGGCCAAAATACACCAGATCGCAGAAACTACACAAATCCAGGAGGCGATATGGAAAACAATAATAAATTCTTTGCAGCATTAATGGAACAAATTAATATGTTGCATGAAACAAATTCGAAAATTTGCCGAAATCTTCATGAGACTAAAGGTAGGAGAGTGAACAGATTTAACAACACTGTGTCTTAAACATTCATTATAGTTTCATGTCATTCTTACACTGCTCTGAGTACTTAGATGTATTGTATAATTTTGTAAATATAAGAAGTTAAAAATCGGCTGTTGATTTTTCGAAGGCTTATAGTTGATTGTATTTAACTTTAGAAAAAACGCTTTTTGTTTTAAATTGTGTCTAATTTGAAATTATTTTATATTGTTTTTAAATAAGCTAAGTTCTCAACTCAAGGAGAGTCCCTTTAAATGAGGATAGCAAATCCACTCCAGGAAGTGCCTTTTATAGTAAAACCTAAAAATAAATTATTTTCTTCAGCTCAGAAGAAATTTATTAATGATAACCGCGATATTATTCACTCGATACATTCAGATTAAAACTTAAATCCATATGTATTAACATTGAATTTGTATAATTTACATCCGGATTTAAGTTTTAATCTTGATGAATCGAGTGAAAAATATGACCGTTAGTGTTTTTATTTGTTTTAACTTTGATATTTAGGTACCTTGTTATCTTTCCTCCAGTGAAGATAATAACAAAGGAACATATTAGATATCAACAAAATTCTCTCTTCAGGATTGTTCGTTGAGCCCTTAAGTTGAAAACCAAAAAATGCACGTTCTTTTTTTTGACAAAGAAAACCTGGGTCAACCCCGGGCAAAGTTCAACGAACGAAACTTTCATCTTAGTGGAAACTCTGCGATTTGAATCAAATTTTTCCCAAAAAGCCTGCTTGGAGTGTTCCTTGGATAATATTTTTCCCAGACTTGCGAAATACATATTTTATATTTTCTATTAGTGTTGATAGTATTTTCTCCAATATTGTTTCTTAGCTGTTGAGAGAGATAATTTTTTTAGAATTTGTGGCAGATATTAAAGATCTTCATTCCATTACGGACGAAGGGTTTTTTGCTTTTTTACCTCTAGGTAGTTAAAATTTGTTAAACAATTTTGTAAAAAAGGTTTTTTTTAATAATACAAATTCTATATACTACTGAAATACATCAGCCAAGTAGAAGACTTAGATGAGTCGCCGGGATGAAACGCCAAAAATTTTTGTGGACTAAAGGCCGTTAAAAGCTTTTTTGTAACAGTTGTTTGGCTATAACATTATAATATTTAAAAAAAACTCCTAATTGATGCAATCGAAGTCTTATAGGAATTAAGATTGGGAGAACGAAAGGGATATAACTAAGTTAATCTTATTATTCTAATATTTTATTTTAATTTGCAATCTTCGTTAAAAAATATAAATAAAGTCACTAGTACTCGCCTACAGTATCACACATGATCGCAGTAAAACTTCCATACACTCCATTCCACACAAATTACTCATTATCTTTACATTTCAAATCCAATTATTATTAAAACATGTAATCTGTATTCCTCTTCTGTCTTCTTTATTTTTATTTCATCTATTTTTATTTGAATTTTTGTTTTTGTTTTTGTTTTTGTTTTTATTTATTTATTATTTATTTATTTATTTATTTATTTTTTTTTTAAACAATCAAAAAATCCCTTTCCAAATACCAAAGTTGAAATTGAAGCTTTAAAACACGCACCTAATTGGGGTATGAGACACCGTAGAGATAGCTTGAGCGGACTAAGCACACACAGCCAACCTCTGGGTTTTGGCTTTGGCACACAAAGTCCAGCGCCAACTTATCACTCAGGTATACCATTGTTGAATATTGCTAAAAGTTTTATGTTTTATGTTTTTACAAAAAAATGTGAGTTTTTAAGTTCTTTGAATATCCTTTGAATAATGGTTAACTCTATATTTTAGGTGCATACACACCTGGGATGATGACCGATGTTGTAAGAGAAGTCAAGGAATCAGCAAGAGTTAGAGAAGATGCTTTATTGAGCAGGTAATATTTTGAAAAATTAGAAGAAAAAAAAAACAAGCTCAAAAATGATAAATAAAATTTTGCAGGGTTAAGGCGATGGTGGAAGAACGTTCTTGGTCTATGGGTGAGGACAATATTCGTATGTTAAGAGACATTGAAGATTTGAAGGTAAGATGCAAATACAAAAATGTAAAAAGAACATTATAAGAAACATATTATTCGCAGTCACAAATTCAACATCTCAAAGCTGACAGTAAAGAAACAAACAAACGTATGGTTCGTTTAGAAACTGACAACAAGTATATGCGCCAAATGCTAGCTACCATTCTTAATAAACGTATCCCTGATATCATGTGTGACAAAGACGGTCCGCGGCCAACAGCACAGCGTAAGAATTTCCCAGATATGCGTCAGCCCAAACGTGCCAACAGCTTGAATCTCCACTATGGAGTTATTCATCAAGCAACAGAAGAGGAGGAACCAATGAATTCACTACATATTGCCGAGCAAGGGTCGGTTGGTGTGGGTGTTAATTCAATGGAATCATCAGATCAACGTCATTCATTTTCCAGTTCGGATGGACAAACTTCGATTGTAAATTCGACTACTAAAAATGGATGGCCCGAAGAGAGATCGTCGACAAAAAGAGTCCCAAAACAAGCTGTTGTTGCTAAAGATACACTTGAACTTCAAAAGGAACTTCAGGAAGCAATAGCTGCTCGGAAACAAGCCGACAATCGTATTATCGCGTGGGTGTAGTTGATATTTTATGGCCTAAATAAGTTTTTCATTGTTTGTTTTTGTTTGTTGTTTTTTGATGATCTCTCTTACTGTCTCTCTACTTTACTAATACTTAATCTCTCTCTTTTTTCATAATCTCCGGTCATGCTTATCTCAAATGACAACGAGAGCAGTCTGGAGAATATGGTTAAGAAGCTTCAAGTGAAATTCCCAAATGGTGGGGATGAACAGATGACTACCACACCTGGTGGTAGTAAAAATGGTGGTGGTTGCAATACATCGGCTGCTCCTGCTTACAGCAGTTTTTTATTATCATCTACTTCATCGTCATCGCCGGCACCAAAATCAAATTCAGCAACAAATACCGCACCAACAACAGCATTAGTCTCATCTTCTGCGTCACAAATTTTCCAATTAAATAGCTCAAACCAAATGCAACTACAACTGCAGCAACAACAACAACAACAACACCAACAGCAGCAGCAACAACAACAGCAACTACAGCAGAATCATCTACCACCAAAATTGAGCTTGGCTGGCCCAATAACTGATTTATAGTTCTAACAATCACAGAATAATGAGAAAAAAATCAATGACACTCCTGTAGGCAGGCAGCAGTTGTTGTTGTTACACAAGTTACTTTTGTTTATTTATTTTTTATTAATTGTTTTTCTTAGTTTAACTTTAGTATTGCTTATGTTTTATATTCCTTACGCAACAGCTGTCTCAAATGGCTTAGAGATTTTTAAGGTCTATTATTTATTTTTGATTTCAAAATGGAATGAGTTTGTTAGATGGGAGGAAGAGTTTAAGGGTTCTTAACTTATAAATTTTATTAAAACCAAATTCTCATGTTGTTGTTTTCTTTTTCTTAAGTTGTCGGCGCTGAAGCAATGCAAGTTTTGTGATGGTATTGCTTCTAATTTCGTCCAATTTGCATGCTCTGTCGATAAACCTATTTAAAACAATTTTCTTTCTTTATATGCATATTCTACTTTTGCTCATTGACTTGAATTGCGTTCTCATAATTTCATAGGTCTTTAATACATGTCTTTAATAGATGTGCAGGTGGATGTCTTGTGGACTTAGAGAATTATTGCAGGTCATTATATTATCAATTCATATCGCAAACATAAATACATTTGTTTCAATTCTGAACTATACACATTCATTTTCAATATCATAAATTGATTAAAATCGTCTGCTAATTACTACTGGTTTTTCATTATGACTAATAAACTAATTAATTTCCTTTATGGCATTTTCGAGTGTCGTCAAAATGAAACCAGAAGCGTGCATGCAACCGCAATTTTTTTCACTGCATTACCAATACATAACTGAATTTCTGTTCAAGGATTTTTTGTGAGCAGAAATATCAGTGTGCGAGAAAAGCAAACATCATGTCCTGCGTATCGTTCATATTGAGTAGTACGGGAATACTGTGAATTGGCGTAACCGACCTTTTTCATAGTTTAAATTTTTTAAGAGAATTCAATAAAAATTTGAAAACTTTTAAATTAATTTATCTAATATTTTAAATATCAAATATCTCGTATTTTATATCTAGTTGCCTGTTCGAAATTTTTGACTAATTGCGGTCACAAAAAGAACATACTTTTGGTCCTCTAATTTTATTAATAATTGAAATCAAGATTTGCTAATTTTTTCTTAACTAATTTTGAATTATATCCATAGTTTAAGCTTAAGTACCAACATTGAGCACCATCGGTAAAATTCAAATTCTTAAACAAATTCCTCTTACATTCAAACTCAACCAAAACCTAAATAGATAGACAAATTTGTTGCATTTGTTTTAACAATACAAAACTTTAATTTAATTTAATTTTAGTCTAAAGCGACATATTTCTAGAAGTGATATACGTTAGAATTAGAGAGACAATATTGTACAAAGAGAATATTGTGTATGGAATATATAATTGAGGACCCAAATAAAATTATTGCTTTATGCTATGGGTATCTGGCTCCTTGATACAAACTTTTCTTCTAGAAATTTCTCGGATTAGCCTGGAATCAAAGTCTAACTATTTTTTTCTTTTATTATATAGAAGCTTTTGTATTTATCACAATCTTTTTTTTTTTTTTTTTGTATAAGTTTTGAAGTTAGTTTTGTTTACAGATTTTTTTCAGTCTTATTCTGCTATACTCTGCTGGAGGAGCGAATGATAGCAGAACACATGCGGTCCTCCAGGAAGAATAAAAAATGTATGCATAGATATTAGAGATAACATTCAACAAACGACATTAGAATCTCTCATTTCATTTCATCTGATTGATAGATTAATCGATTGTTGTTAGCAGAATAGGGCTGTTTAGTGCATTCTCAATAAAAAATATACGCTTGGTTGTATATTCAGTAGTTCTTTTTAATTAAAACTAACAAAATATATTACAAAGTTTCTCGAATAATTAATGTGTCGTATCCCTATTTAAAAGAAAATCATATGTTTGTATTGTATTTCATTTTTCCATTTCACATAACTTACATTAATGTTTGTAGTTATTTTAATGTTTTGTTTAGCCACTTTGTTACTAATAACTTGTGTTGAATTTTATTATATAAAAAAGTACCTAAAATAGATAAATACAAAATTTGAAGAACAAACAAAAAATGAAATAAATCATTATAATATTATCCAAAAACAAAATTCGAATAAAATCGTTATAATAGAATTTAAAAAAAAAACTAAAATTTTATTAAATTTTTTTAAGTAGTTTAAGTGCCATTTACATAAGCAATAGTGAAATAGTATATACATTTTATTATTACTATTATTATTCTTTCTTTCTCACCTATTCTATGTGTATCTTGTTAAAGTTAAATTTATCGTTTCATTATTTAGAGTTATTTAAAAAAAAAAATTGTTTTTAATACTAAAATAAGCGTTCCATACACTTCTTCACTCTTTGTAAAAGTTTTTATTTTATGTTTTATTCTTTATATTTATGTATTCTCTTCTGAAAGTTCAAAAGTTCTTTCTTTGTTAAATTTAATACAATAGATAAAAATGATTTTAATAAAAAAAAAAATTAAATAATTGAGTTTCGTTTTACTGATCATAAATTAAGAGTATCTAACAAACAAAAATGACATCAGATAAGTAGTATAACAATAAATACCGCTATATAAAATTGTATGGCAAGTCTGTGCCCTGAGGGAACCAGCAAGAAAAGAAAAGATTATTTTCCTTTGTTAACTTCCAGCTCTAGACAAAAAAGTGGTTTTCGCAATTCTGACTGTCTGTCCTTTCAGCTGCAGCCTAAACGGGTGGGTTGATTTTCTTTAAACTTCGTACCTAGCGTTTTTGGACATTCCCCCCACAGGTTTTTTTTTCATTTTTTTAAGACCAAAAATAACGGTACCTGCCGTAAATTTTTTTAGCAAATGATGAGAATCTCCTTTTTCTCAAAAACGTGCCCACAACTTGATTTAAAAAAAAAATCAGTAACTTTTATTACAAAAAGGCTACCATTTTAGAAAAAAAATTCCGTAGAACCATTTTTTTTATTTTTGATTTTCCCGAAAACGGCTGAATTGATTTCGACCAATTTTTTTTTATAGAAAATCTTTCAAAAAGTATTGTATACCAAAATTTTCATTTTTTTTTATTTTTAAAATGTTTCAGTTTTTTTTTTTGAAAATTTGGTCGATTTTTATTAAATTTGGTATCTCGCAGTTTTTAAATAAAAATTATTCTTATGATCAAAAATAACGCTACCTCCCAAACAAATGTTTTAAAACCGGTATGTAAAATATCCATGCCTTATTGTGAATATCACCTGAATAAAATTCCACCCGGAAAATTGGACATTTTACTTTTCCCCTATTGTGAGTTTCACCAAAACTTCATGTTTGAAAAAATCCCATTATTGTGAACATTCACTTCAGGTAGAATGTAATGCCATTGAGGACCTAAATGTTCACTTATTTTTTTGTAGGAGAACCAAGTTTCTTCCGGGCGAAAATCACAATAGTTTTTAAAATTCCGGGCGAAAAAAAAATTTAAGGTGAAATATATTTCGGGTGAAACTCATAAGGCTGAGCATTTTTTTCGAAAACGGCTCCTACTATTTTGATTAGAATTTTCATGTGGGCTTATTTTAGTATGGTCAGCCATATTATTAGAAAAAAAAATTTTATCGATATTTATCTCACCATTTTTTTGGTTTTCGACTAGGTATCTTATTATCTGTTGAACCGATTTTAATAAAGTTTAATTTTAAATTAAATTAAATTTTGTTTTTTATTGTCGCCTAAGTTATCATACTCTCCCCGCACCCAACTTTACCTCAATAAAGTTTTGATAAATTACACTTAAACATTTTTGTATATTTTTTTTTTCCAAATTTTGAGTTTGAAACTAGTTTTTTCAAAAACGATGCATAGATTTCATTTGATTTTAAAACTGGCTAATAGAACATAGTATTAACTTAAAAAAAGGTATGATACTTAATTGAAGGTGTAGAAACTGTATTGCGTTTGTTATTAAAAATGTGTGCTATAACTGCACTGTGTATTACCGTTTTTTAATGATTTTTTTTGTCCATTTTTAGTACTTTTTTATACTTTTCAATTATTGAATGAAAAACCCGAAATAGCAGAAGGATATACTAAAGCTACAAAAGATTTGACGCTGTTCTGGGATCAAGTCAAATGCCATTTAAACGCTCTTGGGCCGCCTTCCAAGAAGCTTCAGTTTGGAGAAAAGTAGGTGAACGATTTTTAACGATTATTTTTAAATTCTTTTGAGTACTCCTAGGTTTGCTTGGATTGGAAATCTTACATAAAAAAATTGACAACAATAAAGAAGTCAATGCATCTGGTGGCGAACAAGCAGTCCTTCTCAAAGCACCCGGTTTTGAGATTGCATGTGTGCATGCTTCTGATATTCAGAATCCAGAACTTGTATTATAGTTGTATTTTAGTGCCAAACGAACGATTTAAGAAGAATTCGGATTCGGAATGCTCCCGGAAAACGCTATTAAATTTAGGTGCCGAATCTTCAGATTTCTGCGTTACTGATATTTATTTAAAATATGCAATTTTGCAGGTTCTAAGGGTAAAATAGAACTAATTTCGAAAACGATAGTTTATAAATAATGACGTTTTTATTTAATGAAAACAGTATGGCAATTCTGAGTAAAAGAAAAAAAACTTTTAACTTCTTTTAAAAAATAACAACAAAAAAAAAAGAAATAAAAATGAAAACTTTTGATTACAAAACAACTTTTTTTGTTTTAACTTTCTTAGATTTTACAACAAATGCAGCCGGACAGATTGCTTTATTTAAACATTCAGCACATTTTGGCTTGATTGGTGTGCAAATCGTTTGCCCAAATCCAACTAATAAGTGATTGACTTCTTTCCAGTAATCTGAAGGCAACCAAGATTCTAATTCTTTGCGTGTTTTTTCTGGTTGTTTAGTTTCTTGACGTACCCAACCAAGACGGTTAGCAATTCGATGGACGTGCACATCGACACCTGGAAAAATCAATTATTATTTATAATAAAATAAATAATAGGAAGTGATTAAGAAAAAAAAACAAAACTAATATTAGTTGAAAAGTTTTTCTTACCAATTCCGGTTACAATATTCCATGCGGAATTCATACAAATATGTGCCATTTTTGGTCCAACGCCAGGCAATTTAATAAGCCCTTTGATATCATTGGGTATATCCGAATCATATCGATCAATCAGAATTTGCGAAGTGTTTTTGAGGTACTTTGCTTTATTCTGAAATTAAATAAAAAGCATGGTGAAGTCATCTTCATTTATTCCGAAAATACAAGTTCTAGTCACAAGCTGCTCGAATCGTTTATCGAAACTCTAACATAAAAGCACCCTTACTCATGGGAATAAAGCTTAGATATTTTTTGTTCAAATTGGCAGAATATTTATACAATTTAGTCTTTGCTAATTAATTAAAACTGCATCTGATGTCTGAAGACCGCATGCAAAGCTGGTAACCACATAAATTGAAAAAACATAACTTTATTTTACTTACTTTGTAGAATGAAACTGGATGAAGAAGAGTTTCAAGCTTCTCCGCCTCCATTTCTGCAATTACTCGGGGCGTACAGCTTTTAGCGGTTAAACGCTTCATTGCTTCATGTGTGACCTCATCTTTAGTTTGACTCGAGAGCATCAGTGCCAGAAGGACATGAAATCTACGTGTCTATAGAAAAACAAACTTACAAAAGTGTAAGAACGACTCTTCTTAATTATTAATTTTACCTTTTCATCGGCATTTTCATCTGAACACTTATGGCATCCCATCGTATCGACGGGGGCTGGAACACTTGCCCGCATTACTCTGATGTTCTCTAAAATGTCAATCCAATTATTTGGTTCCCACTTATCTTGCTTGATTTCTGGTGACTTAGAAGAGTCTTTTGATTTTCTTTTAGCTACCTTCACAGGCGAAGGTAAGGCTTCTTCTTCCTTCTTAACAGCTTCTGTTGAGCTTGTGGCTTCTGCTGTGCTTTCTTCAAGAAGTTGTTTAGTTTTAACAACTTTTTGTGATTCTTTAGCAACTCGTTTGGGTTTGGTGACTTTTTTAGCTCTGGCGGCAATTGGTTCGACTATTGTAATAGGTTCTGGCATTGAAACTTCTATAGGACCCTCCAAGTCGGGAAGCTTTTTTAAATTTTCGATCATTGCTTTCATTTCTTTAGTTTTCTTCGACTCTTTTGCTGACTGGTTTGTGGGATATTCTTCGGTATAATTTTTTACAAGAACTGGTGCTTCGCTAGCAAGTGTTGATTTGAGCTTATTTGTTTTTGCTTCTGCAGCGGCATTATTTACTCTTTGATTTCTTGTTTTTATTGGAGAGAAATAAGGTGATTTTGTTGTTTCACTTTTTATTAAATCTTCAATATCCTGTTAAATAAAATGTACATTATGTTGTTACATAAAAGTTTTTAGTTTTTTTTATTTTGTTTTTGAATAAAATCTAATTTCGTACACGGATGGGGGCGACTTTAGTTTTCTCCTGCTGGACAAGTTTCTCGGGTATATCAACAGGCTTTCGTCGGGGTGCCATTTTCATAAATATATTTCCGATTCTTTTGAGTAAATTCATTAATGTAATAAATTCTATTTTAATTTATAAATAAAATAAAAATTGAAATATTTTATAAAAAAAAACAGTAAAGTGCGGAAGAAAACAAAAAAAATCAACAACGCATAAACGTCAAAGTTGTCATGCGTTTATTATGAACAAACATTTTGTTACCCACTATGCTTACTCTTGGGATGAACCAATAGATGGCAACAGCTCTGTGGTCAATACAAGAACCATTTGTCCCAAAAATGAATTTATGTTTTTTTCAATATTTTCAAAAAAGGGTTGTTGTCTTTAATAAACAGTTAATTTAATTCGAACTTTCGGATATCGGTTTCCTGTTTAATACGAGTTCGTTATTTTATTTAAATGGCTGGCAACTGGATTTTCAAAAAAAAAAAAAAATGATAAGTTTATGGGGGTTTTTGTGTGATAACTGATAACACACTTGCAGTTAGGCTGGCAAGCTTTCGCACCATCATATTAATGTTGAAGGTTTGAATGAAACAACAACACTTGGGTGAGCTACTACCAAGATTTTTATGGGCTGGAGATATAGCTATTTCACGACTGCCAGGCCGATCATCAGACTCCTTTTAAAGGTATCTGGTCATTAAAAATCTTGGTGATAGCTCACACAGTTGTTGTTTTATTCAAACCTTATAAAAATGATAAATTTTGTATAAATTATATTCAGCTATGCGTCATAACTTTATAAAAAACTATCTTTTGACTGGCACAGAAAAATTTCCGCGAAAACAAAATATGAAAAAGTTACTCTCGTCTTAACCATTTAGATTTCAAAAGCTGATAAACATTTTCAGAATTTTGAAAAACAGTATTTTATTAAGTTATTCACACAACTTTTTCCTTCAAAAGTGACATACACTAACAGGGCTTTTTTTAATGCTCATAAAATAATTAATAAAATTTTAACAATCAATCAACAGTTACGAACTAAGCTTAATATTTTATCCATCAACACAATTTTATACAAAAAGCATGTGTCATTATAGCCTTACGCACCTCAGCATTTTCTTGGATTTTATTTGAGTATACCTTATCAAAAAAATTAAGGAAACTCCGATATTTTTCATAAAATTTAAAAAATCATAAGATGGCAATGAACAGCATTATCGACTTTCTAAAACAAAGTTCAAAGAAATTGGCCTACTATCGATAGCCCGATCCGATCAAGAAAATTGTTTTAACAGTGGAAGTATATGCGCACTTGAAAACGATTTCAGTTAAATTGTATGCCGATGAAAAGAATGTATTATTCGGGGCTCTTTGACTTTTATACGTGTGCTTCCGAAAACAAAAAACTATTGAACAATTTCAATTCACACCAACTCGTCAGTCACATAACTTTCCCTGTAACTGTGACGATGACGACAGCAATCATTGACTTTACCACCATCTGTTAGAACTTAAATCTTATAAAACCTGCCAAACAGAAGTATATCCAAAGGGAAATCAACAGCTACCTAATACACCGACATTTCATTGAACATAACAATTAACTAAATGGCTCCTTAAAAAGAGCGCAGCCAACTCATTGGGAATATAAAATGCTCGACTAATTAAAGAACCCTCCTCTCAGCTTTATCCTTCATTAACAAATAAGCACCCGTTCGCTAACCTCAATCGACAATTCGCAAGTCCTTGATTTGTTCCAACAAGACGATAGAAAAAAAAAATAACAAAATGAACAGCCAGCCCGTCAAAAGTTATACCTTCGTCGAAGTATAATTGTAGCCCAAAGGATAGGTAGGTACACTCTTCATTTTGTTCCCTCTGTTTTCTCTAAATTTAATGATGACATTAAAATTAAGCGCGTTACAATTTTAATTATGATTACAATGAACTAAATTAACACTGTGACGATTTTTTTGTTTCACCACACCATCGCACTCCGGGGGAAATGTAAAAAAAAAAATAAGTAAGACAAAAAACAAGAAAACATTAAAAAAAAAATAGGGGTGATTCTGAAAGTGAGAGGGGTGCATCAGGTAATTTACAGTGTTTTCATAGTATTTCTTATTAAATATAATCAAGCGTAACAAGGAAACAACAAAATAACAATAATAATAATAATTTCTAGCTGCGAGGTCCCAAGCTAAAAAAAAAATAAATTCGAAATTATTAACTTCATTTTGGGGTTGCGCCAGGATTAATTGAAAATTTTCATGTAATCCCTGGCGTGTTTAGCGAGCCATATACAAATAATGGCGTTGTAGGCCGCGCGTCGGCCGTTTTCTTTAGATGAGAATTTCTTGATTCTTCCCAAAATTTGCCCATTGTATTGCACGCGAAAGGAGTGTTAACATTTTTTAAATACTGATTATTTATTACTTTATCAGATTATTCACGGGCAATGGAAACAAAAACAATAATGAAGAAGATCTTAATAGAAGAGGGAAACTTTTTGTAAAGATTTTAATGAAGAAAAAAATAAAAACCTTTTCGGGGTATGTAGCTATTCCTGGACCACCCGGGGATGTTTTATGGGCAATGTTATAGCATAATTGGTTGATAGACTTAAAATGTAGATAGGTACGTATATTTTAATTTTAGGTGCGGATTATTATCCTTTCGGCTTTCTTCGATGAAATTACTCGATTTAATATTTGTGCGCAATGCAAAATTATGTACAGTTTATAAAAGTCAGCGATTTATGAAATTTTATTTTGTTTACGCTCGTACAAATTTGCATATAGAATCAAGATTAAGCGAGACCTGCAGACACAGTAGTCGCGTTCTATTATCTACGGCTCTGGATCAGGATCATTCTTTAACACACGGCTAATAGCCGTGTTTTAAATATTACACTGGCCGCGTTTTATTCACCCTGATAAAATAAAACGACGCGGATCCTAATGAAAACAGTCTTTTACTGTCTTTTTTCTTTACACTACAATTCGCACTACCTTACCATTTGCAAAACTAAAAAAGCCATCTACCTGCCAGAGTTTAAACTTATTTCTGCATCTATAAAGGAAACCCCGATAGAAACCTAGATCCAATGTTCTTCTTTTTGTTGATATTGCGTGTTAAAAGGTAACACAGATCCAGACACATATAGATAATAAAACGCGCCCATTGATGGGTACGTTCAGAAGCACATAAAGACTAGAAAGTAAGGCAAGTTTCTAGTCTATGATTGGTCAGCTGTCAAAAATTTGCCTTCCATTCCAATTAAAGGCAACTTTATTGGAAAGTGGACTGGAAAGGTAGTCAAGAAATATCTCCCTTAATTTCAAGTGAAGTATATTTATGTCAAAGTATCAGTATTATTTATCACTAAACAGCAAGCTGAACTTCATTGTTCTGTAACTTATTTTTTTCACATTTGTTATGTTTTGGGTGAAGTGGTTCTTTGCCATATATAATCGAAATGATTTTATTAAGAATGTAAGAAATATTAATTTTTGCCTTATTTCAGATAACCATATTCATTTCAATTATGGAATCCGCAATACTAGATCTGCAGTGATTCACAGTATAGTGTTCTCTTTTCTTTTCGCGACAATTAATGATTAAAAAGAAAAGAGAGCCCTGCACTGCGAACCACTGTGAATCCAGCGGAAGCCATAATCTACCTATGTAAGTATATCTCTTACCGCTGAGCCATTTCTTCATGTTTGGAAACAAGTAATAGTGACCTATCAAATCTGAGTACAGTATTAACAGAAATAATTACAACCTGCATGAAAATGGAATTTTTGGAAATATGAATTATTGTTAAATAGTGCAAATGCTCAATGTTTGGTAATAATTTAGTATGTTTTGTTTATTGGAAAATGTAGTCATCCTACATGTATATACGGTGTAAATCACATCATAGATCGATAAGTCAAAACGAGAAATCTTCTTAAAATCCCAAAAGAGAAGAGGTGTGTTCAGATAAGATTTTTGAAAATAAACCGAATCTCTTGTTTTTTTTTTCTGTAGATATTTTGAATTGTTTTGTTAAATTTCACTGGAATATTAAGATGAAGAAATGAATAATAAAATCATGCTTAGAAGCCAAACTAAGCAGCATTTACTAACAACATGAAAAATATTTTCCTGTAAACAATAAAATGAATAAAAGCCTATGAAACCACTTACCTCTTCTTAGATCCAGTATTTTTAAATCTTTCGAACCCTAAAAAAATATCATTTTAGATTTAATACAGGAAGCAAATACATATAAACGACAACATCTTAGAGCAACAATATTATGTACTGAATTCAAGTCACATACAAAAATCTGCCATGTAATGACCTAATCAGAGTATTTTCCAGAAGCCAACCATATCATCTTTATAAAACTCAAAAAAAAGGTTCTTAATTTCTTTCAAAAAAAAAAACTCTTGCTTTAATACTTAACAAGGTTACTTTGATTGATTATGTGATTGATAACATGACATAAGGTTAATACGTAAAAACATCAGCACTCCTTCGAAGATACCGATAAAAGTTCTTGTTTTCTTTTGGGAATTCAAAGATAAACTCAGCTAAGTAAGAACCCAATCCAGTACCCAGTACCCACCCTCTACATTCAATTGGAATAATGACTTGTATTTCTCATGTGTGATGATTGTTGTGGAATAATGATTAAGGAGTTTGATTTTTTTTCGTCAGTTTTTTTTTCTTGACAATTCCATAATACCTAATCAACAATTCAAAAAGTCAATACCTTAGGGAAATTATAACTGAGGATATATGCATTAAAATGAGACAGCAAGTTAAATGCTTCTTTTAAAAGAACAAAAAAAAAATAAACTCTCCGCTGATAACTTTAAACCCTATATACCCCAAGAAGAAGATCTCCAGTCATCTCCAAGTTTTCCTTTTCAACTTATTATTTTTTTTTTTAAATTTGTCGGCGGACACACAGCCATTTGTATATAAAAAGGATTAAACAAATGAATTATGGCCGGTCGGTCGGTGTGGTGCATTTAAGATTATTCCTTTGAGGATAAGCTAGAGGATAAAAACTGTTTCAAATATATAGAAGAAGAAAAACTTTTTATTTATTTTTTTTTTCTGGTAAAAAGTCCAGGATTTGTACATTTTTAAACGTGCAAATGAAGACAAATGGGTATTAAAAAATAGACAAAAAAAAAATACTTAAAGCTTTCTAATTACTTTTCAAAGGTAAGCTCGTCCATCCGTTCATTGGAAAAAACCAAGAAGACAGATGCGACTTGCAATTAAGAACCCTTTTTTTTTTTTGTATTTTTATGCTAATGAATCAACAACCGTGTAATGCAAATTACACATAAGAACTTCTCAGAAGGGTTTTTACTTTCAATATTTGTAGGTAGATACTTGTATAACTACATATGTATATAAACCTAGCACTAAGGAGGGCATTATTGAAAAAAAAAATTTAATTTGTGGAAAAAAATTGAATACGAATAAAGTGCTATGGCAATTCAGCTGCGCGATCTGAATTCTATGTAGGTATATAAAGCAGTTAAAAGTGATTTTCTAAACATGTATTACATCAGTCAAACTAAGATAAGATAATATGGCATATTCCTCCTCTCAAAGAGCTTCCCATCACTTTTGAGCCTTTTATTAGAACCGAAACCGATTTATTTCGATTCCCTTTGTTCAGAGAGCTGTGTTTAGTAGATCCAAATATCTATAATAATCCAATTTAGCTCACGAATGCCAAATATTTTTTCCCAAAACCCTGACTGTCAAAATCCCTAGTTCCAAATGTGTGTCTATTCTGTAAGACAAACGTAAATCCCCAAATACCAAAATTTCAATCGGATGAAATCCCTAAAAAAACAATCAAAAAAAATTTTGTTTGTTATAACGGGTGCTTAAATTTTAAGGTCCGATGTTGAATGTGAACCACACTTAAATGTCAAGTTTTTTTCTGCATTTCATTTGACATTTCTCAATTTTAGACTAATTCAATTTGAACCATGGAAAGATACACAATCGAGCAACTGCCAGAATGGTGGCAAGAAATGGCAACAGTGGATGATCAATTTTCGAAGAAAATCATCTTCAGTGATGAGGCACATTTTCACTTCAGTGGATTCGTCAATAAGCAGAATTGCCGCATTTGGGCGAATGATAATCCGAGAGTGATTTTCGAAAAACCAATGCACCCACAAAGAGTGACTGTTTGGTGCGGTCTATGGGTTGGCGGCATCATCGGGCCGTATTTTTTTTCCAAAATGAGGCCGGTTCGCTATCGTGAGATGATAACGAACTTTTTATGACCCGAATTGGAAGATATGGATGTGGACGGTATGTGGTTTCAACAGGACGGTGCCACTTGCCACACAGCTAATGAAACAATGGCTCTTTTGCGCGACAAATTCAATGGCTGTGTTATCTCACGTGGTGTCGATGTCAATTGGCCGCCAAGATCATGTGATTTGACACCGTTGGACTTCTTTCTTTGGGGTATTTCAAAGAAAAGGAAGTACGTCGATAAGCCAGCAACAATTCAAGAGCTAAAGGATGAGATAATACGGCACATTAACGGCATAGAACCTCAATTATGCCTCAGCGTCATCGAAAATTTGGACCATCGGATGGAGGTGTTCCGCCGAGGTCGCGGCGGCCATTTGGCCGATATTTTGTTCCACACATAATTGAACCATACCAATATTATCATAATAAAAAGAAATGACAGTAATTTCCTAAATAATTTGTGTTTTATTCAAAATCAACATCGGCCCTTAAAATGTAACCGCCCTTATTTTACTTAATTTTTTGGGGATTATAAGGGATTTTTGAAGATTTGGAGATTTTAGCAAAAAAAAATATCTATTGGGGATTTCGTACATAGGGGATTTTTATTTTTCGGAATGCATTTTTTTGGGGATTTCATTCGATAAAAATATTTGGGGTTTTGGGTATTACATATGAAACATATGCAAGCAGCTTAGACCGCTTTTAGACGACTGCAATTTCTATCTCTTTTGAGTTTCTTTCCGATTGCAGCATCCATTTAAACGCTGCAAATTTGAATAGGTACCTGCAATTTTTGTTAAATGAGAAGGAAATATATCTCCTCACTCTTTACTCCGCTTATGTCTCAAACAATAAGAAAAAGCACCATAAAGAAAGAGCGATAACTCTGCAATTATTTCAACCTCTGAAACTTTGTTTACCCCGGACACCGCATACGTCCCCCGCCGACATGCTTTAAAATTGCAGGGCGTAATTGCAGAGTAATTGCAGCATTGAAAACCAGTCTTAGCAGCTTGATTATCTACATAGATCTATTTTTGGGATTTTGCATTCATGAGATTGGGATTTTAAATTTACTAAGTTTTAGTTGGGGGATTTTGGCTTTGGGGATTTTCTTTTTGGGATTACAGCTTTTTGGCAAACATCACTATCCCGTTTTCATCATCACAGCGTGGCAGAGCTTTCGAATGCTGGAACGAAGCCATGACGTAGTCCAGGTCACCTTTGAGGTACGCAACTAAATGGCATTGTCTATCGATTAGCATCACAAAATTGTTACAAAAATGTAGTCTCGGTTTTTTCAAGGAATTAAAAATCCTATTGGTTTAGTTATTACAAAATTAACATCACAATGATGGTAAAGTTCTAAAATTGATCTATCTATCAGATTTCTCCCAAAAACTTCAAAGTTTTTACGTTTTTTGAGGAATTTGGCTTTTGGGTTATTGTCGTTTATCATTATTAATGGCTCGACGGATTTTGTCAAAATTTTGCAATCTGGTAGATATTCTTCAGTAGTATGACGAAAACCCTTCAAATTCTCTGTCATCGTAATGTTAGATTTGTTTTAAACCTTAACATTTTTTTTGGCACGAAACAAATATTTTCTCTACAGAGTTTAAATTTAAACAAAAAAAAAAACAATCCCTTAACCTAACTATACCTACCTACGGTTCAGATGAAGTTTCTGATAAAAGTTACTTGAAAATACCTTAATTACTAACTTTGATAAAATGTTTTACACGTTTTATTTCAAAACGAAATAGGTACTACGCTCACCCTTTTAAATGTATCTTATTTGTGTGTTAATTTCTCTCCTTTATAGTTCAAACTTTCTTTCAATTCCGTTTCGAATTCCCTGTACTTCCACCCTTTCATTTTCAATTTTCTTCCATAATAATACAATTTTACCCCAAATTTCAAGCGAATCTCATAAATCTTAAGTCCGCGAGCGATTGACATATCAATAAACCGGGTGCCCTCCTCTTCCTCTTTGAAATGCCTCCCCAGAATTTCATATGAAAATGTATTCCAAATAGCATATTCTACTGATGTAATTCCGAAATTTCCTGTTCTCTGTCACCAGGATTCTCAGCTTAGTCGAAGAATCAAAATACCTTTGTTAAGTATCCTGAATCCCAGTAAATAGATTTCATCTTTTTTTTCTCTTCGGAATGTAATAAATAAAAAAAAAGTTTCATTACACAACGAAAACGAAGGGTTGACAATAATCCAAGTTGAAAGGATAATAATAGAATAGCGGAATTAAATTTGCGAGTTTGTATCGGCAGCAGGGGTAGAACGCTCAAAATTGGTAGGTATAAGCTAAGCAGCATACATAGATATGTAGGTAGATATAGTCCTTTTTTGATGCTTATTTCTTGACGTGGTTCACATATGCACACAAATTGGGTTTAGTTCCTGTGCACTCATAGGATAACTTAACTACGTTATATTCCATAATATAAACTTCTTTTGCATGGTTGAATATTTGGGACGAAAGTTGTTTGTTAAGTAGGTCCTTGGCAAGGATATCAAAAACCTAATAAACCGCGAATTTTGTTTTTATTTTTATTTTTTTTTATATTTTTCTTTTCAAATCGAAATCGTGGACTGTTTTCCTTTAGAGATTTTCAAATTCTTGATGTTTTCTGCGATACGCAGGTATATCCTTTTGTACAAAGAATATTTCTACCTCATTTTATTCCGTTGGTGGAATTATTAAGTGGTTGTTTTGTATGAAGTTCCATTCAAGATTCAAGCTATAAGGAAAGGGGAAAATTGAAAATGGAAAAGCAAATTTTGTTTTATGAAACCACAACCTGTTCAAATTTTTATCTACATACCTACATATATGTACGTATTAACCACTCCTTTGTAAATTGAACTTTTTTTGAGTCTTATTTTTTTGTTATTTTCTTCAAGTTTCTAGCGGAAATCAAAACGATTTTTTGCTTTTCGTTGGCGGGTTATAGATTCCGTTGTTTAATAATACTATTATAGTTATTATTTTTTTTCAATAGGTCCTTTGTTTATTGACTTTGGACTTTTCAATTTGTATATATCATTTAGGACGCAAGTGCTGTTCAGCTAGGTTCAAAAACTCGTTCAAAAATTTGCTTAAAGTTAACCTTTCTCAATACATATGTATATTACATTTTCGTTTCCGTTTTAAAAATTCGGTGGGAAATCAGTTTCTTGGAAGAATTTTGAAACCAAAAATTGTACCTTATACAATTGTACACAAAATTTATTCTTAATGTTTTTTTGTTGATCAAAACCTTACACCACCGCCACGATGTGGAAAAGGTACATTTAAACAAACAACTGATATTGTAAGCGCAAACCATTTGAGTTATTTCAAAAACATTATTATCGGCTTGAATTACAATTAAAACATTTATGAATGGAACTTGAATTCGTTCACCGCGGGCACGTTTGCAGCGGTCGATTCGTTGGACCCAATTTTCGATGACTCGGCCACACATTTCGGCCGAAACGGCCGCTATTTCGCGTTCAATGTTAGCTCTGAGCTCTTCCAACGTCGTCGGCTTGTTGGCATAATCCAATGACTTAACGTTAACATAGCCCCAAAGAAAATAGTCTAGAGGCGTTAAATCGCACGAACGAAGCGGCCAATCGACTGGCCCACTTCTTGAGATAACACGCTCATCAAATTTACTCTTCAATAAATCATTTGTAAGGTGTGCTGTGTGGCTTTTGGCACCATCCTGTTGAAACCACATGTCGTCCAAGTCATTCACAGTAACGTGACGATCGTTATCGTCGACGAAAAAATATGGCCTAATAACGCCGCCGGCATCCAAACCGCACCAAACAGTTATTTTTTGTGGATAAAGTGGTGATTCATGAAGCAAATAAGCATATTTTGCTTATTGACGAACCCATTAAGCCAAAAATGAGCTGCGTCATTTACGACCGAAAATTGGAGTAAACGCTCTAAAAGTTGCGGTCACCGACTCCGAATTTTGGTAAGAATTTCTTATAATTCGTATACTTTACCATGATGAAAATGTTGAGTTTACTGAATAAATTGACAATGACAGTTCGATGATTAGTGAAAGGGTGCGTTCACAAATTAAATTCAGAGTTGTATTGGAAAACTCGATATTTATAAATTTGCTGATAACATCTTTTTTCAGGTTCGAGACATGTTATTTAATATCATTTCTGACGAGAAAAATAAAAAAAGTGCTGAATTTCCAAGCTGTTTCTAAGTTCTTAGGCATTTAAGCAAAATTAGTCATTATAGTTGTGCCAATATAAAGCTGATGATTCATTTATTATCCCTAGTCAAAAAAATATTTCATTTTGGCCCAAACTTTCACGTAAAACGACTTCTAAGTTTTCAATGATCAATGGTAAGGTAGTTCAATCATTGAAATAATGAAATTCATTTCATGTCAAAGGTATAGGGCTAAAATGAAATAAAAATTGGCAAGAATTGATATTTAAGTCATCAGCTTTATATTGACATCAAAATAATCATTAATTTTGTTTTTTAAATGCCTCACAATTTAAAAACAAAAATTCCAATGATCGTTTTTAATATGAAAGCTATAACTGGCCCTAAGTGTTCAATTTTTTCTTACAGCTCATTCTGGTGACTACAATTTTTGTTCTTGAAATTTTACTATTTCCGTACTTGACCAGACGATTTTAGTTTTTAAAGTTCTTTAACAACTCAATTTTGAAACAACAGTTTACATTCTTGAATTTTTGACTTTTTTAAATTTTAAACTGCAAGAAAAGAAATTCTTGCTTCATGGCTAACACTTACATTCTTAAGTTAAGAATTGTAAATAATTGGGTTAAGTTTACCCTTCTACGGTAATTGTTAGGCCAAAGTATCAAATTTTTGATGTTACAATTTTTTTTTCACTCTAAATCAATCCAATAAATAATATGATGGCTAATGTTAAGTTTTCTTAAATAAATACATTCAGTCTTATTGTGAGTTTCACCAGAACAACATTCCACCCAGAAAATTTGACATTTTTCGCCTTTTTTTTTTAGTTTCAACCGAAATTTTATGTTCGAAAAATAACCCTTATTGTGAACATTCATTTTAGACGAAATGCAATGCCATTGACTTGACACCCTAAATTTTCACTTATTTTTAGTTGGCGAACGAAATTTTGTTCGGGTGAAATTCACAATAGGTTTTCAAATTTCGAACGAACAAAAAATTTTAAATTGAAATATTTTTCGGTTAAAACTCACAATAAGGCTGATTGTTTTTGATTTCGACTATGTCAGAATTCGTCTGTTTGTATTTAAATACACCAAATTTGTTTGAAGGAAACAATTCTTCAGGTTCTCAAATCAGCTTTTAATATAAATTTTTCAAAATATTAAGACGCACATTTAAGAAAAAAACCTCTTAGGCCTTAGAGTATCAGAATATTAATGCAGCTGTCTGCTGGGACGTTAAATCTCTTAAGTCTTATAAACATAAATGCTTTTAGTTTGTCCTTTATTAAATTATATATTATTCCAAACGTAAAAGCATTTCATTGAAAATTGGCAGTGACATAACTAATAATAAAATTTCTATAGATCCAGAGGGAAACACGACAACAACAAAAAAAAAACTCCCAAATCGTCCATAACACTACTAATGTCCTTTCGGACAACCCTATAAGGACACATACTTCAAATTCATACGAAAAGAGTATTTTTTCAACAAAAAAAAAATTATGGAAAGGGGAATTCAAAGATCGCATACTTTGAATGCTCAAAGGACACTCATAATTTGAACGCGTAATAAAATGACATAACTAAGTGAAAAAAAAATCCTATTCACAGAAAAAAAATAAAGGATTCACATCAGCGGAAGGGTGTGATAACCCCAAAAAAATGCGTTGCATATTACATTATATGGGTATATATGATTCTAAGCGTTTGTTTAACAATTTAACTGTTTTAGATTTATGATTGGCGACCCTTTATAAGCTAGCTACATATACAGCAGCAGCCTTTACACAAAGGATAACGTTTGATAAAAAAAAAAACAAGAATAAAAGGATAACAAGCAACGCACCATCGCATTATATCCCAATAAACATAACTTTTAATATGTGCAATCATATGTGAGAAATTTATACTTTGTTTACACCACTGCTTATAGATGAGAGAATGTAATTTTTGATTTCGGTAAAAGGGTTTTTCATTTTATTATTTTTTTTTGGGGAGTCCTTATTGTATAAGAAAAGGAAGTGTGTATGAATGCGGGATAGGCATTTTGTTTAGTTCTACTGGTTTTTAGCACTTTCTGAATCCTGATTTTAAATATTATGTACACAAATAGTTTTAATAAATTTTAAGGTTTTTGGTTTTATTTTGAAATTTTTACAGAATAATTTAACAATTTTTTTTTCGAAACTCATTACATTAATAATGTAAATCATAAAAAGTCTAGTGCGTAAACCCAATAAGAATAGTTCAGTAAAAAGGAAAATAATCTAATGAATTATTATATTTATTTGGTTTAACCGCATTTGTTAAAAATTAACTCAAAAAGCAAGAGGGACGAAGTATAGGAAACTGAATTGTGTAAAGAGCTGATACTTAAATTTGATAAACAAAAATATACCTAAGATTATAAACGACAAATAATATTCAATTTTCAAACTTTTTAGTTTTAAAAACATTTAAACCGTGGTCCAAAAATTTTAGCCCTCGACTTCGGGGAATTAACTGAGGTTCAACATGCTTGAACTAAAGTTGAACCTGAGCTAATCCCCCAAAATCATGGATTAAAATCTTTTGAACCACGTTTGTATAAATGGCTCTTGTTGGTAAGGTAGGCTACGTACATATACATTATGTATATTACTATAAAACTTCGAAATGTGGAAATTCTAGAATTTATGGATAAAAGTCAGAAATGTTTGTTTTCATTATTTATTAACAAATTCATCAGTTTTATTGGACAGCTGACAGCAGTACCTATGTACCTTGGGTGATTGAGCAGGTACCATCATTTAAAAGTATAAGAAACTACTTTACATAAATAGGTAAGGTTATACTTATTTTTTTACGCTATCAGATCTTTGTCGAAGGGACTTGCTAAAACTTAGAACAACCATTTAAATTTTTAAAAAACGTTTATAATCGTGGTTTGCTGGTCTTTAATACACGTTTAAGTTTTTAATTTTATTAAAATTGAAATGGAAGATATTTACTTACATTCAAATTAAGCAATTTACACATGTGAGTTAAAGGTTCATGCAATTCGTAATTAGTACGATGGTGGGGTACATCCAGCGCTTCACAAACCCTTACAAAGAGTTGGCCTTATTGACGATTAAATTAATATGCTAAGCGAAATTAAGATAAGACGTAATAAGAACTCCAAGGTCTTTGAAAATTTAACGCGAAATATTACATATGTTCTGATATTTTATAATCATACAAACTAGAAATACGTTTTTAGAGAAAATCATCGCCTGGCATTTAATTGGGTTTAAATTGAAACTGTTCTTATGACATCGTATAAGAACACTATAAATAACTTCTTGCAGAAAATAGACGATCACTGACAGATTCAATGTTTTTTAAAATACTCATATCATTTGCAAAAATAAGGATTTCGCTGCAACGAATATATTTACATAAAGGAACATGATTTAAAAAGAAGGGGTCCTAAGTGACTCCCCTGAGGAACTGCCGAGTTGGTGATGAAGGGGTTAGAGAAGGAGTCCCTCAAATTAACCTAGTAAGATATACTTTCGAGATAATATGAAATCCAAGTGAAGAGTCCAAGAGGAAAACCAAACACTTTTATCTAAACAAGATGATTTCATGAAAGGGATCAGAAGCCTCAAAATAGTCCATATAGATACAGTCGATCTCTTGTCCAAGAGGACAAGAGGTATCATGTCATTAGCGTTACAACAACTTTCGTAGGTAGGTACGTATAAAAAAGATATCTACATACATACATCCAATAATAAATTAATTGTACCTAATCAAATACCAAAACCAATAAAATGCCTGACCAATAAACATTGACCATCACCATTGAAAGTTTCATACATTTAAATTATATTTGTTTATTAAATCCATAAATTAATAATTTTCAAACTTAAAATTTAATATTATAATTAGGAAGATATAATAGATGATGATATTTTTATAATATTGTTGCAAATTTGTCCATTATGTTATCAATTGCAATTTAATTTATAGAATTTTAGGTATTAACAAACCATACCGATTTATCAATCTACTAATTACAAGCTTTTAAAAGATTAAAGTACAGAACAGAAAGTTTAATCACTATAAATATAATATTAGTAGCCATCAAAACCATTATATTGGTAATTTAATTGCAAAATAAAATAAATATAATTAAAATCAATTTAATTCAACAAAAGTATATTATAACAGCACTCTCTACATTGGGATAAAATTGATTGAAACTTGGAAAGAGTTATATTCTTCAAATTTACTGTAGTGAAACTACTAATGTACAACGTATAATATATGTAAATCTTCTTCTTATATGTATATATAAATTAAAGTTTGGTTTTGTGTACGTTCGCTAACCAGCCAAACCGGTTGATCGATTTTCTTAATTTTTTTTAAATTAAAGAGGAATAATTTAATTTAATTTTTAATAATTTTCTCTTTTTTTTCAACACATTCGCTGCAAAACAAATAAAAAAAAAAAAAATTTGGTTTAACGCCCTGCGAAGCGGGCGTGGGTTTTGCTAGTATTTTTATAAAACAAAAAAATATGTAATATTATGTTTTATTATCTAAAAAAATAATTTTATAGTAAAATGTACGACTTGATCGCACGAACTTGATATTGTGGTTGAAGTTTACAATATGGCTGTATACATCATGTTAAATTAATCAGCTATTAGGTTGTTAAATACCTGACAAGAAACAGGATTTTAACATCGCTCGTCGTCGAGTTAAATAATCTCAAGTGATTTGAAAAATCTAAAAACTTTAAGCCTTTCAATGCCTCAAATAAGTATTCCTGCTTAACTTACATTAAAAACTGATAATATTTTTAAACTCAGACAGCACTAAATCAATAAGGCTTGTACTAGAGCGACGATGAATTTACATTGTACAATGTCACTTTAACTACCTATATATCTATCAAATTAAACTTATACCAATCTTACGCTTACACTTAAAACAGGTTGAATTAAAATGATAGACTGTAACTTTATGGAAATCCAACTAAGTTTACACAACTTTACTTTGTCTCAATAAGGTTGTTTTGGTTTCTTTTTTTTTTTGATATCACATTTTGATTAATTTTTATTTACTGTTTTTCTATTTGACTTCACGAACTAATTACTATTGACTCTTAAATTTAACAGAGACAGTTAAAATAACTCGAATTTTGTTAAAATTAACACTGCTTTAATGTTAAATTGTGACTAATTTAATTAAAAACCTTGAATTTCTTCATACAAGCATGTAACAATGCGAGATCACGTTATTTTATTATAGAGACTTTAGTTCGCGGTTAATTGTATACCGTTCCCACTGTTGTCATTTGGGATTTCATACGGGCCAATGGTTGTAGGTAGATTGTAATAAGTCGAAAAGTCCTGGAAATGCGATTATATTAATTTATAAATTTATAAATTTCGAATTTCCCCGTTCCTATACCATTATGCGTATCATAAATATTAAAATTATTTTTTTTTCGTTTAAAATATTAATTTATGCACTTGATTTTGGCATCAGCTTCCTCATTTCTCCACACAGGGACAGGATGCGAATTTTATACAGCCGCTAACTATTATGCCCTAAAATATATTTACACGCGTAAATTACTATAACTTTCTCTCAATGCGGACTTTTTTGGGGATGTGGAAGGAGTTGAGTTGGGCTGATGGGGTCGGTTGATTTTGCTACAATACTATACTCGCTACCACCACTGCATCGTTATAGTGCCCATGAATTGTGAAATTATCACGGAAATTATAATTTTCGATTTCACTTTCGCTTTGTTAATCTCCTCACTGCCCCCTTACCACTTTATCGCCATTGAGAGAATGAAAAATAAAGAGGTATATAGAGGGGGCATGGGAGAAAATCTAGCAAAGTGATTAAAATTATCGCACGAGTATCCTTGATGATATTTTTAATCCACCACCCAGATGGGGGCTGATTTTAATGAATTTTCCGGAAATTTATAGAGTTGCAAGGATAGTAGATATAGATACTTTTGGAAGATATGCATATGGCCTCACAGCTCTGAATAATATCATTATTTCTGTTTAATTATGCCATGCTGTCTTGCAAAGCCACGACTGTGCTTTGCTTTGTTAGTGGTTTACCATCAGAATGTGTTTCTGTTACGGCCGCGGCGGCGGCTGTTGCTGCCTATATTTGCCGCATAATTCCCTATAGAGAAAGTCTTTGCTAAAAATCTTTCCGCCAAAACCAACCACCTCGCCGCCCCGCACCGGAAGGAAAAGTAAGTGTTGAACGCGACATTTTATTGTGTTTTAAATTGCCTCCCAAGGGTTATGCTGTCATGGAGCCGGGGGAAAAAGTCTAACTTAGGAGATATACAATCGCAGTGTAAAGTTCAATATATGTACATAATACCTTATATCTGAAATAAAGTTATACTCCAAAGTTCAAGGAATAAAGCCATTTACTCAACCAAACTACGCCGATAAAAACTCATCGATGTGCGAGCTAATTTTATGGCATTTTTTTTATTGACACGTTGTTGTAACATGAGGAATGTTATTTATGTTTGGGTATTTTTTTATGACTCCCTCTGTTAAGTTTGACGCCACCACCACCGCCAACATCCAGTCCGATTTAAGTGCGATTATATACAAAAGGACATTCTTGTTATCGTGCAATTTTAAGGATTATATTGTCAGGCGTAAAAATGTAACTCAATTTCAATGTTCTGTATGAATTTTACAAAGAAGTGTAACAAAACGAAAAATCATAAAAAAAGAAGTTTATTTTTATCGACACGAAAAACGGTAAAGTTCAATGAATGAGACATTTTTTAAATTTCTAATTCTTACAATTATTTTATATCGTAAATATACAGTTCTTTTGGGAAATATTCCCGTATCTGTCATAAAGGAAATGAAAATAATAATATAAAAGTCTTTAAATAAAAGTTAACAGTTTAAAACTAGAAAATTCGATACAACTATATTTTAACTGATGGCTCAAAGATGGAATGTGATAGTTTTCTGAGTTTTTAACATTTCTAGATTTTTTCGACTACGCAGCTCTATGCTAGCAAAATATCTGGTGATTAGGAAAGCATGCAAACATTTAAAAAAAAAACCTCAAACCATAATAGAACCAAAAAACCGCTATCTTGGTCACAAGCATTCAGACAACCATGCCATTGATTCATCTACATCATCTAGTAATGTGGAGATCAGATTAGCTCACAAATCTGAATATCAACCTCAATGTCAGGCTGAGTTCCAAAATGCAAAATTATAAGCAGTGATGCCAAAAGAAAACAAAAGAAATACCTACACTCTACAGCACAGACAAAAAATCCCTACATTTTCCATACACCCACAAAATGCATAAAATAAAGTTTTATTTAGTTTAACATGAAAATAAATAATAATAAAATTAACAAAAAATTAATACTGATACATATGTATGTATAAACAAATGATACACAATTCAAATTTGCATCTGTTAGTTTTAATGATGACTTTATAATAAAAATAGGTGCATGATAAGTCCACAGGCCAAAAGTCTCTTGATGGGTCAGAAATCCACAGGAAATTCTTGTGGACTTCTGGCCCATCGGTTCTGACTCATTTTGGTGATTTTAAAAATATTCATTTTATCATTATTTAAAACCATTTGTATTGCGTTTTTTAAGCTGATGCGTCTTCTAAAAGCACCTACACTTCAATAGTAAATTCTAATACTTAAAAAATCAGTCATTTTTTCTCTACGGTTAAGTTTTAAAACCGAAAATCCCTACGTGTAGGGGTTTCTCCGTACGTATCGCACTGGTCATGAGTTCCGAAAGTCAAAAGGGAAAATGGCGACAAAAGAATTTCTAACGGCATCTCAAACACATCCAATTTTGTGTGGATGCTTTCATTTGACAATTTGACGTTTGAATTGAAAGTCAAACAAAAGTATAGACTCTGGAGCGAAGTAACTGCTTGAACACAATTGAATTCGGCAACTGGAAATGGAGCTACAGCTGCGGCTGCAACAGCTGTGAAAAAGTTTAGTAAATTAGTTCAAAGCACTTCAATTATGCAGTTACGAATTGTATTTATGCAAGAAAAAGCGACACCAAAGTTTTACTTTACGGGCTTATTATTGCCTTTTTTAATTTCGATATTTTTCTTTTAATCAATATTTTTTTTCGCGAAACAAAACCACAAAAAGCTTTAATATTTCCAGTGCTTTTTTTCTTCATACATATTAAATCATTAAAAGTGCAGCATCGACTGCAGCTCTGTTTGACCGTTTTGTATCGTATGGTACCATACGAGTGAAGCAACGACTAAACCTAAGAAGGGACAGCTATATTATCTTATATATTATTTCTCCTTCCTACCATGTATTTCCTTCTCTTGTATTGTATAGTGTATTGTTAGGCAGTATAAACAGCCAGCACTGTAAGTTAGTTACTTTTTCGCACAGCAAAGAATAGAGTTGGTTTTTTTACCGTGAAGGTTTTCCGAAATAAAATTCTAATGAGTTTAATTTCAATCGGAATTCTAATTCTTCCTATAAATCAGTCTTGGCTCGCAACACGTTTGAAGCTGCCTTGTGTTGTGTTCGTAACATTGAACATGTGTGTATTGAATATTTTGACAGCTGTTCCAGCTACAGACCAGTTGCAAAAATAAACTTTATTCGATTTTTTTGTTTGGTAACCAGATTATAAGTGTATATTCCTTATTATAAGAAATACCATCCTTAATTATAATTTCTTATCTAACAACATTATTTGATTTTTTTTATTTTGTACCTATCTTTGCCAGCAAAAGTCACCTCATTTTTAAGTAAACTCCAGTCAAGTGCAAAACAGTAAGGATCTAAACGAATTAAACAGAAAAGTTATCCATCTTAAAATGGCTCATAAAATAATAATTAAAATGCAAAAAGTATACAGCCTTCCTTTTTATTTATTTTTCTTATATCCATATAATTAGTCCTTTTAAGGATCAACAAAATCTAATCCAGAGAAGAAAAAACAGTCCAATCCATAGAGGTCCTTACCTATAATAAAAAAAAAGTCCTTTCTTATCATATTGAGGACACACTCAATTAGAAAATCAAATAAAATTTTAACTTTTTCCTCAAAAAAAAAAAAAAAAAAAAACAAGAGGGTAAAAGTACCCAATTTCGAACAACGTAATTACATGTTTAATTGAATTCGCCAGAAAATATGTTTATGTCCTGTTTGTGTATTTTCTGGGTCCTTTATATTCTCTTTGAATATTTTATATATGCGAAGGGTGAAAGTACTCTACTAATTTTATTTTAACTTTTCTTTTTCTCGTTTGCCAAGTCATTGTCCTTAATACTTTGTGCATTGGTCTTTGGTTATTAATTGAAGACAAAAAAAAATATGCTAATTTAATAATCTAGCACAAGGACACACATCCTTAGCTATATATACCTATGTACCTATAAAGTACTTTACTTTTGCCATCACGTAGTTTAATTGTAATTTACAAGACCATATTTATTTTTGAATTTTCCATGCCTAACGGTGGGGAAGGACCTTTAGCCTTAACAAAAATTAAAAAAAAAATAAGGATATCTTATACCAACTCCACATCTGTTAGGTAGCTAATTGAATTTTGTGGGTCCTGATGTCTCGGTGAAATTGAGTTATGCGTTTTCAATATAAATCAGCAATTAATGATTTTTTTCTTAAAAAGGACAATTACGGTATTCTTCAATGCATTTTCATTTGCATATCCTTGGAGAAGAAGAGAAAAGCACTTGAGTTTGTGTACATTTAAGGAAGATTTACAACTTCCTATGGCTATGTGGCATCTTCGTATCCGACGTCGTCGTCGTGACGGTTTTTGTTGTCCTCGTCGTATTTGTCTCGATTACCCTTTTCAGAGGAGATGTTGTCCTTGTACCATCTGGAGAGGATGTCCCAAAACTAACAACAGCAGTCGTGTTACCTACCTTATTTGCATGCAAATTAAAGAAGAAATCTCATTACGGAGGAGCAAAAAAAAAAGACTGAAAAACCAAACAAAAAAAATATAAATATATCTCATTTGTTAAGCGATTTATAGCGTGGCAGTGAACTTTATGCGCCATGATCGTGCAATTTGTGCTGAAAGAAAAGGCAGAGGCAGACAAACTCTAAAGAGTAGACAATTTGATTGTACGATGTGGCGGTGGTGTAAATTTCAGATTAAAACATCCGAAAAAATGGGAATTTCTTTTTTTTTCTTTGACTTGGCCGGCGGCGCGGTGCTCTCCTTCTTCACGAATTCTTTTTTATATTTATTTGTAGGAAAATGGGTTAGGTAGGTATAGTTTAGCACATTTGTGGGGTTTTAATTGTAAAAAAAAAACTTAAGGATTTTTTGTTGTTCTTAGAAATTTGACATTTTGGAATTCATTCTGCATTTGTGTTAAGCAAAGCCAAGTTGTAGACGACAATACTTTTGTCCTTTTTACTTTTTGTTCATTAATTGCTTCGTTGTTTTATAGTTAATGGAACAATATTTATATATTCATTAATGATTCCTTACCTCTTGAGTGCGGGTGTGTTTTTCTTATAGCTTATTGAGAACTCAATGTTGTTTACAAAAAAATAAAATTACAGACTAGGTCGACGTACTTTCATTTATGCTTGGGCCCATCATTAAAGCTACGACAAGATGGTCAGCCCGTTGACTTTATGATGTCACTAAAAAATTGATGAACATATTCAACACTTTTAAACGTAAAAACGTTGACGTTTACACGACTTGAACACATCCTAACACGTGAAACGTTGGCACTGCGTTGTCATTTTAAGTCAATATGAAACTTAATTTGGCCTATTCGATTGATAATCGTCAATAACTCTGTCGATATTAACAAAGTCACAAATTCCACCAAATGAACAAAGCAATTTGAGTGATTTGCGTTGACATTATTGCATCAAAATACTCTACATGTACGTCAAAATATACTTTTTCTCGTATTTGTAAGTGTAGACTTTGAAACGTAATTTAAATCCTCGGAAAAATGATATTTTATTTCTAGATCCCAAAAAATCCACCAGAAGAGAACGTAAAAGAAAGTTAAAAATTTGTTCAAAGCAAATGTCAACGCGAGCATTGAAAACGTTCTACGTTGACGATCATATGACTTGACAACTCTTAGGGCAGAACCTAGAGTGTGTCAACGCTTGAAAAGTTTACGATCACACGAATGTCAGTCAATGCTGTCCCAAAATGCATTGACGTCTTATCTGTGTAAACGCCTATTAGTTTCAACGCGTTGACACGTCAAACTTTGACGATTATACGACTTTGCCACCTGTGAACTTGACAAGTTCAATAATTTTTTCGCGTTGACAGTCGCACGACGTCAATGTGACTTTAAAGTTGTAAACTGTAAAATTCATTGAAGGATGGCTAAGAAATAGATGATTTAAAAGTCAGAACGTTTAGATGAGTATCAACGCGCTGACAAGCAGTCTGTCGATGTGACCTAACTGCGTTGATCTTAAAATACGTGTCAATGCAGTTGGCAACATAATGACAGTGTTCTGACGTTTTTGATTGTTTGGTGTAAATTTTTTTTAAATTATGGAAATGATTAGTTAATATTTATTAAAATTAGCTTTACAGCGTTTCGAGACTTATTGCATTTTGAGTGTGATGAAATCATTAAGATTCTTTACCTTAATATTAAATTACCTGAAGGCCGGAAGTAAAATTGCAGAGAACTTAAAAAATCCAGAACCTGGAGTCCCAACTCACGTAGTTAGACATCTCAATTGAGACGCAAAATGTCCTTCCTTTTTTTATATAAAGGTTAAACGTACCGTTAACTTACCCAACACCATAACGAGCTGCTGTGTATTGGAATATTTAAATCAACTGACAGAATGATTAATAGATTCTCTCCTCGTGTTTCTCCAAACACGCGTCTTCTTGTGATAGCATTCCAAAAATGCGGAAAATAAAAGTGAACAGAGCAACTCGAAAAAACCTTATTCAAAAAAAGATTTACGGCTTTTTAAGGACATTCTTTTGCTGCCAGTCAAGTCTGCTCTCACATTACTTGTACATTATATACTTTGTGTCTTCTTCCAGGAGAAAACCCTCAAGTGGTTACACACGTGGTAGGTGGATTGGACGATATGAAGAAGTCAAAAAAGTGTTCAATGCATGCACATCAAGGCAGGATTTATGTACTTCCATACAAGTTAGTCGTTCATCTCATATGCATATAAACCAACAACACTCTTGTCACGGTTATCAAGGAAAGGCAATCAAAAGAAGGACTCACTCTAACCTCACCCTATCACTCTATTTATAGGTATAGCGTATGGAAGTTTATCAGATTCGATTTTGGTCGCTTTTGCATCAATTTTTCGCAAAATCATGTGTGCGTTTCGAAAACTTAATGACATGCGATACGCGTTTTATAATTTGTATGCAAACCTGGAACTATATAAGCTGGTTGAGGCAACAGGCTTATATGAATCGTTCGTTCTCCATCACATTGTCACAGATGAGCAAATATGAAAGGAGCTTGTTGGCTGGTAGGTAGTCTCTTTGTTTGGAACGAAATATTATGGCATTCGGCAGACGCTATGACGGCTGGCGGCAACGGCAGCGGTAGGATTGTTTGCGATTTTGTAATTTTGCACATGGAAACTGTAAAGGATTAAGTTGGATGATTGCATATAGATTGCGTGGTGGTGTAGTACGTGACGTATGGATGCTACCAACATAATTTAATGCTTCATTAGTCCTTTGGATGTAAATTGTGTAAGATGGTTTGTGCTGTATGCGGATTTATGAACGTTTCTTCTTTAATTTTGTTTTTTGAGGATCATGCGAATGGGTATAGGAGCATCCTGGTGAGCATACAAATTTAAAATCTGTCTGATTTTGTTTGCAGAGGTATTAAAATATACAAACATTTGGCTATGAGTCGACAGCAAAATAATGTTTTTTTTTGTGTATAGGTTTTATTCATTTCCTACTTGGTGCTTTTTCGGAATGAAAATGTTTTAAGCAAATTTATTTTTTTTTAAGTTGGTTAGGCGAAGTATTAAATTATAAAAAATAAATAAATTTGGTGTTACGAAAACTCGTGGAGAACTAATCCTAAAGTGACCTACGAGTGTCAAACATACTTTTATGCATAATGCTGTCGACATGAATAGAGGGGGCGGTGTACAATTTTCATCATTAAATGGTAGATTACATACATACATGTATATATAATATTTACATACATAGATCACATTTAATGTTCAAGTCAACACATCAGCCGAGCGTTGCTTTAAGCGTTCTTCATGAATTTGCATATTTACTTTATATTTTCTTTACCCATTTCTCAGCGGACAGTATGGTCGAAAACAACTTGTGTCCCAACGAATAGAGAAATCAGGAGGTACCATACCGATTCGTTAACCAGCAGGAAGTCTCCCTTCGACCAAACACACGGAAGTTGAAGAAAAATGGTCGACAGTCTTTTAAAGTCCTTAGAATTCCTAAAGAAGGATGGTAGTAATCGAATGTCTTTATCTGCCTATGAAACCATACCTCATCCTGAGTGGAATCAGCGGGTTTGGGTTCTAATTGCGGTATGTATTTGTCCTAGAGCCAATGCGTCGCGTTGATAAATGAGATCAAATCTTTGATCATTAATTTAGAAAATTTTTCAAAGTCGTTGAAGAAGGCCTTACCAAATGACTGTACTCTCATCCTTAGCCAGAGCGGGGCCTTTGCAGATGAAATGAACTATACTTTTTCCTTTTCCTACAGCTACGACAATGACTATTGTGGGCGATGTCTAGCTTCGCCGCATGTTCTCCGATTGGCCAGTTTAGCAGGTCGCGACTACTCTGGCTATGTCTTGCATGGGTCATGCACTGCATATTAAGTATTTTTTTCGGGATTTACTTTAGGCGGGCCAGATCTTTCTAGAAAAAAAAATGCAGTGTCTTAAAGTGCCCTTCCTGCGATTGGATTTGGTAAGAAAAATTTATCAGGTCTAGATGAGCATGAAATCAACAAAAGTTCTCAGGAACTAAAGGTACCTACGCTTATAAAATGCTCCTATATGTGCTGGCTATCCGACTCCCAAAAAAAACCTTTCCTCATCGACACGGATACAAGTAAGGTTCAAATTGGAACTGTATTGTCGGAAGTAGGTACATGCGACTGAGAAGAAAATTTTGTCTCATATTC
Organism: Epistrophe eligans; assembly: GCA_951394125.1. Taxonomy (NCBI): domain Eukaryota; kingdom Metazoa; phylum Arthropoda; class Insecta; order Diptera; family Syrphidae; genus Epistrophe; species Epistrophe eligans. Next base: position 30,683,724 of record OX596028.1, read on the forward strand.
AGGATGGTACTCTGAAAGTCAGAACGAAATTGTTAGGTGACAAGAATGGAACCTCGGACTCTGATATTGGCAATAGAGCAATTCTATAAGAAAATAGTAAATTTATGTACATGGACGCGCTATCTTGACGAAAAAAAAAGAGTTTGCAAAAATAAGTAAAATAAAAACGAATTTTATATATAAAACTACCTAAATCTAGACTGGAATTAATTAAAATTACTTGGTCTTACTTATAAGCGTTGTCTAACTTTAGACAACTGCACTGGAAAATGTGTTCAAAAACATTGTTTATTGCAGGCTTGTAAAAGAATGCAATCTTTTTTGAATGCAATCTATACTGACTTCAATAATTAGATTGCATTCATTGATTTCACTTTGGGACTTCAGACTTCAAATTATGCAATCACCATTAACTCGTAGCAAAAAGATTGCAATCCTTTTTTTCCCCCATTCATTTTACAGCAATCAATTGAATGCAATTTTTTGAGAAGTCATGCATTCTTTGCATTCTTTTGCATTCTTTTTGCATTCTTTGCATTCTTTTGCATTCTTTGCATTCTTTTGGATTCTTTGCATTCTTTTGCATTCTTTGAATTCTTTTGTAATCTTTGCAGTCTTTTACATTGCAGTCGTTTTAAGTCACATTAAACTTTTTCCATTTACGTGATTTGTTATGATTTGAGATGAGTAAGTTTTAAGTTAAAATATTAACATACAAGTAGTAATGTATTCTTTTTAATTTAATTTAATTATAATGATTTTTTTTTTTTTTTGTGAAAACATTAGTATTATGTATTTTCTTATGTTTGATGTCAGCCACAACACTATGTTTAATTTGTGATTTGAACGATTTGATATTTTAACAAAAGAATGCAAAGAATGCAAATGAATGCAAAGAATGCAAAAGAATGCAAAGAATGCAAAAGAATGCAAAGAATGCAAAGAATGCAAATGAATGCAAAGAATGCAAAAGAATGCAAAAAATGCAAAAAGAATGCAAAGAATACAAAAGAATGCAAAGAATGCATGTATTCTCAAAAGATTGCATTCAATTGATTGCTGTAAAATGAATGGGAGGACAAAATGATTGCAATCTTTTTGCTACGAGTGAATGGTGATTGCATAATTTGAAGTCTGAAGTCCCAAAGTAAAATCAATGAATGCAATCTTTTAATTGAATTCAATAAATGATTTTTAAAGACTGCATTCACAAAAGATTGCATTCTTTTACAAGCCTGGTTTATTGTTACCTTCTTATAGCTGCCTAACTTAGACACAAGAGTAGATTGTCTTAACCGCGAATAATTTGATATTTATTTTTATTAAATAAAGCATATTTTCACCAATTTGAAAATAGTTAAACAGTGTCTAAGTAGACAAAAATCTAATAAATACGACTGACTATATCTAAGCTTATGAAATCTACTGAAAAACTAGAAAAGTAGCAAAAGGCAAAATGCACTTCTCAATGCGGAAAAGTTTAAAATCAAGATTTTTAAATTGAATAATCTTTATTTGGCTTTAGGAATCCTGCCTTAAAATTAGGTACATTATCGAATCTGGCTTGCATACATACAATTATTATATGTGGAAAATATCGGTCGTTCGCATCTTTTTGAACGATAAACACTTTATCGAAAAATACATCATGGACAACTTGTAGATCAAGCGATTTTTTTCTTCCCCCGCTTAGTAACCGTTTAGGTATATCCATTTAAAAGAAATTTAAAATGACGAAAATGTCGGTTTTACGAATATGAATCCTGAACAGTTTTTTTTTTTTTTTTTTTTTAACAACGCTGTACTGAACCAGGACGGCACAAGCTACTGCCCTAATCTATAGAAAAGAATATGTAAGTATTCGTATAACGGTTTAATTTCATCGCCCAAATGAACAATAGTTCCTTTAATATTTTGTCGTATATGTACAAATGAAGAGCTAAACTTTGTAATCCAAACAAATATGCTCAAATAAAATAATCACACACTATTATCCTTCGAAATTGCACTCATTTATTCTAACATGACACCCAGGCTCGTATATATTTTTGCAAATAACATTATCCTTACAATAAACAAAAAAAAAAAAAAATACTCATCCATAAATTTGTATAGAGTGCAGAAAATATTGATATCAATCGGTCAAAATATCCGGAACGAATTTCCAATCAGAAACATTTTTTTATTTACTATAAATATGCTAGTAGAAAGAATTGGGATAGAGAACATCCAGTATACCCAGACCACAAATATACAACCTATAGAGTAAAAGGACCTTTTACGTGTTATTTCTACAATATAAAGCAATTCATCTAGCTAAGGGTTGTTTATAGATAGTTTATTACGTAGTACAAACACTTGTATGTATATAGATGGGCCTATTGAACAAATAATGCGAAATAAGGTGTAAGATCGGATGTCATAAATATTAGCAATGTTTCCACTTTGCTGAATTTTGGAAATTTCAGTCGATTTGTCATAATGAAAATGCAATAATAGAGGAAAACATTTGGTGTGATATTCCCGATGGTAAACTATATCGAGACCCCATTCAAAATAAAATTTATATGAAGATTGTGTAGTAATTTGAATTTCGGTGTTTTTAGTTAAAAGGAAAATAAATGTTTTAAGGGAAATTATTTCAAAAGTTGTCAATAAATTATGAAACTTTTCATTTCAGAATAATTATAGAGAGATGTTATAAATCTTTTAGATAAACTGGAAACCATGTTTGCTTTGAAGCTTCTAATGTTATAGTTTTGGAAATGCAGGGGGCTTGTATTAATATTAAAGGGATTTTATGTTTGAATTTAAAAAAAGGCATTACACTTGATTAAATTATACGAAGGATTTTTATAATACAAATTCTATATACTACTGAAATAAATCAAGTAGAAAAACTTGTTGAATTATTGATTCAGAATAAATTTAACGGCCTTTAGTCCAAAAAAATTGCCGTGATTATCCCAGTTATCTCATTTATTTAATTATATTTAAAATTAGCCTACCCGTGCGAGAATTTTCGCAATTACATACAAATAAAAGAAGAACAAATTATTTTAAAATTAACGGACCTAAAATAAAAATTGAACCGACTTAATGTTACATATCAAAATATTACCAATTGGTAACTAGAATTGTTCATTTTAGAGTTCATTTTTATCTGGAATAATATTTAACAAAGAAATGCATTTTTTGAACAAATTATTAACATTTTTAAAATAAAATCATAATTTGTCAAATCAGCAGGTAATTCCGCTTCTTTGACATTTCATTTGTCAAAATCGGTTATGTACGAGAGTCGGAAAGAGAGTTAAAAATAATATATAATGATTAAATGGGAAATAATCCCGTAGCCACTATTATAGTAATTGTGTAAGACTCCCATCCTATAGGCTATTATTTAGATAATATGTTTTACAATTTTTTTGTGCAATTTTGGCTATTAATTTTGTGGAATTATCATGTGCTCCTATAATTCACTTGAGTTTCTTGGATAGAATTTTAAACAGCTTAAAAATTATATACATAGGTGATAGAAATATAACCTCCCAAATACACAGGCCGTTTTTCATTTTTCTCACTTATTTATCACTATTTTTATAAACCGTGCTCTAGTGAAATTACCAGAGTAAGAATTACACCATTATACCCGAATTTCTTTGCCATTGAGTCAAATGTCAAGTACAGCTGACGAATATGAGATGTTCTATATCTGGCTCTTTTTTTCCCTCCCATTTTGATATTCAAAACCTTTCATATTTTCGTTACGAACCCAGATATTTATTAGATTTATATTTAGATATTTATTTAAATTTCAGTAAAGAATATAGGTATATGTACATAGATTTCTTGTTTCATAAAAATAACATAATTATAGGCATGACATGATAATTGTCGGCTGCCAGTTAGTAAGATGGTGCCCGACTTTTCGGTAACGACATGGTATGGTCGAAAGATGTTGCTTGTACTGGGTTGCTGATAAATTTTGTTACATTTAGAAATTCGAATAACTGAATTCGCAGTTTATAAAATTTATTTCCTTTTCTTTCATTTATTTTATTAACTACACATTGGATGGGATTTAATGAGAAAAATCAAAACCTAATTTCTCAATCCACAGTGCCAACAAAAATCTATCCTATCCTTCTATTCCTTCTAACATTGCCTAATTTATAAGACCCTAGGTTTTACTGGCATATATATGTTTGTGTTTGGATGTTATTGTAATTGGTCGAATTTGCCGAATCGAAAATTTTGACATATCTCTACGTTTCGAGATCCCAAGAATCCGAATTCAACGTTTTTGGAGAGACGTCTGTATATGTGTGTGTACGTACGCTCATACGTTCGTGATACGTTTTTTTGGTACACCGTATTTCGAGAACAAATAGAGATATCGACTTGATATAAATTTTAAGTTACAGATAATAAAGTCATAAAGTGCAGAAAGGGTGTTTTCCAAAAAAAAAATTTAAAATGTCATTCGTCTCGAATATCTCGAGAACAAGAAATGCGACTTCAACTTAATTTTATTCTACACAATCATGATGACGTAATAAAGAATTGAAAAAAAAAAACATGTTAAAATTTATTAAAAAACGTTTTTCGGTTCTAATATGTATTTTGAGACCAAACAATGATATTGACTTAGGGCTAATTTTATTATTTGATAACTTATGTGATTTAAAAATATTCAATAGACAGTTTTTTTTAACAAACAACAAAATTGCAAAACATCAAAACTACATCAAAATAGTTGAAAAATGTTTTCGCCTCGAATATATCGAAAAACAAAAACGCTATTGACGCATGCCTTTTTCTGGCTTCTGATTGGGCAGCTGTCATAAAAAGATAGATGACTTTTAGAGTCATTTGATAGCTGACCAATCAGAAATCTAAATTTTCAGATGCAAATTGTCATGTATTGAGCGCGCGGAAAGGCAATTTTTTGCCTGACGGACATTTCATTGCCAGGTAATTTCACTTGTCAAATGTCAGTCAATGGAGATTACTGTCAAATGTTTTTTTGATAATAATAATAATAAAAAAATTGCATTCACTAAATTTCTAATATTTTCATCTTTAATTTCAAAACGAAGCAAAAGTTATTGAAAATAGCTGAGAAATCATTTTGAAAAAGTCAAAATTTATTGCATTGGCGATGGAAATCAATAATTGCATTTCATTTACTGAGCAATATTGCCATTGGCATTGCCAAAGCGTCTCCATTAAAAATATTCAAGGCAATGACAATGAACCAAGCAATTTATTTCCACAAATATTGCCAATGGAGCCGCTGGTTTAGCTTTGCTGGGTTCATGGCTGCCTAAAAAGTTGAAGTGGGAATCGCCTGTTTTAAATCACTTAAATTGTGTTGATGATTGTAATAACGTCAATAGAAACAATTAGATGCTTTTAGGTCTGGGGAATGGGGAACTGAGAGGGCCAATGAAATGTGAAGATTCTTGAAATTATCTTATTGGGAAATTTCCCTTGCAACTCTGTCATAATATCCCTGGTTTGGTTATGTGTGCACTTGCCCTATCTTGTTGGAACTCACTTGAGTTTAAAGTATTCTATTCCGACTTGATTCTGGTCCGTTTTCTTCGAAAAAGTATGACCCCACAATGCAGCTTGAGGAAACTGCACACAACACTGTGCCTTAAGCTGGATGAAGTTTTAAATTAAAGTTTCATCATCCCAATTATGTATCATTTTCATAAAATATAAACAACAATATACAAATACAAAAAAATATTAGCCGTATACCTAAAGTTAGTATAACTTTCGAAAAAAGAACCATAAATTCCCAAATAATTGTGTAAATAATTTATTTTTAAATAGTATTTCTTTCTTTTTTTTTGCGACAATAATTTAAATATTTTATCGAAAGCTTATATATTCTTCTATTTTAAGAACGAATTTCTTGTAGTGAAGGCATTCCTCTGCTCGACAATATTAAAAATATTTAAAACGCATGGGGTTGAAATTTTAATTACTTTTCCAACTCTACACATGTGGCACGTATATTAATATTTAAATATTAAAATTATATAATGCTCCATTTCTATATATATGTACATACATATGTAGTTCCCAGCAGACAAGCTGTTGCAAAAAGACCACTTTGATAACGTTTAGCTAAAAATAGCTTCATAATTTACATAAAAAGGACTCGTATGAACACAAAAAAAAATTCTTCGGATAATAAAACATTGTTGAACGTATATTATACCACCATGCTACAGAAACCACAACATTTTATATACCGAACACCGTACGCACAATAAATAATTTTAATTGGTGCCCTTTCCATTTAGATTTTGTAGTTATTATTCAAGTAAAGTAACGATGACTGAGTCCTTTTTCCTATATCCGTGCGTTGCGTCCTCACCTCAAGTACAAACATGTGCGTCTCTTTTGATATCACAAATATCAAACATACATATATTCGAAAGGATTCTATATCAAATAAGACGACGATGATGATGACGTGTCACCCTAGAGATTTACACCAATTAATGTGGCAAGCTATAGTGACATAACTACTTTGAGCTATGTAAACAAGATTTTTATAGTTTCATATTATACAAGGATAAATTTATGGCAAACATGAAATAACTATTCGATTAACCATAGTGACGAGATTTCTTCTAAGAAAGTTGTCCCTCTTGTCTTGGGATTGAGATTGACATGAGAGGGTTGATGTTTTGATAGAAAATTAGATTATAGATATGTTTCTATGTAAGGAGCGTGTATTAAGAAGCGCCACGAGGATGTATCTATAAGTATAAGATAGTTTTGCTTATATGTTATGTATATCCTGAACAAGGATATGCAAATATTTGCTTTTGACAAAACTATATGAGATAAATCTGGGATCTGTAAGGACTAAAGATTGAAAGGTATATCTAATTTCTATTTGCTTTGATGTTTTTGAATTTATGTTAACAAGAAACACGTATCTATAAGCCATACGAAGTTTTTGTTTATACCGTCTATATACCTATACCTAATTGAGTAACTATATTCTTTGATAATTAAGTTTATATGTAAGTACATAGGATATAAATACGTTGTTGAATTATAATATTACGCTAAGATTGATTTATTAGATTAAAATTTGTTATAATATTGATTGATTTAACCATTAAAATTAGGAGATGTATATTTACCCCGAGGTTTGTTATCTAAATTAAAAATTTAAAATTTTAAACATATCCTAAAAATACAATTATTGTTATATTCCAGTTAAGCTAGAGTAAATAACTCTTGGCATGTTGACAATTGGATGTGAGTCTTTTACTACTTCTTCGTCAGGGCAAATGACGTTATTTGATTGAAAATTTGCAAAATTCGATTCCAGTTCATCTCATTTTCCATAACAATTCATATTTTGAAATGAGGTAATTTCAACTAAATTTGCATGAAATTCGTTAGGAAATTACATGCAAAGCTTTCTTTATGACGCACCCAAGTGGAGTCCACATAAAGTAGAACCTATTGCAAGTGTCAAAAACCAATAGGTAGGTTCGTTGGTTGTTTTTTGCCCCAAGACGACCTGGGGAATGTCAATTAACTGTCAAAAAACACAGGTCTATCGGGTTTTTATTTTACATCGAACGCCTCAGCGCTACGAGTTTCAGTATCTTATTTGTTTTTTTTTTTTTTTTTGTTATTTTCCGTTTTTCATAGACCATTGAATAGGTGTCATTATATGAATCAAATAAATTAACAATATATCTCATATAATCAACAAAATATCTCATATTTACCAAGAAATTTGTCATCAACACTAACTAACCAACAGCTGATTTGAAATTCGACAGCTCTGAAATTGTTAAGCATAGTACGCAGCTTCAAGCGTAAAGAAATTTTCCATACAAAAATGATACAACGAAATAATAAACGAACAATTTCGTCCTTTTCTTCGTTTTGCCGTACGCTGATGTTCAACGAGCAGCAAAATTGATAATTGTAGCGGAATATATGGAAAAATCTCCGCTCCTTTTTCGCATTGATTTATTTGCACGAACTATTTATTAATTGTGTGCGGAAAAGTGAGAACACAAAAAAATTTCATTACGCAACATCTGATAAAACTCTCAATTAATATTTGTCGGTATTGGTAGTATTTTCGTTTACGTTTTTGCTGTTTATTTGCAGACTACAGAAAATTTTCTTTTCACTTCAACTGCGAACTAGGCTTTACCCGAAGAAAAAAAATGAGTTTCATGAGAGTCATTCATAGCTGGCCTCGAATAAACATCGAACATAATGAAAAATAACCTAGAGCGAAAAAAATGCTACATAAAACACCTCACATCGAAATCAGGGTGACCCAGTGACTGACATCGAACAAAGCGTATTAAAAACTGAAAGAGAGAAAACATCCAAATAAAATTAAAAATGAAATAAGCTGTCAAACGAAATTGCAAAATTTGAGGTCAAAACACATTTTCTGTTTTGTGAAACTACCTCAATTCGGCTCTGCCCGTATTTCAACAAAATCAGATCCTTTTTTTTGTTTAAGAAGCTTGATGGCCAGTTGCACCAAAATCCACTAAAACCAGTTTTTGCTAAAATCCTTATAAAATTTATCAGCCTGATAAATTTATTGGGTTGCACCAATGTATTTACTGATATTTTAGCTAAAATGCTGTTTGCGAACCATCCCTGGTTTTTGTCAGCTGATTTTTAAACTGAACGAAAAAGTTTCACTCGCGTAAGTAAGATAGCAATATGAGATATGTCAAACTTCCCCACCTGGTGATTCTATTCTAATGTGAGTACAATCAACTGCTGCAACTACATTTGGAAATCTTGGTAGTAAGTAAAGCCTTAACTACATTGAGCACTTTTTGTAAAATTGAAAAAGTGAAAATATTTTTTTTTCGCTAGCGCAGTTATTTTGTAAAAATGAATATCCATTTTTGTTTTTAAACCGAAATTTAAGCTTTCTGCATCATTTTTATAAGTTTCCCAGTCAGAAACACTATCCTAAAATGAGTTTGAAAATTTTCACTTTTGTACTTTTTCACTTTATTGGCCAATGTAGTTAAGGCTTAACTTTCAAAATATGTCCTGTCAAAGGAGACATTTTTTTTATTTTGTTGATATTTTCGTTAAAACTAGCTTTTAAAATTTATCTGGAGGAAAATGGCATTTTAGTTTATTGGCTTGTTTATCGGTCTTTTAAAACTAAAATTGGTTGGTGCAACCAATAAATGCCATTTTAAAATTTAACGAAGCATTAAATATTTAAAAGCGTTTGGTGCAACCGGCCATGAGTCTTTTAATTTTTGCACGGGTTGGGTACTGATGGTGTCAACGTCCTGGTAAGGTACACAGTAATAGGTACACAAAACACAATGTTAAACATTTCCACTCTTAATTAAGTAAGTTATCCAGTCTTCGTCCATATTCTCTCGAAATATTTGAATCGGGTATCCCACTGAAAATAGGAAATGCCTTAGTGAATGTCTTTTATCCCCTTTCTCTCTGGTTCGTTACCGCTATACCACCAAAATGGTGTTCCGCCCAAATCTTCTGTTCCAGTGAGTTACAGGATTCACCAAGTGCAAGTGAGATAGTAGTTATCAAGACTAATGTGGTATTTCTTTCAACCAAAGATTCCATTATTTTTAAAAAAAGAGGCAGAAAAGAAAAGAAAAAGAAACAAATCTTGCATATTTTGCAAGATTACAAAAAGAATTTACACCGATTTGCACTGCAACACACTAGCAAGATTTGACATTTCTAAAATCTCAAATTTAATTTCGCTGTGTATGTATATAAAATATTTGTGTGCTCTTTTTCAATAAACAAAAAAATACATTTCGCGATAAAACAATAAGTTTTATTTAATTGAGCTGTCAAGCACCGCACCCACAATCACAAAAAAAAGTCAATGGATTATTTACACATTTCTTTCAAAAACAGAAAAAATTCGATTCTTTTTGAAAAAAAAATCGATGTTTATCTTGAAAGAAATTTGACATAAATGTATGAAGATTTTTTTTTCTTCATATGACCTGACATGACTCAAAGATGTTTGGTTAAAAAATAACAGGAATTACACTATATTTTTATAGCATTATTATCTAATATTGAAGCAGAGATCTCTAAATAAATCAACAGCAAATGTCTTCAATTTTAAGTGCACTTTCATAAATCAAAAACTTAAGTGTGTCAAAAATGTTATGGCAATAGACAATTAATATGAAAATAAAAACTTTCACAAATCGAGAACTCATAACTATATCGTTAGTGAAACTTTATTACTGGCATAAAACTTTGATTCTCTTATAATTTGTATGCAATTGAAATTGTCTCTGCGAATAACAATAATTCTAGCAAGTCATTATGTTCATTCTTAAGGCATTTTCATATTGTTACATCAACATTTTTGTGCGAATTGTGCTTTTGGTTATTAATTTTAATAACATTCGAAATGACACAAAAATGTCAAAATAATTTACAATAGACGCCACCGCCATTTTTATAACTGCCACCGGACTCGTAAACCATCAACATCAATATCAACGCAATATGACAGTCGTAAACTTCACTAAACAGGATAAAAATAAGGATGCCTTTTGCTCTTTAGCAATAGTATAGGTATATAGAACAGCTACAGGCGATGTGTATAATAAACATTCAACATTATACATTTTATTTTATTTTTTTTTTCTTTATTTTATGACGAACGCAGTATTAATTTCTAATTGCATAAATTCTACTCGCAGGGGATAAATATAGAGATACAGTTATTGTAGTTATATGTGTACTTACCATTGGGTGGTGTGGGGAGTTTACAATCACGTACACAATACAATACACAATGTGAGTGATATGACAGAGTTGTATAAAAACGCCGTGGGTGGGTTAACGAGGAGGCCTTTTATGACAAAGAAAAGGTGGGGGAGTTTGATTTGGCACGGTTGACAAAAATATAAAAACATCAAACCTGCGTAAATGTTTTATTTGTCATTCCAGAGATCATCACGATGATGGTGAAATTGTTTATTTTTATAAACCAAAAGCTGTATCCACATAGATAACATTGATATTGAAATCGTAAGCAGGTTATATAATATCCGTTAGCGGAACGACCGGCTCAACGTTAGCGGGCGTATGTCAAAATCCCTTAAGATATATACTTTTACTCACTGCTGCTGAAGCTGAATCGAAAACAATAACATTTGTAGAACGATAAAAGGAAGGTTTTTGTAGGTAGATGGGAATATAAGGTTAAGATACAATTTTATTATGAACAATGAAGCTATGGGCTCTGGTAAACATTGTTGTAAATTGCTTTTTTTTAATTTTATCAAGCATAAAAGTGATATGGTAAATTTAGCAAATGGTATTCATTTATAGAAGAAGTAAGAATATCATCGTATTTTTTTTTAATAAAATAGAAAGCTTAGTCCTTAAAAGAAGGAGAAATGTTTAAAGTTCACTTAGAATTTAGAATGCTTATAAGGCTTAGATTTTTTTTGGAGGAAGAGGAATGAATCAATTTTAAAATTCAGGTAACAACAGCATTGTTAGGGACATTTCAATGCAAAGTTACACACTGTGGATTCGAATTACTGTATTTGACTCTGAATAAAAAAGTCCATATATATATATGTATGTAAGACAAGGGTTGGGTACAAAATCTTACACTAAGAAATCTTTATGCAGATTTCTTCATTCGTAAAGAAAACTTTGTCTAAAAAATTAAAATCTTTTTTTTTTTTTATGATAATTTTCACAAATTTGTAATTAAAGAATCAGAATTCCAAAAAATGTTATGGAATAGTACCTACTTACAAATTTAAATATAGTTTAATAGTTTCTTTACCTCTCCAACTTATTGCGATATAAAAGGTGGGCCATCTAGTGGTTTTTTTTTAAATCATATGTTATTTTGACAATGACAGCTGTTTCCCGCTCGAAATCTTAACAGACGGAAAGTCCGTATTATACCATCGCTAAACGAAATGAGTCGCGTTACGCTTGAACAACGTTGGGAAATATTAAAAACTTATTTTCAAAGTGAGTATTTGTGTAGCCCAAACAGTGCGTTTTTTTGAAAAAAAGTTTTGGCCGAAATGAAGCATCCACCGCGCCTGCTGTATGCAAGTTTGTGCAAAAAGTTCGTGAGACTGCTATGCTAGTGGACACCACTCATGGTCCCCGTCGTCGTCGTACGGTGCGCACAGACGAGAAGGTGGCTGCCGAAAGTGTGAGACTCAATTCACGAACTTCAACTCGCCAACGGTCAACGGTCAACGTACATAGCCATGTTAACCGACTTTTTTTTAAATTGAAATTGAAGACATTCCGGAACAGTTTTTTAAACTTTTGGCTATTAATATCGTATCTTGATGAATACATATATTTATTTCATACTTTTTCTTTACATTTTATACTTTTTTTGATCCTCTTTGGTTGATTCTTTTCCAAAACAAAACATGACATGAAATATGTACGATGTACGTATACCTACTAAATTCACTTCTGACAAAAGTTCAGGGATGTGTTGGGAAAATATTGTTTTTTTTTTAATGTGAAGTTGAATATTGAATTAGAGTTGAAATAAATGCTGCAATCATTAAGTTGGATTAGCATTGAACTACTGTTGAAAGATTAAAAAGACGAAAAAGAAAAAAGAAAGCATCTCGGTGTTCTTCTATTTCTTACATACTTCTGTTTCCAGTAAAGAACAAAATAATTTTAAAAACTTCACGTTGCTAAAATATGTACCTATAATTAAAATAGTTAAACAAAAATTGTAAAAATAAAATGGCAAAATCGTACTCGCTCAAAACGTAAACAGATGGATGGTTTTTCGTTTATGCTGGATTTATACGTTATGTCCAAACTTCTGTCTCAACGATATTTATTTATAAGAAGCCAAAAAAGAATGAAGAAATATTTACACGACACGGACGCGTCGCCAGTATTATGTCTAGATTAAACGTCAATGTTGTGCTTGTCGGTTTTCTTGACGAACATACTGGTAGATTTTAAGTCATTAACACTATGAAGTTATAAATCCAAAGAAAAGAAGAAATATTATGAATACTTGTCATTCGTCTAAATCTGAAATTAGTGTTTATGTTGGCAATGACATTTTGGTTATTTCTGGGGGAAGCTTAGCTTTTGCTAAAACTATTTCTTCAAACTTTCATATTTCGATATTTAAAAGAACACAGACAATTTTACTTGAATGATTAAGGAAAGTTTTGCAGCTTTTCTTAACTAGTTTAGTTGAATACTTGTGGGGAGTTAATCACCTTGACCCCCCACCTGCATATGCGACTGGTTCTCATGCAAAGGTTTTAGTTCTTCAAATTTTCTTAACGACTCCGATAATATTGATTAAACCTTTAATACTCATTAAGTGATTGTAACAAAAATTTCGTATGTCTCATTCTTAAATCATATATACAAGCATTTTTTGTATTTAATGATTATTCATCAAATAAAAAGAGATCACCGTAAACTTGGGATAAAAAAAAAGTGGGAAGGTTTTATGAGCTTTTGAGATCGAGAAAGATAGCAAAGTTTATTCTTTGACACCTAGGAGCACCCATTATCACGCTGTTATTATTATTATATTAAAAATATTGTGTGTTTAAAGTTATTTTCAATTTTTCGAATACAAAAAATTCCATAACGTTTTTTAACAAAACAAAAATATCCTCAAATTTTGAAAACAAAATTGTGCACTCTTTTCTTATTGGATTTATCAACCCCAAAACACACATACATCGGGTTGACATTACTTAAATGAAGATTACTTTTGTACTTTGAGACTTGTTATTGACTAATTGATACAATAATTCCCCAAACTTAGCTGCTATTGAACAATTAATGCCGAAGAATTTGATAAGCACGTATCTAACTCACACAAACACAATGGAGCACTTGGAAGTTATACAGTAGAATAGAAACTCACATATTATACTATTCTGCTATCGGATTCGGGGCTGATGTACTAATTCCTCTTGTCTTGTCTAGACAAATATACACATTTCATATATGGAATTCTGTCGAATGGCGATATAGTGTAAGTGTATACACACTGTTACAGAAGCATTAGGTTTACCACAACTATGTATATACATATGTATATCTACAATCTACATAACATATAGAAGCATGACGCCTCAATAACGAAATCGATATAATTTAGTAAAACTTTGTATATGACAAAGTCACTGCCACTGACACCACCACACCATCCGCCAGGTGGTCCCAGTCCCACCTAAAAATCTAATCAATTTGCTGTCGGTTCTCACGTAAAGGTAATAATTGATTCGCACGTACGAACTTATCGATGCAAAGACTTATTATAATATGCTGGGACTGGGTATGCGGCTTCTGATGGCACTTGACATTGAAAATCGTGCGACAGCCATACCATTGGAAGGTGGTGGTGCGGTATAGAATTCACCTCAGAAGTGGGTGGATTAAAATTTAAGTTTTTGAAATAAATGTCAAGAGGTTGAGATAAAAATGAATTCCACGATAGTGTTGTTATCGATCGATGAGTGGAAAAGTTTGTTCATTTTAGCTCTGCACACTGACCTTACATGTTTATTAAAAACAAAATTATTTTCAAATAATAATTTATTCAAAGCCCGTTTACGATAATTTTAAAATTGGCATAAAATAATCAGTTTGATTATGATGAAATGATAAAAAGAATAGAGAAGAGATATTAAATTGAATGTTGATGAAATTCGTTTCCGAAAGTGGCAAGAGTTGGCAATTATAAACGTAGGCCGATGACAAAAACGTCATTTGTCGTCAAAAATTCAATTACATCAAGATGTTCTTAAAATCAAACTGCAAAAGTCAACCGTTCGAAAACCCAAAGCCATGTTCGATAACATCATTTGCAGTGGGTGTCCATAATTGAAATGCAAAAAATAAATTCCCAATATTCAAACACTATGTGAATTTCATCATTTTTTAGTTCCACATTAATTATCTACTGCAACATTTTTCGAAATAATTTTTCTACATCTTCCCAAACTATTGTTTTTTTTTCCGAGTTCATCCAATGAAACATATACTCTTTAAATTGTTCTTTCCATTTTCCTATCATTCTTTTTTGAAACATTCTACTTCGCTTCCGGACAAGTTTTTATTTAAAATGTTAAGGATTGATTTTGAACTGAGTGGAAGAAAACACTTTTTGTAGAGAATCTAAAATTGTTGAAACTTTAAATAATTGTGAATTAAAAAGTGAAAATATAATTTTATATGAAATACAAAATGATTTTGAAGTTAATTGTGAAAAAGCTATGAAGGAAAATACAAAAAGAATCTAAAAAGAGGACATGCATGCAAAAAAAGAGAACTTTATGAAAAAAGAGTGTGAAAAAGATCGTAGAACATGTTATCCATAAAAGAAATGTTCTGGAAACCCTAAGCGCAACGAAACTCTGTAGTAAAAACATCAAGTTCGAGTTGACGACAAAAATATTGAAAAGCCAGAAAGCATGTTCGTAAACCTCATAAAAGTCAGTCTAATTCTGGACCTGAAACTTAAAACAAGTTAATTTGTTTTTATTCGAGCAAAACTCGTACATTTTAAATGGGATCCGAACCAACACCAGTGCTGTTCAAATCTATGTAAAAAATGTTTTACCTTTTCTACGTTAAAGTTGGTAAAAACGCGTAAATAAGTGTAAAGAACGTAAAAAAAACCGTAAAAAACTCGTAAAAAAGGTAAATACTGAGTAAATTACTGAGAAAAAAGAGAGAAAATGAGTACATTGTCATTATCTGTCAAAATCTAAATAAATAAAAAAAACTTTTCGGTCGTTCAAGTGCCATGTGTTGAATTGTGTATTATGTGTATTATTGTGTTATTACATGATTGAACGTGTACTTTGAGATCAAATTCAATTATTGACATCGACAGAACCGTTCCACGTTTTTTTTTTAATTTTTTACGTTTTTTACGTTTTTTATATAAGCATAGTAAAAAAAGAGCAGGTAAAAAACTAACGTAAAAAACGTAGAAAACTATGTAAAAAACGTAATGTAAAAAATTCGAACAACACTGACCAACACTATTAAAAAAAAAAAAATTGACAAGCTTTGTATCCCTTTTTTATGTAAATTATTATAAATATCATTTTTTGTTGCTTCTGGCAAATAAGTCGACCATTCACACGGATTCACCGACAGGAGAGAAATAAGAGAGTTTTCTCTTACTGTGCTCAAATAAAATTTGCGCATGTTTTAGGCAAGGGGGCTACGACCTACGAGTCGGTTCCATAGATAATATACATAAATGTAGGTACTCTATTGCTCGGTGTGTGAATGCATATAAAAAAGATATTATTTAATTAGAGGTACGATCAGCACCAGCGGTCATCTACTTTTGAAACATAATCAATTCAGCTATTTACATAGGCAAAGTCCCCTTTCACACGAGGAAACTGAGCTTTCAGCTACTTTCAGTTTTTAGG
Source organism: Epistrophe eligans (assembly GCA_951394125.1). NCBI lineage: Eukaryota > Metazoa > Arthropoda > Insecta > Diptera > Syrphidae > Epistrophe > Epistrophe eligans. Next base: position 30,700,211 of record OX596028.1, read on the forward strand.
TGAGAAGGACACCAAGTAAGTAGAATGACCGGTCTATGAGTGGTTGGAATTGGAAATTAAAAGAAAACGTCAAAAAAATCCAGTAACTTGTTTCCTCGTGTCAAATGAACCCAGAACACATCAAGTATTCGGTCGTTTGCCCCATTTAATTTTATGCTGATAAAGCAAGAAGCAATAAAAAGAAAACTCGATTCACATCGATTTTAGGAACCGAGCCAGGTTTTGCAAACCATAAATTGATAACACATTGTTTTAGCATAAATAGCTTAGAAATTTTATAATATAGTGACTTTTCGTTTTAAATCAAGCAAATAAACATTTTTTTCTGTCTTGTGTTGGTTACGAGCCGAAGTCATAAACAGATACGCTTCTTTTGTTACATTAAGAACAAAACCTATGTAGAGTGCAGTTTGGCCAGAGGTCCGAGCTAAGGCATTTTTAATGCTGAACGATCCGACACTTTTTTAGGCGTTCTCAGTTGAAGTTTAGGTTTACTATGATGCTAGTTAAAAAATATTTAAAACTAAGAACCTTTTAGTAAAGGGCTTTAAAGTTAGTAAATCGTTAAGTAGTATCATGTTAATACCTTATTATTAGGCTGTTATTTTTGTTGCGGGACTTAAAATTTTATAAATTATTGTTTTTGAGTCGTTGGGCTAATAGTTGGTTATTGACAACAATTTTAAAGGTCATTATTGTCTACTGAACTTTCATATGACAGTATGTATGTATATGTGTATTTTTCTTCTCCACGGTCCACTATTTCATCAGCCAAGATGCCGAGGTTATCGACTATATGAATGTTTTAGTTTTTCTTTAGTGTGAGCTTGTAATTCAAACTTGTAATAGTTTTTTATTCTATCTTTTATTAAAGTCTGTCTTCTTTATATGTAGGCCATGCCATTTGTCTGTGAAGTTGTGAGAAAACTATTGACAATAGATCGAAAGTTCTATTTTAAAAGTATTTACATATATCTATAACTTCTTAAATACCTACCTAGATAGCAAATATTTAAAAATCTTAAACGAAAAATACATATTATTATAAATATAACCTAAATCTTAAAAATCTCATTTTATTTTGTTCACAAAACACACTTAAAACTATTAAAAAAGCACTTTGTCATGCAGGAAAATGAAAATAAAGATTTACTACTATCAGTGACATAAAAACTAATGGGATTACTTCCTGAGCTGATATCGCAAGGAAATTAAACGTATAACTTTCCTTGACACGAAATACAACATATAGCATATATGTAGATATGTATGTAAGACTTGTAAGACACATCCTGATAAAAATGCACCACGTTCAAGATTCAACTGTCATGCCATTTTAAGTCGCGTCTTCCTCGAACTTTGACGACATGATAGAAAAACCAAAAAAAAAAAAAAAATACTTCCATTAACGATTGACACCAACGTGGATAAGGAAAACTTCAAAAGCACTTCCCTTACCCCTAAAAAGTTATTTCAACAACATAAAACCAACAAGCAAAAAAGGGTAAACATATTCATATACATACATGCACATGCATAATAATGGATAGCGAAATAGGATGAAGAAAAAATTCACGTATCCTTTTTTCGCACAAAAAAAAACTAAAACATGAATGAGTTTTTCTTCCTTATTCGACATTTCAAACAACTTTTACTTTATTTTTATCGTTACATCTCGAAATAGTTTCCCTATAGATACGACTCGATACAAAAAAGGATGCTTCAAGAAGAAATATGAAGATTACAAAATATTTAAGTCGGCAAACCATTAGGAAACGAAAAATCACTTCCCCAAGTGCAATATTGCGTCCTTGAAGTTTTCTCGTTATCCTTTTGATTGAAAAAATAAAAGATGAAACAGAAAAAAACTTATCAAAAGTTACCACAAACACAAATATATTATTTATTAAGTCCTTGTGATATCTTACTAACGATAAAGGCGGGAATAGCTAAGAAGGCACTGCTGCGTCAGCAGGACATCTTCCCACGTTTTCTAATTATAATCCTGTTTGAGTATTTGGCCATTGTTCTCGTTTGCCTGGGGGTGAGAGATAATGTCATAAGTCAAACTGGGAATTATTAATTGGAAAATAATAATTTCTCATTCTCGGTCATCTTTGCCACAACAAAGCCACTTTCGGTTTTATTTTTTTAGTTTTCAAAATATATAATTTTGTTTGGTTTCCTTGAATAAACATTTTGTAGCTTTTAAGCATTTTTGAATGGTTGCTTTCTTCATTGTTTGCCCTTTTATCTATTGGAGAATTATCTTTGTTTGACAATATGGTGGTGGGATGGTAAGCAAAGAATTTAAAACTCATCACTTCATAGTCCAGTCAGTCATATCATATCAGACATAAAAACAGCCGAATTGGGAACAATCGCCGGGAAGCTGTATTTTGGTATATAGCCTCTTCATGGTGTTTTTAGGAAACTGTAAAAAGTTCCCATCGATATGAGCACAGCTAACAATTTTACGGGGGGTTAAAGGCACCCGCAAATGGTTTTTCACGAATATCTCCCAAATGGTTAGCTGCACAGAAATAAAGTCCAAGAACTAATTTGTAGAATAGGAAATTTACTACAAAAGACATGATAATACCTTTTTTCATAAAAATAACCGTTTTCAAAATAAACCAATCGGAAGAGTTAAGGGTTTTATATTTCTATACAGTGGGCGGCTTGGTTAAAAAACTGTGCATTTTGTGGTAAAAGCATCAAATTTGTTTCATTGTTGGTACATTACATGAACATGATTTTTAAGATATTGGACGAACTAATATGTCCACCCCTTTAAGTGGGAGGGGCAAATTAAAAATTAAATACATAAAATAGAAAATTAATATTTAGAAGCAATATTATGTTGTATTTTTCAAAACCAGGAAATCATTCTTTAATTATGTTTTTAAATGAAGTTATTTTGGGGCTTATAGACTAAGAGCCCACAGCAAAAATTCACTGGTATTTTTATATAGACCTTTTCATTTCATAAGCAAATATGAAAGTCTTGCATTCTGTGGTTGGGACTTTTGTCGGTAAGTGAATTATTTCATTGCATCTGGCAGACAAGCAGCCCCATGGAAAAAGTCTTGGATTTCCATATTTGTTATCAGAGGGAAAGCTTCTATCAGTCACAACATATTTTCTAAATTTAACCACAATTTATTTAAAAATGGGTTTAATACTCATCTTGGATGCAGATATCCCGACCCAAGATGTCTTGGACGGTTGGACCCCATTTTTATGTGTAGGGCGATGCGATCTTTTATTCAATATAATGTTGTAGTTGCTTTAACTTTGAGTTTAAAAATGATTTATTCAAAAACTAAGCATCTATAAACTTATTTCTTAAAACTCAAATATCAAGCTTAATTCTTTGGTAAAATTAATTAATCTTATTCTTACAATTCAAAATATACATTGATACATTTTCTTGAGACGAAAAACAAATCCGGTGACTATGATTCATTTTCCTGTTCGTCAAGTAATAAATGTAATTCGCCCATAACTTTTTGTTTTAAAAGACGTTGTCTTCTTCCAGTTAATTTATTGAAATCAGGAAGAATGCTTTTGAAAAATGCCATATTTGGATCATCTTTTAGATTTGAGCTGAACGACATTAGGGATAACTCTTCTGGTTCCTTTGTGTTTCTTCGAGAAGAGCTTAATACTAAAGGATCTTCTGCTTTACCTAACTTTCTGTTCAAAGATGGTTCAAAATCTTGATCTGTTGGTATCCTTCTCGAAAATGAAAAAGACTGGTCTTCCTGTTCTATTGCTCTTCTCTTCTGTGAAGGCCCACAAGTTAATGAAGAATAAGAATATCCAATTGTGTCTTTAACTTCATTCTCAATTTTAATGGTTTCGCTGTTCGATAAAGAGCTTGATGATCCAATGGAAATAAAATCTGGTTTTAACTCCGAAACATCGTCATCAACAAAAATTTCCAAACATTCTACGTTTTCATTTTCATCTTCATTCACGGGCTCATTTTTGATCTCTAATGATGAATTAAATAAATTATTTTCTGTTTTAGCTTTGTAATTTGATTTGGATAAAGAGTTGTTATTGTAATTTTCTGTTGATTTTGGTTTTTTCCGCCTGCGCATGTAATTTCTCATAAAAGACATATTATCCTTCAAATACCAGTCATTTATTAGAGTCTCAGTTGTTCTCTTGGCATTTGTTTTTTCGTTTCTCATTTGTCTGGCAAATGAAACACGTAAAACACCCCATTTCGTCTTGCAATAATTAACTGAAAGTGAAAAAAAAATGTTGATAAGGTTATGTTTAGACTTTTGTTTGCTTTTAAAAGTAAGTAAGAAACCTATTAAAATAAATACGATATATTAATAAACGACGAACAACGGCGGGGTAGAATTTAACACACCTGTTAATTTGTACTTCTTATATTTACAACATTGCACAACTTTTCACAAATTCCTGTTAATTAAAGAAAGTTGCAACAAGAGGTCACAACATTATAGATGAAAAGTAAAATTTAGCGGCAAATTTTAAACTAATCGATAAAATTGTGTTTACAAGTGGTTTTGCTAAAATCGGCCAAGAAAATGCCACTATTGTTCCTATTAGGGTTGCAGTTAGTAAGATTTGAATAAAAAGGATTTTGGTATATAGCCTCCTCATGGTGTTCTTAAGAAACTAAAGTCCCTATCGATATGAGTACCGCTAACAATTTGACGGGGGCTAAAGGCTCCCAAATTGGTTTATCATGAATATCTCCCAAATGGTTAGCTGTAGGGAAAAAAATTCAAGGACTAATTTGTAGATTAGAAAATTTCCCACAAAAAACATGTTAATACTTTTTTAATTCCTAAAAATAACCGTTTTCGAAATTGACCAATCGGAAGAGTTAAGAGTTTTACTTTTCTTTTTTACAGGTATAGTGGGCGGCTTAGTTAAACAAATTGTGCATTTTTTGGTAAAAGCATCAAATTTTTTTCATTGTTGGTACCTACATTATATGAACATGATTTTTAAGATACCTAATGGGTGACTTAATATGGCCAACCCTTTAGGTGGGAGGCGCAAATTAAAAAAAAAATAGAAAATTAATATTTAGAAACAACGGCAACACTTACAATATTAGGTATGTTGTAATTTTTTTTGGAACTATATGTTATGTTTATGTTTTTAAATTAAGTTATTTTAGTGCCAGCTTGGTTTTTGAATAAATAATTAGTTTTCAAAGTAGTTTGAATAAAAAGATGAATTAAAAATGTTTGAAGTTTTCTTTTTTAACCTCACTTTTTTGATAAATTTTTTTTTATTGAAAAATCAAATAAATCGTGTGTAATTACAACATTTAAGTGTAAATAAATAAAAACGAAAAGTAATTTTTAAATTTTTAATCATTGCTTTGAAAAAAAATATGAAAATATACAGATAACAATGCACCAGACAAATCAAAAGAATTTAATAATTTGCTGATAAAAATCTCAAAAAAAAAAAAAACACACATGATATCACTGACTCAAACAGAACTGTCAAAATGAGTAAACAAACAATGCTTTTTCTGTGTAATTTGATGTGAAAATATGAAACTTTAAAATTAAATTAAAAATATAAAGAAGTTTTTCCTCACTTTGCAATTGATATACCTATTTACATTCTCTACGGAATTACCGGATTACCGTTTTGAAAAGTAGAGCCAAAAACATTTTTGTACCAAAAATTTTAAGCTTGAATTAGAAGATTTGTTTGCATTTTTTTATTAATACCTACCTACCTATATATAAATATAAACAAAATTCATTTGAACCTTTTAGAGCTTAGATCCTTTCTTAGCTACGGCACTGCCTGAGCTAAAACAACTTTTCTTTTTATTTTATCCATAAAAAACATGCAAAACCTAGTAGGTATAGGTAGATAAACACTTTGCAGTAAAAAAAATGAATGCACACAAAAGTAATGCATGCAGAGTATACATGTATGTGTACACAATATACATTCATTTTTACTTACCATTAGTATTAAATTCATGAGCAATTTCTTTCCATAATTTTTCCGTTAATTCCTTATCATTAAATTCATCCAAAGTGAAATTATAAAGTGCAGGACGACTTCGAACTAATGAAATAAATTTTTCAATCTTGCCTAAAAATAGTTGACGCATTTTTTTTTTCTTAGTTTAATTTACACTTTTAGATACAGTTTAGTTTTCTTTTCTCACGCAAGTCACAATTTAAACTGAAACCAAACAACAAAGCAAAGCAAAAAAACACCCAAACATCATTGCTGGGCGAATTCATTTTGAATAGAAATACAAAAAAAATTCAAACAAGAAGAGCAGCAGCAGTCAGTCCCCTCATATTCTACCGGTTTTGTGTGTTTTTTTCTTTTTTCTTTTATTTGAGAAGCCAATGGTTTAGCGCTAGTGTGAGTTGAGTGTACGTGAGTATTTTGTAGTATATAGAAAATGTTTTACTTCGTTCTCATGAGCGAATACAAAAATAATGCTCTCTATGTACTATTCTCAGGGATGGCGAATGCTTTCCAAAAGTACTAAGTAAGGAATCGTGCGTAGGTAGTAACATTGAGAATTTATATATACATATGTACATATGATTCTTAATCGCATTTAGAAAATTTCCTAATGGGTAGCAAAATGAAACGAAACTCGTAGATAAAACATATTTTGGTGTAATTGTAGTTGTTGTTGTATTACGTGTTTTAACATGATCCTGATCCAGATCCGTAGATAATAAAACGTAGCTATTGACATCCTAAATTTTCACTTATATTTAGTAGGCCGAGACTTCGAGCGGGCGAATTCCACAATAGCTTTAAAATTTCGGGCGAACAAATAAATTTGTAGGTGAAATATTTTTCGGGTTAAATCACAATAAAGCTGATTACTTTTTTATTTCTTTACAGTAACTTTATATAAGCTCTTCCTGAGAGTTTCCAACGATCTAGAACCTGGGGGGTCATTCCGCAACTCGTTTATCGTCAGATGCCTATTAAGTATTGTGAATCAGGTATGAGACTTTTGGTTTAAAGGCGGCGGCAGAACTTAAGAAATAGTGGGTACCTACTTGCTATATAAACGATTTTTTAACTTTCTCGTTACCGACTTCAACGACATTTTATTTTTTATTTGAACAGTTTTACTTTTTTCCAAAAAAATCATAATCATTTGAATGTCAAATTCTTTAATTGTTTCCACGCTTACTTATATGCAGGACTGGGAGATCGGTAAATAAGAATTCTAACAAATCAAACTAAATATTCAAATTAATGCATTTATTTAAAACTAAATTAAATTTATGGACTAGAATATAAGAATACCAACAATTTACAACAGAAACAGTTTGTTTCCATTAAAAGTAGAGTTGCATTAACGAGCTTTATGTGTGCCCAACTGCATATCCCCAACCAAATACAATAGAATTGGCTTTTCTTTTTATTTACTTCCTCAATAGGTATATAGATGCAAACACATTCCGATAATATTAAGATTGATTTTCCTGTTCATCGAGTAATGTATTTAAATTTTCCATAAGTTTCTGTTTTAAGAGGCGCTGTCTTCTCTCAGTTAACTTGTTGAAATCAGGCAGGATGCTTTTGAAAAATGTTATGGTTGCATTTTCCTGTAGTTGTGTGCTCGAGCTGAGTGTTGTTGTTGTTGATGATAAGTTTCCTTGTTCTACTTTATTTTTTTTAGAAGCTAATAAAAGGAGATCTTCAGCTTCGTTTGCTCTTTTCTTAAACGATAGTTTACATTTTCGATTTGTTTTTCTTCTTTTTAAAATCAAAGTTTGGTCTTTTTGTTCTGATGAAGCTTTTCTTTTCTTTTGTCTACTTATTCCGGGATGAGTTTTCAATGTTTCTTTATTTTGATTTTCAATTGTATGTGTTTCGCAATTCGATGCAGAACTTGATGCAATTGAAGTTATATCCGTTACTCCTTTATTTATCTCTAAAAAATCTTCATTACTACAAAGCTCTAAGCTCGCTAAGCTTTCGTTTTCATCTTCAAACATAGGTTCACTTTTAATTCCTAACGATGAATTCGATAAATTGTTTTCTGTTTTAACAGCAAATGTTGATTTAGATAATGAATCATTGTTATCATTTTCAATATCTTTTTTTATGTCATTTTCGCTGTATTTGCGTTTTTTTCGTTTCCGCATGTAATCCCGCATAAATGACATATTATCCTTTAAATACCAGTCATTTATCATAGTCTCACTCGAGCATTTCGCGTTAGTTTTTTCATTTCTTATTTGTCTAGCAAACGAAACACGTAAAGTTCCCCACTTGGTCTTGCAATAGTCAACTGGAAGAAAAAAAAATCATCAAGTTTTCTGCAGAATATTTTTATTTATTTTCAAAAAACTTATAAATATTATATTTAATTTTATTTTAAAATAATTTTGTAGTGAAAAATTATATTTTCCTTATTTTGTATGCCAAATCTTAAAAATTTCGCGCGAAATTTAAAGCTCAAAATCGATTTAACTTCAAAGCCTTTTAATTACATTTTCAAAAAAATTTTAAATACTTTTTTAGACAATATTTTAACAAACAAACTCAAACAAAACTGCATTCAAACATTATTCTTTGTTGCTTGTACTAAATGTGATGCTAAGTACATACCTACCTACCCATATATTTTTTTATTTATTTAAAACGTTCTTTAATTTTCTTTCTAAATCAAATTATTTTAGTAAATAGCTTTGGAAAAATTAATTTTTAAATTCAAAATTATAAAAAAAAACGTTGATATTTTTCAAAATTTTATGTTAAGCTGGTACTTTTTTTTAGTTCAACACTTATAACCAGATTTGTAAAGTCTTAAGGTTTTATAGAGTGTTTCCAATTTTCTATAGCTAGGTATAGGTTGCATGTGCCTATTGCTGTTAATTTAATTATAACACTCTAGCCTATAAACGCATCTAATGCAAAACATCCCAGACCCAGTATATGTATTTAGGTATATACCTACTATTTGTCTCTTCATTCCATTGTAGGTACGTTTCGCTGAATCGCAATACAATTTATTAAAACATTTCTGTCAGCGCAGAAAATAGAAAACAAGCAAGCAAACAAAATAAATACCTGATTACCTATGTACCCATAGGTACACCCGCAAGTGTGTCTGTCTATCACTAACGTAATGTATGTATGTATTTAATCCCCTTCCATCAGTACAAAGATACTGTGTCGTTTCTCGCTATACCTATTACCTATAGCCCACTTATAGCTATACTAGGTACCATATCATCCCCTTTGCCTTTGCTTTTACATTAAGTAATAAAAAGTGACTGAAAAATATCAACCAAATTTCATACCAATGTACATAATTTAAAGAAAACAAAAAAACAAAACAAAAATTTGGAAATAAGTTTTGTATCAAAAAATGAGCTCGAACTACCTACCTACAAACATTTTTTCTAATTCCAATCAAAATTATTTTATAGGTAAATTTCTAAGTTCCAATCAATCAATCGAGTTTATTAAAATTTGGTTTGCATTGCTTTGCTTAGACCGTTTTGTTTTTCTTTTCTTTCCACATAATAGGTATGTAAATATTCCAAAAAAGAACCTATTTTTCAACTTACCATTGGTATGAAATTCACGAGCAATTTCTTCCCACAATTTTGTTGTTAAATTTTTATCATTGAATTCATGTAAATTAAAATTATAAAGTGCAGGACGACTTTTAACTAATGCAATAAATTCTTCAATATTTCCAAGCAATTGACGCATTGTTTGTTTTAAGTTAAATGAATTATGTGTATGTTTTAACTATTTCACGCACAAATCACAACTAAAACTGATACTAAACAACAAGCAAAGCAAAGCAAAAAAAAACACCCAAACATCATGTTCGGGCGAATTCATTTTCGATTGAAATACATAGGTACGAACTACGAACAGCTGCATTAATTTGACAGTCTTCTCATTTTATGGTTTGTTTGTTTCTTTTTTTCTGTGAAGTATAAAATGCTTAAGTATTTGTGTGTGGGTAACATCGTATATATCGTATTTTGTGTCTTTTAATGGGTGATTTTTTAAGAGGTTTAGAACTTTAAAAAAAAAAAACACAAAAAATTCGAAAAAATGAATGAAATATTTATTTGAATCGATAGTTTGAACCTTGCAATTTAATGTTTAAAGATAATTTCATGCAAATGTTGACCGCGGCTGCGTCTCAGGTAGCCCATCCGCTGAGTCCAATTTTGGCATACTCTTTCACACATATCGGCCGGTATCTCACGAATGAATGCATGGATGTTGGCTTCCAGTGCGTCAATCGAAGCGGGCTTTTCCCTATAGACATTAGCCTTGACATACCCCCACAAAAAATAATCTAATGGTGTCAAATCGCACGATCTAGGCGGCCAATTGACCGGCCCGAAACGTGAAATTAACTGTTCACCAAACTCGCCTCGCAATTGCGCCATTGTTTCGCGTGCTGTGTGGCATGTGGCACCGTCTTGTTGAAACCACATATCATGCAAGTCAAGAACTTCCATTTCGGGCAAAAAAAAGTTTGTTATCATTGCTCGGTAGCGTTCACCATTGACAGTAACGCTGCGATTCGCATCATCTTTGAAGAAATATGGCCCAATAATGCCGCCGGCCCATAAACCGCACCAAACAGTGGCTTTTTCGGGATGCATTGGTAGCTGTTGCAATGCTTCTGGCTGATCTTCACTCCAAATGCGGCAATTTTGCTTATTTACGTACCCATTCAACCAAAAATGAGCCTCATCGCTGAACACAATTTTTCGATAAACAACATTTCGAACCGAGCACGAATTTTGATAGTAAAATTCAATTATTTGCAAGCGTTGTTCATTTGTAAGACGATCCATGGTTAAATTGCAAACCAAACTGAAGCTGTTTGACAGTGACACAAGGTACTAAACACACGTCAGCTGTCAAAACCAGTGTTGCCAAAACCAAACCAGCTAAAAAATCACCCGTTAGTATTGAATTGAAATGTAATAGTGTTCTTTTGGTAATCAGTGCTACCATATGTAGATGATTACTTATTACGAAAATGTAGCAGGGTATTATTTATTAAATAATAGGTAGTTTTTCGCCGTTTGTATCAGTGTAGGTACACTCGTATCCGTGCGTCTTATATAATTACATTTAATTTTTAAATAACTCAGTTACAAGATTTACAAAAAAATACAGTTTGCAAAGCTACTATGGAAAATTTTATGAATAGTTGAAACTCTGGTTACATAAGTATCACCGTTCGGAAGAAATTCCGATACTAAAGTTATGTAAGTCCGATCGTAACTTAAGGACTATTCACATGAGAGCGACCAACGACCGACGAATGAACGAACATTCGTCCATTTTAAAATTTCGTTCACATAGCATTTTTTTATTCGTTGCGAATGACGTTTAAATGTTTGTTTCAGCCATGACCAATCACCAAGTAAACAAAAACAAAAAAGATTTTGAGGTTATTCGCGTGGAACAATTCATTCGTTGCGGTGTGGATGGTATGTGGAACGCGAATAGAGTTTGACAATTCGTAACAATCATTACGCATTGCGTTGAAATGAAATGGAAGATCTTTCCGTTGTGTCAATCGGAATGGATACCTCGATTGAAAGTTCTCCCATTTCGAACAGATTGGAGAAAATTTTCTTCCGAACGGATACCTCGATAGAGCTGATTATCAGCCGAATTTCCGATTGAATACCTACGTTTCTGCTTAAAATAAGATTCCATTTATTTTTGAAAATATTCGGGAACATAATAAATCCAAGTCTCATTTTAATAAATTCAGTGTGTTTTAAAACGGTGTTTTTTTCGGGTTTTTCAATAAAATATATGAAAGTTTCTTCAAAAAAGACTTGTATACCTACCTAATATTTGTTCGTGTCTAGACATGATTTGTTGCGTTAATTTTCGTTCAAGGATGTTTTTATATTTTTGACGGTTTGGGGTGAAATGCCAAATTTATTTCACACCAACTGGCATTTTACCCACTTAGCGGCATATTACCCTCCCCTTTGATTTTTATTTCTTGCAAATGCCAGAGATGGATGCACAAGGACTGCTTGCAAAATGGAAACTGCCCGATATGCCTCATCGATTAAAATTAAAAAAGCGCATACTACCTACCATACCAAATGTTTGGTGGCATTTCAACCCTTCGGAAGTGACATATTCCTCTCACGTGTGGGTAAAATGTCAATTTTTAAGTTTTTTTAAAACTTAATTTGAAATTAATTATAAGGATAAAAGTTATATTTTTATTGGTTTATCTATTTAATTAAATAACACCAAATAAATTAAAACAATCTTGAACTTAACTTGTCTATTTAATTCGATTATTTTACTGTTAAATGTAAAGTGTGGGATATTCGACCGACTTACCCTATACAAAATTAATTTTTTACACAAATTTTTCTTATAAATTAAGATAGAAATCAGATCTACCTACCTACCTACCCGGATTTCGTGTTAGTAGCCCTAGGAAAACTTCAAAGAGCATGAATATTAAATATCTTTTCTTTGTTCAATTTTCAAAGATTTAAAATTTTATTAATAAAATATATTCTTTAATTTATTATAGTTTCTCATAACAGAAATTTGATATCAATAATAATAGGTACATCTTATAAAGATTCGAAATAAAAACATAGACAACAAAATTAATTCACGTTGTGAGTTCAAGCGATCAATCCTCATTTTCATCTTCATCTAGATATTTGTTTAAATCTTGTAAAATATCTTGTTTGAAGAAACGTAATTTTCTATCAGATAACTTCCTTAGATCGAAGAGAATACTCTGAAAGAACATCAATGTTGAGTCTTCACGTGCTTTATTATTAACAAGTTCTTTCCTCTTCATTAAATTCGGTTCGTCTGCGGACATTTTAAATCGCTTTGCAACTGAAACTTTTGAAGGCACTTTTTCGATAATTTTTCGTTTAGGTGTGAGGATATTTTGATCTTTACTTGTTAATTCTACTCGGCACTTTTTCAGAGCATAATTTGAGTTTGCGGCAGTATCTTCAGCTTCAATTATATTTTCACTCACATCATAATTAGCGAATTTGTTGAACATCTCTTCATGAGATGAAAGAGTCATTTCTGATAATTCTTCTGATTTGACTGTTACAATGCTATGATTATCATCCATCGTACAATTGTCACTTTTGTATTCGAAATTTGAAAATGATATTGAATTATCATCGACACTGGTTGTGCTATTATTTGGATCTTCAATGTTATTGATTGTGAGACTACGATCTTGCGGTGTCCTTAGCATGTAGTCATCGAGGAAGGACATTTTATCCGCAAGGTACCATTGTGCTTTTTTTCTTTGGTTGATTCCTTTTTTATTGTTTTCCATATTTTGAAGGTGTCTAGCATATGATGAACGTAAACTCGTCCATACTGTTCTACATTGAGTAGCTGTAATATAAAAAGAACAATAAAGAATTATGTAATTTAAAAAAAAAAGACATTTTAATTTAATAAAAATTGTAGGAGCGTCGAATAAAATAAATGAAAAAACAAACAACTTAGACAAGATTTTAAGGAAAATTTTAAAGGTTAAAGGTTAACTTTTAAAGCTCATATTTTTTATTCAAAGCACGAAAGAAGTTTGCATTATGTGCGTTCTTTTACTTTGAAATTCTGTGATTTTCTGTCTAAAACTAAACATTTGATTTCTTTTCCATAAATGAACTTTGACAGACTTTTGCCTTTGGGCAGAAAAGTAAAAAAAGTTTCAAAGTAAATTAACTACTTACCTATTATTACATTTTGACAAAATCGTTTTGAAAAATAATACAAACCAAAAATACAAAAACACAGGAATCCAATTAGGTACTAGAAACGAAATTTTCAGTTTACCTATGTATATATAAACCTTTTGGATTATATTGGTCATAATAACTAATTTATTTAGAGCCATTTACGAAAAAAATTACTTTCTAGCTTTATAACAGATGTGTAGAGTAAGTACCTAGGTACCGTACAGAATATAAATTACAGGTGTGTTTGGTTTCTTTTTTAAGAAAATTGTGTTAAACCTATCAAAATTTGAAAGAAAGAGAAAATACTCTTAGAGAGGGAAAACTTTGCAAAAATTTAACAAACGGACTGAACCATTTTTTTTATTAAATGCCTCTTTTTTTGTACAACACGGTCAAACGGTGACAAATCATTTTCAATTGTAAAATTTGGACAAACTATAGAACTACCGATTGCAACACGTCGAAATTTCACGTTACCAAACAGAGCATATACTTTAAGGAAAATCACCTTTAAGTTTTTTTGAAATCCTATAACCCAACGAATAAGTAGGAAAAGAGGAAAGACTAAAAGAATTACGTTGTCTCCTTTTTAAACATGATAACCTAACATCAAACAAAAAAAAAATAAATATGTGTAGGTACATAATATAACCATTCTAATGTGCATGGTATTTGGTAGTTAATTAGAGTAAAATATAACAAAGAATTTATGAATACAAATCGTAAGAAATGGTTATGTTTTAAGATACCTATGTACATACATGTACATATTTATAATTGACCATTTAAATAAAGTGTATTAATTTCCCACGTCAAGACTGTAGGTTTTTTACCCATCCCCAATACACCGTCCATATAAACACGTCTTATCTGTATGCATTATCCAACCAATACAAAACATTATTATTATTATATAGGTTAGGTAGGCACATGATACATAATACATCAACATCATGCAAATTACTCATAGTTCCAGTTACATTTTGATTCTTTTATATTCCTGGTTAGAAATTTGAAATAAATTCTTACCATCTTTATTCATTATATCAGCAATTTCCTTCCATAACATTCCACAAAAAGATTTAGATTTATGTTCTAATAACGCCGAGTTATATAAGGGAGGACGAGCTTTCACTAATTTTATTAGTTCATCGACTTCAAACATTTTAATCAATAAGTAAGTATACACTACACTCAACAGCAATTGAAATTTAAACTTTTCAATATCAATAGAAAAAGAAAACTAAAAAGAAATCACGAAAACAAAAAAATAACAGTCATCCAAGAATTACGTTCACGCAGAGAAACATCTGTCTCTACATTTATTTTATTTATTCATGCCTGCCACACAGCACAATGCATATGCATATGTATGTATGTAGTATATTTGTATGTGCGATCGCAAAGCGAATTCATCTAAGTTCTGTTCTGAGAATACAAAACAGTAAACACGACATGAGCCCTGCTAAAACAGGTTTATTGATTACAGTGGTGTCGTTTTGATCTTAAACAATAAAAGTTATGCTACTTTCTGTATTACCTACTTTTTCTGTTTTAATTAATGTAAGGTTGTGTTTTGTGTTGTTTCAGAAGAAAAATGTATCTAATCTTCCTACAGGGATAATTTATGGTAGGTACGTACATATTTATTTTGAATAGAGATTTCGTACCGACCGATATTTATTTATGTTTTATGGTGGGTTTAAAACATGTCGATTTACAGAGAAAGAGATTATCTATGAAAAATACAAAATTTCTTAGGCTTAGAAGAAGGAAGATCCAAATTAAAAAAAAAAAAGTCGTCGATAGGTTATACCTACATATACATATTATAGTGAGAATGTGAAAACAAAACTTGTTTGTTTAGGTTTCTCAAACAACGTGACTATCAGGTTGAGTTCCAAAATGCATAAAAAGAGCAAAAAATTTTCGTTATTATTCAGTGAAAAATATGGAGAATGAAATGTGTTTTGGAAAAAAATATATTTAAATACATAATATGTATGTAGGTAATTTTTTTTTAAAATGGATGGGTGAATAAAAATACCCGAAACGCGTAGCTATAAAAAATTATAAAATTATAGGTAGGTATGTTGTGAAATTTAAAAAAATAAATTAATTATTTTTAAATATTTAAAAAAAATCTAATTTTTATTTGATATTTTTTTCGGAAATTGAAAAAAATCAATTTTTACCTAGATAAATACTATTTTTAAGGTTGTCATAAAAGTTCAGTTAGTTTCATTTATTGTTCAGTCGTAGATTTAACTTATGGATTTTTAAAGCCTTCTCCAAAGTCATAGAGATTGTGATTTTTTTTTATTAAAACTTGATGGTTATAAAAGATGAACTTGTTAATTTTTTTTCTGATTTTACTCGTTTGAATGCGTGAATCAGAACAGGGATTTATAGAAAAATTATTTCTGAAAGGAACACTCATGTACATATTATATACATTTATATGTATACAGTGAACTCTCATAACCGGACACTGACGGTACCCAGAAATATGCCCAGTTATGAAGAAAACAAAAAATAAAATAAAATTGAGAGCCTTTAAAAAAAAAATATATAAGCAAGTTCTTATTCTAAAATATTCTTATTTTAGTCCGAGTGCGTTACCGTATTCGAAGAATTGGAATGTAGTTTGCGGGATACAACAAAATTTCATTTATGAATGATTTTTTTGTCTCAGAAATTGGTTGTGATTTTTTCTTCCGGTGGTTTCACCGCTATACTCTTAATAATTCGATAAGTTTTGAGTTACTTCCAAAAAGTAGCGGAATGGACTTTGAATAAAACTTGAAAAAAGTACTTTTCACCCTTTTTAAATTACTTTTTTTTTAAGAAAAACTAGTGTATCTTTGCAAAGCTTATATTGTGTCTTTAGTTGACGATTAGAATTCGGGCATAGATTTCCGATAATCCAAAAACATAGAAAACGGCACTAGTGTTTTATCTTAACTTATGTATAGTAGAAGATGTACCTAGTTATAAATAAAAACATTTAATATAATTTACATAACAAGTTAAAACAAGCCTAAAAGTACCATTCACAAAACTAAATAACGTTAGATAATAATATAATACGAGAAACTAAAGGCAAAGAAAAATTAAAAAATTGAGTTGGGAATAAAGCATTCATCTTTTCGGGTACAAAATTTCAACTCGTTCATTTTTTTGAGCACTGAAGAGTGAAAATATTTCGTTCATCTTTCCGAACTGTTCATCTTATAGAACCGTTCATCTTTCCGAGATTCTACTGTATATAGTTTCGTTCTTTTTTTCAACGTTTCTTGATAAATTTTGCTGATGCCATAGTTACAGAACATTAGCCCCTTGAAAAAGATTGGAGGAATTAGTTGTGTCTAATTGTTCCAACTTAGTTATAAATATTTTTCTGATGCCTGATTCACAATGCGACGAGAAAGCGAGACGTCGACGTGACTAGGTCTCTTCACAGTTTTCCTCTTTTAATGACGAACTTGAAAGAATGAAAAAATACATAATTAAGCATTTCTCGTCGTCACGTCGCGTTTTTTTTCCTTCAAGTTTTCGAACTTATGACGTGACATGACAACGAGAAATGCTTTAATAATACCTACATAATATGTATTATTTCGTTGTTTTAAATTCGTCATTAAGAGAGAACATCTGCGAAGAGATCTCGTCACGTCGAAGTCTCGTCGCATTGTGAATCATGAATGATTTCCGCTTCAATAATTAGTACTGCGTTCCATGTGAAAATCAGTGTTTTTTTTTATAATTGCGTCTAAACCTAAACTAAAGTGTTTTAATTTCATGAGTCTAGACTGTACTTTTTTTATATACAACTCAAACACAATGCATACCAAAAAGTATAATCTTTTCTGTTTTGCAACGAATACAACACAGATATCTACTTATATATATTTTTGTATGCTTATGTGTAGGTAGGTATATGATACACAAACATCATACAGATTACTCACAGCGTCAATGTTTTACATTTTGGTTATACATTTTATTAGCAAATTTAAAATAATTTCTTACCATTTTTTTTCATTATATCAGCAATTTCTTTCCATACAGTGGCACTATACGGTTTGTTTGTATATTCTAATAATGACGAGTTATACAAGGAAGGACGAGCTTTAACTAAATCTATAAATTCACAGACGTCAAACATTTTAATTATGAAATTAACTTTATTTTATAGCAATTGAAATAGGTACAAACTATTCAATATCAGTGGAAAAAGAAAACTAAATAAAAATTAAACAAACATCACAATGAAAATAAAAAACAACAACAGCGAACCACGTATTAAGTCCACGCAGCGCACATTCATTTATTTTATTTAACAATCGCACTGTCACACAGCACAAATGCATATATGTATGTATGAATATTGTATATGCGATCGCAAGCGTATTCATCTGAGAATAGTGAGAATACAAAACCAAAACACGACCCCTGCTAGCTAAAACCACAGTATATACATACCTACAGAATGCTGTGTGCTCAAACAGGTTTTCTTGATTTAGCAAAATTCTCTTGTTTGCAGTGGTGTCGTTGTCGTTTGGATGTATACGAAGCATTTGTTTTGTTTTGTAGAACTATTTGTAAGCAATGTTGTTTCGGTAGAAATTAATGTAGGTATTTATTTTGATTAGAGTTACCTATGATTATGATCTCTTTTTGTATTCAGTAATAAAAAATTAAAAACTTAACTTTTTTGGATTTAAAAAAACATACATTTTTTAAGCGATATTTACTAAACCAAGCTATTTTTTAAAAATATCATTACCCTTAAGTAAATAGAAAAGTCTGTCAAAGTTCATATGTATAAAAAAAATAAAATGTTTTATAGAAAATCGAGTTCTCTACAATTTAGCTACACAGTTCTACTGAGAAATCAGAAATCAAAAAGTTACAAAAAATACACACACGTTTTTAAAAAAATAGCATTTAACTGTTGTTGATTTATTAAATAAAAAAAAATCTATTTTTATTTTTAACTTGATAAAAGTTTAAAGAGAAATTGTAAAATTATAGAGAATTCAATTTTCTACAAAACTGAGGTAAAATTTTGTTTGTGGAACTTATGTTTCTCAAGATGCGGCGAAAAAACTTTTACACCCCAGCCGCCAAATGGGGTGGGGCGGGTTACATACAGCCTAGAAAATCATCTCGTACATTGACGCACCCCACACATCTAAAAAAAACAACCTTGCCCTATACTAAATGCGGATTTGGGCAAAATGGACTTACATACATATGTATATGTGTGTAATATCCTCCTATTAAACACTTACTAAATTGTCAAACCAGTATACCTATTTTGACTGCCTTTATTTGATATTCTTTTCAAATGAAACAAAGATTTTTACTAAAATTATCAATATACAATATGCATAGGTACATATATTTTTTTAAGCAATCATGTAAGTAAACATGTATAAAGAGAAAAGTTACAACAAAAACATTAGTACTTAATTATTATGTTTCTTGCTCATCTAAAAATCTATTAAGCTTCATAATCACATTTTGCTTATACAAACGTTGCTTCCGTTCAGACAGCCTTAGGATATCAGGAATAATACTTTTGAAAAACGTCATATTTCGATCATCCAGCATTATATCTTCATCTGCTCTACTGATATTTGTAATATTCGATTCATTCATAAAATTATATCCAATCTTGTGCGGAGATCGTGGTGGTGGTGGAATAGAAGCAAGTTTTGTGATTTGGGTTTCATTCACCACACTCGAACTAACTGAATCATTTATATAGTGTCCAAACTTATGCTGAGATGATGGTTGTGGTGATGGTGTAGCAGCACTAGAACTAACTGATTTATTTATATAGCGACGCCCAATCTTATGCGGTGATGGTGGTGGTGGTGGTGGTCTAGCAGCAATGTGTTTAGTTTCATTCACCACACTAGAACTAACTGATGCAAAAGAACTTTTATTATCAAAGTCATTTGTTTCTTCTGCACTTAGGTATTCATTTAAAACATCTTGAGTTGAAAAATCAAAGATATTCTTATTTTCTTCTATGATGGGGCAATCGACTTCCTCTTCCATAGATTCATCAGCAGGAAAAACTCCTTTCGTGTCTTTGGTTTTTTGGTTCAAATGATGCCGCAAGAAGTGTAGATGCTCAGCCAAGTACCATTTTTTCTTTTTACGTTTGTTTAATGAGGCTTCCCTCTCGTTTCTTAAGTCTCGTGACAGTGCATTACGTAATGAAGCCCATTTTCGTCTGCACTCAGCAGCTGAAAATAATAACCAATTAAATTTTAGTTAATCGTAGGCATATTTAAATTTGGTAAGTAGCTAAGTAGATACATAGTTAGGTCAGTTAATTTATTTAATTTCATTTTTGTAAGTTAAAAAAAACAACAGGTGCATAATTTCTACAAGTACTTATTGATAATTAAAATCTTCTTTAAAATTTCAATAAATGTAACAATCCGCAATTATGGACGCATTATAATTATGATTTAATTGTATCTGAATAGGTAGGTAACTACATATTTGCGTTAATAGGGTTTTTAGATGTAGGCACTGGGGCGCACTTGGTCGCTTTAAACTCGCTCTGAAGCGCTTTATGTTGCACTTTTCACACTGTGTTCGGGCGAACTGAGTTCTGCTGAATGACTCTCCTGAAACTCAGTTTTTTTTTCTCAGGGTAGGAGCTCAGAGCTGTTAAAATTCAAATCGGCTGTTTGATTATTGGCAACAATTAATTGAAGCTTCAACAAGCAACAAGCATAGTGAATGTTTATGACAAATTTAGTTGTTAAATGTGAGATATTTCGTTGATAATTTTGTTATTTATTTGTTTCATGTAATTGTAGATGAAATGCCTAAATATGCAATAGATTATGAAAAATTTAAATGAACGAAAAAATCAGATGTTGAAACTTGTAGAACTGCACTGATCACTGAAGCGTTCGATGTAAAATAAAAACCCGAGCAGCCCTGATTTTTTTGGATACTTGATTCGACATTCCTCAGGTAGCCCTGGAGCAGACTAGCAGAGAACATCGAAAAAGAACTATGAACTATGTAGGTATATATACATATATATATAGATATGTATGTACTTATATTATTCGATTAAGTACCTAAATACATGGATACCTTTAAGAAGGTACCCAGTTTTTAATCACCCTATACATGTATCCGAAAAAGATTATTATTTATAAAGGGCACGGCAAGATAGCCGGATATCATAATGTATGCATATGTGCTTATAGCTCCAATCATTAGATTCTACAATTGTTTAAATTTATCAGCCCTACCACGAATCCCATCGTAATCGGTAACTTAATACAAATCCCGAAAAAAACTATTACTGTTTCCATCGTAGAAAACCTCATACCTACTTACTAATTGTCATTCCGAACGAAATCGGTGATATTTTTTTTCGAGATTCGGAAACTTTCCGATTACGATAAAATTCTTGATAGGGCTGAATGTTTTAAAATTTGTAAATATTTTCAAAAAGATTTGAGCTAAGAATTAATGGAATTTTTTTTAATAAAATTGAACTTACATGTACAAAATTTAGAAACATACCTAAATTAAATTTTTTTTAGAAGGTATGTATAGGTAGGAACATATGCACCTATAACGTATGTTAAAATACAAATTTTATAAATCTTTTTCCAAAATCACATAAATGGCTTGTGTTTTTCTGAAAAGAACAAATAGGTAGTACCTACCTACCTACCTACTTCTGGATTTGATTTTTGACTTCAATATCGAAAAAACATACCTACCTACCTATCAAATTAATGTTTCGGAATAAGTAGTACATTTTACTAGTTGTTTACAAGAATTATAATTACAGTCGTTTACTGATACTATACTTAAATATGTATTTTTTTTTTTTTAATTTTCATTTTCTAAATAATTTTTTTTATAAACAAACAATCGAAGAAAAATCCCTCGCTGTAAACTATAAGAGCAAGTTTGTGCGATCCAGTCATGTATTTTATTTCATTAGCTTTTAGACAAAAGACTTTACCTACTTTCTTAAAAACAATGACAAATCAACAATATGTATTTAACATTCATGACTTCTAAAACTGTTGCGGAGCTACCTACTATGTTAAACACTGAAATTTAAAAATAGTAATCATTTTTCTAAAGAAAAGAATCGCGCCTCGAAGTGAAAAATTAAAGATCTGTATCTATTTTTTCTTATCGCTTTGCAGCTCCGTGTGTACTGTGCCTATGAATTTTAAACCAAAATAGAAGTAATAATAAATTAACAAAGGGTGTTTTCATAAATGCATGGTTGCGAAAGTCTGACGAATGCATAACTTTCATAAATGCAAATGATAAATGTCAGATTTTCATAAAAGCAAAACGCAAATATTTGCAGCGCAAATGTGCAACTATAAAAACTCACATGCAATCTGAATTCCTTTCTTAAAGAAAGAGACAAGTATAGTATAAACGATTTCCTTTCCTTTATTTTTTCTTTATTGTTTTTGACATATGACGTAAATCAGAAAAGTGTTCATAAATGCAGAGTAAAACACATTCGCAAATATTTTGTATGACGTTAATATGATTGCAATTGATCGCATATAAACAAAGCAGCCATGCATTTATGAAAGCACCCAAAGTTGGCGTTTGTCGATTCTGTACTTTTCGCATCCCTGAATTGTATGTTTTCTTTTCGTACTTATGTGAAGCCACAAGTTGTGAAGAAAAGAACGCACATTTTCTCCCATTAAATTTATTCAGCTTATAGGTACCTACCTTATCTGACCTTACACTCTTCGCACATGCTTTTTAAAAACACATGAGTTCGTTACCATTTTTTTGGTTTATGCTTTTTGTTCTCAATTCGTTCAACAACACAATTTATTAAATACAATCTTTTCCCTTGCAGAAAAATGAAAACAAAAATGATCGAAAATAGCAAATCTGTTAAAAAAAAACTTACGAGTTGTTCCCATCGCTTCTGCAACTTCTTTCCATAAACTTTCCACATTCGCTCGATTATTATGTTCATCTGTAGAAAAGTCATATATTCCGGGGCGATGTTTTACTAAATCTATCATCTTTATAATGTTAAACACTTCGTTAAGCATTTTTGTATATTTAAATATAGACCACTTCACTTTATCTCCAAACAAAAACTACTGAAGACTAAATTGAAAGAGCAGTTACAAAACCACACAACACACGACGAAACAAATCGTATCGTACGCGTACCTCATTGAAATAAAAAAATTAGACACAGTTTGGCTTCCCCTCTGATGAATTCGCTCTTTTTAACGTTACTTGCTCTTCGCTCTAAATTTTGTTTGTGTTTGTAGTTGTATGTATTTTGGAAATTATATGTATATTGATATATAGATACATAAACGTAAATAGAATGGAAACAGATCAGTGCTGCCTCTTTTGTAATTTATTTTAAGGTAAATGTAATTAAAAAAATTGTTTGAGCGATTTAATTATTGAGGTAGGTAATTGTTATTACTTTAAAAAAAAATTTGGCAGGTAGGTAATAAAATTTAAATAAAATATTGAGTAAAACAATTAAAAACATTACCCCAACAAATAATAAGATATACCTACCTAAGTACCTACTGTGTGACGAAATTCGATTTTTTATTTAAAATATAAACTAGAATAAACTTTTCCGTAAGTGTTTTTTCCCTTAGTTTTAGGCACTTAAGGAGCTAAATCAGTAAGTTGGGCTAACATAAAATTTTTTGTTGGCTAGAAATATGATTGAGTCATTTTATTTTGACATATTTGACATATTTTTTGTACATATTTAAATAAACATTTATTTTGCTTTCTTAAGGTTTTAGAATTATACCTACTACCTACCTACCTCATGATGAAACATAACCTTTATTTTACCGCAAGTTAGCGTGAAGACTAACTTTTAGATTAAAATATCTCAAAAATTTTACAGATGTTGGGTAGATATGTACGTTACTATATTTAAATGTTTCTTATGCTAAACAAAATACATGACTTATTAACTTAAGATCCCATTTCTTGTTCATCCAATGATTTGTTAAGTATTGATAAAACTTCTTGTTTGAATAAACGTTGTCTTCTTTCTGACAGTTTCAAAATGTCAGGTAAAATACTTCTGAAAAACGTCAGATTCTGTTCTTGAAGCTCACTAATTTCTTCTTGATGACCTTTTATTTTCGGATAAGAATAATCCTTAAAGGGGTCTTCGATTGGATTTTCGGCTGCTGGTGTTACTGCAGAATTTTGTTGCAAAGTTTCAATATCAATACTTTCTGATGGAATAGAGTGTAATTCAACATCAATTTCTTCCTTGGCAATATATTTGTTTTTAGGTTTTTTATTTGGTGTAGATGATAAGCAAGTTTCATCGTCAGTGTTAGTGTAATTATCTTCGACTTTAATTTGTTCATCATTAATGGAGTCATGCTTTTGTTGTCCATAGTACAAATAATTTCGCAAGAACTTCATTTCCTCCGCTAAGTACCATTTTCTTCTTTTTCTTCTTCTATTTGGATTTAATTTAGCTTCTTTCTCGTTTCGTATCTCTCGGGAATATGAATTACGTAAAGCCAACCACTTGGATTTACAAAGAGAAGCTGCAAAATATTATAAAAATTAAGTACGGAATGTTGGTTGGAATTAAATATATATTTTGCAAAAGCTTATGAATTTAAGATCGAACAGTTAAAAAAATATAGTTAGTGAACTTTTCAATTCACTTATAAGAGATTGTTGTAGGTCTGATATGGAAAAGGTAAACATACCGTAAAACTGCATTTAAAATTTTTCGAGCTGTCTTCTTTAGACGAGAAGCTAATCTAATGCTATGTTTTTCGGTGTTTAAATTCACAGAAGTACAGTTAAATAAAACTTTAACCGTTCGTTTATACCTGCATTATGCCAACTGAGGTCTTTTTTACAGTTTTATAATATTTTAATATATATAATTACTTTATAAGAGTTACTTTAAGCGCTATATCATTCACTCAATTAATCCTGTTTAAACTTGATTCCGGATGTAATTTAATTCGGGTTTAAGTTTTAAACTGGATTTTTCGATGATACTTATGGTTGTAAGTAGAAAACATAACTGATCCGTGGAAAAACACTTTTACACATGTTTTTTTTTTATTTATTTATTTAAATCCAACTTAGATATCCAAATTATTATTTTTTTTTTGATAAAATATATTTTTAACTTACTATAACCATTGGATTACGTAACCTGAAAGTTCGTCATTAATATGCGTAAGTAAAAAAAAAATCAGTTTCAAACAATGAAACTTATGAGTAATTCATGGTCTGTGAATAATTTTCTTTTAAATTAAATAAGGAATAAGATAAAAAATATTTTCAATTTAACGTTATACTTATATTAAAGGGTTTCTTAAAAATTTAGTCTTTCGAATTTGGAATTAAAATAAAAAAAAGGAAATGTGTACATTTAATGATTAACACACTCAAATGGAACCAGGGCATTGACCTGTGGTCAGGTTTGCCAGATTTTCATTAGATTATAGGTATTGCAAAATTTTATCAAAATACCGCAATACATTGTCGGCTTTCACAAAAACACCTACAACGACACAGTTTGTGTAAGGAAAATGAGATTTTGTAGTTCTCAGAAATCTCAGTTACTTGAAAAGGATTCCTTATAGCAAAATTTATGGTCAGCTTTTCTGAGGAAAAAAATCTTGGATTTGCTTGCTCATTTTTTGAGAAAAATCATAATTTTTCTGAACGTGCAATTGTCTGCACAGAAATAAAAAATTGGATTGAAATAAAAGATAATTTCATTACCCACAAATTTGTTTCGCTAAAACCAATAGTTGGAGATAATGATTTAACAAAATGGCGGACTTCTCCAGGGCCATTGTGTAATTAGTCATTGTTTTTTGTTTTAATTGCTAGCAAATCGTCTTTATTCAACGCTGGCCAAGTCAATTCTACTTAAATCTATTATCACAAAAACAAAATACAGCGGCCTTATTCAACTATTAACCTTTAGACGATTGATACAAACAATTTATCAATTGAAGTCGTTATTGTGAAAATGAATTGATAAATTATTGTGCTATTCTGAATGCCTTTAAAATATTTAGATTATTTTGAATGGGGATGTGCGCCTGACAGAAGTTTGTTTTGTTGTTTTGTTTTTTTTGAGGAACGTGCAAAGGAAATTATAAAAAAGTTAAAGCATATTTTTTCGTGATAATTTATTTAGTCAGCAGTTTGGTTTTCTAATAACGATATATACGATCGTCTTGAAGCTTTTCCTTCCGAGAAGATTTTTCTTCTGTTAGTCAACACCTTTAACTGGAGCGGCCGGATCAATCATATCTGTAGATTGTTCATGTGCGGCATCTTCAATTGTTATATCATTTTCATTAGAGTTGTTAACATTTTCCGCACCAAATTCTCTTCTAGGTGGATTAACGCATGTATTCAGACCTAATAAACTGCTATTATACAGCTTCTTTCAAATCGCTGAACTGGTGAAGTCTATTTGGGTCACCATCAGTGGCTGATATTTCAATTAAGTTTTCTGTTTTCTTCTTTTTTTATTTTGTATTTTAGGTCGATCAATAGTCTCAGCCATTTTTCTGAAGTAGGTATGTCTATTTTGGGAGCCCTACACTCAACAGCAATGTTTTCCCACTTTGTACGTTCTCCAGCTTTAGAGCAAAATCCCTTGGCGAGTTCAACGTTTTTTTTTTTCATCAACTGTACTAATCTGCAAACTGTTTTTAGCTGCTTCTTAATTTTTGAGAGCTTTGAAAATAAGAAATTAACAATTTTATCGTTTATACAATTCGAAAAATACATTTTTTTAGCTAGCACCGACTCATTCACTACAAATTAACAATTGCAATGGTAAGAAAAATTCACAGATGACAAGAAAGTCGATACGAATTTTTGGTCACAATACCTACCAATTTTTTCATTCAAAATAAATTATTGATACAAATTCATAATAAGTCAACAATCCATTGATAATTGACACTCACAATACCATTTAATAAAATTGATTGATAAAATGAAAATTATTGATTGATAGGTCGCCTTCAAATTAAGGGCGAATCAAATTTTACCTACGTTGCAAGTTGCAAGCAAGTCTGCCGTTTACTTCTACGAAATTACAAACAAGTAGTTTTAAATTTTCATTTTCTTATGAAAACATACATAGGTACATAAGTAGTAATTAGAGTAGGTATAATAATTAAATACTAATTGTATTGTAATTATTAGACACCCTGTAAATCTTGCTTGTAGAATGTAGATACATCCAATATAAAACACACCCTTTTTATATTTATTTTTTATACCTACCTACCTAAATAGCCTAAACACATACGCAGTTATTATTGATTTTAATACACAGCACAACCTAGCAGCTGAATCATTTTAAGCAAAAACGAAAAAAAAAAAAAAATAAAACTCACGTGTCATGTTCAGTGCATCAGAAATTTGTTTCCATAAACTATCTGTGTATTCTTTATTTTTATGTTCAGTGCACGAATAGTCATAAATAGCTGGGCGATTTTTCACCATAACTATTAATGATTCTATATCGTGCATTTCGTTATGTTTTGGCATCGTGTTTTTTTTTTGTTTATTTATTGCCTATATGCTATGCATATGTGTGTAGGTATTCACAAATCTCAATCACAAAACTACAAAACTACACTACTTGTGCTTGTTGTTACTTCTTCACTTTGACTCTGAACAAAATTGACTGAAAACAAGATAAAAAGTTACAAAAGACAAAACAAACACAATAATCAAAAACGAATCGAATAAGGCGAAATCAAAATTCAATGGAACCCGAACCTGGGGAAAATATCTTTGTTTTCAATGTTGTTGTTGTTTTAATCGAGTTGCTCTTGCTCTTTTACTTTTATTGCGATTGCGTTGGTTTGGTTGGTATCATTTTGTGTTTGAAGAGAAATTTGAAGTTTGTAAAAAGGTAGGAAGGTAAGGTACTTAATATAAATAAATTTTAAAATACAGAAAAGGGTCAGGGAGTGAATTCCCTGTAGCATTTACTGTGGGGCAAGGTGCGATTCGATTCTTCGTTGTTAAAGTTTTTGTATCTTTTATATTTATAAGGTGTTCCGTAATTAATACCTATATGTACCAACACAACAAGAACTAAAATAAATTGAACTCAAGTTTTTGATCATTACGACATTTACGACATTACGATGATAGCGAACTCGAAAATTGGGTCTAGCAATTCTGTCCGTCTACCTGTCTGTCCTTTCGTCATATTTTTTTAAGACAAAAATAACGGTACCTGCATTATAAATTTGTTTGAGAAACCAATCAAAATTTAATTTTTCTCAAAAATGTGTCTACAACTTAAAAAAATAAACTTTTAAGAAAAATAGTTTTAAATGGTACTTAACCCACATAGAAATTTTTTGATTCTCAAAACCGGCTCAACTGATAACTTTTTTTTTGATTTTTAAAAAGTTTCAATGTTTTTTTTTTTTTTTTAATTAATAATTCGAAAACGACTTGTTCTAGATTTATTAAGTTTGGGAGTTGGTTTTTAACATTATCTAGCATCTATCCAGCCTGGATCCGAAACGAACACATCGTTCGTTAATAAAAATAATTTATAACTTTTAAAACCGAATTGAGTCTTTAATTTTTTTAAAACTTCGAGCGGTAAAGAAAAGTCATAATTAACACTGAAGCTTAATTTACAATGCAGCGGGAAAACGAGACGTCAACTTGAAGAGGTCTCTTTCCAGATTTTTTTTCTTAAAAAGCATTTTTTAAACAGTGAAATATTACATAATATTTCTCGTCGTTATGTGTCGTCGCGTCATGAGCCGTGTCGCTGTGAACCGAACTTCAGGATTGATTAACTGTCTTAATATAATATGATTAGGCGGGATTTGAATGCCAACTTAGGTTTTGAGATGTTTTTATGTATATAACGGGTGGGCCATTTAGTGGTTTCTTTTTAAATCTTATGTTATTTTGACACTGACAGCAGTTTCCTGCTCGAAATCTTGACAGAGGGCGTTTTTCTTTTTTAGTTCAGAGTAGAGCTCTGAACAGAGTCTGAACATGAACATACTCTGAGCGATCTCTGGACTGAGCAGCCTGCTCTGAGAGTTCAGATTTATTTAAAGAAACATCGGTTTACCAGCTGTCGTTTGTCAAATTTGTGTTCAGCTATTTAACTCGGTCTGCTGTAAAAATTTATTCTGAGCTCATAAAGCGCGCTCTAAACATGCTCAGAGAGAAAAAAGAAATCCAAGATTGGAGCCCTGAATGCTCTGAGCTAAAAAAACAACACGATTTTTTTTTGACAGTTCAGACTCTGAACTAAAAGCGAAAAACGCCCAGAAAGTCAGTATCATACCTCCGCGGAACAAATTAGTCGCTTGAACAACGTTGGGAAATATTGAAAACTTATTTCTAAAGTAAGTGCTTTGTGGCCCAAACAGATGCGTTTTTTTGATAAGAGGCGCGTTTTTATCTCGGCGGCTAGGTTAACAAACAAAATTGCCACATCTGGGTATCGGAAAACCCGCACGTTATTGTCGAGAAGCCAATGCATCCACAGAGAGTGACAGTGAGTAAGCGAAAAAATTTATTTCTTTTTTTCATTTTATTGCATTTTTAAAAAGAAACTTGTATTTGGCCCACGCTGTACATATGTATTATATTTTTGTTATTTTAACCAAATTCAGTGCAATTTTCAAGAAAGTGCCTTTAAGTAATAAATGTAGGCCCTGGGGCGCTACACGGCCGGCGCGGCGGTGGTATCTATGACACTGCTTTGCCAATAATGCCAATCAATGGAAAATAAGGACATAAATATATTAGCAATAAGGGTACGTTTTTATTTTGTCAATTTATATCTATGTATGTTATCTTTCCTTGAATCTTCTTATAAAAGATATCAAAAAAGTCAATATATTTTTGTTTGTTTTTAATTTTTTTTTATTTTAATATCCATTTTGTGTGCCTTTTGCCTACACAGCATGCACTGCACCCTCAATATAGATTATCCCATCTTTATTATTAAGCAATAAAAACAATTTTACATGGCCTTTGTTGTTAAAAGTGCTATGATCGACACTTCCAGTTGCTTTTATTTTCTATTTTTTATATCCTTTTTTATTTCATCATCATATCAGTAAATTCTCATCGGGCTAGGCGCCCGCCATGGCCTTTGTTGTTGTTGTTTGGTTTATAAATATTTTTTGACGTCAATAGCACGTTTTTGATGAACGGTGTCGAATGTCAAAGATATGCGGTTAAAGATTATTTCAGACACAGATATTCAGAGAAGTATATTGAGCCTTTCTACCACTGGGGGAAGGATAAACAAAATAATGCAAATGTAAGCTTAGGAGTTATGTATAAGAAATGGTGAGAAAGGTTGTCATAAAAATCACTCTGCTTGAAGTTATGTTATGAAGGAATAATATACTACTGCCAAATGGGAGTCGTTTTTACGATGTGCTCTCATAAGTGACATGATTTTTTAAAGCAGAATTCAACCTCTGCATAACTCTAACTGGACATTTATTGAAAGCCCAATGTGATAGCTTTATTTTAAAAAAAAACTTCAAATGTAAATAGAAAGTAAGTTGGCTTGGAACCACAGTTTTCTTTTGCTGATTTTTGGGTACAGTGATTATTCATATTATCTTCCTCATCATCATAAAAAATGCTATGCAGTACAATATTCTCATTCTACTGGGCCCTACAGTACACCCATGTATCGTAAGTAAAAATTGATACTGTTAAAATCTTTTCCAATCTGCATAATCAAAATGAATACACGAACACCAAAGAATATTTCATTAACTTTAAGATTTATTCTTCTAAAGAAAATCTTTTCGAATCCAACTTCCTGGCTTTTTATACCCTTTCCACACCGGAAAAGATGTCCAAAACTTTTAAGAAGTTCTCATCCACCATATCCACAACTCTCAACACAAAAGATGTGTTTACTTGCAACAAACAAAATCAAACCCTGACTGTACCGAAAAATATAGTAAGGCAAGCTAAGGCTAAGGCCTATGTAAGTAGTATAAGTAACACGGCACAAGGATATAAATTTTCCAAGGATTTGCCTTTTTCACCCCTTTTATTTGAATTGAAAACCTCAAGACATGGGTTGGTTGTTGTGTCGTAATCGTAAGCCACTAAATAAAGAGACGAACAACTTGCAAAACAAGACAACACTGAGCAACAGCCAGCACCAAAAACCGCCCACCACCGTATAACACACAGGCGTTTTTTTTTTTCTTCATTTTTTTGTTGTTGATTTATTTCTTCCAGTTTTATTTTTAATTTACGACTTTATGGGGGGGATTGTGGGGATGGACGACCGACTACGACGGCAGAATGACGGGGACACACTTCAGCAATGGTTCTTCCTTACATGGAAAATAATTGCTCGAAAAATCGAATGACAGAGGGAATGAGCAAAGAAACTTTTCTTATACTTATATTGGTCTGACCAACACTTTCTCGGTCAAGACCATAACCGTATCCGTATCTATTGTTTGTCCTTCTTCATATTACATCCTTCACCAACTTAAAGCAATCAGATGTTTCACTTAACTTAATGAGTTTGAGTAATTAGACGGAACATGTTGGGTGTTTCGTACATACATATATGTTTGATGTCTTCATCTATATTAGGACATCGAAGATATTTATTGCTTCATGTCATATTTCTTTAAGGGCGATGAAAAATTGCAAGGCTCTAATGAGATTTACGATTGGAACAACAAATCAGTGTGGGCAGAGAATTTGATAAATGATGCAACACAAGATATTGGTCAATTTGAGAGAAATTTTATTTGGTTTGATTTGATTGAAACAGTCAAAGAAGAAATTCTTAAATCTACAAATGCTATATAACGAGTTTGATTAATTTGAGGCAAAAGGATTTTAAATTAAGTTCATTACAAAAGGAAGGAATGGATCAATATTAAGGTATAAGTTAAGTTAATTCCCTTATAACTTATTTTTGTTATTTATTTAAGAATTGTGATTAAATATATGAGTTCAATGGCTGATTCTCAGCAAATTGATACTGAAAGTCCCTCAGCTAATTTACTAAGCAAAAATTTTGATGGCCAAGCATCTGACCACTTCCTTAGTTGCGTCAAAGTTTGACTGAAAGAAAATAAATCGAACCACCTAGACGAAGAAATTCGACGTTGGGCGTTAGCACACTTGGACAGGAGTTGGCAACAGCGCACAGTGGATCGACTCCATACAATTAGTAGTGAAAAAGTCAATGACTAAAATTACAAAAAATTCTATTTCTTATGTAGAACGGCTAAAGTGTTTAGTCTGAAAACACTTTTTTTTCTTGTTTAAACCAGTTTAGCATGGCACAAATGACCCTCAAACTTGAAAGTGAAAAGTCTTTTTTTGATCTGGTGCGTTTAATCTTTTTAAGAAAATAATTGTTAAAATTACAATTTTAAGGGAAATTGAAAAAAAAGGCAGATGTTCGTGAAGGTATTTACCTACTTTTATAAATCTGTGTTGAAATTGTTTTAATGTTTGTTTGTTGATTAAAAAATTTGTGTTTTTCAAAGAACAAAAAAAAAATTGTTTTCACCGTGTTTGTTTTGGAAAATCTAAATATGTGCCTAAGGTTGCTTTAAAAATAAATTATGTGTTTTGGATAGCTGTGAACGTCTACTTTCTGAACATATATATGATAAACCTCGCAAAGATTTTCAAAGCCCTTTTTTTGCCCACTTTTTAGGAAAAGATTTCTGCGTCCCTAGGAAGGAATTTTTTGAAGTTTGGTGTTCGAATTCCAAATCGACACGACCAAAAAAATATATAGAATATATTTCTAACAAATTTTGAAAATTGCTCCAAATGGAGTAAAAATTGGCAGAACGGAGCAGTGCAATAAGATCCTCGCAAATAAAGCCCGTGGGTTCTATTTCCAAAATAAAAGGAAATAACATCAGAGGGTTTTTTTTTTCTTTTTCGGAGTGGCAATAAGACCCACCTTAAAAAGGCATTAAGGCCCGCGGGAGTTGTTGCCTTTCTGAATTGGCATTAAGACCCAGTGTGATTCGATAATTCTTATACATATGTATGTACTTTAACTTTATACTGTTGGCCAAGAAAACTGTTGACATTGGCGCCTGCTTGACGACTGAACATACCCTAAGCGGAGCAACTGAGGGCACAAAGAGGGAGTTTGGAACCCGTGAAGCGCGCCACCCAAGGTACTGTTGTCTTAGAAAATTGTTGAAAAAGCCCAAAACCTTTTTTGTTCTTAAGTGAATTATATTCTTCGAATTGAAACCTATAAGAAAAAGGAATTAAAGCCCTAAGCTTTCATTACATTTCAAAAATAAAAAGAAGATCGCTGGTGTTATTTCCCTTTATTTTGGGAAATAAGACCCACGGAATTTATTTTGGGAAATAAGACTACGGGCTTTATGATGGGCGTTATTGAATTGCACCGGAAAAAAATCTTATATTTTGACAATACACAATTTGAGCTAATGAGATTTTCTAATTTTTTGTTGTAACGGGTGATTTTTTAGCTGGTTTGGTTTTGGCAACACTGGTTTTGACAGCTGACGTGTGTTTAGTACCTTGTGTCACTGTCAAACAGCTTCAGTTTGGTTTGCAATTTAACCATGGATCGTCTTACAAATGAACAACGCTTGCAAATTATTGAATTTTACTATCAAAATTCGTGCTCGGTTCGAAATGTTCATCGCGCGCTGCTTCCATTTTATGGTCGGCATTCTCGACCTTCTGAGCAGTCTATTCGGAAGATTGTGACCAAATTTCGCACCAAATTTACTTTGTTGGACATTAAACCACCAACACGTTTACGTACTGTGCGTAGTGAAGAAAATATTGCGGCCGTATCAGCTAGTGTGACAGAAGACCGCGAAATGTCGATTCGGCGCCGTTCCCAGCAGTTAGGCCTTTGTTACAGCACTACGTGGAAAATTTTGTGGAAGGATTTGGGCGTAAAGCCTTTTAAGATACAGCTGGTGCAAGAACTAAAGCCAGCCGACCTACCACAACGCCGAATTTTCGGTGAATGGGCTCTTGGAAAGCTGGCCGAGGATCCGCTTTTTTATCGAAAAATTGTGTTCAGCGATGAGGCTCATTTTTGGTTGAATGGGTACGTAAATAAGCAAAATTGCCGCATTTGGAGTGAAGATCAGCCAGAAGCATTGCAACAGCTACCAATGCATCCCGAAAAAGCCACTGTTTGGTGCGGTTTATGGGCCGGCGGCATTATTGGGCCATATTTCTTCAAAGATGATGCGAATCGCAGCGTTACTGTCAATGGTGAACGCTACCGAGCGATGATAACAAACTTTTTTTTGCCCGAAATGGAAGTTCTTGACTTGCACGATATGTGGTTTCAACAAGACGGTGCCACATGCCACACAGCACGCGAAACAATGGCGCAATTGCGAGGCGAGTTTGGTGAACAGTTAATTTCACGTTTCGGGCCGGTCAATTGGCCGCCTAGATCGTGCGATTTGACACCATTAGATTATTTTTTGTGGGGGTATGTCAAGGCTAATGTCTATAGGGACAAGCCCGCTTCGATTGACGCACTGGAAGCCAACATCCATGCATTCTTTCGTGAGATACCGGCCGATATGTGTGAAAGAGTATGCCAAAATTGGACTCAGCGGATGGGCTACCTGAGACGCAGCCGCGGTCAACATTTGCATGAAATTATCTTTAAAAATTAAATTGCAAGGTTCAAACTATCGATTCAAATAAATATTTCATTCATTTTTTCGAATTTTTTGTGTTTTTTTTTTAAAAAAAGTTCTAAACCTCTTAAAAAATCACCCATTATTTTCCTACGCACCCTCTCAACTTAAGGAGATAAAAGTCTCGTGTTTGTGAACTAAATACCATTAAAAGCAAGTTTTTCTTTAATCAATAGTTCGACAAGTTGAATGTGTAATAGTGCCAAGTATTTTTCTTGGCTGATTTATTTCAGTAGTATTCACAATAAGCATTATAAAAAAAAAACCTTAATATACATCCCTTATAGCTACATCCTGTACCTCTAAGATAAAAAAGTAAAAAGAAAACAATCACCCGCGTTCTGCTACCATTGCAATATAAACGCGTATATCATATTAAAAAAATGTCTATATCTATAAGTACTTATATCTCATAGAGTAACTTCACATAAATTTAAAACAGTTATTACTTGTAACCTAACTTCATTTCAAGAATATTTGACTTTGCCTTAATCATCCTTTAAAAAAAAAAAAAACTCTGTTAATCTGCTGCCACACACCCCTCAACACAATATCATAAATCTTCAGCAGACGAACAATAATTCTTTACCTTTCACTTACAACACCAAAGAAACACAAAAAAAAAAATAATAATAAACGCAACTTATACAATATAGAAATTGAAAACAAATTTAAAATTCCAAAATAAAAAAAAAAAACATCACAGGCTTTAAAAAAAACTAATCGCGCTATCAAAAAATTCCGGAAACACCCAAAAAAAAAAGGAAAACTCATTGCAAATGGACTTAAATTATGACATTCAGAGGGAAATATCAAAGCAATAAAATTCACCAGAGAATTGAATAAAAAAAATAATGGGAGTAAAAATAAAGGAAAAAATGGCAACACAAAAAAATAATATAATATAAAAAACGTGTACTCGATGAGATGGTTATTCAACCAGAGGGGGTTGTGATGTTAATTGCACACCCTCCGTGTCCAATCACCAACGACAACATGGTCCATGAAGCAATGTCCTTTCAACAGCAGACGTTTCAAAAGGAGTTTTGTTTCCGTTTGTGCTAATAGCCGCGATGATGTTCCATTAAAAGAAAAGTCGAAGGACTAAGAAAAGGAATGATGCCTAAAGGTTTTTTTTTTGTTCCACAAATATATACATAAGTTAAGTATCCCCCATCCATTGCTATGCTATATGGACGTGCAACTTACACAGGCATTCAAAATTATGTTCCAGGTCAATTCAGATGCGATAAGGATATATAGTATATCCTTTTGTTAGGTATTGTATGTTCTTTATGGAAATGTGGTACTGCGTCAACGAATTCACGAATTCAATCCGAAGCAGCAGTAGCAGAGTATGTATGTACCTTGAAGAACTTTCAACCCAAAAAGGACCCTCGATAATTGAATATTAAAATTTAGCGCCATAGTGTTTGCGCCAAGCCAACCACCACCAGCAGCACCGTTCTCTGTGTCTCCATCTCAGCGCAGACAGGTTACACATTCCAACGTTGATTTCTGAAAATTCATAAAATATTTATAAGATTCGGGCGGCAATATGAAGCTCGATACTGCTAATGGCAGCTAAGGATGCGGTAGCACAACGCGTTAGAAATTATTATTTATGATGTCTGGTTTGGATAGGTTCCTTCAGATATAACATTCCTCACATTGCCATATAGTTTTATATTGTTTACCTTTGTTGCTGTTGAAACGTTTTGTATAATTTGAATTGGTAAAGAAGTGCGAGTGTAGCAACATAATATATTCTAATTTAATGGATGAGTAGATACTAGATCTCATGAGATTACAAGATACCGCACTCTTATAAAACTTGAGAGAGAGAGATGAATATCTAAATAAATTTACTAAAATGTTAATGTAAACCAAAGATGAATTAATTTTATTTTAAAGCAACACTTTAAGGAAGGAAGTTAAAATTGGAATATGTACATTGGTTTTTCAATCAAATTATCATCCTTTTGCGAAATATGCAGTGTCAAGTAAAGCTCTTATCAAAGTTGAGACCTTTTGACAATAAACACATAAAATAGATTAATGTCTGACTGCTAGTTTCACGGTTAAATTTAGGGTTAAAGAAATACATGAATTGGCTTAAAAGGATATTGAAATAATATTTTGGATCCCCACGTTGGGCGCCGTTTTTGTAGTTTTTGTTTTCCTAAATTTGTATTAACCTTAAATATTTACCTTAAATATATAATACGTTCTAATTTTGGCAAATGGAAAACTATCTTTACAAATTCAAAATTCCATAAATATCTCATTTTTAATAAAAAATCGATTTTTCAAATTAAGTAATTTTCTCTTGGACAAAATCTAGAGAGTGTTTTTCGCTTACCGGTTTCATTTTAGATTGTAAATTTCTAAATATCTCTACAATTCTGGATTGAAAATACGAACATTTTGATGTTATATTTTGAATACTGAAAAACAAGCGATTTTGGTATTTCTTTCCGGTGAAGATTCGGACTAAATGTTCTAAAAACATTGAAGTATAGTCTGTCTCCTATCTATTAAGCCACAAAATGTCAAACTCCATATCCATTGAAGGTATCTAATCTACGATGTGGCCAAAATAAAATTTCAAATAAAAATAAGAAGAATAATTATTTTTCGTTTTAGGGAAATCTAATATTTTTGGCTTTGGATTACAATTTGAACTAAAAATTTTAAACTCCATTGTTGGATGACCACGATGTAAAAAGATTAATAGATCTCGGACAAATCTAACAGTTTTTACACTATCAGCCCAATTCTACTATCCGATCCGATCGACTTTTTCGATTTACGTGAATTGTTCAATTAATTTGGCACAAAATATTCTTTAACATCTTCAATCTTTCGAGTTTAAAGGTCTATCAGTAATTATGTTTGAAGTTCTTGAGAGAATGTTATTGTTAAAATTTTATTTTTATCACAATTCATATGCTTTTTGGAACATTTATTTTCCTCCGACGAATAGCGGAATACGAAAATTCACGCGAACTTTTAGCAGAATAGAGCTGTACGCAGTTGTCCGATTACTGGCAGTTGTTGGAACTAATTTTTAGGCAAGTTCAGGAAAATGAGAGTCCTGAATAATCTCTATTATATGTATATGAAGAGGATTCTTCGGCAAAATTTCTTCTTTAGGAAAATGGGATTTCAAA
Source organism: Epistrophe eligans (assembly GCA_951394125.1). NCBI lineage: Eukaryota > Metazoa > Arthropoda > Insecta > Diptera > Syrphidae > Epistrophe > Epistrophe eligans. Next base: position 30,737,927 of record OX596028.1, read on the forward strand.
AATGTTCACTTAGTCAAATAATGAACCAACAAATTAAAATCTTTTTCTCAGTATTTTGACAGAAAAACTCAGAAATTTTGCTGAAGAATCCTTTCATCTCTTCATTGATATCTCTCATTTTCCTGAACTTGCCTATTATTTAGTTCAAACTTCATTGAAAAAATATAATTCGTCAACTCTGTTTGTCACCGAAGAATGTCAATTTCAACCTCACTTGGGATGAAAGAATTTAAAAAAAAATTAAAAAAAAAAATGTAATTTAATTTAATTATTAAATTTTCAAGGTGCACTTCCCCATTTAAAGTTGCCTTGTAATTTCAAGCACAAATGTTTATAAATAAAAAAACAGAAAAGTTTTGACAATGCCGCAGTTTTAATTTTTATCAAATTTGTTCTATTTTAACTTGATCTTTTGTAATTTTGATTTAATACTTCCAATAATTATTTTTACAATTGATTACCTGTTGTTGTTGGTCTTGAGTTAAGTTAGCTCTGTTTCTGTTCATTTAAACATAAAATCCTGCTAATGTTCTAAAATTATTTTAAAGTGTATGCAGGATAAGTAAGTGTATAAATTCTATGTTGTACAGTATGTTTCTCATTTCAACACAAGTTAGCCATATTTAAAACGGAAAATTGTAAGGTAAACTACACAAAAACAGCTATTGTAAAAATTACAGTATGTCATGTTATGTTATCCTTGTTCTCGCGCAAATTTAACATGGCTACTTTAATTAAAAATTGAGACTGTAAATGACACAAGCAAGTGCGGTCAGTTAAGGCTAATTTTGACAAATACTATTTCGGGGTTAGTGATGTTTGTCAAGAAGCCATAATTTCAAAAAGAAAATCCCCAAGGCCAAATTCCCTAAACTAAAACTTTACCTTACCTGGCAAAATCCTCAAGTTAAAATCTCTTGAAGACAAAATCCCCAAGATATGTCCCGATATTCACCATTTTGGTTTTGTTTTTATTTGTTAACATGTCAACACGGCCTTATCGAACTAAGTTCAAAAGTATCTACATACAAACATATATCGAATGACTATCAATAGGAAAATTAAATCTACATATGTATAAACATATGCAATCAACGGTTTTTTAAGTCTTTGATATTGATTGTCAATATAGTAAAAATCTGTGCAGAAGTGTCAAATAAAAATAATATTGATTAATCGTTGTGTTTATAAAATTTTAAATTGAAAAGCACGTAGTTGATAAACAAAAGAATAATTGAATACTATATGACAAAAAATAAAGCCTTTATACTTTGCATGGGAATTGCTATATATAATTTATCTAATATTGATAACACACTGTTACCAAGGCAAATTGGCTTTATATTGACTGACAACACTGATTATGAAATTTAATTAAATCGATCATAAATGCATTTCATACAGATTTTTAATTTTGTGGATACAAAAATTCTATTTATAGTATTCACTACATTATTAATACATAATAGGTATAGGATAGCACAGTATGAGCTAGATTTATTGATAACTTACATAACTTGCCTATAACTTACCTACATTATAAGGGGTTTAATATTGATAACCTTTAGCTAGCACAACAATGTAAGTCCGAATAAATTTTTATTTTTTTCGTCGTTTGACACAAATCGAACTATTTATCTCACTTCCAATTTAGAAGAAAAATTTAATAGGTATAGATACTATATTTACATTTTGATAAGCACTGTCAAATTTAATCTACTTTTTAACCTTTTATGTACGGTGAAAACAATACAAAGGAGTTACTAAATCTTTACGAGATATCACGTTGCTTGAACTATAAATAAAATTGGAAAATTTTAAATGCCAACATTTTAACTCACTCAAAAAGATGAAGGTAGGATCGCCGTTTAGGTCAACGGTGGGTGTTACAGAGCCATGTTAACCGACTTTTTTTTTTTACTGAAATTTTCTGGTTAATGCAGGATGGCGCGCCATACCACAATCGATCTTTTGCGCACGAAATTCCCAATTCGTGTTATCAGCCGTCTTGACGATGTCAATTTGCCACCTCGGAGCTGAGATTTAACACCTTTAGAATATTTTTTGTGGGCAACCGTTGTTATGGCAACAATCCGGAAACGATTCGATCTGAAATTCGAAATTATCAGCCCTATCATCGTATCCGTTCGGAAAAATCTACGATCGGAGAAAATTTCCGATCGGACGATTTATTCTCTTCATGGTATACGAATCGTAAAAAAAATAAAGACGTGTATCGACGCATGTATTTGACATTTGGATACATTGGTCAAAAAAAAAAGATTTTCAAAATAAGCAATAGTGAAAGGACCATGAATAGTGCATCAGTGTTTTTGGAAGCGGAGAGATATGAACAAAGAACACTAAATAAAGAAAAAAGAAGATTCTTCAGAAATATATCAAACATATTCCAACTCTCAGATGCAGCGTAAGTCTAATTATAAAAATTCATTGGCAGATACTTTGAAAATAAACATTCCTACAATTTTCGGGAAATTTTCCGCTTCTAATTTTCTGTCGGTTAGATCGGACAACAAAAATCGTCATACGTCGCATGAATTCGTGATGCGATGCAGCCATTTACACATTTCATCGGCATGCAACGCATGAATTTGACATTTTTAACGCACACCAAATTTGTTTTCGTAGATCTGTCCGATTGCCGTATCGGAACGTCTACAATGATACAAAATTCGTACATTTCGTAGAAATCGGAGAAAATTTCGGTCCGATCGGGTACGATGATAGGGCTGTATATATTAAACCATTCGTTGACAAAATAGGAAAAAAAAGAACATGCTTAATATTAAAACAATATTTTTGTAAATTTTCCTTCTATTCAACTTACATAATTATACAAAGAATTCTAAATAAGTTAAATTTTATTAAAAAGTTCCAGAAAAATACCCTCAAGTTTTTAAATACTCATTTAAAAAATATTCCAAACCGCTTTGAAATTCTATTCAAATGAGTTTATTAACAGCTTTGCCTTTAATAGCGTATACATTCACGTTCCTATCTATGTACATATTTATATCCTCGGATGCTTTAGAATTTATCCCCTTCCACTTATTCTAAAGAAAAAAGGTTAAAACCTTCAGTAGAAATAATTTAAAATTAAAAGATTTTTATAGTTCTATGAGTACGTGATTAATATAAGTAACTTAACTTCATCACTTGGGCGTTTAATATACAGCACTCTTAAAGCCCTCATCATACTTTTATCGACGGGTGTTATACATATTTATAATTGTTGTAAAAAGTACTGCCTGATTAGTCCCAAAAATTTACCCCAGGGTAGGTTAGCTATGGCATAAGATGAAATTAGAAGTTTATGAGGTCATCACAAAAGTATTTTTTAATTAACGAAAATCCTGTGAAACAAGAGTTTTTTTTTTGGAAATTGCAATGAATCTTGATCCTATGGCGTTGGTTAAAAACCTTTATTTAAAATTCATTTATTCCTTTTCGTTTGTTGTTGGATAAATGGTCAGCGGATACGTACATACATATATGCTGCTGAAGTCTTCCCTCAGCATCGATAGATTGAGTGTTGGGTTTTTTTTTTTGGTTGTGTATGGTCATTTCCTGAGAACCCAATGTGTGAAAAACATTTGACAATTATGTAAAAGAGGGATAAAGGACACCCCTTCAATCCTTTTGAAGTTTTTATAGAGTTCAAATCAATTATGTAGGGGAATTATTTTCTTTAAAACTAGGTACAACTGATCAAAGTGATAGTAAGGAAATTGTTGCAAAAGGGGTGGTATACCAATACGCTAATTTAGGTCTTTACCACTAATAGCAACTAGCATAAACAACATATCAAGAATTAAACCGAGCTGGGTATTTTATTGTATCAGTGTTTTTAAAGCTTAAGACAACGTCTGGCTCGATGGACAATAATGTAAGAAGCCCAGCCGAACATCGATGAGTATAGTGCCAAAAAATACTAGAACATAAAAGAAGCTTGATTTTGTTTTTAAAAATCTTCCAGGTCGTAAATATCCCCCTTCTTTGCTTACTTCCACTCTTAAACGCCGAAAATAATCTTCATTCTCAACACTTAAACAATTTATGTAAAATTAAAACTGTTTGTGATATCGTCGTTTTGCATATTCTCTCCATAATTTTCCAGCTTTTCTATATCGAGCAGACTTATTTCGTTCGCAGAGAATATATATACGACGGCCACCTCACCCACACTCCATATCACGGTATATTAATTAAGTAGGTATCTTGCTTGCTCTTACTTAAATTGGTAATTTTAAATCTTGTTAACGATGAGAATTTGTAATTAAATTTTTTTTTTATTTCTATCTTCAAGAAAACTCTAAGACGAATTTTGCATTCCAATTGAGCGAACGCACCCAAGTCCACGCAGAAAGGATATATTTTCTTCTTTTTTTTTTTAAATTTTTGTTTTTCGAATTCAGATTGCCAAGTGGATTGTTAATCCCTCCACCTCAACAAGAAAATATAAATTAACAAGAAGATTAGAGAGAGAGTATTTATCTACCTTCTTTTGAAAATTACATCCAAAGATGCCAAAAATATTTAACATAAAATCCTTTTGGGATATCGCATTTATGGGTGTCCAGATTTTTGTGTACTATGTAGAAACGGGATATCTTATCTTTGAGAGTCCTGCTTCTTGTGTTTTACTTAATTGGCAATAAGTCTAATAAAAGGATTCAAGTCTAATCGGTTTTGTAGAATTAAAGAAGGTTGCATTCTTATCTCTTGTGTTGAATTTAGTTGAGTTGAGGTAAGGGGAAGGTAAGTCTATCACATAAGATAAAGGAATTACAATTATTTTGTTAAGAACTTGTGGAAGCCGAAAATGAGTGGATACAATTTTTCTTTTTTGTTCGTTATAATTTGTGGTAAGTCTATGGAGTTCTGTTGTTGCTTAGATTCTGAGGTTTAAAACAAAAACTGAGTATATTATTGGATTTCAGCAACAAAGAAAAAAATAGAAACATAGATTTTCATATTAATTTGTGAAACATCTATTATAGGCATATGAACTTTTGCAGAACACTTAAGTAGAAAATATGAAATTTGAAAAACGGTTCGATTTAAAAAAAAACACCCAATTCTCGACAAAAATTGGTGACACTTTCAATAAGTATTTTTGAGTTGTGGTTTTCGTTAGGATTTAAGTATAGTGCTGCATACTACAGACAAATTTCGTATCGCATCATTTAAAAAAAGTCTCCATTAATATTTTTTCGTTTATACTTTCGCTATCGGTTTGGAGACCACGCTTGAGCTGCGTACTTGGCTTAAGAGAAAGTTTGTCTGGCCAGTGGTGTCTATTTTTTTTATTATTTATAGGTGCTCAGTTCTTATAATTCAAAGCTTTACAACAAATTGTTTAGTCATTGAAAGCTTACTTCATTTCTTGTTTAAACCGCGACTGAGTAACGTTCCTCTGGCTTGCTTTCATGTTTTTTTTAATGGTTTTTAAACACTAGCAAGTGTTCACACATCTTGTCTTCGAATATAACATAACATAATCAAAAAAAATAATTATTATTATTCAACCAGTTTGCAGAGCTTTTATTCTTGCGGTTACTTTTATAGTAAATTTGATTTTTCAGTTGTTCATTAAAAATTAAAAAATAAACGAGTCTTAAAAAAAATTCAAAATTAAATCATTAAAATAATTTTATTTATCTTATTTATCCAGTAACAACTTTTAATGTGTTTAAACCTAAAAAACGGTTTTCAATTTTATTACAATTATCTTTGTTTTCATTGCCTTTTTCTGGTAAACAAGGTTGTTCTGTAGTTTGCGATACTATTGAGGTTAAGTCTATTATAGGTGTTCTTAAACTTTGAGCAATTAAATCTATTGTTTCTGTTGTTGTTCTTGTTGGTGGTGGCGTTGTTGATGTTGTCGTTGTTTTTTTTAATAATGGGAATTGTTTATATGGAGGCAAATATGGTGGCCCAGCAAAAGAATTTGTTTTTTTAGGAAAACGTAGATCTAAACAATTACATATCACAATAAAAATTAAAGCTTTTATAAATAAAATAAAATAAAATTTGCTAAACATTTTTTTGTGTTTTAGCGTAGAATAATCAAACCAGATTCGAGGGACAACCGATTAAAACTGATGACAATATTAAAAGGCGAGCTTGTTTTTTTTTTTTTTATAAATTATAGGTATGCATAACTGCTTTTATAATGGAACAAAATTATGGATAAGTTTCATATGGCTGAAAACAGATGTTCAGCATCTGTGCACGCATCGATGCATACATTGCTGCATCCGAGCACATTGTAAATTCTCCTTAATAAATATTTATGATGCACAGGACCAAATCGCCTATTCAGTATGAAATTGTTTGGGACCCCACAAGAATTATTTTTTACACAAATGTAATGTAATTTTAAAAATCTTAATCTTGAAATTTCTACCATTAGAAGCCAGGTTATAATTTTTTGAAACTAATTAAATCATCACAATTTCCTCGCGACTTTCATTTCTTTTTTTTTTTTTTTTTATTTTATAAATAAAATCAATTTTTCAGGTGCAAAATTTAATCAGGTACATACCTCTATCATTGCATTTAATCATACAAAACCACTAAAAAATTTGTAAAGAACGTTTGAATCAATACATTTGTTGCATCATCAAAATTTGAATTTTGAAAAATTAATATAAAACTGATGGAGGACTGCAATGATGATGTACACTCTAGTATGAAATTTGCGCCTCCTTAAACTTTTGATTACAGAAATTTAGTCTAACACTTAAGATTAAAGAACACTGTTATTGGGTTATTCAATTAATTTATAATAATTAATTATATTTATTTCATTGCCTTTACAGTTCTCACTATGTCGTTGCAAAAAATATAAAAAGAGGACGTAGGACATTTAAACAATTAGTATAAAATTTTAAGTATTGGCGTTAATATTTTTTTAAGATAATTGACTCTTTGGTATAAACGTTGGAAAATATCCCTTCGCGTGATGTTTTTTTTTTTTTCTTATTTCACGCTTTTGTATGAACGTGGGAAAATATAACACCTTCGCGTAACATTTTTTTTTTCTTGTTATTTCAATAAGGAATCTTGGTGTATCCGTCGTTGAAAAAGTTCGACAACGTCTGATTTATCACTATGAAAGTTGTCAAATACATGAATATATTTTGATCGATAAGGTTTTTCTAAATACACTGATCCGGTAGGTGGCGCTGAAGTCAAGTAATTAACAAATTCAATTTGGAGCGAATATGGAGCGAAAAGTTTTTGTAAATATAAATATGTATACCAATGAACGAATTAACTCCATGGGGAATAATTTCTCTCATTACACTTTTTTATAGAATGGTGGACATTTTAAATTCATTTAAAGTCCAACCATATTTTTTTTATATTTTACTTATAACATTATACGGTAAATATGTCGTAAAACATTGCTACACTCGGGCGTATACGCACTTTTATTATTTTAGGGATTTTGTTTTTACATATTTTACAATTTTCTTCCATTTTAGTTTATGGACACTACGTCAGTTTACGCAATTTAAATTTGAAATATAATTATTAATTGAGAATGTCTGATGGGCCGAGAGTTTTTCTTTAAATATGCGTTGTATCGTGCCACGCCTACTTTTATAAGATTTATTTAACAGCGATAGTATGCTGAAATGTTGATGGATGTTAGTTTGGAAATCTGTCCACCTCCACGCCTACTATATTCATATTTGTTTTGAGCATATATTTACATATTTAAAATCAATTGAAATCAATTTTCAGAATTTCATCGTTTAAGAGGAGACAGTTAAGAAAGTGGTTTAAATAAAATCCAATTATTTTTCTTAAAAATCTTAACAAAATCAAGTGCTTTTCTCATAAATTTAGATTTGACCAAGAAATCAGATAGTGTGCATCCCGTTAGTGTAAAACTTTGCCAGAGGCTGTTTAATCAATGATATTAATATTATATTGATTTTTAACAATTTATCAATTTTAACATTTTTTTCTGCAGTACGCTGTTCGACGAGCGAAATTAATAAAACTTTAGCTTTTTTTTATTTTTTTGTTTGGCAATTAGTGACACTTTCAATGGGTATTTTTGCGTTGTGGTTTCTGTTAGGATTTAACTAAAGTGTTGCATACCACAGACAAATTTCGTATCGCATCATTTAATAAAACTCTCCATTAATATTTGTTCGTTTATATTTTCGCTATCGATTTGGAAACCAAGCTTCAGCTGTGTACTAGGCTTAAGAGAAAGTTTGTCTGACCAGTGTTCTATTTTATTTTTTATTATTTATAGGTGACTGCACTTGACCAGTTCTTATAATTCAAAGCTTTACAACAAATTGTTTAGTCACTTAAAGCTTATTTCATTTCTTGTTTAAACCGCGACTGGGTAACGTTCCTCTGGCTCGCTTTCATGTTTATTAACGGTTTTTAACGACTAGCAAGTGCTCACACATCTTGTCTTCGAATAGAACATAACATAATAAAAAAAAAAATTATTATTATTATTATTCAATTCCAGTTCTCAGAGCTTTTATTCTTGCGGTTACTTTTATAGTAAATTTTATTTTTCGGTTATTCATTAATAATTAAAAAAAAAAATGAGTCTTAAAAAAATCAAAAACAAATCATTAAAATAATTTTATTTATCTTATTTATCCAGTAATAACTTTTAATGTGCTTAGATGTAAACGGTTTTGAATTTTGTAGCAATTATCTTTGTTTTCATTTCCTTTTTCTTGTGGTAAACAAGGTTGTTCTGTATTTTGTGATACTATTGATGTTAAGTCTATTATAGGTGTTCTTAAACTTTGAGCAATTAAATCTATTGTTTCTGTTGTTGTTCTTTTTGGTGGTGGCGTTGTTGATGTTGTCGTTGTTTTTTTAAATAATGGGAATTGGTTATTTGGAGGCAAATATGGTGGTCCAGCAAAAGAATTAGCTTTTTTAGGAAAACGTAGATCCGAACAATTACATATCACAATAAAAATTAAAACTTTTATAAATAAAATAAAATAAAATTTGGTAAACATTTTTTGTGTTTTAACGTTAGATAATCAAACCAGATTCGAGGGATAAAAAATTTACACTGATGACAAAATTAAAAGGCAAGCTTGTTTTTTTTTATAAATTATAAGTATGCATAACTGGCTTTATAATGGAACAAAATTATGGATAAGTTTCTTATGGCTGAAAACAGATGTTCAGCATCCGAAGCACATGTAAACTCTCTTAAATATTTATGAGGTATAGGACTCAATCGACAATTAAAGTTAAGTTCTTTGAAGATAGTTAAAAGCTTTTGAATGGCATTCGATGTGAATGGTCTAATGGAAATTTCTGCCCTGAATATCGTCTTAGAGATACACTACTGTTACGGCTGTTAATTGATTGATCAAATATTTCGTAATAATTATTAATTTTCTTGTAATTCACAACTGTTTGTCCCTGTCTCAATGACCACCCAAATCTAATGTATGCAATTACCGACCGCTTCCTTTATTTTATCATCATCTCCACAGACCTTAAGTCAGCATTCAATTTAACTTATACCATCAATTACCTTTCACCCACCGATATCACAAACCGTAATATAAACAATTCGATGAAGTTGACGCCATCACTCAAATTATTTATATTCATTTTATCGCCTTTTTAGTTCACACTATGTCGTTGCAAGAATTATAACAACAGGACGTAGGAAATTTAAACAATTCGAATCAAAGCTTACGACTCATGATTTTCTTGTTTTCGAATTAAAATATCAACAAATAAATTTCCAATGACATAGCAGATGTTCTGGCAAAGAAAGGGTCAATGTCAAATAGGAACAGTAGTTGCCAAATAGATACGCGACCAAACGTCCCGATTGGCGTGATCAAAAGGAAGATGGACGTAGATAATAACAAAAGAGCAAATCAATATCTCCTGGATATCCAGAAACGATTGCATCATCTCTAGAAGTTTATGGCCTAGAATTAATGAAAAAGAAACTCGATACATTTTATCACTGAGTAAAATAGCAAACATGAGGAAATTTATAGAAAGCACGGGTTGGTTCATAAATGAACCAGCCTATGTCAGCTATTAGTGTAGGAGTTATCTCTGTTTCAGGGAATCACAATGGACCAATAGGCCCCCGTGCACGCAGCATCCTCAAAGCTGGGCACGCCCCTCCTAACGTAACCTAACCTAGCGCGAGTTTTATTAGTAAAAGGATTACCCTAAACTAAGACGAGCTTACCGCAGCCTCGAGATAAAAACCTTCATAGGATTACAATCCTGTGACATTTGTGGAATATAAACTATAATTTGTGTTTTCGTACTTTTTCGCCGAATTTCATTGTTTTTTTCCAAAACGCAAATGCCAGCGACAAATGTGATTAACTAAAAAAGAATTTTTTCCTGTTTTTAATTCAATTTTATGCTTTTAAAGTTTATGGAAACTAAGAAACTTTGAAAACAAATTTATTCGATATACCAACCTGCCTCCGCTGCTGATCAAGCTATATATACCTATGTCCAAACTCCTACATATGTAGTATAAAGTTCAAAAGGAAACCTAAAGATATACCAACATCAATAATTCTATTAGTATAATGGAAGAAGAAGACCGACCTTTGCTCAAAGTCTACTCGACTCGACAACTTGCAGACGTTTATTGGAAAATTTAAATGCAATTTTCCGAATATACATCATCGAATATACAAAAGTTCTGCCATTCAAAAGGATTCCCTTTGCCCTTGCTGGTTCGGAGCTGGATTTTCTGAAATCAATTGATTTAACATCCTCACTATTATTTTTCGAAATTTATTTTTCCTTCGAACGTACATATGTATGTGTGTGTTGCTCTTTGTCTGTCTGTCTGTCTGGCCTGCATGTTACCTATTTTGAAAGCAAATCAATGCCATTGCCAACAGGACCATGAACCTTGCTTTGTGAGTTGAGTCCTTTTGATTTTGAAATTTGACCATCATCATCATCATCAGCATCGACCACCTATAAATGTTTTCGAATGCAATATCACCAGCCGTTTATAGACATCCATCGTTTCAAACTCATCTTTGGTTCATCTATTCAAATCCAATTGCTGCAATTTTGAATATATGTACACTCTACCACCCGGGGAAGGGTGGGATATATGCAACAGAAGTTGCATAGGGAACTGAGACACAATAAGGCTAATCCCTATACAAATATACATGTGTATATGTGCATAGGTGTACATATACCTATAGAATGATATTTCCTGAATGCTGAGACTATTCTATTCTATCTGCCTAGCTCTGCATAAATATGTGCTCTGTTCAGGCATATTTGACCATCAAAAGCCAATTAATTGGAATTCCCAGCTTCTGTAGCAATATATATATTTGACTTTAGTTAGGTGCATAGGTATATAAATTGTTAAAGTTACAAAATGAAAGAAAAACTGTATAAAGTCCCATCATCGAGTAAACATAGTGTTCAATTAAAATAAATCAAACAGAGCTGACGCGAACAGGATATAGAGATGATCCTAGTACATGCGACCGTTTAGGTCCACGCTTGGTCAAACAGTATTTACAAGAACAACCCAACCAGACTATATAGGATAAGAGCATTTAATGGCTTTAAAATGCAAATATACATTGGCCATGGGACAAGGGACATAGAACATGGCCGCCGCCGTTGTCGTCGTTAGTCGGCAAGCAAAACAGACTTCAAAACATTGTTTAAGGATTTACAGTTTAAAATTTAATAAAATTAAACATTATATAAAAAGAATGATGGGTTCGATGGTGTTTCTGTTAATTACTTGTTAGTTGTTTGGAATAAGGCGTCAGATTTACACGAAAATCAAGGACTAAATCTGGGAATTTTGGTCTAAAAAATTATTTTAATGTATATTGAATTAATAGAAGTTCTATTAAAAATTGCTTCCATTTTTTGTAAGTTGCCAACATAACACCACGTTGCACTAAATTAAATTTTAAATTAAAAAGACTAGTTAAGATTTCCTGGGAGTAAATATTTACATGAGACAAAATTTGTAACAGGAAAAAAGAAAACAAAATTAAGGGTTTCCCCCAACTAATCTCTAAATCCATCCAACTAATTTCTAAATCGATTTGATTAAATTCCATTTTGTCAGAGGGAAAGTGTTTAAACTTGAGACTTTGAACATTTTTGCTGCCGTAACCGTGAGTAAGACTGTCTGCAGTTATTACCCAAACAGATAAAGTCCTAATGAAGCACCATTTTTTCCCCTTGAATATTTTTCATTCATATTTTTTGGAGATTTATTTAAATTTTAACTTCGAAAAAATTCCAACAAAACTGAATCTTGGCGGGGAGATACATTTTTATAGGATAAGTAAAGGGTGTTTTTTTAGAGGTATAGGACTTTGAAATGGATATTTTTTTTAAATTGACATGAAATTTACTTTATTAGAAAGATAATCTTTTGGCATCATAATTAAATATGATTTCTGGCATATGACCGCCACGGCTAGCTCGGACGTATTCTAATCTAAGAGGTCCAATTTTCGATGACTTTTTCCAACATTTGTGGCCTCATATCGGCAATAACGCGGCGAATGTTTTCCTCCAAGTGGTCAATCGTTTCGGGCTTATCGGAGCGGCGTAGACTAGCGACGTGTATTCATGTTAAAATGCCAAACCAAACTAAAAATAAATCACTTGACAGCTGACAAAATGGCCGCCAGTTAAAATAGTGTTGCCAATTTAAAGTTCTATATACCTAAAAAAAAACACCCTTTACTTACCCTATAAAAATGTATCTCCCCGCCAAGATTCAGTTTTGTTGGAATTTTTTGTTTCGTTGTGACATTTGTTTCGTTAAATTAACAAATTTTATAAAAAATATTTCATACCTATGGGGGTGTGAATAAGTGGGGACAATCTCAAATGGCACAGTAGATGTAGTGATTGACTATGTTAACAAAGAGGTGTGCAGTTAAAGGCAATATTTTGTCTATTAAATCCGCACCGTGGGATTTCGTGACAAAATAAACACCGATGTAATTCACAGCACATTGTGACAACAAATATCTTATCCTATCCTTCTGTTGTTTGTAACTTTAGTTTGACAGCTGTCAAAATTAGAAAACTTTGTGGTAACTTTAGTTTGACAGCTGTCAAAATTAGAAAACTTTGTGGCGCTTCAGTGGTTAGTGATAAAAGTTGGCGTAGCAGTGGGCGGATTTTGCTAAAACCATCCGCTTCGAATAGAAATAAACTTTTAAAATTTCAGCGAAATTGCCTAAGTAGTTATCGATTCCATAACCCTTATACAAACTAACGTTCGTTTTTATAAGCATACATATTACTTACATATTATATGTATAAACTATGTATAATATATACCAAAACCTAGGTTTACATAAAAGATTAATCAAATTTTTGAAATCAGCGATTAAAAATTATATCAAACTGAAATGAAAATTTAAAGCAAAATTTCCTCATTCTATATGTTAGGTATATGTATGTATGTACATTTAAAATGTTTCCTCCGAAAGGGTACTTTGCTCAAAACTCATTCAACCTTCTGATAGATCGACTTTAGATCCTTTTAAGCAAGTTTTTCAAGTATTTACTTCAATGTTCAAATTTTAAAACCCTTTTATCGCTTTAAAATTTTTTTGTAATGTATTTTATTTAATAAAACCCCAACTACCGTGAAAAAAAAAAACAAGAGCAAAGGCAACAATTTAAATAATCAGTACAAACTCCTTCCAGCAGGAAATGGCAAAATTTTCTAGTCTCTCTTAGTCTCTCCACCACACTAGTATTAAATTGTTTCCACGCATTTCTAAAGACCAACTCATTGCAGAAGCAGTTAAGCAACTCTATCTACATATATACTTATTGCCGCCCCAATATTTGACCTAAGCTCCAAGTTAACGCACATCCTTTTGTTACTTCCACACTCCTCCTTGATTCTATATAAGTACATAACATATACGCCTCACCAAATTTTAATTTCGTTTAAACGAATTGGACGTACCACACAATTTGCTGCATACAATGTTTAGCTCGTTCTTGTTATAAAAATGAACTTTATTGTGGCTCCAATAATATTATAATCCTGTAGAAAGCGGAATGTAATCGTTTCATGCTTCCCTTTTGCCACTTTGCGCTTCTTGCAAATTGGTCCAGCTCGTGGGAGGAAGATTGCAAGAGCAAGACAAACAAAAAATCCCATTATCTCTTAAATTGTCTACATCAGTGTTACTAGATGTACACTGGTAGTGAAAGCTGAAGTACTTAACTGCGGTTAACTCGTTTTGGTATCACATAAAGTGAGGGTGTTCCATGCATAGCAAATGAGATGGTCTCCTTGGATAAACCATTATGCAATGTTTATTGTTTGTACAATTGCATCGGACTGTTCCTAAAAAAAAATATAGCAGGAAGGAGCGAAGGAGGAATTTTTATTTAAAGTTCTTGAGATTGCATTTTGGGAATTTGAATAAAAAGCAACCGCCGCCGTCGCCGCCAATAAAGATTTGGAATTCATGAAATAAAAGTAATAAACGGAAATATATGTTGTGTCGTAATTCGTAAGCAAATTGCAAAACTAACATTTGGCTTACTTTGTTTTGGATCAAATGCAAATCAAATCAAAGCTGGTTATATTTCTTTCACAAGTTGATTTAAAATCGTCGGCACTTTCATTTATTTATTTCATTGATTTTTCTAAAAAGGTCGCTAAAAAAGTACGCAGACAAATTTCAAAAATCGTTGCAAAAGTTTTCAAAAAAAATAAGATTTTTTGTTTATTTTTTGTTTAAACAATTTATTTAAAGTTAGCCATTATATTATATTCTTATCAAAACAAACAAAATTTTTTTAAGAAATCTGTGAAGCCATTTTTAAAAATTAAATTTTCATAAAAGCCAAAAAATGTATATGCCAGGTACCGTTATTTTACAGTTCAAGAAACGGCTCAATTTGGAATTTTGAAGTCGTTTAAAAAAAAATCATTATTCATCGGAAACTGTTAAACTTAAAATTTTGAAATCACTTTTAATAAAAAAAAATCAGTGACCACGTAAGCAAGGCATTTCCAGTAAGACTTCAAATTTGCAGTTCAAGAAAAGCCTGGGCCTACATTTTGAAGTCATAATTTAAAAAAATGTCCAAACTGTACCTACTGCTAACTGAACTTTGAAGTTTGCTATTATAAGTATGCCTTTTTTTCAAAATTAGAATTTCAAAATTTTGACCGAATCTTTTTTGAATTGGATAAAAAACAACAATTTGGAGCCGTATAGGTACTCCAAATTTTTTGCAGAAATTTTTTTTTTTAAATTAGAACTTCGAAATTTTGAAGTCCAACAAAACCGTAATATTTCCAATAAAGTATGATTTTTTTTTTAAATTTCGACTGAGCATTTTCTTGAACTGCAAATTAAGTTATCCCCATTGCAACTTTAAAGCTTCCTTGGTTTTTCAAAAAAACCAACAACAAAAAATAGCATTACACTCGATTAGACCCCCTTTTTAATGAATACCAAAAGAAAAGCAAAAAAAAAATGCAAATCATAGGCATAGCCCTATTAGCGCTGGAGTCTGCCATTCATTTCATTACCCGTTTAACTATTTTGTCGTTTTGAGAAAAAATTGCAAGTCCTTGATTTTTAGTTTGGAAAGTTCTATATTAACGGAGAAATTGAATGACTGCTTCCTTTTCCTAGTAGACCCATAACTACAAACAATTAGGCTTGTTCTTTTAATTTTAGTCCGAATTAATACCTGTAAAATGTTTTGCACTCAACTTAGATCCGAGTTAAATTATTGAATTTGGTGATTCACCTAATTCTGGATTAACTGAATTGATTTTTTTTACAGATTTGTTTAACAACAATATTTAAATAAAAGGGTGAAATTATAAAAATCGGTTCTATCCAACTGGCGCAAAGTATCGTTCTGTCTTTTACAATACGATAGTGTAAATGCATTTCCTTATTGTTGCACTCTGATTTCAATAAATAACGGGTGATTTTTAAGCTGGTTTGGTTTTGGCAACACTGGTTTTGACAGCTGACGTGTGTTTAGTACCTTGTGTCACTGTCAAACAGCTTCAGTTTGGTTTGCAATTTAACCATGGATCGTCTTACAAATGAACAACGCTTGCAAATTATTGAATTTTACTATCAAAATTCGTGCTCGGTTCGAAATGTTCATCGCGCGCTGCTTCCATTTTATGGTCGGCATTCTCGACCTTCTGAGCAGTCTATTCGGAAGATTGTGACCAAATTTCGCACCAAATTTACTTTGTTGGACATTAAACCACCAACACGTTTACGTACTGTGCGTAGTGAAGAAAATATTGCGGCCGTATCAGCTAGTGTGACAGAAGACCGCGAAATGTCGATTCGGCGCCGTTGCCAGCAGTTAGGCCTTTGTTACAGCACTACGTGGAAAATTTTGTGGAAGGATTTGGGCGTAAAGCCTTTTAAGATACAGCTGGTGCAAGAACTAAAGCCAGCCGACCTACCACAACGCCGAATTTTTGGTGAATGGGCTCTTGGAAAGCTGGCCGAGGATCCGCTTTTTTATCGAAAAATTGTGTTCAGCGATGAGGCTCATTTTTGGTTGAATGGGTACGTAAATAAGCAAAATTGCCGCATTTGGAGTGAAGATCAGCCAGAAGCATTGCAACAGCTACCAATGCATCCCGAAAAAGCCACTGTTTGGTGCGGTTTATGGGCCGGCGGCATTATTGGGCCATATTTCTTCAAAGATGATGCGAATCGCAGCGTTACTGTCAATGGTGAACGCTACCGAGCGATGATAACAAACTTTTTTTTGCCCGAAATGGAAGTTCTTAACTTGCATGATATGTGGTTTCAACAAGACGGTGCCACATGCCACACAGCACGCAAAACAATGGCGCAATTGCGAGGCGAGTTTGGTGAACAGTTAATTTCACGTTTCGGGCCGGTCAATTGGCCGCCTAGATCGTGCGATTTGACACCATTAGATTATTTTTTGTGGGGGCATGTCAAGGTTAATGTCTATAGGGACAAGCCCGCTTCGATTGACGCACTGGAAGCCAACATCCATGCATTCATTCGTGAGATACCGGCCGATATGTGTGAAAGAGTATGCCAAAATTGGACTCAGCGGATGGGCTACCTGAGACGCAGCCGCGGTCAACATTTGCATGAAATTATCTTTAAACATTAAATTGCAAGGTTCAAACTATCGATTCAAATAAATATTTCATTCATTTTTTCGAATTTTTTGTGTTTTTTTTTTTTTTTTTAAAGTTCTAAACCTCTTAAAAAATCACCCATTACTTGAAGACTGAAAATCTTGCACTGAAAACTGCGTTTGAGATACTGTCTGCTGAATCTCAAGGCAGCTGCAATTGGAATAGCAGCACAGAAATTCAATGTTACGTTACGACAACAACGCAACGCAGCTGTAAACGGAGCTGCAGTCGAGTCGGTGCTGCAAGAGTTTACCAACTTTAAACTTTTCACGTGCAGCACTTTTGATGTTTCAATTTGTATGAATACAAAAAGAGGCGAACACAAATATTGAAGCTTTTTGTGCTTATTTTTTCGCGAAAAAAATTATAAATTTTAAGAAAAATATCGGAAATATAAAAAGTGAATATGTTTTTCTCCTCTTTAAAATATATAAAACGCTAGCTGCATATAAAAAATACCACGTACCACACTTTTTCACAACTTTTGCATCTCTAGTTCCAGTGCCAATTGCAGCATTCAATTGTGTTCAGGCAGTTAATTGGCTTTTAATTTGTTTGCAGGATTAACCAAGTCTGAGTTAACTTGGGCACTGAAAAACTGGCCCTTAGTGTGGTGAGAAATTCCTAGCTTCACCAAATTTTCTCCTATTGACCTATTCGGTGCTACTAAAGAATGAATCCAAAATTATTTCGCATAAGAAATCAGGGTGAAAAGCTTAAATAGTGAAATTTTTCGTCTACTTTGGGTGCTTAAATCAATATTAAAAGTAATTAATAACAAGGACATTAAAAACAGAACTGCGCGATTGGCTG
Organism: Epistrophe eligans; assembly: GCA_951394125.1. NCBI lineage: Eukaryota > Metazoa > Arthropoda > Insecta > Diptera > Syrphidae > Epistrophe > Epistrophe eligans. The sequence continues at coordinate 30,755,970 of OX596028.1, forward strand.
CTCAATAAACAAACCAAGTCTATAACAAGCTTGCAGGGTTCTTTAACATATGTAACTTCTAAGATTCTGCCGAAAATGGATATGATATTACTAGTTGGTACTGATTGTTTGATCGTCTCTTCTGGACTCCAGCCCTATAGATAATCTAGGTAGAGTGAAATTAAACTTTTTTTTTTTTTTCAAAAATATAAATTATTTTTTTTTTCATTTTCTTATATAAAAACAATTTTACAAACAATGCAAAAACAAATACTTTGAACATTTAAAAATAACCCTTGGTTCAAAAAAGGCATATAATATTTCAATCACAAAATAAACACTTATATAGTTAAATACATTGGTCCATCATCGTAATTAATACACAAAGAGACAAAAAACAGCAAAACAGGACTATAATATAATTCCTTTTATGTGGCAATTCGAGTAAACACTCAAAAATGAAACAAATACAAAAAAAAACTTTCATGAAGGAGGATAAACCTTTTTGTCCTCAAATAACGAAACGACCGGAAATCAAATTGTTTCCTTCCCACTCTTATTTTGTGTCAATTTATTATATGATGGTACAAAATGTACACAGCAAAAAAAAAAAAAAAAACTGTGTACACACGCACGCACAATGTCAATTCTAAAAATTGATATGATGTGCTACATGTTGAGCCAAAGATCAAACAGGGTGGCAGATGGATGCCGTTATACTCGCACTATATTGACTTTCTATTCTATTTTTTTTTTTTTTTCTTCAAAGCTGCTGGTCAGAAATGAATGTCTATTCCTGTTCTATTCTTCAAATATGATGGCATCTTTTCTCAAAACCACATTGACATGTTGATTGTCGGATGACATAATTTTCTCTCAAAAAGGGACGCCGACGATACTGTATACATATGTACTCAACACACATAATTTTTCGTCAATCAAAGAAGGACCTCACATCCTCACACATCATGTACCATCAAGAACATTACAAACAAAATTTAACAATATGTATTAAGTCCTTGGGGTGTTTGTAATTTTTGAAAAGATTACCTCAAAAGAAGGTCCTTTTTACTGTGATTATTGAAAAATTGAAATGAGAATTGGGTATGACAGTAACATAATATAATGCGTGTATTGGAAAATTCTGTGTCGTCCTTTTTTTGTTTGTCTGTATGTGCGGAACTTGGTGACGTGTTTGGACTTTGTTTTTTTTTTTTTTTTATTATTTGTCTTAAAATGGGGTGAGGTTAAGGGTTTTTTGTATTTTAAATTGAAAAAAATGTGGACCACACCACAGTGACTAAAAGGATAGGTGTTGGATTCTGTCCTTTCAACAAATGTATAATGTGCAAAATTGCAAAGAATCGATGTTTGTTCTTTTTGATTTTAGGGGAAAGAAATTATGATGAAATCTTTTGGGAGTGAACAAATGTTGTGGAGACACCTTAACATGTTTCAAATTTAAATTGACAAGCCGCAGGGCTTATTGCTGTTATTTTTTTTTTTTTTTTTTGAGAGGTCATATAATATAGTTATTGGCGAAAAAAGAGGGTGATGTGTGATTTGGGTTTTGGGTTTTGAGCTTAGAAGTACGTTATTCACTAAGGGTAAGGAGGAATTTAAATTCGGTCAGCAGAATGTTCAGCAAAATTTTAAATGAAAAGAAAATTTCATCTAAATTTTATTCGATACTTTCTGCGGGGGTATTGTGACGCAACGTGCATGTTTTGTAAATTTTCAAAATCTACACGGTTATACATCGGCATTCGATTTTAAATTAAAGATTCAAAACACCGACGGCAAAAGGCAATACAGAAGTGGAATTCGACGCCAAGATATTCATGCATGCATTTTTTTCATCATCCATCATCAATAAAAATTAGATAATGTAGATACATATGTACATATATGTAATATAAATTACACGAATCGCATTGTTATAGATAAACGATTTTCTGGAATAAACTGCAAAAAAATAAGCTTTGCTGTTATATTTTTTGGTTATTCCCACACTAGAATCACATCCCCATATGACAATTCTTTTTTTATTTAGTTATTCTCAAAAACAGTTTAAATAATTTTGTTACATTTTTTTATCATACAAATGTTAAAAAAAAAACCTTAAGGAAAATCTTATTTTTCTCAAAAATGATTCCGACTCTATTTCGATTAAAATTTACCATAGCCCTGTTTTGGTGAAAATGTATAGCAACTTAGCAACATTTTTACACGCAAAAAAAACAAATCATTTTTTTTGTTTTGTGTACAAACAATAACAAAATATTTATAATCACTTTTATTTGTTATTGTTTACGTGTAATAATTTTGCTGAGCTGCCTATTCACTTTTTCAAAAAACACGGCTCATATTATTACGTACTTACTTACTTAGTTCATCGGACCTTTACGTCTGTTAGGTTCCCCTGGCGGGGTATAGGGCATCCACTACTCCTACGGGCCATCGTGTAGGATTCCTGGAGATGTATCTCAGCTCTCTCCAACTCTTCCCCAGATGTGCTTATTTTTCTTCGACCGTTCTTCGTCAAGTACTTCTAGGTCGGTGAAGTGATATTCGATATTTAACACACTGTTCGATGATGATCCGCAAGTTGTTGATGTGGTCCACACCTCACAGGAAGATCCAGTGCAAAATCCTGATTGTTTGGCGTGGAGTATGTCTTCGGTGCTGTTTTATTCGCTCCAATACTATTTCCTAAGACGTCTTATGTTCAAACATGGTTCCTCCTATAACAAATGCCTTTGACCTTGCAAAAATCGCCAAATTGTTCACAATTGTCATTGCGGTTGCCCAGTGTTGTCATTGCCAATCTTTGCATTAAAGTCTCCCATTACCATAATGATATTTCCACTTGATGTACTATCATAAGCAGTACTCAGCCGGTTATAAAAGGTCTACTTCTCCTCATCAGAAGGGGCAACGTTGGGGTGTACGTAACATAATTGTGTATAATTGTGACGCGACGTACTTTAGTCCATGACTCCTGGGTTTCAGGATTCTGTCACTTTAAAACGCCAGATTTCCGAGAGCTTCCAGTTGCCTTTCCGGAATAGAATAGTACAGTTTTATGGATTGGAGACTTATACTTCCTTAAACCCAACCATCTTATTTCAATTACCCCTAACATGTTTATCTTATATCGCATATATTCTTTCTCTAATTGGAGGAATCTGGCATCCGTCTTCACATCCCAGAAACCAATCTTTGTCCGGGTACAATAGCCAAAAGTGTTCAACGTGTTATCATTTCTTATCCGAGGCATAGTGTTGGTTTTGGTAGTGGTTTTATGTTCAGTTAGGAAGAATGATAACCTCCGTACCATATTCTAGAAAGCTATGCTTTTCGCACTTATAATTTTAGCCTATTTATGAAAAGGATACATAAATAGTTGCCCGGGCACCATCACGAGGAGGGTAAAACAAGCAGTTCATCGTGACTGATAGGTGCGCTACTGACCCAGACCAATTTCTGAAAAATCAATAGTTTCCCGATGCAGGTTGCCCTAATTTAAAGAAACATTCTTTCGCTTATTTTACGATTGAGTATAGCGTGTTAAGTAAATTTTTTATAGTTATTTTATTAAAAATATTTCTCCAACTTTGAGTTCGAAATATTTTTTAAGTAATCATAAATTTATCTATTTACCTATCTTTATAGCTTTCAACAAAAGAACGTAATTACAAACAAGATTACAATTACAAATAAATCGGGGACAGCCTATGATTTTAAGCATATAAAAGCCTTTATCTCGATCTAATATTGATTTTCAATTGAACTCTATTTTAATTCAAACTACCTTCGGCAGTTACTTCTACCTAAACCTTACCTTCAGCATAACTCTTAAACAATTAATGTATCTTGGTTAAAGTTCGGTATACATATTTTCGAATGAAGACTTACATAATTTTTAATGGAACGTTTCATATAATAACCTAGAAATGTGTTTCTAGCGCCACATGTCGCAGCAATCATAACTAAATTACCTTAACAACAATTCGTATAAACTCACAGTATTTACGAGTATATATAGGTAGTTATGAACATCAAACATAAATTAAAATAACAATTCAAAATTAAGCTTTCACCATTAAGAATATATCCACGAAATTATAGGTTACCTAAAAATAAGCAATTTCCTTAAAACTGTAGGTATAATAAAAGCCCTCAAGCACCTCGTTCTCCAACCATTTTATAATAGTCCAAAAGGAGCTCTTTAATTTAACGATGTTTATATAATTTAAGAAAGATTCAATGAACCATTATATCAGCCCAAGTGACTTAACCCACACTATCACTGGCCGTGTCGCCGCCATATGTGACCGTAAGTTATGCGGCGGCAAACTATCCCCCGACCCCAAATTTCAAAAGCAGTTAAAGGGGTCATGTTGTATATAAGTTCAAAGGCCAAACTATAGAGTTTTATGTGTGATGCTTCACATCATGCAAATATTAGACGATATAGCTTTCCACTAATAGGTTTTCCTTTTACCCATCACTTTCCATTTTCTGTATATATGTGTAATATGCATGGCAACTTAATTTTACCCAAAAAGGTAACAGCTTCCAATTATGACAATGACACTCGGGACTCCGATATTGGGACCAGGGATTTCTTCCTTCGCGCGTTTTGTTCGTTCGTTTGAAAACGGATTACACTATGAATTATTATTATGATTATTATTTTCGAAAATGTTGACTTGCAGCGTGAAGCAGCTATCAACCCTTGTTTCTGGCGTATGTGCTATGTGTATGTATATTATAGCGATGGAGCTTATAAATAAAGGACAGAGTTTTCCCTTCCATCTAAACACGAATATATTCAAGGGGTTGTTATATAATAATCGGGGCTTTTGGACCCATTTTTGGTGTTTTGAGCTGGCTGAATTTTATGCTCTTAAATGTACGATAATTAATTCTTCTGTAACGAATGAGCGGCTTTTTTTTTGTTTCTTCTGGCATATAATTGTCATTGACCAAAAATGGTCCGCAATGATTGCTATAAACATAAAAGTTAATGACTGAAGGTAACCCGACAGAACGAGCGTGGCCGTTGGTCGGAAGCATTGAATTGCTGCTTCTAAGGATTATTCATTATTGTTAGGAAATAATTAAAAACAGTGAGCTAAAGCAAAATCAAAAATTCCTTCTGATTTTTCGTGTAGGTACATATATACATACATAGATTGTATATTTTGTATAGTTTGTTGCAGATTTTATTGCGCTCTTTGTTGACTTGTGAAGTCATAATGTCTAACAATCCGAGACTATAGGACATAAACTTAATTCAAAAGGAAACTTTTTGTACCATTTTTGTTTGTTTAATTATAACCAGTGCATTAGATAGTGTTTTATGATTCTCTGCTCACAATCACCATTTTTAATACTGAAGTTAAGACTAATACACTTAAAACGAGTTATTCAGTCAAAGAAAGAGTAAAAAACAAGCATCATCTTTGGGTAAGCTCGAAAAAAGAAGTAAGTTTCATCTAAATGGCAGAAAGATAAAAAAGAAAAAAATAAATAAGAAAAATAAATGTATGCTTCTAAATGTTTGATTGAAAATTGGGAAATATATTTATGGTACACGATTTTCCATTTCCCTTACTCGGATCTCATTCCATCAGATAAGTATATAGAGAATGAAATAAGAGACAAATTATGCAAAAGGTCCCACTCGAATTATCCTGAAGTCTGACGGAATTACGATAATAGAGAACATGAAAAAAGTAGGTCCCGAAATTCTCCCTGTCTTTCAACTTATAAAGCCTTTTAAACCATCACTGAAACAAATTTCTTTAAAATTGGTACATAATTCCTTTTCACAAAAATTTCGATGCAAATAATGGTCTGCTTCAATTCTTGCACGAGCTGATGGATATTGAAAGTCTTCAAAACCTAGATCTTACAATAAAATTTTTCACGGATAAAAATCAAGCCGATCCGCTGATGTTTTTAACGACTGACGACGGCAACGACATCGAATCGATGAACTTGTTTTTTTTTTTGCAATACTCTCCGAATGTATTCCCTTTAGTACGAAATCTTCAAATGCATCATTGGAACATTAAACCATAATTTTCTAAAAATAACTAAGTAGCTACTTACTATTTTTAGTGTTTCCCAACGTGGGGCCTGTTAGGTTATCTAGCAATATTTATTTGTTTAGGTATTTATATTTATTTAGTTCATAAGATAAAAGTGGACGGCGACGCTGTGCCGCGATGACCTTTTTCATAGAAACAGTTTATGGTGTTATTTTATGACATACATCTGTGAACATTATGTTTTATGAACAAGGGATGCGTCGCATCGTCGTTATCCACTTTACAACCCTAATGTTATTTTAGTTTTATAGAAAACTAGAGATAAGATAGGTTAAGAAATGTAAATGTATTTGTAAGTTAGGTATAAGAAATTATAATTAGAATCTTAGTGTAGTTTATGGAAAATAAAGACAGAAGTTTTTTGTACCACGAAACAGTGCGGTTCGCTTTTTACTTTTTTAAATACATTTCCTTTGTGGCGGTTAAGTCTTAATCAGGGCCTATGCTCCATAGAGTTGCAATTTGATTTTATAGGGGTCAATTTAAAATTTTGCTGCATTACACTTCATTCCGAAAAATCTATGCTTCTTGTGTTTCCACCCTTGGAGATATATTTCTGAACGCATCCATTATCTGTCATTAATAAAAATAAAATGTGGATTTAATGTTATAAATGACTTGCTGAAAAAAAGAAATCGTCTGGATTTAAAAAAAAAGAAAATGAAACAGAAGTTTTATAAATTTGTACCTGACATAAAATCTATTTTCAGGAATACAAAGGATTTTACTAAGCATAAGTATGTAATATTTACTATTATTGATTTTTTTTTTATTTGAAGTTTGGTTCTATGGTTTCTATGGATTTCTTCCTAATGGAGCCGTTCACATTCAACGACATGTTCATCAACATGCATCGTGTCGTTAGATTTTTGTATTGTGAACACCAGTCGAACGACCGTTCGATCGACTAGCTCTGAACGTTCTGTCGAACGACCGCTGTAGTAAATGTGAACAGCAGTCGGACAATTGAAAATTTTAAGTTGAAATGTAAGCAAAATAATAAAACGAGAGAGGAAACAAATGAAATTAATGCGTTACTATTGGTGCGCCATGATAGCTCTTTCAAAATTTATTTTCAAATGAAGTCGGTACGACAGTTGTTGAATGTGAACGCTACCAAAACGACTTGGGTCGGCTGACACGTCGTTGAATGTGATATTGTTATCCCCTCTAATATCAGCCATGCAATTTTTTTATTGAACATTTCAGATTTTGTATGTTAAAAATTGTCTAGGTAGGCGCGTTCTGAAAAATTGGATCTGAGAGATTTTTTTTCCTCAGAGTTTTTATAGCAAAATTGAGAAATTTTGCTGAGGAGTCTTGTTCATTTGAAGGAGATTGCTGACATCTCCAAGATCTCATTTTCCTGGATATACGTAATGTAGGGACATGAGGATTTTGGAAAGGTCCTGGTGGGACATGGCCAAAAAAAGTTGAGAAACACTGACTTAGAAGCATGCAAAATTTTAACAAAATCAAATGAGTTGAAAAATTAAACGTGATCAATAACTAAGAAAAAAAGAAATTTTATCTACAATCACTTTTCTCATTACATGTACGAAGTTTAATCAAAATCGTTAGGGCTGTTTTCGAGAATATTTTGATGATGACAGCACCTCATTTCATCAATTAAAAATTCGCTTCACCGAATTCGAAGCGAATCGGTTCAACCTTTTAGGCTTTAGCTGAAATAACTAGTGGACGGACGCACGGATGCACAAAGCGACGAAGGACGGTATTACGAAACCCACATTTACGGACTTCTCCATCATCGCAGTGTGAATTTTGATTGAAACCTCGAAATTTGTTTCTATACACAAAATCAATACTTACCCAAAAGAGCAAGTCTCTAGTCAGAAACGCTTGTTGATTTAGCCCCAGATTCACTCAAGATTACAGTAGCCCCACCTTAATTTAATATTTTTATAATACGATATCAATAAAAAAAAATTCTTTCATGCTTAAATAATTTTGTGTAAATCGAACAGTTGTACAAAATTCTCAACTATAAAATGTTTTTATTCGTAATCTGATTTCAGACCTATGTATGTAGGTATATATGATAACGAAATATCTTATACGACAAATATAACCATTTTCTCTTAAGCTTAGCCTAATAAACCACTCGAACCCACACCATACCACAACCAAACAAAAAAATCACAGCAAATACTTGAAAACAAAACGAATAAACAATTTTATTTCATCATCATCATCATACATAAAATTGCACATAACAGAAAAATCAAATTAAATTCGAAACGAAAATCCTTTCAAGCATTCTTGTTCCTGCAATTTCAGTTTATTTTTTTGCAAAGAAAAAAAAAAAAAAAAAAAAAAAGTTGATTGTTCACGTGACTGCGAATGGTTTTATTTAGCCCTCGGCCTTAATCCGCCTCTTCACAATTTTCTTCATAAATGTAGACATAGGTATTAGTTTTTCTACGACTGTAAAATTCTCCTAAAGCACCCTCGATATTTTCGCCAAACAAAATATACCCATTTCACTTTTCTAATCCTATTTTAAAGGTCAGTGAGTATAGAAAGATGTTTTCCTTTTGCGATGTCGTATATACGAGTATGAGAGTACATGCATCTATTGAATTATTTTGCAACATGAAAATTAGTTATTGGCGTATACCTATCTACATATCTATTGCCTTTAAAGTCCGATTTTCCTTTTTTTCATTTTAAAATGCCACGCCTGTATCACAGAACAGATACCCCTTCCATAGTGTTAGATAGATGTAGGCCTTCGATTCAAAATCGGAGGAAACAAAAAAAAAACTGCACACAGGAGTAAACAAGTCATTTGTGATATTTGCATACCGAAACGTGTCCTTTCTATGCGTTTGCTGATTTTTTTTTTATTTTGGGTTTTGGCTCGACCATCCCTTATGGAGTGGTGTCCTTGCACCCTCTCTGCAAGGATGTGGTCCTGATGGACTCATCTGCTCAAACATTTTCGTAGTCTTTATCTTCATACTTCTCATTCCCATTTGTTGAAAGGAAAATGTTAACAAAAGTACGGCTTACACTCTGAGTCGCTTAAAAATTCCCAAAAGGAAAAACTTAATTTTTGGTTATTATATTCGATGTGAATTCAACCATCACCGATATACTTATGTATTAAAATCTATCAAACATTATTCAATCAACACGTATAAGTTGAATAATTTTGGTAAGCATAATTCACATTTATGATAAATTGGCCAAGTTGCACCTAAATTACTGCAATATATTTATGATGACGTGTAAACATCTATGCCGGTGATATAGGGTAAACTAAAAACGTGAAGATTTCTGTAGCACATTACTTTGTGCTATTACACGTTACGATACGTTGATGTAGGTATATTTGATACGTTCAATACGTTCCTTCGTAGCTCAAACTTAATCGAAAGGTCGAGTTGAATTTTTGTTGACAGTTCGAACTCGCCGCGTTCTGTGATGTAAACCCAGCACTTGAATATTTAATTTGATATTAACACATCTTAACAGTGAGTCCCGGCACTCACAATTTTTTTTGCGTTATTTTATTCACAACGTCTTATTTTAACCTCCTATTACTTGAAAATGGATCTGTGAAAGGACCGTGATTATTCTACTTATAAAAAGTTTGTTTTTCAAAATAAATTGTAGACGTAATCATGTGACGTGAAGTGTAGATTATATAAGGGACAAAATTGCCATGCATTGTTTTTCTTTACTGAGCCTAACCTGGCCAGTCAATGACTGAACTCTGAATAGACATCAAATCCCATCGTTTACGTAAAATATTTGCATGCATCCAACACACAATCATACTATAGTAAAAAATCCTTTCCCGGTTTATTATGCAGGAAAGATACAGAATATTTTTCAAATTCATCTCGGTTATGGTATATAGCCTTATCTTATTATGATGATAGTTGATCCTTTTGCAAAAATAAACGTCATTGATGGGAGGTTTGCAAATTTGCAAATTCTTTCGCTATCATATGTATATCGCAACAACACTGCATAGGTAGGTATATGCTTTCTAATAAACATAAAAGGGATAGCAAGGTTATAAACTACATTTGATATTTCACTTCTCCTGACTCCTGTGTGGAGATTTATCGTCAAGTTTTGGACACTCGGGAATATATCATCTGCATGAATGAGTTTTTTTAAAACTTTCGATTTGTCGGTGTGTGTTTTTTTTACTGTGCGAAACAAGTTCCAGGCTAATTTATAATCCAGATGGTTTATGCGGGTACAATTTATTATAGAAACATCTGCTGCAGCAGGCAATTATATAATGACCTCACTTAGTTGATTCATTTTGTTGTTTTTTTTTTTTTTTTTTTTTTTTAAAAAGCTTTTTTGCATTTAAAAAAAAATTTAATGCAAATATATTCTAAGTGAATAGGTATTTACTATTATTCATTATCCTCATTATAAAATTTCTGAAGGAAATGAAGATTAAACTGTAATTATTCGCTTATTAAATGCTTTGGTGGTTGGGGAATTTTCTTTTAAAATATGAAGACGCAACAAGTTCTTAAACATTCAAAAAGTTTTCTTTACCTAAATCTCAAAAAAATATTTTATTACTTTATCATTAATTTGGGAATGGATTTTGACTTAATTAACGAGAGTAAATTTTGTTTAAGGACATTTTAGCACATACAAAATGTTTGAAAAATCTATGTGGTCAAAATAGTTCAAAGCAGTTACGAAATGAATCCACGCAAGAAAGCGACACTATCAATAAAAAGAAATTATGTACTTAGTAAATTATTGTTGTTGATGTTTCCCTTATCTAAAATAAAATACAAATACAAAACAAAAAAAATAACATCTACTTTAAGATAAAAATTTGCTTTTCGCAGAATTATAGCGTTGCATTCATCATCTACTGGGAAAGTACTAAAAAGTACTTTGCAAGGCCCAAATGAACACACCAATTTGTGCAAAGCTATATGTACAACAATGACTGCTTTTAGACGACTGCAATTTCTATCCGCAATTCTCTTTTGAGTTTCTTTCCGATTGCAGCATCCATTTAAACGCTGCAAATTTTAATACCTGCAATTTTTGTTAAATGAGAAGGAAATAATATCTCGTCACCCTTTACTCCGCTTATGTCTCAAACAATAAGAAAAAGCACAAAGAAGAAAGAGCGATAACTCTGCAATTATTTCAACCTCTGCAACTTTGTCTACCCCGGACACCGCATACGTCCCCCACCTACATGCTCAAAAATTGCAAGGATAATTGCAGCATATTTGCAGCGTTTAAAAGCAGTCAATGGAACACCAATCATTATAGCGAACCAGTTTTTTCAACACCTGGGTCATATAGTATTCAGCCCGAACCACTTTCCAACTTTCTTGTCTTCGGATAAGCACTAATTTCTTAATGGCATTATAATTCTTTTCATGAAACCAAACTGTGGTTTTTGTTTTGGAAATATCATCAGGCTCGGCGCAGAGACCTTTGTCCTTTTGGTGTTCTTCAACTAAATTTTCTCGAACAACGTTTTCGTGTTTTTAAAATAATAAAAGTTTCTATTTAATAGATAGCTTTATTTATTCTAAATAAATTAAATAAATGGCTGAAATTCTCACTCTTCCATTTTGTTTTGTTTGCTCAGTAAAAATTGGTGCGTTCAGAAAAATTAAATCTCAGAGATTTTTCTCACTCAAAAGTTTCAGCAAGCGAATCCAAATTTTTTTTTCCTCAGAAATTTTGCTGAGGAATCCTGCTCATGTAACAAAAATTGCTGAGATCCCCGAGATCTCATTTTCTTAAACACGCCTATTTTGTACGCTTGTCGTCCAAAATACTTTTTTGTGCTCGGCAGATGCCAAATCTTGAAGCTGCCTTCGATAGTGACATCTTCAATTGGAGTCAACAGAATTGTTATACATTGTAGGGAATATACTATCCAGTGTATTATAGAGATCAGTGCAGTGCATCAAATAATAAACTCGACGAAGTCGACATCATCAATCAAAATATATCTATTTATTTCATCTCCTATATATGTAGATCACACTATGCCAAAGCAGAAAGTGTAATAAGAGGATATAAGAAATTTCAATGATTCGAAGCTTATCGCCTCATGATTTTCTTGTTTTCAAACTGATTTCAGTTTTTAGGAACTTTAATAGTTAGAGATTCTTTTTCTTGGTGCATATGTACGTTTGAAATAAAGCGCCAGAGCGGCGGCGGCGGCGTTTAGTTGGAATCTAATTCCTTCCGTTACTTCCCTATTACTTTTTCAGTAAGCAACGGGCACGTGGGCTGAGTATACACTTTTAGCTCAGCTTTGTATTATATGAAGTACGAAGTACCTAGTTATTTAGAATAACTTTTGAATGATATTTTAAGCCCGCTTACCACACAATTTGTTGAAATAATTCCAATAAATCTGGTAAATTTTAAGAGTTCTTTCATTCTTAATTCAAGTTTAACTTAACATTATTCGAGATATCCCCGGTATACGAACTTACATTAGCTTCGACAAAGATCATGAAAATATAAAAAAAACTTAGTAAACTAAGCTTCCAAGAATTCCTCAGATTTTATTTAAATAGGAGGTTTAAATTAAACGCATCACCGAGATTTTAAATGAAATAAACAATTGGATAAAAAACGTTACCGAAATAATAAGTTCTTAGGATAAGTTCATGAATCAAGGTTAAGCTCAAAAAACTTCTTGCCACACCAACTTTGCAATAAATTTAGGTTCTTTTTGGATTAAGAGATAGTCTAGTCAGTGTGTGTGTTGAATTGATGATTTTCATATTATCTGGCGTAAATAGACATTTGCATTGCAAAATTTTACAAAAATATTTTTTATAAAGAAAAAAATCCAAAATCCCGAAAAATCCCAAACTACTCGATACTGATAACAAACTTTCAATAGTGACCGTGTTTTGTTGAAATTGTATAGCAACTTAGTAAAATATTATACACGCAAACAATAACAAAAAAAAAGTGATTATAAATATGTGCTTTGTTATTATTTCATATACAAAAAACAACAAAATATTTGTTATTGTTTGTGTGTTATAATTTTACTAAGTTGCTATACACTTTCACCAGTATTTCTGGAAGATTAGAAAGAAATTTCATGTGAACTACCAAAATCGTTTTAATATTATGAAATAAAAACAAAGGAAATTTTGAAAACCACGCCACTATAATAAGGGAATTGTTGGTTTTCTTTGTCTTCCTCGAATGCAATTTAAAAAATTATAACGCATTAAGTTATTTATTTTTTTCGTGGAAAAATAAATCACAAAGAAAATGACTTGACTTGAGGTCATGTACAATCCCTCTGTCAAATTAAGGTTTCCACAATTAATAGTCATTATTTATAAAATTAATAAATTACTCATTAATATTTTGAAAGATTGAAAAATCTCCCCAATACAAAATAGACACATCATCAATTAAAGTTTGTTTAAGTAAATACAAAAACAAAGCAAAATAATGCAATAATCGCATTTTCAATTCCTATATTATATGCGTTCGAAGCTGATAAGCTTTACAGCTTCATACACGAAAAACTTAAGTCAATATATGTACCTATGTACAGTGCAGTAATCAGTACAAAAAATAATTGTACGTCATTTAAGTCATGATGGCGTTTTGCACACTGCTTCAATATGTATTGAGTAATTCATGTTAAAATTTAAGTAATTTGTGTATTCATTTGATTACAATATTCCAATTCTCGAGCATGTATGTACATATATGTATTTGAGTTTCAAGTTCATGGTATTTCGTTATACGAGTACCTAATTAAGCTCATGCCTGAAGTATAGAGTATGATGGAAGAGAATAATGGTTGAGAATTGATTCAATCAAGTTTTTCGTTATCGATGCCCTTATAACTGAAAACATAGCCAACCGATATCACGTAGAGATTCGTCTATCATGATTGTGTTAATTGTTTGATCCATTTTCTTTTCTATTATTATCTAATAAAATAAATTATTTCATTGTGATAAGTAAACCCTTAAAGCGATTTTGACTCATTTGTTATTGTTAGGCTGATAAGCATTGATATCACAAAAAGTAGTGGTGGTTTGCGTTTGGTTAGGTTTTTTTTTTAAATAATATCTACATATATTATGTAGGTTGGTATGTGACTTTTATAGTATGTAAAATAGATATTAAAATATATGAATTTGAAAATACTCTACAGACTTGTACAATCACCAGACGTAATAAATTACAATTATAGAAAATACCACTAAACTCATATGTCTTAAGCTACGATTAGACGGCCAACGCAATTACTCTCAAGGCGTGTGGTCAACGCAGGATACTGACAATGCTTTGACGATTGCGTTGACACTTGCATTGAAAGGATTTTAGAGTCCAAGCGTTTATTACATTCCGCTTTGAGTGTATCTCAACGTTAAGAGGTCCTACATAATAATCAATTGGCCTATGTTACTTTTATTATAACAAAACAAAATTTACTGCTATTTTCTGACTTCAGCTAAAATTACCAATCTTGATTAATAAATAAATTGTCATGAATTTTACTATTTTCAGTTATTTAAATTTAAATCCTAGAGAATTTTATTTTATAATGGGTGATTTTTTAAGAGGTTTAGAACTTTAAAAAAAAAAAAACACAAAAAATTCGAAAAAATGAATGAAGTATTTATTTGAATCGATAGTTTGAACCTTGCAATTTAATGTTTAAAAATAATTTCATGCAAATGTTGACCGCGGCTGCGTCTCAGGTAGCCCATCCGCTGAGTCCAATTTTGGCATACTCTTTCACACATATCGGCCGGTATCTCACGAATGAATACATGGATGTTGGCTTCCAGTGCGTCAATCGAAGCGGGCTTGTCCCTATAGACATTAGCCTTGACATACCCCCACAAAAAATAATCTAATGGTGTCAAATCGCACGATCTAGGCGGCCAATTGACCGGCCCGAAACGTGAAATTAACTGTTCACCAAACTCGCCTCGCAATTGCGCCATTGTTTCGCGTGCTGTGTGGCATGTGGCACCGTCTTGTTGAAACCACATATCATGCAAGTCAAGAACTTCCATTTCGGGCAAAAAAAAGTTTGTTATCATCGCTCGGTAGCGTTCACCATTGACAGTAACGCTGCGATTCGCATCATCTTTGAAGAAATATGGCCCAATAATGCCGCCGGCCCATAAACCGCACCAAACAGTGGCTTTTTCGGGATGCATTGGTAGCTGTTGCAATGCTTCTGGCTGATCTTCACTCCAAATGCGGCAATTTTGCTTATTTACGTACCCATTCAACCAAAAATGAGCCTCATCGCTGAACACAATTTTTCGATAAAAAAGCATTTCGAACCGAGCACGAATTTTGATAGTAAAATTCAATAATTTGCAAGCGTTGTTCATTTGTAAGACGATCCATGGTTAAATTGCAAACCAAACTGAAGCTGTTTGACAGTGACACAAGGTACTAAACACACGTCAGCTGTCAAAACCAGTGTTGCCAAAACCAAACCAGCTAAAAAATCACCCGTTATAACTCTGTTTTTCATTTTAAATAACCTCAAATTCAAAATAAAGAAAATAAAAAAAAGTAACTAATATTTTGTTTTATTTGCATTTTCGTAAAATTGAAAATTATTGATTTATATATTTTATATAATTCAATTTATTTAGAATATAAAGTGGCGCCCAACGCAATGTGTTGCATTTACATCTCCACTGGACTTTACTCTGCAGTAGCCAGAATTAAGTTCATTATCTTTTTTTTTTGAGAAAATCTTCAGATTTAAAATTGAGTATACTTTGTATACAAAAATTATTGGGGCCGTAATTTAAAAGTATACTTGAGGAGAGGACATTCATGCATATGAATTATAAAGTGGGTCGAGGTTCAATTTAAGCTTAAATAGATAAAAAATAAATAGTTTCATAATAATAGATAAAGGCGGAACACTGATGTCACGTTGCGTGTTTTCAATTGATAGCAACACACCACAACAAATATCTAAGCTACCAATTATCGACACATCCTTTAAATTACATATACGATGTTTGTTACCTAAGTTTTATATTAAACCACCATAATAAAATTAGAAATATAATCTAATGGCTTTCTTGTTAAAGATTCCCCTTCATCGAAAACGGAACTTCATGAATGTTGGTAGAAATATAAATTTTCCATTGAATATCTAACCCAAACTCCCGCAGGACGACGAAATAACTTATATAGCTTAGAGGCAAATATAGTTCCAAGAACGAGGCTTAATTCTTGTATAATAATAATTAGGCACGGTCATAACGCCCGAATACCCCATATCAAACAAAAAAAGGAAGTCTGGCCGACCATCGCGTATACCTACATACATATGTGTGCTCGTCCTCGTCGTCAATTATTATTATTTAGTTCATTCTTCATTGCCAGCCTAAGGCTGGGTCACAATTCACATACGCCATGTATGCTTGAACATTTTGAGCTTGTTCGTCGTCGCATGCAAAATGTCAGTGAATTTCGTCATCTCAAACATCGAGTAATATAACTAACTAATATGAACTTACATAATAATTGTATCGTGTCATTAGGCAATCATGGCTTTTATTATATTTCAAACGACCGACGACGCACTCCGCAGAATGTTCTTTCTTTGAAAATGAAGGGAAAAAGGATGAGGCTTCCTAATAAAATTATAATCTTCGGTTATTAATTGCTATGATTTTGGAAGGGCGGACCAGATGATTTTGGTAGTCTTTCTGAGATGATTTGGATTCATAAAACTGGTCATGAGGCATACATATACTTAAGTAGCAATTTACTCACAAAAGAATGACAAAACCATGTATAGAACTTAAAGCAATTCAAAAGGATACACGTAAACATATAAATATTGAAAGGCAATGCGTTTATGTCCATTTAAGCCATATCATTTAGTGCTTGAACTTATTTTATGGGTAAGGAAATTATGAAAGCACCACCAACTTCTACTTCTGATGTCTGAGTAGGTTTTAGTGTGTGGCATCATTAATTTTAATGGCAAACTGGTTTCAATAAAAATGGTTTTAAGTGGATCACAATAATTTATTTGAACCAAATGTGGTCATTATTTCTTTTATATGATGTTACATGCTTAGTTATTTTCATTTCGAGTTTTGAGAACAAAACACTCTATTCAAAAAAAGGAAGTTCATTTGGAAAGAATTAGGACTGATTCACAATGAGGAGAGGAGAGATAGAAATCACAACTGATTAATCGGTGAATAAATGATACGACAAATGAAATGATGTTGTTGGATGATAATGAGTTGTCTAATTTCCTTTTTTTTTGGTTTTTAATTTTCTTTATTTCGACTTTAAGTTTCCTTTTTTTTTCTTTTCTTTACAATTTTAATTAGAATTTAAGTTTAAATCTTTTAGAAATTACTATAGGTTAAGTTTTACGTCTAGATTTAAGTTTTATATAAAAAAAGAATTTTCAACTTTCTTTGCTGAAGGCACAAACGAGAATGACAAGCGAGCTACCTGCAAGGCGGTTGGATAAGGATGTCCACATGAAAAAACCGGTGTACCAACCTTTAGAAAATAAAATTGCATTGACAAAACCGGGTGGTCGCGTTCATAGATTTAACCCTTAATGGACTTAAGGGCAAGTGATGATCTTGCGATCTGAACATTCCGGCCGCCTTGCATGCTCGCATGCAAAAGAAAAGATATATTGTTTTTGAAAAGTTAATATAATATACAAGTTTAAAAAAATTTAAAATTCACAAAATTTCTTAATAAATAAGCATACGTAGTATAAGTTCAATTTAGATGCGTTTGAATATATGATACATTTCTAAAGGAAAATTTATTATTTCGTTAAAGCAAAAAAAGTTATATGTTATACGTAATATGTAGGATAAAGGATTTCATAAGTGTTTAAATTCATTTCAATCCGAAGGTAGAACGCATAACTTGACGACAGAACGAGTTACAACTCCTCTCTGAGTTTTGACATCGACAACGCGGACTTTATTATCGGGACCACGATGGACCTTTAAGACCCTACCAAGTCGCCACTCATTCGGAGGAAGTTGTTCATCTCTAAGAACAACAAGATCTCCAACTTCCATATCTCGTTGGGGATATTTCCATTTATAACGTTTGATGAGTTCTTTTAAATATTCTTCTTTCCAGCGTATACTGAACTGATGATGTATGATTTTAAGCGTGTTCCATCTACGTATTAAACTAATGTCTTTATGAGATTCAGAGGGTTCTGGAGGACTTAACAAAGGACCACCTCTTAAGAAGTGTCCTGGCGTTAACGGAAGAAAATCATCGGGATTTTCAGAAATGCGAGATAAAGGCCGAGAATTCAGACAAGACTCAATTCGAGCCAAAAGTGTTGAGAACTCCTCGAAAGTATACTTTGAATTTCCGGCAACTTTCTTGAAATGAATTTTAAAACTTTTCACTCCTGCCTCCCACAAGCCGCCCATGTGGGGGGAGCCAGGAGGAATAAAATTCCAAACAATTTGGGAAAAATTAAGTGATGAACTACCAGGATAACTATTAAGAGCTTTTTGAAAATCTGACATCAATAATTTCGAAGCACCGACAAAATTGGTACCATTATCCGTATAGATTTTGGCAGGCAAACCTCTGCGAGCAACGAAGCGATTAAAGCATGCGAGAAAGGCAGCTGTAGATAAATCACTGACGGCCTCTAAATGTATCGCTTTTGTCCCGAAACATACAAAAAGGCATGCATAACCTTTTTCTAACCGACATTTTCTTCCGTAGTAATTTCTGATTACAAACGGACCAGCAAAATCTATACCGATATTGGTGAATGGTAAGCTTAAAGTGGTTCGTTCGACAGGCAATGAACCCATTATTTGAGATTGAACGGATTTTTTATATAAAACGCAAGCTTTACAAGTTCGAATATATTTTTTGATTAGGGTTTTAAGTTTGGGAATCCAATACTCAGAGCGTACTATTCGGACCATTAATTGAATTTCACCATGTAGGGATAGTTCATGTATATAAGCTATCAAAAGTGTGGATAGATAAGATTCATATGGCAGAAGAATAGGAAATCTTTCATTATACGACAAAATGGAGGATGCAAGTCTACCCTGAGACCGCAAAATTTGGCTAGAATCCAGGAAAGGATTAAGTGTTAGAAGTCTACTTTTCGATTTTAGTTTTGTTCCTCGAAGTAAAGTTTCATATTCTTCGAAAAAATGTTGTTGTTGTGTTAACTGGATAATTTTTGATTTCGTTGATTTGATTTCTTCGTGAAGAAGGGTTGTCGAACTATAGTTAGCTCTAATCGGTAATTTGCGAGCAGAATTACAAAAACGAAGGATATAACTCACTATTCTAACGGCCTTACCCCAGGAAGAAAATCGACTCAAGATTTCACTATCAAAATTGTTAGATATTAGGGCAACATTAGCTTGAATTGGTTTACGTTCAGGGATAGAATCATCAGATGGATGAGAAAATTCAGAAGAAGGCCAAGTTTCTTCTGATTTTTTGAACCAAAATGGGCCATGCCACCATAAATTGCTTGATTTTAATTCCTTAGGAGAAACACCTCGGGTAGCCAGATCAGCAGGATTTTCGGGAGAAGAAACATGATTCCAATTTATATCAGGAACATTTGATAGTATTTCTGAAGTCCTGTTGGCGACATATGTTTTCCAAGTGCTTGGCGACTTGTTAAGCCAAGCTAAAACAATGGTCGAATCTGTCCATAGTTTAATGGGAATTCCATTAAAAAATTCAAATTGATTGAGGAGTGATCGTATCATTCGAGATAAAAGAACTGCCCCTTGGAGTTCTAGTCGAGGAAGTGAGATGGTGTTGACAGGTGCCACTTTCGATTTCGCCCATAATAAATGTGAAGTAAAGTTTGAGGAGTTGTGATGCACTCGTACATAAACGGTGGCGGCATAAGCCTTTTCAGAGGCATCAGAGAACCCGTGTAGCTGAAATGTTTTCCAAGGAGAAAATTCAATCCATCGAGGAATGGAGATTTTTTGTATATCCGCAAATTCATCTAAAAAGGTTTTCCAACTTTGTTCAGAACGACATGAAAGATTTTCATCCCACCCGGTTTTATCCTGCCAAACTTGTTGCATTAAAATTTTTGCTGTTATAATAATTGGGGCAAGCCAACCCGCAGGATCATATAATTTAGCAATGGTCGATAAAACCGATCGTTTGGTTATAGAAGTCGTTAAAAAGCTTTCAGGATTTATAGAGAAAGAAAAATTATCAAAGGATGCATTCCACTGAATACCCAGAGTTTTGGTGGAACTATCATCTTCAAATTTCAAAAAACCTTTATTTAGAAGATGATTTTTAGGAAGATGGTTTAAAAGCTCGGAATGGTTAGCAGTCCATTTCCTTAAATTGAACCCTGCGGATTGAAGTGCTGTTATTAGTTCAATTTGACTTTGTCGCGCTGTAGAAACATCATGAGCGCCAGAGAGAACATCATCTACGTAGAATTCTTTCTTCAGGATTTTTGAAGCACGAGGATATATTTCCTGAACATCTGAAGCCAATTGATGTAAAGTGCGTATAGCCAAATAGGGTGCACAATTTACTCCAAAAGTAACAGTATTGAGTTTATAATCAATGACCCTTTGATCGGGACTAGGACGGAATAAGATGCGTTGAAATTGTGCATGGTCAGGATGGATATTTATTTGACGATACATTTTCTCGATATCGCCATTAAAGACGTATCTATAAAAACGCCAGTTAAGGATCAAGAAAGTAATATCATTTTGGAGAATAGGACCCGCGTGTAAAAGATCGTTAAGGCTTCTACCGTTGGAAGAATTGCTTGACGCATTAAATACTACCCGCAATTTGGTAGTGGTACTTTGGGGCTTCAAAACGGCATGGTGTGGAAGATAATATGATTGAACATTATTGTCATTATACAGTTCGTAGGGCGGAGTAGGCGTCATATGATCTAATGTTACATACTCTGACAAAACTTTGTGATATTCTTCTTTGAGAGATGGTTTAGACATCATTGATTTTTCGTTTCGAAGGTATTGTTTCATTGCATTAAAACGTGAATGACCCAATTGAGATTCGTTAGGGGGATTTTTGAAAGGAAGCTTAACGACATATCGACCCGTTAATGGATCTCGAAAAGTTGTATCATGGTATAAATCTTCACAAAATTGGTCGGATTGAGTTAGCATAGAAGTTTGAGGTAATTCCTCGAGCTTCCAAAATCTTTCAAGTTTTTGATCGACTGACGAATCGTCGCATTGAGTCACAAAAGTCGAAAAGTTTGATACTATAGGAACATTTTCATAAGGCCCTAGAAGAACCCAACCAAAAACTGTATTCTGTGCGAGAATAGTGCTCAAAACATTCGTTTTAACACCTTCCAAAATAATATGTGGATAAAGATCGGCTCCGATCAGCATGTCAATAGTTGAACTTTGATAAAAAAGAGGATCTGCCAAAGGAAAGTCGAAATTAAATTCAGTCTGTTTCAGATCCATTGAAACTGCCGGCAAGTTACACGTTAACTTCTTAAGAACTAAGGCTTGAACATGTATTCCAAAATCTTTGGAATTATTGGAACAAAGGGTAAAAGAGCAAAGTTTTGAAGAGGAAGCAGTTTCGGTTGCACCCATGCCACAGATACGGGCTTGAGTAGATTGAGTTGGCAGACCGATCAGTTTCTGAAAATGTTCAGATATAAAGGATACTTCCGATCCTTGATCAATTAAAGCTCGAAGATTAAAGTCGGTTCCTTGATGTCGAATCTTTACTAGAGCAGTTGCTAATAGAACTTGGCGAAAACTTTTGGAAAACATGACATTATGATTGGTGGTTGGAGTGGACTGTATGGTTTGATGATCGAGGTTTTTCACTAAAGGTGAGGATGAAGAAGAAGCAACGACTTGAGATGAAGAGGATGAGTCATGATTAGATGAAGGTTCCGAAGAATTTTGAGTTCTGGAATTATTAATTGGAGTTAACTTTCGTTCAAAGTGTAATAACGTATGGTGCCTACCTTTGCAACGGAGACAAGTGCTAGTACTCTGGCATTGATTTGCATTATGAGTCATTGCAAGACAGTTGAAACAAAATTTATGTTTGCGAACCGTTTTGTGTCTATCATCGACGGACATCTTTAAAAACACCGGACAGAGTCGAAGCGGATGCTGTTCACTACAAACTTGACAAGAAGGAGTAATTTTCACGTGAAAATTTCGAACTGGTTTGACTTTGGATTTAGAGTTAGTTGAAGTGGGTTTGGTAACTTGTGATTTTGTTGTTTGAGAAGTGTTCTGTTTCATTTCAGAGACACTTTCGAGGATGCGATAGCGATTCGATAAGAACGTATTCATTTGTTCCCACGTTGGAATATCAGTAGGATTTTTTAATGAACTTTCCCAGAGACTGAGAGTAGTATCAGGAAGCCGAGAGGCACAAAGGTAAATAATGATTGCATTCCAGGAATCGATATTGATGTCATAAGACTTAAGCTCAATTAAAGCATCATTAATATTGCTTTGTAGTGATTTTATTTCCCTACTAGATTCTATAAGAATTTGTGGTTGATTCAATAGAATTTGGATTTGGTTGTTAACCAAAATCCGTTTATTTTCATATTGATCTTTCAACGCGTTCCACGCAAGATTAAAATTGTGATCTGTTAAGCCGAACTTATTTACAATATCAAATGCTTGATCCTTTGTTTTAGCACGTAAATGAAATAGTTTCTGCACGTCACTTAACTTGGAATGTTTTATGTACACCGCAGTGAACATATCTCTAAAGGATGGCCACTCTAAATAGTTACCATGGAATTCCTGAGTATCACACGCAGGAACTTTAATGTTGTGCAGACCGTTTTCATTTTGTGAAATGTTTAAATTTGAATCTTTGTCTTTTATTTCACCAGGATCTGAAACTTTAAGATCTAATGACTTTAGAAAGTCAGAAATTGAACTTAAGCATTCGAAGTATGTGGAAGAGGAACTTTGATACTTGGCTTTAACCTCACTTACGGATTTTCTCAATATTTTATCATCCGATTTTATACATTGAGTGTAGGTTAATTTTAATTCACGCCATAAATCGATCAGTTCGGTTTTATACGATTCCAATAAAGAAACAGTATGAGAAGCACTTGGTTTGGCCTTAAAGGCCGCATGAAACTCGACCAATTGGTCGGACGCGAAAATTAAATCGTCTAATAGACTCATTATATCGACAAAATAAATGCGATTTATTACCACCGGATTGAAATATTATTGAAAAAGTGAAATAACTGTAAAATTCCCACGTATAAAAAATAACTTATGTATGTTTTATAAAGAAAAAATTTAATTTATATTTTATATGTATATATGTTTTAAAGAGCAAAAAGTATGTAACGCACCAAAATGAATTTATAGAACGTACCTTTTACATAAAATGTATAATTATGATGATTACTATGATGATCTTGATTATGCTGATGATTACGATGATGATGATAATTGATGATGATGAAGATGACTGATGAAGATTACTGATGAAGATGATGACGATAATTTTGATGATGATGTTCTGATGTACGATGATGGTTATGATGATGATTAAGATGACGCTCTGATAATGATTTTGGTGCTGATATGGCAAAGCACACTACGATGAGGTACAGATGATTAAAAGATGAAGTAAAGATGCTTCTTTTGCGTGTTGTTGAGCACAAGGATGCACACCAGTTGATGACCACAGATGATATCATACACCACGATGGAGTGCCAATGATCACTTGATGCTTCTGCAGTGACGCAGGACCAATGGCACACCACAATGAAGCGCAAATAATATTTAAGGTACTGCGGTGGTGCAGGATATGAGGCACACCACGATGCTACGATGTGTTCAGGCAATTCTACGTGGTGCACCACGATGGTACGATGTGGCACACGCCTATGATGGTATAGGCACCTCTGCGTGGTGCAGAAAATGTGGCACCCCACGATGATACGATGTAGCACTAGCCGATGATGTTTTAGGCACTTCTGCGTGGTGCCGAAAAATGTGGAACACCACGGTAATACGATGTGGCACACGCCGATGATGTTTTAGGTACTTCTGCGTGGTGCCGAAAAATGTGGCACACCACGATGGTACGATGTGGCACTTCTGCGTTGAATTTAGCAGAAATTCCTTCTGAAATTGTCGTGCAAATACTTTGCCTTTACGACAATAATTGAAAGGCGCTGTTTTGTCGGATGATGGATTGTTGATTGATGGATTTATCCGTCTCGATTGGACCATGAATAAATGATACGACAAATGAAATGATGTTGTTGGATGATAATGAGTTGTCTAATTTCCTTTTTTTTTGGTTTTTAATTTTCTTTATTTCGACTTTAAGTTTCCTTTTTTTTTCTTTTCTTTACAATTTTAATTAGAATTTAAGTTTAAATCTTTTAGAAATTACTATAGGTTAAGTTTTACGTCTAGATTTAAGTTTTATATAAAAAAAGAATTTTCAACTTTCTTTGCTGAAGGCACAAACGAGAATGACAAGCGAGCTACCTGCAAGGCGGTTGGATAAGGATGTCCACATGAAAAAACCGGTGTACCAACCTTTAGAAAATAAAATTGCATTGACAAAACCGGGTGGTCGCGTTCATAGATTTAACCCTTAATGGACTTAAGGGCAAGTGATGATCTTGCGATCTGAACAATCGGTAATAATAATAATTGATTAAGTAATTAATTTTACTTTTTATAAATTTAGAAAGTCAAAATGATATAATTTTTTTTATAATACTATAGGTGATCGAGTCAATACAAAGCATTCCGTTATCACGAATAAAAAGAAAAAATATACTAAATAACAATGATAACAAAAATATATCATTCAGGAATTCTAAGAAATACCCTCTATAAATAATTATAGATAATTTTTCTAACAAAGCCTATAACCTATAACAATGATAACAAAAAAATACCATTCAGGAATTCTAAGAAATACCGTCTATAAATAATTTTTTTAACAAAGCCCATAACCTATAACATTTATGCATCATTATCTGAATATGTTTGAATATGTAGGTACATTCACTACCATTTTATTGTAAACAGCTAATTTTTGTTGTTGACAATTAGAGGTCAGGTTAGGTATTAATCTTAAACATTCTCCACTAATCTGGGAAAAAGCTTTTACAGAAGAAGGATAGGTTTATTACGTAAAAATTTCTATTTTAATGTTTAAAAGTTTTAGTTTTATGATTTTTGGTTTTAATAGGATGTCATAAAATTAATCGGAATTTTGTTTTAAGGACATTTTTGGTAGGTACTACCGAAGATCTACCTAAAATCAAAATGATAATTTCAAAGAGGATAGATTAATTTGTTAAATTTAGTTTTAAGTTTTATTCAATTATCCTTTGAAATTTTCTGTAGTCGGTAGATATGTAGGTCCAGCTTCTAGTTTGCTGAACCCCTTTAAGTAGTTTGTTATCTTTATGTTATTTATAAAATGCTTCTTAATGTATTTGAAAGAAATTACATATCATAGGTTCGTTTTCTTGTCCCTCCTTCGTAAATTTTCATAGAAAGACACTCTCTTAATTAACACTATGGCGGCCATGTCAATCCATAATAGTAAATACATTTTAACTAAATCTTTAACTAAATGTTACTGGCACTGCTGTACAACCGGCGATTTACATCTTGTTCGCTGCGACGAATAAATGCAGCTTCCGCCTTGTGTGAGGTTATCCATTAAAACACACCCTAATTAAACACTAGTACGAAGAACGCATCTATAACGAGATGTTAATACATACACTGCCCGACAACCGATTAGCGCCCCCATGCTTTTTGTCTTTGGAGCTTTATATAAGCCAATCAAATAAATAAATTAATTTTTTGCCAATGAAATTTTATAACATTATACGCAAAAAGAAATTTAAAGTTAACGTAGTAACTCAATTAATAACATTTTAACAGAATTTTAAAAAAATTTAGTATGAGAAATCCATTTTTTTTTCGGACATTTGATTAGAACCCCCATTTGAAAATGCCGAATAATATAAGAAAATAGACAGAGAATACCACTAAATATTTTTTTTATTTTAATTCCATAAATTTATAACTTAATGATAAAAGAATTAATAATGTTTTGTGCCACCACGGTTAACTATATGACCTCGTACATCCTGTTGGGTAAGGAGTCATATAATTTCTTTACATAATACAGAAAAATTGTCTCCCAGGCACTTTTTATTCCTTCAATGAGTTCCGATTCAGTTTAATATTGCGTTCCAGGCTCGTATACCTTGCGTGCTAACCATCCCCAAACATTTTCTATAATGTTGAGGTCGGGCGAGTATGGCGGCTAGGTTAATAAGGGCACCTTTTGAAGCCCAATGCAAGATTTAACGAGCTTAGAGGTGTGGATAGGGACGTTATCCTGCTGGAACTTCCATTCCAAGGGACCAAAAATATCCTTGATTGCAGGGAAAGCCTTCTTTAATACACCATTGTATGCTGTGGCATTCATACGACGAGTACGAAATTGCAATTTTATGGTGCCGTATTAAGTAATGGCTCCCCATACCATGGCACCACCAGCACGGCTATGCAGTCGATCTAAAAAGTATGCTCTTCCTTTCGAAGATCATGAAAGTAAAAAGCATATCCATCGGGACCCTCCAAATTAAATTTTTTTTCGTCTAAAAAGACTACAAGCTGCCACTCCTTCGTTCAGGTCATATGCGCTCTGCAGAAATCGAGGCGTTGCGTCTTTCGAAGTTGGTTAAGAGGTGGTTTATTTTTTATTTTTAGACGTTTTAAATGTTCAGCATTAGAAATAATTCTTTGCACTGTCCGCACGCTTGTTTTTACACCGGTTTTTTCTTTAATTTTGGCTGCAGAGTCGTGCGAATTGGACGCGTGCCTCAAAATAATTCGCTTGTCAGCTGCTGCTGCCGGCCCTTCATATTTTTTAAATAGTTATGTTCATTGCGTAGGAATGAGGAAATAACTTTACGACTGCGGTTAATTTATTTTTTTTTAAATTTGATGGATTGATTGGCCACACTCACTATAAGCCTTGATTTTGGCCCTTTCGGACTCATTTAACGCTTTTGCTTTTCCCATATTTAATAAATTTAATTGCAAATGATCAAAAATAAACTAATTACCTATAACTTTAATAAGAAAAATACGACAACTTACACGCAAAGATTAATAGTAAAACGTAGAGGCGCTAATCGGCTGTCGCATTAATTTTTGTCACATTTGACAAAACAAAGCAAAACAAAATAACGGTTCATTTCCAGAAGTCAAGTTATTTTTTAGAGCGAGGGCAAATAGAAGAGAATGAAATAAAAAAAAATTAAGCATGATACACATTCAAAGTTCGGAATAATATGCATTTATACTGAAAGATTAGAGGGGGCGCTAATCGGTTGTCGGGCAGTGTATATTAATCAAAAATATATTTAGATAACCATCAAGCAGGAATTCAAATAATTGACAGTTGACGATCAGCTGCACAAAATCGTAAACAAATCGGGAAATTCTTTTTTTATCGATTTTAAAAATTGAGGTAAACGTATGTACCAAAATGTTCATATTTTATTAAAATCACAAGTGTCCGTAAATTTGTGTACCTACGCTGACTAGAAGCTTGAATGTGGCTTCTTTAATTCAAAGAAAACCAAAAATTCTGTAGGTATATTAGTCGCTCAGAGTTCAGAAAAATTTTACAGAACTTCGGCAATTCCTCCTTGGTTTTAAAACAGTTTAAAACTGATGTATCACGCCAAATAAGTATAATTTCAAACGAGTGATCACACAAACTGTTTCCCTAACATGAGCAAAATAAATACCTACTTACATATATCGCACGTAAAACATTACATTACCATAGAACCAGAAACAATTTTCTTTGCATTTACGCTCTACTTTTTTTTTCTCTTATCAGAAAGTCATATTACTTTTATCTTTTATAAGTGCTAACAAAAATCCCCTTGATCTGTTACTGCTATCACAAATTCAAATGTGTATAAGTATGTGTTTGCAATTCCAAAAACAACACAGACAACACAAGCTGACTGAAAATGAAAACAAAATATTCCATCTGTAATAATTTCTAAGAGAATCAATATACCACATTAAGAGAGAGAGTTTTTTCTTTGTTCAACTGCATTTTTTTTTATTTCCTCACATTGTTAGTTAAATCACAAAAAAAAAAATCAATACAAATATTTTAATAAATAAACATGAATTACTTCAATGTTTTATTTTAAAACATAACAAGCAAACAAAAATAATTGGTTTTGATCAAATCAGCTTGTTCTTATTTTATGAATTCAAATTAAAAATTAGGTCTTATTCATTTTGATTTTCCTGCAGTTGAAAGTGGAGGTTATGCTGGGCTTGCTCCACTGTTATAGATGAAGTTATTCTAAATTTACAGCTTCTGCAAGTACTCATCGAACAAGTAGACTCCCAAAGCAGTCGAAGCAACTCCATTGGCTTGTTTATCCACAATCTTGCGGAGATCATTAGCAAAGCCAGATAATTTGCGAATATTTGACGATTGTTGTCCAAGGAATTCTTCTTCAATGAAATGGGTAATTTCTGGATCGTAGGTAGTGGCACCATCTTTATTGTGAATGGCTACATGAGCATGAAGTTCGATGGCCTTCTTCGAGAGTTTCTTTTCAATGTCCAGGGCCTTTGCCAAAGCTGGCAATTCATCGTAGTCCAAAGTTTCCAAAGATTTCTTTTCTTCATTTGGATTGGCTGTTTGGAACAATCTGAATGGGCTTACTCCGCCACGCTTGGTAACATGCTTAATCAATTTGATGGTATTTTCAAAAGCCTCATCGGAAAGTGAACGGAAAAGTTTGGAGAATCCAGGACGATCCCTTTGGTAGGTGTTGTAGAATGTGCTCAGAAGCAGATAGTCATATGATGCAGTCAGCTGTAGAGTGGCATACGATTGTAGGTGTTTTTGAATGTGTGAAATAGCTCCGTATTGTGCGTTACAAGGGATGAAGTTTGCTTCAATGG
The DNA here is from genome assembly GCA_951394125.1 of Epistrophe eligans. NCBI lineage: Eukaryota > Metazoa > Arthropoda > Insecta > Diptera > Syrphidae > Epistrophe > Epistrophe eligans. The sequence goes on from OX596028.1 coordinate 30,785,114, forward strand.
AGAAAATTGATTTATTAGTTAGATTGTTTTAATGATTTAACCGAACTGAACAAAAATAAACTGAAATTCAACTTACCTCCTGGGCGTTTGACTACACTGCAAACACTTGCTGCTGCTTTGGAGCATTCTCCTTCTTCCACACTGGCTACTGTGCCGATGAACAGGATAGACGCAAGGGCGATAACGAATTTCATTTTGAATGATTTTTATTTATCCTTTAAAAACAAACAAATTTAATTTAAAATAATTTTATTACGTCGCAAGCAAACACAAAAGGGCAGGATAATTTATATTTCGTGTTATATATAAATATAACACCAACAACAAAATACTGTAAAAATAAATTTCTCTTTTTTTTTCAAGGAATTAAATTTTCTGTCAAGCACACGTCTTTTCTCTTTGAATCTCAATTTAAAATTATGCGATTTTCAATTGAAAATGTTCCTATTTCAAGTTTCAATTAAATATTTAAAACAACGAAATAAACTTACGGAATGAAAATACAATTGTAATTAGCAAATTAAATTCAAAGAATTGCTTTTATATTTGTTAATAAATCTTGAACGATACACGTTAAACGATTGAATGTTTCTCCCACCCGAACCGATTGAGTGAATCTGAATGTATTTTGAGTTGGCTGTGGCAATTTATGTACTTATGTACGAAAATTATAATCTCAAAAGAGAGAATAGCAGAGGCGACAGAAAAGCAAATCAATATGGTTGCCGTTGCTGAGCTAGTGCTAGTGCGGCTGCCATTATTTATGTAGAAATTGTTGTTGTTCTTGCAAATTTCACAGAAATATAGATAAATACATACAGCGCAGGGCTGATGTGGTATAGGGTTGCCGTATATAATATTGTTTCTTATCAATTTGTTTATCTTTTTGTTTTTTTTAGAATGTGAAGTAATTTTTGCGCTTTGCACTTACAATGGATTTTTTTTATCGATTGTGAAACGATGAGTAATTGGAATAAATTAATACCATACCTAAAGATGCATTGAAATGGAAATTTTAGCTATGGATCTCGTAATTCTAACGGCCATATATTTCACTCGATAAATCCAGATTAAGACTTAAATACAGATGTAAATTATACAAATTCAATGTAAATACATCCGGATTTAAGTTTTAATCAGGATGTATCGAGTGAATAATATGACGGTAAGCGTCATTTAATTTCTTTTTTGTGTGAAATTATTCTATATTAATTAAAATTTAATAAAATGTATGAAACAAAGTGTACTACTGTATTCAAGTAGGTAGGTAGGTATATAAGTTTGCTTAAATGTATAGGCGCAAAATTCGGAATTTTTGACCAGCAAATTATTTTTATTTTCAAGTTGTTTGTCTTAAAACGGGAAAACGTATTATAGTCATGCAACTACTTTGGTACTCTATAATCTTATTGAAACACACAAATGCTTTAGGTATATTTATTAACATTGTTTTTAAATGTAGATATATTGTTTTTAATCTTAAATATAGCGAAAATCGTTTTCTGTCCGCCGAATATCCGTTCAAAATTTTTTAATTCTAAACTTTTTTAGCCTCTGAAAAAATTTTAAATCGGAGACAGATTAATTCTTAGATTTAGATTTATTTTCGTCCAAAACAAACCCGTGCCTTTCTAGCTTCAGCTAGATCTTTGTAAATGTTCAGGATGTAGAAATTTTAAATTATGTTGGTAGGTACATTTATTATGTTTAATCATGTAACGAAGGTTCAAATTACATTCGAGGTATCCTTCATCGGAAAAGAATACTAAAGAATGCGAAGACGCGTCGGGTTTATCTTGCATTGCTCCTCTGGGCCTTAAAAATAAAAAAAAATCAAGTAATAGTTCCAAAACTACTTTATTAACATGTTTTTTTTTTTTTTTAATTTCTAACATTTTTCAACACTTTACACAAATCTTAAAAAAGTTCCGCGAACTATTTGTCGCGGAGGATATCGGAAAATAAATTTATGAGCTGTCAAAATATCACTCAAAAAACGCAATTGTACCGCAAAACGCCGGTGTGCGTTGCATAATGTTGGAAAAATGTTCCAAACAGCTGTCCGAAAGTATACCTCGAAGCAAATATCCTCCGATTCGTATAAAATCGGAGAATTTCCGGATACCTTGCTAGGGCCAAATATTTGGATAGGTTTGGAATCTTTTTTTTTTTTTTTTGGATTTTTATGTTTTATTTTTGTATACGCCGGGCTTCTCAAATGTTCTTAGTTTTGTAAGTTTAGTTTAGTTGATAATCTTTTGCAATCACTGAGATTGAATTTAAATCAATATGCCTAATTCAAAAACTTATATATACATAGGTATATCATAGAAGTCAAGATACTGAAGCAAGATGATTATCCCTATGCTAAATATCTATTTTTTTTTGTCGTGTACTATCTTCATTCAATACACTGGTAAGTGGTAGGTATTTCCATAAGCTTATCCTATAAAATTGTTAAATAAAGGTGACAGGTTTTTTTAAGTTACCTATATATAAAGGGAATGTATTAAAAACTGTTAATCTTTTGATTCTCGAGTTCATTTCCTATCTACCAGGTAGTATAAAGCAAGTCCTATTCATTCACATTCTATCATTTTTGCATATGAGATGAACTAAACTGTAATTCATCTCATAAGTTTGAAATTATTTTTGAACAAAATTTAGTTAGGTATAGGTACCTACGTAAAATAAAATAAATCTTTTTGAGACCTTGGTATTTAATTTTATTTATTTATTATTGAAATTTTCTGAATTTGTAAACAGGTACCTATGTACATAAAACATCAAATTTTGCGTAAATGTTTCAAAATTAAATCATCAGGAACAAATTCATCAATATCTTATAATATCTACAACTCAAAATGATTAATCCCCTTGTCATTATGGCAACCCTCTTTGTAATACCGCCTCGGCACCACACTACACCACAAACATTCTAGAACACCAAAACCAACTTCAAAACAAAAACATCAGCTGACTCATAGAATTTCATGGCGCGCCATATAATGGCAGCCATTTCATTTGCCTCCATTGTTCAAGTTAACAAAACACTAGACAGCCATGTTTTTATTCCATATGCCGTTATCTTGCTCTTAGTTGATGAAATTCACACGATATATCTCAATACCATTGTATCATTATTTTAGTTGTATTGCACTTTGCACTCACTTACTCTCTCGCCTTTGTTTTTTTTTAACACAATCTTGATAGAATACTGCTAGTTTCCGAACAAAAAAAAAGCATTTTTATCGCAATTTGTTTTTGTTTTTGTGGTAGCTGAACCCTAAGTACCGTGTGGAGTGAGTAGAGTTTTTTTCCTTTTAAAAGTTGAGCGTTTCCCCTACCATCATCAGTTCAGAAATAGCAGCGTTTGGCAACTTAGCACATACGTGTTCTCTCTTTCACAGTCGCCATATTCTCAAATCAACAGTCGACTTCTATACCAGTGCGTATAAAGATTCCGACTTCATTGAGAATTTGAAATTCATTATAATCGCAGTGTTTAAAATTATTTACCAACCAACTTAATAAAAACAGTGAAATTTATTCATAAATCAATTAATCGACATTCAGTATTTGAAGCAAGTGGATTCGGTCGTGAATTTTTGTTAGAAAAAAAAAGAAACAAATTTTTGTCAATTGAAAAACACAAAAGAACATCTCAAAATGAAACTTATCATTGCCTTCACTTTTCTTCTTAGTGCCGTTGCACTCATTTCCGCGGAATTGGAATGTAAGTGTGAATAAATTATTTTTGTTGATTTTTTAATTTTTGTTTAAATTTATAAATAAGTGAAAGTTGTTTTTTGATGGTGCATTTCCGTGATAAATCAATTAATTTCGTCGTAATATAATATATTTTTTGTTCGTCTTGTCAAAAATAGAGGTTGAGTGTTTTGTGAAGAGACTAAGCCGAAGAGAAAACTTGAGGTTCTCTTTGTTTGTATGTACAGTTCGTTGGTCTCTTTTTGGTTATTTTTTTATTTTGATTTGATTGGCATTTTTTTTCTCATCATTTGAGTTCTAATTATTTCTTTGTTATTTTTAATCCCCCGGAAGAAAGATACAAAATAAGTGAATTTAATTTATGACAATGAAATTGAATTGAACATGTGATAAAAATGAATTGAGCATAAGCATAACAAAGGTACCATACACATACAAAATATTATTATGCCGTTACTATACTACACAGATTAGTTATAGACACAAAACTAAACCCAATGTTGAGTAGCACATTTCAATTTACTTCTTATTGAAGTGATATATATTTTAAATCGCCTTTTTGCATCACTAAGTTAAAATTACATTATTTTAAATGTTTTTTCATACCTACATATATTTACCTATAATGTGCAGGTACAGAAACTGTCTGAGATTTTAATATTTAAGACGAAATATCTCATAACAATTGTACTTTCTGTTTTATTATTTGTGCACTAGGCTAACGGATAAAGGTTTTATGGTCTTTTGTGTAGGTACCTATGTATATAAATCCTAAACCCTAGACTTAATTTGAATTTGTTGAATCTTGAGCCGCAAATAAAACAAGAATTGAAGCTTGTTTAAGCCTCCTATAATGTCTGATGACAGCTAACAATGATATTTTTTCTCTAACGATAGAATTCTGAAATTTCAACACTATCCATTTGTTACTGTGGAAATTAATTTTAGAGTTTAGAATGCAGCATTATTTCTCCTCGCAACATAATATTACATTGATCTTGGCTTTTTTATCAACTGAGAAAATCACGTTGAAATAGTTAGGTACTTTTGGATTGTTTTTCTTTTCCAAAATTTTAAAAACTCATGAGGATTTATTTTCTATTGCCTACTTTTATTTAATCAACTGTTCGTATTTAAAAATACGAACTAGTATCAACTTGCCACTTGAGGTTGATATGATTAAGTGGACACATTTTAGAAGATCTTAAAGCCCACTTTTAATTGATTTTTATAACCATCTTCAAACGTAGGTAATCAAAATGAAGAGGTTTAAATAAAACAATCAACTGATAATTCTGTTAGAGAACTTAGAGCTTAGAGGTAGGAACCTACATGTTTTGTTTTTAATTTCTTTTTAATAAAAACAAACATAAATCATGGGTTTTATTATTTGAAAATGATAATTTTATAATATCAAAAGAAATCATCGTCTGTCTGTGTGTCTATAACTCAACGTAAAGGATTTTATTTATTTATATAGGTATGTCATTCGGTATATTAAAAAAGTTTTCGATCAATTTATCCAACACCTGGGGATATCAACTACATACCTACACATTACATTTTGCCAGAGTCATTCTTGCATAGCTATAAGTCATGGTGAAATTGCATTACATACATACCTACTGATCAGGATTCATTTGTCATTGTCAGCTGTGAAATTTATTATCACTAGAAACAGTGTTGCCAATTTACAAACCCAACGTCCATACAAAAAAATACCTTTATTTTGTTAATAGAAATTTAAATATTACCTACCTACCTTTCTAGAAAATAATTCCATTTTCCAACGAGGTTAAAATCATCATCACAACTACTAGTTAAAGTTGGCTAAAATCTGCACTTCTATATCAGCAGCATTTACTCACACAAATGTATGTATTTGCATTCTGCAAAACCCCACTTAAAATTCGACTTCCTATCGGTTTCGTCAACAGATAATAAAAAATATTCATCTAAATAATCAAATAATAATTAAATTTATTCAAAACAGCAAAAAACATAAAGAATGTTATATGAACCTATGAACATAATATGCACATATTATTGAAATGTAATTTGTATATGTAACCACAATATAATTTAAAAAAAAAAGTAGTTGACAAATTTTGCACACTGCACTAATAGTCTCTTCCAATAAACAACATCAAAGTTGCTTACTTGAGCGGGAGTAAGCCCCAAAAGAGATAAAAAAGACTCAACTAAATGCGTCACATAAATTATTTGTTTATTGCACTTGTTTTTAAATTTTCTGAATAAATTGATTGAAAATAAATTAAAAGGCAATGAGAAAGAAGAGAATAAGGAATTTTGCATACGAAATAAAATAAAAAAAAAAAAATTCAAAGTCGACAAATTGACGATTAGGTCAAAGTCAAAACAGATAAGAATGAAGGTTTCCTTAAAAGTATGGGGTTTCTGACTGTGGTTTTTTATTTTTTTTTGTCTGCTGTGAAAATGTAAAATATGGAAATTTTTGGCGACTTCTTCAATTATATATAAATTTAAAATCTATTATTGGAACAATGTAAAGACGTTGTGAGGTTAAATAAAATTAATATCGCGAGATCTCGTTAAAACCGGGGTCAAGTGACTAACACTTTAAACTTTTCCACTTCGAGCGACATTACCTACCGCTGCAAAAATGGGATTTCGACTGGATACGAAAACAGACCTCCGGTGCAATTATTCATCACACTATAAATATGCCATGGGGTAATGATTATGCACATTGTGAAATTTGTTCCCAAAACAATTATTTTGTCAGGTTACCTCCCAAATTAAATCTTTGGAAGAGTATTTTGATGATTTTGTGAACAAAACATTTTATATGGCTCTAAATCCCAGCAGATTCATATTAAATTTTTCAGTAAGTTCGAAAAATTCCAGTGATTATCTCCTCGCCAAGGCCACGTAAACTTAGTGATTCGGAGTAAACCACCATCAAAATATACCTATCCCTCTAATAAAGAGAAACTGATAAATAACTTCATCAGTTGACATTGCTAAGCTCATATAAATTAATTATAAACTTTCAACATTTTTCCTTTATAATTTTCTTAACTTGTATCTTTCTTTGTTTTCTTGTTAAAGGTGCCATTCCCCTTGATGAATTAAAAGAAATACCACAAGGATGGATCAATATGTCAACACCATGCACCGTAGGTTTGAAAAAGCAAATCCAAACCGAAATCGGAGCCTCATATGAATACCTTGAAATGGCTGCCTACTTCTCACAAGACATTGTCAATCGTCCAGGATTTGCTGAGCTTTTCTTCAAGGCTTCCAGGGAGGAACGTGAGCATGGAATCAAATTAATTGAATACTTGACAATGCGTGGTGGTGATCTCAAAGAAGGTGTTCATACTTTGATTTCAGTTCCTGTAAGTTAAAAGCAAAGTGGCATCTTTGAAACAAATTTTAATATTTTTCATTTTTTTCTTTTTCTTTTTTTCTCTTTTTTTTAAATAGGTCAAGAAAGGATCGTACGAAGTAAGTACTGATAGTGCATGTTAAGAAATCATCATATTAATTACTTTTTTTCTATTTTTGCAGATTAAATTTGATGGTGTGAGTGCCCTTAAGCACGCCGTTGAAATGGAAACATCTGTTACTGCATCAATTCGTGCTCTCATTGAACTTTGCGAAAGCGAACAAAATGATTACCATGTAAGAAATTTTTGTAAACAACTATTTTGTTTGAATTGGAATTGACTTAATTTTTTGTTTCCATAGCTCGTTGATTACTTGACCGGTGTCTATCTTGAAGAACAACACAAGGGTACCCGCGATCTCGCTGGCAAATTGACAACACTTAAGAAGATGCAGAACAGCCATGGTCAATTGGCCGAATTCTTGTTCGACAAGCAGCTGATGTAAATCAGGATTACTTACCATCATCGTTTCTCTCGTCTTATTACACCAGACAGAATAGAGATTAGTCTTTGAAAGATTATAAATTATTTCATTTCTTCGTTTGAATTCAAATAAAAAAAAAAAACATGTGAACATCTAATCTTCAATAAATTCACATGCAGTTCTAAAGCTGAAAAACAACAACGGCAAGACAGTTATCAATCCATTGTTAAAAAATATCAAATGTTGACTTCAAAACTTGAATAAAATAGAACTGTAATCTGAACACAAAAAAAAACGTTTTTTTTTTTATTAAATAGGTACCTGCTTAATTTTATTCATATATCATTATTTGTTGCTGGAAGAAAAAAAAGGAAGATTGTTTTTAACTTCACGATCGCAATATAGGCATTTCAAAAACCCTTCATTATTTGTGACATTCATTCAAGGATTATGCGCATTTTTTGGTTTCTGCACCAGAAGATAGATTAAAATTGGTTGCCCTGACTTTAAATTTCCTAAGAAGTCGTAAAGGACCAGATTCATTTTTTCAGTTACCTACATTTTTTAAATATGCCCGACGTTTTTATTCGAATAAAAATTTCACAGATAAAAAAGGCAAATTAACATTAACATATATCATAGAAATTTAAATTGATCAATATTTTACAGAATTTATAATTATATAAGTAGTGCTACTTATTCTCTGCAGTAAAATTAGACTGCCTTTTAAAAAAAAAATCAGAAAAAGTTGAATTTTTGTATAGAGCTCTCTCTTCTAAAAAGTATCCTAAATTTGATTTTGGGAGGTCAAAGGGAAAAAATGCAGTTTTTTTTTTAATATCTCGAAAACTTTTTTTGGCGAAATGTCAAAGTGAAAAATAGATTATCACCACATCCCCGCGATGTTTAAAGTACTGGGTGCATTTGTCTTCCCTCTCAAAGGCGATAGTTTTCATGCGTCATCTTGTCAATAATTTGACCTTTTCTTAAATATTTGTATATTCCACATGAATCATAATATAATATCAGATAACTTTTCACAATTTTTTTTCGACTAACCCGATTTTAACCAAATTCCAATTAAAAAAATGCCATTGACAAATATTTTTTAGAGAAAAGTAAACTGAATACTTAACCAAAGGGCACGCCCAGCCAAGTTCTGGACCTACACCCAATTTACAGGAGCAAACTCAGGCGATTTTCGACCTCCCTCTAACTCCAGTACCAATAAAGTTAAAACTTCAAAATCGGAATATTTGCTAGACTATAGCACAGGCGCCTCACCAACTCCGTAACATAAGTGGTTCCTGAGATATAGGCCTTCAAAAATCGCTAAAACCGTAACTGACTCACTTACTTACTCATTGATAGATCATCAAAATTATGGAGCATTTCCCGACACGGCAGAATCTTGTAATATCGCATAGCGGAGACCTTCCGATTCAAATTGCTATTGGAGCGGTAGGGTTAGAAAGAAATATGTACATACAAAGGAAAAAATAGAAAATTTGAAGCTTTCTTTCGCCAAATCTTTGCAAAAAGAAGTTAAATCAGACCAAAAGCATAAATAAAACGTCTAGAATGAGAAGGTGTTAAGTGACATTGTCTGATATTTGTGTAAAACATACTTTTAATTTAAATAAAAACATCACAAATTATGCATTTTTCTCAATTTCTATGGCGTTTTTCTAAATTTTTCTAGCCTTAAGAAAAAAATTCAAAGCAGTTCTAAGCAAAAAAGGTAGTTTAAAGACCATAAATCAACACATCAAATTTTGTCACATAACATCTTCTCATTCTAAACGTTTCAAAGGTTAAAAAAGCCAAGTTTTCTATAAAAAAAAACGTGAAAAGTAGTGAGATCTAAAAGTACCCCAAGTTTATGAAGGTTTAGTATTAAATATTTAAAGTAAAGTAATATTGAAATTGAAACAACTAAAAATAAGAGAAACTTGTTATTAAATGATTATTGACTAAAATTTGAAGGTTGAACAGTGAACCCACCAAATTTTAGTGAGTAATCATTAAATAATAAGTTTCTCTCATAATTTTTAGTTGTTACAATATTAGATACGTACCTACTTTACTTTAAACATTTAATATTAAACCTTCATAAAGTAAGAACTTGGCGTACTTATAGATCTCACTATTTTACTTTCACTGTCAGCTGTGATTTTTAATAAAAGAAATTGGCTTTTTTTAACATTTATTTTTTTTTGGTCTGATTCATTTCTTCATACCAAGATGAGTTTAAAAAGTTACACAACAGTAAGTATTCTTAAATTTCATTTAAAAAAAAATTAAAATACTAGTTTTATAATTAACAAAATTAAAAAATAGGTGTATGAGCACATTTTCTCGTATAAAAGTATAAATTGATTGAGACAAAAAATCGGCAAAAAATTATAATACATATCTAGTCGGGCCTTGTTCCAAATGAAACACAAAACCTGTCGAATTTCTTCTCAAGAAAATTACACACAAAAAATGTATTAAATCAAGTTTAAAAAAATGTTTGTCTACCAACTAGTTCGTTCATCAATTTAAGCATTTTAAAAAGTGAAAATAGAATTTATAGGGTCTTCAAACAACCCTTTACAATAAATCTATGATGAGTTATATGCGAACAAATTAACGAATTAATTTTGACATACCTACATATAAAGTTTTTTTTTTAATAATACAAATTCTATATACAGTACAACACGCTTATAAGAAAGTCTGAAAATCCCGGACATTTCTTTCTTATATCCGAGTTTTTCTTATATGCAAACAACGGATATAAGAAAGAAAATTTCTTATATAAGCAACACGGATATAAGAAAAAAAATTTCTTATAAAGAACAACGGATTTAAGAAAAAAAACAATGCAAAAAGTTTTTTATTTCTTCTAAAATTTTTAGTTTTATTTTTACGGATACCGTGTTTCATTTTCTAAGCATTTTAAACACACAACATAAAAACAAAACAGGAAAGTTAAACGAAAACGAAAACAAAAACAAACAATCAAATATAAAATAAAAATGTCACAATTTATAGACCACGGAGTATTCACGCTCTTGTCAATCTGACGTTGTCATTTTTATTGGAAAACTGGAAGTTGTTATTAAAGGTGGAAACATATTGGTGCGTATGTGTAAACAAATTTTTATTTGAATCAAAGTAAAGCTGAAGTTAGTTTCTTATATGCGTACTTTTTTGTTCTTGAAAATTTGTATTGTGCATTAAAAGGTATTTCTTATAAACGTGTTTTTCTTATATGCGAGTTTCTTATATACGTTCAATTTCAGAGAGAAATTTAAGAAAAAGACATGGTGTTTTAGGTTGCGTTTCTTATAAGCGAGTTTTTCTTATATGAGTGTTTCTTATATCCGTAAAATACTGTACTACTGAAATACATCAGCCAAGTAGAAGACTTAGCACTATTTAATTGGACTTGTTGAATTATTGATTCAAAATAGCTTTTAACGGCCTTTAGTCCACAAAAATTTCGGCGTTTCGTCCCGGCGATCTCACTTGGACTCATCAGTTGACTAGTGAGGACCTTGTCAATACACAATTTTTGTTTGTTTAACTGTTTAACTTTTTTATTGAACAGATATATTTACAATTGGTTCTTAATTCTATGTTACATATATAATATTACATTTTGGTAGTTTAAGTTTTGTTGGCACATAAGGTGCCTAACTACATACATACATACATTTTTTTTTTTTTTGTATGTAAAATTATTTAAAAATTGTCATTGGTTGGATTAAAATATATACATTAAAGATTATTCTTCTCGGGTTGTTCAATTCCGGTTTTCTTGTGATGTTGGGTAGGGGTGGCTTCTAGCCACGGTGGTAGTTTGACACTGCGTCCTCGTAAAATTGGATTGCCTCGTCGTCGTTGATAAAAATTATTCCTTCGTCCAGTATTGCTGTCACATCGATGTATCTTGGCTCGGGATGTCTCTCTTCGCTAATAATAGTCCTGACCAGTGGGTTTTGATGGTTGCACAGGTTACTCGTCACTTTTTTTGCAGCGATTGTCAGGAATTTATCCAGAGGAGTGATTCCTGATTCTTCGTAAAGTCTTTGGTTGCTAAAGTGCTTTTGTCGTTGTCGGTCAAAATGGAGTCCTGTGCAGATCCGCAGAATTTTCCTCTCAAACGCTCCAAGCCTTTTCATGCTAGTTTTAGAAATGGTGAACCTGAACCAGACTGGGAAACAGTATGTAATGATGGGCCTGACAAGTTGCTTGTAGAGAAGCAACTTTGTCTTTTGACTGAGTCCATTCCTTTTCCGCATTAGGGGATGGATGAGATGGAAGGCGTAATTCCCCTTTTTGAGGACTGTCGTTGCATGTGGGTTGAAACGTAGTCTCTCGTCAAAGTTGATACCCAGGTATTTTATTTTTGGCTTCGTTCTAAGATGCGATCCATTGGGCAGACTTAGAGTGATGCTTTGGCAATTTGCAGCAGAGCGTGTGTTTTGACGTCCTACGGGTCTTCTGAAGCAAGCCAATTCAGCAATTTTTGTTAAGTTCAGTTCATCTAACATAGATTTCATGACGAATATCTAGTGTTAACTATATCCAACTTAACAAAAATTGCGTATTGACAAGGTCCTTACTAATCAACTGATGAGTCCAAGTGAGATCGCCGGGACGAAACGCCGAAATTTTTGTGGACTAAAGACCGTTAAAAGCTATTTTGAAAACCTACATATATATTTAGATACTCAGAGTACATTATGCCTTGGTTGTTTAAAAGATCAAACACAAAGAAATAACAGTAAGAACTCTCTTTGTTTTTTAGATAATAAAAAAACTTTCTACCTAATATTTGATTATATGAGACAGAGTCCAATTTGCAATTCCATATTAATCATAACCCATCTTCACTGCATGCACGTATTTCTTTCAGGACACACAAAATTATGGACATGTCAGGATGTTGTCAGTATAACTCCCTTAAAATCCTCAAAGATAACACAAGTGTATGCAGAAGACAAAAGGGAAAAAGACCACAGGATGACATGACAGTTTGTCAACATCAAATCATCAAAAGTTATTTGGGTTTGTTGTTGTCATCACATTTATGTATGTATGTATGTAAAATTGTACATCTTTCACTTTACTGTTTTATCCTTAAAAAGGAATAACTAAAATTCACAAACATGGAATTCTTTTAGTTTTTAAGATTTGGCTCCTGCCTACATAAGTTCTACCTAAAAATCCCTTGCCCTGGAATAAATTTGAACTTCAGTAAAAGAAGTTATACATACCAGGTAGTGGTAGATGCATGAACCTATAATTGGGTTGAGCTAAGCTACTGTTTACCTTTTCCTTTTTGGAGATATACAAGAAGCCCAATATTTTTATCGAACAAAAATAAATAACATATTTCTTCACATCTCTCACATCGGCTTTTAAAATTTGAAGAGGGATGAAAAGAAAATTAGCCTTTTTTTGAGCCAATTTGCGAAATTTTAAAATCCGTTCCACACGGATGTGACAAAAATGCTTAAACAGGACTATACTCTCTAGATTTTCCTGCTCATGTTGTTCGTTCGCATTCTGGACAGCATGAATTGAAAGCCAAAATGCAAACGGGCAGCAATTTGAACATCTCGAATTATATATGTACATATGTACGTACAAGTATTGACTCTTCAATGCAGAATGGACTTATGCGTAAAAATGGTTTAGGTATGAGGATTTTTTATTTTAGGTATCGAAAAAGGATTTGAGTGAGGAGGGAGAGTTTAAAATCGACAGCGATTGACATCGAAACAATTTGTCATGATTTGTTGAGAACCAAGGCAGGGTACGATTTTACATGTTAGTCATCAATTTTGTATGGTGAAGAGTTTTTTTTGGATTGGGAGATGTCAAGGGTTGAGAATGGCCATAAATGACCCATAATATGACATGAAGGTTGTAATAATGACGGCTTTTGCAGTCCGCATTTTACATGTACCTATTATGAGTTCGTCGGACGTGAATGTTATTTAAAATTGACTTTTGGTAAAATAACATAGTATTTTGCCAAACCTATATTCCACATTTTGAGGATAACGAAGTTGAGAGGCATTAAGGTATTTGTGGTGGGAGTGAATGTGTGTTGTTTTATTTCCAACATGATTCTATACTAAGTACTAATTATGATAAGTGTTCGAAAAAGGCTCACCGAATTTGGAACTTTGAAAATTTAATTTTAAAATTTAATATTTGTGCATAGGTAGTAGGTGTAGAACTAGAAATTTTAATGAACCTATACGAATATAAGGGTGTGCGGTTCAGCCTATTTATAAGATTTTTTAACCCACTGATTTTGGAAAATTATAACGATGGTTCAATCATATGTAGGTGATTGCCGTTTGTCAGATAGGTACTTAATGGTTTATTATTTAATAATATGCCGGTCATTAATCGTCAATTTGTTGTGATAATAACAATTTTGTTGTGAAATGTTTTCTACGTTATATTATAATTTAGATAAAAAAAACTATACATAGAAAACATTGCATGACAAAATTATTGTTGTTACAACTAATTAATGCCAAAGTACCATATTGGCTCGATATTTACCATGGTTCGCAGGAAAGAGATTGGCTATACACTCCAAGGATATTGACACCAAATTAAATAATTCTTGATCCAGCACCGTAAAGAATAATGCAAATAATGTGGTTCTGCTTGTAATTTTACTGAGGAATAAATCAAAGTGAATATTTTTAAACACATTTACTTACACATATTTTGGCAAGAGGAATTCTGGCTAAAAAGTACATTGTCAAATCTATAGCTTGCCAAAGAAAGTTATTTAGGGTTCCATTATGTCGAAAACATCGATACCGAAGAGAACTTTATAAAAAGCTTGTATAGATCATTCGATTAGGTCATTAAAAAGGTCATTTTTTCTCCGAATAGCCGTTTAAGCCTGTTCATAAAACTTAAATACTAGCGGAAATTTTGGTTTTTACGTAGGTGTTGCTCCTAAACGGTGAGTGTTTTCGAAAAAAATATTCAAATAAAGTTTGTAAAAGGTTTTCCAATAGGGACGCGACGGGTTGATTTTGACAGATCGTGGCGGCCATATTGTTTCTTTTACTTTCTGTCAAAATATTGTCTTTTAATCAGTTAAAAAGTACAAATCATCATGTAACTTACAGCGTCGAGCAACACGTGCAAATGATAAAACTTTATTATCAAAATAGGTGTTCTCTAGTAGCAACGAAGTTGGAAGTTGATCCCACTTTTGGCTGCCAAGATCGTGTGATTTGACCCCTTTGGACTTTTTCTTTTCTTTTTCTTTGCCTGATTTATGCACCAAAGTCATCAAAAACTGGACCTTTCGAATCCGCGCCACCCAGCGAAGCCGTGGCGGCCATTTGAACGATGTTATATTTCACACAAAATGTCATTGATAGGGCTCTCAAATAAAGATAAAACTTTATTGATATACATATTATATACAACTTGTTTTATTCAATTTTAAAATCGAACCGCCCTTAATGGAAAACCTTTTACATCTTAGACATTTTCTGTCATATTTATTAGATTTTTGTCTACTTAGACACTGTCTAACTATTTTCAAAGTGGTGGAAATATGATTTATTAAATAAATATAAATATCACATTATTCACGGTTAGAAAATCTAGTCTGGTGTCTAAGTTAGCCAGCTATAAGACAAGAATAAACAAGGTTTTTGAACACATTTTCCAAAGTTAGACAGTTGTCTAAAGTTAGAAAACGTTTATAAATAAGACCATTTATTCCTAATATCGATCATTTAAGAGATGACAGTATTTGAAAAATACTGGTTTTTCGATAATAATTTTTAAATAGGAAAATTGTTAAAAAATAATTTAATTTATATTATTCCCATAACAGCAATCAGTAACTGAGATTAAAATATAGGATGTTGTGTTGAGATAGAGTACTTGTTGTTTTAGCACTCTAGCTTTATTTAATTGATAACTTTTTGTTTATTAAAATATTTACTTCTCGTAATACTGCGAAACAAGTCAAACCTATAACTAATTTATTTTTTAATTAAATAAAACCTATTTGTTTTTCTCTTATAAAAGAGAAGTTAACAGGTTATGGGGTCAGGAATGGAGGAAGATAAATTTAAAGTTCATTTGTTCGACGGTACAAATTTCAACAATTGGAAATTTTGTTTGAATGCGCTACTGGAGGAGCATGATAGTCTTGAAAAATTCATATTAAATGATCTCACCGATATATTAAATTTTTAGGCTGCGAAACCCAAAAGAGCAGAGGTACGAAAAAAGGAAAAGAAATGCAAATCTCTGATAATTCATCGCATAGCAGACAGTCACCTGGATTACGGTAAGGACAAACTAACGGCAAAGGAAATTTTTGATAGTCTCGTAAGCACTTTTTTTGCGAAAAAGAATACTTACTCTTAAGTTTTCGGAAGGCGGAGGCTGGAGACATGGAACGACATTTTTTAAGGTTGGACAAACTCATTCGTGATTTACGTTCTACAGGAGTATTTGAGAAATGTTTTAAAACGATTTGGAATGGAAGACACTAAGGAAATCTCTACTCCAATATGGAAAGCAATTCGCAGCTGCCTATCGGTGAGGGACTTGTACCCATATCGCGAGCTAATTGTAGGTATGTCTGATGTATCATGTATGTACGTAATGATGTCATGCCGTTCTAATTTAAGTTACTTCTTCAGTCTATATCAAAGCAGTTATACAAAATGTCATTGGAATCGTATATTTGAAACATATTTCGAGATAAAAGGCCTATTGATTTTGAACTAGTAGGTATATTCAAAGACAGATAATGACACCTCATTGCAAGGTTACGCAGATGCAGATTGAGGAAACGATGTCAAAGACAGAAAATCTATATCTGGGTATCCTTTAAAAATTTTTAATTGCGCAGTTTCTTGGTGTTCTAGAAAGCAGCAATCTGTCAGTCTTTCTCTGACGGAAGCTGAATATGCAGTTTTATGCAATGCAGCATGTGAAGGTATTTGGCTGAAAGAACTACTAGTGGAACTTGATGTAACGGTGGAAACTATAAAAATATTTGAAGATAATCAAGCTTTCATTAAAATAGCTGAAGAACTTCGAGAACACAAACGTATGGAACATATTGATATAAAATACAATTTCATCAGAGATTCTGTTCAACTTGGGAAAGTAAAAGTTAAGTTTTTACCTTCAAAGAAGCAGGTAGCTAACATTATGACAAAAGGTTTACCAAAATTTTAATTCTTCGAACTTCGGAAACAACTGGGCTCAATTATATCATCAAGCTGAGGAGGAGTTTTGAGATAGGGCACTTGTTGTATATTATAGAACTTTAGCTTTATTTAATTGATAACTTTTTGTTTTATAAGTATTTTTTTTTTCATTGACATAATGTTGAAAACACTTATCGTTTAGGAGCTTATATCTACGCAAACAAGCGAAACTTCTGACATATTTCGTTTTTTGAAATGGCCATACTTCTTAACGATTACTCGCAGGAAGAAAAGTGTTAAAACCTGTTTTTTAGAAAACTTCATGGTCTACAAACTTGGCGTGAAAAACTTTTCTCTAGCGTTTAAACTTTTAAAAAAATATAAGCAAAAAAAAAACGATATATCCGATAAGTCACCTTGAATAATTTTGTATCCAAGCCAGATTTGGCAATGGACTTTTTAGACAGTATTTCTTATGTAAAAATTAAGATAATTGGGTCAAAAAATCTTCTTTTGGATTTCTTTACATTTTTCCTAGGCTGTAATAAATGATGTTGGAAAAATGTGCGGCAACATTCCTCTTTTGCAAGAACTTATAGTGAAAAATGAGGACATTCCGTACACGTAAAGTATTCCAGGGGCGATCCTGGAATGACGACGTAACTCCACCGTTAATCACCAAATCTTCAGCGAAGCAAATAAAGATTTAAGTTTCATTGATAGCTGTTACTGTCCCGGTCTCTAATTTCTACGTAGCTTCGCTGAAGATTCCAAATAATCAGAAAAATGTAAATCATTAGTTCGTTGTCAATGATTTACAATATAGCAATTTTACTTATTATTGTCTTGTAAACATACATATCTATATATCTTCAAACACATTCTCAATATAAAAGTTCAAAGGATTCATGCTTGATTAACCCCGACCAACTTCTAAAATGGCCCAAATTGGTACCATATAACTTTCTAAACGCATAACTTTATTGCAGAACTTTTGAATTTACTGTGTATATTTATTTAGTTTTTGAGACACATCATATAAATTTCCCAGCTGAAAAACAATGTAATTACAAAACTTTATCCATGATCAAAAATATGTATATGTTCTCAGTCTCAGGTCTGGTCATCCCCATAAAAATTAAGGTCGGACAAATAAATCATATAAATAACACGACGTATCTCACGCGTGAGAATGAGAATATCTTCGTTCGACTTGTGTTAAAGTTTTACGTTAAGAAATATCAACTTATAACTGGACTCTGGGATCTTAACTTTTTATATACGAGGACTTAAAATATACTCACCCCCTTCCTACATAATCTTCCTACATATCTCAGAAATTATAATCTTAAATTGTTTAATGATTAATGGGTCCTTTGTGAGCAGTAAAGTGGTTTTGTGATATCACTCCTCCTTTGATGCTACATATTTATATGGGACATCTATTGTTCTCAAAAGGTGGAGTGGACTTTCGAAAGTATGCAAATCTCTAAGATGACTTTCTCCCGGAGATAAGCTTCCAATAAGTTGGTCATAATTCAACTTTGAACCCTTTAATTGACAAGGAACACAATCGGATATATCCTTTTTATAGTTTCTTTGGTAAAATTTAAGGGAACTTTGGTCAGAGAGACCCTTTTGCTTGTATTTTGGAGTTTTGTCCACTGTCCAGCTAGGGCATGGGCATATTTGAATAGTGTTTTTTTTTTTAGTGTTTGGTTTCGAACGATTTATGAGACACAACCGCACACAACCCAGAGCATTCTACATATATTTCCGAAGACGAACCCCTGCTGTTAAAGGGTGCGTCGCGTCGTCGTCGTCGGTTGTATAGTTGTTGCTATTGACTCCGACAAAGGGGTATACGTATAGGCAACACGTTTGTTTTGGTTAATGCTTATCCCTTGAGAAAACATCAGTGAAACAAAGGACAATTTTAGAGCGTGTCCGAGTATAAATCATTTTATTTCGGAACAGTATATTACGCGTCTTTGCAAGAAAACGTTTATAAAAGCTAAATTCACCCATTGAATTTTATTTCCCGGCCTGGTACGATACGACACCTATACAGCCTTAACTTCAGATAAGATGAGCATTTTGAATGCCATATAAGTGCGTGATTCATTGCTTGGGTGTTAATTGATTTACAACGACGTGTTCTGTTCGCTGATCACGCAAAATCACGAGGTAGAACTATGGAAATTCACTGAACTAACCCTTTTTAAAGAGAAGTTACATATAAAGAGCTGATTATGTAAAAAGTTGTAACTGCTGAAGCATGGAAAGGGTTGTTCTATTATAGTTTGGGAAAAGTGTGCGAAATCAATTACTTCCCACCAAGCATGTTATGAAGCAACAATGTATAGTTCAAGGGTTAATATAGTTTGACATGACCTATAAATAATTCCTACTATTTAAGAGATAGTTCATAATGGGAACGATTTCCTGGTTTTAATTCCGGAGCCTCTGAGTTGCTTTTGCTCGTATGCTCGTTGGGTACAGGGTTTTACTAAAAAAGCAATAAAATTTTGTATATTCGAGGTTATTTTTATTTACCAATCACTGGTTTTTTATAATTATCATACAATTTTCATATTTACTTAATAACAGTCTGAGATACCAGACGTAACTAAATTACAGTCTTTGATAGCAAAGGTCACTAAATTACAGTCTGAGAAAACAGACTTCACTAAATTACAGTCTGAGATAGTAGACGTCACTAAATTACAGTCTTAGATAGCTGACGTCACTAAATTACAGTTTCAGATAGCTGACGTCTTTAAATTACAGTCTGATATAGCAGAGGTTACTATAAAGTACAGTCTGAGTAAAGAATAGATTTTATTCCTTTCTCCCTGACAAACGATAATTTGGTAATTTCAAAGCCTTCAATTGGTTTAAAAAAGAACAACATAACCTTTATATTTTAGTAATTATTCCTTTTTCGTGACCTTTATTTCTTAATTCAATATATTTGAATCCTATTTCTGTGGGCTTCAGGTCTTTCTTAAACAAGTACGAAACGTCGTCTATCAAAAAGTAGATAAAGAAAGAAAGACCTGAAGCCCACAGAAATAGTATTCAAATATATTGAACTTTATATTTTAGAACTATTAAAGACAAAAAAAAATGATTTCACCAACATCCTTTCACTTCCATCAAAAACGTCAGCAAAATTAACAATTGAAGCCACTACAAAAAGAAGGATTTCCCTTGGCTATTTGTGTATATCTTTAAGTGCGAAAAATACCCTCACCACTCCCAAGCTGTATCTAACTTGAACTCGTGTCCCGAATACAAAACTGTCCATCATTCACTATATTCATTTTATACATACAAAGAAATATATAAAATTGGGAATGAGTTTAAACCTCTTCATAAATCCCAGCCATGTCCGCAAATGTTTACCCCTTTGGGGCCAAATTGAGATTCCAATTCACCTAACATTCCAAAAGCTAAGTGAAGTATAAAAGAAAGAACAAACGAAGACCAATATAATAGGTTAAGTGATGGGAAATCCTTGGAAAATCATCACCAGTCAGATGGGGGATAATGGCGGGGCATTTCTTGACCCATTCCAATAAACAACACCAAAATTTAGCAATCCGTTCAAGTAGGTATACCTATATGTTTAGTACGTGGGTAACGTGAATTTGTCTTATTCTAAGCACAAACCTCGCTATGGCAATCTAAATTGTTGCCGTGAAAGAATTTTCCGACAGACACAGCATCATGATGAAAACAGAAAAAAAAATAAAATAAAAAGTTAACGAAACAAAATTTTGACTGCAAATCAAATTCTTAAAGAGACTTACAGTCTGGAGGTTTTTTAGCTTTGTGTCGAAACAAATTGAACTGCTGAGACGGAATATAATCATACTATAGGGGTCTAGATTATTTTCAAAAAAACTTATCATTATATAGCCTGGGACGTTATGTTGCATTTTGGATCCTAACTTTTAATGACATTTTCCACTAGTTCCACTCAGATCTGCTGGACGACGGAATAAGTGGAAAATAGTCTAAAAATCTATGGTTGTCTTAGTTTTCCCCACTGGCATTTGCGATGCGGAAAGTACCGCTCCTGCAGGCTCCAGGGCTGAATCTAAAGTGATTAAAATATGAATATCTTTAAAATACCATTGAAATTTGTATTTTAGACTTTTTTTAAAAAAGAATTAAGAAGACATTTTAACTTTTGGCCTTATTTAACTCTGATAAGGCCACAGAGACAATATTAAAAGACAAAATAAAGCACTCTGCACTCAGGGAAAATATAATGTTAAATTAAATAGAAATTAACCAGTTATCAGGTTTTTATTTTTTCATCAATAGTATTTAACAAGCTATAAGACTTTAATGTAGTTCAAAAATTCAACAGAAGTTACTAGAATCAACATGATGACGCCTTTTCAGTTTGTCAATGCCTTTATTAATAACCTATATCAATCTAGATAAATGAACATATAAACATGGTGTAGGTACTATTAGTTAAACTTAAGGAACTTGTCTGTATAACCTACATTATTGCATGTCCAACTGACCTTCAGTATTTTGTCATGCTTCCAACTGATTCTGGATGAATTAACATGGCGCATTGTAACTTTAACAATGTAAACATGTACAGTTAACATGACCCCTTGTCAAGACGATGTAAAATAAATGAAAATAAATAATATGCAAATTTTTTGGCATTGGACAAATTTTAGAACCAAAAACGTTACTTGCCATAAATTATTATTATTTCTGACTTTCTTGCTAACAGCTTTTCCGATTTTAATGAAATTTTCAACATGAAAGTTCTTAAATAATCTTTGTATTGTTTCATAATAAAATTTTCAGTTAAATATTTTTTTTGGATATACAAATAAATATGTATTTTATTTAGTTTTTTACTTCATATTTTAGATTTTTTTTTAATTTTAGTTTTTGATGTAAAAAAATAAATATTTAAGTACCTAAATATCTTATTAGTTATTACTTTAAGCGAGCTATATTCTTGTATATATATTTATGTATATATTTATATATATTTATATATATTAGGTTTCTTGGAAATGGCTCCAACGATTTTGATAAAATTTTCAGAGTTTATTACGATGAACGGGAAAAAAATAAAAAAATGGATTTAGTAAAATCCGCCTACTTTTCTTACTACTTAGTATGACGGAAACGGTCAGAAATGTCTTTATTTCTCGAAAACGGCTCAAACGATTTGAATGAAATTTTCAGAGTTCCGATGAATGGGCGAAGATTTAAAAAAAATATTTAGTAAAATCCGCCCACTGCCACGATTTGGATGACATTGGATGGGATTGTTCTGACGAATGAGAGCAAAATTTGAAAAAAGTTTTGGAAAAATTCAACCAGTGCCACGCCCACTTTTATCGTTTCTTAGTTTTTGAGAACGGTTCTGACGATTCCGAAGAAATTTTTTAGGGTTTGTTCTCGGGTGATATATGTGAAGATACATGTGGTGATACCTTGACATATGTGGAGATACCTTGAAATTTGTGTTGATGCATGTGGAAATAATAACTTCAGCCAGTAAAAACTAGGTGGTAGCTCACCCAAGTGTGTGTTGTTCATTCAAACCTAAACAAAAACAATTAACACTTTTCAAATTAATAAATTGTTTGTTCAAATAGGTATATAAGGTTTCATTACTACAAAATAATAATGCTCCTAGTTTTTGCAATTACTTTAATTATAAAACTTTTCAAAAATTTAATCTTCACCAAACCTCAGGAGAAAGCAAATCATTCCTATGGTTTTCAATTGTTGTTGAAATGTAAAGAAGAAAATTCCTCTACAAATTTTAGTTTGTAGTGAGTAACTCGATTTCCTTCGTGGAATGATTACATTACATCAACGATTTCGCAATAAATTTAAAAGTAAAATACAATTTAAATAAAAAAATATACAAACAAAATGTTTTCCATAAATTTCCCATTTGAATACAAAGTAAAAGACTTTCCTTAAAAAAGAACAAAGTTGCTGTTATAGTACCTATACTAATATGACCACCCTCTAAGTTGACGTTTTCAGCACCAGCTAAAAGTAATTTCCTCTTCAGAAAGTCCACTCACGTCCTGAGTCCTGTGGTGTGTGCACTTTTCATTTTTTTTTTATTTAATAAAATTGTTCAAAACCCTTTTCTTGTCTGATGCTAAATAGAAAGATGAAATCTTTTTTGAAATAGTAGGTATAGGTACTACGTAATATCTACAAAATGTCTTTACCGCCAATCGTTCGATGGACCAGGACACAATAAACATTGAATATTGATAAAAAAAAATAAAATGGAGTAAAGAAAAAAAAACCATAGAAAACTCTATTTCAGAACCAGGAATAGTATAGTAGCAGTATAGGTCTTATATTTTCCGTCTATACTTACTTCATTCTAACATCATTTCAAGAGTTCTTTTGATGTAACTTTTGGTTATGATATCATTTCTTTTTCAACTTCCTTCCTTTGCATTTTTTCAAGTTAAGATGGCAACTTATGTATGTATAGAGTGAAGGGATGGTGTTCGTCGTCAATTTACAATTGAATTATTTGACAGGGTCGCTATCAGACATTATTTGGCCCTGGACATACAATTTAAATAAAATTAAATCTTTTAAATGCTGGTGTTCGATAAGGCGTTGTTTTGTATCCATTCCTTTTTCTTGTTTGTATATCTAAATGATCTTTTAGTAAAGATCTCACTGCATTTGTCGATGGAGGAATTGGCTTAATCGAGAAAGTTTTACTTGGTTAGCCTTGAATTGAAAAAGTTTAAAAAAAAGGATCGGAGTTCAGGAAATAACAACAGAAAACTGTACAAAAAAGGCTAATCTTCGAAAAAAAAACCCAGGAGAAAAACAGACTTAAAAGTTCATTGTGTTAAATGTCAAAAATATCGGTTTTTCACATGTAACTTTTAAACGGTAACACTATCAAAAAGTTCTGAAACAAAAACTTGTGGATCATACAATTTTTAATAAAAACGGTTTTAAAACTTTTCTTTGTTCGACTAGTCGTTTAGAAGATATTTTGGCCTTTTCTGCCACATCTTTTATTTAGCTTTGAATTTTATGCTATGAATTATAAAAGATTTTCAACATAAAGGATTTTTTATAAATGGTATTCAGAAGTTCGATCTTTTATAAAATTAAAAACAGAACAAAAATCTGTTGTCATTATCAGCTGTTATAAGAAAATTTTATTACTGACAATTAAACTGAAATTTTTGCTCGCAAATTAGAATTGTATTTTTATTTATAGGCCTAAGTATTATTATTACGTTTAAAATTAATTTTATTTTTATTTACTAATTAAATAATATTTTCTGACATTTGTTTCCCTTTAAAAACGCTCGGCTGGCGAAATAAAAGACAAATATCCATTTATAAGTCAAACACTTTAAATCCTTAAATGTAAGCTTTTATGAAAATTGTATTAATTTCTTTAATGATTCATAACAGATTTTATCATGCTAAATACCAAAAATGCGATTCATAAAAGATTAGAATAACAGAGTAAAAGATCTTGCCGAATAAGCACAACAGCCATTTTAAAAACCTAAAATGAGGTAAATTTCAGTTTTTTGTAGTCTATTTTTCCTGGCTAAGAAGGCGTTTAAGGAAAATACTAAAAACACAGGCGCAAAATTTGAAACAGTTTGATGTTAAGGTATTAGCATAACTTGACGCTTTCGCAAAAGTGTTTTCACTGGTGTGAATTAGCATGATACTAGATACTTAACAATTTTAACTCTACTAAAATGTTTTCAGTTTTAAACATTTTTTAACTAGTATTATGTATACTAAACTTATTTTCTTCATTTCTTTATTTCGGCTGAATACGCCTAAAAAAGTGACAGTTCGTTCAAACAAGTAAGCAATTATACGATTTTTACATTTTTAACATTTTTAATTGTCAAAGTGACATTGGAAGTTAATATGATAATAAAAAGTTCAAATGCATAGGCATTTGGTAATTTTAACTTTAATAAAATGTTAAAAAGATAGGACGAAGCGTAGGTATTTATTTAAATATTGGAAAATCCTGATTTTAGCCTTGCTTTAGCATCGCATTAAATCGTCTTAAGTTTTGCGCCGCAATTTCGAGGAAGACCAAGAAAAAGCAAATAGTGAAAAAAATGTAATTTGTTAGTCTTGAAATTATTGAATTATAAATTCTATCGCCCTCGAAATCATTCCGCCCTATATAGCCATCTTTATGATAAATTCACCCTTGTAAACTATAGCCTATAACCCTTTCACTCGGTGAAAACGAAAACAGTAAAAAAAAAAAAAAAAAAAAAATCAGGAAATGCCTTTCGATTGGAAAAAATTCATAAATAAATAAGCATCATGCGGCGATTCGTAATAACTTTTTGAAAGAAAAAGAAATAGAATCAAGCAGATGACAAGTTTTATTCCATTAAAATTATTGGTCAGAATGTGAAAAGTTGAAGGGTGATGATGGCAGCCGGGGGCGGTGGCGGCGGCGGCAACAATTGAGTACTTACATATGTAGGTATACTGCTTGTATTGCAGATATCGAATGATACAAAATTCATCAAAATCCTAAGTGGTTTTGTTGTTGGTTTAGTTATGGTGGTAGCGATATTATAGATAAAAGGGTTTAGCCAACAAAGCCATCCTTATGTAGGTATATCATCTTCTATTTATATAAATTTTTGTTGTTATTGTGGAGGAATAAAAATCAAGGATTAACTATATCGAAAGGATTGAATGTCAAAGGGCTAATGGGTGTATGGATGCGTATCGCTTTATGTGATGTTTCGATCTGTCAAATGGTAGAGTGTGTTTTCGTGATGATGGAAAACGCAACAGGGAATTTGAAATTAATTTATTTGAATGTACGAATAAACCACAGCCACGCATCACTTCAAACAGCGAAGTGCATTTTCCGATGACCATTTTAAGAAGAGTGATTTTATGTTTTTATATTCGTATATATGTATGATCTTTATCGGATTAAAGCAATACAGTTTTGAGGGGGGCTTGAGATAGGGTTGGAAGTTAAATTTTTCCTTTGATTCATTGGCAACAACAACATCGTACTAAATCGTTTAAAATTTTGCGCTATTGAATTTAAGAAGAATAAATTTGAGGCTTTATTAAAACTTAAAAATATTTCTTCACGGGTATTTTATCTCTTGTGAGGAATTGGCAAATCCTCCAAGAGTAGTGCAGTGCAATAAGCCCCATGCATGGAAATAAAGTCCTTTTAGCTGTAGGTCTCAATTCGAAAAATATCCTCGTTCATTAAAGAACAAAAAACGATTATTTTGAAGTTTGGACTATGTCAACAATTTTCTTGCAAGGCAGTACCTTGGGTAGACCGCTACGCTTCGCGGGTTCCAAGGTTTTAACTCCCTCTTTCCTCTTTCCTCCTCATGCAACTCCGTTGTTCTGCTTACGGTGTGCTCAGTCGTCAGGCAGACGAAAATGTCAGCAAGTCGCATAAGGTGATAAGCTGGACCGTGTAGGTATGTCGAGACAAGAAAAAAATTCTATAGGTTGGAAGGGGGGGGGGGGGTCTATTGCCCCTTTTTTTAACCAAGAGGAGTAATTTTCTAAAAATTGACTTTAAACTGATTTTTTTTTAAAACAACGGTAACACTTACATACATTGCCTTGCCATGCTATACCTTTTTGTAAAGCCAGAAATCTCTCCTTTTATTTTATTTACAAATATGAATGATGATTTTTGAAAAATTAATTTTCAAACTCAATATTTTGAAAAAAAAATTCAAACTAATTTTTTTTTTAAATCTTACGTACCTACTATAGTACAATTCCGCGCTTTTGTAAGTGTTAGACAATAGGTGGGTTTACCGGGTTAATAAGGGCAAGACCAGGCATAAAATGTGATCAAAAAAGGGTATCCAATATCGACGTCTTCGACAAATTACCATACCTACAGCTATATAATTTCGAGGAAGTCAGGGGCTTTGTCTTCTTAGGCTCTGCTATTAACTCAGACAATATGTAGGATCAGCGTTCAGACGTTGGTTGAGACCCCGGTGAAGTTCAAACTGGATAATGCCACGCATGTCGCATATACATGGTTGGTAAATAACTATTTATACCTATCCATTCTTTAAAATTGCAGCTGAGAGCTTTAGAAATGGTCAATAGTTTAAAACTGATATTGTAATACAGTTGTCTGGAGGCGGGCGGCTTAATAATATTGTTTTAAACAGTTTCTCGTACCTATTGTGTGTGTGCATTGAGACTTCACTTCCATAAACATGTTTCTGCAAATTTTAAATCCTTTTATTAAATACCTAATATCTTATATACATATTGGGCTTAAGGCAGAGCACTTCCGACAACTGCTGCACCTGCAGCAATTTTGCCAACATCAACAGCAGCTCCAGCTGTCTTATGAATGGTGTTTACAGCATTCTGTCCCATGTGCTCGACCTTGTGTCCAACTTTTTTCTGAAACAAAAATAATTTTTTTTTTGTTATCAAATTACTTATAGCAGGGCTTATATCGATGTTAAATTGTATAGAGAAAAATAAAGTATCTACTTACAATTGCCTTTCTAAATTTCTTGCCAAATCCAGCTTCACTTGAGGCCGTCAAGCAAAGAATAAAAATTGCAATGATAGCGAAATATTTGAAAAACTTCATTTTGATTAATGTACTGCTATAAGTTGTTAATAATTTGAAAAAAACTTCACTCTGCGTAATAAGAGCATAACTGTTTGAGCTTTTATACAAAATGAAGATTCAATTAAATTCTCTTTTTTTATCTTATTTATGTACCTACTGGCTGATAAATTGAATTCGTATATAGATAATTCCAAGTTCATAAACACTTAATTATTATTAGCCTGTTTGATAAAAAGTTAATATTCACTTAAATACATATAATATGTAGTGATGAAAAGGCTGATGTTTTGACTTATTAAAGTGGTAGGTAAATAGAATTCAACATGCGCCACAGCCGAAGGGGATTCACTGGATCTCGAGATGGTTTTGTGTGATTTTTAAGAATGATAAAGAAAGATTAAAATTAACAGCTAAAAATACATTAAGATTGCATCTATATACCCTATTGCTATTCAGAGCTTATATGAAATAATAATAAAATGCACAATATCATTTATCAGTTTATTTGATCCTCTTCTAGTTCAAGGCTATAAAGTGCAGTTAAGATTGGTTACTTTTTTTTAAACAAATTTCCCAAAAATTTTGGTACATAATTTGTTTTTTATTTATATTTTATTTTAAATTAGAAAATGGGGTTTGACAGCAAATTGTGAAAATTTGTGCAAATTCGCAAAATTTTTTACATTAGCCGTGTTTTTTTGGAACTCCATATGGAGTTGAATAAAAGAGGACATCGGGACTTACCAAAGTCATCACAACAAACAAGCCCTAGACTGTTACAAAATGCCATCACTACCCTTTCAGCATTGTGGCCATAAAGTACCTATTAGAGAACCGACTTCAGCGCTTTTTCTCTTTCACTCTACAAGCTGCACTGAGAGGATTTCCTCCACAAGGCTAATTATGTGTTAGTTTTCGAATGCATTTTTAATGGAATCGCACTAACCTAGTGATAATTTAATGGATATTGGCTCAGTTTTGCTCAGTTCTCAGTTCTCCCACCAGATATGAAATACTTTTTTTAAAACTGCATTATAAACCATGTTCATACTTCTTGTAAAAAAAGTCCATCGCTGGAATTTGATCTCTCTTTTACTGAGATGAAAACAAAACACAAAAACCAACCCACCGACCCTCAGTCACATCACATCGGAGCTGCGATGCGATGGTGGAAACAACGCTTGCGTGCACGTCTTTCTTTTCTTTTTTCAGTAATGTTCGTATTTTTGTGTGTATCTTTCAAAATTAAAAAGATGGGGAGAGAAATTTGAAGAGAGATGCGCTATATCTAATTACAATTCACACGAATTCACGGACAGGGAATTTAAGAGAGTGTTCTCTTACTGTGCTCAAATAAAATTTGCGGGTGTTTTAGGCAAGGGGGGTACGAGTCGGTTCTCTAGATAATATATGTAGGTACTCTATGATTGTGGCAAGGATGCAAAACAAAAACTTAGCAGCCATACCATATAAAAATTAAAAGAAATCTTATATAGAAATATAATACATAGAAATTAATTTCAAGTCGTTTATAGGCAAACAAACTTAATTCCATGACAATGGCCACCATAATAAATTGTTCCAGATAATTTGACGTTTCGATACAAAGGCATGCTTTTTTGGAAGCCCGGGGGAAATGGGCGAAAAAACGACTTAGAGGATTAGCGACACCATCACAGAAACAAAATGGAGTCTTCACACAAATTATTGGGTTTACTTTAGCCCGCAGATTAATTGCTGCATTTAACATAGTGATTGTTAGCACCGACGTCGTTTTTTTCGTCCAACTCCACCTTGGCTTGCAAAAAAAAACACGCCTTAAATATCATAGCAAAATGATAATTAGTGCCGGTAATACAGTTTTTATCGGAACTAAATTTAAGTCCCGAAATTTGTCTGTACTTAGCTATGTAAGTCTATATGCATTTAAGTTGTTGTTGTTTTTACGTTTAAAATGCTTTGCTTCGATGTCGTTTTTGTGTCCAATTCTTTAAAAATACACCTAGTACCAAATAATTATGCAAGCTAATGGTTTATAAATACATAAGTATAGGGTTCCCCAAAATTCACACATGATTTGAATTTCACTCCATTTATTTGTGCGGTAAGGTGTTGCTATAGTATAGCAACATGACACTGACACTATAGTTAAAACTGTTTAAAACTAAAAGTATTTTAGCAAAGATCTTTCAGGTAAGAAAATTGTTACCTTAACATAAGGCTGATTAAAATTTTGCGGTAGTGTTTTTATTTTTTTTTCTCTACTGTATTGAACATTATACGAACAAAACTTTTAATTTGTCAGACAATGCCTGACAACCAATTTTTCTAAAACAAATATCTGTAAATTGTGTGATCAAAGTAGTTTTGGCAATAGATACTGGAATCCAAGGGAACACACCTTACACGTACATATTTTTAGAAAAGTCTTACCTACATGCGTTCAAATTTGTATCAATTGGGTAGATAGCTTATAGCTATCCAAAAAATTTGTTTTTGCATCAGCTGAAACCAGCAGTTTTTTCACAATAGATTACAACAACGCATATAAGCTATTCAGATCTTTGGAAACAATACTGAACGCGGCCAACTGTCAATACTGTCAGACCAACCAATGAAATTAAATTGTCAGACTTGGGATGACATCATGCCAACTTTGTGAACGTTTTTCATTATACATAGGTCTGTATAGTGTTTGGTAACTTAAACCAGCAGCCTAATTTCAAGACATTTTTTTGTTTGTTCTGTTATTTTTTTTTTGACAGGTACGTAACGTGCGTCATGATTCACACGGTTCCTTTTTACAATCTTTAATCATATTTCGTTATTTTGACGTTCAAAAACTTTGCTGCGATTTTATTGAAATAAACAGTAGGTACTTAGTTATAGTTTGATTTTTTGTTTCAATGTACCAATACCATATTTTTCTTCATCTCCGTTATTATTGCCCTATTTAATTATGAAAAACAGTTTTACAGACTGAAATTTAAAATTATAAATTCTTATAGAATTTTTTTTTATTTTAGGGATGAGCGATTAAAATACTTGGTTTTAGATCGATGAAAAAATGTATCAACCTCAAACCGATATCTTAAAACAAAAGAACATTTCTTTCTTTTCTATACCGATGGTCAATATGTTGAAATACACACCAAAGCGTATTTTTGCCTTACCCGGTGAACACAATGGGGTGTAGCTGCAGCTTAAAGAAACCCTAAATCACAAGCATCTAGCAAAAGACGTCTACGTTTGGTGTGTTAGGCAGGCACGTAGCCAGGGGGGGGGGGGGCTTGAGGGGCTGAAGCCCCCCCCCCCCCGAAAGTCTAAAATAAAAACTAAAACTTTCTAATGTACAGTATTATTTCCTTTGTAGAGCTCTTCAAATGCATCTCAATAAGTCTTGAAGAAATAACGAGCAGAACGTGGGCGATGTCTTCGAAGGCATCAACACTTTTGGCAGCGGTCCAAAAATGTGATTTTCTAGTTAGCCCCATTGTATGCGAAAAGCTGTTCAGTTTAACGCTGCCCTTATCAGTTTTCCTATAGAACATATACTTAGATTTCGTTTCTGCAATCGACCGCACCAAAGAAGAGTTCTGAATTCTCTTGAGAACATCAGAGAAAAAGCCGAAGATTTTTTCAGAGAGGCTTTTCAATCCGTATCTAACCTTGCCGAGGACTTATTTAAAGTTGAATTAAGACTCCAAGAACTTCATTGAAACAAACCAAGCGTTCCAATCCAGAAACCTCTTCTACTTAATCCTATTTTAGAGTGTCTGTATTGATTCCTTGAATAGATTCGTTAATACAAAATCTTACGGACAGATTCATGATCAACGAAGACGTTCTACCATCGTTTCAAGCTCTTCTCCAAGGTTTTTCTGCGGTTGGGCGAGTCAACGAAATGGAAAAGCTAACATGTTACTTTGATAATGCAATTTGGTTGTCAGCTGTGAAAGCTGAGTACATTCTCTGGTGCGAAAAAATATCGTCGATTGATCCTTCTATCGAAGTTTTAAAATTGCTTGATATATGTGACAAGACTAACTTTAGAGGTATAAACTTCTTGCTTACGGTTTTGGCCACGCCTCCAGTGACAACAGCTAGTGTTGAAAGAACCTTTTCAACTATGAAAAGGATTAAAACAGTGTCCCGAAGAGTTATGGGGAATGCAAGATTAAGCTCACTTGCTATGATATCCGCTCATTCAGATATTAATGTGGATCCAGATAAGGTGATTGATCTCATGTCAAAAAGAAAATCAAGACGTCTTCTGCTTTGATAATATGTGTGTATAAAAAAAATTATTTAAGTATATGTTCGTTTGAGTACATACAATTTAAAAACTAATAAAAATCAATAAATTGGGATATATATAGTTTTTTCTATAGTTTCAGCTACACCATTGTGGTCAACCAGTTAAGGTAGTAAATAAAATCGATATAATTTATAAAAAAATGTCTAGTTTTGTTTACAATATTTTAAAATACGGTTATTTAAATATAATGCACAACCGGATCACACAAACTGGTTCCTTATTTGATTTAATTTACAGGAACTGTTTTGCTATGCTTGTCTTTATTTTTTTTGTATTCGATTTAATTTATTTTTTCTCTCAACAATTTTTGAAAACATCAAAGACCATCTTCGCTCATCTCTACCCGCCGTACTCTTTTGTTACATCATTCACTACATTTCTACACCCCTTACCTACTAATCTGTCAAAAATATGAAAGACGAAACAACCGCAAATATAGGCAAGGCATATTATAATCAAGCTCCAAGTTTCCCAAACCTATGTATAGTAATTTTAAACTTGACTTCAAGAACAATACTAAAAGTTTTATTCCTATTCTTCGGTCATTATTCTAGGATAGAAAATAATAAATGCAGTTTTCCGATACTTACAATTGTATAACCAAATTTTTCATCATACTTATTGTTATTATATTACATATTTGCTTGGATGGATTGTAAGTCTTATAGCTGAAAAGTATAATAAAAAATCAACGTTTGGCATTGACCAAATTTGGCAAAAACTTGCAAGACCTACAAAAATACTTTTAAATAAAAAGACGATTTTTAAAATTTTCAAACGGTTTTCCCAACCGCACTTTATTAAATATTCTTTTCTTTTTTTTCCATTTATAATGTTTTCATATTTTGTTTTGTTTATCTTTAATAATATAATTTTTGTATTTCCGAACTTGAAAAGTCTGCGAATTCGTATTTTTGTTTTCTGTTTATAAATAATTATAATATTTTGTATACAATCTAATTAGAGATACAAATAGGTTTTATAATAAGTAATAATATAATTTATGTTATGCAATAATGAATAATTATACACATAATAATAATTCTTGTTTGCCAATTATTTTTTTTATTTTTTATTTAAAGTTTTGTAATATTTTTTTTTTATTTTGTTCGTTTAATTAACATTAGTTTGTATAAAAGTAGAAAAAGCCCTTAAATCTGTAGTATATATAATAATATATTTAATATTTTTTGTTAAATCTTTTTTGTAAAATTTATTTTTTTTTTCAAATTTAAATCTGTAACTATTTGTTTTTTCTTCAAGCATGTATTTTGTTGTTCATTTTCAATTTTATTTTGATGTGATGTTAATAGATTTATTGTTTATTTTTGCTTTCTTTGTTTTTTTTTTAGTTAATATATTTGTTTGCAGCTGTGGCATATTTATTTTGCTTGTGTTTAAAAATTTGTGTTTTATTTTTATTTTTGTTTTGTCTAATTTTCTATGTATAATATATTTTTTCTATTATTTTTTTTTCATCTGAAGTTTGCTATTACATATTTTTTCTTCTTTTTTTCTTTGTAAAATTTAACCATTTTTTGTATTATTTTGTTTTTTTTTTTTTTTTTAAATATATTTTGTTGTAACTTTATTTTTATTTATGTTGTTTTTTTTTGTAGGTAGAAATGTTCTGAAATTGTACAAAAGTTTTGTGAATTTTTTTTTTTGTTTATATTTTTTGTTGTTATTTCTACAAATTTATATTAATAAATTTTTTTTATTAGTGCAAATAAGAATTAAAATGGCGAATTAAAAATTAATTTATTATACGTTTAAATAAATCTTATACAAATTAAAAATGACTTCATCATGCTTCTTAACCTTTGCATATTCACTTCACCGTAATACTTTAATCAATCAATATAATTTCTTCTTTTACTTTAATAATTTAGCTTTTTTTGTTTGTTTAAAATTACTTTTGTTTTTTTTGTTAAATATAATTATATTTATTAAAAATTCTTAGTAAAAAACAATTTGTACTTTCGAAAAGGGGGAGGAGGTGTTTGGTTTTATTTTTTGTTGTTTTTTTTTTTAACTTTAAACTTTTTCTATTTTTTGTTTGATTTTTTTTATAATAATAAATATTTTTTTTTATTTATTCATTTTTAAAGGGGTGAGGAGGATTTGTTTTTTTTTGGTTTTGTGTATTTTTGCCAGATTTTGTTTGTTTCATTATTATCTTTCATTAAATTATAATGACAAAAACAAAACAAATAAATTAGAACTATTAAGCATAAAGTTATGTTATGGTTGTTTGTTTTTTTTTTTTGAAATGGTTAAATTTTCTAATATTCATTTATTTTAATCTGTGTTGTATTTAAAATTTTATGTTAATGAGAAACAAACAAATATATTTTATGTATATGTATATTTTACACTTAGTTGCGATTGTTTAAGTTTATATTTTCTTTAATATATTTATGGAATAATATACTTTGTAATTAATATTAAGATATAATAATAAATAAAAAAACAATCTAAACAAAATTTATTTAAACACAAAAATATGATTAGACTAATATTTTCTTCTTTTTTTTGTAACATAACAAAGATATATAGGAAAGATTACGATTTTTGTTTCGAAAATTAATTAATGTAGTAATCAAGGAAACCACTAAATAACACTAAAAAAAAATTATGAATATATTAATAATAATTATATTTAAAGGAGTAGTCATAAATTAATTTAATAATATATAAATATCCATATATAATATATATTTCTATTTGGTTAAATATTTGTTTATTTTAATATATAGAGATGTGTGAATAAAGGTAGTTCAAAATTTCTATAATTCACAATCTCTTTTTACAAGAAATAATTCTATTTTGTTTTTATTTAATAATACTTAAAATTTTAAATAAATGAAACAAAAAAAAAAACTTAATTAACTTTTGTTGGAATTTAACATTTTTCGTTTGTTCTTAAATAATACATATGTATGTATTTTGTTTTTTTTTTAATGTTTATTTCTCTCTCAATTAACTATTAGAATTTTATTTAATTTATATTTTCATGTTTTTTTTTTTTTTTGTTTTGCGCATAGTTTATTTTTTTTTTATATTTTGTTTTGTTATGAAAATTTATCTAAATTTCTATGTGAGGTATATTTTCTTTTTGTATGTATGTTTTTTTATTCTTCTTTTATTTATTTTAAAATATTGCTCGAAAGAAATATTATTTAATGAATTTTTATCTTGAGTATAGTTTTAAGTGATAAAAATGTTGTTTTTTAGTTTTAAGATTATTTATAATTTTTATACTTTCTGTAATTTTAAATTATATAAAAAAAGTAAGTTTTTAATTTATAAAGTCAAGCAATCGCACGATTTTGAATGAATACTGTTATCTAACCAGGGGAATGAATGTCTTTATTTTTTTTTTTACTCAACAAAACTCAGCCACAATTAAAATTTTTAAATTTAATTTCGCTTATTTTTTCTTAACATTATAAAAATTAAAATATTTTTCTTTTCTTTCTTTTTAAATTTTTGTGCGTTTTTTGAGCGCAACTCTTACACAATAATAATCGTTATGTCATAAAACTTCACCGACTTTATGAAGTCACTTTTTATACAAAAAAAAATAATATAATAATAAATTAAATTTTGTTTTCCAAATCTCACAGATACGAGTTATATTTTATAGCCTGATTATAAAAATAAGCTTTGTAACCAATGATTTTATTTCATTTTTTGAAAGTTCGCAGACTTTTTCAAAACAATCCATTTTTTGTTTTGTTTTTATTTAATTTTAATTTTAAGATTTGTTTGTTTTTATTTTTTTTAATATTTTTTGAAATTTTCTTATGAATACAAAATTTTTCCAATCCTACTGCTAACGCACAAAATGCCTTATTTATTACAATAAATTCACAGTTGCGAGTCTTTACCGTTAAAGCGCAAACAAGAAGAAAACAAAAAATTATTTGTTTAATTTCTTTTTTTTTTTTTTTTTTTTTTGTTTGTTTAAAATTAACATTAAAATTTAGTTCGTTTTGAAGAAAACATAAACCTTCAATATTTTTTTTTTGTGAAACACGCTACTGTTAAGCTTATTTTTTGAATACGATCTCTTAAAAAATTTCTTTGATTTTTTAAATTTAATTTTGTTGAAATTGTAAAATTTTACAAATAAAAGTAAAATTTTTCAGAAAAGAAAAATTATAATAAACATGTTTTTTTTTATATACTTTTTATCTTGTCAATTTCATTATCACATATCTGGAGCTCTTCTGTTGTATTCAAAATTTTGTATAAAAATATTTGAATTCTTTTTTTTTTTTTTTTTGTTAAATATAAGTAAGAACTTATGTTTATATTTTAGGAAAAAATATTACAGTTGTTTGCCAATAATTTTTAAAATTTTTTATCAATTTTGAAAAATTCAAGAAAATATGATTGCTTTTAGTAAAAGAACAGAGACAGTAAGATAAAAATAGGAAGACACACCCAAAGAATTTATTAATAAAGTCTTCCTGTTTTAACACACGTGACGTATACAAATATTTTGCAGTTCTTATGACATTAATATCAACTTTTGTGGCTGTTGTTTTTATTTTTTTTTTAATTATTTTTGTTATTTTAAAATTTTCGTGGAATTTTAATTTGGACACAAACGTATTTTTAACACTCTACAATGTATTTATTAAAAACAACATTATTATGGAGAAAAAACTTACACAACATACATTATTTTATACAACACAAAGAAATCAACGCGATATAATATTATAACGTTTATGGTTATAATAATAGTTAGGTAAAGTTATTAATAATTAAAGGATTTTTTTTAATTCGTAGGATTTTTATAGGACACTCAATTTATAACCTAAAGAAGAAGGAAGTATTTCATTTTTTTTATTTTAGGAATATAAATCGTGCTTCAATCGACCAAAAATTATGTGTTTTTTTTTTTTTTTTTTTTTTTTTTTAATTTGTGTTTTCCGTATTTTGAAATGCAATGGAAAGGATAGTGATGAAAATAAGGAACTAGGTTTAAGATATAATTAATGAATGGTTTTAATTTAAACTAAGTGCATAAGAATATTAGTTTATACAATTTATTTATTTTATTTTTTTTAATAATTATATATAATTTTTTTTTTAAACAAAAAATTTAATTTTCGTATAAGAATACGATTATTTCTAATAAAGTTTTGGTGTTCTCCTCTTACAGTTGGTTTTAAATTTACATTTGTTTTTAAATAAAAAAAAATTAAATAATAATAAAATCAAATATTAAATATAGTTATTTAATGAAGAATATTTACTTAATTTTTTTTACATTTGAAATTACATAATATATGTATGTTTGAAATTATAATGGAAATGTTGATGATTTTGTGGAAAGATGTATTGGGATGACGATGATGATGCGAAATTCAACGCGTGAATAAATTGTAAATGATAATGTCGTAAGTTGTTCTTTTTTGTATTGTCACAGTGCTGTGCAAATAATTTTTATCAAATTTGTAAATTAAATCCGTTTCAATTATTATTTAAAAAAAAAAATTATTTTTCCGTGTTTTGATATCTTGATTCTTTCAAAACCAAATAAAAATGATTCAAAATAAAATTCTAACAAACAGATGGTGCTGGTTAGTAAAATACAAGTTTTACAAACAATACTGAAATAAAGAATCCAAGTAGAACACTTGGCACTATTTAGTAAAAAGATGAAAAAAATGCGTACCTATTGACAGGGCCCTCATTTCACTAGTTAATTGATGAGTTTTAGTGAGATCTTCGGAAAGAAACTCAAAGTTGTGTGAACTAAGGCTGTTAAAAGGTATTTTAATTGAAGTGTTAATGTGTTTCACTCGAAAGATAGACGATCTAAGAAGCTATGTAACTTTAATCAAATTGAATGAAAAATTCGAGGGAATCGAAACTTTCAATCGATTCGAGAAGTAAATTATTTCGAACTTGTTAATTTACCTCATCGAAGCCATCGGGATGCCTTTATAAGCCTGAACATTTAAGACAAACACATATATTAAAAATACAGAACTATTTAAACAAAATTTTGCAAATTTGAAAATATTTTTTGCACGACACTTTGAAATTTCACATATTCATAGCTTTTTTTTTTAACCACGGTGGTTGTCGACTAGTAAATTCAATGAAGTAACATTAATGCCTTGTGATGATGATTATGTTGTATAATGATTGTTAAAGTGAGTACTTTGTGTTTTAAAAAAAATGTGCATTCAAAAAATGTTTGAATGTAAGATACTTCTAATCCAACAGAGTGTAACGAGTCTTTTATTATATCGTAATATACTAAGTTAAAATTTTCACAACTTTTTATAGTTAAAAAAAAATCAAACTAGAACTTAACTGCCTCAACAATCAATCCCATTTTAGGGAAATAGCTCTTTGATGATGTTTTTTTTTTTAATTTTTAATTTTAAATTCCAATTTTTAATTTATTTAATCTAAAAAATTAACACTACACACAGTTTATTATTTTTGTTTTTTTTATTTTTGACTACTTTTTTCTTTTGTAGAAATTTGCCTCTAAACATTTTCTTTTAATAAAATTTCTAATAAGAAGCTTCTATAAGATTTCTACTAAAATTTATTTAAAGAAAAAAAAGTAGCATCTTCTATTTATCTATTGTGTAGTGTTGTTTTGTTGTTGTGGCAGCTATGTATGATTTTTGATGTTCGAGGTAGGTATACTTAATGTATAATATTTAAATTTTGTTCTTTTTTTTTGGTATTGAGGTAGGATTTTTTTTTTGTTTAAATTCAGTTCGTTTTGAAAATTTTTCGAAATTTTGTGCCTTTTTTTTTTTTTTTTCTTTTTTGTGGTAATTGTTGGCAGTGTATAATAAGTACACAACATGGAAGTCTTACTATTGCTTGTTAAATTTTGTTTTCTAATGCAATTTGCATAAAATAAAATCATCACATTTTACTATAGTATAATATAGTTAAATTTTTTTTTTATATAGTTATGATTAATAAAAACTACATTTTTGTTTATGTAAAATTATTCACTTTTTTCGCATATCCAGTCTTAAATTCACTTTTTTTAGTCGAATATCCCCACAAAATACCCTCTTTCCAAGTTTTATTTTATCTATGGTTATTTTTTTTTTCTTCTTTAAATTTATCACTTACATGGAAAAAATGTTTGAGTATACACATTTAAATGTTATAAATTTTAGTTAATTTTAAATTTTCTGTGTTCGATTGTTCGACAATTCCAATTTTTTTTTTGTTCATTTAATATTATTTTATTTTTTTTTAAATAAAACTAACATTTATAAGAAAAGAATAAAAATTACAAAAAAATAAAATTAAATTAAATTAAATTAATAGAAAGTCTATTTTATACGTATATATGATTTTTTTAAGATTAATTTTAATTAAAATATGTTTATGTACTTACTTGTA
This sequence comes from Epistrophe eligans, assembly GCA_951394125.1. Taxonomy (NCBI): domain Eukaryota; kingdom Metazoa; phylum Arthropoda; class Insecta; order Diptera; family Syrphidae; genus Epistrophe; species Epistrophe eligans. The sequence goes on from OX596028.1 coordinate 30,824,286, forward strand.
TGTTATTTCATTTTAATTCTGAAGAAAGAAAAAAAATGAAAAAATCAATACAAAAATTTAAATATTGCTTAAATAACACTGAATCTCGTTTAGCATTTGTATAAATTTAATATATTTTATATTTATTTTTTTTTTCAATTTTTCAAATGCATATTAAAAATATCTATACAAAAAACTTATCAACTAAATTTCTGATGAATTATTTCCAATGAAATCATTAAATGTGATTTATTTATTTTTTCAATTATATTTTTATATTTTTTCACCGATTTGGTCCACATCACCAGCCTTGCGTAGTGTCATCTCATTGAGGTATTTTTTTTTTTTATTTTTCAGAGGAATTTCTCGGTGTGTACTGTATTTTGTAAAACAATTGATTTTTATTTATTTTAAATTTTCTTTTCATATAAATGACATCTGTCCACGCATCCTTTTTATTGATTTGATTTTTTGTTTTTATTTTGTGACCACATCGGTTTTTTTTTTTAATTTTTGTTAAATTTCTTAAATTTAGTTAGTTAATCATGTAAAAAAATTTCGTTTTTTCTCAATTATATTTTTAAATTCGTTTCTTTTAAAACCTGGAGACCAATGCGTAAAAATCCAAATCAATGAACAAATAAATTTAAAGAAAACAAATTATTAAATCAACATATTTTGTTATACAAAATATTACAAAGGATGTTGGTTTCATGTGTTTATAACTAGAAACAATTACTTATACTTATGAGTACTATTAATACATTTTTAAGTATAAAAAATCACTTAAACTTACTTATAGCAAAACCTAACTTGCAGCCCAATATTTAATATGTTCTTAAATTTAAGTATATTATATTCAATATATATATATATTTTTTGTTTTAATTTAAACTAAACAATAACTCACTCAATTAAATGTTTATATCTAACTTCAATTGTTTAATATACATATACAAATATATATATATATAAAGATATTAATGAAAAAACACAGACAACAATTAATCTAATGCAGGTAATAATAGTAATAATGTTAAATAATATAATATTAAATAATAAACAGAAACACAAAATTTTATTTTAATAAAACTATCAGTGAGAGAGTGCTTAAATAATTATGAGGATTAATCATATATTTATAATTTTTGTCTTTTGTTTAAAGTTTATATATTTTCTACTTTTCATTTGTGTAGTTTTATTTTTTTTTTTCTTCTTTTTAATTAAAGGGTCCTTTTAACCAACTAATTCATGCTTTCTTTCATTTTCTTTCGTCGTCTTGACACTCTTAAAACTTAAATCTTCAAACGTTTTCTTATACTATTTATATGTAATAATTAAAAATCTTACTTAACACTAATTATTATTATTATTATTTTTTGTTTTTTTTTTTAAAACAATTAAAAAATCCCACTTAGCGAAAGAATTCGATTGATCAACAGAAATGTTTATTTATTTTTTAATATATACCTCTATAGTTTGTTTTTGTTTGGTTAATTAAAAAATTTTAATAATTTTTTTGTCACAATTTTATGTTTTGTCTAAGGGTATTTAACTAAAAAAAATTAACTAAACAAAAAAGTCATATATATAAAAAAAAAACTAAAACTAAATAAACTAAAAAATTTAAATTTTGTATAGAAAATTAAAAAAAAAAAAAACAAGAAGAATTGTTTTACATTTGTACTTTAAATTTTATTTTTTTTAATAATAATAATAAGAGTAGATAATTAAATATCAATAATAGGATTATTATGTAAGCTACTTATTTTGTTTTTAAATTAAATTAAAAAATTAAATTTCTAATATATTTTTTAAGAAAAAGCAACATATAAATAAACGATTTACATTACTATTTTGTTTGTATTTATTTTGTTTCTTTTTATTTTTAGTTATTATAATATTAATGTAAGAATTATTTAAAAGAAAAATTTTCAAAGATAGAACAATGGTATAAAAAAATTAATTTAAATATATTTTGCTTAAGGACAGGTAACGCTGTAAGAGAAAACGAACTAAGGAAGTATTATTTTGGTTTTTATGTTATTTTTTCTTCTTATGTTAATTTGTAATTTTTATTTTTAATTTAATTTAAATTATACTTATATTATCGAATTTAATTTTGTGGGGTTATGTCTGTTTAAGTTTTGTGGGATTTAGGTGTGTTTGAAATTTTTGTTGCAAGAATGCTATTTTGAATGAAATATTTAGAATCTTTGCCGAGCGATGAACAATTGGTAATTTATCCCACGATTTATAATTTGATTTCGAAACTACTTTATACGCTTAGAATCTTTCCAAAAAAAAAAAAAAAAAAACATAACCTCAAATATTTATGTATGTAGGTAGCGAGAATAAGTTTTCTCTTAATCTAGAATATTTCGGAAATTTTGTAGACATAAGCCGTGTTTCTCATACTTGCATTTAATACTCTGAGTTTATTTTTGGTTTTCGCGGGGTTTCTTAATATTGTTATCACTTTTTAAAAAGACGTCTAAAGAAAATTCGTTTGGATTCTTGAAAATCGATATAATTCAAAACACACTGTCGTTTTTGGGGATGAGATTGAAAATCGCCGAACTACAGTACCTACAAATCAATTGGAGAATTTACACCACAAACTTATCAAGGCGATCTAGGCGATTGTTTCCAAAATTTCGGTTCAGTTTCTTTTTTTTAATTTTTTTTTTTGCAAAATTTGTTAACCCATTACCAGTTTTTAAAATATTTCTCACTTTTGTCTGTTTATCCGGGCTAATATTTTGAACTACGACAAAACTATGTTGAGGCTAAAATAACATAGAAGTTCGCAGACAAAAGGCCTTACTAATAATTAATCAAACACCAAAGTCAACTGTATCAGTTATCTGTTAATGTTTACTGTGCAGCTTAATCATAATCCAACTAATAATCAATTTTACCTTTATACGCTAACAAATCATCACACTTTATTCGATTCTACTACAATTTCTTTCAAAAGTTGCTCTAAAATAATTTCACAACACAAACAACAACAAAATTGTTGAAGGAACAATAAGAATTAATTTGATACCTATGTCATCTTATTTTTTTTAAACAGCAATTTTTTGTATAAATTATAATACGTCAGTGATTTAAGGACGCGGCACACTACAGAGTTTCTATAGGACGTTATAACGGTAGCTAGATTTCAGAGTACTAGAAAACCAAACCAGATATTTTGTTGGAAAAAGGCCTGATATATCTCATTCGATAATTTTTCAAAGGAAAAAACTTTTTGAAAATTCATTAAAATCAGTGTTTTTTCCAAATTTATTATTTTGATGTAATTTCCATTTTATTTGATATTTATCCAAGGCATTTTCGATATTCCAGTACAATTTCCCTTTTAAATTCCTTAATTTATTTTAAAAGTTCTTCGACAAAAATTCAAAATGTAGGCCTATTTTCCAAAACAATTTCTGGGTCAATTGCCGAGAGCCACATCTCATATAACCGTTAATAGTATTCGTAAAAATAATTTGATGATACTAATTTTTGGCTTAACCAATAAATGCTTAACCGAATTGGATAAACAAAATTTTTACAGTTGACAATGATGCCCTAAATGATTTGTATGAAAAGTCAATAATTGTATTTAAAGGAACCGATAATTTTTTGTTGAAATGTAGTTTTTTTTTTTTAAATCAAAAATTAATTAAAAAATGGAAAACAATTTTTTTAGTATTTTTAACTTACCGACTAATTCCTTCGCATATCGAGAATTTAATTTTTGAGGATTTCAACTGAGAGAATAGTCAAAGCGAAGTGGTAGACTTTGTAGGTCTTATACATTTATTAAATATTATATATTGAATATTATAAAAGGATACACTACCAGTTATCGGTTTTCATTCAAGCATTCTTTGGCTTGGGATCAAATCCCGATTTGAAGCAGAAAATACACGCACTTGCAAACACACGAAAAAAGGTAAGTGAGTAAACGTACTAATTTGTCTTTTTGAGTTTAAAACTAAAGTTTGAGTAGGTCATGAGAGTGCTGTAAGAAATGTACGAAAAAATCTGATTATGTGAGGATAAGGCCATAGAAGTATTGTATGCTCAACACTCAATTGTATAAATGCATAAAAATTTGCATAGAGATAAAGTTTATTTTTACAGGAAATTTATCCTACCGAATAACAACTATACAAAGAAGACTTTAATATTTGATGTGCATACTTTTATGCGTATATCTAAAAATCTATCTATGGCCGTATCTAATTCGAAATTCGGATCGTAAACTGTATTTCAATTAATTCTTAAGCTTTTTTTGTTTTTACTATTTGTACTCAATTAATAAACAAAATAATAATTGAATATTAAAAATATTTAAAACTGCGTAATTAATAAAAAAAATATCGAAGGACTATGTATAATATAATAATGGTTAAAAGATTAAAACTTTCATATCTATTGTTTTTTTTTTCTTAATGCAAATCAGAATTACAATAAATATCTATTTTCTATTACATAATATTTTATTTTAAATATGGTGATTAAAAAACAAACAATATAAAAATTCCTACATCTGCATAAAAAAGATATTAAGTATGTATGTATGTAGTATGTATGTAATGTACGAACTAAATGTATTAAAAAAAAAAAAATAAAAGATTGAATTCTACACAATGCGATTGATTGTTCCTACGTTTTTATGTATTTGTTTATTTTTTATTGCTCAATTTTTCTTTTTAAGATATACTGTTTATTTATATTTTTTAATCGGTGATATTTTGTTTTTGTATTTTTTTTTGTTAATTTTAGTTTAATGAAATTGTGGTGCAATATTGCTAATATAGATATTATTGAGATTTTTTTTATTGAATTTGTCTAAAGTGCTGGGTATTTTTTGTTGTTTTCTTTTTAATTTGAGGTATTTCGCGGCACTAAAAACAAATTTATTTAAAAAAAAAAATTAAAATAAAAAAACAAATTTTAAAATATACATAAAATGAGGAAGTACAAATAAAGAAAGATTTGGTAAGTATGTAAATAAATTTAATATATTCTTATATTCGTTTTTTATTTTATTTTTTTTTTAAATTGCACAAATCTTAATAAACTTTTTTTATTTAATTTGTCTGCATAGCATCCTGATATGATAAAAGATTTTTTTTTTGTTCTCTATAAACAAAATAATATTTGCTTTTTGTTTAATCATAATTTGCATCATTGAGGTATTTTAATATTCATTTTCTTTTATTTTGGCAGATTTTTCTATTTACTTGTTATTATTAATTTTTGTTTTGAATGAAATAAGTAGGTATGTACAACTTTAGTTCTTTTGTTGTTGCTTTTTAAAACCTTTGGCAGCAGTTTCAATATATATGTATGTCTATTTTTTTTTAAATATAATTTCAAACGTAAGAACGTATGAAATTTATTCATTGACTTCTATTGGTACATATTTTATTTACAAAAAAAAAAAAAAAAGAAATACAGAAAATTATGTGATTTCGATGACATAATATGTACATATATACATTACCTGGAGAAAGAGATTTACAATTATTGCTTACACTTGTATAAAGGGAACCCAATTCTGCTATCCTTATGGATCTAATAGTCGATTATTTTTAAAATTTGATTGTGAGTTGAAAGCGATTAAAGTTTTTTTAATTAATCAAAATCCCACGTCATTTGATTTATTGTCTTAGCTGGTTGAAGCTTGAGATCATGACGTTAGTTTGGAACGACAAAAAATTCGAAAGTCTTGAAATAATTAAATTAAATCTTAAATAATAAAATCCGGAATGACAAAAATATTGAACATAAGAAAATCTCAAATAACATTCACATCGAAAACCAAATGCGTTATGCAGCGGGAATCCAAATCATTTTTCTCATATCACGATTAGATACTTGTCAAGAGTAATTAAGATAAACTTTTGTATTGGCGTGTCAGTAGGCGGTCATTTCTTTTTATATCCTTAATCAGGCCTACAAATTTAATTAAAATCATAAAATACGATTTTATCGAACTAATATTGCCTTCATACAAGAGTAATTCAAAAAGACGCCCAGAAAATGGGTGTCCTTTTGAAAAAACCTTTGTACACCCGATTTTATTAAAAAAATAATATTTATAACGGTTACTTAGACAACATCCCGGATTTTGATCAATTTCGATGACAATATTAAATTTTTTGTTTTAAAGTAGGAGTGGTAGTGGGCGAAAATTATTTCTAGGGATTTCTCTTCCTATTTTTTATTATGCCTGCAATTATGTCAAAATCGGTTTTTAAGAAATTGTTGTCGCTTTCCCATACAAAGTGCACCACTCTGCCACGCAGGTCCAGTGTAGGTAAACTTGAAGCACTCTGTTCGTTTTTTTTTTTTTTTTTTTAAATCGCTCGAAGCCAATCACACGATTTAAGCTGTATTATTTATTAAAAAGAAAATTTAATAATTGATATTAAACATTAAGTCGTTTTTTGTTAGATTTAATTGAGTTTTTTTTTTAAATTTCCTATCGTATTTAATATCACGCCATAATACTTGAACATAAATTCTTAAATCTGCAACAGTGTACTCTTCCAATGCATTAATACTCCCAATCACTCTTTTTGAAATAATATCGACTTTATGTCTGTTTTAAGTTTAAATTGAATTAAGATACGATTAAGTCGAAGGTAAGCATTTGACTAGAAGTGATTTGATAGTTTATTGCTACGGATCTGTGATTTATGAGGTATTTAATATTTTGTTTTAATTTTTTTACATTCGAGATTTTTGTCTTTCGAGTTTTAGACCTTCGAATTTTTGGTTCTTGTTGCAGACCATTCATCTAAGAATTTTAATTCTGCTCATTCAATCAAGTGACATATAAAAATACTTAATACAAGCTTTTGAGATAGATTAGCTCGAAAACCATATCCCTCTTACAAACAGCGGATAGAATAGCAGAATAGGACAGATCTCAGTTAAATATATTTAATTATGTATGTGATGGTTTTTCCTTTTCCGTTTCTTATATTAAAGTGCAATCTTAATTGGACTTCATCAATTCTTTCTTTGTATGTATACCTATGAGATTAAAAGCTACTCCTTGTTCATATTTTAGATTGAGAGGAGATTGGGTGCACATTTATAAAACATCAACACACCCTGCTGAATAAAGACTGAACATAATACGACAGACAATTCAATGTGTGTGTTACCCCTTTCTCATTTCGTAGTTTCTTCTAACTAATTCATCAAATTATATAAAGCAACTTGAAAGCTTCATTAGACTTTTTTTTTTTGCACACACGCGTTTTAAAACAAGTAAGTTTATGTAATTATTGCAATTTGTATTAAATTTTATATATTAAATTATTTAAATATCTGTACAGAGGAAAATAAAAAGCTAAATGAAGAACTAAGTGAAGAACAAAACACAAAGAGAAGAACAATAGAACCACAAAAAAAAACACTTCAACAAAAAAAATATAAAACAATAAAGAAAACAAAAATTGAAAAAAAAGTTAAATAAAACAAACAAAATTATAATATAAATGTGTGTATTTTTATTTAAAACATTTGAATAATCAACAAAATTAATTTATATTATTTTGAATGCATTTTTGTATTTTTTTTTTTAAATATTCCATTCACATTGAGTAATAATAATAATAATAATAGTAATAATATTTTTTTATATTTATTACATAAATCAACTAAAATATTTATCTAGATTACATTTAATTAATTAAAATAATATATTTTTGTTTCTTTCAGTTTTTTTTGTGTAGGTTTATTTATTTTTTTTTTTTAAGGTATGTGAAAATAAAAATGCAAGGATTTGATTTGGTAATTTAAAGTTCAAAATATAATAAAGTTTAACTACAAAGTTTGCAAACATAAGAAGAAGGAACTAGCAATCATTTAATTTAAACAAAATGCAGAAATAAAAGAAAAACAAAATATATAATATATATATAAAAAAATAATACAAAAAATTAAACTAATATATTATTTCCTGGTGTTTCCTTTCTTAAAAAAAATAATGTTATTTTACTCTGTTTGTTGGGTTAATTGTCTGTTTTTTTTTTTGTAATATTTCTTAAACAGATTTTAAAGTTACATTTGTTGTTATGTTTAATTTTGTCTATTAAACTTATTTTTATTGCATTTGACACACAAAAAAAAAAATATTTTTGTGAGAAAAAGAATTTTGTCCTTCTTTTTAAGAATATTAATTCTATTTAATTTATATGTAATTTGATTTAATAAATATACAAGTTCTGGCATTTAAATAAAATGCAGCAAAAGAATGCGGTGTTTTTTTTTCGTCTATTTAAATGTAATAGGTATTTAAGCATATTAACATAATCTTTTAGTAAGGACCAACAAATTTTACTAATTCAGAAAAAGAAATTAATTTTAATTTTTTTTACATAAATAATAATCCATTGGACATTAATTAAAATACAAAAAAAAAACTTAGCAACTTTAACATAAATTACAAACTCACATCCTACAAATTGCTTTATTTCTATTTGTACATTTTTTCATCAGATGATCTGAGAGAGTCAATCCGTTCCTTGAAAATGTTCTTAAATTTTATTAATTTGCATTATTTTGATATTTAATTTGTCTAAGCAAATGTTTGGATAATTTTATTTATTTTTTTAATTTTTGTTATTTATTTTTTTTATATTTATTTATTTATTACTTTTTCTTTTTTTCGGAACCGGCGACTATCAAAAGAAAAATTTATTTAGTTTTTTAGAAATAAGCAATTTGCAGTGAATATGTTTTTATGTTTTCAGAAAAAAACACAATTCTATTTCTCACAAAAAAAATATTTTTTTTTTTAATATTTCTTGTTGATGTTGGTGAAGTAGTGTATGTTTTATTTTTATTATTTAAATTGATCTTGTCTAGGGGGGATATTTATTTAATTATTTAAAGTAAACAATAAAGTAACTAATATAATATGATAAATTCATAAACACAATATATACACATAATATATATTTGAATTTTGTATTCATATATGATATATAAACTTTTATTTAGTTTGTTTTTTTAATATAATAAATTTATATTAATTATTATTAAATATATATATGATAATTTATAATTTTGTTTTAATATTTACTTACTTTGTTTTATATCATTTTTCGCTAAAGAGGTATTAGTTCAAAGTATTTTTAAATTAATTTGTATTAAATGTGATATTACTTAATTTATAAAATAATGATTTTGTGTTTTTTTTTTGTTTATGCTGCCAAAGGATTTGGTTAAGATTAAGGTAAATGTTATTTAAAACAAAAAAATAAAAACGTATACGTAACGTATATTTAATTTAAGAAATAAAAAAGAAAAAACAATTAATTTGTGTGAAACAACATGGGCTGCTGACTTAATTATGTACATGAAAACATCTTAATTTCTAAAAGTTTTTATTATAAGGTGTAGGTATATTTATTTTTTATTTAGATACGAAAAAAAAAAAATTAATATAATAATTAGTTGTATTTATTTTTTAAATTTAAGAAGTTCTTAAGCCAATTAATGTTTAATTATACGAAATTAACCAAAATAGAATGTGAAGTATTTTTTTTTTTTATTTTCATCTTTTTTTTTGTTATTAAATTTTTTTCTTTAAAACTATGCCAAATATTTTTTGTTTGCTTTAATACGATACAAAAATTTTGAATTTTTTTCCTCATTATTAAATCTTCTTAAATTTAAGTTTTATTATCACTTCGTGTTCTTTTTTGTTTTATTTTTGTTTTAATTTATTTGGTATTTATATATTAAATATAAAAAAAAAATTATTACAACTTGGTTACAAATTTTTTTATTTTTGAAGTGGTGGCATGTTGGATTAAATTTTGTTTTTAACAAAATTTTTGTATAAATAAAAAACAAACAGAATGAAAAAAAAAAACAAACAAATCTTAAATCTAATTAGCTTACAAATTTAGAGATCACATATGATGTTCTTCCTACAGCTATATAGTTTTTTTTAATTTTAAAAATTAAATTAAGTATTTTTGAATTTTTGTTTTTATCATAAATTATTTACATCGAAAGTTTTTATTCAGAGGTATTAAAATGCAAGGAAATTAGTGATGATTTTGTAAGTGCATTCGTTTAATTTTTTTTTTTTTAAGTTAACTCTTGTAATAAATGCCTTTGGACTGAGCGAGTGTTAGGGAACTTTTTTGTTGTTTGTTGTGACGTTTGTCAGGGGATATGTCGAAATTTGATTTCAATTGTATGGCAGCTGCCAGCTGCTCTACATAGTTAAAGAAAAATTATTAAGTATTTAGCTTCCTGTTCATGTTCATTTGAGTCTAAGTATTTTACAATAAAATTGAAGCTTCAGAAATATAAAAAGACCACTTGACGAAATTCTTGTATTCAAAAGACGGCTCATAGCTCAAATCGGGTATCACTGGACAACAAAAATGTGGAGCCTTAACTTCCTCTTTATAGTCAGCAACAAAATGTAAATTTTACATTTTTTTTGTTGTTTAAATATTGAACCAATCGGGGCTAATATGAGCATCCAATTATATTCTTGGAAAAAATTAAATGCCGGCAATAATAATTAATGCGACTTGTATTGATATTCAAGAAAAAAAAAATCGTTTTCTATACAATTCAAAACTTGTCACTTTGTCATGTCATTGATTAAAAAAATTACAAATTATGTATGACTTAAGAACTTTTGTCCAAAATTTTTTTACGCTTTTCCAACTCACAATTCCCTAATTTCCTGCCGATAATTCCACAACAATGCCACCCTACCGAGTATAAATTTTAGAAACATAATTTTTCCAAACAATCTTATTTTAAACAAAAACAATAAGAAGAAAAAATTAATAATAAATTAACAAAAAAAAAAAAATCAAACTGCAACAAATCTTAACTATCTTATATAATTTATAAAATTGGTTTTTTTTTTTTCCAACATCTTAGTTTTTTTTTTTAATTCTAAAATGCTTTTTGTGTTTCTCACAAGAAAAACAGTAATTATTATATTTTTTTTTGTTGTATATTGTTTAAGAAAACATACACAAAAAATGTATTCAATGTGTTAAAATTTATAAATTTATATTTGTTCGTTAAGGTTATTGAAAAACACAGCATTTTATTTTTTTATTTAATTTATATTTTTTTTGTTTTTTAAATTGTGATGTTTTCTTTATACTAAAGAGAAAAAATTAATTCTAATACAAACAAATTAGTAAAATGAATTAAAAAAAAATTCAATAAATATTAAGTTAGAGAAATGCAGAAAAAAATAAAGAAAACAAAAAAATAAAAAAAGAAACTGTGAGAAAGTCAAGGGGAAAAATGAGCTAAAAATAAAAAGAAACTTTAAAATAAAAATTAAAAAAAAAAAGTATATTTTTTGTTCAATAAAAAATCTGTTTTTGTTTTTTTAAATATTAAATTGTAAAACTAATTAACAAAAAATAAAGAATATAAATCTATTTGATTTGTTTTTGTATTAAGAAATGCTTTATTTATTTTATGTATATATATTTTGTATGACAATTAATAAAAAAAAAACTATAAAAAATGCCAGAAAAAATAAACTAAACTCAACTAAACTCATAATTAAAATTAGTTTATAAATTTTTGTAGTTTTATATAATGTATATATATAAAAAAAGATGTATATATATATATATTTATATGAAGAATAAAAAATAAAAATTAGCTAATCTTTTTGTTTAATTAATCATATTAATATAATTGAATAACTCCTCGGAAAAAAGTTGCATACACGAGGAGCTTCCCGATGATGCCGTTGCAGTTCCTGATGCTGCTGCGGTTACTGCTGCTGATGCTGTTGCTGAGGATGATGAATGGGAGGAGGCCGTCGATGAATCGGTGGCATTGGTAAAGAAACTAGCATTTGCACCAATAACGGGACGCTGATGCTGTTGATTTTGTTTTGTCTGGGCACATGTTGCTGCTGATAATTTGTTGCGATTTGCAATGTTGTTTTGTTGCTGATGAGCACCGCAGCCGATAGATGGAGTTGTTGTTGCTGTTGTACGCCAGATTGAACCAATTGTATCACTTTGAAGTTTACTATCACTGGCAACACCACCAACAGCATATTGATTATGTTGCTGTTGCTGATGTTGATGGTGATCGGAGGAATTGATTGTTGCAGAGCAACTGTCGGTGTTGCTCCAGAGATCATTGAATAGCAGATCGCGCGTTTGTCCCAAAAATGATGATGCCGATGAATTTAAACAATTACCGTTGCGCTGTTGCTGTTGTTGGTGTAGTTGTTGATGTGGCTTAGGATTGCAGATGTTGGCAACATTTGCTGCTGGATTTGGTATCTCCCAAATGTTGCTGATTTTGTTCAATTGACTGGCATAGGATGTTGCTGCGTCTATTGCGAGTTTTGAAGTCGAGCCCATCAGAGGACTCTCCCATAAGTTTGTATTTTGTGACACTAAAGTGCCTCCTCCCCCAACTCCTCCTACTGCATTGCCGCCATTCGAAGAACATGTCGATCCAGCTGATGATGTGTTAGATGATGTTGGCGATTCATTACTCTTAATAGAATAAAAACTTTCCCTGAGATTGCTATTTGGCGAGGACTGACTTGAGGTCCAGAGGGATTCCTTGCTATTGCTACGATGGCTGCTGGCGCTATGATACTGGGACGAGCGCACAGACGACGAGGAAATAGGACTGAGGGATGGATGGGAATTTGTTTGATTATTATTATTATTATTGCCGTTAATTTGGTTATTATTATTGTTCGACACAGCCGAGGATGTGGATGTGGAAGAGGTTGCATTTGCGGGTGCACATCCCCAGAGATTGGAAATGTTTGTGGCTGATGTTTGATTGTACAATAGTTGGGTTGTGTTAGTGTTAATATTATTGGCCGTTGGCAATTGGCCCCATAAATTGTTATTATGTGGTTTATTGCAAACAGAGTTGTTGCTACTTAAAATGCTAATACTGTTGTTGGAATCTCCTACTCCTACTCCGATTCCACCGCCACCATTTTGCATTCCGAATAGCAAGCTGTGATCGACGGCATTTGCCGTGCGACAGTTGATATTCAGAGCAGTGTTGGTGGGATGGCTGTTTTGACCTATTACACCTGATGCAATATTATTATTGCTTATTAACTTAATTGCATTCAATTCATGTACTACAGAATTCATAAAATTATTACTACATTCGTTGAGAGTTGTAGAGTTTCCGGTGTTGTTGTTGCTCTTGTTGTTGTTGTTGTTATTCTGATTGAGTAGATGATGATTACCATTGGTGATTGTTGTCAAAGTCGAAGAAGGATTTTGTGGCTGCAGCAGAGCTGTTGTTGCTGCTGACGGCGGCGGTGGTGGTGGCGTTGTTTGTTGTTGAGGCACATTTACCCCAACCGATCGATGATGTCTTACCTGGGTCAACAGTTGTTGTTGTTGTTGCAAGGTTATCTGATTGATGGCACTGCTATTGGATTCCGGTGTTTGTTGTAGCAATGGTGCCGAATAATCGATCAGTGGTGAATAGAGAGAAATTGCTTTTTTCAATGATGATGCCCCGCCAGAAGTCCCAGCCGATGATACCATTGATGTTGCTATGGTATTAGTCGATGTGGTGACTGCCGTGCCATTTGGAGACTCCAACGGGGCCTCATGTTATGCGAGGTTCAACGCAAACTTGCTGACAGATTTGGTGTAGCAGTAGCCGAGGGGCTTGACGAAATGGGTATCCTGAGTTGCGCAATATGGGCATGTGACACAGTGCGAGTAATCACTGAAGAAGTTCAATCGTTGTTGTGGATGAAGAAGTAATTTTAAGCAAGTATTGCACTAAAAAGAATTAAATCGAATAAAATGTTAGTTAAAGAAAATTTTTCAATAGTGATGAATAGATTCATAGATCAAATATTCAAGTTAAAAAAAAAAAAACTCACCTTGAGACGTTCAGCACAACACGGCATTGCAGCAAAGATATCATAGGCATACATTGTGCCAAGAACGAGGCTGGAGCCATCCCAGAGTTCGCCACAGAATCTTTAAAAATTAAAAGAAAATGTGTGAATAATAATATTCCAATAAGAATGCAAAGTAAAATAAAAAAATTGTATTTTTAAATGCTAAAGATGTTTGTACAAAAAATGAAACTTACCTGCAGCTGATAATACGTCCTGATGAAGAACCATCAAGGCAACCCATGCAAACACAAGTTAGGAAGAGAGAACGTCCTTCATATTTAACCTAGAAATGAACAACAAGTTCGTTTTTGTATGCCAATTAAGAAAAATGAAATATCTAGACTTCAAAAAAAAAAAAAAAAACCGGGATCAAACTGCAACATTTTAACCAAAATTCGTCCGTAATTGAAATCGTACAGTTGAAATTCCTTTGAAGGAAACTATTTTTAAACTTTAAATGTCGCACTGAGCTATCTTCTTGTCATACTATTTCACTAATATGGTACAAATTTAGACAAGTACATGTTCTCTATCTAAATTTTTCTAAATTTTAGGTCAATTTAGCGACACAAACCACTGAGACAGATATTTGCTGTTAATTGCATAACTTGCTAAGGTCATGAATTATTTTGAATTCCTTTTGAAATGTTCATGTTGTGTCTTCAAACTGTCATGTTTTTATTTAACATCTTAACATGAGAGTCAAGATATCATTTGAAAAATAAGCAAAAACAAATGCAATTTTGTAATAACATTGCAACCGTACTTGGATTTTAACTACAAATTTTGTAAGAAATGGCAACAGCAATTGAATAAAGCTAAAATTTGAAAGCGGTTTTATGTTGCATGTCAACCCAAAAAAGACATCACATAAGGTGAGAGAAGAGATGTTAAATATTCAATTAAAAAAAAAAACCAGGGTCGGAATAGGTTCACATGCGGAAGACGAAGGCGACTGGGATGAAGATTTTGATTTCATAGAAAATCCTTCAACTTTTCATTTTTAAGCTAAGGTTTCTCGAAATTGAAATTTGTGGATGAAAATGTCAATTTTTTGGTTAAAAACCGAGTTTAAAGAATCACAAATAAGGCAGAACAAAATAAAAAGTCAATAAAAAAGAGACAACATTGAGACAGTCGCTTGTTTACCTAATAAAAAATCTGCCCCTGGTAGAAAACAACAATACTGACATTTGCCTCCCTTCCAACCTTTCCCCAGCGAAGTGACTACAAAACTATAGTGAATCTCCATTGGAAATCACGAGTAAATGAATATCAATTTAAGATTTTCAGATAATTAAATGAAATAAATTTAATTTGCATTTAAAATGAAGTCAAATTCCACCCCCGTCATCATACTTGTAGTATCGACTTAATATTTTAATAAACTTAAGCCTTTTGAATGTATAAAAAGGATTATCATGTTTATTCAAAACAGATAGAGATATTCCCTGTGGGAATATGTAAGAGTTATGGGTATATGGCTTCTTTGGGATTGGTTGATATACTTTTTTTTTAAATAAATTGTAGGCGTGCAAAAATTATAACTTACCTCAATGCATCCTGCTGAATGTTGTTTTGGGCTTAAAAAGAACGACCCATCAACCAATGGATAACGATCAAATACCAACATTGGTTCCTCACATAGAATGCATGCAACTCTGCTCATTTGACTTTGTGCCAATGATGATAGAATGAACAGACGTGTTTCATCGTTGCCATGGTTTCCTTCGTCCTCGATCTGCAAGTAATCAAAAAAAAAAAATAATAAATAAAATTTCATTTATATCAAAAAATCATACATGTACAAAAAAAATATAAGGACATTTGTGCAGTTTTTTTTTGCAAGAAATATATATGTACAAGCTCAAAACCAGTTGAACTTTCCAAGCGGAACTTTAGTTCGTCGATTACGATTGCACAGGACATATTTCTTCTTTCGTTCGTGCAACTGATGTTACTCTCCATACCTACATATATAGTAATTCATTTGGTCAGTTTTCAAAATGCCAATTGTGCCTTGAACAACTGAAGCCATTACTTTTGGCGAAAGTCCGAATAGTAATTCTCCAAATGTATAAAAATGTCCTGTTCGTATGTTCGTTCGTTCGTGCATAAAAAAAGTCAATATACGGCTAAAGTGTGCATCGTCTGTCGTTGTCGTCGTATGTTACGACAAAGGTACATACATGAGAAATTCTCTCTATCACATTACAGGTGAATGCGCATATACACATCAGTGTTGTAGCACATCAGGACAGAACAGCACGTATGCAACAAAGTACCGTATTAAGCTGAAATTGGCAAAGAAAAGGATATCCATTATATAGAAAGGACATGGTCCTTTTGGATTATTGAAAAAATGAAAGACATATCTCTGTGGGAGTGCAGGGGACAATCGAGCACACGATAAACTATTGCAGCAAAACGAAAAACAAGACTCGTCGTCTCGTCGACAACGAAGAAGAAGAAGAAGCCGCCTGGAATAAAGAAATATCCTTTAATTTTTTGCAGATCGAACCAAGCTCAACAACAACAAGCTATTTGGATTCATGTCTTTTTAACCAACGAACGTAAAGTTCCTATTTAGGTATCTATAAGAGTGTATTCTTATATTGAACACAAAAAAAAATCCTCTACAATAAAAGAGGTTTTCATTTCGAAAACAAGTCCCGGTCATGTTTCACTTTATTGATTATCGATTTGGGAATTTCATTTTGTTTCGATGTCGCGTGTGACGTTGTGCAGAAAAGCACAATGAATACGCTAGTAATCCTGAAATACTTAGATATATGTATGTATTCTATGTATATGATCCTCTCTGGAAGAAAAACCTATCCACACGAGACAATTGTGGAAGGAGCTGCACAGTTTATGGTTCATTTGATATTCTGAAATTCTGAAGGCGCATTCCAAGAGACAAGACATAGACTGCAATATGTAGTGTTTATAACTCCCATGGTTACCTTGACTGAGTTTATGAGTGCATTAAGCTGAGAGGTATGTGGATAGCAGGGGGTTTTTCGGTTTGAACTTGTCGAAGCTTCTCATGAGATTTTGGAAGAATATGATTTTCCGTTGAGGGATAGATAAGGAAAAACCGTTGTTTTACCCTTTGTTTTAGATTAAAAACATGTATTGGAATTTTTTTAACATTAAATCAAGTCTGTAAATTAGCAGATGAAAAGTTAAAGTAAAAGAAGAAGTAGAAGACGCAATAGTAACAGTATGATTAAAAGTAGAAAAGTGTAATCAGTGGTAGAAGGAGAAAGAGAAGAAGAGGTAGCAGTAACAGTAGAAGTAGTAGATGTAGAAGTAGAAGAAGCAGTAGAACTAGAAGTCGAAGTAAAGGAAGCTGAAGTAGCAATAAAAGTAGAAGTAGACAAGAAGTAGATTTAGATTTTTAGATTTATAAGATTTTTTATTCATTTCAAAAGATTTTTACAATATTTGTATTACCCACGAAGCTTAATGCTTATCTGTGGGTGGTTGAATTTTCAAAAATTATTTGAATTGAATTGGATGTTAAAAACTATTTGCAAATAAAATATAATTTCAGTAAAATGTTAATTTAACAAAAATGGGAATATATTTTTTTTTTTTTTTAATTTAAATTTAAGTAAGTATAAAACATAATAATAATAAGAAGCAAGTTTTAATTGGTGTTTGGAAGAAGCAGTAGAACTAGAGGTCGAAGTAAAAGAAGCTGAAGTAGAAATAAAAGTAGAAGTAGACGAGAAGTAGAACTAAAAGTAAAAGTAAAAGAAGTAGAAATAGATGTAGTATTAGAAGAAGTATTGTTAGAAGAAGAAGTAGTATTAGAAGAAGTTGTATTAGAAGAAGAAGTTGTATTTAGACACAGTAGAGGAAGAATTAAAAAAATGTGATAAATAAAAACAAACTATGATAAAAAAGATGTTGAAGTAGAATTGAGGTGAAACAAACAAAAATTTCAAATTTAGAAGAACAAATATAATATTAATAGAGGACTACAAAAGGACCGTTTTGGAACAAACAATTAAAACAGACGTAAGACTACAGAAAGATTAAGAGGAAAAATGTACAATCAGATAGATATAGAGAGGGAAGTGGATAAACAAGGGCACAATGAAATATATGAAGTAGAAACAGTAGAACAGTAAAAAACTGAAGAACCTGAGGTCCTAGCAATACTCTTTCGGTTACACGACTGATAAACTGACAAAATTGCAGTCACTTAGCTGAGAAAAAAATTAAGTAAATCAATTCGTAAGTGACAAATGAAGCGTTTAGAATGAGAAGGTGTTATGTGACAAAATTTGATTTGTTGATTTATGGTCTTTAAACGATCTTTATTTCTTAAAACTGCTTAGAAATTTTCTAGAGAAAAATGCATAATTTGTTATGTTTTCTATTTAAATTTAAATTTAAAAAATTTAAAAACACCTCATTCTAGACGCTTAAAATGTAAGCACATTTAACCGACGTCCATCTTTTTGAAACTAATGGCAATGAGCATTCCTTCTTGTGGATTATTATATTTTTCAAAATATTTTCAATCCAATATTTACCTGAAGCCACTATAATGACAACAACACCAATACTGGCAGATTTTTTTAACATTTACTTGATAAAGAAAAAAATGGTAAGAAATAAAAAAAAATCTAACACTTTTGTGAAAACGCCATATTTTCTGCCTTTATTTTGTCACAAAATATGATTATTGAAATAAATGGTTAAAATATGGTAGGAATATTTCCCTTTGTCAGCCGTGTTGGTCCAGAATAACGTGTTCATCATTTTAACAAAAAAATACGTACGTACATTTGTCTCCTTCTTTCCGTTACCAGGAAAGTGGGAAAAAGTCTTAAGATCCATCACGCTTTGTTAAAATTACAAGAGGAGTCATTCTACCAATAATATAAGAAATAGAAACAATTCTTTAGATTTACTTTTTTCTTATGAGAAACGAGTACCTAAATCTAAAGCTGAGCTTAGAAACCTGTTGACCAAGAAAACAAATTCAAAACAATGTAGTTTTAAATGATTGTATTATTTTTTTAATCACCCCATAGGGCAAGTATAGGTTTTTTGAACAAAAAGTGAAGGTTTAATTAAATTCAACGTAACGATGATGTAAAGGGATAAAGATATGGTTTTACTGAAATAACATAAAAATAAATGTATCCTGATAAATCTTACTAATTAAAAGTTCATAATGGAAATCGGTGAAACTAAATATTGACTTTACTTCTTTAAACCAATTTCCAAACTGACATCACAACAAATACGTAGCATGGGTTTTATATTATTTCACTCCTTGATATACATACTCGGTTGGTTAAATTGAAAGGAACAATTGATTTAGTACACTAAATGTAAATACCAGTTAATCTGAGTCCTTGAGACTAGGTACCTACCAACCTGATCAGGGATTTTTAAAGGATTTTTCGATGCATTACCTCCTCTTAGTAATTTTTTTTGTTGTTGCTTTGTTTGAGTTCTCCCAAAGGTAAGTAATACGGCTTCCTTTGACATTTCCTTAACAGCTTTGGTTAGAATGGTACTCCTCGGTTTTGGTAAAGACAACAAAACCAAAGAGATTACGGTTACTTGCCAGCATTACTTTCTCTCTGACAAAAGAATCCAATTATAGCATTCTATTCCAATAGAGATTTTCCCCAAAACACATTTTAAAGTAGGTTTCTGATGCATCCAGACAAAACTAAGTTCTAGCTATTTTTTTTTTTTTTTTGTATTCTTTTGATTTACAACTTAATAGAAGAAATGTTATAAAAAAATCAACACATACGCAGACAGCCAGAAAATGATATTTCATAAAGTGCATAAACACGAGAGAGAAATATCCACAAAATGTGAAATTAAAAAGAAATTCCTTTTGAAGCTCATGGTAAAGCAGGTAGGGTTGTAAATGAGAGTGACTTTATTCTGGTTAATCTTGAGATGTTTTGGATTTTTTTTTAAGTTTTTCTATTCAATTCTAATTAATTTTCAATTTTTTATAATTCTTAGTGGATATTTGTTTGTTGATATTTTCAGTAAAATTGAAGTTACCATGCTTTTAGAGTTTTTTTTACTATTTTTTCCGGCTATTTGGGATCAATATTTCAAGTCTTTAATTATTCTCAAGTTTTTATTAACGTAGCTAAAAAAATTTAAATTTTTAGAAAATACATTTAATCCAACTCGACCTCGCAGACTATTAGAAACAAAAGACCAACAAAACGAAAATATGTATAAAATATAAATAAGCGTTGAATATTCTTATTCTGTGAATGGCAAGCGAACAAACCAAACAATTCATATTCAGCAGTCACACAGATGTCATAAATAAGTTTTATAGCTGAAATGCGATGTGATGTTGTTTTATTTGCTCTTGCTTTTTTTCGGGTTTAAATCCTGTGCAAATATGTAGAAGAAAAAAAAATAGAAGACCAAGAATATTGTAAAAAGGGTTTCTACCGTGAACTTTACTTAAAGTTCATTTACTTTCCAAAATGTGTCAATCTTTAAGAGACCATATACATATATACTTCGTATTTATGTATACAAACGATATCTACCTTTTCTCAGTCGGTTCGGTCTAGACTCAATGATATTGGTCAGCTGAATAATAAGAAAAAAAAAGGACGTTTATTCAAATCAACTGTTTAATTTTATGTCAATTTTATTATGATTGCTGTATTGTTTTGTTTTGTGTATAAAGTTGCCTTTTTTTCTTTTTTGAAGTAAAGTTTTTCAACAAATTTACGTATTAATTCGTCACGTATACAGATATCAAATGACGAAACAAGTTTATTGTGATGAAGTTACGAACAATTCCACCTGACAGTTGCGGTTGGTGAATTTATTAAATTGGAAAGTAACTTTTTTTTTTGTTTGTTATTTATGTTTCGTTGTTTTGGAAATGAGTATTGTTAACGATAATATAACCTATAGTATTTTTTGTAAAATAAATAACGACAACTATTGTTTTCAAGAAGTTTGTCGTTTTTTTTTTTTTTGTTCACGATTGTTTTTTCTAGGATATAATTCTTAATAAGCTTTGAGTTATATTTTAATTCCTGCTTAACCGAGTTTGTGCAGGACAAATACTTAAGAATGTTCTTTGAAATTGTTCAAAGTTGTTAGAAGAAGTAAATATGATGCTCGAAGTATTGGAAATGAACAAAACAATTGATTTCTTTAGTTCTTCAGATATTAATTGCTGATAATTTCCTTCCAGGTAAATTTTGTAATGCTTAGTACAGAAGGTCTGATTTAAAAAGCTCAAAAATATAAATCTGAATTTGTTAAAGGAAGTGTTGAATTTTCACGAAATAGGTATTGAACGACTGATATAATCACGAAATATTTATGCAAAGGGCAGACACTTTTATTTTTGCGCTAGGTCATATGTTCACAGAAGACTTTAGACTCGACTTGGGTGGGTTATAAATCCAAAACTTAAGATTTTATATGGAAACATCGGCAGATATTAACTCCTATGTGAATTTTTTTGGGACGGAAAAATATGAAGGGGACCTACAAATTTCTGCAAAATACGAGAGACAAAAATGAAAGAAAATACGTTTTAATTTTTAGAAAGACATTTAACTATAAAGTAAAGATCTTAAGATCCATCTTTGTAATTATGTCACTCGCTTTGTCAAAAGTACAAGACAAGACATCCTACAAATATCAGAAGTGGAAAAAATTCTTTAAATCATTTTTTTTTTCTTTATTTTTATTTTTTTTACTTTTTTAGTATGGAGTCAGGCTTAGTTTGATAAAATCTGATCCACTTAACTAATGAAATGTTCGGAAAAAATAAAGAATAGTATAGAGAATGACCAAACGTGGGCGTGTCATGTGAATGTGAACTTTAACATGTCTGAAGCAAGAATAAACCTTCCTCATCCCGGAGAACATGTCTAGCTTAAGCAAGTTCGTGCGATCCAGCTGTGCATTTCATTTTTTAAATAAAAGTTGAAAATTTTAATTTTTAAGTAAATTGTGCGATACATACATTTTGAACAATCAACAATGTTTTTAAACATCATAAGTGGGATTCTAAGGCACCAAATTATTCCGAATATTCTAAAATTACTCAAAATAAATTCTAAATTATTAAAATACAGTTTTTTAAAAAAATCAGAAGTGGAATTTTCCAGCCACAAAACCGCTCGAAATAAATATTCATGAAAAGTTTTTTTAAAAATATATGTTAAGACTTTTTTGGTTTGTTGTTTTCAGGATTTATGATTATTATCAATTCAGTTGAAACTTATACAAAACTCAAATAGAAAATTTTCACCTCTATAACCGATATGCGATTAAATATAAATTTCCAATTAAAGAAAATTCATTGTTATACAAAACTTTGTCTAAACAACAGAATGCCAGATCATCATAAAATCCATTCGAAAGTCTTTAAGAAGGACCAACGAAAACTTCTAATCAAATCAAAAGCTAGACAAATATACCTCCAAAATGCCACCACATCATATAGCGTACATCACGGCAAGGCACATAGCACATCCCACCACAACAATATATGTATACTGCACTGTACAGCGAAAGACGTTAGCAGCCAAAGTTGATTACCAATGCGAAATGTCTATTTAATCAGCAATTCAATTTGCAAGAAACTTTATCTGTGTTATCCTTGGTGTATAGTTTATATATATCATGTCATCGGATATACATAGAAGAAATACATCCACCCATATCGTGTCTGGGAGGTATATTCTCGATGTCAGAAACAGCAACAGAATTTACGACGACGATGAAGACTAATTCTTCAAATGAATTATTATCACAAAAATGGACGAAGGACCGCTACCATAGTACGAAGATGGCAAAGTAAACTTTTGCTTTTCTCATTAAGAAACGAAACAATAGCAAAGCGCACCTTCGTCGTCGTCGTCGTTGCCCAATACACATCCTTCAGAGATCATTTATTGGGGATGCCTTCTTTTGCTCTCAAATAAAACAAAGTATTTCGAGATAAAATAAAGAAAACAACTGATGGGTATGGACAAGGGGATGAGCTGAGTTATTGGAGCAGCAGATTTGGAATATTTGCACTTTTGTGCGTTTGGGAATATTCCTACCTTACGTATGTAGGTTTGTTTGTTTGTCTCTTTCGACTCAACTTAAGGGACTCATTTAGAATCTAAGGATTTATTTTCTTATATAACAAAAGTCTCCAATCTCCCCACGCAGATGATGATTGTTGACATTAGGTCCTTTCGAGTGTGCAAAGCGCCTTTTTCGATTAATAAATTGTTTACACACTTTACTAATTTCATTTATATTTATAAGAGTATATATATCAAAACACCCTTATTTCTATATTTAAAAGGATCTGAATCTGGATCTCCTTGTTCCCTTTAGAAAATTCGAAAAATCTCTCTTCACATATATTCAACACAATAAGCGGATAAAACAACTGAATTCATTACACTTGAGTGGATTTTGATATCGAATAGATACCGAATAGAAAATACGAGTATATCTCTCAGATATACTTTTTGATTTGTTTCACATAATACTCTTTCCACAAATTTCTATATCGTTACATAGAGACAATACCCCGACGACGACGACGAACGCGGAGTTGGCTTTTCATTTTTATATTCAGTGTAATGCATCTTAATGCTTTTTGTTGGTGGTTGTTAAAAGAAAACCCCCAAATGGCTTGTCTTTTACAGAAAAGAACTTAAGTTTATTGCTTTTTAATATAACTACTACACAACGAGACTGACTAGGTATATTGTATATACATTGTACTGAAGAACAGACAAGAATACTGGCTATAGTGGATTATTGTTTTTCAGAGAGTTAAGATACATTTAAGCGAAGCAATAAATATTGTTTTTGGGCAAAAAAAAAAATAAATAATAATAATAAAGGACGAAAACATCCTTTTAATACACGAGTATTATAGTGTTTTTCTTTTGTTTTGGATAATCGACAGAGGTTTAGAAAATGAATAGCTGTCAGATGCATTAAGCATATAAAATAGAGAGAGAGAGAAGAAGATACTTATTGGTATAGATGTCTTTTAAGTGCAGATTAAACGATGTTAAGACTTTTGACAAGAGAAACATTAATTGACAAGTGAGGAGCATTACCAGTTCTCATCAAGAACTATCGATTTACAGAAAGGGAATCATTGTCAAAAGGCCAATGACTTTTCAAAAAACTCTATCCCGCAAGTGGGTGCTTACTTTGTGAGTCATAAATAAAACAGAAATGTCCATCGGTTTGTTACTGGTTGATTTTTTGTAACGCAGTATTTCACCAGTACCTATATTTTCAAGAAAAACTATTATTGAACAAAGAGTGTTGCCTTAGATTTTGTTCTGCGAACGAAACTTCGTTTAAAATTCTGGCTAAAATGTCAGAAAAGTGTTAATCTTTTTTATTTTTAACGGAATCACTGTTCCGAGGAATTTAAAGAAGCCCAAAAGTCTAACCACTGTTTTATTCTATAGTTTATCTATTCTATACATTTTTCTTGATACTTTATTTAAATAAAAGACTAGTAGGCACGCATCTCAAGCTTAATTTTGGTTCCTATTTTTCTCTTCAAACCTCAGATAAAACTTTACTAAATTTTTACAAAAAAGCGTTGTGAATAATAATTGATAAACGACTTTTGTCAAAAGTCGATCGTCGGAAATTCAAGATGACCTTGCATCATACATCAATGTTATCAGAAATAGCTTAGCTTTGACTAACAATTTGTGTACGCCAAACTTTTTGATAAGATCGACTTTTGTCGCATCGATAAACGACTTTTTCCGAAAGTCGATCATGGGGAATTCAATATATCTAAAGGTGCTGATGCATTAGAAGCCATCATTTATGCCTTCAAAGTTGATAACAACAATATAGAGCTATACATAGCATAAATTTAGAAACCAATTTGTCCCAATAAACTTTTTTTATTTTATCTATGTACCTTTTTGGTACGAGTGAACTGAGCACTCGGTAAAATTTTGGCAAGGGTAAATTTAGGAGAGTATTTCTTATGGAAAGAAAAATGTAATACTAAGTCAGAGAGCGATAGCTCGTGAACTTAAATTCTCTCAGGAGTTTGATTGAAGTTAAAGAATATTTTTCATCGCTAAGCCCGGGTCTCCCAAAATGAGCCGAATATTCTTCATAAGTAATACCATGAACAGATTAATTTTCTTAAACATGCTAGATCGCGGCAATTCTTTTCAACTACCCATGAAATCTATAATTATTGGCTCAGAAGTATGATATACAAACAATTTTGTTTATGCATTCATATTCATTGAAGTGTCATACTCGTAACAAAAATATGAATATTTGTTTTTTCTATCACTATCACAAAAACGAAATTTGTATCATTTTAATATTTTGTTTAGCTATGATCATAAAATTTAATGGAATTTAAAGTATCTTAAATAAATAAAAGGTTATGTCACACCCGTAACATGTTGGCATTTCAAACTTAATGATTCCCTATTTAAAATCCTATTGTTTCGAAATATGAAAAGAAATTATTGCACAGAAATCTTCTTCTTCATTTAGAATTCCAATCCAATTACTTCTTATTCGAGTGAGAAATATTTCACTTTTAAGTGGTACAAAATTCACGTTCGTATGATAATTAATACTTAGTCACACGCGTAAAATAAACTTGTCAAAATCGTAACATTTCCAAATTTCTTTGCACACAAAGATCATATAGATTAATCAATTAAATCGAATGACTGCAATCATCAAATTAGAAGTGCAAAACTTGCTATAAGCCTGCTGTGATTCAATAAAAGTCGTTTCCAAGAAACATACCTACCAATATTCCATAAATGTATTACTTCCTCCAAATTGCATTTATTGTTATGGCATGAATATATACATCCTACAAATCTCCAATTTCGCTCCCTAATTCCAAGCTAACAATTTAGCCAAGAAGAAACAATCTCCAGCCATCCCATGTACTTACACTTAATTCCTAACACCATCAAAGTTATTTTCTTTTGCCTCTAATCTAAGGCACTTCGCACTCTCCCGAAACGAAATAAAACCAGACCAATTAGAAAGATATTTTATTTAACCACCTAATTGTATCTATTCTGAGTGGTATAGTGGCGGTGGTGGAGCCCTACCTACTCTCTTGAACGTTTAAGCCAGTAGCTCACAATCACAGCAGACACACCATTGCTTTATATAGAGCTCTTCTGCACCAATTGCTAATTACAATACCAATTTTCGGAATTAGTCAAGTAACACTTTCTCATTTGGGATTTACCAGTCCTATTTCAGATTCGTTACTATATGGATATAGATAGCAAATGATACAATGGGTCGTTCCATTTGCCCTCGTCGTCGCTATCTACTCGCATTTGAATCTCTCTCTCTCTTCAACATAAATTATTCTCAATTAATGTGAGTTTCTAGTGCTGATTAGCATTTCCATTTATTGCAATAGTCGTCCAACTTTAGTAGAGAGAAGGGAGTCTAACTGGGTTTCTTCTTATGGTCCACTAAAACCAGGACAACAGATCGATATAAATGCAAAGTGTGCAATTGACCGAATATTGTATCTTGTATACGAACCTAGATGAGATGCTTGTAAGATGATTCTTCCGACGAACATTGCCAATTTAGTTCGTTTATGGGCAAACATTGAATTTTATTGTGCACTATAAGAAAAAGGTCCGGATACATGGGAGGGGGCAATCTGAGGTTCCTTTTGAACTTCGACTCAACTTGGTAAATGTTTTTAAATTTTTGTGAAAAATGTCTTCCTTTTTTTTTAAATCTTGTTAGACAGAAGACAAGCTAAGGTCCTTCTTGAAATGGTTTTTTATAATTAACGGCACTTCTTAATTCGATGAAAGGCGACCGAAAAAGGCTGTCAAAGCGGAACAACAATTAAATCTCAGATAGTAGAACCGATTTCTTCAAAAAATAAAATTAAATTGAAGAACTTCCTCCAATTAAAGAAAATCTCAAGTCCGGCCCTGATCTCAGATGTCCATATCGCTGGGAAACTGTGTAAGAAGGTACCTATACAAACCTGCTGCTATTCCCCACATTTTGCAAGACGAATATAGCATGAGCGAAGGTGTGTTGTCGTCGGACCTGGGTGTCTTTGCGGGAAAGTCTTAATTAAATGGTTTATTCTATTTCGTTCCAAGAACAAACCCCGTATATGGCAGCTTGTGGACCGTTTAAAATTTAGGGATCGGTTTGTTTCGTTTATGCATATATCTATCTGTAGAGCTAGACGAAGAATCATCTCACCTGTCAGCTTTTTATATTCAGGCGCAGATTAAACTGTTTTCTCCTTCGGGGCCATATTGTTCATTTCAGATCAATTTGTAAAACACAGCTACCTCTAACTAATGCCGTACAGCTTCCCTAACGAGGAGGTAGAGTGGGTTTCTCTCTCGTACATAATACTCTATCCAACTGCCAGACTTTTAATGAGATGGCTCTGACTCTTTGTACCTCGCTGATGTCTTCTAAAAAGATAAACATCAAATGGCTTCTTCGTCTTGGGTTGCTCATAAAACATTGGTTTTTAGGTTTGCAAAGTTCAGACGAAAGGCCGGTGCGGCGGCGTGGCGGTGGTTGGGGGGAGTGAGTGCTTTATCTTCCTCTTGAATTAAGCAAAACTTTAAATGTTTATGAGATGCGATGTGTAGGTATATGCGCTTTTCTTTTTTATAGTAAAAAAAAAAAAAAAAACACCACTTTTTCAAAGAGATGAAGACAAATGGGTATAGCTTTAAACAGAAGGTGATTACAGACCCAAGAGAGATTTAATTTTTTTTGTTTTTGGCTTTCAAATGGAGACGCCGGAAACACTGTTATTTGATAAATGCCATAAATTGTGTGATTGACTTCGAGATGGGCTTTGGCCAAATGTGATTGTTTCTTTCATTGTAGGTAAGTACCTATCGTAGAAAGGTAGGTATATTCAGCTGGTGTCATTTGCATTAAAAATTGAACTTTTGTAGGTCGATAGGGTAATTGGAATTTTAACAAGCAGTTAGGCTAGCTTGCACTTTCTTTTCTGTTTATTTTTTGTATTTATTGAAAGACATTTAAATGGCAAATGTTTTTTTTTAAATTTAAAATATTCTTTAACAATTCAAATTTGGGGTCTAGTTTGGAATCATCAGCTTGAGATCGTTAATTATTTTTATTTCGTCTTAGAAATTAAGGTTCGGTTTTTCAGTTTGAGATAATCCTCGTTTTGGTTTTAAATTCGAGCATACTCTTTATCATGTTTTTTTTTTCAAGTAAATTTTAATCTAATCAAACTAATTACGTCGAATAAGTAAACTTTGGTTCAACTCAGAGCTCAAAAATCAGTACCTACTGAAAAACTGGGCACAACACAATTTGATAGTCCAAATTAATTTATTGTTAAATCCTGCAACGTCTTGAAGCGCCATCACCTTTTTAATTTTTTTTTAAACTTTAAAATTTCAAAGAAGACTTTCAATATACAAAAATAAAACTCAAAAGATAAGAAAAGTGGGCGTGGCAATAAGCGGACTCTTAAAAAAAAAATGAATGCCATTTTGTTTAGGATTAAAGAATTAAAAAACTTCAACTTTAAACATTTAAATTAGAAAATATGAACTTTCTGAAAAGTAAAGTAAGGAGAAAACTCAGATAAATGTAAGAAAAGTGGGCGTGGTAGAGGGCTGCTTCTATTGATAAGCGAAACTTTGGTGTTTGATGGCTTAACATGAATTTTGTGATGTTCCCAATCAATAAAACATTGACGTTTATATGTATTATTAACAAAACATGTAAACAACAACGAACCCAAGACAGAACTTTGAGGTACCCCATTTATTGTGAATATTTTCCTATCAAAATAACATAATGACTTCGAGAGTTGATATATAATTTTTATTTATCTAGAAGGATGTCAAATAAGAGTATGGCCGAATTCCTAAACGCAAAACTTGCGCAAATTATGCTAAGCAGACAGTTTCAAAATGCAAATTTAAAAAATATCTTGCTTTGCATGCGTTTTGCTTTGCAAATTTGCGTTTAGGAATTTGGCCTATGTTTCTAGATTTATTAGAGTTATTTTTGTTTGTCCTAAACAATCCAAAACTTTAAACGTTTGATATTAACGTATAAATCAAAGTGGAACAGTTGGAATTATAACATCAGTTCTACTTGTTTCCTAAAAAAATATCCTCCCCCTTCATGTATGGGGTAGCAAAGGTGTAAGTGATTAAAATAAATTGTACTTGTGTAGCACATAAATCTGTTAAAGATAAAACTGATAATACATTTCATTTTACATTTTTCCCAAATGACCTCAGCTGTTCTGTGCAACAATATACTGCAATGAAAATACTTTATATCCTTGTTTTACATTATCAACAATAAAATAATTACACAAAATATGCAAATGTCATTTCGCGTTCACACAAAAAGATCCTTGACACAAACATAAAAAACCATCGGATGTTTTTTTTTTTTTAGCATTGCGTTTGTAAAGCTCTGCACTCTAGGGTTTTTTTTTTTTATATTTTATATTTATGTGAAGATCTTCAAGGACCTCCATTTCCAGACACAAATAAACACAAAAACAATCCTTATGGTGACAACAAATCCCCATCTGGTAAAATGGCAATGAACAATAATGAAATGAAATCGCGAAAATGCACTGCACTCCCTCGTGTACTTAGCAACACACAAAAAATAAAAGGATTCAAGGATACACAATACTATGTGATATCCTGTTTTTTTTTTGTAGTGCTTTTTTTGTATCCCATTGTGGGTGGATGTTGTTAAAGGAGTTTGAGAGAATGATTGAAACACTGCAGTTGCAGTTGTTTGACTACTAAAACATGAAATAAAAAAAAACATTATAACGTTTCAGATGAACGTCGTAGTCGTCTTCTTCGTACCAAACGTGCACACTGCACACTTATATCTTCTTAAGGACTTCTTTTTTCTTATTATTTTTATGTTGTGTTTCTATGGATGCAGGATCATTTCATAATATAAATTTATTTAGTTCTTGTTAGATTTTTTTTCTCAGTGGGAGAAGTCAAATCTTATAAAATTTGGACTCAATTTATATTCGAGGCACAAACACAAGGACCACCAAAAAAGAGCAAAGACTTATATCACATCAAATCTCGATTGAGATTAAAACGTTTAAACAAATTCTTTGCCTCTATTAAAAGGAATTTACATATTACTATATACACAAAAGTGAAATCCTATAACAGAGACATTATGTGCTTTTTGTACTTTTTTATCGTTTGTTAATTCAAGAAAAAAAAATTACCCGAAAAAGTCCTTTGAAGTACCTATGTTTTCTTAAGAAGAGTTTTTCTTCGCCAAAAATACGAAAAAATGCAATTAAAGTTAAAAAAAAAAATGGTTGTTTGCTAAGAGTAAACAGTCCGACAGAAAAAAAACTAAGAGTAAGCATAAGAACCGAAATAAATTTATACAAAGAAAGGTACCTAACTACAAGAGCCAATAAAATAAAATTTCCCTTTAATTTTTTTAAAGTTGCATTATTAACGTTTGGAAGTTCACCGAACTAAGATTTTATTTATTTTTTATTTTCTACAAGAAACGTTTCAAAGGATATTGAAGCAATTTGTGATAAAAGGTTTTATGATGGAATGCAAGCAGGTACCTACATACATAAATATTTATACGTACATTTTGGACGGGCATTATAATAAATTGGCTGGTAAATAACTGATTAAAGACAAATTTTTTTATAAAATAAAATGTGAATTCGCATTAAATTCACAAGATTGATACACAGGGAATAAACACTATAGGTATATTTTATTTTATGAATACATATCTGCTGCTTAAATTTTACAAACAACAAAAAGTTATTGTCGACAAATAATATGAATGATGAGTTTGTAGAAAATTGGTGATCCCATTCAAAATTAAATTGAATTTTCTGAATTTTTTTGTAACTCTCCACTTTGTTTTCCTATAGCAAGCAATTTCTTGAACTTTTTTGTGGATTTTAATTTTAACGCTAAATTAGTATGTTCTTTGATAAATTTGTTAACAAAAAATTATGCCTTTTGTGTTATTTAAGTCTTTGAAGATCTTAACTTTCAAGACCCGATAAAAATATTTCGATTTCATTTTATGAAGGGAACCATGTTGTTCTCCTTTTCTGCTAAAATTACATAAGAGCAACCAAAACGGCTCTCTCCTTTTTAATTTATAGCTGTATATCCACTGAGATTATTTTAGAAAAGAGTTTTGGCAACAACTTTGTCTTTTTTTAAAATTAAAAAATTTGAGATCAATTTTTTCCTATGTAAACCTGTCTGGTCCGTTTGGCTTCGCAAGAAATTTTTCATGAATTTTAGCATTTAAAAATGCAGCAAAGAAATTCTGCTTTTCATACAAAGTTGAATTTTCAAATCCCTGAAAGTATGCAATTTTGGGTTTTTACAATTTTTCTAATTTTTTAGTCGAAATTCCGGCTTCTTAGTGTGTTTATCTTGTTCTGTTTGAATCCCGATCCAAATCAGATACTTATGCACGTACGAATGATAAGTGTGAAAACCCGAAATTGCATACTTTCGGGGTTGATTTCTTTTTTTTTTTTATTTTCTAAAGAACAAAGAGAGAAATAGAAATTGAGATACTTTTTCATGACAAGAGAAACTTTTTGGGAGGAATTTGACATATTACTAAAAACGTTTGGGGCATAGTATTATTAATTTCTGATCAGGGAAGAATTTATAGCTTGTCTGAACTTATGCCCATTTTTCCAAGTTGAAATGTGAGGCAGTCTTATTGCTTAAATGTTCTAAGTTCATAAGAAACAAAATCGCAACAGATCAACCTTAAATACCCTAGTTTGTAGGTACGTTTTTCCCACCAAAATCTACCTTAAATAATTGTTTGATTAACGTCAATTACGTTTAAGGTAGATTTTCTCAAGATTATAGGTAAAATGTGGTGACAAACCATAGTTTTAACTTCCAGATTTTATTTTTCTATATAATTCATTTATACAACTTGATACCATACTATCTTAAAAAACTCATGTACGTTCCGTGTTTCGCTTGCTCCATATATCAATGTCCAGCTGTTGTTGCTTTACCCGCATGTGGAATTTGTGCAAAGTAACTATAAATTTTACCCCATTCTAGAATTGATAAACTGTGCACACACTATAAATACCCACCGATATCTGTTTTTTTTTTTTTTAATTTCAATTTTTAATTGGAATTCGCTGCTTTTACACTCACGACTTTATGTCCAGTCCAATGAACTGGTTGCTATCAGTTGGGAAGTGAATTATATTATACACACCACTTGGTCATTGGTGCGTTAAGTTTACAGTATATATTGATATGACACACCCATATATTTATAACTAGAAGGAAATAGATAATTTTTGTTCTTAAGATAGATGCGATGAAACTTGCACAATACAATATGTTTCTTTGTGTAAAGCTATAGTCTTGTATATATGTTGATTAAGTCTAAAAGTATCAGCAACAATGTTGCTGGGAAATATTGAATTTGTGTCTTAGCCTTTTGAAATTTTATTTTACGTTTAATGTTCTGTTTTTTTTTTTGTTGTTGTTGTTGTTTGGTCATTAAATTAAAACGTCTTTTATTTGCTCAATCTATAAATGCTGATCCTATGATATGTTGTGCCAAAGGATAAAAAGCAACTTTGTGTGTATAATGTGTGGCGCGTCTTCGTTCTCACAATTCACATAACAATAAAAGAAATGCCAATTCATTGAGTTTTATAAACTGTTTAATATTTTTCTATGATAATTCTATTTCCGTTCGACTGCATTTAGATGACATACTTAAGGCAATCGTTTGGAAGGATCTCTTTTTCTATTTTATAAGGACTTTTCAAATAGAAATTGATTTCATATAAGAAAGTTCTTATTCTTTTTTCGTTTTGATAACTATTTTTGTACGAGTACTACTTATACTTACTTTGTAATATCCATTTCGAAGAAATTGTGTACAGAGAAAAATTTAATATCCTTTTTATATGACCGCACATACAAAACACACCCATCCTATAACAATATAGGGAGTTGTGGAGTATTTTTCACTCGTATACATAAGTATATGTGAAGAAGGAATCTCAATTTGTTAGGTGTAAATTGGACGCAGTCAAGAGTGACAGTGACAATCTTTAGTCATTCGTTTATATATTTAGCTTAAGCAGGGTTTCTTAGAGAGGGTTTTTGATGTGCGAAAGCGGCGGCGGCGGTGGCGGTGATGACACACGGCAACGACGACGAAGATGGCAGCAATGATGAGGGCAACTCTACTTAAGAAAGAATCATCCATGATATGGGATGTGTGAAATGTTGCGGTTGGTTAAATTCGAATGATGTGACTTTAAGAGGATTATGATGATCTGACACGGAATGATGTTAAATTATGTATACGTACGTATGGCGATGTAAATATCAATTTTGGTGTGCATATTATATAGACTGAGTGGTAGAGTTGTATTTTACCAAAGTAATTTTACACCAAAATAGAAATATTTCAAGTTCTTTAAGGCTTAGAGAACAAATTTACAAGTCTCGAAAATCTGGGCAAATTATTTGGATAAGTCTCCAATATTTTTTTTCGTACAGAATTAATTGCTCGGCAAATAAATTGTAAGCGGAAAATGACATTTGAGTTTTATTTTTGTTTCATTTATAAAAGTATTTTTTTCTTTGTTTTTTTATTTCTAAAATGGGTGAAATTCTCCAAGATATTTTTCTTGTGTTTTCACAAGCATTTCGTTCAATTGTTGGAAATGAAAAATTCAGTTCTGCAGTACCTAATCTATACTGTTTAATGAGTGATTTTGTTATTTGTAGTAGATTTGGAAAAGTCTCCACAACTTTTAATAGTACAATACTAATTGCGCGAGCCATGAATTTTGTTCGGAAAATGATTTTTTGTTTTTTCTTTCAATTTAGCGTGATTTTTCTGTTTACTTGTCCATCATGAAAACTCTACAAAACATATTTCACAAGCATAAAGTTATATTGTTGGGAATGAAAAATTTTGTTCTGCAGTAAGCTCTTTATGAGCGAAATTGAAATTTGCAGTAGATTTGAAGAAGTCTCCACACTTTTTTTCGCACACTTTTTTTTTCGCCCACAATTAATTGAAAATGACATTAATTATTTTTTTTTTTGTAATTGGTGAAACTCTCCATGGATTTTGCTATGCATCCGCAGCGTAGGTATTAAAAACATAAAGAGGAACATAAATAAATCAACAATATATTGAAAAAAAAAAGGTAATGAAATTATAAGTTGTGTCTTGAAGTTTTTTCAAACCGACCGATTGACACCTAATCACCAGTCCGATTTAAAAATATTAAAAAAAAAAACTTAACATCCCAGACTATTATGCTTACTTAATGTGATTTAATCGAAAAATGAAGGTGTTTTTGGTGTTTTAAGAATTCATTTAAGGGCCATTAAGCACTTCCATCTGGTTGCAGATGATAGAATTATGTATTTTCTTTTGTCTTGGGTACAATAAAAATGGTTTCTGTGTGAATAAGTGAGTTTATATTCAGGTTCATCGTGCCGCCGAAGGATAGTCGCTTGCTTCTTCCAAAATATTTTCCAGATTATGACTTTTCAAGAAGATTACAAAATTATGACCAATTAAATAACTAAAATAATTTACATAAATATTTAAAATAAATAAATCAAAAATGCAGAATATTTTACATATTTTACAATACTTTTGCTAACGACAACTTCAACCCCCCTTCTCCTAAAAATCCTTTTTTTTTAATATCCCACTTTCCTACTGTTATTTCGCTATGTCCAATGGTCATGAAATTAACATTAAAACTACGATTCTCTTAAGCATTGTCTGCATTTAAATTGCTCATTTTATTCATCACCAAACGATGCACAGTCATTTTGTGGAGTGCTATTTACTTTTGTTCCTTGTTTTATTTTTTTTAATGGAGCATTAGAATTGGTATTAAAATCAAGATCAAATGAATTGACAAAAATAACTTTAAAATAAACTTGGACAAAATATTTAAAGAAAGAAAAAGAGAAAAAGAAATAATAAAGGACGAACTTTTATTTTTTTAATTTAAGTTTTTTGCATTCATCTTTTTTTTTTTGTCATGGAATCCTTTTTTTCTTCTTTAAAGATTTTTTTCGTTCGCACAAAACGAAGAATAAAGAAGAGAAAAAAATACAGAAAAAAATTATAATTTCTCTTTTCTTTATTAAAATGCAGACGTTTCGCAATTATAAAGATATTTTACATAATAGTAAAATAATAATAAAAAAAAAAACAGTTTCTTGTTCTTGGCAAACAAAAACACATTTTTCTTCCATTAAAGACCTGACCTTTGGTAAAAAAAAAAGAAAAAATGGTTCTTGGTTGGATATCAACAGGACTAAAAAAAAACTCAATTTACCCCAAGAGATGCCAATTAATTCCCATAAGCAAGTTTAATGCTTATTTTCTTCTTTTAAAAAAAGAAAAGCTCCTTCAGGGAACCATACCTTTTTTTTTCATGAACCTTACCATCAGAATAGTTGAGAAGGACTCACAATTCAATCAGAAGTGGGATATAACTTGTTTTTTTTTTTTTTTTTTTTTTTTAAATATATATACGATCTTGCTTGGTGCAGCCTTTTGGATAAAAAAAAAGGTTTGAATGGCCTTCCGTGTCTATATTCCTGTTCAAATCGGAATAAAAGTTTTTTTTTCTCATTTTAATTAGATCCTTTTTTTTTGCTGTCGTTCACCATGAAATAGTTTATCAATTCTTCAATTATAAGTTTAGAAGAAAGAAAACCGAGGAGATGGTTGGATTGGTCTCGACTGCAAACCATTTCCATCAATCAACTCTACTCACATTGAAAAGTGAACAACAGAACGAGACATAGAAATTTTGGGTCCCATTTGGGAAAACCATTCAAAGTGAGTTTTCGTATCCTGAATGTCTCCGATCCAATATGTGGCAAGTCCCCAATCTATTAAACGAGCAAAGGAA
Source organism: Epistrophe eligans (assembly GCA_951394125.1). NCBI lineage: Eukaryota > Metazoa > Arthropoda > Insecta > Diptera > Syrphidae > Epistrophe > Epistrophe eligans. The sequence goes on from OX596028.1 coordinate 30,860,225, forward strand.
ATATTCGTCCCTACGACGAACGACGACGAGAAAAAAAAAACAAGCAGTCGTTTTCCTCTCACACTCACCCTCTCTCCCTCTATGTCCTTTGATTTGAACTTAATCCAGCAGAAAAAAAAACAAAAGTAATTGTATATCCTTTTTCTGTGGGGGGTAATTTCTTCCACTTACTTAAATCCTTGGAGCTTAGTCCAGACACATGATTACTACTATGAAACATTTTTCGGGTTTTTTTTGGCGTTTCTTTCGGTTGCCGTTTATGTTTTTTGTTTTTTTTTGTCATGGAAAAGGAAATGCAGCCACAGAGAAAGGATGCAGGGATTTGTTTTGAAGTACTACTATAAGATCCTTAAACTCGGTTATACAAACTATCTGTAGTGAGGGATAGGGTGATGGTATATCGCAGGGTCTAGGTACATACATATATATAATTTTCGTGGTCGCATAAAGTGGCATATTTCATTCATTATTTGACAGGATTAACTTGGTATTCTTTTTGAAGTGTATGGACTTAACCTCACTTGGAATGACTACAATTAATAGATTAGGTTAATACTTTGAGCTAGTTTCAAAATGGTGTTTTATTTATATAAAATTGGTATTGAGTTTTTTTGCTTTTATACTTTTTCGGGAATTAGTAATTTTGAATAAAAAAATTCTTAAAAATTTAAAGACTTAGCAGAATAATTTTACAAACTTTGAATTAAAATACAAATTATTTGAAGTTCTTTCTTGAATGATCTTAAAATAAAAAAAAAATTGAGTTTTGATAAACGCCTCACTTTAAAAAAAATATTTAAAATAATTCATTGCATATTTTTAGATGCATTCGATAATAACCCAGTATGTTTATTCCCGTTCTCATTGTGCAGCCGTCTGGCACGTAAACGAAAACAATTATTGGCTTACTAACGCAAGAGATTCTACACACAATAACTTGTTTTTCTTACAAACCAAACTCCTCTAAGTAGGCAGCATTTTTTTATTAATTTCGACTGAAAGTATGTTATTGTCATCCAATATACAAATAATTTATTATGTTATCTTAAAGTTGATCTGAAATTAGTTAAACTAAGTTGAATTAAGATCCAAAATAGACGAGACGCCCATTCTCTTCATTAAAGAGAAAATTTTCTAATTAATTGTTTTATAGGCTACTTTAATTTAAAGTCTGATTCAAGGGGTACTTAAAAAAGAAGGTAACAGGACAGATTCATACGTTCTCTGATTTTGGAAGGGATTAGATTTTAAATCTTTCCTAAATACTATCACTCATCCCATGAATTTCAGATAATAATATTAAAACAAAATTTCCTAAAAATATGCAATATAAATTACATAATTAGTCTTTGGTACCTACCCTTAATCACACCTTTCCCGTTAAAAAAAAGAATGGTTTTTCTTCCCAAGATAAAATCACAGTTAACTTATTATAGCCATTCCATAAATCTTAACATAACCGCACATAATGAAGTTTATCCAAAAAATTCTTAATCAAAGTTCAACCACACGTAAAAGTTTTCTCCTTGTTTTTTTTTTTAGTTTTATTAAAACAAAGAAGTGTCTTTCTTTTTCTCTACATATACATATAAGCACCACCAAACCCATTGACTTCAATTCCACGCCTGTCAAGATACATTCTTATTAGCACCTTTAATTAGCTTTCAAGGAGTCACTTTCACATGTCATTACCTTGCCAATAATATACATATGAATGTATGCATGGATGTGTGGATTTGTGATATAGAATAGAGGTGTTCTTGTTGTGTTAGTTGATACTGTAGTATATACCTAGTCATCGCCACGCTGCTGCTGCCTGACTGGTTCAAACAAAAGAAAATGATGTGAATCTTTCTTTAACGACTTTACTCCTAAAAGTATACCATGGTTGATTAGATACGGGTATGAACCACAAGGGTATATAATATTTAGTTAGACTTTTCTGTTTGTTGTTAAAAGAGTCTTCTCTTTTGTGTGCAATTAGCACTTTAAGCACACACAAATATCTAAAGACAAAATTGAAAATTCACTTTCTTTTTAGAAAAAAAGATTTAATAGAAAACAATGTATACTTTTGAACAGAAGAAGATGCAGCAAGCACACCTTTTTCTTGTGTTTTATTTTAATGATTTTTCACATCATCAATACGATTATCATAGTTATTGACATGACGATGTAGCTTGTGGTGGCGCTAATGTCTCAACTTCATAATGAGATTTCAAGAGTATCTGTTATAAAATAGATATTGAGTTCTGTCTTAATGATATACATCGAATTAAAAGATACATTATTGTATTTTTTGTTTTCTATCGCGTGATTTGAGTTAACATCGCATGTTCATTTCAATTAAGAAAAACTAAACGTCTCATGTTTGTGTATGTTTCCTTTCGAGTTGAAGTAGAAATTAATAAAAGGTTCAAGTGAAAATAAAATTTGAGCACTTTTGTTTGTTTAGTAGCAAAATTACAATATAATGTTTGCATACTCTAAGGAGGTGAAGAGAGAAATAAGAAAGCTATAATAATTCAAACACTTAATCCGTCAAAATTGCAAATAGGAGGAGAGGTGGCACACTCAGCTGGAAACAATTTTCTTTTTTGAAGCTGATCGTTAATCACCTTCTCAACAAGGCCGTCGTCGTCGTCGACAACGATGAGGATGAAGGACAAAGAACTCCTATAAGGAATATTGAACCGAACAAGGTGATAAGTGGTGACCATGGCCCTTTTCTTCTATATCCCTACAGTTTAAAAGTAAAAGGTCCTCTCGAATTGAATGGGACAAAGTAGGTAGAGTTTGAACTTGACTCCCTACGAAAATCCATACGATACAACGAAATTAAAAGGGATTCCCTAATGGATTTAAAGAGAACATTCTAATGGTTGTTATAGGATGTGTGAAAGGACATATTCCTGTTAATGGTTGTATCGTTCGTTCCTTCAACCACTTCTTTCTTCTACTCTAGGTTTCTCATGAATTAAACATTTATTCTTACATATACCCACTCACACATATGAACAGTTGTTGTCTCGCAATGTCTTAGAAGGAGTTTAAGGATTAAATCATGGCTGTCCCTTTTTGCAGTGGCTAGATTTCATTTAAGATATTCTATCGCCAAAAACTATCATGTTCACACACCATCATCACGGATACAACATATAAAATAAGGATCATCTCCTTTAATATTATGATAGTGTATGTCTTAAGTTTTGTCCCAAGCCCCCATCAGATAAAGGATTCTAAGCTCCCCACCCCTCAACCAATCTGGTTTAATTGCAGTTTGTATTTATGCAAAATGTTGTCAACTGAATATCTTTAGGTAGATTACATTTTGGACATTAATGCAAAAGTTTTTCTTAACGAAGAAAAGAAAAATCCTAAATGTATGCAAAAAGTTTTTGCAAAAGAAACGAATACTTTCATATTTTTCTTTAGGGAGTGATTTGAATTTTTTTTTTTTTAGTCTTATTGTTGGTGTTTTTCATTCTGCTTAAGTTTTCACGTAATCTGTGCACGGTTTTAAGTTTAATAAAAGTTTTAATCAAATCGCATTTGGAGACTTGAAGTATTCGAACATTTTTATGGGACGTAGACACTTTATTGGGCAAAGTTTTGTTAGTTTTAATTTGTAAAAAAAAAAAAAACAAAACAAAACAAAAACTTTAACGGCAGTGAACTTGAAATGATTATTTACATAATATGTAACCTTTAAATTTGTTGCCCTGAAAATAAAAACTTTGGTGTTAAATTTACAACTTTTCATTTCACGGAATTTTTTGGAATAAAATTTATTTATTGACAAAATTATATTTTTTCCACGCTATTTCAGTTTTTTTTTTTCGTTGAAGTCACTCGCAGACTTTCCCATGGCACTTCAGGCAATTCCCTTCAGGGGTCCGATTTGGGTTCTGTGAAAAAGTGAATCGAATAACTTTTCGCTCTTTCACTCCTAAATGCGATTCTCGTTCTGTGAAATGGTTCTGTAGCAGTGAATCTTTGAAAAGAAAGTGTGAATACGAACAAATAATGTTCAATTCAATTACATCTCCTTCTCTGTTCTTATTCATAAAGAAAAAAAATATTTCCGCCTTATGCGTTTCTCTATTCTCTTCAAAAAATAAGAAAAATGAGAGAATTGCGCTGACTGCGCATGCGCTTCAGGGGAAATTATAAGGTGGTTCGGGATCAATGAAACGGTTCATCGGAGAGTTTTATTTACTGAAACAGAATCGCTTTTTTGCACAAAGTGAATAGAAAAATGCATCCGAGCGAATGTGAAAACCATTTATTCGATTTACTTTTTCACAGAACCAGAATCGGCCCCAGGTCTCAATTTCACAGAAGTGGAAAATATTGAGAGAGAAAAGTATTGAGAGAGAAAAGCATTGACAGAGAAAAGTATTCATCTCGCGAATGTGAAAACATGGAATGTGATTTTTTTTTCATTTTACGAAGACAGTCTAGCAGAAATTTTTAACTTTACATCTTTAACCAAAGCTATTTTCATTTGTGTCATTTTAAACTTCGTCAGCTTTTTCATTGGTAGTCGCTGGCACACTTTTTCACGAAATTTCAAGCTTTTCACTTGTAGTTGTCACTCTCACGCCTCAAAGTGGAAAATATGGTGTGAAACTTATAGTGGCAAACTTTTCTAAGTCTCTTCATTTTCAGCTTCTTTCTTTTGTGGTCATTTTCAAAACAGAAAATGGGAAAGTATGGAAAGAAACAACATTTTGTTGAACGTGTTCTTTTTTTTTGTTTTATAAAAATTGTGGAATTTATTCATTTTTTATTTAACAAAAAGTCAGTAAATAGAAACTTGGTTATAAGTGAATATGAAATTTGTATACAAAAATGCGGCGTAAAATTTGTAAATATTTACATTCTACATTTTTTTTGTTTTTTGAGGAAAATTAGTTAGTTGAAAATTTTTAACGTTTTTACCATATTTAAGCATTTTCCCTCAAATGCGAACTATAGGTATGCGAAATTTAAACTTTCACATGAGCAAGATTGTGAAATGTTTAAAAATTTAATTTCACGCGAGATTAAAATAAATAAATTAGTGAAGTCACAGCTCGTGGAATATCAGACACTAGTGAATTACAACACGCAATCATTTATGTGGGCGTGTTGTGATCGGCAGAAAAGAAGGGAACCTACAATTTTCTGTAGAATTCGAAAGGCATTTAATTATTACAAGAGATACTCTTGGAGAATTTTTAACTTTCCTGCAAAAGGGCAGTACCCCTGATCAGGTTTTGAACGTGAGAGTGAAACTTAAAACCACAAAAAAAAATATACAAATTTTTTTCATTTTCCTCTTTTGAAAAAAAAAAATCAATCAAATTCACAAACGACGTTTAATTTCCATAAAGTTACCTCTCCCAATTGATACCTTTTTTGCCAATAATTCAGGGATTTTTTTCTCATACATATTTCTAGGAGCTTTTTCAGTCTGCACGATTCATTTATCGTACAACTCTTAAATTATTCAAGTGATTTTTTTTATAATAGAAACATATGTATACAACATGCCATAGGAAAAAGTCTTAAGGGTAGAGCACCTATATAGAATGTGGTTTGAATAGAGTTACATATATGGAGCCAAAAATTATATGAATGTGTATAGGCTTTGGGGGCACCTACCTATCTACATACCAAACCTATGTCATGAATTATGTGAACATAACTTTGCCGTTACCGTCGTCGTCGATTAGTTGATGATGAAGAGTGAGCACAGCGCCACCACACTATATACATACACAACCAATCCCTGAGGGGCATTCTTGACATTGGAAATTAATTAGATTGAATTTTATCGTAAACATTGAAGTGCAGTGTTTGCTTTCATGATTAATAGATAAATTGAGGGAATTAAATGGAATTTTGTGTAAGGTGTACCTATGTATCTATGTACGTACCTACCTATGTGTACCTAGGTACCTACTTATGGAGCATTTTAAGATTTTTTTTCTGTGAGAGTGTGTTTTGTTTAGTCTGGGAAATTTTGGACTGAGTTCATCTATACATATATTTTTATGAATGACAGAAAATGGAAAAAAGGCGGGTGATATTTTCAGAAATTCTTAATTTTTTGTTTAACAGGAGAATGAGTTAGATACTCGTTTCCATCGTTAGTGAATAAATTATTTTACTGCTTAATATGAGTTCTGTGTTCAAATATAAGAAGGAATATGTGGACCATTTAAGCCGAAAAATTGGTAATAAAATGCTAATTTATACGGTGGTTTTCCTATAACAATGATGGCTCATTATGAAAGTGTGCCAATATTTATGTGTCGAGTAATTAATCAAAGCCTAACGCCGACATTGTAAAATAGGTCATAAAAATAGTTTTCTACTCAAAAATATTGATGATGATAGGCTGATATTATTGTTAGTAACTTGTTTTCTATTTTATTGTTTTTGTTTGCCTATTTGTTGTTGATGGAAATTTAATTGCTCGAGCAGAAATGAATAATATGGGAATCTGTGTATATTTGTGCATTAGAAACACAATGATAGTAAACTCTACATGCGTTTGTAATTTTTGTAAATGAAATTATTTAGTGTAGTCTAGGTTTTTCTTAGTGGAACAAAAGTTTTTATTTTCTCTACTGACAGGAACTTAAACACAAAACCTTAAAAATTAACTTTGAATAAAGTCGTTAAATGTACCGAGGTCGTTTTTTTTTATACAAAATTTAACCTGTATAAAAAAAACCTACCTTTAAATCGCAAATAAAATTACCAAAGTAAAAAGAAACTTCTTTTTCTGTTCATCTTTTAAGCTGATAAATCGGATAAAAAGACCGAAACAAAATAAGGACATTCTCAATAAAAAAAAAATAATATAAAAAATATGAAGGTATACATTCTTATTGAAAAAAAGGAAAAGTTCATTGAACGACTTGTCATAGTCATTAAATCTTCTCAAAGCAAAAAAAATAAAAAATACAAAACATTGAAACGCATCGACGACAACGAAAGGAAGTCTGCGCGTATAGGGTACGGACTAAAGCTATATAGTAGGTATGTATATGTAGTTAAACAAGAATAGCTTAAGGCAGTCTATGTTCGGAAGGAGTCCGAAAAGTGATGTGGCGGAAGGATGAGGTGGGAGAATTTTTGGGGGTGGTGTCTTGTCAAAGTAAGCAAATTCCACTTGATTTAAAATTCAATTGATACTGAATGATGTTGTCGTTGTCTGATTGGAAATACTTGTTGTTATAATATATACTCGTACATAGTTATTTGAACCAGAGGAAGGTACTATTGTACTATGTGCAGCAGGTCGTTTCTAAATAATGATAGGTTACTTTATGTATGTAACAACCATTATATAGGTAGGTAAAACTATTCTAATAGACCAGACACAGTTCAATATCCTGTGTGGTTGATGTGAATGAAGTTATTTATGTATGTAGTTTGTTCGAAAATGTTTTTCGTTTTTTTTTTTTTTTCTATTTGGTTAAGGGTAGTGTCAGGATTTTCAATTATTTAACTATTGAATTAATTATAGAAATTTGTAACAAGAGTATGGATTAGGAGAAAAACCACAGACAGAAAAAAATTGATTTGATTCGTTAGGACGATAGCGAGAATTTCGAATCTAAATAATTATTCATAAGAAAGTACAAATTTTCATTTAGGATGAAAAATATTTAGGTTTAAAATTATCTTTGTTATCCAATATTTTAAATCCTCTACCTACTTCTACAACGGACAAAATAAAAAAAAAGTGAATGTTCTATACAAATTTTGAATGATTTGGAATTTTTTTTATTCGATCGGAATAATTTCCGAATATGCAAATTCTGCAAAAGCATATTTTGTCATAATTAAGTGCCTTCTATTTTAGCAGTTCGCATTGAGCAGAAAATTGTAGATCCCCTCTATTCTTGCAAACTAACAACACACACACCGGGAATGATTGGGTGTAATTCACTAGGCATTGGTTCTCCATGAGCAACCACGTTCATTGTAAAATGGCAAAATATACCAAAACGAATAATATGTCATCTGTCAAGTTTATTGCTACTAGAAATAATTTTCCGCAAATTTTTCATGTCAGATTTATTCTATACCGGAGTACCTAGTGTTTTTTTTTGGATTTAAGGTTTTCAAGATTTTAAGTTTCTGTGATATTGGGCTTTTGGGATTTTGTGTTTTCCGAATTTCCGGGATTTTGGGTTCCCAGATTTTATGGAATTTTAGGACTTTGATATCGCACACAGAGAAAAAAAAACGGGTTGTGGTTAGAGTCCCAAAAGCCAAAATATCAAAAACTCAAAATCAAGAAAATCCAATAACCCAAAAAGCCAATATCCCGAAATTGAAAAAGCTGTTTTAAATGTTTAAACGAGGATAAGCAAATTATAAGATAATTACGATTTGCACAATGCACCTTGTTTTTTTTTTTGTTTAGGTTTCACCTAGAAGATAATTTTGAAGAATTATTTATATAAAAAATTGAAGAATTTATTTTTTGGGATTTCTAGTTTTCGTGACAATTAGTTAGAGGGATTTTGGTGTTTTCTGAAATAATGGTTTCTTGAATTTTTTGTTTTTGGTTTCTGGGCCTTTTTGAATTTTTTGTTTTTGGTTTCTGGGCCTTTTTGGATTTTCTAGATTTTGGATTCCCTGGTTTTAGAATACACCTAAGGGTTTTTGTGCTTTTTAAATTTCGGGTTTTTATGTGTAAACATCTATGCCGACGGTAGGGTGAACTAAAAACCTGGAAATTTCTATAGCACACTCCGTTGTGCTGCTACACGTTACGTTGATGTTTATTGGAAACGTTCAAAATTGGGCACGTTCCTTCGTAGCTTAAACTAAATAGAAAGGTCGAGTTGAGTTTGGGTTGAAATTTTGTTGACAGTTCGAACTCGGCGCGTTCTGTGATGTAAAACCAGCACTTGAATATTTAATTTGATGATTACACATTCTAACCGTGAGTTCCGGCCACTCAAACTTTTTTTATTTAGGTTTTAAGTTTTCGAGATTTAGGGTTTTCTCTCAAACCAGACGATAGAAAAGATAGATTATACACAAAAATACAAACAAAAAAAGCCATCAGGAATTCGATGAATCCAGAGTTTTTGAGAAAAACGAGAAATCCAGAAATCCCAAAACATGTCTTTTCAATAAAATAACCCTTTTCAACTTTATCTCAAAAAACTAAAATAATATTCAAACTGTTATTGCAATAAGTCTGTCTCCTCTAGGTTGGTAGGTACCTACTTATATATAACTATCCCAGCACTTGTGGCCATAAATATTTCAATTTAGGATAGCGAAAGGGAACGATAAGAAGAAAATGTGTCCTGATACTTAAACATAAATCTGGTATACGAGAGTCTACAAAGCTCTAAATTCTTACCTTTACTTATATAAAGAAGAAATAATAAAGAACAAAAGTTTTTTTTTTAGTCTGAAAATATCCTTTAAAGTATAATCGTATTTAACTGTAACAAAACCCTTTATTATTATTTTTTTTTTTTTTTTTTTTTGAAATATTTCAAGATTCGAATTTTTCTTTTCCAAGGCAGACTTTCCAACCATTGCCAGTGTTATGATTTATTAAACCACCAAAGCAACTATGGGGGTATATTCCACCCAGTGCATTCACATTTATCCTTGCAGGGTATATACCTACCTATTTTTATTTTACTTTTTTTTTTGCATCTTTACCTTATAAATCTTTCAGAATCCATTTTATGAAATATTAAGCAGAGCTGAAAAAAAAAAAAAAATGCAAAAGCAAATCCCCATGATAGAAATTATTAAAATGGAACGTCAGTTTATTGGTATAGGTAGTCTCAGTCTCTGAGTACTGCTGCGCCGTATGTCACCTGGTCGTCCGCATAAAGCGTACATTGTCTCTTCTATATGGCATAGCGCAAAGGGATGAATAGTGCTAGTCTTTGGTCGGGCTTCAAGCTCTATAATCCAAAGCATCCTTTGACAGTAATTTTTCAATCAAATTAGAACACAAAACGAAAATAGAAAAAAAAAATAGGAATAGGAAAACGGATGACAGTCACGTCTTTTAATAAAACGGCGGCGGCGGCGCCGGCAATGCCAGCGCTACCACCAAGCAGCGGCAAATAGAATAGTGTTGTAGGTGGTGTGCTTTAAAATTACTAAATCACGTACATATACCCAACCTGTATATTAATGCAAATGAATGATTATTTTAAATATCGTGTCCTCTGCAAAACATAAAAAAAGAACAACATCCTATGCCAACACGTCTGGGTATTTATAAATACCCTCTTGATGTAGGCCTTCCTTCCTTCTATCTTTCTCTCTCTCTCTCTCTCTCTCTGACTTTCTGTTGGATGAAGGCAAATTGTGGGATCCTCTGGTTTTTTTTTTTTTTTATGTTTCGCTTGTATCGTCATCTTCTTTGCAAACACAAATACACAGACAGTGTTGGAGAATACTCCTCCATCAACGTCATCTGAAATGGAACCTTACCCTTGGTAAAGAACTTTCAATGCCAATTTCGGGATGAGGGTTTTTTCCCTCTCTCTGAAAGCACATAAAACCCTCCTTCTTTACTGCACCCATTTGGGTAAGGTCTGGGAGAATGGTATGGTTTTATGTATCTGGGAAAAGAAAAGGTAGACATAACATTGACTATGTTATGTAGGTACGTACCTATGTGAGTTGCGAGGATTTTCCCATGCGTCTGCCTGTTGGCTGGAAAATGCCGACAACGATAATGATGATGATGACGAAGACTACTATAAAGCCGAGAATAATGATGATGATGATGATGATGATAATAATGACGATGATGCCAATGGAGGAAACGGATCGATAATTTTAAAGAGGAAGTGTTTAATGTATATTCCCTATGCCTATAGACTTATGTATATTCTTTTACTTGGATTATGTGTTTAATAATAATGGCGCAGTTGACTTTCCGGGCATTATGGTAAGTGGGTGGGAATGACTCAATATGTTTTTTCTTGCCTTAGGAAAAATTATGTTTGTGGGAAGTTTTTATGACAGCGATGTTGTGGATGTTGAGTAACATTTCATTTTAAAGTTGAAAAGATGACGTGATTGACAATAAAATCAGATAAAAATGATGTATTTTGAGTTAGAGGCGAAGTTTTTTTTAATTTTTTGTTTGGTCCTTCGAGCCGGATTTTCGCTTTAATAAATTATCAATAAAAAACACTATGTGCCTCTTAAATTTATGTATCGACAAATTTTAAGATTGTTTGATTTATATCATTTATTGTCTGTGGCCTTATTTTTACTTTTAAGCTAACTGAAAAAAATGGAAGTTCAAGGTTTTCTTTTTAATAAACTCTTAGATTAAAAGCTCAGATTTGTCTCGAGGGTTGAGAGTTGGAGATATTTATTTCTGAAGATCATGTTGGGACATTTTAATATCTACGTATTGATTTCGATTCTTTAAAATACAAATTTTAAATTTATTTAAATACAAATTTTAAATTTATTTAAATACCTCTAATTATTTTTCTTATAAAAAGCACCAAAAGAAATATAGCGCTGATCGTTCTCTCTTACGTATGTACTTATTTCATCCCACAATTATTGGGTCTTTTTTGAAGCCATTGAACTCGATGAGTTTACTTCAGACTAAGGTACCTAGAATTTTCAACATCTTCTGTAAAAATGATTTACTTTATCCCTCTATGAACGATACTATGTACATTTAAATCCAGTTTTCTTTGAAACTTCCAAAAGCTGGATAAAATTTCAATAAAAAAAAAAAAAAAAATACTCAAGATATAGTTACTTGGGAAACACAATTTTCAATCTAAATGCATTTAAGCAACAAAAGCCCACAGTATGTTTAGCGTGCTACTTATTATAGAATATAGAAAAATATTATAATTGTGCCCAAGGCCTTCATAACAAAAGAGAAGGATTTAGACTTTCTCCGACTTTGGCAAAAAAAAAAATACAAAAAATAATAAACTTTCGTCCTTGGTTTATGAAATTTTAATGGAAATTTTTGAGAAAGTAGGTACACGAACTTTTCAAGAGCCATACTTGGAGCTGCTTGTGCTTGTTTTTTTTTTTTATAGTAAGCATAGAACGACAGAGAGAAAATATTTTTGTTCAAAGTTATCATCTTAATGGATTGACGACACTAAAGGACGTGTGGTGTCTGCCTGGTTGTCTTGTATACATTATTATGTAGAGTAGGTACATACCCCGAAAGACAACACCAAAATAAAGTTAAGGTATTTTTCATGTCACACTTATCTATATAGAGCTAGTGGTATAAAAGCTTTAAAGTGTTTTAGTCTTTCGTTTTGTCTGGCAAAATAAAACCATGTACCTACGCGAGAGTCAAGCAATAACTAAATAGGTATACCCTTGAAAGGCTCTCAAAAGATTTCCAAAGGTATTTCAAATATTTATGCGGGATTTTCTCTTCTCATTCCAACAAAACAAAAAAATATAAAAACTTATTTTGAAAAGTTAAAACATTATTTGCCATTGCCCTGCTGATGCTGCCACGTTACTTTAAAAAAAAAAGCCAGAGAGAAAATTCAGTTCAAAAATAATAAGATAATAATCGTAGTGATGGAAAGAATGGAAAATAAGGCCGAGCAGGTCAAGTTTATGACGATGCTGAGGATGAATGAGACGGTGACGGTGGTGGTAGAATGGTTATGACAGGTTGATAAAGCTAACCAACCAATGGTCACAGGTCATTGTCCTGAGGTTATAAATATTTTGTTCTATTCAATCTTCTTTGTCTAGATATTATATATGGGTTGTTTTTTTTTTTGAATGGCGACGGGGGTAGGTTTTACTCCCGGACAGGTGTTTTGGTGGATTTATTCGCATGGTAAGCAATTATTTACTTTGACCACACATGTCCTGAGTCATGTCAGCGAAATTTACGAAAAAGTTTCACTCGACTGTCATCGCATATATGTACATACACATAGCAGAGAGCTTCTGTTTGTTTTCTAAGGAGTGACTTTATTTTTTTTTATCATCAAGTTAAATATATGTACGTGAATAGATGAGTGTTGTTTGAACTTTTAAAGCTTAAACGAGAGGTGGTTCAATGAATAACTTGGCAGACAACACGTAGATGGAATGACAAATGTCATTGATGGTATATCAACTTAAATTTTTTATACAAGTTGAATAAAAATGATATGAAAGTTAAAATATTTGTTTTTAGGTCTTAAATGAGCCACACCATCAGTCATATCTATTAATCTTGTCTTACTTTATACAGCCTGTCAAATTCATTTATAAATACTTTTTATCAACTAAGAGTTGATGTATCAGTATATAGTTAGACACGGCAAAGTTTGACTAAAGTTATTTACTTTTAAATTTGGGTTTTCGACAGAAAAAAATGGTTAGCATAAATTAAGTACCGTGTCTGGAGGGAATAAAAAGAGGTGAAAAATAACAATCTTAATATTAAAATCTGTCTGGAGAAATGCTCGCTCATGAGTCAGTGCTCATTTAATAGCTTTAAGCTCATATTTTACTCACGAGCGTGAGTAGTTTTCAAAACTTTATAGTGTCAGTGGAAGAAAATGTAAAATAATTAAATGCTGATTCAATGTGTAAATTTTCAACGACCATAGGACAAAACTCATGTCTCACTCACGAGCATGGGAGTTTTGAGCATCTCTTAAGCAATGGTGAACATAAAGGATTTTTGCAATACAACACGCATTCATAAATTAATTTCCTTTTTCACAAAATTAGACTCACTCCAGTTTCAAACTTATGAGGTGAGCAATGAAACTGCTCCAATCATTTTAAGAGTACTCATGACTCTCGGTCACTCCAGAGCCTGAGCAATAATAAATATGCTCACAGCTTAGAACTCACGAGCAAGAACTTCTTAAAAGTACTCATTAGGTGTTGCACACTCATTCATGAACAGCTCATGAGTGAGAATTTTTAATTCACTACCGCATACATATATACAATCTACGGCAGGTATAATGGTACCTACATGAAAACTTTAATTTTAAAAATTCCAATTGATTTGTCTTGATATTTCTACCTTTACCTTTTAATTTAAATCTATGTATACCCACTTGAGTATACTTACATACTTCACAATGAGATTTTTGATAAATTATTAAAATTTAAATAAAAATAATTCGAAAATACAAAATATCTCTTCGATTTCCAATCGGGTGGCAGAATATTTACTTATGAAAAATAAAGTAGATGTATTTCTGATTAACATAAATGCCAACAGGATATGGAGTAGACAATTCTGTGTGAGTTTGCCTTTAATCCATGCTATATGGAAATAAAATGTAAAATATTCCATCTCTTTATAAAAAAAAAAAAGGTCACATGAGTTATGATATTGAAACAAGACAATATTTAGTACTAAAATTTTTATATACATATTTCAGTAGGTTCAAGTTCTATTTAAGTTGCTCAAATTAAACGCTGGGCTTCAATTCATGATTCATTTAAGTTGGAGCAGGTACTTTTTTTTCTGTTCTTAGATAGAAACATATTATTTTAAATCAGCAAGGGATTTTAAAATTCCTTATAATAATATTAATGAATTATTATATGTTCACAATTTTATTCAAATGTAACGGTCATATTATTTACTTTAGATTTAAATTAAATTTAATTGAATTTTAAATACAACCATTGAATCCGGAATTATCAATTCCAAAAATTTTAATGTATGTCCATATTATTCACCGCAAATAATGCATCAAATCCAATAGACTAAATTGCCTGGAATCCAAAAGTAAAATGCTGTAGTCCGATATTCAATTTTGTAACTTGTCAATTTTTTTTTTTTTTAATGAAATTTAAAAACTCTGATCATTTCAAGCATATATCGATATTGGATTATAGTGTGTATTTAATAAGTGAATAATATAGAACTAGATTTAATAATTGGATTTAAGAAAATTTTCATCTGGATTTAAGTTTTTATCCGGATTAATCGAGTGAATAATACGACGGTAAGAAAATTATAATTAGATAACTCGTATAAAAATCTGGAAAAAAAACGTCGATGTAATTATATTACTGGCGCCAACTAATTAATTTATTAAAAATTCTCAAAGACTACACGATCTGACAATAGAACAAAAAACTAAACTAAAAACAAAAAAAACTGCGCGTGTTGCCATACAAAAATATAAATTCATCATCCGTGAAGTGTGCTGCCACTCATTGTTGCATTCTCTGTAAAGAATATAATTAATCCTAATTTTCCCGCCAATAATTTCCATTTGAATGAGATATATCCTCTATTTCGCAAATATATATACTATGTACATTTTTTTTCTCTATGGCTATTTATGTAAATTTAGATTTAGACAAATTGAAAAAAAAAAAAAACTTATCTGACAAATTTTATTTTCTTTTCCTCGCGGAACAAAAAACAGTGAAGACAAAAAAAAAATCGTATCTACAAATTTGCATTCATCGGATGCATAGGTTAGCGACCGCAAAACTATCTGACATTAGATTGTCGGACTCGTTGGTTTGGTTGGTGTTGGCTGACTAGAGAGCAGGCTGTATTTGTGCAATTGCAGTTGTGTAGAGTATATGGCATCGTCATAGTTTGGGGCTTTCCGAGCCTACAGGAAAATGAAAATTCAGAAGACAAAATACCTACGTATGTATGTATGTATATACAAAGAAGCTTGTGACACAGAGCTAAAAACTGCGACACTGAATAGCAAAAGTGGTGGTTGGCTGTCAACAATGGGATAAAATGACATAAAACACGGGACAAAAGTAGAAAACTTTATTTTTAAATAGTGTTAATTTCTTAGAAAAAAAAAACATGGAAACTATTTTTTTGTAGACATCGGAACGCCCTTCGACACACGAAAATTTCACAAAGCAACGTGAGGATATATTAAAATATAGATAGTATATTATAATGTCTTTTTTTATTTTTATAATTAAAAAGATATGTGATTTAAATCAGTGTCAGAAGAATTTTTATTTCAAAACATTCTTATAAAAAATATTAAAACTATTTAAATATTTTTTTCCCATTTCCATATAGACTATGCCCCACAGTACCTCGTCTCTGGAGGTGACGACGAAAACGACGATGACGATGTCTGACAAAGTGCCACTAAAAGTCAGCCAAAAATCTAAGAGGCTAACCACAAATCAACGCCAAAAGCAGCGAACAAGATTGCAATTTTCGAATGTGAATCAAATATATAAGTAGCGAGAATATACATTGGATTTTTGTTGAGTGTTGTTGTGGGTTGCCCTGTTTTTTTGTTTTTATTTTTATTTTTATAATTTTTCTTTTCTTTTCGTTTTTTGCATTTTTTTAGTTTAAAATTCGATTCCTATCGTATCGAATGATTTTGTTTAAAATTATATATTTTATTCGTTGCGTTGGCGTGAATATATTATTTCCTATATATGATTTGTCGATAAGATTTTGGAGTTTGAAATAAATAAAAAAAAAAAAAAAAAAAAAAAAAACTCATGCAATACACGATTAGATATACCTAACTAGTGATTTGTCGATTTTCAATTTTCCTGCAATTTAAGAAGTTGTCTTACACTCATATACTTTATTAGTCTTGGAGCGACGTTTTGTCATTGAAATATTGGTTGCAATAAAATTGGGTGTTTCTATAGGTTTAGACAGAGATTAGTTGAATTTAAAGTGGTTGTGTAAGATCAGTCTAGACAACTTATTTTATAAAGCTTTCCTATTGTCAGGTCTTCGAACTCGAACTCAAACTAAAGTTTAGGCATGTGTATTAAGAAATTATTGTTTTATAATAATTGCGAGCCGTGGTTATACTATACTACAGGCACTATTTTTTCTAGGTATCTGAATGAAAAAAATAAATAAATAACTCTTCTTGCTCATTTGAACTAGTGTTGGTAAAGATCGTCAAAAAAAATTGTGGAAGGGTTTGACCAGTATCTAATTGAGGATACCTTCCCTTGGTAAAATTCATTTTAAAACAAAGTAAACTTTTCTGATTATTTATTTCACATTTATTTGAAAGCATAAGAAGTTCGCTTTCGAGTTTAATAAGTAGTTCAAAACACCCTAATCAAATATTGCATAGTTTTTGGCGAAAGAAAGTTTAAGATCTCACAGAATACATTTAATCTAATAAATAGATACATAATAAAAACGCCTTGCATCAGTTTTACATAGAATAGTCTTCATAGCATTATTTAAATTTTAATCAATATTGAATAAACAAAGAGATAATGTTGCAGTGAGAAAATGTTGCATAACTTTAGGCTAACGGATGTGCTAGGAAAGTAAAAAAAAACGATTCGAAACTGGTTGCTTTAAGTCTATACCTACATACCTACAGAACCCAAGGTTTTTAGAAATCAATGAATCCTCTATTGAACTAGAAGGGTTAAAAGGTAGGAAATGCTTTTTTTTAACATTTGGTGTTTCACTGAATTGAGCATATGGTGCTTATTGATGGTTGTCAAGAAGCAATAAATTGATAAATAAAGAACTTAAACATTTGAATATTACGATTGACAACTATATAAAAATTTCTACAAAAAAATTGTACCTCGGGAAACGACATATTTAGAAAAGATCAGAGGCGAGAAGTATTTTTGGGAATGAAATTTGTCTAGTTTCGACGGTCGATAAGGTTTTGGAAGAAAAGATTTAAAATATTTTAATTAAATTTTTAAATTGAAATCTTTTATGTAAACATTTGGCATTTTCCCAACTCAATTTCTTGTTTCAATATTTATTCTAAAAAATCACGAACAAATGGTGGTAACCCCATCAATATAGTTGTAGCTCAAATAACATTGGTGTCCTTTTTGTAATACAGTTGATGTTCGTTGACCAAATTTAATATTATATTTATTATAAAAGAAAGAAATTTACATGGTGTCAGAAGTGGGAGATACGAAAGGTACCGTGAAGATATACTGATATATTTCGATTTTATCTTATCCTGTCTCTGTTGCAAACAATAATAAAATATTTAATTTCTAAATAAAATAGAAAATTAACCTTATTATAAAATTCCTTTCAAATAAAAATTTTATAAATAATAATTTTATTCGACCACGATAATACCAAGTTTTATAACAGATCTATAAATTATTTAAAATAGATTTCATTTTTGATTGAAACTCACACCGAATGTTAAACTACAGATTCATCAATTTTTTTGGCAATTGATTGATAATAATTGATAAGCGTAAAAATTCAATTTTATCATTAAATTCTACTGGAAGAATTCATTGGAAAGGAATAAGCCATATTAGATGAATCATACACCCATCTTTTTTTGAATTTTAAATTTTTAAATGAAGAAAAACTCACTGTACGTATCTACTTCACAGACAAAGAAGCTCTATATATATAGTGATCATTTGAAGATCACCTCAAAAATTATCATAATTCACTTTAAAATGGACTTAAATTACATTGGTTTTAGAGCGTGTGCGACTTATATGTAATTATATTATGGTACACCGCAGAGAATAGTTAAAATAAAAAGAAAAACAATCGTGCCATCAAGCAAAAACGAGGACGCTTTTAAATTACTGCCACTCGAATGCTTTTTTTAAATATTATTAAGTCTCATCACATTACTTTCAACCTCAAAAGTGTCCCAGACCACGAAAGTCTAAGGTCACAAAAAAAAATCCACATCAATCATATAAAATAAAAAAAAAAAAAAAAATATTGATAAAAAAAAAACCAAATCAAGTCTCCCTGTCACGCGTCGTTGTATATATCTATACCTACCTCATTGCGGCACAACCAACATCAGGCATGCAGTTTTTCAAACATTTTCAATCGTTCGTTCGTTGACTTTTGGCATAGATCTTTAGATCATAAAAATAAGCCTCTTGCCGTCATGCAGTTCATTGAAACCGCATAATATACAAATGTATATGTGTGCCGCCATCGCTGCCGTTCAATATGCGACGTCGTTTCTAATGCAGCAGCAAATGCAATAGTAACAGCAGCAGCAACAGAAGTTAAGCCGCCTTCAGGTATATCTACTATACAATATGCCTCCTCCACGAGCTCAACAAGATCCATACCAGTTGGTTTATTGTAAATACACTCCATGTCACTTGATAGGGGTTACTGTTTATTTACATTTTTATTTTTATTTGTAAAAGATCGTTGATATGTATTTTTTAATCGAATTGTTTTTTAGAAATAAAATTATTTGAGCTTTTCAAGAATACTTTATCCGTCAGATTATACTCTGAGTAATAAAAAAATGTAGGCTGCCTTATAATAACTCCCTGGCAATCCTGATTAAATAAATAAAAATAAAACATAACTTATTGGGTAAAGGTCACATAAATCTTCACGGGTTGTGCAATTTTCGCAAATCTAAGACAATTTTTATAACAATTTTTGAATGATAATATCAAAAAAGCAGTACAATAGAAAGTTGATCATATATCCTTTAAGATAGAGTGATACTTAGTCTTGACGCATTGTTAAAAAAAAAAAAAAAAAAACTTAAATAAAATAAGAGACCCTAAGCAAGTGGCATTTGGTGTACACATCAACTACAATATAGATAGTGCCAAATATATCTACCTACATATGTATATCTATAGGATAGTTAACAAAAGATACAAATAGCAAATACTCTATAGCTAGTAACAAGCAAAATATACATTTTTCGGATATCAATTAGAGAGATAAGCAAATAGTTTTTTTTTATTTTTTTACTTCTAATCTGACGAATGCGTGGATGTATCTTTTTTTTTAAATTTCTAACTATACAGTTGTTACTGCTGTGGTGATATTTCTTTATGTCTGCGGGACTATTGTTGCGATAAGCAATTATAATATTTGATAGCGAATATGGCAAAATTTATTAGAAACGCACATGGTGTATTTAAGTGATTGAATGAGAGTGAGTACCTAAGTGAATGAGTATGGAGTTGCATAGAGTATCTGTGTGACATAATAATCGACGGTAAGTACCGAGTTCAGTTCATTCAACTTGCTTGCATGCAATAGATACAAAAAATAAAAAATGTGTTTTTTTTTTTTACGACAGCGACGACAACAATGATGACGAATAAGCATGTGGACTTTTATCTTTCATGAACCTCACACATACATATGTACATACCTACACAATAAGAGAGTAAATTAATTGGTAAAGCAAGCACAAAGGTGTGTGTGTGTGCAAATGGTTTGCAGCACACGTATCTCTCTATATCTATTTTATCCATTTTTTATTTAATTTTTTTTTTTGTTCGCCTTAAGTTTTTCCTTTGATTATGGAAATCCAATTTAATTATACTAAATTGCAATTCACATGCTAATCGATTATGACTTAAGTTGGTCGAGTGAAAATCCCAGCTAAAATAAATTAAACGTTTTAGACAATCCAATCGGGTGAAATTCCCCTTGATTGAATATTTAAAAAAAAAACAAAAAAATATGATGTGTGCTATTTGACTCACGAGCACTATTTTGTGCTTCATTTATTTTATTTTTATAAGATTGATAGGTAGGGTAGATATAGTAGTGTATATTATTTGAGAAAATATCTTATTGAGTTATTGTTTTTAATTTTTTTCTTTTTTTTTTGTTCAATCAAATGCAACATTATTTGATGGGAAAACAAGTTCGATTTACATGATAGAGTTTCATATTATGGCAACTAATTGAGTATTAAAGCGCAAGTGGAAACTAGTCATGCAAGTGAAATGAAAAAGTTGGTGATGCCCTTCTTAAAAAAAAAATAAAAATATTATTTATTAACTAAAAAACAATTACATCTGTGCCTGCAATAGCTTTCTCCAAATCCCAGTCAGCAAATCTAACTGAGTTTGATGGACTTGGTTGGAAACGATTTTTTAAGGGAAATTTTTTTATAATCTTAAGAAATTTAAATTTTCTTTTCATTTAAACTATGAACATTTTAAAGTGTTTCAAATAATGATAGTGTCAGATCTAGACCGCTTGAACTATATGAATTGTTCCCAATTGAATTGAGTCTAGGCACGATATCTTTCTATTAAGTTTGAAAGATCAATATCTCTTAGCCTGTAAACCAAAGCAATTAAAACTTATAGTCTAGACTGTAGTCAATTTGTCAGCTGTGTACCATTTAACGTAAAATTAAGTAAAACAAAACCGCAATTGAAAATCCTGTAAATTAAATAACTTCAATGACTTAAATAATAGCATGTCGGTTTTTTTTTAATAAACCTAAGAAAAACAGTGGAAGGAAAACGTAAACGGGCCATTTTTAGAAAATTTTAATTGAAAAAAAAAATAGAGAGTCAGAGGATTTTAATTTGTATTTTAAATAAATGTTTAATATGTGTAACAGTAAGCGATACTTACACAAAAAAGGGGCGTGAAAGTGGGCGGAGTAACAATACAACGGATCTTTT
Source organism: Epistrophe eligans (assembly GCA_951394125.1). Taxonomy (NCBI): domain Eukaryota; kingdom Metazoa; phylum Arthropoda; class Insecta; order Diptera; family Syrphidae; genus Epistrophe; species Epistrophe eligans. The sequence goes on from OX596028.1 coordinate 30,881,612, forward strand.
TTGCTTCTAATCACGGGCAAGCCAAACTCTACTTGAATTTTATATTTCTGTTCTGATACATAAAATCACGTAGGTACAAAAGGATCACGATTGTTTGTGAGCAGATCCAAAAAATTGATGGTTAGCAAACATGATCGTTCGGGAGGTATATTTTGTATGTTTCGTGAAAAGATTGAAAATCAAAAGATAGAAACAAATTCCGTATTTTGACCGAGCAATATTTTACAAATCTTAGAAAATACTTTCTTACTTCATTGGATTTAAAAAATTCTGATTTTTTTTCTTTTTTTAAACTAATTGTAAAGCAACGCAAGAACGGGTGTCCAAGTAATTTTGTGTAAACACAAATTGTGTAAACACAAAAATAAACGAACTAAATAAACAAAGGTAAAACTCGAAACATTATTCGTTACAACATGTAAAGAAGAATTAACATCTTCAAAAGTCATTAATTTAATTAAAACCTTAAGCCGCATATACTTACAATTTTTTTTTGTCATTAGTTCAATTGATTAGCACTTACCTGTAAAGAAAAACAAAAAGAAGATAAACATAAGTATAAGGCAATATAATGAATAATGCTAATAATAATGTTATTATAACTCAAACACAATTTTATCGAAAATGGAAACTAAGAAATAATTACAACGCTAAGTAAGTCGCTTAGCATTATTGTAAACAAACAAACACAATCATATAAACAAATGTAGGTACATAGAGGTTGTTATTTTAAACTAATAATGATGGTCATGAACTTAAGTCAAGTTCGTGTCGGATATTCATAAGTGAAATAAAAATCAGGTCGACCAGTGTATCTATAGGGGATAAGAGAAAACATGAGAGCGAAGCTCATCGTTTGAACCGTGCAGCAAGACAGGGATATATCGATCCCCGCTCTTCCCCGTAACATTAAAATTTAAAGTTTATATTACAACTACATATGTGGGTTCACTGGAACTCAATACTTATTTGCACTGAGCCTATGTATACCGCCAGCTGAATTGGTAATTTTCAAGGGACGGACGGGTTGCTAGCTCGGCTATTTGGACAACTTGATTATTTTTGTTGTTATTTAGAACATCATTAAAAAAAACAAAAATAAAACTAGATGAACTGAGTCGTGGACCCAGCCGCAGTGGAGTACCTTTCAAAGTACTAAAAATCATAAGAGGTTACTCTGGCGTATACGTAACCATTTTCACATTAGTAAAAGTTATATTGAAGTTTAAAAAATTTAATAAATTTTTGCAAGCAAAACGCAGCATTGAGTGTGGGAGTGAAGCGCGGCTAGTGCCGATATATAGATAGGTTCATGAAAGTTAAGTTTTTGTGCGATATCAGGCACTTACAGATGAACATCATACATTGCTTTATAAATCACCTGTCGAAAACCAGAATTTTTATGGGATGGCTTAAGAAGATTGTTAATTTCTAAAGAGTCTAAAACGCGGAAAAATAAAAGTTCGGTATATTAAACGATTGTCGTTTTGACGATAACTCTGGGGCCTGATTCCGTAAAACGAAAAAGACGAGATAGGTATTGTCAAAACGATATCGCTCGATCATTTTCGTTTTACGGAATTAGACCCCTGTGTATATCTTTTCCTATAGATTTGATAAAAGCAGCGATCGCCAAAACGATTATCGTTTAATCGACCGATAGTTTTTCTTTTCTGAAAATGCAATTAACAATTCCATTTACTACCAAAAAGTATGCAATTTCATTTATTGGCATAATTAGATCATGTATAATATTATCGTCTTGAAAGTTATCCAATTCAAAAAGATAATTCTTTAGTACTTAAAAGATTTTAAAAGAATATCACAGAAAAAGACGCACATGATGATTTGGTTAAGTACAAAATATTTACACCAACTTCTATTTTAAGCAGTGTGATGTTTTTATTTGGAAAATATTTCGGGGTCAGTCTGACGCGCTCCATGCATCTGCCGATCATCCGCCTGCATACAAATGTAATATTTTTTTTTTTATAATATCTGCACCAATAATATTTTTGATCGAAAGCAATACATTCGTTCGTTAAGCAAGAGTCTGTTAAAATCGTCAGAAGTGAAATATTTCGAATTCGAATTCCATAATCAGCATGTTTTTTTTTTTGTAATTAAATAATTAAATATACCATGTGACGCAAATCTTCTTGCCCCAAAACATAAATTAATAATTTTTGATTATATAGCACTGTCAATCTTATTTATTTATATTTTTATTGAATCTCGAATGACTTCAATTAAATCGTCAAAAATTAAACTACATTAAACATTTCTGAATTGGTTTTTGGTTTTATTTTATTTTTTTTATTACAAGATTATAATCTTGAAAAAAAAAAATATTGAAATGAAATAAACAAGTATTACTATACCTAGCACAGAGAAATTAAAAAAAAAAATAATATAATTCCAATCTTAATTAAGTGAGGTGGGAGCTGAGATAATATATAAATGTATTTTTATGAATCTGTATTAAACTGCTTGTTGCACTGCATCAGAGAGGGCGGCATTGACCCAGAATTATGTCTGTTTATATAAAGCGTAAATGCTTTTCTTCTTTGTTTTTTTTTTTCTTCTCTCAGAAAATCACTCATCATCGTCACCACCATCACATAGCTAATGATATAAAAAAAAATAGTAATAAAAGTCTCGTATTATATAAATGTATCTTTATGTTTTTATTTTTTTTTTTAAGTTGTTGGTTTTCCTTTCTTGGATATTTAATAATAATTTATTTTTATTTTTTTTTATCTTCTTTTTACACTTGATGTTCAAATTAACAGGGTGGCCTCCAATTATATGAATTTGTATTTTTATGAAGACCAGTTGGGCAAAACTTTACAGGGTTTGTTAAAATGATTTTATAATGAAGAAGACTTAAAAATAAATTTAAAAAAATGGGCGGTGCAACCAGGTCATTTAGATGATTTTATGATTCTGATGTTCGATAAAATGTAAGACAAGAAATTGACCTGAATTTGTAGTAAAAATTGTTATTTAAAAATTGTTGTGTTGCAAAAATTTGTTTTAAAAGGCAATTGAGGCATTTTATATGCAAGTGAAATAATTTTCTTAAATAAATGATAATGTTAATAATAAAATTACATAATTATTTATGTAAATCTTAACGATAGCGTTTTCTTGGGACAAGACATTTTTCCTTCATTTTAAGATCAATAGGAGAATTTTTTGAAAAATTGTTTGAAATGGAATTAAAATTCAGTTTCAAAAATAAATGGCTCAGTTAATTTTTTTTACAAATTAATTTTCTGTATTAATATGCTTGATATTTTTTAATAAAATTTCCCATTGAGTTATAGTTAGATACATAAGAAATTATAAAAAAATATATTGTTTAAACCAACTTTTTTTTTTTTTAAATTAAATAAATCTTCATACTCAACCACATATTAATTTCAGTGCACCCTCTTTAACAAAAAAATAATATGGAGCTCTTGACTTGTCATATGAGATATGTACGAGTTATCCATGGTATAGGCTTGTTATTATTATTATTTTTTTTGTATTTTAATATTCATATAATATTCATACACACATATGTAGAGGTATATGAATTTATATTATAGAGATATATTTTACTGTGCCAAGCAGTTGAATAATCTTTTTAAGGTCAGACACAATGTTTAAGATACAAAAAAAAAAAAAAAAAAAAAATATAGAATTACTTCGTCTGCATTATAGAGATTTATTGAGTATTTGCACCCACAACATAATACATTTTTTTCTTTTATATTGTCTTCAAGAAATTCTTTGTACTATATGAATTTTTTTTCTTGAAATTTATGAAACAAACTTGATTTTATTTATATCATATTTTATTTGATTTTATAGATAGTTGATTGATTCTATGGTAAATTCTTGCATTTGACATAAATTTGATCATAGCAGTCTGAGTAGGTATTTAAATGATGAAGGAAATTAATCAATTCTGGAGACGAATTGACATAAATTTGTAAAGACAATGTAATTATAAATACAAGTATAATGTGTGTAGGAGACCTTAGGTTTATTTTATAAACCTTTTTTTTTTTTGATATAAGATGTGTGTTATAATGTGCCACAAGAAGGACTCTTTAGTCTAGACGAAATTTATTTCCAACGAATCGTTTGATATAGGTATTCATATATTTAAATGTAAATGATATGTTTTAAGAATTATTTTAACTGTGGAAACATTTTTGTCCCAGACGAATATATTTGAATTAAGAAAAGCTTCTAGAAACATACTCTGTTATACCAAAAATCTAAGTTGTGGGCGTTTTTCAAGGCGAATTTCAATTAAAAAAAATATCTGTAGATAATTTTTTTCTTTTAACAAAACGATGTCTTAAGAAAGAAAAAAAGAAAAAATCTAGAAGAATCTCTATCAACAAAATAAAATGTTTACATTTCTACGATCAATATACTTAAATCAACAAAATAGCTCCAGACGTCATTAGATTGGCACAGAGAGAATATAAAATATACAATTTGAAAATGCATTTTTTTTTTTAATTTTCTTTAGTCTTGAAGAAGTTATATTTTCATTGGTGTCGTATTAGCCTCGTCTTGGTTTTCCGAAATACCTAGGTTTTTTTCGTTTCCATTTCAAGTTTAATCTTAAACTTATAAGTGTGCTAGCTAGAGTTTTTGTTAGAAGCAGTCTCTATCAATCTACAATCAATTCTATGAAGTATTTATTTTATTAGAGGAAGAGTATCTAATGATTATCATTTTATTAATAATCAGCTTTAATTTGTTAAATAAGAAATGGCTAGTAGAAATTGCCATTTAATTTATTATGTTAATAATCATTTTAAACTTAAGTAAAATCTTTAATTATATAACTTCCAACACCATAACTGAATCTATTATATATAGAATATAATAGATTCATCCGAGTATAATGGTGTAGCGCACCATAAGCCAATTGTATGTAGATAAAAGTCTCATAGCCATCAAATCCAACAACATCTGGCATTAAGCCAATAAACTTCATTTGAGTTAGGCAATACTTTTATTTCTTATATATTTTTTTTTGTTTGAAGTATTTTCTAACAACAAAAGGCAAATCGTTTACTCATTAAAATTCTTCACTCAATATGTCTAATTGAAGATTAAACAAAAAAAAAAAAAAAAAAAAAAAACAGATAAAAGCGTTTCTAATCACACCCCACACCAAGGCCAAGAGTGTAACTAAATAGAATGTACAATGTACATACTTAATTTATTAAAGTTTTCATTTTTTGTCATCAATATTGTTTGGGGGGCAGTCACAAATAGCTAATTGAGGTATGAAAATTTTCTTTTACCAATCGATGAGATAAATTTATATTATTAACGAATTGACATCCCATTAATATGCAATAAAAATTTATATTTCCAAAAACCTAAATATTGATGTTTTCAACCCACAATATCATATCTGGTTCATTATTTCGTATAATTATTTCGAAGTGAAAATCTAATTTTTTTTTTTTTTCAAAAAATTATGGGCTTTAAAATACTAAATGTCAACTTTTATCAATTTTTAATCATAAAAGAAGTGTTTGTGATTTTTTTTAGATGTATACAACTTTGAAATGACATGAGATTTACTTTATTTGAAAGATAATCTTCTGGCATTATAATTTAAATATGATTTCTGGCATATCACCGCCACGGCTGGCTAATCTGGAAGTCCAATTTTCGATGACTTTTTCCAACATTTGGTGCCGTATATAGGCAATAACGCAGCGAATGTTGTCCTCCAAGTGGAAAATTTGACCAATCACTTGTGTATGTTATTGGGGAAATGGTGAGGAGCTACAATTTTCATGAACAACAATTACAATGAACATTCTTATCTCAAACGAATCGAAGCTTTTTTTTTTTTTAAACTAAAATTTGTTTCATAATATAAGTTGTAAGATCGAAAAAAAGAAAAAAAAAAAAAAAACATTTTTGCCTTCAGAAACAGCAATTATATTCTTCAATTACTTAAAACTTTTTTGGGAAATTTTCCATGAGCAATTCGCACATTTGCGGCTGTATGTTCTCGATAACTTCACGAATTCCACCTTTAAGGTCTTTAATCGATTGTGGAGCATTGGCAGAACTTATCTTTCACGTGGGCCCAAACAAAAAAAGTCTAAAAATTGCGATTGTTTCGTTTCTTGTGTGACACGTAGTGCCATTTTTGTAGTGAAATTTAACAATTTCAATGCGTTGTTGAAGCGTGTATCGTTCCATTTTTAGTAATAGCGTAGTTTTTACTTGTCAAATGTCAAAAGATGACAGCTTCAAAAGTGACAGCTGTCCAAATAGCGGGCTATTCAAAATGAAACCTCTTATTGGAATAGGTACCCTTTATAAACTCACAAAGGCAGACAGAATTGCTTAACTATTTTTTTTTTATTTTTCGCTACCTTTATGTATTACCTATCATAATTTTTTGAAATGTAACTCGATTATTTCTAAAAAATCCAAAACTTAACCTTAAAATATCTTAATCGAAAGTTAAAAAAAGATAAACTCTTTACCTCATCCAGGAACGAGTTGCAACAAAGAAATTATGTATTTAAGATACTTTTCTATCTATTTTCTTTTATTTTCTCACTCATTTCTCACTATCACTATGCCATTAACAGCTCATTTCATTCGCGCAGCTATCTTGTGTAAAATTAGTTGCATAAAAATAATATAAACTATCTACGTAAGAAAAGACTAAAAAAAAAAAAAACCTTTGAAATGCTAGCGAACTCTCTCATTGCCTTGTAGGCGGTCATTAAACTTTCAAAGCAGCTCTAGCCAGGCCAGCAGCAAAAACAGCAGCCACAACGTTGTGCTGCACTATGGCAATAGTTTATAGATAGATAAAAATGACGACGACGATCGGTGGTGGTGGTGGTGGTGTTGCATGTGGCGGCCGACGACAAATTCTATTGACCGTCATCAGTGCGCGGGCTGATGGTTGTTGGTTTGCCTTGGCTCTCCATCTTGTACGACTTATTTATATATACATATACATATAAGATGTGGGACTTATTTAACCGCTGCAAAATGCATATTGCATCTATGTATCTATATTTATCTATTTTCTATCTATAAGTAAATGAATACAGCTAAATGAGTGTGATTACAATTATTTGTCAGAATATTTATGGACATTATTACACCTCAACATGTGTGTGAATAAAATAAGCAAAAAAAAAGAGAAAAAAACAAAAAAACTCCAGAATATTTAGTGTTTGTCTATATAGGTTGTAAGCAAATATAGATAGATAGATATTGTATCTTTATATTTGATGCGTCATCATTCGCAGACACTGACCTATTCCTACTGTATCGCGTGCAACAACTTAATAAATTGCCACATAAGATTAGATACTCGAGATACGATACTTTATTTATCTTTGTATCTACATATATGTTCCCCTTCCTTTTCTTTAACTACAACAGCTCATATGCCATATCGAGTATTCGAGATGTTTGCGCTGATCTCGAAACTAAGCGAAACAAAACAGAAAAACCAATAATTAGACTTGAAGCACCGCTAAGGAGAAGTTGGTACTTCAAATGCGCTTTTGCACTTAAATATTGGTTCAATTGGTGGGTAGACAGTAGATTAAGTGTTTTTGATATATAAATATGTATATATACATATAATCTATGTACGTACAAAACTAACCTATGTACGAGACGTCGTTGTTGCAAGTCCATAGCTGGATGGACGACGAGCTTCGATTACGACGACGACGACAACGACGACGGTCTCGACATGATTCAGATCAATGATCTCTTAATGTGATCGTGGTGGTCGTTTGCGTTGATATAGTTACTCTCGGTAATCTAAACGATATTCGCAGCTCTTAGGGGTTTAATTTTAGATGATCACAACATATATCATGTGAGGGGGAGACAATTGGTATGGTATAATATTATAGATATTGCTCGTGCGATCATAGATAGTGGATAACAAATCTATTTTATGATATCTTAAGTGGTTGAAGTTTTAAAAATAGATACAAATACAAAATATCTGAGATAAGCATATCAACTATATAATTCTTCGAGGTGAATTCTAGAAACTTAGACAACTTGTCAAATATCGATATTGGTTTCTTATATTTAGATACGAGCATATCTGGTTTTGTTTCAGAATATGCAAAAAAAAAATAATAAACTAAATCTATAAATATTTCAACTCCTAAAACTATTACTTCTTCACTTTATTGATCGATAGAGACCAGCAGCAGAATTCATAAATGTTTGGCTCAAAAAACTTCAACTTAAGTAAGTTACGATATTTAAATACATTTTCAAGTATAGAGGAAAGAATTCTAAGGAGTTGATTCGCAATGTCTCTTATACTTAAATATGGGAAAAAGGACTAAACGATTTTTTCATAAAAAACATTCATTTAAATTCAAATTAAAAAAAAAAATACACAAAGAAACAGAAAATTGGCAGGATTGTTTGACGGAATTACAAGAAAGATATATCACACACTTTTTAGTAACAAATAAACTACGACTAGGGATAGCGCAGAGCGGAAACCAGTTACAAGATTCAAGAAATTAGTTTTTATTGACAGGCTGGTGTGTGTTGACTTGTCCAAGTGTTCCCACTTTAAGATTCATCAGCTGTTAGTATTTTGACATAGTTTTGATTCTTAGATGACCGATAATGATGTTGACATACATAACGATGACAAACATGAGAGTCAATATGGAATAATATAGTATGTAATATTGTTTGAATAAACTGCAACTGTTCATTATACATATGTAAGTACTAAAGTGTTTAATACTTAATAATAGCAACTGATTATATCTATCACTACCACCATCATCTACACACCGTCTTCCATTACCAACATAATAATGTGAATTTAGCCAACCTTGTTGTAAAATATGGCAAGAAGTGTGTGGTTCAGAAGCCATTTAGGAAAATTGATTTTATAACCAATATCTTGAAAACGGCTCATCACAGAAAAAAATTGTTGCAAACTTTTTTGTAGAAAATTTAATGGTCTTTTTCTTTTAGTAGGAATACTTTTTTTTCATTTGGGTTTATACATTAGAATGTTTAAAGATTTTTGTATTTATTTGCAAATTGCATTGCGCTAAAACTTACAATAAATCTTTGGCTTCTGTCAAATGTGGTTCAAATTGGCCCGGCAGTAATATTTTATTTATTTTTGGAAGAAGGTCTTTTTTAGGTAAATATTTTTTTTCAAAAATTTTCCATTTATAGGGTGATATGGGGTATCCAAATAAAATTACATCAAAACTAATTTATCTTTGAAAGGCATTAATTTTGGACTGTAACTATAACTAGAATTTGCAATGTGGGCGTGGCAAACATTAAGCGTGAGTTTTTCAAATCTTATTATTAAATTTAAGCAATAGAAAATAACCTCAAAATAAGGGTGTGGAAAAAAAACATTGTTTGAGCAAATTTTTAGAAAACACATTTATTTAATAAATTTTTTTTAATATAAACTTAAATTATTATCAACAGTTCGTCGATTAGATGAATTTTCGCTATTTCATAAATAAATTCGGATATCTATGTAAAGTCATCTGAGCCATCGGGGTAGTAAAATATGTGTAAATATCCGAGTTTATCCGGAGGCTCAAGAGTATCCAAACTGGATATTAAATATTGGTTTAAAACCGGTATTCAATATCTAACCGATCCAGACTCGGCATAAATTCGGAAATCTGTATCCACGTTATTTGAGTGATCGGGATAGTAAAAGATATCCAAATATCAGACACAATGTAAATATCCGAGTTTATCCGAAGGCCCAAGAGTATCCGAAGTGGTCAGATATTAAATACTGGTTCTAAGCAATTAAGACTCCGCATAAATTCGAATACCTGTATCCAGATTATCCGACTCAGCAGGATAGTAGAAGTTATCCGGATAACAGATACCATATACATAGATATTTGAGCTTATCTGGAGAACCAAATCGTTTTCGGATATTCATATTCAATTTTTTTTTTTTTTTTTTTTTTTTAAAGTGGGAGTGTCAGTTTACTATTTTTAATTAAAATTGAAAATTTCATCAAATTCAGTAGATTGATTCAGATTGTTTACATTTAAGACGGTTCGGTCTGTCCATACCACTTGAACCACAGCTGGTGTACTAGTTCCCATTGAGCTATACAGCCAAATTTGGCTTAAAAAGCATTATTGCGTGAAATTCGGTAATGGTAAGGCTTTAAAAATTCAGACTTAGCTCTTTATGTATTTTATCTTATGCCACTGCCTGTCTCGTCGCCTTAAATTTAAAAAATTCACGCCAATCTCGATTATTCACTTTATTTAATGCCATCAAGTTGGTCTTATATCTTTCTAAACATTAATTTAAAAATAATAATCTGGATAACCTCTTGACTTTGCTCGTAGCTCTATAGATTTTCTTAATAAATCAACGCTGTCGGAATGTTTTCACCTATTTTTTCTCTTCGGGTTATGTCAAGTCAATGTAGGTAAAAGATCAACATATCGTGCTTTAAAAAATAATCTTAGATAAGAGATGGAATTGTGAAATGCATTTGTTTAAGTTCCCAGAAATTGGTACATGATGCGTCAAATGTTAAATTTTTTTTAACACATCAGAGATACCACAGTGAAATAAAACTAAACCTAGAAAATTTTCACATTCCTTGATTTATTCACAAGAGAAAGTTTGTCAAAAACCTACCTTTTAACAGTTGATATGGATCTTTCTTTCAAGATTGCATCAAGAATTTCTCCAAGAAAAAAATGTCAAATTTTCTTAATCGTCGTTTCCCAAACCAACAGTAGTTGAAAGTCATAAATTTCATCCTAACCATCAAAGCCTCATATTGTTACAAGAAGAAAAGAATAGTAATTTATTCAGGACCAATTAAGAAAATGATAACAACAACGATCGTCGAATGATGCCACCCTGACTCCATTCCATTCCAAACATATATGGATGACAAATGAGTGAACATAGCTCATGGGTCAGGTCATGCAATACATACCACACGTGATTAGCCTAGAAAACAATGTTCCCTTATGTCATTCGGTTAACTGGGACACAAATCAGATCAAAATGAGCACGATGCAACACACAAATTCTTCAAAAATAGAAAAAGAAAAACTTTTAGGTACAAAAAAAAAATGGGACAAAAAATTATTTATTTCGAAATTAATTATGCCATTATGTAATTTGATAAGATTTCCACATACATACATATTTTGATAGAAACCATTGTTTTTTTTTTATATCGAGATTACAAGACGCACGGATTTCGTGTTTGTAGTTTTCGAATCACGATTTGGGTTTTTTTGTTTTGTTGGTTCCGTCGTCGTTGGTTGCTATTCGATGTGGTGTTTCTTGCTACCTGACCATTGAGGAGTGCTGTTCCAATTTTTGTTTTTTTTTTTTGTTTTTTAAGGTTTCTCTGATTTCATTCGCAAACGTGTTGATTGTTTCGGTTTCCTTGTAATTTAATAATACAAAACAGGTAATTCCTTCATCATATTATCAGCGATGGCATTTAACACGGTGTGCGCTTACTCACTGGTATTACTATTACTACCTAATATAGAGAGACACGTCCGTTCGTCTTCCACTTTTTTTTTACTTTTAACTGGTGTACCTTGAATTCCAAAGAAAAAAAAAAAAAAAACCTTGAAATCAATGAAGCCCTTTAGCACAGCAGCGGCAGCAGCGATTTAGTAGCTTTCGATTCTTTTGATTATAAATTTATATTCCTATTGTGTGGATGGATGTGATGACACTCATGCTGCTGTTTTCATAATAGCGCGGTATCGAAAAACTATGGAAGGTATAAATATTACCAAGGCAAGGGCGCAATCATAAATCCCATCTTTAACAAGCCCTCTCCTTGCTGCATGTATTTATAATATGTTATGTGTATGTCACGCTGTATTCCTTGTTCCAATCAGTAGGGCGGTAAATTTTCATTCTGTCAACAGGAACATGTATGAGAACAAAAACACAAAAAAAAAAAAAAAAAAAAAAACGATTATAAATAACCCAATCTCGGTCGCACGTAAGTACTTGCCTACTTTGCATCGAAACACCTCTGAAGGCCTTAAAATGGTGTATGTTACTATTTTTGCTTTTAAAAATTCAGATAACCGATTATCCGAAACGAACTTCCCCATAATCCAATGTCGGACACAAGTAATATCCGGGTACTCCACGAAATAGTCATGTATCCAGGTCATCTGACTTATCAGGAGAGTAGAGGTTTTCCGGATATCAGACCCTATATAGATATTGGAGTTTATCCGAGGACCAAATAGTACCTTATCGTTTTCGGGTGTCTATATTCGGAACCGGTATTCAATATCTAACCAATTCATCTTCAACATAAATTTTAATATTTGTATGCACTTATCCAGGTTATCCGAGTCATCGAGATAGTAAAGATATCCGGATATTAGTAACAATTTAAATATCCGAGTTTATCCGGAAGCCAAAGAGTATTAGAATGAGCCAATTATCACATAACTGATCCCAATCGTTTTCGGATATCTATATTCGGAACCAGTACCTATTTAATATTTTACCAATTCGGACTACGGATAAACTCGGATCTCTATTGATGTTATCCGACTTATCGTATAGTTTAATATATCGGGATATTAAATTCTTTGTAGTTATCCAAGTTTATCCGGAGGCCTAATAGTGTCCGAATTGGTCAGATATTAAAAAAAAAAAAACTGGTTCCGGATAAAGCTACTTCTCTACATTCTTGAAGAATTACATTTAATTTGTCGCCATCTCTATCATCATAGATACCATCGAACATGTTTTATTTTAACCTCCAGTTCGATTTAAGTTTTTTTTTTTTACAAATGCATAACTTTCCCTTAATCGTCCCATAATAAAAAAAAAAAAAATGGAGCACAGTGGACTCCCATGGTATCATCTCTTTTTTTGCATTTTTCTTCTTCTTCTTTTTCTTTAGTCTTGAATCACGCTAAGTATGTTAATATTGATTATGTAATAATTCTCCATCTTTCGTTTTTATATCGATGTATAAGTTGAAGGATTTCAAGATTGAATATTGCGATGTCTGGTCCTAAAGTTAAATATTTCGCAATCCATAAATCACTTGCTTTGGCTTTTATATATTTGTTGTAACCAAGAGCATATAACATCGTCGTCGGTCGTTTGTCCGCATCCGTTGCTTTCGGCCATACTAAAGTATAATTTTACTTATCGGACAGTTCAGCAGCAGCGGCGGCGGCGGCTGCCTTAAAGCATCTCCGACACAGAGTGAAACTCAATTTTTTATTGGAGCAGAAAAAATTCAAAAAAAAAAAAAAAAAAAACTTTTCGAGATAGGACTTAAGTTAGTATATACATACCTACAGGACAGGACAAGATTGGGGTGAAAACAACATCAAGTCGAAGCCTGTCGAATCGATTGTGTAAGATAAGTGCCGCAAATTGTCTTCGATTAAAAAAAAAAAAAAAAAAGATACGCAACACGCAATATTGTTCAAAAGTTAAATAATGGAGATGAAAATTCAGATTTAGTTCGGTTACACCATGGCGAATTGAATACTATACAACACAATTTGGAATTCATCGTCAATATGGTCGAAAGGAATACATACACATTTGGACAACGATTTTTCGTGGTTATTTTATTTCAACAATTCGTGCAACGAATTTTTTATCAAGACAAATAATATGTAGAGCATGGAAGATATTTAAGATATTAACAGAAATTTCTGTTTTTTTTTTATTGCGATTTAATGGTTGTGTCAAAGCATAGAACAACCATGCCAAACAATTGATATCAATCATTTTATATTTTTAAGTGCCAAGACTTAAGCAAAAAATATCTTCCAATCAAATAAATGATTTTCAAATTTTACACAAGATTTGATATCAGACACAGCTTTAGAAGTTTAAGTTTTAAAGGTAAAGCTGTATGAAAATTCCTAACTCATTTAAGTTCTTACAGCCACCCCTTTCTTTACTGAGTTTTAGCTTTATAACTATTTGTTTGCAATAAAGGAAATTTGTTTGGTCTTATCTCCACCAACTGGACAAATAAAAAACTACGCTACTACAAAACACATCAAAACAATTTATGGCACTTGAAAAACTCCCCCCAAACCCTTAGCATACCTCATATGCATTTAAATGAGATTCTTCAAACATCGCTATCGCAGTAATATCTTCGGCCAAAATTATGTGACAGAATGTCCTTTTCTCTTATCTTATATTCTTCATACAATATGACCCAAGTCATGACCTGTGCAATGAATTTAAGCCACCCCCTTAAGATATTTCCCAAAAAAAAAAAAAAAAATTCTTTATCTTCCACAAAAGGACATGCATAGGTACCTCTATAATATTGGTATTTGGTATACTTCCAAACCAAAATGAATGGTCCTTTGGATAAGGCAGCACACACACTACACATATATGTTCCTCTTTCGTTCTGTATGGGAAAAGTTTCAAATGCTTTTGTTTTGTTCTTAATAATGCCACATACATGACCCAAGTGATAAACATATGCGCATTCTTCAACTTATAGAGTATCCTTTTGCATCATTGTTTGGTTTGGATTTGGATGTGTGAGTAGTATAAGTAGAACTTATCGCAATAATGACACGAATTTCAGGTGAAACTTTAACTTAATTGCTATACCGCACTCGTATAACACAAACTTGTATGGTGTGGTTATACCTTAACGATCTAATATCAACCACAATGATATCTTTAAGTCGATGCTTTTGTTTGTTTTTGTTTTTTTTTTTTAATTTTTTGTTCTCACATGTCTATGCCAAATTTTCGTGGTTTACCAATTCTTTGGTCTTTTTTATTTTGCTAATAAAAAGAAAAAAAGAACAAACGCACACAGTCACACAAACAGAAAAAAAACAAAACAAAAGTAATGTATTCAATTAATTTTGGCAATGTTTTGTGGGTGTTGAGCATTCATCTTTACTAATGGGAACAATGCCAGGAGCGCAAAAATACCCACAAAAACATGTCTGCATGTCATTTGTAAAACTTGAACTTTGCCATTTTCTATAAGTCCATATATATACCTACGCTACGAGTATGTCCTTCAGTTTTAATTTTTGTTTTTTTCTTCTTCGAAGAATAATTTTTCAAAGGACCTTTGACATTGACAACATTCAATCTAGTTTGCGTATATATAATAATCCTTCTTTACTTATTTCCGACGACGACGATGACGATATAAATTATAACGACTTACAATCATGATATTAAAAACAGCAGTTCTGTAGACTGCATTTAATGTAAGAAACATTAAAAATAATAATCCTTTTAAGTGGATCCTTTTAAGGATCATATTAAATATTATTAATTTTCTTTTTTAACAACCCTTTTCCTTGTGGAAATATAGGAATTATATCTTTATAAATAATATTATAATGACGATCCAAACATGCAAATTTAAGGACTCGTTATTCCTAAATACATATACATTAATATGGAGAACGTGTATACCTTCTATATCAATTAAAATGTCAGTTTAATGGTTGAAATTGCTTTGGAACTACGAACACGGACATTGGGTATCAATTTATTATTTTTAATCCGCAATTCAAGTACGCATTCACTTGAATCTTGTTTTCAAGTACTTTTTTTTTCTTTCTTTATCAAACCTATTTTGAAATATCTCTTTTTTTTTTTTTATTCCCTTCTTTGGTTTTGCAGAATAAATTTTATTTTATATAATTCGGTATTCTTAAGTGGATTTAAGGAATAAAAAAAAGGAACATAGCTATAAGGAGTACAGATAGACAAGAACACAAAAAAAAGGGTTTATAATTGGGTTATGTTGCGGATTAATTTCTTTATGAACATTTATATATTTTTCTTTTTAATTCTTATATTAAATTTCAAGTTCTCCTTGTTAAAGATAAAGCAACAAAAAATAAATCGAAAGAGATAGAGTTCATTGTCCATTCAAGGATAATTAATAAATGAGATTTATGAAATTAGTATACCTAAAGCAAGACCGTAAAAAAGGATTATTTTCTTTTCTCAATAATATGGTTGCAATTTTAGGTGGGGGGAAATTTCTATTAAGTACTTTTGATTTGTGCGAGTTAGTCCTTTTTAATGGTGAATGTGGAGGAAGTTATCATAAAGGATTTAAATTTTATTTACTTTTTATTTTTATGATGATTTTGGGGAATATTAAACCAAGAGAATTTTATTTTTTAGTGTTTAAATTTTATAATTAGTTAGAAATTTTGAGGAAATATTTACAGAAATTTAAATATAATAAAAGTGGTCGTAGGTATAAGGAAGATGAGATTTAAGAAAATTATATCAAGTTTTATGTCGTCAATTTAGAAAGAACTGTGAAATTTTTATAAAAATCAGTGCAGTAGATTTTAAATGATAATAGAGATAATGCGTAGTAAGTCAAGAAATATCAATCGTATGCAAACAAATGTTAGGATCAAAATTGTTGAGAATAAAATTTGCTATATGAATTTTTAAAATTTTAAGTTAAAAATTAGATGCTAACCAACAAATAATAATTTTTATTAAAAACTAAAAATGGCGCCCAACGCAAATAGGACGGATTCCCGAAAAGTATAATTAATTTAATTTTAATTTTTTTTTATTGCTTCAGATTTGTTTCGTACATTTTAACTGGATTAGTACAGAATTATGCAACTCTGATTTTGAGTTGTGTTGTCAACTATATTTCGTCTTAATAAAAATCATTAGTCGATTATTCATTTGTGCCAACTTAGTGTAGAATGGAAGCTCTTGGGAAATATTTTTTCGAAGAACTGGGTGAAGTCCCAAATATAGATGTACATATGTATATACATATATGGGAATTTAAGTTTACCTTAGTTTCGGTCCCAAAAATGAAGTGGTCCACTCATAATTGCACTTTTTGTGTTTTTAACCTCGGTTTCGGTTTTCACTTCAGTTGATGTTTTTATGGGCTTTTAGTGGGCTTTTTCATTGATCTCTACACTCAGACAGTGTGGTATGGAGCCTCAAGTTAAGGGGTCATCGGTTTAACTTTCTTTTTTTTTTTTTAATGATCGAGCGTTACCTAACCACAATACAGGATTTTTATTAGCCTACATAATAGCCATAAATGAAGCTTGCCACAGTCCACACAGCGAATGTATGCTTTGAATTTTCTACCTAAAACATTTCTTATTCGTCTCTCTTTGCTAAGATGCTTTCCTGATATGACAATGAGCGATGTTTTCACCGAAATTATCAAATGGTCATCCCATCACCTGGAGGACCTACAAGATAACACTTGGACCGAAACACTCGAATTCCGGTGACGAAGATGCTTTTAAGAAAACTTCAAAAAAAGGCTCGGCAGTGTATCAGAGACCAAAATATGCGTTTTTTGACCGTCAAAGTTATTAAAAAACTATGTAAACTAAATTTCTAAATATTTTAAAATGCTCTTCGTTTAAGGTATTGGGAAACAGCTGTACTTTGGACACGGAAAATGTTTATTCATAAATATTTCCAAAGTAATTTCAAGCTGTTCAAGATGTTTTAATTAAAATTTAAATTAAATGGACTCCCACAGGGTTGAGTAATAGGTCGACTACTGTTCAATTAAATTTAAAATTATTGATTTTTCTTTAATTTTTTGTTTTAAAATAACTTTAAACGACCTTAATTCGCAAAAACTAGTACTTCTTCTTCGGCGTTCTTACTTAGACTCATCAGCTGAGTTGAGTGAGGAATTTGTCCATAAGCAATTTTTGTTTTAAAGTTCAGTTCAACTCACATCAGTGTGAACAACATCCAACGAAATAAAAAAATTTTATCATTAAAGCTGGACATTTTTACATATGGTTTTAATAGAAAAATAAATGTTTTTTGTTTATACCTAAATGAGAGATATATGTACATATATACGAATAGCTTATCCTCTTCTCTCCCTCAGGCTCGGTTTAATTAATTTCATCAGATCGCGATTTTGACACAGAAAAACCCATAAAATAATCCATTTATTCATCAGTCTTGAAAGCTTTAAATTTTTACTGAATTCAAAAAACCTAAAATATTTTTTTTTTTTAAATTACAGTAACTCCATCAAAATGGGAAGTTAACCTTAAAAACTAATCGTTCCCATTAAATATGTAAACAAAAAAAATATAACTAAAAACATTAATTATATTTTTACTGGCGTGATGTTATCCGTCCTACCCATTAAAATGTGCAATCTTATCTTAAAAAAAAATATATAAATATATATATTTGTACAAAATATACATAGGTAGTTACTAGAACATATAGAAAATATTGGTGATAAAAAATCAATATAAGTTCATTGAGTCGATTCAATGTTGATGTGAATGATTACTGTATTTTATAGACTGAACGTTTGTTTAAACAATTTCTCAACAAATTGTCATTTATCTTTGTTTAGTTATTGAATAAAAATAAATAAAAAAAAAAACATTGCTGTTATATTGTTGTTCTTCGTATCTCATACCTCACATGATAATATATTGAGGTAGGTATATATGGCTTAATACGTCATACAGTAAAACCTCTTTAATGGCTTGGCTTTAAGAAATTAATATTATTTTACTAGCATTATACACGGAAAATCAATCTCAATGCAGTTGCTTTGTTTTAAAATATTTTAAACAATAATTGCCATCAGCGAATATTTTAATATGACATGTTAATTTTATTCTTTAAAAAAGTGCTGTCAAATGTAAATTGTTAGGCATAATTGGGAGCAGCTGATATTTATTAAAAAAAAAATACTGCCAAATTTTTTCTAAGCATCAAAAGCTAAAATGGATTTTTTATAGCATGGGCACAAATGAATTTTAAGAAATTTAAAACACGAAACAAAATGTTCAAATAGAAATAATAAAATTAGAAAAACGTACTTATGTAAAATATGAATGAGTTTTTATTTTCAAGCATAAATAATACGCATTAAATCGGGTGTAACTGTATTTATTTAAATAAACAAAACATCCATCAGAACTACGACTGGGTGTGGAGTTTTGTCGGTCGGATAGAATTTTATTTAGTTTTTTTTTTCTTTTTCATTTGCTTTTCTCTAGTTATTCCTTGCGTTTCGAAGCTCAATTAAATGGTATTTACTTGCTTTTTAGCACGTACATACCGTTTACATTAATGTGTAAACAAAACGAATACAGCGAAAAAAAAACTTCAAGAAATTATCGTTTAGAACAGCCCAACAATAATCACATTGAACAGACAAAGTATATCTACAATAAGTTCTTTAGAGGCAATAATGAAATTATAGTTACATTGTTGCAGACTGATTATTAAATTACTTGCTGGTGGGGCTAAAGTCATATATTGTAATTTCATAATTATTATTGCCCCGGCAGTAATGAGTGAGTGTGAAACAATTTGAAACCGCCTCCACTTTAGGTTATTTTGTTATGATAGATATTGGGTAACAGCTGTTGCTTTTTGACTCGCGGGAAAGATAATAGAACGAATGGAATGTTGAGCTTGAAGCATATTTAACTTCAAGCTTAAATTTAATGGGGTGCCACAAGGTTGGGCTGTTAGGAGACTATTATTCCTTTAAATTTATAATTATAGATTTATTTAATTCTGAGATACATATGTGGCGAAAAAATCATCAGCCCTGTTTAAATTTCTCTTCTCTTAGCAGCCCCTCACACTCATAGCATAAATTTTCATCTTTCTAATCGCAACTTTGACAAAGAAAAAGCCATAAAAGTTAAGAATTTATTATTAGCAATGAATAAAGTTGTTGTAAAGCAATTCAGTAGAAATTAGCAAAGTGAATTATGTTTATAGCTCTCTATACTTTGATAACGAATGGACGACAGATTATCACTGTCATTATTATATGCTTAAATACATATGTCCTCTATCTATCTTCGGACTTTCGATAGATTGATGTCTATAAAATAATTACTCGATAAAGTCATTAACTCTTCTTTACTGATTTTATCATTGTCGTCGTCGTCGTCGTCATTTATTGTCGTTCTCTTCTGCTTATCAGAAGGATCATTAAAAAATTTCCCTCATCGCAAGTTAAAATAGTGAAAGTGGGAAAGTTACTGCCATATTTATGTACATGAAAAAGACATTAGTACGATTAAAATCTACTTTAAGCTTTAAGGTATATGAGGGTATATCTATAATATGTCAATTCATATACAAAGAGAAGTATGTGAGAAGAGCAGCCACACACATTTATAAATCACTTTGTAAGCGAAATAAAAAGGACATTAAGCGACGATAAAAAATGATAAATGAACATTGCGAATAACTTTACGGGCTTCAAATTAAAAAGGACAAGAACAAAAAAAAAAAAAAAACTTTTACACTATATGGCAACGACTTTTCTATAATTTTGTTTTTAAATTCTCCATGTGCACAGTGCATAAACTTAAACATAGTATACGTTAATCGGCATAGCGATAAATAAAAAGAAAAACAAAGCAATGACGATAAGTGAGGAAAATGTAGTTTAAGGATAATTTATTGAAAAGAAAAAGGAAAACAAGGATAACAATAAATACATGAAGTAGGTGTGTCTCATAAAGAGGAGAGACAATTCATAGACGACATACATGTGATTAAAAATGTCTGGGCCCAGGTTCTGTTTGAAGGTTAAGTTTTATTCTGAATTATCGTGGGAAAAAACAGATAAATTGCAGCTTCTTACAATTTAGGTTGCGAGTAAGAAATTGGTGTAACCCAGATTTTTGTTTGTGATTATTTACATATATGTAGGTATCTACATAATTTATGTTGTCAAAAAAAGAAGAAGAATCTTGAAAAATCTTTAAAATAAAAATAAAAGAAATCTTAATTGGCGCCCAACGTCAAACTTCAGATTAGACTATATTTTATGTCGTTTAACGTAGGATTAGTTTAAATACAATAAATTTATAATTCGCAAAATTGAGCGAGATTTTATGTAGAGAAATTGCACTCTAATTGGCGCCCAACATGAAAATTGTTAACTTAAGTATTCCGAACATATCGTTTAGAATTTAAAAAAAAAAAAGAAGTTGAATCCCTATTTTAAGCGAAGTTATTTTAATGTTCAATGTTCAAAGTTTAATTAAAAACTCAAATTAAAGAAATTTAGAATGGCGCCCAATGTAAACATTTCTGAAAATTTTATATGACTGGTGGTAATATGTATAAAAAAAATAGATTCTACAAAACCTTTTAAATAAATACCATCTCCTTGATATTCATAAAAAACAAGTTTAGAAAACACTAATCATATCAAACTATGAGAACAGAAATGGCGCCCAACGTCAAGTCATTTGAATTCGTATTTTTGTAATGATATATAAATATTTCGAAACTTTTAAATTGTGTTATTGCAAGAACTTCTCTCAATAGATGCATTTTATTATCCACATGATCTGATCCGGATCGAATTTTCACACGTAAATACAAAAACGGCATGTAATCCTGCTTTTTATATATGAATCTATTCAATGATCCAAAAACTAGTACTTTTTTATTCTGTAGTGCAAAGAAAAAAACAAACACAATGAAAAAAGAGATGGTTATATAAATACCACTAGCTGTCACTGTGATCCTGTTTGTTTTATTATGAGGATCTGATTGAGATCAGATCATGTGGATAATAAAATGCAGCTTATAATTGTTTGCACGAAGCTATAATCTCCAATATTTTTAGGCACATATCTTTATGAATTTCACTTTTTAACTTGAATAAATAAGCTAAAACAAACTCAAAACACAAATAATAGAAATATCTGCCCATAATTTTATTTGTTCTTAAACAAGTTTAAAAATTGCAAATTGAATAAAATATAAATGGCGCCCAACGTGAAAATTCTTAAATCTCATATCGTATTTTGTAATTTAATACAGGTTTTATTTTTTAAATTTTATCATTTGAAATTAAATACGACATGTGATTCAATAAAATTACAACCAACAAGAGAATTTGCAAGGGTTGATCATCATACGTATTATATAAGCCTCACAATCATTGAAGCTTAAAACTTACACAACTGCGGGATATCTGCTAAAAAGGGTTCTTTTTGGCACGCACTTTTATGACAATCAACCCTTGGCACAATAATTATTTTCGCATTTTCAAGGTAAAATTCCTGCCTTCCACCGGAAATGCGTAACAAAAACTACACATACATTTTTGCAACAAAAAAAATTAAAGCTTCAAAGAACATCTGTCATTTTTATGCCACAAGCACTGAGTACTACTGAGGATGATAGGGTATTAAATATTCTTTAGAATTATTTATGCAAATTAAATTTTGCAATTGCTAAGAACCAGAGCACCAGTTGTTGTCCATCCTAATCATCTGCTGGTGATGATGGGCAGGCATGATGTATATTTTGTGTCCTGTCCCCAATGGTCATCCTGTTTGGCATGTGCTAAACATGTTTTGAAATATTGTTTTGCATTTAAATTTTCCTAACTATTCAAAAATGCAAATAAGGAGCAATAACAATAATTTCAAACGTGATTTGATATTACCACCATCATCAATCAAATATATATTATATGTATGTATGAATAAGAATCTGTAAAGGAATTTTCAACCAAACTAGCCATCGGATATACGAGATTTTATTTCTATGGTTTCTGTTTAAAAAAAAAAAAAATGTTCGTGTCTCTCCACTTTTTGGTTTATATGTGTTGAAATTTGTTCGAATGTCCTGTGTCATTCTGGGTTTATTTGCTTGATATCCTGTAAAAAAGTGCATAACTGACGTGAAGCAATTTAGTTGATGATTTTATTCATATTTTATTTAGAAGTCGCATCCTTGTCTGGGATTTTTGTTTTTCTTTTTTTTTTTTTGTACATAATATTAAAATGCCAGCGACTATCAGGAGTCCTTTATCACTGTCAGATTGTCTGTTGAATCGGCTGCTGTTGAAATGAAAGTGATGAGAAGGATGTATCTACTAAAAAGGGTAGGTTAGAGGTAAGGATGAGTTTTTTTTTCTGCTGCTGTTGTTTAAATGAAAAATTGCTGTACAGAACAATTTTTGCCCCATGTATTTATTTTTTTTTTCTTGTAACTGTTTCACTTTTTTTTAATAGAACAACATCGTCGACATTAATTTCACTTTCTCCGCAATTTGCTGCGAAGGATAAATCTTATATTATGCTGCATGCAATATCATGATTACGATTAATGAATTTTTGGAAAATAAAGGTATGAGTTTTGGAACAAGAAGTTCTTTTAGTAAAAGGGTACCTATGTACCTACCATTTCATGCGAAACAACTTCAAAAATTTGATATAAAATGAAACAAAAGCTTTGGCATTGGAATGTGTTTTTGGATTATGAGATTTTTGAGGAGGACTTATTAAGGCAATTTTTAAATCAAGAACTTTTTGGTTCAGACAGTTTAATATTTTCGTATAAGTTTTTGAATCCAACGGAGGTAAAGGTCAATCATTCACTTAAGTGGGCGAACAAATAGAAAAAAAATAAATAAAAATGGCGCCCAACCCATATTGAAAACATTAAATCCTATAAAATAAAAACGTTATTTAAAAACTTCATTAAAAACAATTTTCATCATGACAATCAATGAATTTTAAGTGATCATACAAAATTTGAATGTGAAACTAAGTAAATAGAAATGGCGCCCAACAATTTTCAATACATACAATTATTTGACAACAGAAAACATCTTAAGATTTTCTTAAATGTGTAGAATTAAAAAAAAAAAAAAAAAAAAAAAAATGGCGCCCAACGTGAACTCTCCTCAACATGTAATTGTGTTTTTTTTTTTTTCTATACATATAGATCGAAATTTCCCAGTATAGTTATACGATCTTATTAACTAATGCTAAGAGAGAGCAATCAGACTGCAATTCTAGAGTAAATTATAATATATAAACTAAAATGGCGCCCAACGTGGATTCATTCAAAATCATTTTAAATTGCCTTATATATAATATAAAGACAAGAGTAAACCTTACACAAACTGAATAGTGGTGTAATCATTTTACCTGTAAAAAAATTATCTAAAGATATTCTTACAGCTTTATGTTACAGTACCAATTATAACTTCGTCTATTTTAGATATGTTTGATACATCCAATTGTGTCGCATATTAAAATATTGCGTAAAGCCTTAATATGAAAAAAAGCAATTTAGAAAAATAACTATGTCTACAAGGAGGTCATATTAGATAACCAATTATTTTGTTACCCAAAACTTGTTATGACATCTGAAAGAACCATTTGGATTTCATCCAAAATATATTTTTATTACTTTCGGAATCCTTACTTAAAATTTATGATATTTTAGTAATCATAGTGGGGTATTCGGGAAATCAAATAAAGATTTCTCGTGAAAAAAAAATCAATATTAAAAGCAAAGTATAAGAAGAAAAATGTAAATAATAAAAGTATTTTTCTTTTTAAAAGGTGGGTTCCTACTTTAAGGTTTACTTTAGGTTCCGTATCTAAGTTCTTAGAGGAAAGTTATTTTATTATTTCGTTTTTTTTTTTTTTTCTTGTTATTTATATTTAATTTGAAAGAAATGGCGCCCAACGCGAATTCTTCGCAGTTAGTAAAACTCTAAGTGCAAACTAGAGCTCATCTATCCTTCTTGATGTTGTTAGTTTAAAGTTGTTCAGTTTTTATGAAATATTTCCCAAGATTAAATTTTATGGGAAATCGCCTTGCCTTGGAATAAAGAATACATCGTCACATTGCGCATAATATGTTCTTATTTTGCCTCAAGGAAAACATTTTAACTATTTTTTTTTTATTCCAAAATATTTTATTGTGAAGAATGCGGGAAAATCAAAATCTACAAGCATTACAAGGCACGGCCATTTCAATCTCATAAAACCATATACATAGTTCTTTCAATGGGGTTAATGCTTCAAACACCATCACAAATGATTTATCTATCACGGACCTACCACAATAATATACCCATAGAGTCACCAAAACAACACATTTAAATTACACTGTCTGATGATTTTTTGTTTTCCAGAAATAGACACGACTCAGCTATAAAATAAAGCAATATAGACGAGCAAGACCCATAACATGTTGGAATTTACAACAACTTAAAAATGATCATGAAAAACTCATAATTTTAATGTTTTTTTTTTTTCTTTTTTTTTTTTTTTTTCATTCGTATTGGAACAAGTTTGCTGTGTTTAACCACGACACATCAAATATAAATATTTTTCAATTTTAAAAAACAAGGAAGTAATTTAACAGAATAACAATTTATCGCATAGCTTTTGCGTTCTAGACAACAATGTAATAGAATGAAACAGCCTTGGTAAACAAATAAAAAAAAAATAAAGAAAAGAAAAAAGAAAAACAACCCTTTAGTTTGTATGCAACTTTTTGTTTTAAATGTTAAATTGCTGATTTGTTTCTGTTTTGATAAGAAAATGTGTAAATAATATTACAATTTAATTTTGAATGAGTTCTCATAAACCTAATGTTTTACATTACGAATAAAAACTGGTCGGCGCGACAGCTCGTGTAAAACCAGGGGCTAGTGACCTACAACTCTCTCTGTGTGCGAGTTATTGGCAGGAATAGGGGGACCTATAACTTTCTGCCGAATCCGAACGGCTAGGATTATTATTATTTATTTATTTAGATAATAAAAGTCATTATAACAAACTCGAATATAACATGAATTAGGCATTTTAATCAATGGAGTGCAAAATCTTATTAATAAAACAAAATTAAAGTTAATTCATGTTAGTTAGTTAGTTAGAAGCACTTTTTCATGACAAGAGATACTCTTGGAGGATTTGTCAATTCCTCGCAATAGGGAGTAACCGGTGAAAAACATTTCTGTTTTTAGGTGGCATAGGCTGGGAATCGAACCCAAAACCTTCGGCGTAACAGTCCAACGCACTAACCACTACGCCAAGGGCTACTAAAACGCATAATTTTATACATTTGAGTTTTATGATATTTTACGCCCAATTATTATCAGAGTTATAAAAATCCAAACTTCTATTATTATAGGAACGTTAAGTAAGGAAATAAAATGAAATGTGGTAGCTGGTAAATTTCTTAGAAATTACAATTATACTTCAAGCTTAATAAACGTATTTTTATATAATTTTAGCATTAAAAAAATAATATTTTAAAAAATAAAAGTAGGCTACACGCCTAATGGGTGGGTAAAACTTCACTATCGAATCTTGGCGTAAATGGAGTTTAATTACAAAAATTTCACCTTTAAAGGGTCGTTGAATAAAGATAGAATTCAAATAAAAGAAAACTGGGCGTGGAAGAAGGAGGGTTTTATTAAATACGCTTTTAATATCTTTTTGTCGTTTATAACAGCAAAATGTGAAAACTTCTCAAATGAATTGAGTTGCAAGTTTTTTTTTAATGAACCCGAATATTTCGTTAATGGCTCTATCGTTTTTCATAAATTTTGCATTTAAAAATTTTTATATTTTGGAAAATGTGAAATTTTTTTATTAGTTCATCGATGGATAAATTAGTTAAAACATCTTCTTAAAATGTATCTTTCATTTGGGGAAAAAGTTTTTGAAACTATGTATTAACAATTTATATCGCCATTAAAATTTTATAATTAAATTTGAATTAGAAAATGTTCTTGTTTTATTATTAAAAACTTAAAAGCGATTCAAATTATTTGATTTTTCCCAAAAAAAAAAAAATGTCTTTAATAAAATAAATAAAGAATACAAAAATAATTAATGTCCCCTTTCTCAATCAACATGACGGATTTTAAAAGAGATCCACATAAACAAATAAAAACATTTAAAATCGTTCAACAAATTAAAAGTTATAACCTGCGAAATAAAATACATTTTAGCAAGAACTTAATTTTGTCTGTCTGGCATACTTAAAACGAATGCTCCCAAAATAAAAGCAATAAACTAAAAAAAAAAAAAAAAACATTGACATTTCATTTTGAAAACAGTTCAGGTAACCTTTTTCAAAAAAAAAAAAAATAAATAAATACATAAACATAAACTTTACTAATAAAATAACAAATATTGTTGTGCAGTGTGTAGTGTAGACGTGTCATAATAAAAACAAAAAAGACAAAATTTCAACCAAGATCATAAACCAAAAATAAGAACCAAAAAAACTACAAATTTTTAACTCACATGGTGACGACAACCAAAACACAGAAACACAACGCTCGAAAATGGTGTTCATAAATATACAAATAAAACCAAAAAAAGTTATTGTCAATTTCTGCAGAAAACAGACACTATTTATACTCCCTCTGTTGTCGAAAATTAGAAAGATTGATGGCATGCAATTCACTCTCAGACACAGGTATTTCATGTGCGTGTGATTTTATTTTAGTGTCATTTTATTAGCTCCCACAAAAGTTACTCAAAGATATAATATCTATAAAAAAAGTGAACCAGCAAAAACACACTCTTCTTCTGCTCTTTGGTGTGCAAATTGGTGGACCTGAACCTGGACATGTGCCAGAAGCACAAAGATATCTCTTATTCACTTTATTATCCCCTGGATACGTGAGTCTTTAAAAATTATATCTATGTAAAAAAAAAGTACAAAACTTCACCTGGCAACTATGTGTGAAATGTCATAATTGACAGCTGAGTACATTTTTGTGAAAATATGCATGAAATATGTATTTGCATAGGGATGGAAAAAAAAAACTAAATTTAAACTTACTTGGCGCTGTCATTTGTAATAAAAATTATGAATGTTTATTTTTTCATCCTATGATGGGTAAAAGGAAGGTACAAAAAAAAAACATCTAAATAGTGCTTGAGTTAGAAAAAAAAATTATAAAAAAGAAATCCTCTTAGCCGAATGAATTTTTGTAGAATCTATTTCTATAACATGATGCGATGAGATGTGCACTCAATTGAAAGAGAATTAAAATCTTCAAAACAAAACATCAATTTCGGATTAAAAAGACCCAAAGTTAAAAAATATTTTTGGTTTGTTGTGTTTTGTTTTTCAATCAAACTAATACCTTGAACGGATGAATAGCTTTGCGGGAGGGCTTTGAAGAGTTTGAATTACGAAAAATATATAAAAAAAAAAATAAACTGATTAAAAAAATGCTCTTTAAAATACATAATTCGGTATTTGTTTTTTATTTTTTTATTCGTTTAATGAAATCGATACTTTTTAATCCGTTAATGGTTTTTCGTTTAAAAAATTAATAGATTTTTTCAAAGATATTTCAGCGAATTGACAGTCGGCTTTGTTTGTTAATGGCTTAAGATATTGAGATAATTACTTAGAATATCTCTGAGAAAATTGTTAGAAATTAAAACAATCTCTTCTCAACTATTTTTTCGGTTTTAACAAGCTCGTAGAACTTAAAGGGCTTGTAAGTAAAATATTTACCAAAATGATTAAATTAATCAAACTGCCATTTGACAAATTCCTGCCAGATGTAAATATATTTGAAAAAAATAAATTGTGAAGTATTATATTGTTGTGTAGGTATGATATTTACATATATGATAAGAGATTTAAGTCTTCTTACAATTTTTTTTACATAAACATGTAAATTTTCATTATTAAATAAATATATGAAAATGCCAGATTTTTTACTAAGTAACAAATGTTTGTCAGAAAATTAACTTTTTTAATTTTCATTTAATATTTATAATTTCTTAAAATCAAATATAAGTTTTTTCATATCTATTCACGAAATTCGTCTTTGCCGTTGGTGCCAAATTTGTGCCATGTGCGTCGAATTAATTTAATAACGATATTTTAAATTCGTTGTACACATTAAAAAAAGAAAAATAAATGAACTGAGAAGAAGTTGGTCTAAAAAATTTATCAATGAGTCAAACATTTGCCAGAAATGTTCAAAACATGTAAAATAATTTCGAATTGTGTACATATGTAATTACGACGAATTATTATTTTTTATTATTCTTTAATGTTCCAAATGTTTTCGACAACACCAATTGCCTGGCAGACGAACTAGAAAATATTTTTTTTTTATATATTTTGATAAAAGTTGTGTGTGGTGGAAGACTTGTAACCCTTAGGGGAAACAACAAAATACAATACGAATACGATAAAAGTTGTTTTCAAGATTTTGATGATGATTAAAAAAAGTATACTTCGAAAACACTTTCAACAAGAATGACTGTCAACAAAAAGCTAACTATTTTTATGCTGTTTTTTTTAGACTGACAAAATGTCAATATTTCTTATATTTGTATAGTCATAATCGTGTTTCATGACAAACACTCGGCACAAAATGGGAGAAAATATAGAAATTTGTCAGTCGTGTGGAAATTCTAGAATTTAAAGATAAAATTTTAAATATTTTATTAACACTAAATATAAATGTCTGGAATTATGAAAATATATTTTGAACTTTCTAACCAATGTTGCTAAAAAAAAAAAAGTTCTAGAATTTTCACACGAATGACAAATTTTCTGTAATTTTTTTCATTTCATATTAAAGTTAGAGCATAAAAATTCAAGTCATAAATTAAAAAAAAAAAAAAAAAAAGCATAGCATAATTATTTAAGGATGATTTTTTCTATGAACACTAAGCAATTTATCATTTTTCTGTTTAAAATCAAGCAAAAATTTAATGGCATAGTTCTAAAATCTCCATTTTTATACGCAAAAGAGAATAAAAACAAATAAACCGCAACTTACACTTACAAAGTCCATTAAATTTATTTTGAAACTTTTTACATACCTGGAAATAAATAAAAAAAAAAGATCATATTAAAATCACAAAACTATATAAAAAGTAAAATATAAAAATATAAAATAAAGCTGACATAATATTCTTTGCGAATTGTAGATAGTAAAACAAATTCGTTCCAGGTATATATAAAATGGGCAAAAAACTATACAAAACTCCATAAATTGTCCAAGCCAGACGCACAAATTATGATGTCCACCTCCAACAACAACACACACACACACATCCACATCCAATCCACCCATAACCAAACCAAGCCCTGATAAATAAAATGAAGTACCTACCAAGTGCGGTGAGGCAAGGCAAAACAAATTCAACAAAAATAATAATAATAAAAAAAAAAATATGAAACTATAATAAATTGCACATAGAGACCAGATGTAACAGACTCAGACTATAGGTTCATAGATCCGGCCAGCCAGTCAGCCAGTTAAACAAAAAAAAAAAAAAAAAAAAAACACTAAAACAGGAACAGGAAACTAAAAAAAAACGCACATTTGCAACTAAACAATTTCAAGTTGAAATGGCTGCCTGGCGCGAGGATGCAAAAGAAAAGGAAGCAAAAAGAGTAGAATGATAGTAAGTGCATAAACACACATAGAGAAAATCGTTTGAACTTTTCTCATTTCCTTTTTATGAGGTGCAAATAAAAATACCTCTCTCTACCTACACATAATGGACTCCATATACAATACACAGCTCTCATACAAATAGATGACTAACTTAAAAGGACGAATTTTAAAAATAAAGGAAACATCTAACGACTAAGAGAGAATACAGTGATGGCAAATGGAAGAAGTTAAAAATGCCACCGTTATAATATAATTTTCTTGTTTTCAGCTATAGAGAAGGAGAGAGAGAAAGTGAGTGTGTGTTGTGTGTATATGTGTCTCAAGTGTGTCTAGAGAATCTTCAAGACATAAATAATAGAAAAATGCTTTGCAAGATAAAAAATGTATCAAAAGAAAATAAAGGAAGTTTCATAAAAAAAAAAAAAAAATGAATAAGGACCCGAACCAATGCAAAACTATAATAGCAAAACTAAGCAAAAGAAAGGATAAGCAAGTTTTTCGTTTTTTTTTTTCCTTTAGGAAATAGATCTAAAAAAAAAAATTAAGAAAAGAAAACATAAGATTTTGTTCTTTTCGTGGAAAATTGGTAAAAGTTGAAGTTCATGGTTGAAGTCGGGCAAGTCCTGCCACAAACAGAAACAACATTGTCTTTTCACATGTGTCGGACGGTTTTAAGTTTAGAAAAGTAAAAATAAAAAAAATAAAAAGTTTATCATGATGCAGGCATTTCAAGATTTTTAATGTGTTTCACGCAGATCTACGAACATGTTATGTCCTTCGTCACACATTACCAAATCCAACAAGGATTTAAGATAAATCTTTTGCACTTTTGTTTTTGTCATTAAAAAAATAAAAGAAACAAAAAACAAAATAATGCAAAAAGAGAAAAAAGGTAAAATGATAAAGATTTTGAGATAGAAAACAATATAAAACTGTCATTCAAATGAATGATGTGACGTGTGTTCTGATGTTGTATATTTCAAGGAAGACGAACGACTGAACAAATGAACGAACAACTTTCTAGACAAAATTCTATTAATACAATTTAATTTTTCTTTTTTCTTGTCTTGTCTTGATTTCTTTTTTGTTTTTTTATTTTTTTTATTATTATTTTCTATTGGAAGTATTGTTTTACCAGAGGATTTGAGAACAAAAGCTCCTTAACTAAATCAAATCTTTAAAAATAAATAAAATTCAAAGATGCGTATATCTCGAAGGATATCCAGTCAGCTATAGTATAGAGCATTGTGAAAAAATAATTTATATATACATACATACCTTAATTTAAAGGAACAAAAAACTTTTATCAATGAAAAAGATTCCTTATCATAAATTGAATATCGAGAATCATATGTCATACATAAGTTTAAGAACTCAGAGGAAGGACTTTTTGAACAAAGGGTTTTTATTTCAATAGTATAATAAAGACTACTACTAATAAAAAAAAAATAATAATAGAATCGATGGTAGGGAAAAAAATAGCTATAGATAAAAATAATGGAATGTCTAAGGTTTTTTTTTCTAAATTTTCGTTAAGAATCTTTTATGATTAATTACGGTGAATATTCAATAAATGAGAATCTATATGGATGAATTGTAAAGAAGTGTAATTGGATATCAGAAATTATTTTGTTGATTTTTTTTTTTTGAAGAAATAGGAGAGACAAACAGTTCAAAAGACAAACAAGGTCTGAAATTCTAGGAAAATAACTTGGAAAATATAAGAAAGCATAATTATTAATGAGGAGAATTTGTAAATTTTATTAAGGAAGTGACTATAGAGCAAGTTTTGCATTCGGTAAGGAATATTGAATTTAAAATTTTATTCACGACTGCTGTTAAGTTAAGTTAAAAAATCCCGAAAATTATAAATAAATAGATTAAAGAACTTTTGAAATTGTTTTGACATCCAAGGCGACGACGCGACGTACAAGAAAGAAAGCTTGCTTTAAACAAAAATATATTTTTTGAGAAAACAAATTTAAAAATTCTAGTTGTAGCGAAAAAAATTAAAAAATCTTAGGGAATAAAATATAAAGTACACCAATTTAAAGTATTAAGTAATGTGCAAATTAAAAAAATTAATAAAATTTTGAAAAAAAAAAAATATTTTTATTTTAAATACCTATCTACCAAAAATAATTTTTTGAAAATTTTACTACACAATTTTATATAAGCTTTTAAGAAGCATCTATATTATAGAACTTTAATATACATACATCGGTTTTGCCAATAATGAGAAAAAGAGAAACAAAAAAAACAAAAAACAAAAAACAAAAAAGGAAAAATAAAACAAAAGAAGAAACAAAAAATAAAATAAAAAAAGAAAAAAAAAAATAACAGTTCAATGAGACACGACCAGCTATTTATTTTTTTTTCGTATAAATATGCGCACTAAAGGGGATATGAATAGCCGCGAATTTTGACATTTCATCATACATATAAATTGTAATTCTTTTTATTATGAAGTTTTCATGATAAAGTTTTTATGATCGCCCAGAAAATATTAAATTTCAAAATTATTCATTAAAGCAGAGGAGTTAAATATTCTTCCATTATTTTAAATTTTACGGCTTTACGCTTCTCTTTATTATTCAAGTGAAATATAATTCATTTATAATTGAATCAACTTCAATTTAACAAGAGATCTGATTGGAGACTAGGAATCGCTCCCACTGATTGAACATTTTGACAGCTCGATTCGATCGTACAAAGTAATAGATTATCTAATTGTCTAATAAAAATTTTCCTATTTAAACTAATTTTACGCAGTGTTTTCCTTTCTTATTGAAACTATGTATATTATTATATTAAAAGAAAATGTTTGACTAAATTAAGTTAAATAATACTAAGCCGCTTGAGTTATTAAATAGTAAGTAATTACATTCATAACTTAAATTCAATATTAACGGAAAACACACTTCAATTAATATATTATTCGATGATAAAATTATTAATTGATTTATCTGATTTCTGTATTACAATACAAACAATAATAAAAAAAAAAAAAAACTGTTCTCTGTCAAAAAGTATACATTTAAAATAAAATAAAATAATATTTATTGATGCCGGTTGTAAAAAAAAAATTAAAAAAAGAAACCATAAATATTGCACTCTCGTATAATTACGACTTTGTTATTTGAATAAAAATACATTTTCCAAAGTAAACAAAATCCAGTACTTTCCTACCATTTATACAACATGGTCAGTAGGTAAGTACCTACAGCAAAAAAAAAAAAAAAAAATAACCACCATCATCTCATACAGTAATCTATGATCTTAATTCAATAAGTAAACGAAACTAATTACATTTCCACCACAACAAAAGAGAAACAAAAATAAAATAAAAATAAAAAAATCGAAATTTCTGTATATATTGACTTTAATAATTAAACTTTGTTTCTCTGGGTATTTTTATTATTTTTATTTTTACATTATTTTCTTAATACATATAACTGTAGGTATAGAACACTGTCCAGAGAAGATATTTGGGGAAAATAAAAAAAAAATAAAATAAATATACCCCAGCCGCCAACCAACATAGCAAATAAAACTTTTTCGACACTTTTCCGATTTAATTTCGATTTCAAAAAAAAAAAAAAATAAATAAATAAATAAAAATAAATATTTTTCTTTCTCACATAGTATATGTACGCGTACCTACACTTCATACACAAAAAAAAAAAACATTTATTTTCAGAAAGAGTAAAAGAAAAATTCTTTGTTGTTCTTTGGCAAAAAGTTTTACACGAAACTTTTTTTTTCCAACTGAAGACAACAACTAAGGATTGATGTGTGAAAGTGACAGTTTTAATTAAATACCCAGTCGAAGTTAGATTTTTTTAAAGAGATTTTCAAATAAACAAACTTCAAAATGACTTGTTTACCTATGGTTTCGAAGTCAAGAAAAAGAAATGTGTACCACAGCAATAAAGAAAAAGTTGCGGTTTCAATTCAAAACAAGCATTATTTATTAGGTAGATACATGATATAAAACAAAAATCAAAAGTTTAAAATGATTATCATCCGATTTGAATGAAATAAATGCCATTGATGTGTAAACATCTATGCCGGCGGTGGGGTAAACTAAAAACGTGGACATTTCTGTAGCACATTACGTTATGCTGTTACATGTTACGATACGTTGATGTATTTATATGGGATACGTTCAATTTTGGGTACGTTCGTAGATCAAACTAAATCAAAAGATCGGGTTGAGTTTGGGTTGAAATTTGGTTTGACAGTTCAAACTTGTCGCGTA
The DNA here is from genome assembly GCA_951394125.1 of Epistrophe eligans. Classification (NCBI taxonomy): domain Eukaryota; kingdom Metazoa; phylum Arthropoda; class Insecta; order Diptera; family Syrphidae; genus Epistrophe; species Epistrophe eligans. The sequence continues at coordinate 30,916,160 of OX596028.1, forward strand.
CTGTGATGCAAAACCAGCACTTGAATATTTAATTTGATGTTTACACATCTTAACCGTGAGTCTCGGCACTCACATTTTTTTTTATTTGTAAACGATGTATAATTAAATTTGGACAAATAGAAAAAAAATTATGAACTTTTTGGCCGAAATCTAGATTATGAGTAAAAAGGTTTTAGCTTTTTAGGCGAAGCAACACAAAGACGGATCAGCTAGTTAATTTCCTTGAAATTCCGGATAAAATATAAAAAAAGAAATTCGTTCAACACTATATTGTTGACAACTTTTATTTGGTTCTTTTTGTTTAAATTAAACAACATTGAAAATTTGAATAAAAAAATAATTACATTAGTGGTTAAGTACTACAAAGTTTTAGACGAGTTATTTCTCAAATTCTAGGAAGTGGGTCACCACAAAATCGATCATTAGTAGAAACATTTATATTGTTGTTGTTGCTTGTTGTTTCATTTTTCGGATGGATATTCCATTGAATTGCTAAGATGGAGCAAAAAATGATTGATACCCATTTGATATTCAGTAAATTTTGTTTTAAAATGCAAGCTGTGAAACTTAATGTTTCCTTCTACACGCTGCGATTTTTCTATGAATATTTCACATGGCGCATTATAGATCCAAATTTACATAAATTAATAAATCTTTTCCGACCATTATTTAATTAAAAAAAAATAAGTATGCAGATAGACATACGAACAAAGATATGTCTGTATACCTTCTTTTTTTAATTTAAAAGATAAAAAAAAATAATGTATTTAAATTGCAGTCAATCAATAGTTTAAATAGTCTAGAAATAATTAATTCATTTATTTTTAAATATTAAATCTTCAGACCATGAAATAATTTTAATCAAAACACTTTGTAGGAACAATTTAACATTTAAGATGAATTTTATGCAAACATTTGATGCGTTATATTTGAAAAACATCTGATAAGAATAATAAACCGGCTGATGACTAATGAATGAGAAATTTTTAAAAAGATTTATTAATATCTTTGGCTAAGGGTCAGGTTACAAATATATTCGTTTATAACAAAAACAAAATAACGAAATATTTGTATAAATTTAAAGCAAATAAAATAAAAATAAAATAGTTCTTATTAAGAAAAGGTGAATTAAATAAATAAACACCTTATTTTAACACAATGTTCGTTATTTTATGTTCGGTATTGACATTCAATTGGTTTTAGTAACATAAAAGCATGACATGTGTTATTTTTCCCGCCCTCAGCCAAGCCTACTTTTCTTATTTACAATTTTATGGTTAAAAGCCAAAATCATGGCATGTTTAGGTTTTTTTTTTTTTTTTTTTTTTAGATCCACCTACTACCACGCCCACTTTTTTTTAGATCTAAGATTCCTCATTACTATAAACCCTCTAAAAAATCAAATTTTGTTATTAATTTTTTTTTAAACCTTTAGCCATGATATGGGTACATTTTTTAACATTCCAAATTCCATTTTTAAGTTTTTCCCTTATAAAGGGTGTTCTAAAATTAACGCAAGATTCAAATTTCCACCATTTCGGTAGTTAATTCTGGCGATTCTAAAAAAAAAACAATTTGACAGTTGAAGACAGTTAGTAGAGAGCAACTAGTTTGGATAATTTTTCAATAATAAAAGTTTGGCGGCCAAAATTAAGAAATTTCGTACAAAATATGCCCGGTACATTGAATTAACTTCGTCAGTTGTGAAGAGAGTTAGTCAAAAATTCAGGGAGACTAGATCAATTTTTTTGTATGCGGTTATTTGGAGTCAAAGGTCTATGGTCTATGCCAACAACCCACGTAGTGAAGATGAAATTTAACGCTGCTTATGCAACAACGAAATTCAGCGACATAATATGTATGTACATATAAAATGTGAAATGGTAATGGAAAATTTAGTAAAACCATGGAGGGCATTTTTCCGATATCAATTTGAAGAAGAAAATTGTTTTTTTTTTCTATTTAATTCGAATCAAATGTTTGGACACCCTTTTTATATAAAATTTAAATTCGTCATATTGTGGAATAAAATAATCCGCTGCAAAAAAATAACAAGGCACTACCAATTGCCAAATTGTGAATTTGAGGACCCTGATATTGATGAAAAGAAACATGCATGTGCCACTGCACTAAAAATCATTTTTTTTTTGTTTTTTATTATTTAAAACAATTATATTTGGTTAATTATTGAAATGCTTTGAATAAAAAAAGAGGAGAGGTCGCTACATACAGCATGAGACTAAATCTCGCACATCTATTTAATTTAAAATCTTTTTAGCCAAATTTACGAATGGTAAAAAATGTAGAATGAAAAGAATTCAATTTCACAAAAGTTGATCCACTAAAAAAAAAAAATCCACTAAAAAAAAAAAAAAAAAAAAACAAGACTGTAAACATACATGTCTCTGTGGCGCTTCCATTATAAGGAAAAAAAAACCAGAGCTGGTTCTTATATTCTCTTATCATAACATTCGAATATTTATTTTAATTAAAACATAGCACTTAATTTAAAAAGCCTTTAAAGTCATTGGCACATAATTAATTTTCAATGTAAAACATTCAGAAAAAACAAATAAAACAACACGACATATTGCTTCCGGCTTATAATAAACCAACGAAATTATGCATGCATGTTCTTATACACGCATGTGATAAATATACCTACTACATATACCTACCTACAACATTATAAACTATTTTAAATAAATTGATCAATTTTAATTTAAATCAATTCTTCTATAAAATCTTCATGCGAACGATAAAAACTTTTTAGTATCAATCATTTCTTCACTCGAAAGAGTTTAAACCAACCATCATACTCGTTAAAAAAAAAAAAAATTGTTTCCAGGAAAATGTTTTCAAAAAACATTTTCATATTGATAATTAATATTGTCATAGTTTTGACTTTAATCAAAACTAATTATTGTCATCCTGCTGATTCGAGACGACTTGCATTTCCAGTATTTATGTTTAAACGTCAATTAAACATACCATCAACAAAGTCACCATTATCACCACAATCATTGCAACCATTTGTACCATTTTTGGAAGATAGATTACTTCCGCCGGATTATTCAGTTCCAGATCGACATGAAGGTGTATAGTGATGAATAGGACTAAAATCTCAGTGAATATTGGATAAGCATTAAATTAAGTTAGAAAAAATAAATTTAATTAGAAATACGAAATCAATTTGTTTGTTTCATACGTTTTTTTGTGAGTGAAGGTATGTGTGTGTGTGCGCTATCAATATGCAAAAAGACGAAGTTTTAAATTGATCAGAATAATAATACGAAAGAATAATATTTTTTTTTATTGGAAACAAAGGAAAATACGGAATTCTTTACCCAAGTGACATTTTATTTCTACTCTAAAAAGGTAATCCCAACAAAAGCTAAGTGCAAAAGCTTTAACAGTCGAAAATGTCTTTTTGTTTATTCACAAATTAAAAAAAAAAAAAAAGCTTTTCTAAATTTACAAGAATTCTAGAATTCATCGATTTTAACTCAATTATTTGCCGCCATGTCTGCCAAGAGCTACTTTCTCTTCATGATGGTACAGTGCAATAAAACCCGCAGAAATTAAAGTCAGTGGTTTTTACTTCCAAAATAAAAGGAATTAACACCCGCGGGCCTTTTTTTAATTTTTGGAGTGGCAATAAACCCACCACACAAAAGCATTAAGACCTGTGAGTTTTATTGCCTCTCTGAATTGGCATTAAAACCCATACTTAAAGTGTGATTCAATAATTGTTTAGCTTTATACTATTGTTCAAGAAAACTCTTGACATCATTGGCGCCCGCCTGGTGACTGAACATCCCATAAGCGGAGCAACGGAGTTGCGTGAACGGGACAGATGATTCAAAGAGGGAGTTAAAATCCTTGTAACCCACGAAGCAAAGTCCAAAATCATTTTCTCTTCTTTAATTAATGATTTTTTCCCCATATTCTTCGAATTTAAAACTTCAAAAAAAGGAATTAAAAGTCACAGATTTTATTTCCGTTTTAAAAAGGAAAATATCCCCGTGGGTGTTATTTCCTTTTATTTTGGGAAATAAGACCCGCAGCTTTATTTTCGTGTAGCTTATTGCACTGCAACTCTCTTAATCCTGACTATGAACTGGATGAATGGATGTCATTGCAAGTCATTGGGCGAGTCTTTTCACTGTTAACAATGGCGCAAAATTTTAAACGATTTGGTGTGATATTAAAGCCTTTTTATCTAAAAATGCTTTAACATCATACTAAATCGTTTAAAATTTTACGCTTATGATTTTATAAAGCTAAAATGGTATAATTTTTGTTGCTTAAATCCAGTTAGTTGTCGTGGGGCAGCAACTCTGCACAGTGGTGCGTTTGTTGAGTTTTAACGACAAAATCATTTACCACGTCCATTCTTCACGAAAATTCGGGTAATTTTTGGGCTGAGGCCCGAATTAAAGGTACCTTAGGAAACCCTTAAAGCATCGAAGCATTAGGAAACGCTTAAGACCGTCAAAACGAAGCTCTATACGTCTACACCAAAATTCACATTTTCAGTTTTTTTTTTTTTTTTTTTTTTTTTTTTGAAGATAATCCATTTTTTGTCTATTTAGCTATTTACTTTCTAAATTCATTTGAATAATTATTAATTAAAACCCCCTTCACATTTATTTGTAGGTACTTAATTATTCAATCACTTATAAGGGTTTTTTAAAAAAGTGTATTGCATAAAATCGTACTGCCATTTATAAGAAATTTGCAATATTCATTAATTTTTTATATTTGTTTAAAAAAAATCATAAATAGAAAAGATATTAATAGAAACCAGTTATTTATTTTTTCCTTATTTTGTATTCTCATCATCTTAACAAAAGTTAAACTCTCTAATCAACAACGAGAATGATATTTGCCTTTCAGTATTAGCTAAACATCGTTTGAATAAAGTTGTTTTAATATAATTTGTGTAAAAAATTAGTTTGTGATCATAAGAAGAAAAAAATGTGCTTCCTCAAGTATTTTACTCTTCTAATATTCATAATTATGACATTCAATGTCATTTCTAATTGTTATGGTTTTCCTGCTACAATTATGGAAAAAGGACATGAATCAATTAAACCACCACCACCAAGAACATTTCATCAACAAGATCAACAGCACAAACCACTTATTCAAAAAAGAATATTAACATCAAAAGATTTAATAACATCAACATCAAAAACAACAACAACACCAAAACCGTGCATATATCTTGATGCAAATGGCGAATGTATTATGAGGACATATTATTTAAGTCAATACACATTAAAAACTATAACTGGTTAATGATAAAAAAAGAGAAATAGGTATATTTGTTTTAAATAAATCGTTTTATTAATATTAATTTACTTTTATTAATGTGTTGTGTTTTATTGAACTTTAAATAAATTTGAAAATACCGTTCGAACTTACTGAAACTAGCTATATAAGTTGTATTTTGAGAAAACAACATAACATAAAAAAGTGTTAAAGAAACAGAAGAAAACAATGCGAAACCAACTGGATTATAAAGTTCTATTTGTATATATGTACAACGTGAAGTGAATTCTCGTCTCAGGAAAACACGACTATCACTATAATTACTGTGATTTTTTTTCTTCAAAATTCTACACTGTTTCGTTATCTTTTCCATTTAAAAATGGCAAATTGAATTGAATAGATTTTTCAATAACCATATAATGGTAAGAATTTATTATAGAATCATTTTTCGCAAATAATTAATCCTCCACGATTAACGATGATGTCAACGATGAATAGTTTAACCCTTATGTAATTTGTAAATAAAAGTTCCAAAAGTATGTGCTTCATTCGTAGGTCAAAATCAAACAACAACAGATTTTGTTCACGACGATGATTAATCGACCGACTTTTCATATTGAATTTTGACGATGTTCGTGATAAAAGCAAAACAACGATCAGAAATATCGTGTTTTAAGTATTAATAACGGGCAAAGTTCAAAGAGGCTTTAAGGAAATTAAATTTTAATTTAACAAAAAAAAAAAACATATTTCACCCTTTAATGCATCTTTTTAACCTCAAAATTGTCTACCCTCCCACAGTGGGGCAGTATGCCCTAATATGTTTGCTAAGCCATTTATTTTGTGAATACAAATTAAGTTTCTGGGTTGAAAGAAGCTATAACCAAAAATAGACCAATGTTTGAAGAAGAATATCATTTATAGGTTTTTTTAAAAAAAATTAAATTTTACTTAAAACTTCTATTTTCAATTTCTCGGTAAAAGTTAAAAAATTCGAATTTTAATTTATCGGTAAAAATATGTTATTCAAAATTGTAGAGGACTATGTAATTTTCTACAAAAAAAAATATGGAGCACTTTTGTTTGTGAGTTCGTGTTTGTGTTAAGATTATGTAGAAAATCTTTTTAAAATGTCCGTAAAAAGGTACTAATTTGGCTGCTAATTTTTTCTTATTATCTTTTACTTTTTATAAAAAAAAAAGTGAAAACAAAGACGTTTACTTTTTTTACAAGGGTAAGTTTCTCTCTCTCTCTCTCTCTCTCTCTCTCTCTCTCAAAATAGCTCAATATTGGAAGTGTGGTCGTGTTTTTTTTTAATTAATTTTATTTAAACACGGGGGGCAAATACTTACTTAGAAACTGTCAATTAAAGGACTATTAGAAGAATCCGAAAAATATTCATCCACCAAAACATGTGTAGAAAAGTAGTACATAGTTTCTTTTTGTTGACGGAATCACATAAGAACGATATTTTCAAATTTACAGTATCATTTCAGACAAAAACAACTCTCCTCTGCAGGCGTTTAGAATAACAGGCTATCGAACCTACTGTATTTGTACCCTATTTCAACCTATATAAATTTTGAATTAAAGATAAATGCATTGTTTGAATGTATGTATGTAGAGTCACTGTTTGGTGCTGATATTAATTTGACAGAATTAACGGTTATTCAATGTCTCGAAAACTATATCAATTTGTTCGAAAAAAATAACAAAATTTTTACCTAGTAATTAAAATTACAACCAACAAAGTTTTTAAGCCTTTCATTCGAAATTGTAGCTTTGTTGGTTGTTTTTCCCGAAATCGGTTACTCTTATGAAAAAAAAAAAGTCAAAAACTTTTCTGACTGATGGTTTTTAGTCAAAATTTACAACATTTCCCTTGAAGAAGCCATTAATATAAGTTACGCAAGAGTCGAATGTAATTTGGTTAATAAAGGTTTTGAAACCAGCAAAAAAAATACGCTTAAACTTTTATTGTCAAAAAAAAAAAAAAAAAAAAACATAAAAAAATTAATCCGGATTAAGTTGACTATAAATACTTTGTTTCTCCTCGATACGATGCAGTGTTCATCATTTTGCTTGATGTTAAGAAAATAGAACTCCTTATTTTATACGCATCCATTCCATCGTGATGGTAGTGTGGCATTGTACGTAGGTACATACATATAAAATATAAAACTGCATCAACAATATTTTTATTATATCACTTGTTTTGTCATTCAAGCGGAATGAATACCAAGTACCTATAAGTAAGATGTTGAAACAGACAATTTTTGCTCAGTTTTTTTTTTTTTATTTTTATTTTTTATTAATGTTGCTCGTTATCCTTCGTCATAGAAATAAAAACAAAAAAATCCCAGAACCTACATGAGGAGAGATAAAAAGAAAATGAAAGGGCTCACACATAAATTCCAAAGAAATTTGTTGAAACAGAAAAAGCGATGAAGCGAAAACTATGCGATACATAACACTTTGAATACCAATTTGTGCAACATGATGACTTCATATAAATACGAATATGATGATCAAGATGATGATGATGATGATGATGATGATGATGATGATGGTGACATTTACTACATTGAAGATGGTTTTCGAGTGAGTAAAGGACCTTTGACTTTAAAAAGAGAAGACGTATGTGAATAAAGTTTATAGGATGTGTCTTATCTGGCTTACGGAATATCCAGTACACAATTTCATCTTTTGATTCTGCTCTGGACAAGGTCAAGCACCTAATAAAAAAAAAAAAAAACTCCTTTTGTCGGGTATTTAAGGAGAAAGAAGGAACAAGATGCGCCACATAGAGAACTATACCACCATCTTCTCTTTATACTGTGACGATTGGTGTAGTAAAGTTATCAGTGACACACCATCGGCTATAACAACACTGTGTCTATTGAGAAACGCTGCTGTTGGAACTTCCTTAGTCAGTGTTGGTTTTATTTTATTTTTTAACTTCGTGTCCCGTTTTTGTTCAATTCTTTTTGTTAGTGGGATGGTTAGTTGTTGGCTTGAGAACCAAAACCAACGATCTAAAATGAACAAACGAACCGACACATCACGCACGGCTGTACAAAGTCCTTGTCTGGTCTTGAACTACTCTATTCACAAACCATAGACATATAGCAACTATGGAAAAGCTTTGTGTGGGTTTGCTTGCTTTTTATCTATCTATCGATCCGTTTTTTGCCAAGACATTTACACACCACCTACCTAACTCCTGCTTCTATTTTGTATCTAGGTATTTATCTTTCTCTCTCTCTCTCTCTTTCACTTGATGGCAATTTTGTTCTTGGTTGTGTCGTTCTCGTTTTTGTTTTTTTTTTTTGTTATAAAGAGAATAAAATATTTAAAAAATCCTTTTGTCGGACTTTAATGGCAGCTGAAAAACACTATCGCTGAACTTTGACATCCGGAATTTCCAGGTGACCAGACATTTTGGAAATTTTCCCAGATTTTTCTATTCTCTTGCAAATGTGCGGGGGAAGAAGCAGAAGAAAGGGCAGGGTTCTTCTGGTTTCGCTGTGGAATGTGTTTTGTCATCAACAATCTTCTCACAATGTCCAAAGTTGATATATAAATATATCTGTACATACAATACATACATATGTTCTGTGCAGAAATACACGTACCGCATCAAGTAATGAACTTGTTAAGGACCATCATAACAATCTATTTTATGTCTATCATCGTTTTGTAAACTTGAACACGGAGAGTATCTAGATTTTTTCGTTCTTTTGATTCTTCTTTTTTTTTTTTTCTATGATGTGCTTCGTTATCATATTTGCGAGATCTTTTTGTCAGTCACTTGGAATGATGATGATGACTGGGCGAACGAATGAACCAACCAAACAAACAAACATCCAACTCATAAGCTAGGATTAGGAATAGCATATGGTAAGCAGACGATGGAATAGATACTTTTGGGTTGTTAGTGATGATGATGACTATGGTGATGGGAAATAAAATGATGATTCGGTGTAATGAAACATCAATTTCAAAGCTCATAACAGTTGAATAAAAGAAAAAGATGAAAATCTTCTTCTGTAGTGTTAATGAAAAAAACAAAATTTACGATGTGAGTTAGAGGTCTTTGCAAGAGACTTTGGGGGTTTATATGGTAAAATTAAATTGCTTTTGTAATATTTATATCTATGGTGTTGAAAGCTCGCAAGTTTAATTAACCAATAACCCAGCTTTATGGGCCCTTTTTAAAACACATAAGCCATAAGTTAAGTTCATAAAATAATTTTAAGTCTTAAGTAGTGAAGTATCAAGAGGAATTAATTTAGTTATTCGAATATAGAAACCATCTTTCAGTTATTTAACTTCACTCTCGAGAATTACTCTCGGGTATTTAAGTTAAGAAAACGATAAGTTAAATGTTGTCAGTTAAATTAAATACCGATCAATATCCCAGGTTGATATATGGGATATTCATGAAATAAATATATATACCATCCGAAATAAAAGTAAGTGGTCATAACAGTTCAGTTAATGTCTGCAATTGGCCAGCCATAGACTATGTTTTATTAATTCTTAAAACTCAGCATAGGAGGATATTGGAACCTCGTTTTCGGGATATTCAAAAAATGTGTAAACTATCTGAAAGGTTAACAAATGATCATGGAATTTTAGTTAGTTTTAGCAATTGATCAGTTATTTTAAATTATTTTTTAAAGAATTTTTAGAGGATAGAATTAGAGAATTTTAGCACCTAATTTTTGGGATATTCAAAAAATTAGTATACCATCTGAGAGGTCAGTAAATAATCATAAATATTCAGTTAGTTTGATCAAAAGGTCAGCCATAAGCTATTTGTAATGAATTTTTTAAACATTGTTTCAAAAGCAGCATAACAGGATGTTGACACCTCATTTTTGGGATATTCAAAAAGTAAGTACATATACACATTTCTTTATAAGGATCATAAAATGATAATAAAAATTCTGCTAGTTTCATTGGTCAGCCATAAATGTATTATGAATTTTTAAATATTTTTTTTTCATGCTAAGCATTAGAGGATTTTGGAACTTTTTTTTTTGGATATTCAAAAAATAAGTAGGCTATCAGAAAGTTCATAAAAGTTCAGATGGTTTCGGTAATTGATCAGTTATAAGCAAATTTTATAAGTTTTTGAAAATTTTTTCAATCTCTTTTTTCGGCTACAGAAGATGATAGCTGTTAGCACTTCATTTGTGGGATTTAAAAGAAAAAAAAAACGAAGTTTTCCACTTAGAAGGTCAGTAAATGGTCAACTTTTAGTTTCAGTAATTGGCTGTTTTTTATGTATTTTCAATTTTTTTTTAAATCTGAATTAGGGGATTTTGGCACCTCAATTTTTTGGAATATTAAAAAAGTTATTTTCAAGTATTTGAAACCGTCAAATTTCAAAGATTAAGGATGATAAAATTTCGGGAAAGCAAATACTCGGTATCTACCTATTTCGTATAATAATATAACTCCCATGGAATTTTTTTTTAATCTCTCACACTAAGGGCCAATTTGTTCACATCAATAGGTTAAATCTGCACCATCACTTTAACTCTAATTAATTAGCACTAATCAATCAAAATCAGCTGATTAGTTATTTCCATGATTAAGACCTCAAATTTTAGATTCTTACATAAAAAAAAAAATTGGTAAACATGCACATTCTAGGATTTAACAAATAAAGTAATCCTTGATTAAAGATGATCAAGTGTGAACAAACTGGCCCTAATTATTCTTTCACTTTAATGCTGACTTTTTGCTTTTAAACAGAAAATCACAGATATGGGGAATTTTATAATTTTTTCTAGCGAGGACTCTCTCCTATTAAAAACTACAAATGACCAAAAGCCATCCCGGTACTCACAAATTCACACAAAAGCACAACAATTCACACTATATTCATACAAATTTAAAAATAATAATCCATCTAAGTGATCAATAAATTAATAAGAAGCACGTTGTTTTAAATTCTTTATTCAAGCTTTTTCTGATTAGAGAATAAAAAAGACCACAAAACACTAAGCCGCAACAGTTGTTGATGTCATATTCGAAACAATATCATCCGTTGTAGGAAATTCTGTTGTAGGAGGTTCTGTTGTATCAGTTTCTTCTTCCATCAAACATGGCCTATCTGTGATCATGTCTTGTGTGAGTTCCGAGCATAGTTGGGGAAATTCCATTAAAAGTTTGTCAATTTCTGCTATTGCTTCCTGTGCCGTCAATTCCATTGGAATGGAATTACAATTAGAAAGGAAGTACAAAACTAACACAAAATTGATCAAAATTAAACTTTTTAATGACATTTTTAAGTCTTTATCCAACGACAGAAGATAAAATACTAAAATAATCGAAAATTTGCAATGAACAATTTATATGAATAAAATATATAATCTTACTTTTTTTGTTTTTGTTAAATTAAAATAAATAAATAAATTAACACACAACAATATATTGATGGGTAAATTAATTATGCATAAAGTTAAAGAATAATATTAATATAATAAGCCACAAATAAAAGCTCTTTTTATTTTATAAAAAAAAATGATTTTAAATTTGTAAAGCTGCTGAAAGGGTTAGACGGCAATACAATAATAATCGAGGGTATTACACAACAATTGTACATATTTTTTCTAATTCGTAAAATTTCATTTGAAGCTAAATTCACTTGATTTTGAACTCTTGTTATGGTTAAGACAAGTCAGGTTTGAAGGATTATAAGTCTAGATTTTAATTTCAAAATTAAAATGTTGATTCAGCAATTTTATTATTTATTTTTTTTGTATATAAAACTCAATATTACAGAACCAAAGCTGAAACCTTAGATTGTATGAAACAAAAAAAAAAAAAAAAAAAAAAAAAAAAACATGCAAAAAAAAAGTGTGTGTAGGAGGATTTAGAAAACAAACTTCACAATCATGTTAAACTTAAAGTTCAATAGAGCTTAACCACAAATATTCAACTTTCCTTGAGGAGAAGGTTTAAATAAAGAAAAAGTGGGCGTGGTACTGGGAGGAAACAAAGTCCAAACGTTATATTTTAAGTTCAGGTTGAATAAGGAAAAAGTTTAAATATGTAAAAACTGGGCGTGGCGGTGGGCGAATTTGACTAAAACAAGTTTTTAAACCTTCCCAAAACATAAAAGAACAAACTCTGAAATTTTAAACTCAATCGAATTATGGATTCGCTTAAACATACATATTTATGTAGAAATTACATTAATATTTATATATTATTAATTATATTATTAAATATATTATTAAGCACGCCTATTTTTATATAATTGTCTTAGAAAAATCTTCATTAAAACTTAAAAAAAAACATTCGCCAAAATAAATCAAGATATTTACTCCTATTTCGTATAAGATTCAATAAAAAAAAATAAAAAACCAAGAATTAGAAACGGATTTCTTTACCACATCTATCAGTATGTATGTATGTAAATTTATTACCATCAAATACAAAATTTCCAATCTTATAGCCAAACTGGAGTGATAGACTTTTCTTTTTGTATTTGACGGCCATAAATATTTTTGTAAGGCAATTTCATCAATCGAGAAATCAATTTTGGAATTATGACAGTAAAGAATCTGTTATCCATCGTGTACCCATTATGCTTCGTGGTATTAGTTTGATTTTATAATTTTTATTGAGAAAAATATTTTTCATTTACATTTTCAATTTATTTAAGAAATCACTTTCATTATTGCAAAAATGATCGAAATCGTATTCAATTAATACACACAGTTGGTCTTCGTTTTAATAAAGTGATATTTCTCTATTCTCACACCTATAAGATTAAGCATTTCATCTTAATTCTTCAATTTATTATAAATTTAAAGCTAAGCAAGCATAGACAAGTAGTCCATTCCCTGAAAGCTTATTTAAATTTATGAATTGCAAAGAGACATGGTAAAATAAAAAAAAATTCCAACGTTCCACTAGCTTGTGTTTCACTTTCAATAGTGTTTTTCTCTGCGGTTTTGCATCGGCTATAACTAACTCCTTAGGAATGTTGTTTGCTTTTGATTTCAAATACTCACACATCATGACTATGGATAGAATATAAAAGAATCAAAAAAATAATTATGCAACCAATTTTGAGCTTTTCCTTGCGGTAAATTTTATTAAATAAATTAGATTTTTAAATTATTCATTATTAAAAATTATAAAACAAGTTTTTCTTAATAAAATACAATTTTATTTATCCAGTGGCAGTTTTTAATGTGTTAAGATTTAAACGATTTTCAATTATATTACAGTTACTATTCATTTCATTGCTTGTTGTTTGTGCTAAACAAGGAGCTTCTGTTGCTGGTGATTCTGTTGCTGGTGATTCTGTTGCTGGTGATTCTGTTGATGTCGTCAGCTGTTCCAAGGAATTTTGTGTTGTTGTTTCGACTTTTCCTACCAATAATTGGAATTCCTTAAGTGAAATAAAATGCGTTGGCTCGGTAGAAGAAAAACTATTGGCTTTTTTAGGATAACGTATATTCGCACTATCACAAAGCACTATGCAAATTAAAACTACTATTAATAGAATAAACTTATTCTTCTTAAACATTTTTGTGTGTTTTAGCGGAAAGATATAATTAAACCACAAGCGAGGGACAACCGATTGACACTGATGAGATCAAAATGAAAATGATGAAAAGAGAAACTTTTTTTCATTATATATATAAATATATGTGCATGAATAGAATCCATCAATTAGTCAACAACAATCTTCTGGTTTTTTTTATTTTCTCTTGATTTCTTATTAAAATATGATTTAATGATGACAAATTATTATATTGCACGATTGAAGGAGGTAGGTACTTTTGGTAATTCAAAAACAAACAAAAAAAACCAGGTGCGTATAGATGAAATAATATTCAATGAAGAAAGAGGTTAGAGAGAGTTTTGTTGATTTAAACTAGATTCTTTTTGCCAATCATGTTTCTCCGTAATTGAAAAAAATGTTTGAAGTCGTATAGGGTAAGCTTTAGATAAAAACAATTTTACGGGATTTTTTTTTATGTGATTCACAAAAGATGCGGCAGATAAGCTAAGGCGTGAAGCAAATCGTAAGTATGGGAGAGGGTGGCTGTCCCACTCCCAGATAGGCAGGAGTAGATTTATTTTATTTTTAAAAAATCGTTTTAAAATGCAAAAAAAATCTGAGCAAAATATAAAAAAAAATAAAAACGGACAAAAAAAAATTAGACAAAAATATATCAAGGATATCAAGGTAGCACTTCGTTAGTACCTACCTTAAAATTTTACTAGGCCTAAAATTTAATGAGGGGTGGGGGGACACAAAAGGGAGTACATTTTTTTTAATATTTCGAAACTATCAATTTTTTTTTGAATAAAAATGTGAAACACAAAATTTATTTTTTTTTTGTAATTTGCTCGAAAAAACTAGTTTTTCTGAAAAAAAATGCAACTTTCAAAAAAAAAAAAACTTGCGTAAACGTTAGCAATATAATTTTTAATTGCGCTCCACGCTTAGACGAGGTTTGAGGTTTTAAGCGCATTTCTCAAAACATGAAAAAAAAAAATTTTTTTTGTGTAAATTCACAAGCTACAATATTTTTGATTTGAGATTTTTTCTTTCGAAAAATTGGAATTTTTAATTAAATATTAACCCTTTCATTTCTAGAGTCCAAATTCTGTTTAATTTTAAGAGAAAACAGCTTAAAACATACAAATAAAGCACTACACCAAAATTCATCTGTCGGAATTGTTGTCGAAGTTTAAGTTATTTTTTCCTCTTATTTATAAAAGATGTCTAAAAAGGGAGTCGGACAGAATTCCGAAATCCAAAATATTTAAAACCCAAAATTTGTATAACCCAAAATTCTTAAAACCCAAAATCTATAAAACCCAAAATCCCATAGTAAAAGGTGAAATAAAAATTATTCCGAAAACCCAAAATCCCAGAATGCAGAAAGTCCGAAATCCAGAAAACATAAAATCTAGAAAATCCGAAATCCCGAAATTCCGAAAACCCAGAATCCCGTAGTTAAGACTGAAAAAAAAATTCTTCAAATTGTTAAATAAGTAAATTAACCTTTAAAATGGTCATCTTTGTGAAATTTTTATTAAACAAAAACAAATCATGATTTAAAAAATAAAAAAAAAAATTGGGTAAATTTTTGGGATTTTCAAGAATTCAGACCAAAAACTCATAATCCCAAAGACTTAAAATATAACGAAAGTATTTTGGATTTTCTGAATTATAAGTTTTTGGGGTTTCGGGATTTTGGTTTTCGGGATTTTGAATTTTTGGGATTTTGAGTTTTTGGGATTTTGGCTTACGAGATTTGCAACCTATTTCAAAAGACGGAAAATTTTGTATTTTGTTTATTAAATAAGTTTCAAGTTATCTATATCTGAATTTTTTAAATTTTTACATAAACAAAGTATTTTCTAATAAAATATTAAATGTTGTTATTAATTTTCAGTCCAATTATAAAAAATTAGTTAAAACGAACAATTTGTTATTATGAAGGAATTGTGAAGTCCCGATTATAATATAGTTCATATGAATTGCAAAATTATAAACAAAAATATTAAATTAATTTTTTTTGGGGGATTTCCCATGTAAAATTAAATTGCTCGATATTACGAAATTAGTATTTTGTATTTTTATCTGCAATTAGTCATATGGAATTTCTAATTATCAGGTCAGACTAAAATTGTAAGGAGAAGTTTTTTTTTTAACTCGTGTCATAAATATATAAATAGACATTGTTTTGAACTCTTACTAAATTACCATAAATTAATAATTATACTATTTGGCATAACAGGAAAAATGCTTAAAAAAATTGGCCTTTTGACCGGTCAGTATTTTGGGGCTTTCATTAATTCATTTGTTGTCATTAAGCTCTTGAAGAAGCCACTTGTGCAGTTATTATTTTGTACGTTTTTTTTTAAATCAAAACTTTTAATAAAAATATATTTGATTGTGAGAACATCTTTCTTTTAAATAAAAAAAAAACAATGGAAACATAACTCAAACAATTTAATTAAAAAACGCCAACTCGAACAGGGTTAAGTAACTTCTTTGCGAATTAAGTGATCTTTGGCAAAGAAAATGAGTGCTAAACATAGAACATTTTTATTTAAAGACAAAGTTTTAAAAAAAGTTCGAATCCAGTGAAGAATTAAAATATAAGGCAAGTTATAATAAAAAAAAACAAAAAATAAAAAAACTGACGATTTCTGTACCACAAACAATATTAAAACTCAATTTTGAAATAAATCTTACTGCTGTCAACAAAAATTCCTTAATTTTTTCGGTTCGAAGCCGTAATATTTTCAAAACTTAAAAATATCAATACATATACAAATATTTATGTAAGATTGAAAAGAATCTTGATAAAAATTCAAAATTAAAACAACGATTTAAAATTTAGTTTTATAATTAATTATTTTATTTTGGTTTTGTTTTGTTTTAATCTAACCCGTAGCAGTTTTTAATGAAGTTATTGACAAGGCTATATGACACCGTCTGATAAGGGGATCGTTACAGGGTCCAGAGAATTGTGATCCTGTAGTAAAATTATATGTAGGAATTGTTTTAGTCGGTTGTATTTGAGATGGTAAATTTGTTGATGTCAAATTAGTTGGTTTCAAATTAGTTGGTTTCATATTAGTTGTTGTCAAATTTGTTGATGGCACAAATGGCGATCCGGCGAGAGCGGCGAGAAGAGATTCTTTAATAGGAAGTGAATAATTTCTCACAATAAATGAAAAAACTATACAAATTGTAAACAATCTCAGTTTGAAAAACATTTTTTTTATTAATTGTTCAAATATATTTACTCGACTGTTGCTAAAAACAAAAACACTTCTTCAGTTAGACACTGCGAAAAAGTAACTAGAAGTGATAAGTAGGTGATAAATAAAATGATAAAGTATTGTTAAAAAAAAATTCTCACAAAACGAAAGCTTTATCTTGGAATCTTGAAATCTGAAATAAAACCAGATTTAGCTTTACATATGAATATAGAAAAGCCGTTACCTCAAATAATATGAACTTGAAATGAGCTTTTGAGTGTAGTCTTTTAAGATCAATAAATATATCTCAAAACGCAAATGAATTTCAATTTAACATGATGAGTATTATTAGGTACACTAAGGCCCAATTTTTTCAGGGGTAGATATGGTACCAGAATTAATTAATTCTATATAAAGGTATTTACATTTAATTAAAGAAATTTTTTTATAGAAAGTTCATGCGGGACACTACTTTAACAATCCAAATTCAAGTCACCAAATTTGTATATGACTTAACTCTGGTTTAAATTTAATGCAAAATGTAAGCCATTTTTTAAATTTATTTTATTATTTATTTTTAATTTATTTTGTATGCATATTTCATGGCTTTTCTCTCAAAACCTCTTAAAATTTCAATAAAATTTATTTCAGATCAAAATTTCAATCGCTTTTATATTATGTTTCATTTTGCTTCTATCTCTCAACAAGCTAGTTCTAAGAGTTTCATTTCATTATTGTTGAAATCGTTTTTTTTATTTCTTGGAAACTTATTTTTTTGTTAAGAGGGGTTTTACAGAAATTGATGTAAATTCTTTAAACTATTAAAAATCAATGTGAAACTGATTTGACACCAAGGAAATGTACGTCATTTGGTTTTTCTAAAAAATCTAAATTTATGAACAAAAAAAATTTAATTTTTACAAAAGTCTTTTAAAAAATGTATTTGTATAAATAATTTGTTTAACATATTAAAGATGTTGGTACGACAATTTAAATATGTATTTATTAATGGAAAAATTAAAGAAAAAAAACTGGTTGACGTTAAATTTTGTAAAAAAGAAATATTTTTTAAATTTCTTTTTAAAAATCCAAAATAAAATTCAAAATTTTTATATACAATTTTGTTTTTTAACATTTTCTTTTATTTTTCAATTTATAATTTTTAGAACCCTCTACGCTTTTGAGAAAATTTAAAAAAATAAAATGATTTTATGATAGGTGCAATTAATAACCATTTTTTGGATTTTATTTTTACCAAAAGTTAGCCTATTAGGTTACGTACTTACAAATGTAAGACTAATGGTAATATAAGATTTTGCCACATTAATAAACCACCCATATTCCTGTAAACTTTCAAGTTATTACATTGAATCGTTCTTTGTACCGGAATATCAAAATTTTACAAGCCAATTAAAAATTTTAATGTTCGCTCAAAAATTTGTGCATGATTACATCAAAGTGGAAAAGACGACTTTTTACAAATTTTTTATAAGTTACAATGCCTATAAAACTTGGATTATAAAAAAAAAAAAATTTTTCTAAAGCTTGAAATTGTTTTCGAAAAAATTATTTTTTTTACACGAAGATGTACAAGTCAAAAAAAAATTAAAAAACAAAATATTTTAATGTAAACAAATACAAAAAAAAATACAAAAAAAAAAAATTAAAAAAAAGTTTTAAAAATAAAAAAAAAAATAATTAAGGAATTAAAAAAAAAAAAAATATTGAATACATTTGTTTTTTATTTTTATGGAGAATGACGTTATAACGTGAAATATTAAAAACCAAGCCAGTTTACGTTTGCGAGATTTGTCATCTTTTCAATTTTGGAATTTTAAAATTAAACAACAAAAAAAAAAAAACCGTTTAATACAAAACGGGTTTTGGATATCTACTTTTAACTTCAAAGTTCCCTCAATTCGATTTTTTTTTAACATTACATTTAATATAAAAGTTAACGACTTACTAAAAATAAAAAACATTTTTAACTCTAGAACGTAAACAATATATTATTATAAGAAACAATGACCACATTTCCAGTTATTCACATTAGCCAGCTTTCACGCTAAATGGTTGTAGCGTATATGCTAATAGTTTGATAGTATATAAATACAAGTTCTAAACACTGTTTTAAGATATCAAAATAATCAAAATAATCAAGTAAATATGTGAGTTAATAAAGAAGAAAAGTTGTCCCAACATTATTGCAATATTATTTGACTATTTCCCATAGGACGACCATTAATGTTTGTGAATTTCTTTTGGTTGAAGTTCAAAAATAAACACCAGGCCCAACACACCACCTACATTATTGCACTTAGCATGCAGATCAAGATAAACAAATCTTTTTTTATAAATTGAAAGGTACTGTTGTTTAATTCAAACCATAGTTAGTAAGGGAGCACATAAAACAAAATTAAAGAATAAATAAAATGGGTTTTAACATTTGTCTAAAAATATCAATACACAGAATTATTTTAAATATTTATGTATGTATTTTAGAAAAGACTTCGTTTTAACATTAAAAAAGGATAACTTAGAAACATTTCCTAAAAGAAAAAAATGAAACAATTTAAAATACGTTTTTTAATAATATTATTTTAATTTTTAATTTTATCCCGTTACAATTTTAAGAGTATGCAATGATAAGGATGGTGAAAACAGAATACATTTAGTTGTGTCGGAGATATTGGCACACGGACCCGTTTGTGCTATAGTAGAATAATTATAATTATTAATATTAAACGGTTCAAATTGAGATGGCTGCAATTTAATTGGTGGCAAATAGGGTGGTCCGGCAAATGGTTCAACAGGAAATGAATAATTTAGCACAATAAATGAAAAAACGATACAAATTGTTATAATTTTCAGTTTGAAAAACATTTTTTTTTTTTTTTTTTTTTTTTTTGTTGTAAACTAGGTAGTTATATTTTATGAAAAAAATAACACTTCTTTATTAAGACACTGCAAAATGTTAACTAAAAATGGTAGGACAGGATGATAAAGGTTATTGCTTCATGCTAAATAATCATTAAATAAGTTCTTAAAAATTATGATATACAAAAAGCTTTGTATGCAGCTTAAAATTTGTAATAAAACCAGATTTTAATAAATTAATAATAAAATTTGCCACTTCAAAGAGATACATGAACTTGAAATAAAGCTTTTGCATATAGCTAATAAATATGATTGATGGCATTGTGTCCAACCACCTATAATATTTTTTTTTTTTTTTCAAGAAGAAAAACATAAATCAAGTGTGTAAGTATCATAAAGTATAGGTAATAATTTATTCGTCTATTTGTGAATTTGGCACACCTTAGTTTGCATAGTATTTGTATAAAAATTTCTCAAGAGTTGCATTTGAAAAGAATAAAATAGTGTTGGCGAAATTGAATTGGTAATAATTTAATAACATGAATTGCACTTTTGAGTTTTGACATTGAGTGATTTTAATTTTGATTTTACAACAAATATTTTTTTTTTGAAAAGTCCATTTTTTTTCGTACAGTCCATTCCCATGGTTTGTGTAGGTACTCTAAATTTTTTAGAACCACTTATTATGTTTTTATTCGAAATGAGGTCCTTATAATTTTGCTCAAAAATGACTTAAAATAGTTGTTTAAATGTATAATCTCGAGTATCAAATTTCAATACAAAAATATCAAAACAATATCAGAAAAATTTGTTATTTTCCATTGGGAACATTGCGAAACATTTTGGGCTTTCTTTGGTACATATCTGCATTAAAATATAAAATTAATAACAAAAAAGCATACGCTTTAAGTCACTTGAAACATTTAACTAAATTCTTAATTTTCGTAGATACTATATTTCGGGTTAAATTGTGAAGAAAAAAAAAAGGAACAGTTATACTCAATTCAGCGTCTCTAACTAATAAAGTGTACCAAATTTCATTCATTTTCGTTATGAAATGGGAAATGATTTTTGTTGCAAACATTCAACCAACGGTTTACCTACTATGCGTCAGCCGGTGCATCTTTTTTTAAATAACTAAATTCGTGTTTCAACTTATCTCTTATTTTTAATGGAAATAATTACAACATTTATTATGATTTAAAAATACTTTTTGTAAAAAGTAGCGTTGGGCGCCATTTTAAATAATGACTTTTTTTTTTAAATTTTGTTATAATCTTAAGTACATCATTAACAACGTTAACTTTATCTTACTGATAAAATAATAACCATCGTAGTTTTAAAAAAATATATTCTTTTATTACTCACGTTGGGCGCCATTTAAAATAAAGAATAATTTTCCAAATCTACACCCATTTCTGGTTAATTAGTCCACAAAATTCTTTCTTGCATCATATGAATCCCGTGCTTTATTTTTTTTTAACCTTAAAAGGCGCCCAACGCCAATCAAAAATTTAATTTTTTTACTAGACCATAGTAAAAGTTAAACAAACCATAAAAATGGATCGAAAATTCCAAATGTTTCATAATTAAAAAATGTCATACCCAATACTTATATTCTAAATTGTTTAATTTAATTAAAATTTAGAAGGTACAAATCTATATACATATATAAATAATAATTTATAAATATTTGATTTTTTTTATTATTTTTTACTACACATTTTATCAGTTTTTTTTCCAGCTCATTCAAAATTTTATCTCATAAAATGCGATTATAAAATATATTATGACGCAAATTTTGTTGGGGTTCCTTAATGCAAGTTTGTCACTTAAGATTATTTTCTCTTTTTTTCAATCTCTTATAGCTTTTTTGAAATAACCTACAAGCAGTGAGGTTATAATTTGTGTTATAATTAGAATGAGCAAAGTTAAGGAAAAAAAATAATCACAAGTCAAAAAATGATTAATGATCAAAACTGACGCTCATGACTCAAAAATAAATGTTTCTTTGAATGATAAAATAATTGGTTTCTTTCATGACAAAAATTAAAAAGACATTTCATCGGAAATATTAATGATATTTTATAAATTTTTTCCCCATGAATAATGATGCATAAAATTTAATTCCGTTTTTTTTTTTCCGAGAAAAAATAAAATGTGAAAAAAATTTTGTCTGCTAAATTTAACGACATTTTTCTTAGTTTAAGGTTCATTAATTACAAATTTGTTGGTTCGGCTTTGTAGAGAAAAGAAAAAACAATGAAAATACTTAAGCAATAAAAATTTAAAAAATAGTAAGCAGTCTACAATCAAAGCAAATAAAGAAGGCTCATTTATTCTTAATATCTAAAATTCGTAAAAGAATTACTTTTTCGACAAAGAAAAAAAAATAAAGACAAAAACAAAAAAAAGGCTTTAACTGGCCATATAAATATATTTTTTTTTGCAAAACCCCACATCGAATTGAAGAATAAAATGAAAAAGGATTAAAATTTATTACACTCCCCAACTCTTGGATCGTCTTAAAACACAAAAAGGGCAATCGAATTGCTCCAGACATACTTTATTATGTGTTTTTGCAACTCCACAATCCATTTCAGCACATGCCAACCAAAACTCATTCACATAAGAACAAAAAAAAAATAAGTGAAATCGTTGAAAGGAAACTCAAGGGAAACAAAAAATAGAAAGCATAGAAAAAAAAAACACAAGTCTCGAAATAATGGCGACTAAAATTACACAAAATCCTTGAAATTGGAATTTTCAACATTGAAATTGCCAATGGGAAAAATATTACCAAAATGAACGAATATATATTTGAAAAAAAAACACAAAACATAATTAATAGCCACACGATTATGTGCCATTCGAAGTGATTTCTCTTCCATTTCGGAACGGAAATCTGATGCTATAGAGAATTATTGTATTAAAACGAAAAAAAAAGACGAAGAAGCGATTATATACATACGTTTGGATGATGAATCCCCCATTCCAAGGATATTTTTTTAAAAAGAAGAGAATTTTTGTGCACTTCAAGTTTTATATATTGATATTCTGTTCTCAGCAAAGGATATAATGAAACTTATTTTGTCCCGTCATGGTTTTTATTTTAAATCCTCAATTGAGCTCCTGCTTATGCCACAGGAATCGGTTTAACCAAGAAAAGGGGGAATTTCGAAAACTTTTACTTTTTCGAAATGCTCTGTTTTACTCATAGATGAGGATGCAGTTGGATATCACTATATTGTAGAGAGGGGTTGCACATAGACATGCAGTCGGAATGTACATAATATAATCTAAATCTGTACATATTAAATGGAAAAATATATAAAATATCGTTAGAAGGGATTAAAAGTGTGTAACGGTATAGACAGATTTTCTACCAGCTAAAATTTTGGCAGGCAACTCGAATTTTCTTGTTAATTTTTTAGCTAAGCATATCAGTGGGTAAACGACACATATAAGATCCTATCCAAGGTGCTACATATGTAAGTGTTTTAAGTCTGACTACCAGACCAGCAGATCGAACATAAACCAAATCTTCCCAGTTGAAAAGCAAACGAATTTAAAGTCGAGAACGACCATCTTTTCATCCGATTATGGTAACATTGAATAAGGAACAATGCCAGAAAAGTCAGTATTTTCAGGGCAGAAAAAGTTTCAATTCTTTTTTTTTTTATATTTTGGGGGGCAACGGGTTCAAAAAATAGCAAAATAAACCATTTGACTGTGCCATCGAATATTTTGGGTCGGTAACTTTCCAACGAGATTTTTTATAAATTTCGAAGTTTGTTTAAAGATTGAATCCCAACATTAAATTTTCTATAATAAGAATTTTTTTTTCTGTTGACGCTGACTTTATTATTTAATTGTTCTTTCAGGAGGAACGAAAAAGCAAACATAACACCCATCAGACTGATTAGAGTACAACATTATATAATACCTCCTACTGTCAAGAAAGTCAGATCTATACTCTCTAACGCATTGCAGATGATTAAAACTTTTTAAGCATTGAAGACATACACAAAAAAAAAACAAACAAAAAAATAAAATAAATGACAACATAAGAAAATAATTGTGAAAGAAGACGAACAGCATAAGTACTGCAATTAATGACGTCAGTAAGGAAACAAAAACTAAAGATGAGTAATTGCAGTGCTTATTACTTCATTTACGCAGCTTAATGTAGACAATTACATAAAACGAAGTAAAACAAAAAAAAAGTTTTGAAGGAGGACTTTTTTGTGTGTGTGTGTTTGTAGCTACAAATAAAGAAATAAAAAATGAGAGAATGGCTAAAATGTGAAGAAGTTCGAATGTTAACAAAAAAAATATAGGGATAGAATGTTGTGGTGCGTTTTATTCTTGAGTAAAATATGAATAGAACAAAAACATGTCTGGGTGGCTAGTACCTAGGTACTTATAAAATGTAAAGCCCTTTTTTGTATCTATTAATTACGTATCAAGAAGTTTGAAATAAAATTGAAAAATTTCAGATCTTAAAAAAAATTTGCGATGCGTTTAATAAATGTAAATTTTTTTAAACTACTTCCAGTGGTAAAAAACACAATTTACCGTCAGGTAGTATTTGTAAAAAAAAAATGTCGATATCGATAAAAAAAAAAATCATTTCGATAGTTTTTTAACAATTTAATCGATAAATTAGCAGTTAAACGAAATAAAATCATAGGCTCCACTTAAAAAAACTATATATGTACATACCTATCTGCAGTCTCAACTATATTAGAGTTTAAAAGGGACATATACAAATATTTTGACTCTAATTTTAATTCAATCAAATTTAATGTATTTTTTTTGTGGGGGGTTCAATTTATTATAAACTAATAAAAAAAATCACTTATTCGTTGAATTGAATAAAACAAGGAAAACTCATTTAACCAGTACTTTAACTTATTTTTGTTTTCAAATATCAATACCATAATTTGTCACTTTTCAGGTAACAATAAATTTCTAAATTACATTTTATAAAATAATCCTAAACAAGTTTATATATGAATAGTATATAATAAAAAAAATTGATTTTTTGTATAAAAGCAACAAGATAAATATAAAATCAAATCAGTTAGTTGCATAATTCAAGAATTCAACTTCGTAAAACTTTTTCTAACTTAAAAAAAAAAAAACAAAAATTAAAATGTTCAATAAAAATTATTTATTGTTTTTGGTTATTGTTTTAGTAACATTTTGTTCAAAAATAAATAGTCTGCCAACAACTGGGGTCGTAGAAGTTAATCCACCGACCGGACATTATCAATCTGATGAAGGAATTAAACCAATAGTTGAGGCAACAACTGAATTACCAACAACTCGGTTAACAACAACTCGGTTAACAACAACTCGGTTACCAACAACCGTAAGAGAGGGATTAAAAAACTTCTCTTGGTAGATAACTTTTATTTTTTTTTATTGAATTTAAATAAATTCTGAAAAAATAATAATAAAAAAAAAAAAACAAAAAAATGTACATATACATATGTATTTTCTTATTTATAACATTATTATATTTATGAAAACAAACATTTGCTTAGAAACAGTATTGAAAAACTTGCACAATTTTAAGTGGAAAAATATAAAAAAATTTATTTATTGTGAATTCTTCGGAAAATATTAACACAATTTTATAAAATACGCACCCAAACTTTAATATAAAAAAAAATTCTTAAAAAAAATTGGTTTTATATCTTCCAACGCATAAAAAAATATACAATTTTTTAAGTTTTAGCTTAGTTCAATGGCCAACATTTTATACTTTTGTAAATTACTATCTACCCAAAAACTACTACAGGTTACGAGAGCTAGATAAAACGAAAATTCCGCTTCCTTCTTGTTTTATTCTTAAAAATTGACAGTCGTATTTATTAGATTTTTGTGTACTTAGACACTGTCTAACTATTTTCAATTTGGTGGAAATATGCTTTATTTAATAAAAATAAATATCACATTATTCATGGTTAAAACAATCTACTCTTGTGTCTAAGTTAGGCAGCTATAAGACAACAATAAACAAGCTTTATGAACATATTTTCCAAAGTTGGACAGTTGTCTAAAGTTAGACAACGTTTAAAAATAAGACCATGAAAGTCTAATTGAAAAATCTCCTTTTCTTAAAAGGGTCTTTGTGAAATTTTTAAACGTTTAGCAATTTCGAAAAATACAAATTCTCACCCATCACTGGAAAATAAACTGGAATTCCTATTATAATTGCATACTTTTGTGATATGAATAGATACCAAAGACCAAATTTCGCATTTTAACAAAGAAGAGCATACAATATACTTCTTAAATATTATCGATAATAATTTCTGGAAAAAATTAAAATCATTAAATTTCAAAGTATGTTGCATACTTTGGGGATTAAAATTATTATTTAAGTTATCTATTACATAAATATTCAATTTCCACCAGGTAAGTTATTGAATGTTGTCTCTAAATTCAGTCTATATATTTATTGTTTTTTTGAATGAAAAACCATCACTTCGTTAACCTTTTTATCATAAATAAACAATTGCTAAATCATTGATTTAGAATTTTATTGTTAAGATTGTATTCCAAAAGAGTTAACCTTATACCATCTTGTTGTGAATAATAAATGACAACTGTCTGAATAAATAATTTCCTTCAAAAAAAAAAAAAAAAAAGCAAATACCTTTAAATAAAACACCAGTAAGCCCAATAAACCTAACAAGTTTATACGCAAACAAACATATGTACATAATGTATAAAATACATTTTATAGACTTTTTATTTATACCAACATACCATCGACCTACGTTAAGTGAAAGCTTTATTTATGGGGTTTTTGCTTTATGCTTCTAAATTTCTATGTCTCCTACGTCATTAGGAATCCATTTCTAAGATCATGCGCCTAAAACGCCTCTATGTTTTATTCTTCTTCTTTTTTATTTTGTTTTTTTGCTTTTTTATTTCATGCATACAAGGAGGCTCTCTGAGTATTTATTTTCTTTTTCTCAGTGAATTCCTTGTAAAGACATATCACCACACCAGTCTTTTTCTTGATGTAGGCCCAGACATTGAGAAAGATACAATTTCGCTCTCTGGGAATTTTTCGAAGAAAACGTGCGATATGACCTTGCCCTTGTGTCATAAAAGACATTCTCACTTAACGCCATCCAGCCATGTCTGGTAGCCGGCTGTTGTTGGTAATTTATTTTAGTTGGAAAGGTGTAGATATATATACATATTTATATTCATTGGTAGGAACATCCTCTAAACAAGGTTTTTATTCTCATGGATTTTAGGATGCCTCGTGTCTTTATATTTTTTTTTTTGGTTCGTATGCCCTTGATAGACATTCTAATAAGGTTCCTGAACCCGGGACGTTTTGTTGTTGGTTTTGAAAGTAGGTGCCACAGTATTAAAGCTTAGAAAGGGATTTGATCCTTTGAAACAAAAACAAACAAAAAAAAGGAAAACAACTTTTTAGGATATTTTCATTGTCGTTGTGAGATATTCTCAGAATGGTTGAGGTTATTTATAAATTACACTCCTTCTTGGCAGAAAACAAATACTCTTGCACGAAACAAAACGAAGGCAAAGGCAAAGGACGTTGAATTGCCTGTACATGACAGGGTGGCATTAGGTGTTTTTAATATATCCTCTCTTCAAATGGGGTTGTTAAATCGTTTTTCTAAAGACAATTTATTTTTTGTTACTGCTGTTTCTCTATTGGATCCTTATGGATTTTGCTTCTTTTTTTTTTTTTTGTGCAATTTAATTGTGTGGTGGAAGGATGTTGGTAGTTTATCGTTTTTGTTGGTTGAGTCCTTTTTTGTAGATTTGAAAGGTGGTCTGGATGGTTTGGTGGTATCATAATCAAAATAAGAACGAAAGGACCTTTTTTGTTGTTGTTGTTGTTGGGTAAGGTGAGTCGTATTTATCACGTACCTACTTCACTAAAAGTCTGTAAAATTCTATTCATTTTTCTTATTTTGTAATGGGTCAGTGCACTTGACTGGGTCATGAATTTTTATTTAACTTCTTTTTTTTGTACAATTTATAAAAATTTAAGTTTTATTTTTTTTAGTATATCACTCAACGTTTAAATGTTTATTCTTGCAAAAGAAGAATTTGACAAATGACTTTCAATGTTAGGTTGTTTTTGTAAAAAAGTTTCATTTCGAATATTATATGTATACAATTTGAGAGTCTATACGAATTTTCATTTTGTCCTTTGGTATTGAAATAATATTGCCAAAGGAAAAAAGGAGAGGCAATAATTGTGTTGGTATTTTAAATTAAATTCAAGCTAAAGGTAAATTGTGAAATTTGCAAGAAAATCTATTTTAAGTTATTTTTGATGAAAGTTTAATTACAGGATTATATTGTTTTTTTTTTTTAAATTGTTGATGAGAATGCGAAGAATTTAATTTTAAAAGGGCAACTTTTGAAAGAAAATTCATGGTAATTGGAATTTATTTTCAAGTTTTAATTAAAGTTGTATTTAAAAAAACAGTCGATAATTTAACTGAATAAGTTAAAGAGTTGCTTTAAATGCATGAATATTAAAGATTTATTTATTTTGTGTTAGAAAATTACATATTTTTATGCTAACACATTCGACAAGCAACGATTTCAAGCAGTTTTTAGGAGCGTATTTTCAGAAGTTAAAATTAAGTGGTATTTGGAACCATTTAATTATTTGATCTTTATGATAAAATTGCATAGTTAAGGGAGCTAAGA
Source organism: Epistrophe eligans (assembly GCA_951394125.1). Lineage (NCBI taxonomy): Eukaryota > Metazoa > Arthropoda > Insecta > Diptera > Syrphidae > Epistrophe > Epistrophe eligans. The sequence goes on from OX596028.1 coordinate 30,944,798, forward strand.
AACTATAAATGATATATTAAGTTTCTTATACAAGTGAATACAAAAAATTAAGTTTATAGAGTATCGGTAAATATAATTGAATTAAATTAAATACAAAATTGCATACTTTCATGCTAATTTTATTTTTTTAAAGTGTTGCATACTTTTATGTCAAATTTCCATTTAAGAATAAATACCTTTTAATGTTTTATATTATTGGTGTCATACAAGACACCAATTCAAGCCTAAAAATCTACAACTTTTCTTCAAAAAAATTAAATCCTATTGCATATAGACAACAAAATTCTCTCAATATTACTTCTAAAGATAAAATCATTAATATAAAGAGTTTATATACCTTTAGGGGGCTGTATAGGTTAATAATTTAATATAAAATTCTTGCAATATTCTCTTTCTATGTCGGCTTTTAATAATGAATTTTTAAGATTAATTTGCTCAAATGGGTTAGACATGATGTCAACTTGATTAAAACAAGTTCATATAAACGTTTGATATTTTTGAAAGGGCACGAAGAAAGAACATTAAACATTAAAGCCCCTTAAAGTATGCAATAAATTATTTAAAACTGCTTTTATCAAAAAATAAATACGTTAACTTAATTCAATCTCATCATTGGTTTGTTTTGACTGCAAAATCCTTAAATATAGCTTAAATGAAATGTCAAAAAGTCCCTCCCTTAAGGCCATTGCTCTTATCTCATTTAGTCAAGTTAATCGAAGAATAATAGCAAGCAAAATATCCAATCTATTCTCAATTTGCCTTTCCTCTCTCTTATCCGACGAGATGCAAAAAATAAAAAAGGTTCATCTTATAGAAGCTATACAATCAACCGACATCATTCAAATTCAGACTCTCCATTGAAGAAGAAAAAGTTAAAATCCTTTCATTTTTTTTGTGTAGGTATCCTTATCATGGTTAATGGCCGCACCACTTTAAGGCCATTTCAGCACAAGTTCATATATGTATAGATATACATGCAAAAAACAACAAAGTATAATGGTTGGTCCTTAAATATTTGATTTTAAAGAAAACAAAAAAAAAAAACAATTCTCGTCTGCTTAGTTAAATTGGTCAAAAGTTCAGTTTATTTTGGCTTTTATCATACAAATTGCTGTCAATATATCGATTATTTAAACTCATTTCATATTATCATCATTAGGCAAGGCAAGGAGTCATCTTAAAGATACGAAAAAGTTTGTCCTTAAGGCAGTAAAAATGTTCAAAAAAAAAAAAATGTCGATCTCAAAGAAAATATGCTTTGGGAAACTTTAGTTTTTTTTTTTTTTGATTTTTTCGAAAATAGCTACTCTTGTTGATCCTTATGGTATTTTTTGGTAATAAGAACTACACCCTGCTAACTTTATAGACAATTTATTTGCCACTTAATATCGATAAAACGTAAATATGGTCGTTTAAAAAATAAAAGGAACTTTTTTTTGTTCGTTATTCCTTCTTTTTTTAAGGATATTTTTTTCGTCGAAGGATGTTTTAGTGGCTTATTGGAGAGCTAGAGGAAATCCCATTTTATGTTCGAGATACTTTGTTCGTCGCAATGGTTTTTTTTCTTTTTGTCTATTTTACCAAACTGAAACTCTCAGAATGACATCGACAGTGTGTGTGCAGGAGAACGATGACAAGAAAAAAATGGTTTAGATCGTGTGGCATGTTGCAGGACTGCATTCGTCGATGTAATACTCCTGGCTTATTTTTTATTACCACCAATATTGAATGTTCCGCCAGATACTTTCAGATTCTTTTTTTTTATTATTTTTATAGATATATCCATTTCGATACTTTTGTGGCGACACGACTAGATTTTGAGATGGAATTCAATTGAAATGTGTGGGTTTTCATTTTTCATTTTTTTATTTTTTTTTTTTTTTTTTTCAATTTCCTAATTTTTATACTCTCTGAATGATAGAGTTTTGGTGTGGTTAAGTGCGGTGCCAGACAGAAAATCCTTGAATGATTGTACAGGGATTGTACAGTTTTGTTGTTTTTTTTTTTTTAATGAACAAAAATGATGCTTTCGATTGATAGTTATGGGCAAGTTAATGCGGTTTTTTATGGTGAATTTAATATCGAATTCAAGAATGCAGTATAGATTTTTGTTAAACAAAATTTTGAACAAGAACATGTTCCAAATTATTTAAGACATAAATTCTGTATGATTTTTAGTAAAACTTTAGAATTTTTGTATGTTTAACATATTTTGTGGTTTATTTTTGATTTAGCGTAGGTATTAACCTAATCCTACTAAAATTAATATGAAAAAGCCTAAACATATGCAACAATTTATTTTTTTTCTTACTTTTCTTTATTATTAGGGTCCTATGCAACATTCTATAATTGTATAGCACTTTTTTTTTATTTCAGTTCACAACATTTTGGCAGGTTACGAATACAACAAATTTAACATTGCTATTTTCTTGTAAAATTTTAACAAATTCTTCATCACATGTAAAACTTAAGAGGTCATTTTCTCGGTTAAGCTTTGTTTTCGAATTATAACGGTTTTTATGATTTTTATTCTTTTTTCCTTTGACTCGCTCTAACTTTTCCAAACTACAAAAAAAAACACATTTTTTAAGCATTTTTAGGTTGTTCTCTTTGACTTCTTTATGATTTTTTTTTTCACAAAAACACATTATTAAGTATAATTTTTTTTATTATGAAAGCCCAATATGTGTTCTTAAAAATACTTAACACTTTTTACCTAAAACCACATTTAAAATTACTTAAAAAAAAATTAAAAAAAAAACAAAAGACTTAACGGTACCTACAGATTTTTTTTCTAGACCACCACATTTCGGCTACACAAATATCTGATTCCCAAAAATTAAATTAAAATGACCTTAAAAGTATGCAATTATTTTTGTAACTACTAACTGAAATCAGATTGAAAACAATTTGATGAATTTGTTTGATTTTATGAAACAAGAAGTTTTTTTTTTTTTTTTTTTTCTATACAATGACACAATATTTTAACCTCCGAATTCTATGCAACAATTTTTGTAAGCTCACATTGATTTGAATAATAATTATTAACATATTCATGATTTCCTATTGAATTTTTACTAAATCATTTTTCAATTTGTTTAATGATTTTTCACTGAATTTTAAGAACAGTTAGTAAGGTACAATTGATATATTATACCTGAAGGTATGCTACATTAAATAAGGGAAAACACAGTAACGAAATTAATTGTTCGCATTTGATTCTATATTTAAATATTTGGAGATCCAATTGAGCTAAGATTCTATATTTAAATATTTGGAGAACCTATTGAGCTAAGACTAATAATCCCTCCAAAAAAAACCTTACTCTGTGAAGGTATCATCATCCTCAACTTTTTCACATCTTCATCGGAAAACACACCATATTCAAAGACAACGTATATTTTTGCAATTATGGCAGAACGTGACAATATTTTATTATTTTCAATTTATTTCCATGTTTGCCCATACGAGTCTCGGTCTCGTTCTTGGATCCCTCCATTTAAAGGTCTTTCCGAGCTTTGAAAAAATAAAAAAAGGAACACTCATGCACTTCTGGTTTTAATGGCACTTTTCAGTGTTCACATGGACAGACGGTCTTTCGGTTTTTCGGTATCCTAAGGGAACATATAATGCAACACCATAGAGAAGGAGAGACAGAGAGACTTGTGTGGCATAGGGATTAGGGACTATATAGTTATATCGTATCTTGATATAAGGTACCTACCATAACCGTACCGAGTGCATATGAAATATTGAAACCGAAAATGGCAAAACGTGTATATGTGGGAATGCTGCTTATGGTCGAACATAGAACACAAAAATATAATAAGTCTTGAGAAAAGGGAAGGAGTTGTTTGTTTTTTTTTCTCTCTTATTTTTATTCTAAGGAATATTATTCTAGTCGAAAGGAAAGTCATTTATTAAAATTTCAGAAAAAAACAGAGAATAAAAGGACTAACCAACCGACGAGAAATACAAAAAAAAATAAAATAAGATATTAAGTGGATCGCTGGAGAGTGAAAAACAAAAAAAGTTATAAGGTATGGCAGCATATAAAAGCCAAACTTTTCACAGAAAAAAAAAAAAAAAACAAATAAACTTTTTTTTTAAATTTCTTTTCTTTTTTTTTGTTCTTTGTTATTGCAGACACTTTAATTACCCGCAATCATTTATCACATTCTCTGCGTTGTCATAATCTCTCCCTAGGGCGGTTTGCATTTCAAATGAAAAATATATAGATATTGGACAGAGTCAGTGGCAGTGGCAAGAGCTTAAGGATTCGGCAACAGTCAGTGTTTTGATGCAAGCACAGGGGATGATGATGATGTTGATGTTGATGATGATGATTTTGACGAAAGATGCCTCTGAGATGATAATGCACGTCGAACAGGAGAGATAACAAAATGAAGAGGAAAACAAAAATTATCATAAATAATGGAAAATAAATTTTTAAAAAATGATTTACTAAAAAAAATAAAAAAAAAAAAACAAAAAAACACTGAGTAAAAATGTAATCGCAGAGAATTAACTTTTTTTTTGTTATGAACATTTTTTTTTTATATTAAAATTAATGAGAAGAAAATCACATAAAAATGGAGAGGGAAATTAAAAATGGAAAACAAAACAAAAAATTGATGTCAAATGAATAAAAAGAGGAGGAGCGAGGTCAATAAACATTAAGAGGACGCCTCTTTGAAATGAAATGATAAATAGTAATTTTTTTCTGCAAAAAAAAACTGAATCAATCAAACAACCAGACACAAAGGGAAATAAACATGGGCTTTGTGGTGACAAAGTATCAAAGATGGGAATCGTGGTGTTATATTTTTTTTTTTTAATCACAAAATTGTATAGACAGAATTTTTTTCCTAAAACCGAATGATTTATTAGTCAAAACATTAAAAAGACTGCGTCACTATTGTAGCGGGAGGCAGCTGGATCTGAATTCTGTATAGAAGGTTAAATTAAAAAAAAAAAAATCTGCATGGCATCCTTGCACCCGCGGCAACCCAGCCAGACAGTGATTGTACGAGGCAGTTCCCTCATTTTTATATGTAAAAGATATATAAATTAAATACATTTTTAAAAATAATCAAGATAAAATTACTCAATTCTTATTAAATCCCATTTGATAAGTAAAATTAATATGTGGGTGGCCTTTAAGCTCGTACTAGAACAGATCTGTCTCGTCGACTTCATTCACTTGTAGATATCTTTTTACACACACGCAACAGCTTAATGAGCTGAATGAACATTATCTTAATTCTGTCTTTTACTTATAATGAAAAAAGAGAAAAAAATAAGCAAGATTACTTCAATCATTATCATATTTATTGATGTGTAATTTATTTTTGATAAGATAATTCTTTCAAGGCAAGTCGTACAGATAAAATTAATATTCCACAAAATGAAACATAAACAATTATTTTGATTGTTTTACAATGAGAAAAGTGAAGGCAGTTCGAAGAAAAAAAGATAAAAAAAAGATTTTTATGTAATTGGTTTTTGGCTGACGAAAATCTCCCTTGAGGATGAGTCTTGAGATTTTAATTGAAGAACTTAATAGAGATATGAATTTAATTTTAAATGTATCCCTTATTTTTGTTTCAGTAAAAGGTCTATATATATAACCAATATTTAATCAAATAAAAGCGAAGCACGGCGAGGAGGACTGGTACTCGTACCAACAAAAAAAAATAAATCATAATGCCTTTGTAGAAAAAAATAAAAATATTTAAAAGTGTAGATTTATTTTGACAGCACTTATTTAAATATAAATGTCATTTAATTTTTCCTTATGAAGTAACGAGAGGTTGAATTTTTCATTTTACTGGAATTTTATTTGTACCTACTGTCAAACACTGAAAATGACAGACGTTTTCAATGAATGCGTCAATCAGAATAGGTAAGTTCGATGTAGAAATCTGTTTAACACAAGATTGAATTTTTAATAAAATAGATTACCGAAATAAATTTTCAATAGGAAATAAGAAAATTAAAAAAATCTTGGGATTTAAAGAAGATTAAGGGTCGATTAAATTTTATATCAGTTCAGTGGTTTTCTTTAGAGGAAGGTGGAAAGTTTCATTAGAAAGAATATTATTTTTACTCAAACAAAGAGAAAGATGTTTGTAATGAATGCGTCCAGAACAAAAGGTAAGTTCGATTTTAAAAACAGTTTGTTTAATGTAGATTAACACGAGATTAAATTTTTCATATACATATGTGCTAAATCAACAAAATCCAATTTCAATTTTAAATCTCGATTTGAATGAAATAAAGAGAGGACTAAATTTAGTGTCAGTTCAGTGGTTGAGCTTAGAGGAAGCTGCAAAGTTTCATTTGACAAAATAATTTATTTTAAATATCAAAAGATAGAAACCAAGTTTTTAATGAATGCATCAAACGCAAAAGAAAAGTTCGATTTTAAAAAATGTGTCTTAAAAGAATATTAATACAAGATTAAATTTGTATTGAACTAGATTAAAAAAAAAAAAAACAATTTTAATGGTAGATTAAATTTAATCTCAGTTCAGTATTTGAGTTTAGAAAAAGCAGCAGTACAGTTTTATTGGACAGAATATTTTTACTAACTGTCAAACGCATAAAATAATGTTTCGAATGAATGCGTCCAGCGCGAACGGTAAGTTCGGTTTTGAAAACTATTTGTCTTAAAAGTAGATGAACCACAGGATTGTACTAAATTTCAAATAAAAATCTAGAGATTTAAGAGATTAAGAGTAGATTAAATGAAATTTCGATTCATGGGTTGGGTTTTAAGTTTACTTTCATACACTGAAATTACATTTAAAATGAACAAATGCACCGCAGAAGTAAACTTCAATTTGGAGAACTATAAATTGTATGGATTAACATAAGATTAATTTCTTAATTTACTAGTTTAACGAAATAAATTTGTATGCTTAATATTGGGATTTGTTATAGATTGAGGTTGGATTAAATAAAATCTTTATTTAGCGTTTAAAAGTTGCATTAATGTCAATAAATGAATACGTCCAGCGCAATAAAATAAAATTAAGATTTGGAAAACAATAACTCTTAATTAGATTAACAAAAGATTTAACTTTTTAATTTAATAGATTAACGAAATAAAATTTCAAAATTTGAAAGTAACTAAGAGTTAAGTAAGGATTAAATTAAATCTCGGTTAAGTGATATAGTAAAAGATGACATTAGATATTAGAGATAGAAGAAAAACCGTTTTTTTATGTTGACTTTAATATACAGTTTGATTTTTAACAGAATTATAATTGATTTTTAACTTGAATTCCAATGAAATTTATCAAAGCAGACGATTTTTTCGTAGAAAAGACTAATTGGAAGTTTTTGGCAATAAAAGTATATCATGAAGAAATTTTTCTAGACTTGATTGTTAACGAAATTTTAACCTTAAATCATTTTTTTGAAAATATTTAACCTTATATACAATTTAATTGAAGAGAAATTTTTAAGGACATCTAAAAATTTCTATAAAAAAAAACTGAAACTAACTAAGCGAATCTGCATTTTTAAGTTCGAAACCTCATATCAGTCTACAAAACGCATAGTTCAATAACCATCAACTCAAGGACAAAACTTGTGATATTTAAGAGAGTTCTTCAAACTTTTCTTATCTCTCTAAATATTACAATTCAATATATATATATATTCAAAGGGGAAAAAAAACATAGCATACATAGTTAAAAAAAAAAGTTAATAAAAACCCTCTCTAAATCACCACAAGAGTATGGTATGGCACAGTAGGTAAACATCAAAGTTATTGCAAATGCGACTTGTCTTAAAAGAAAGAACAAAAAAAAAATAAAGATTATTTTCTCTCTATCTCATGCTAGCAAGAAAGAAATAAAATAAAATCAAAACACCACAATCTTTTAACGATCTGGGTTTGAAGTTTTGGTTTTGTGCACTTTTATATTGAAAGTTACTTTTACTGATACCTACGCTTGTTTAAAAAAAAAATATAAAAAAAATAAATAAACCTACCTGAGTGTTTGATGTCATGCATCAAAGACTTGACAAAGTCTTATATTAACAAATGCTACGCAACCTTCAATGCAGTTTGTTTAACTTGTGAATCAAATTGGAATTTATCCACAAGTTAAGCTGATATATAGCTTCGAAGCTAAAAAACAAATTTAAGTGCACATTTTGGTTGCATGTACGTACATTAGGGTGGCACTTATATTTCAAAATTATTTTCTTTTATCAAGACACTCCTAAAAACCTATAACCAAAAAAATAAAGTCCCAAGTTAAAATTTAATTAAAATCGTTGTAGCTATTCTCGCGGACCACTACGACTTTTTAGAAAAAGACAAGAGGAGTATGTAGATGTCTTATTAATTTGTCGATCAATTTTTTGAAGATCTTTAAAAAAAGACCTCCTTTTGTAAGAATTCTACTCAGCTACAATTTTGAATTTTGAATCCAAAACTTGAATCTTATCATAAGTAAACATTTTTTATAACTTTTAATTTTTCTATCTAAATTACCGACATAGAAAAAAAAAATAAAACAATAACAATATTTAAATATTCAATTAAGATAAAAAAAATTAAAATCGCGCTAAATTTGGTCATGAATTTTATTACCGCACACAAATTGCTTTGCATATTAGCAATAGCAGCAGCAGCTATCTATCTTTTTGCTGTGCTTGTGCCTCTATGTGGGTAAAATAGTATCTTAAAAAAAAAAAATAATAAAAATACTACATTTTTGATGTTTGACCTCATTTTATAAAAGTTGAGAGTTAGCACATTCTCAGTCGCAGTTATGCGAAAAACTTAACGAGTCAACTCGGTTGTGTGTGGGTAGATGATTTTGAAATTGAATTTTCATCACATCTCTAATATTTATCAAGCGCAACCCAAAACACACAAATCGAATTCCTTTGAAATTCCTATGTATGAAGAACAATGTACACATTTATAGGAAAAAAAAATCCTGTAGAGTTAATTTTTGGTATTTTTGTTTGAATGTTAATGAAGTTCTGATGTTGAATAAAATTCAAATAAAAAAAAAAATAACAAAACCAAACCAAAAACTATTCACGAATAATTCTCATTTCCTCCTAAAAGATAGATACCATTAAACTAAAATCCTCATTTTTATACGTACGAACAAAAATCTATAAATAGTTTTATTATTATTATTTTTTGTTTTGTGATTTTTGAAAAGAAGAATGATTTCCACTCTTGTTAGATAGATTTAAAAATGAGGTGTGTACGTGAGGATAATTATGTGAGAACATAACAAAATAAACTGTTGTAGATATTTATACTGACCGCCCGCACCATATAACTTGCTAAGTTGCTACTACAGTGAAATCTCCTATTTACTAATTTAGGAGACTTTCAAACTATTTACTAATCGCAATATTAAATCGTTGTGACAAATAATTTAAGCTTTAAAATTTTGATAACAAATGTTTAAAAAATCGACTATTCTATCCTTGTAAGTACTTTAAAGTAGACTTAAGGTAAGCTAAAGGAAGACTAAAGGCAGTCTAAAGGTAGACTTAAGGTAAAATTTAGTTAGAATTGAGGTAGACTTCAAGCAGACTTGAGGTAGACTAAGGATAAACTTGAGGTAGACTCTGGATAAACTTGAGGTACAATCAGGATAAACATGAAGTAGACTCAGGATAGACTTGAGGTAGATTAAATTTAGATTTGAAGAAAAATAAAGGTAGACTTATGTCAGATTTAAGATAGACAAAAGGTAGCTTTAAGGTTTACTTAAGATAGATTTAAGGTAGACTTAAAGTACACTCAGAGTAGGCTATAGATTGACTTAATGAAGACTTCAGATAGACTTAATGGATTTAAAGTAAACTTAAGATAGACTTAAGATAAACTTAAGATAAACTTAAGGTAGACTTAAGATAAACTTAAGGTAGACTCAAGATAAACTTAAGGTACACTTAAGATAGACTTAAGGTACACTTAAGATAGACCTAAAGTAGGTTTAAGGTAGACTGAAGGTAGAGTTACGTGCTCCTTAATTAGGTGATTAAGTTGGTTTCGAAACTAATTAACACCACGATATGAAAATTCTGCGAAAGGAACACAGTAAGTTGAGTTTTGTTTTATGTTTTCGCTTATGTCTATAAAATGCTTAATTTTAGATAAAACTTTTCTAAAGACAAACCAAAGCTTACAACATTTATTTATTTCTTATTTTCCGATCTCTAACCGTTTACTCGTGGGAAGAGTTTAAAAAATCGATAATCGATAAAAAAAATTAGAATTCAAAAATTTAAACCATAAAACATTGAGCTTTTTCTTATTAAATTTAATAACAATTGGATACAATATTTTGTGAAGATAATTCTCAACTTAAAGAAAAAAAAAATAAATAATGAATTTATTATGGTTCGACTAAGAGAGATTTTACTATAAATTTGTAAACGTGACTGACCTAAGACAATTCATTTAAAGTTAAACGAATAGATATTTTTTTTTAATTTTTTTTTCTGCTGCTGTACCTACAACTACATACCTAACTATCTATATATATGTATATGTATCTGCTGATGTTTTCGTTTTCAGATATACTTTTGACTTAGTCAGAGAGACGGTTAAGTTAGTTCGAGGGAAAATATAGAGGTGTTTTTGTTCGGATATGTAATATAGCTTTGCCAAGTTTTTTTTTTTTTTTTTTTTGTTATTTATTAGTAGAGCTACTTTTAAGTGGCTAACCACATGTATATTAAATAAATTGATTGCAATGTGTTGCACTTTGAAATGCACTGATTTGCGCTATATACACAATAAATTACATACTTTGTTTTATAAAAAAATCTTTTTTTGGGGTAAATTTTGTGTGTTGGCAGGTCCAATTAGGATATGTGTAGTCAGTTTTTTTTCTAGTTTTTGTTAATTTAAATAAAAATAGTAATAAATGGAGGACATTTTTGTAAAAATATACTTTACCGAATGGATTGATGAATAAGTTTATAGAAAGCTTACCTGAAAAGAAATACAAAAAAAAAATTATTTTTCAATTGTTACTTGAATATTTTAATTAAATATAAATAATTTTATGAAAAAAAAATTGATAAGTTCGAAAAGTATCTTTTTAAAATAGTTTCTAGGAGTAACACAAATTTATACCAATTACATACTCATAACATTCTATGAATGGAAATATATCATGGTTACTTGTTTCTGAAAAAAAAAAAATGGTATGAAATCAACTTATTGGGGATTTTCAGGAAAAAATATTTTCGTTTTTTTTTTTTTTTTTTTTTTTTTTGTAATCCTAAGACAATAGCTTTTTTCTGCGTGAACTTAGAATTTTCATTTAGTTAAAAAAATAAATAAAACCAATTAAAAAGCCGAATACCAAATGTTTCTGAGGTCCCTCAAGGGCCCATTCTTTTTATTTTCAATTTTTTTAAATGAAATCTCTTAGCTGTAAATAGCAACTGCTTTTTCCAATATGTATTTGTATGACGCGATGTACAATTTATGCCCCTATTATGGATTACAACTCAACTTAGTTGAGTTGTCATCAACACAACTCAACTCTTAGACAACCAAACGAATTTTTCGTATTATGTAAGTCAACTAAACTCAGTTGTAATAAAAAAATACGTTGCCGTCTTTTAGGAGTTAATTTTCTGTCAAAATCAGCTGCCCAGCATGAAATAAAAAAGTAAGAATAAGAAATTGTATGATGGAAAGTTCTTTTGATTTGTTTTTCGGTGATTTGGAAGAGGAGAATTCCCTTGTTGTAGCCAAAATAAGAAAGAATATCCGGGATCACTCCAATCCATTGGAACTTCCAAATACTAAGTATATTAAATAAATTTTATGTACACCTCTATTCCCAATGTATATGTATTTTATATATGTTCAGTTCCACAGTTATTTTCCCCCACTGATCATCATGATCCTTTTTCGAGGAACCGAACTGTCCCTTACCCCTAGCAAGTTCAGGTTGTTCGTGGAGAAGAGCAACAAGTCTTTCAAATTGTGTAGGCCGTGTAATTTTCAAACTAGAAATACACTAATTAAATTCTACTTTTATTAAAATTGTTGTTTAACTTACTGTTTTTTATCCATATTTGTTTTTTGAATTCCGCTTCTTTCAACATCTTCTACACAACTGTTTCGAACCAGTTGTTTGATTTTGACGTTTATTACAACCGAAACACAACTCAACTTACTTACATAATACAAATAGACAGCTGAAAAGTCAACCATTTTTTTTAGTTTTCTGCCAAATGACAACTGATTGTGTTTTGACAGTCAACTAGTTGTGATCGATAATACCAATTCTAAGAATGACAACTAAACCATAGTTGAGTTGTCTTCCATAATAGGGCTATAAATAAATACTTGACCTGCCTTTTCGGGATCACTTTAGGATGGAGGTTCTTGTTTCAAAAAACTATTATGTTTAACGATAATATCTTCTCAACGATTAGTCGTAGGAACAAAAGTGTCGAGATCTTTTTTTTGTAGAATTGCATGATCTACAAATTTTTATAACAGTTCTTTTCGATAGCGTTTACCGTTAAAAAGATAATTGCGAACAACTGATATTTTCGACAATTGAATCACATTTTTATTTAATATTATTTCTAGAATACCAAAATAAATATAATTTCGTATAATTAGATATCTTTACTTTGATTTTTTCCGTAGTAAAATTAAAGTTTGGATGGAATATTTGCAAATTATCACGTGTAAATAAATACATAAATTCTTTGAAAAATCGGCTTAATTTTCGGCTGCCCTAGAAATTCTTTAAGGGCATGGGTTAAAGTTCTTCTGTTAACTGATTTTTTTTTTTTTGATATAAATATAATTGCATATTTGAAAAATTGCTTATTTTTCATTTGAACACAATTCCACCTTTAAAAAAATATTAAATTACACCCAATCCAAATGATGAAACGACAATATTCTCAAGTTCAATGATTGATGACGTAACAATTGTGTGGCTTCGAAAATGATTACCAAAAAAACTATTTTCGATTGTGTTACTTTATTTGAATAAATCATTACCACAAGATATTCATTCAATTCTGCATTTTATCCTTCTTCTTTTTTACAAAAAAAAAAAAACTTAAAATAAACAAAATGATTAATAGCTTTGTTGCGCGCAAAGTTTGATTGAGATGTGCATTCCACATGAAATTCAATACTTTATCTTCCATCACAATAAGTATGATTATAATCAATCATTTCGATGAGAAAGGAGAAGAAATTGAACATGGTGATGATTTTGTTATTTTTGGAAACTCACAAACAAAAAACAAAAAAAATCAGTAAAGTGAGTATCTCGCTTTTGTATCCTTTAGGGCATATCCTTTTAATCAATCTCTATATCTATTTACATGTCAAGGAATGAACCATCTACTCGTACATATACATATCTACCCCTTTTTCATTCTCATAGTTTATTGTTTGTTTAAATCCTCTCGTTATGCTATACCTATACCTAAATTTACGTATAAATTAGCAACAAGAGTATCAAAATGCACAAATGCTAAACAACACTGAATACGCAAACAAACAAAACAAAGAACTTCTTGAATTTCCACTACTGGCAAGGTCTTGAGAGTAGAAAAAAAAAGGGTTTATCATCTTTGTTATCTTAAAATATCGTTACAATTTTAACGCTTAGTTAATTATTGTTAAAATTTACTGCGTCAATGTTTTGTCAACAACCAACCAAGATACGGTTCGTTGAAGTTGTTTTCCGCCATCAACGAGAAGATGAAACATATTTAAGTCAAAAAATTGAACTCACCCTACTCTACTCATCTAGTCTCGTATATAATTGCAGTGAAAGGATTAACTGCAAAGTAAACACAAGAGTTTGTAAGCAGGGTGGTGGAAGCAATGAGGAGTTCCATAAAACAAACTAAAGACGAATGTGCATTTTAATTAAAAAGGATTGCCGTTGTCGCCGCTGACGCTTTAATTGAAATCAACCAGATGGTCAAACATAAAACTTTTGTAGTTTATCCTTTTTGAAAATTAAAAAAAAAAAAAAATAAATAAATAAAGAACTTATTTTTAAAAAGAACAACAAGTGATTGCTTTCCTACCGCCCCATACCTCCCTTTTAAATATGCAGAGACAATTGGAAATTTTCTTTGCATTGTCTTTCCCCTAAAGATATAAAAAAAATAACAATGTACCTATAACATATACGATTTCTCGAAAGGATAACAAAGAGATGTTCTTCCAAGTTCATACATATATTTTGTGAGAAATTCATGCATCGACCTTTTTGGCAAACATCTCTATTTCTCATTCAAATTTTGATCCTTTTTTTTTCATCATGTGAGTTCGCAGAGAGTCGAATTAAATATTTATACATTCAATCCAATTTTGCAATTCACCTCTGTAGGATGTGTGCTCCAGACAGTTATACCTACAGTTAGAGATCCGCATATCTTTTAGTTCAGGACGATGACGACGACGCGACGCGAAGATCTTTAAAATACAACTAAAACTATTTAAGAAAATCGACTTAGTCAAATCAAGTTTTTCTTGGGGAATTTCATATTAAATTTAAAAAAAAAAAAAAAACACACAAAACAAACATAAAACAAACACAAATCGAAATGAAATGAAATTCTGGCTACAACATTTTACGAATCCTTGAATGCACATTTAAAATTATTTTTTAGTGAATAAAGTTTTCGATTCTTATTTAAATAAATTTGATGCCATCGAGTTAGGAGGACATTATTTTATTGAGATGCTTTTGTTTGGACAGATGTGGACTTTTGGAAATTTTGGAAAGGATTTAGTTCTGTTTTTGGGAGAAAGAGAGGATATGAATTTTATTCAAATTGGGTTTAAATTTTATTTCAACTCTTATAGATATGTACAAAATAAAAATAGCTAATTGGATAGAGAAATTCAGTTTGTTCTTATTTAGCATTGGGAAGGTTGAGATCGTTCTTTAAGTAAAATCCGTCCACTCTAGCATCTGTTACAAAACCGAGGTGTTGTCGGCTGGATTCCCAAATTGGAGGCTTGGGCTATTTACGTAGATGTAGAAAAAAAAATAAAAAGCTCATAGCCATGATAGTCCGACCGCTTCCTCCCTTAGTACCATTACATCCCCATATATAAGGAAGATCCTGGCAGCAGACGAGAGAGGGTGTCCAGACTATGGCAGCGTGGCATGCTTGCGTTAGCATAATATAGCTCGTCGGCGAGGCGGTAATGCTACCGTAGCACTGGACCGTCGTTATGACTTTATGCCGGAGGATTAGACTCATCAAAGAAATGAGACCCGAATTCATCCTGAATAGAGGCGTGTGATGCTTAAAAGGGGGGGAGGGGATGGTGGAGGGACACGGTGTTGTTGCCCTTCTTACTTTTCTAATTCAAAATCATTAAAAAGCAAGTTTTTTTGCAAATAAGGTTTTTTTTTTAATATAAGGCATGAGATATTGTGTTTTTTTCCCGCCTAATTCCACGCCCCTTTATTGGTTTATTTTTGAATTTTATCTTAATTCAGTGTCTCTATGGAGTTGAAAATTTGTAATTAAACCTTCAACAGATGTAATTAAGCTTAAATTTGTAAATTAAATTATAAAGAACTTTTCGAAATTCACCTTTTACCACGCCCACTTATTTTAAATATTCTTCTTATTTTACATCAGCAGAAAATCGAAATTTTGTAACTAAGCTCTTTTTAATCTAAAACATGATTTTAAATCTGGCTACTGCCACGCCTCACAACTTTCATATATTTTAGTTTTAATTTTTATTTTATTTTCTAAAAATTTATATTTAAGCTCTCTGTCGTACATATCTTAGATAAAACGCTCACCAAGAATTTTTTTTATTCATAATAATAATACATTTTAATAAAACATAAAAAAAATGATTCTGCAGCAGGCCTTTTTATTTTTCGGAATTTATGATTGTTATTAAATATTAAAAAAAAAAAATTGCTGTCAGTAATTAATATAATTTTTTTTATTAAATATTAAAAAAAAAAAATTGCTGTCAGTAATTAATATAATTTTTTTTATTAAATGCATCGATTAAAAAAAAAAATAATTATAGCACCAAAGCTATCTCAAGTTCTATTGAAGTACTTAATGACAAAAAATACTCATCAATTTATCTTCAACTCGAATATTTTCTTTCCACCATTGAGGTGTTTTTAAACTTGAACTTGTACCTTCTATTTTTGAATTTCTCTTACAGCAGAAAAGTAAAAAAAAAAACTGCAATAATTTTCAATGTTAACTCATCAATCATTTCCTTTAAGCACAGTAATTTGCATACGATTCTTGAAATACAAAATAAAAAAAAAAAACGCCCTTAAAAACCCCCCACACAATACTCATTCACTCTCAATCTAATAGCAGTCATGCCAATAACCAACAACTTTAATATACATACAAAACCAACAATTGCCACTTTGGCTATACACAAAATCACTCTATATATGGTGGTAAATACAAAACACATCCTCGAGATACATTATTTGTGCAAATTTTGCTCTTTTCTTGGTTTGTTTTTCTTTTTTTAACTTTTTTTAACTTTTTTTTTTGTATTTTATTTTCCTTTGCTTTTGAGTGGAAAATCGTCTCAAGAGTCCTTTTGATTGATTGCCTCCAGTATGTGTGAAGAAGATGATGTTCCTTTTTTTCTATACTATCATCAAGGATGATTCCATGGTACCTATACTCATACCCGAACCTAACAAAAGATTCGTTTAAATTTATTATTATTTCAATTTTAAAAATGCATTGGAAGTGAATTTTTCTCGTATACTTTCTTGTTGCAAAAGAAAGAATATTCAAAAATAAAAGTATATATATATCAACGATAAAAATTTAATTTATCACAGTCCCTGTGTGTTTGGTAATAGAAGAGGACGTTAGCCCCTGCCCCTGTCGCCGTTGGCCGCCTTCACAAAGATCCCTTTCTATTCCATTGAGTTCAGTTCAGTTCATAAAAAAAAAATATAACCAAAACGACAAAAACTGCAGCACCACATCCAGCAACAAGAACTTTTAGACGTTCTTAACAGCAGGTCGGGAGAAAATGCAAAATTGTCTTGCTTCAACATGACATTTATTGTTACTGCCATCATTTTTGCTGTCATTGTCATTATCGCCATCACATCGTGTCGTTGACAATGTCATTGTTGTTGGATTGTCATATTTTTTTTTTTTTTTTCATAGGTATACCTATCTCTCCAAGAGACTTCTCAGACGCACCATTATAATACTGAGGAAGGAGAATTAAGTACCGAATTCGGAACGAGTTATGGAAGTCCTTTTCATATTTTGTTTGATCCTTGAGAGAAAGTTGTTAGTATACAGAATATGGTGTTCAGAGTGTTCTGGTAGTTGTTTCAGAACATCACATCTCATCACATAGCTTTAATGCTTTTAAATTGCATTGTTTATACAGAGTGTTCATTGTTTTGCGAAAACAATTTTTCAGTTTCAAGTTGTGATTTTTTTTTATAAAAATCTACAGAAAAGTCATTCTATTGTTCATTTACCAAAGAAGAATCTTTATGAATTCAAATAAAAAATTATTTTCTGAAATAAACATAACCAAAACTACGACCAAAACTGAAGGAAGTTAAAATATAAATTATTTTGGAGACATTGTAAAAACACAACCTCATACAAATTTTTTTAGGAAAAAAATGGCAAACTTTAACAAACAAGATTATTTGATGTTGCCTATTAAATATGAGAAACAATACTTTCGTATTTTCGCTTTAAAATCATTCAGAAATAATATAGAAAAGAAAATTACAACAAAAAAAAACTTCAAAACCGAAACACCCTTTATCAGAAGTTTTTTGGAACATCGCTGCAGGTAAGCTATTCGTCTTGTCTTTTGTTCTATGTGTTGGAGCAAGCATATAATAAAATTTTAAAAATTATTAATTTATTCCTTGCCAAGAGGCAAGATCATCAAGATGAGAGGAATTTCTCATTCCCTTCACCCCCTCTCCCCATCCGACGCGTTTTTGTCTGCAATTTGGCTTAATTGATTTTTAGCGTTCAGGCTATTAAATCATCATTCAACTTAAAATGAGAATGAGGTTTCCTTTATTCCATCAAATAATATGATGAAGTAGTTAGTTTCAGTTTGATGATATTAACACAAAAAAAAAAAAAAAAACAGGAGCTTGTTTGTGTCATCGTTATACAGACAGGATACAAGATTGGTGTCTGGATGTAAATTAAATTTAGATAGATAGGTACGATATAAAGTGTCGTGTAGCACTTACTCTAAGACATTCTTAGAATGTTCTTTTGTCGCAGAATGAAAGGAAAGCAAACGTCTACCTTTAAAATTGTTTGCAACAGTATTATCATCTTTGGTGTTGCTCACAAAAAAAAAAACAAACAAACAACAAGAGGAAACCACAAAAGACCGTAAGGATTTAATAAATGCGATTAAAATATGTGTTGAGGTTTGTTTTTTGTTGTTCATCTTCTTTTGTGTTGCGCAGAGACACGATTTTGAAATTTTGTAATCTTATTAATTAAAAGTATCTACACACACACATATTCGAGACAATTTAAGCCATGCATGCACAAACAATAAAATGACATGATAGAGGAATAATTTAATTTTTTGTAAATTCCAGTATATTCATAGAACTGAAATTTCAGTATAAGGTATGTATGTCAAAAATGACCAAATTTGCTGTCCATTTTACAACGGAATATTGTTAAAATTAAACAAATGTAAATAACAAAAAATGTTGGTGGCTGTATTCGAAAAATCAGAGCTTTTGTTTCACAATGATCCAGAAGTAACGTATGCATACTACTTGGTGGGTATTTTTAAAAATTTATAATTTTTTCCCTCGATATTTTCTTGAACATCAACTGTTTATATTTTAAAAATTCTGATCAAAATGACTTGACCTACTTGGAAGTTCTTAAATTACAGATTATTTACATTAAATTTACAGTAGAAAATACAAGATCTTGTGTCAGAAGTGGGATAATGCAGAAAACTTGAATATTTTATAATTATCAAAAATTAATTTAGGAAGTAAATCGAACCTGATATAATAAAGTATTTTTTAGTTTTCAGCAGCATTTTGAAAAAGATGTGAACGAAACCGTGAATCAGAAGTGGGATTCACAAAAAATTTGATGCAACTTTGGGTTCTATATTATGATCAAAATAATAAAAATAAAAATTTGATTTATTTTTCGTGTGTTAACTTAATCTTGGTAAGGCTTTCTTCACAGCATTTTTCCAGGTCATATAACTAATATCAACCCAAACAAAATCCGAACAATGTACCGTAACTTAACTCTAAATAGACTCTTCACCTCTTAAAGAAGTCGCATATTTCTATCATAATAATAATGTGAAGATATCACAAAGCAATAAAAATGTCATTGAACTTGTATACTCTTCACAGATAATAGTAATAATCTCATGTCCTGGTAAATTTTTATTTTTAAGTCTTCCACTTATTTTCATGCAGAGAATCTTCTTGAATGCACTTGCTCAAGTATAGTTGTAGAGTAGTTGTCAGTTGTATCCTTTTTTTGTCGTCACAACCACATATTTATAAAACAAAATGCATCTTTCCTATGCGCAGTCTTTTGGGTGAATAGAAATCACAATTGTTCAAGAAAAAGAGGGGGAGGGGGAAATGCATGGTTTGGCAGGTTTTGGTTTCACTTGAAACCTTATTTTGCCACCAAAATGAAGTTTTCCACTGAAATACTTTATTCCCCCATTTTTGTGTATGGATTTCTTCTTGTTCTTCCTTTTTCTATACACATACATACATATGTATATATGTAAATCCCTATTTGTTTGTTTGAAAGTACCTAAGAGTACTTCAAAACAATTTAAGTGAGTTCTAACGTCCTTTATACGATATTCTTAGAAATCACATGAATAAAACACAAACAAAAATAAAATAAAGGAAAAATTGTAATATCCTTGTGCTTAGGACAGAGAATGTTTTTTTTTTTTTTTTTGCTGTTGTTTGGAAATTCCTGCAGCAACAGAGTAAAAGAGAGTGTTATGAAAGTTTTTTTGTTCGTGCAAAACAAGGATACGGGAAGTATCTCTTAGATACGAGGATTACTTGCATTGCATCTACTTTAGATTTCATTTTAATTTTACATATTCAAGTTGTACGGGGGCCAGGAAAGGGAATACAGTGGACCGAATCCCCAGCAACATCGTATTCGTTCTATATTGCTTAATGCAATTCAAATGCAACGAAAGAATTTTAAGGATTTCCATAAAGATATAAGAGTACATTTATATACAATACATATATTAAAAAAAGGCATCAACGTAATTGAATTGAGTTGTTTTTTTTTTTGCATATATTTTTTGTTGGCCTGTCTCGGAGTATTTTTATCGATATTTTTTTTTTTATTATTCCATTTGCTATTAAGTTAAGCAAATTGTTTAGACAACGAAATAAGACATCAGCCAAGTGTAATATTATTTTATTCGCGTGCTTTTGTACGATAAAATTCAAATTTCTTCCAAAGCTGCGTGATAAGGCAACTAAAACACTATAAGATACATTTATTTTGATTAGCAACATTATGGTACACTGAGCAAAAATTAAAACAAAAACTGATAGTTTGTTAAGTTGAAAAAGGGTGCGATTCTCTGTAAGACTTTTTTTATGGAGTAGAAGCACTCTAACTCTCAAAAATCTTATATGAGTAGGTACTATACACTGCAGCAAAAAAATGAAATACAGGAAAGATATGATGTTGCATTGGTTTGCCTTGATCTTAAGTTGGCATCTGTCCTTCTTAAGCTCTTACAGATTTTTCTGTAAATTCTTGAATTTTCTAATCCAAAATCTGATGTTTCTGATTAATTTGACCAAGACTCTGTTCAATTTTCTTTCAGTGTAATTGTTTTGTATTGTGAATAAAGTAATAGCAACATATTTGTGTAGATTGCAATTTTGCATTTATATATGTGTGCTTTGCTAATTTGATTGATGTGTGGGAAATATAAATGTTTTTCTATTTTTTTTATTTTAGGTTCACTATAACACAAAGTACCTACCTTAATACACCTTCGTTCGTATGCGAATAAACAATGTGAATGGGCGTTAAGAGTAGACAGACAAATAGACAATATAAAAATAATAATAATAAAATTTTGCAATTAATTTAAAATGAGTTGCATTATTATTCTTGGAAGACAACAGAGAGCAATAGAGCTAAGTGACAATTCTAGGAATGTCTGGTCTGTTTACGATTTTTTTTTTATTAAGTATAAATTAATAACAACAACAGAATTCCACATTAGCACATCGGTCGTCAGTTAAAGTTTTAATGTAATTTAAGTTTATTTTGGAAAATTTTTTGTGGTTGGAAATATGAAGACGCATGAGCGCATAGATTTTTATGGAGTTTTATTCATACATATTTTTTCTGTGAATTTTCTGAATTTTTTTTGTTCAACCTTGAAATTACATTGGCATTAAAATTACATTACACAGGCAAAAATAATTTAAATAGAAAACAATAAAAAAGTTATAAATTATTTAATCAATTAAAATTACAATTGAGAAAATGTTAGGAAAGCCTATTAATAAGTCCCCCACAGGTCAACTGATCAGTCCAAGTAATATCACTGAAACGAAACGCTAATTTTTGTGGATAAGGGCTATTCTGAATCAATGATAATGGTTTTTTACGACTATACACAGTCAGGAGTCATTAGTTAAAGCATAAGATACTCAACAAAGTCGTTTGGATTTGGAATTTGCTACCGCCACTGAATTTTTGTAAATGTAATTGTAAATGTAATTGTAATTGTAATTGTAATTGTAATTGTAATTGTAATTGTAATTGTAATTGTAATTGTAATTGTAATTGTAATTGTAATTGTAATTGTAATTGTAATTGTAATTGTAATTGTAATTGTAATTGTAATTGTAATTGTAATTGTAATTGTAATTGTAATTGTAATTGTAATTGTAATTGTAATTGTAATTGTAATTGTAATTGTAATTGTAATTGTAATTGTAATTGTAATTGTAATTGTAATTGTAATTGTAATTGTAATTGTAATTGTAATTGTAATTGTAAATGTAATTGGAATACCAAATTGGCAATCAAAACTATCAGAAAAAACCTTATCCATAACTCCTGAACCAACTCCATTATTTTAAAAACTGTACAAAATTCTACATATTTGTTTACCTTCATAATTTTCTTTTACAAACAAATTTCTTGCAATTTAAGATTTCAAAACTTTTGCAAACACACCAAACTCCATTAGAACCAGAGAAAGACAGCGATTCGTGGAACTTTCAAATCGGTTTAAATTAAAAGCGCTTTACAGATATCGATCCTTCTTCGGTAAAAGAAAAATCTAAAGTCTTATTAAAAGACACGTTTTATTATTTTTTTTTTTTTCAAAATCTTTTCATTTGAAATCTCTTTTACCTTTTAAATATGATAAACATGAGATAAAAGCAATAACAAAATGTTCTTTACAATGACATAACAACGATAATCCTCTAGACAATATCTTAAGAATGTACATATAATAATGTTAATAATTACCATCCAGTAGACAATATTATTATTCCTTTACCACCGCCATCATCCTTATCATCATCATCATCATCTTCAAAAAATAAGAAACACTTAAACTAAATGTACCATGAAATTAAAGTGTTTATACTGCCAGGTAACAGATTTCTAAATAGAATTTTACTCATCCCAAAAGAAACAAAGTCGATGCACCCGCTCTTTACCCCAAAATAGAACAGATTACTACTTGTATACCTAGGGAAAGAAAGCAAGGCCAGCCAGCAAGTGTCGTCGTCGTCTAGAGTTTTCCTTTTTCAAATGTCCAGGAATGTGAAGTAACACTTTGCATTTATTGCATACACAAAAGGGATAATATTTATTATTTTTTTTTATATTTTTCTTTAGTAAATTCTCTAGTGGAAAATTTGTCTGAGAGATATAAACTTTTGCAAGGATTTAATTACATTTAAGTTTGCATTTTTTTTTTTCGTTTTTGGTTATACCTCAATTTATATTTAAAAGACATTCTTAACTTAAATTAAATCATTTGTTAAAAGTGTAATTGAATTTCAGAAAGAGAACATCAGTTTTGTGTTTTTTTTTTAGTTATGTAAGAATTGAAGAAATTAAGTCTTTTAGTACTTATAGGTATGAGTTGGCTAATCCTGCATATAAATTAATTATTTTTTTAATTGCTACGTATTTTGAATATGACAAAAATATCTCCTAGTTCAATCTAGAGTTTACTCTACAAAAGTAGAAGTTTGCTCCAAGTTAGCTATTTGAAAATACAATGAATATATTCCTTAATTTAATTCAGAGTTACTCTACAAAATTGGAGAGTTAACTCCAGATAAATTATTAATATGACAATTGCAATTTTAAAATACGTTAAAAATATTTCTATATTTAATTTAGACTTAACTCTACAAGATTGGAGAGTTAATTCTAATTTAACACTTTTTTCCAAAAAAAAAAAAAGGATAGTTTTAGATCAATTTAAAATAAATTTAAAAATAAAGACAAATTAAAAAAAAAAAAAACTGACAGTTTTCAGAATATTTAAAACAACTAAAAACTCTATTTTGTCCCTTTCACCCCACAATATCAGTGGTCTCCAGTCTCCACCAAAATTCAACTTTGTCTAAATTTCTTCAAAGGTTGCCCTTCTTTTTTTTCAAAATTTCTTAGGCTATACCGACATTGAATAAATAAAAAAATGTAACATTTTAACAAGTACTCACCTTAACTTGATAGGAATTCAATCGTGTCTTTGGCAGCAAGTTGAATGATGAAAAATCCAAACGACGCGAAAATATACCATTGCACCCTGAGGTTGAGCTAAAAGAAATAAAAAATAATAAAAAATTAGTATTTAGTATTTAGTACAAATATTACTAAGCAAAAAAAATAGTAAAAAAAAATGAATCGTATATTCTTTTCTCTTTATTAACAATCTATCATTCTCTTTCTAATAATCATAAGTTAATACTTGACTGTTTATTCTTTTAGTTTCTAATAAACCGCCAATATAAGTGGATTAATAATTGTCTTTGGTTTTATTTCAATCAACAATCTAACTTTAATTAAATTAATAATTTTAAAATAAGTTCAAATTTAAATCTATTAAAAAAATTCTCCTTTTAAATACTAGTTATTTAAAGCTCAAAAATTGAAATGGAACTTATTTTAAGAACACATGTGTGTGTAATTTTTTTCCCAAAGATTCCTTTTTATTAATTATCTTCTATTTGCATTCAACAAAAAAATAAATAAATAAATAAACAGAAATGTTTGTCTATGCCATCCATGATGTTGCTCTTTGTAGCCAACAAACTTTGGCAAAGCCTCTTCATATATTACATATTATATATGAGATTTAATTGCGCACATAAAATTCGGTCTGGTTGAGGTATTCTTTTCTCTTTTATTTTTACATTATGTATATAATGAATTTTGGTTAAAAGGACGATGTATGATACAAAAAAAAAATATTTTTTACCCAAAATAAAACGAATAAGCAATTTTTGTAAAGATACACATATTCCATAGTGAATGCAAAGAACAAAAATCCCATACGTTCATTAGTGTGGTGAAAATACTTTAGCTAATTGAGCCATTAAGTGGATTTTTTTAAAAACAAAAATTGTGCAAGTCTTTTTTGGGAATTAATTGTGTAGAATAATAGAGCGTAGATAAAAGTTTTGAGTTAAAATGTGTGTGAAAAAAATATCAAACACTAAATAAAATACTTGACTAATAATAAAAACCAAATGTTTACGTGTCTAATTGGATTTGAAAACAGAATTTTATACTCTTCTTACATAATAATAAGGTCTAAACTCTTGAAATTTGTATCTTTCTCTGGCCAAAAAGTTAAGATCTCATCTAAACGTCGATTTACTTACTTAGACCATTGTTCATAATAATTTTCATTTGTAAGGTTTAAAATTTCAATTTTCCATCTAATAGCTTAGATAATGGTGCCCTATCACGTCTACAAATTATAAATATGGCGAAATGTTTCAATTTGTATTCGAGTTTTTCTTTTTATTTATCGGTTTAAATATTACAACTTCTTTCTTACTATCTATATCTGAAAGCACCTTACTTAGTCAATTCTTCTCCATTCACTTCGAGACTTATAATGGCTTAATGAAATTACAACATTATCTCTCATTTTCAGCTCTGGCAGGAGCAACAGAAACCGCAGCAGCAACTGCTTCCTCTTGGCTATTTATTTTTGTGAAATAGAAAAAGTATCGGTTAAGTGTTTTGATTTGATCCTTAACATTCATTATGTTGTGTCAGGGGGGAAAATTAAATTGTATTTGCTCAAATTGTGGTGTGCCACCCCTTAAACCATTTAAATTCGTGACAGTATTCTTCTCTGAAGGAAATTTTGTTTTTTTTTTTTTTCACTTTTCATTGTGGCCAATCGAAAAAAAAAATTAAATTTAGATGCTACTACCACCATCTCCATCAGTGAATCTAACCTGCCAGTACCAAATCGAAATTCGTTCCCTGGGCCCGGCCCAAAAGGAGCGTATCGTATGCCATTTGAAATGGGATTGTACCGCAGCAGTCTGCCTCTGCAGCAGCAGAAGCAAAGCAAGCAAGAAACTACTATACTATACTGCTCATAAAAAGCTCTCACAAAACATGACCATTATACCAACTGCCATTTCGAATTTTGTAATTTCATTGCTTGGTATAGTTTAGTTATGTGCACACTACTATATAAACACCCAGTCATATAGATACATCATCTCAACATTATACATTACATTACCTTTAATGTACAACATTAAAGCGCCTTTTCTCGGATTCGCATCCGCCGAAGAGTGAACCACCTCGACAAGCAAAAGCACCACCAAACCATCATCAGAATTAAACGACGATGTCTGAAAGTATTTCTGTGGCAGACACAACACGAAACATATTAGCCAGAGCACCAATCCTCTGTAGTCTCTGGGTTGTTGCCACATATAACATGACCGAATGTACTGATACAGACCGAAAAGTCTTTAGTATAGCCAAATGGCAAAGTTGGTGAGAAATTCACCTCTAAAATAATGGAGTTCGAAGAGTAGGAAGATGTCTAAGAACGAAGAACACTGAAACAAAAGTATTCAAATCAATATAAATAGAGTTTTTAAATTTCCAGCAACAAACTTTATTGCAACATGTTGCCAGAATATTTTTGTCGAGCCTCGATGAATTTATAAAAGCCTCAGACTTTTCTTAAAAAAATATTCTTTTATTAAAAATTTACAAGCAACATATTTCCAGCAAAAATTAAGCATGTTTTTTTTCTTACGCAGAAGTTTTATTAATTTACAAAATTGTTTAAGGATTTTTTAACAGAATATATTTCTTCAAATTTAAAATATTTAGTTAAGAACAGAAAAGTGTATTATTTTGTTGAAACGAAATAACGAAATAACGATACATGTATATTTAAAGAATGTTGCCAGAAAATAATAATACCTTTCAATATATCGTGCCCTATCTTACGAACTGACGTAACTGTTATTTTCACATTTTATAAATGTGATGGCCGTTGTTTAAACTACAGAATTTCTATTTTAAAATTTAATTATCGATTTATAGAAGAACTATAGCTTAAATATGCGTTTTCCTAAGACAATAAAAAAGCAGTTACGCCAGTTTGTGAGATGAGGGACGATAAAGTGTGTTTTTTTTTTAATACATTAAGTCCTTTTACAAAAAAAAAAAATCACTTAAAACTTTCGGCACGCATAAGTTGTATGCATTTATAGAAACACAACTCCATTCACTCTCGCAACATGTTGCTGATTTTATTTATTTCGCCTGTTTTATATTATAAAATATTTTTTTTGTTTAAACTTAATCAATATCTTGATAGTTTATATTTATCTTGATATTTATAAAATTAAGTTCTCAATTTCCAATAATATTGATGAGGTAAAGCAATTGCATACTTTTAGGAGGAAATAATTTCGATAATTAAAAAGGATGTACAATTTAAATTAAATAAGATAAAATGATATTTAAAAAATAAATGTTTTGTTATTCTCACTCTTTTTTTTCATAATTTTCTTCAAGTGTAATAGATTCCTGATGGCTGGGGTGGTAATAATTGAAGTATAGCCACAACGAACAAAACTAATTTGATTTATTAGTCTCTTCAAGCTCGTTAAATTCATCTTTCCGTGTGTGCGTCAAGATACTAATTTTATTTTTTTTTTTTTAAAACAGACTTTGAGATACTTTGTGTGTTTTTAGTTTGATTTTGTTTTTTTTTTTTTTTATGCAGTTGCGGGAGTCACTATCTATGCACCTCTTACCCTGTTTCACTTGATTTGTAGTGGCATTTTTTTTAGAGCAATAATTCTGACATGATATATGATATTTTAATCGTGATTGTTTTTAAATATAAAAGTAACAAGTATCAACAGATTAGATCTCTCGATATGGATTAACTAATTTAGAATGAAATATCTATTTTTTTATCTTTATCTATATAACTACTTTTTGCACGAAGTGAGTGGCAATTGCTACATTTGAATTAAAATATGGTCACACAAGTGTTGTTTCATTAGATAGCTGATGCCGGGAGTCTGTGATTGCTTATTTTAACATTTTTTTAAATTTATTTTAAATTTTTGCAGCTGCTGTACTATAAGCACACACTCAATAATATAATGAATTAAATATTCTCAGCACAGTTATATCATTCAAACTAATTGTATAGCCGAATACATAGGGTTTTGATGACGATGGACAACGACGACGACGACAACGGACGGAATATATCAACACAGTTTGAATAAGGTTTTGTTTTATTTTATTTTATTATTGTTGTTTTTTTTTTTTTTATTATTTATTAATTAACGATGCATGACTATTTTTAGAATGCAAATCCATTCTCTAATTGCGTATCAAATGGGATTTCACCTAGTTGGTAAAACAAGTAATAAAAATCACTCATAACTGGGGTGTGAGTAATTGCAACGTAATGTAGTTTTATGTATCAGGCAACAATGTTGATTAGAGACGGATATGGCAAATTTTTTCTTGGTACTTGTTTTTGTTTTGACTTTTGTTTTTTTTTTTATTTTATTTTGTATTATTTGAATTTTGTTCACATTTTAAAGCCAGAATAAATGTTAAAGTATGGACGTTGTAATAAGTTAAATTGAATAACAACTAAGCAACATGTTGCGAAATGTTTTGTATTTTATTTTTAAATTGATTAAATTATCTGTTTGTTACAAAAATCTGAGGAATCTTGGCTTAATAGATAATTGACAATGAGTTGCATTTATGAAATAATAAACATTTGATAGAAGACACATGATACATATATCCCTAAACATCTAAACAAAACAAAGTCTGTAGCTTGAGCTTCACATTTAATTTTTTTTAATTTTTATTAAACTAATAAATAGGTAAACTTTTTTTGCCAACATTTTATACTTAACACAAATACTTAGGAAATAAAATCTTATAGAAGCAACAAATCATCGCAACATGTTTCTAACCATTTTTTATATATTCATTAATATTAATTTTAAATATTTATGGTTTGATTTTTATCTTTTCTGCAGTGCTATAAATAAAAAAATCGATGTAAATTGATCTCAACTTAACAAATATTGCGTATTGAAAAAGTCCTCACTTAGCAAATGAAGAGTCCAAGTGAGATCGCAGGGACAAAACATCAATTTCTGTGAACTAAATGTTTTTTTTAAAGCTAATTTGAATCCAATACATTTGAATCCTATTTCACGAAAAAGGAATAACTATTATGAATCTAAAATATACAATATAAATAATATGAATAAATTATAAATGTTAGAAAAATCACAACATTTAGGAAACAACCGGCAAAAAACTGTTTTTTTTTTTTTTATTCGAAATATGTAAAATTTAGAAGAAATGAAGTAAAAGCATTAGAATGTTTGAGAATTAATTAAAAGTAGTAAAATAATTCATTACACAGAACTTACATTAATTAATTTCGCAGAAGCATTAACAGAAAACATTTAACTCAACATTTTCCATTGACAAATAATTAATTTGAAAAAGCTTGAAAATGTTGAAATGATTTCTGGTAACAAATTCGAAATTTAATTAAAAAAAAATTTAAATTAGATTAAGTAAAATCCGCAAACTGCCACGCCCTCTTTTCTTATTTCTTAGTTTCTCGGAATCCGTCGGAAACATCTCTATTTCTCGGAGACGGGTCAAATTATTTAAATGAAATTTTCAGAGGTTGTTCTGATGAATGAGGCAAAAATTAAAAAAAAAAAAAAATAATTTAGTAAAACCGCCCACTGGCACGCCCACCTTTATTGTTTCTTAGTTTTTCGGAAACCGCACTAACGATTTGGATTGGCAGGGAGTGTTTTTGATGAACAAGAAAATAATCCAAAAATATTTTCAGGAAAATCCGCCTGCTGACACGCCCACTTTTATTGTTTATAACGAGTGTTATGATGAAAGTTAAAAAATAATTTTGGGAATATCCACCCACTTCCACGCCCACTTTTATTATTTATTGGTTTTCAAGAACGGCTTTAACGATTTGGATGAAATTAACAAGGAGTTTTCTGATGAACGAGAAAAAAAAATTAAAAAAAAAAAAATATTTTAAGGAAAATCCGCCCACTGCCCATTACAGTAAACAAGACTTAAAGCCAAGTTTTTTTTAGTTTCTAATAGTGAATTTAATAAAATAAAAAAGTAACCGAGCCAAGCTCGGTCGCCCAGATATTTCTTATTATGGTATGTAGCTAAAGTGAAGTCAGGAAATGTAAACATGTTGCTTAGTTTGGAAAACGTTTTTAAATATTGTTTGGTATTAGAATAAATAAAAAATTCTTATTTTTTAGTCGTTTTTATTGTCTCTGTCATTCAAAAAGATGTTTAATGGTTTAAAGAGGTGGCCTTAAAATATATTTTAAAAAGATAATCTGCTAATCATCCAAAAAAAAGAGCAGAGTTACAATTTACAAGCAAATGACCTTTTCCATGAACATTTCAACTTAAAATATAAGTTAAGCCTTTTTTGCAAAAAAAAAAAATACTCCCATTAAAAATCAATCAGTGCCAAAATTGAAACTCAAACAAATTAAGTCAAAAAATCAACTTTGAAAAAGATGTTAAAATTAAAAAAAAAAAACAGCAATAAAGCCTTAACTTGTCTATATAAACAATTAAAATTCCTTATTTCATTATTTCTTTAAGCAAAAGAAATACGAACAAAAAAGAAGTGAAATGTAAACACAGAGAATTTAAAGCGATGCAAAGATTTTGTTATTGAATGTCAGTTTTTTTTTTTTTACGAAAGGTTCGCATAATACACTCGAGAGATGTTGTCTTCTTTTCTTCTCAGATTTTCAAGTAGGTATATATAACTGACTGACTGATATAACAAACAAAAATCAGGGCCAGACTTATTCATAATATGGTAACCAAACACTTTCTATGGGGACCATGACATAGGGGGCCGGTTGCCAAAGCATTTCTTTTTTAGTTCCTAAATCTTTCTTTTAAATTTATTTAAATAATTTTATAACAGTTGAAACCAAAGGTCGAATTTAAAATAAATTTTTTTTTTTAATAGAATTTAATATCATAAACCCTAAAATTGCAAAAGAAGGAAACCAATTCGACTAAATCCATCACCATTCCAAAGAAATGAACATAAAACATTATTTTTGTTTAAATCTTCAAATCTTCAGATTCAGCTTCGACCGTCCGCGTCCGCTATGCTATGCGTCGTCGTCATCGTTATCGTCAGGTCGATCATCGTTATATTTTGCCAAGGTCGCTTCAAGATCAGTTAGCCAAAGTAAATGTTGAAAATTAAAACACAAATATGTATAATTGACGAGAACGTGTGTAATGTTTTCATTTTCAGTTTACTTTTAGTTTATTTATTCTGTTTTTTCTTTTTTTTTAATTTTTTTTTTTGTTGGTTGTAGGTTAATTTTGTCATGCTTCCACACCTCTTTGTCAAATAAACAAATAAGATATAAGTCTGAGGGTGCTATTAATGTGATTGATGACCAAATGAATGTACGTAGACACCTGGAAGATGGTAAATAACATTCCAACTGGATAGACTTCTCTAGTTAATTGTTTGGTGGTATAAATAAAAAATTTAAATCAAAATGGATTTTATTGTAAAAGAAGCTTGTTTTCGGAATATGCGGGCGGAAATGCGAACAAATTTCACTAAACAGATTGACGTACGAAACTGACTTCCTTGTTTTTGAAGAACAATATATAATTGACTTTTTAGTCTGCAGGGTATTGATTCAAATTTACATGATAAATTAAATAAATTAAATAGACTAATTTAAACATTTGTTCTTAATTCGCAAAGGAGTTATTTTCAGGCACTCGTCGAATTCGTTTGGCATTGAATAAGCCAGAAGATGGAGAATTTCTTGTCTGTCAGAAAAAAAGTGTTACCAGAGAAAGTTTAGGTATTTAATGCCTACAAAGGAATGGTTGAAAATTATAAGTCACTAGGCCCTAATTGTCAATAAGCTGTGGCGCCACCAATTTATTTATTTAGTTTCCTTCTACAGTACCTACGCGAAATTGATAAGTTTTTTCCTGATTTTAAAAGTCTCCACTCTCCAAAGCCATGGTTTTCAGTACGCGAAATTGATAAATCGTATCTAATTTTAATAGAGTCTCCACTTTCCAGAGCCTGCGGGACATAATTATTAACGAAAAGTTGGTATTTAATTTTTGTTTTGGTTGCTTTTTGATGGGAGATTGATCAATCTCATTTTGATAGAGTCTCCACTCTCCATATACTACGGAACATAATTTTTTGTAGCAAAAACATGACACTTTTTTTATGTTTGTTTTTTGTTTTTTTTAATTGCATGGTTTTCAGTACGCTTAATTGATAAATATTACCTGATTTTAAAAGAGTCTCCACTCTCTAGACCCTACGGGACATAATTATGCAGGAAAAGCTGGCATTTAATTTTTGTTTTGGTTACTTTTTTTAACCCAAATTGATCAATCGTACTTGATTTTGATGTAGAGTCTCCACTTTCCATATCCTACGGAACATACATTTGCGCAAAAAGATGACACTTTAATGTGATTGATGACCACGAAAATATGAAATTAAATTGTTATTAGTTATTGGTTGCTTTTTCTACCAACATCTGCCATTTCATTAAGTTTGTTTTTGTAATTTATTGAAGTTTTAAGTCAAATCGATAAATGATGCGGACGAACCCAAAAATAGTAAGAATATGTAAGGTTAACTAACCATCACGAACACATTTTGTTAAAAAAAAAAAACTGCAAAGCAATGGTACCGTTATGTTCCAAGTTGAATAATTATTCTTTTGACATAAATACCAATCCACCCACTCAAAATCTGACCTATTTTTGTCTTGTTATCATTTTATAAAATTACAATATACTACTGCCCCCTTAACAAAGCTCTCATTTAACATATGATTTTTTTTTTTGCTGCAGTCTGCAAATAAACTCCACCACCGGATACCCCTTCTCGTATTCACAACAATAAATAATGTAACCATTATACAAAAACAAAAATTAAATGCTGATGCCAATCTCTTCTACACAGCATGTGGTATCGGCAGGAAGTAAACAAAAACATTCTTCCATAAAAAAAATGGAGTAAATAATACAAAATAAAAAAAAAATAATAATAAAATAATTGCAATACAGTAATCACAAAAGAGAGAACCGATTTCCTTATAGCTGTGTTGTCTGTGTCTTTGTTGACAGAAGGAGACTTTTCTTTTTTAGGTTTGTTTTTATTTTAACAATTTCTCCTTACAGTACATTTGACTTTCAAAGCTAGTAAAAAAAAAAAAAAAAAACACCAACCGACAACATTTATTTCGTTTGCCAAAACCGCCATCACGGTGCTGCATCACGTTTCTCAACTTCTTCATACATTGTGGTCGATAGTACATACATAGATGCGGGGCTTAGGTCCTCATCATGATGGAATAAGAACAAAGTTCATCCCTTTTTAGCACGAAACCCTTTTGGTGGTGAAGCAGCGCGCACAGCAAACATCATGATTTCCATGTGGGTGCATTTTCTATATCATCTATAGAAGAAGTTGAAGTAGGTACGTGACTTGACATACAAAAAAAAATAAAACAAAACATGCAAAGTGGACTATATACGACGACATAGTCGACATAGAAAAGGTACCCTACCGTATACAAAATGAAAATCATTAAAAAAAAAAAATGGTACCAGAGTTCTACCTTTCACGATTGCAAAACAAAAAAAAAAAAAACTGTAGAAGAACTTAAACTTATTTAAGTGCTTTTCGAGTGCAGAAATAGTTTGAATGCAATTAAGTTTTGATTTTTAGAGTGATTTTTTTTTCTTTTATTACAGAATAATTCCTGTTCTTTCTTTTTTTTTATTTTTGTTTGTTTCTCCATAATATGAACGGACAAAAGTTGAGGAATTTAATATAAAAATTTCCTAAGAATTTAATTTTTTAAATTATTTATCTCTATAAATTTAACCAAAGATTTAAGAATTTAATCATAAGAATATTTAATGATGCATGAAAAAGGCACAATGCTTTTTTGTTCCAGAAGAAAATCACCATACCAGCTAAATTCTTAAATGATAGAATTCCGTTTGAGAGAATTTCTAAAGTCAAGAAAAGTTAGGCCCGGATTTACATGGATCAGCAAAAATGGTTCTCGGAGGCATGAAACAAATCCAATAATTCTTCGAAAACTCCATCTAAATATATAAACCACAAGAATTAAGTTGACAAGAATTTGCAATAACAGCACTTAAAGTAATGAATTGCGCAACTCACTATTTCACTTTATCATGAAGGAAATTGTTCAATTTAATTTACATCTCGGTTTTTTTTATTTTTGACTTATTTTACGAAAGAATATGGTTGTAAATAATAATAATAAAATCAGTTTTAAATACAGAAGCTTCCCATGAAAGGTATAATAAAACTTTAACAGCTTTTGACTTCAAATGAAATTAAACGTAAAGTTATAGTTATAAAATTGTTAAGACCTTCAAATTTGGCATACAGTAATGAGTTTAAAAAAAAAAAGAAATATATAATAAAAGAAAATCATTAAAAAGAAACCTATTAATATTTTACAATCGCAAAATCTCAACGCACTGTTATTACAAGTTTTACAATTTACGATTTCAATGTTAACTAAATAAAGGTTTATATTCCCAACTTCTGCAGTACTTAAGTTAAACAGCTTTTAAAAGCTTTTTCACAATATTTCAATAAAAACGAAAAACAACAAGGTTGAATTGATAAAATCGATGTTTTAGAAACCAACACGAATGATTAAGACATTATTTTTTAGAAAGCCAAACATTTTATTTGGATTTTTCTATGAGGAAAAATGTTTGATTATTGAAGTACAGCAGGAAATACACGATGCTAATATTTGTATTGAACTGAGTTTTACCTAAATTGTCGGTAATTTAAATTAAAAAAAAAATCCATGCATCGCTGCAGTATTGTACCTTGATGATATTTATACAATCTTTTTTTACACTACACATGTGAATATATTTTTCAATAAATTTTGTGCACAAAAAATTACATATTTACTTAAATTGATAATAATATGAAAAGCTTAAAATTTTCATTTGATTGCCCAGTATTCATCAGGCAAAGTACAAATTTGC
Source organism: Epistrophe eligans (assembly GCA_951394125.1). NCBI lineage: Eukaryota > Metazoa > Arthropoda > Insecta > Diptera > Syrphidae > Epistrophe > Epistrophe eligans. Next base: position 30,979,541 of record OX596028.1, read on the forward strand.
AATATTGCTATAGATGACAAAAATTCAATAACAAAAAAATAACACCATTCAAATAGGTCAAAATTATATTATTAACAAATTAAATAATGATATAGTTAAATGAATATAAGCTCATTTCGTAGCTATTCACAATTTCTAAAAAAAACACTTGTAACAGTGACTAAGACTATAATCCCAACAAATGATCTATCTAAGTCGTTTGTATACTTGGTAAATTGTTAATAATAATAAAATGAGACAGTCTATAATTATTTCACAAAAAAAAAACTTTATCTTAGATTACTCATTTTAAGAATTATTATTTATTTAACTTCATATAATAAAAAAAAAAAACAGTTTTAGGAACGAAACTAGCATAACAATTTATTTTTATATATTTTTATTTTTTTTTTTTTTTTTGAATGAACTTCAATCTTTTGGCAATTTATCTTAAGGTGCTAAAGTTAATCATTGAATAAATATACTTATACTTAAGCAAAGTATGTTTAACTTTAACTGATGGCTGAACTTGTTAAAAATTGAGGTGCGATGGTTATCTCATTGTTTATTATTATATTAATGTTTACCACAATCGTATGTTTGTTTTAATAATAATAAAAAAAATATGAAATAGTAAACAAAATTAATAATTTATCTCAATCAATTTATTTTTTAGTACTTCTTCAAGTTTTTTCATTTTCATTTAAAAATCCACTTAAGGTTACTTTTAGGTTTTATTAAAATTAAAAGCTATGACTGAGTGAAAAAGTACAAATTAAAAAAAAAAAAATTAAAAAAAAAATTGTTTAGTAGGTACCTTTTTAAGTTATTAATACTTTTTTTTAAATATGCGTTTTTAATAATTTTATTCTATTTTCATTAAAATAGAACCAATGATTGGGTCAAAAGTTAAAAAAAAAAAAAACATCTTTTAAGTACCTTTTTACGTATCTACGTTTTTAGTACTTTTTTATCAAATTTTCCCAATATGCGATTTGACTAATTTTATATTATTTTTACCACAAGGTAAGTATATTCTAAAAAGTTTAAGTAGAACTACATACAAACATTTTTATTTTGGAAAAAAAGAATAAAGTTTCAAAGGTACTAAAAACATAGAACTTCAAATTGAAATGGTAAGAAGATATAAATTTAAAAAACTATTTTTTTTATGTTTATTTTTGGAACTAATTCAGTGGATGGACCTAATTTAATTTTTTTAAGAACCACTGCTGGTATGTATAAATATAAAAAAAAATAATAAAAAAAATTAAATACAAAAATTTAAATAAAAAAAAAAATAAATAAAAAATAAATTAAATAAAACGAAATTTAAATAAAAAAAAAATGTGAACAAAAAAAATTAAATAAAAAAAATTTAAACAAAAAAAATTTAAATAAAAAAAATTTAAATACAAAAAAAATTAAATTAAAAAAAAAAAAATAAATAAAAAAAAATTAAAAAAAAAAAATAAATAAAAAAAAAATAAATAAATAAAAAAATAAATAAAAAAAATTATAATAAAAAAAAAAGATTAAATAAGAAAAAAACAAATGGCAACACTTAAGTTCTAGCATATACTGCGGCATTTATTACATCCCAAAAGACATTCACTTCGAAAAAAAATTCCTACAAGGCTGAATTTTAGTGGAGAGCTATAAGTTTTTACCAGGATACTTTTTTAAAAAATGATTAAGACATACAAATAAAATTCTAGACCAAAATTCAGCTTTTTGTCGAAATTTTTTTTAAAATGATAGAAATAAATTTTTCTTTTTATATTTTTAAATTGAAATTGGTTTCAAAATTCAGTCAAAAAATTAATGGAATCCAGAAAGAAATGACAGTACCAACCTTCTAATAATATATGTTTTAAGTGTTGTCGTGTAATAAATATTTTGTTTTAAATTTTATCTTATTTTTTTGAAAAGTGCACTTTAACTTTAACGGGTTGGAAAATTTTATCTAGTCACGACTCAACCAACTTATAATGGGTGATTTTTTAAGAGGTTTAGAACTTTAAAAAAAAAAAAACACAAAAAATTCGAAAAAATGAATGAAATATTTATTTGAATCGATAGTTTGAACCTTGCAATTTAATGTTTAAAGATAATTTCATGCAAATGTTGACCGCGGCTGCGTCTCAGGTAGCCCATCCGCTGAGTCCAATTTTGGCATACTCTTTCACACATATCGGCCGGTATCTCACGAATGAATGCATGGATGTTGGCTTCCAGTGCGTCAACCAAAGCGGGCTTGTCCCTATAGACATTAGCCTTGACATACCCCCACAAAAAATAATCTAATGGTGTCAAATCGCACGATCTAGGCGGCCAATTGACCGGCCCGAAACGTGAAATTAAATGTTCACCAAACTCGCCTCGCAATTGCGCCATTGTTTCGCGTGCTGTGTGGCATGTGGCACCGTCTTGTTGAAACCACATATCATGCAAGTCAAGAACTTCCATTTCGGGCAAAAAAAAGTTTGTTATCATCGCTCGGTAGCGTTCACCATTGACAGTAACGCTGCGATTCGCATCATCTTTGAAATCATCTTTGAAGAAATATGGCCCAATAATGCCGCCGGCCCATAAACCGCACCAAACAGTGGCTTTTTCGGGATGCATTGGTAGCTGTTGCAATGCTTCTGGCTGATCTTCACTCCAAATGCGGCAATTTTGCTTATTTACGTACCCATTCAACCAAAAATGAGCCTCATCGCTGAACACAATTTTTCGATAAAAAAGCGGATCCTCGGCCAGCTTTCCAAGAGCCCATTCAAATTCTAATTTGCAAGCGTTGTTCATTTGTAAGACGATCCATGGTTAAATTGCAAACCAAACTGAAGCTGTTTGACAGTGACACAAGGTACTAAACACACGTCAGCTGTCAAAACCAGTGTTGCCAAAACCAAACCAGCTAAAAATTTGCCTTTGGTCGCACCTTATGTGAATTACCCTTTCAAATCAAATGTACGAAATAAATCAGCTGCTTGTTAAAGCTACAATTGCAACATGACATGTTTACACAAATGTTTCAAAAATACATTTTTTAAGCTTGACTAATAAAATAAAACACATTGAACTCAAAAGCTATTTTTTTTTTTCTCGTAAATTCTTATTATTTTACCTTATCTTCACTTCAATGCGTATTCTATCAATCGATTCATCTTAAGTTCAATAATTAAAATTTTACGAAGTATGCATGCGCTGTTAATTAGTGTAGTAATCTTTAGTTCAAATGTTGGTGACTTTGTTTTTTATATAAACAACAAAAAAATATATTAAAATCTTAACCTACAAACAGCGCGACTAATGAAACCTACCTCACTCATCGTATATTTAACTTTGCTACTTTGTGTTGTATAGGAATTTATTTGTATAGAAAATTCTAGGAGTGAATTCTACGTACACTAAGTCACATTACCAGATATGAAAACAAACAATCAATCTACCCTTATCTTACACTGGGGCACAGAATTTGACAAGCGCTTGTTTAGCATGGATTTAAATTTCATGTTTTTTTTTATTTATAACAAATGGTCATTAATTATTTTAATTCATTATTGAAACATTCAATATTGAACACTAGAACACCTGCAGATGCACTGCTACAATTACTGTTTGTAGAATATTCGTTATTGGTAAAGTTTGAAATATTCAAAAAAAAAAAAAAAAAAAACGGATTAGTAGGAAAATTTTAAATCAGTATCAGTTAAAAATTTTATTACAATATCAGTTAAAAATTTTATTACAATATTAAAAAAAAAAAAAAATAACAAAAAAAAAAAAAAAATAACAAACAAAAAAAAAGAAAATAAAAAAAATATTAAATAACAAAAAAAATTAAACAACAAAAAAATTAAATAACAAAAAAATTAAATAACAAAAAAATTAAATAACAAAAAAAATTAAATAACAAAAAAATTAAATAACAAAAAAATTAAATAACAAAAAAATTAAATAAAGAAAAAATTTAATAAAAAAAAAAAATTAATAAAAAAAATAAATAACAAAAAAAATTAATTAGATAAGAAATTTTTGTTTGGAAAACTAAACTATGTAGTTACAAATTAGCAAACTCAACAAAACTAGGTACTGGATAAAATACTCTCATTTTAAATCTTTATATAAAAAAGTTTACTTTAAAAACAGATACAAAACTTTGGTAGTCGAGTGTATTTTTTTAAATTGTTTACCTAATTATTTAATCTTTCATTCAACTTGATATTCGATTTGTAGGTATGTCAAAATTTAATTTTAAAAAAGTAACAGACGAAAAAGGAAATCAAAATAAATTCTAAACATTTGAATAATTCTTTCTATTTATAGTTTCTGTGTTTTTGCAAAAAAAATAAAATAAAAGTAAAAACAAAAACAAAAACAAAAACTGAATTAAATTAAATTCATGTCTACCTTTAAAAGGAGTTTGAACAACAACAAAAATCTCATTCACAAAGATTTTAATAAGTTAATTTACAAACTGTAAAAACCAAATATGTGTGTATGGTACATATATTTAAATGAAATCTTAAACAAAAAAATTTAAATACCAAATGCACGAAATGTGCCATTAGAATTATAAAATATTGTGCGCAGTTTTTTTTTTTCTTCAATAAAGTACGTGCTAATAAGCAGGAAGTCATTCTATTTGAACTGAATTATGAATTTATGTGGTTTAATTTTATTGACAAGAAAAAAGATTTTTTTTTTTCTGAGGGTGGGGTTTTCTTGACGAAAATAAATTTAATAGCAGAATATTAGAATTTTATTAGAAACGACGATCGTGATGTTGATCACGTTTAAAATTGTTGCTAGCAATTTAATCTGAGAATTAATTGAGTTGCAAAATGTATGTACGATTGGAGTATGTAGGTATTTAGGTATGAACTGTATACACTGTTTAGCTGAAAAAAAAATCAAATGAAAGAAATAAAAAATATTTAGCAAGAGATGGGATTTTTTTAGTGTGGCCCTAATCAACATTTTAAATGAAATCAGAATATAATTTTCGAAGCAGAGAAAAAAATGTCCGTTACTTCTTAATTTAACCTATAAATACGATTTAACCATTGGTTATTTTTTAAGTTTGATAATAACATTTTTGTTTGGATTGAAATCACACAAATCGCTGAAGAGAAGGGCGCATTTTCTCCCAAGAGGGAGAGGCAGTTATTAAAGAATTTGACTTAAAAAATAAAACAATATTAAAAACCGTCGTCAAAACCCACAAAAAATCTTATCGTTTCTTTTATTTTATTCTATTTTCTGTTTTTTCTTATTTTATTTTTACTCAAACCGTTTTTTTAACCATCTCGCTGATGTTAAAAGGATCAAAATTTCAGCGAAATAGGTTCTCATGAAGACTAAGATTCAATAAACCAACAAAAATTCAAAACTATTTATCAATTTTTATGCAAAAGCTAAAAAAACGGATAATTTAATGTCTTCTATATATATTTTTTTTTTTTTAAATTGGAAGTTCCCAAAAATGATTCCTATTTTTTTTGTACAAAATTAGTAAAACATTGGATTTTGGGTTTGTAGATTGTTTAAAGTCTTAATCTCGGGATGCATTTGGGGCTGGTACATTTCCTGAGGATTGCTAATTTCATTCATCCAAAAATGAACCTCATCACGAAAAAACGTTTCTCAAACGGAGCACTGACTTAAAAAAAATGTTGATTTAGTTGTTATCAATGCTACATACAACCTTTCATATGGTAAATCGTCATACACTAATGTACAATACAACAAGTCTTTCAAATTTGACAGATGTTTTTTTTTACAACTGGCCGCTTTATGACCTAAAATAATAAATTTCCAGCGCCCCTCTTTAAATATTTTCAAAGCCTTCGTTATTTGAGTATTTCTTATAAAATAAGAGAAATACAATAAAATGAATCTATAGGTCTACATATTTTTTGTACATATGACTAAAACCCAATTACCTATTCTGTTTCTTTTTTTTTTTTTTTTTTTTTTATTTCTTAATTTTTCTTCCTACTCCAGTTCCTCAATTTTGGCAAATTCATAATACATACCTACTGACGAAGCACGATGACTTATAAACATGTGCAAACTACTTTACTACGCGAATGGCAAAACACACTAGATAGAATTTTTTTTTTTTTTTTTTTTGATTGTGAACAATAATACCTGAGCGGGAAATTATCAACAACACCAAAAAAAAAAAAACAGAACTGAAAGAAATGATTAAAAGAAAAGGAAATAAAAAAAAAAAACAATAACAACAAAAAATATAAAAAATACCAAACGAAAAGCAACGAAAAACACATAATAATGAATTTGTTTGACCTTGACATTGGATGATGTTATTTAATTTTATTTTGTTGTTTTTGTTGTTTTTTGTTTGTATTTTAAAATTTTTGAAGCGAAAACCAACAACGAGAGCTTTGCACATGCGGAAAAGACGACGACGACGGCGACGATGTACTTTATGAGGGTGTGTTGTGTATATTCATCAAAAATAATGGTATTGGTTGAAGAAATATAAAAAACAAACAAATTTTACAGTCGAACCCGTTTAAGCGTAGTTCTGAAGAAATAAAAGATGGAATAAATATCTCAATCAAATACGAAAATAAATAAGCCTTTTAGTTAAGCTGTGTTAATAAAGTGTATTTTCTGAATATTGTATGAAGGTTGTCGAAAGTAAAATTTCCTTCGGAATATTTCCCTTCCTTGAAAATTTCGGAACGTGGATGATGCTTTAAAGTTTCCCTTGCAAATTATTGTTTTCTGAAATATATTTTTGAGGAGAATTAAGCAGTAATTTTTGACCGGGAGAGATCCGGGTTACCAGAAAAACTTACAAGAAAATATCCAGTGAGAAATAAAATTTCCCTTGAGATTTTCAATAAAGTCCCATATATTTAAAATATATGAAATACATAAAAAAAAAATCAATAGTTAAAAATAGAAATAAAGGGAAATCTTGGATTTTGAAGTAAGTATTATAAACTCTATACCTTACATTTAATTTTCACTGAACTCTGATTTAACGCAAACCTCAATCTAGGTACTATTTGATTGGATTGTATTACGTAACAATTCATCAAAATAAATGTTTTATTCCTTGGTAATTAATTTTATTTTTAACCATGTGAATATTAAATGGGTTTTACTGCTTATTTATAATTAAATGGTCATAAAATTTATAATTTTCGCATGATATCGCCTTAGCGTAAATAAACTTTTTTTTTTTTTCAATACTTTATTTGTTTTTTTTTTTCGTTCGTCTTTTTTTTGTTTTAAATACGAAGTTATTTAAGGTAAACGCGAAAGATAGAAGATAATATAATAATTATTGTAAATTATTTTTGGTTGAAAAGAATTAGATGAACAATATAATGACTTCTAGGGATCGAAGTTAGAGGTCTAAAATTAATGTAAACAAGGAAATAATATTATACGAATAAAACAAAAAAAAAATTAAGATTTTTTTTTAAGCTTTGAAAAAAGATAGACAGATGGATGGAGGTTAACAAAGTTGTTTATCTCAATTAGCACGTGTCAGAATTGAAGAAAGACTGACAGTGAGTTTAAAGTGAATAAGAAACAAAAAAGTGCTTGATTGATGTTTAGCTACTTGTTGTAGGCAAACTTTAGATACAGATTCGATAAAGTAAATTTAAAAAAAAATGTTTTTAAACTATTTTAGGCTACCTAGTATCTAGTCTTTTTAATTCCAACATTTTAAATTTGGCTGATTGGCAAATAACAAGAATGATTTTTGTTCAAAAACATTAATATACATTTAAAGATGAAAAAAAATGTATTCTAAAAACAATAGGTACATATCTACCTAATGTAAAAAAAAACTTTTAAATTTCTCAAGGTAGGTATCTTCTTTTAAAACAGGCGAGTGGGTCCACGACCTTTTTTTAAAAAAATATATTGAAAAAAGTAATTCAGTATTGCATGTCTGTTGGTTTGTTTAAAGAGAAAAACAATTTGTCAAAAATTGAAAAAAAAAAAAGAAAGAAAACTGAGCTTTTTGTCACGGCGTTATGCCTCTAAAAAAATAACAATAGGGTTTAATAACGCCCTTTCCTGAACATCTGGAAACTCCTTTCGTCATTTTTAGATTAAAAAAAAAAAAGAAATATTCTAGAAAAATAGAAATAAAACGTGTCATATTATTTACTGTTAATTTTCAATAGACATTTTAATTAAGTACAAAATTCAGCTGCGTTAAATTGAAGAGAGAAAAAAATTACCATCTTTTATAAAGCCTTGAAAACGAATATAAGACGTGCTTGGAATTTTTTGTTTTGACATCAACATAATTCACTCATCTTCATGCGAATAAATAAATACAAAAAAAAAATTTGCAGAAATAAAAAAAAAATCAAAATAAACACAAGTCGATAAAATAAAAAAACAATCTGGACAAAATAAACAGAATATACTCTTTGAAAGCACAAATACAGAATGCGTCAGTAATCTAAATATATCCCTCTTCCGCCCTTCGCTTAGTGTAGATATAGAAGAAGACAGCTAAAAAATAATATCAGAATTGTTGATTTTTTTTTTTACAAAATTCAAAGATTTCATTTTTTCTTCTCGACAGATATAAAAAATGAATTCGAAAATAATTATGCAATTTTTTTCTTGTTTTGTGTGTCAAGTCAATACTCGGGGGTTCAACTGAAATTGATTTCTATTCTTTCAATGACCACGAAGGATTTTTGATCGACAGATTGCTAAAAAAAACAAGCAAAAAACTCGATAATTGTATTTTTTAAGTGCACTCACATAGTATTTTTTCTTTGAATCGTGACTAAGAGACTAAAGAGATTCCAATGAAAATAATCAAAAAAAAAAAAACATCCTTACGCGGATGCCATCACACAGAGTCACAGACCAAAAAAAAATGTATCACGACTTTGAATTGAAGTTTCATTGCCAATAGCAAACAACACTCCAGTCATCTCACCATCACCGTCGTCGTCATATTATCATTTGTGTGGTGGTGCGGTGCGGGACATCACAATGTCCTTGTATGTTTTCTAGAGCAAATTAATTTTGTTTTAATTTTTTTTTTTTTTTATTCTTCTTTAAATCTGGGTGAGAGAATGCAGAGATTGAGATTTCACTCATTGCCCTCTTCTCTTCTCCTCGCATCAAAACAAAGAATCTTCCTTGTCACGCTTTGATTCCCTTTGTGGCAAACCAACAAGATCATGATCAAGAAAAATAACAATATAACAATGAAACTCAATGTGCAATCTCTGGAAGAGTGTTGCCAATGCGGGACAAATGTACAGATTTTTTTTTGTATTTAATTCAGAATCTAAAAAAAATTGCTGCAAGTGGTGAGATCTGTGCCATTTAAAAACGATTTTTAAATTTATGTACCAACTAGAAATATGAAAGTTAGCGTTAAAGTACCTACTTTTTCTAATACTTTTAAACAAATTTATTTAATTTAACAGAAAAAACCATAAGACCTCACTAGCACTTAATTATTAGGCTATGATAATTTCAAAACATTTTTTCAAACGTACCAATGATACTTAAAATAATAAATTCTAGTACTGATTTCATATTTTTTATAGATTCGCTAAACAAAATGGAGGCAAAAAAATATGAAAAGACTTTTGATTTTTAATATTGATTCAAGAGTAAATAAGATTCTGAAATGGTTTAAATATTCAAAAATGACAAATTTAGGTGGTTCACTACTTTTTAAAACCTTTCTGGTGAAAAGATGGAAAAATGAAATAAGTTACGATTAAGTAATGAATTTTTGAAGCATCATCCAATTTGTATTGCCATTTAGGTAAGGTAGGTACTCAAAGCAATGTTGAATTTTTGGAAATACAGTACTAAAAAGTACTAGTACTTACTCTCCATCGTATTATAATTTTAGATTGAATAAACATAACACAGACCAAAATTAAATGTGATAAAATGATGTTTGAGAAAATAAAAATGCGAAAGAGCGAAATTTATAAAATGGGAGTTTTTCAGTTTAGTACTGTTCCAAAATTTTTATTCAAATGAAAATTGTAGAACTAAGTTAAGTTCACTTCGATTCTGTCTTTATAGTTCTTTTTAAAGCCATTTTAAGAATTTTAAATGACTTTGTATGTATTAGATTTGATTTATTAAAAACATGCTACTAAAAATTACTACCTTCTAATACTTTCTTTTTTTTTTTTTTTTTTATTCTAAAATGTTTACCTTTTTGAAATGATTAAAAATTAAATTTGATAATAATAGCTATGAAATATGTGCTAGCGAAACTTTGTAGTTTAATACATTTCTATTAACTTTTTGAAAGAAGCTGCTTTTTTAAATGATTAAAAACTAAATTAAATAATAATAGCTATTAAATTTGTGCTAGCCAAATTTTATTCGTTTAATACTTTTTTAATAACTTTTTTTACCTGAATGTATGGCAATGTATTACAAAAAAACAAGGATACAATTACACAATACCCACTATGACATCACTGATCAATTTGCTTTACTATCAGCATCATCAGTATTTAAGAATTTTGTAATTTTGTTTTCTGTTCGTGGCAATCTTCTCACTTTCCATATGTTTATCGTTCTCAGCATTCCTTTTAATTTTCTTTAATTTTTTTGTAATTTATTTTTTTTTCTGTTAGCGAGACGTCGACAACGACAACTCGATGGTTTCATTTTTCAATGAGTTTGTCCTTGGCAAAGTGCATTGCCAGCAAGGCGTACGAGACTCTCATAATTGCATTGCAACGACAACGGACGATGGACTATACTCGTAGTCGTCGACGACAAGTGCCAAGAGCAGTAGTAGTAGTTTGTTGCAAGTTATGGTTGCAAGTTATGGTTGCAAGTTGCTAGGCCATAAAAAAAAAAAAAAAAAAAAAAAAAGATATGCATGGCATGTGAGGCAGCAGAGAACAGATATACGAGTCGTTTCGTATAGCAGAGAAGTTGAAGTAACTTCATGAGGAGTTCAAGAATATTATTATTATTATTATTATATTATTTTTATTATGGGAGTTAAAAATAAAAGTTTTTATATACGCGCAAAAGTCGTGTAATTATTTGCCCCATACGAGTAGTACCTACCTACCTAAGACTCTTGTTGTGGAAATTTTCTTTATAGTTTTTTTTTTTTATTATTATTTTTTTTTGATCTATTATTAGCTTAGTTTTGTTGATTTACATGCATGGGATGGCCTCAAGTTAAAGTAATTTGTAACATTTCCTAATGGGGGTCAAAAGTTGTGAATTACTAAGGATGAATTGGAATACATTTACTGATGACAGACAGAAGGGACTAATGGTTTAATTTAAATGAAACCGAAAAAGATACAAATTACTTCCAGCTTAATTAATGTCTCTAGAGATTTTTTTTAAATTCTGTAGTATCTATAGATTTGCTCTTATCTTATGGATATTTAGAATAAATTCAACTTTAAAGATGGTTTAAAAGTTAAAAATTTCAAAAAAAAAAAAAAAAAAACTAAAAAAACCATAGAATTCTTATTTATGGTAAAAAGAAACTTATTGGTTTTTAATTGCAACCTGAATTTCACGTCACTAATTAGAAGAAATAGAAGAATAGGAAAGAAGTTTAGGTTAAGCTGAGTGAAAACCATCCTTTTTTTAGTTCACAATATTGGATGGACCCTGTGCTGTACAAAGCTTTCTCAAGGACCCTATAAAAAAATCAATGCACAAAATGTAAAAAAAGAGTCAGCGATCTAAATATCCTTGCCTATACATATATCAGATCGATGTAACTTAATGCTTGATTTCGCAATAAGTCACTACAGTTATAAACTTCACACTGACTTTCTATCAATTAAAAATCGCTTAGCAAAAGGTGAAACTTCTTTCTATTTAAATGTGTTTTTTTTTTCCTTTAAATATAGGCCTCTAGCTTAAAAGTTTCCTATCTAAAGTTTCCGTTATCAAATAAAACTATCAAATGCAAATTAAATTTGCTTCATTATTTCTTTTTCATTGCAATTTATATCAAATTGTTATAGGACTTTCGATCTATACATAATAGTTAATTAATTATTATTTTCCCATTTTCACTCGGATGTGAATTAAGAAACACCATTTTTGTTTTAATTGGAATTATAGCTACATATATGTACCTTCCTTTGAACATCAACTTTTCACTTTTCTGTCGATGAATTTTCATTGTTGCAATATGAACATGTGTGTATATGTACCATCACATCAATATATAGACCAACTGATCCGATACATTTACATCATGAAATTATTTTATTATTACGATCGTAAAAAAAATATAAAGTATCTAAACCTTTTCGTATCTTGTTCGCCTTTGCCTGATCAAAGACCATAATTATCTGCTTCGCTTTCATAAGAAATATTTACAGATTAATTGCAGCCGATATACAACATTGTATCTCGACACATCGACAATGGAAATGCAATCATGAGAAGAAAGACGATCAAAATATGTTTCTATAGTCTGAGCGGTAAAGTTGAATATTGGAAAAATAGGAATATTTGAATTATTGATTGGAGTATAGGTGACAAGAATAACAAGAATTAGTCAGGCTGAATTAAGTCTCGCTTAATTAACTTCGTTGAATTTAGTCTGACTGAATTTAGTCTCGCTGAATTTAGATTCGCTGAATTAAGTCTCGCTTAACATAAAGATTAACGGTCTTATTTAGAAACGTTGTCTAACTTAACTTTAGACAACTGTCCAACTTTGAAGAATGTATTCAAAAACCTTGTTTATTGTTGTCTTATAGCTGCTTAACTTGCGACACAAGAGTAGATTGTCTTAACCTTGAATAATGTGATATTTATTTCTATTAAATAATGCATATTTACACCAATTTGTAAATAGTTAGACAGTGTCTAAGTAGACAAAAATCTAATAAATACGACTGTAAATATTTTGAAAATTACTAACAAGTATATGTTCGGCTTCATATTAAGATGCTCTTGACATTTTTTGGCATTTAGGACTTGTTAACAAGAATATTCAGAACTCAAGTAAATAAAAGCCAGTGTCCCAAAAAGAAACCTGCTACGGGGTATTCCGACAAATTACAGTGGCCCATATTGTAAATGCAAAACTTACACAAACTATTTGTCGCAAACTTTTTCGAAATGTTTCATGTTAAGGTCCCTGCATGAGACTAAAAACGTATAGTTTGTTTCTATCCATATTAGCCTAAGCGAAAACGACTTATCTTAATTATTTGATTAGAGATAGTTGTCACTTTTGTGGCGTCCTCGATTTTTACACCGGAAATCTGGGTTCGAATCCCATCTTACTCCACATACATTTTTTCAGGGGTACTGCGTCTTGCGAGAAAGTGACAAATACAGAATGCCAAAAGAGTGATGAGCTTTTTGTAACAATTTTGAACAGGAACTTAAAAAAACTACAATTTTTTCATCACACGACATCAGTACATTTCAATTCATTCCATCAGTTCCCCAAATGGGTTTTGACTTTCTCAACAAGTTTTTATTCCAATCCCGATCAATCTACTGTCAGCCAACCACCTATTATTAAACTCATTAATCATTTTTTTTTTTTCAGGGGTACCGCTTTTTGCAAGGAAATTACATCCTACAAGAATATTTCTTATCATGATAAAGTGTCTCTCATATTACCCATTCGAATTCGACATAAAGTGGAAAGTCTCCACATTCCTGCTAACTAACAACACACATCCGTCACCCAGGAATGATTAAAAGATTGTAAGTCACTAGGCCATATTTTAATTAAATTAATTAAAACATCTATACTGAAATTAAGCGAAAACTATCTCCGGTCGGCATAAAATTAACTATTTAAACCTAAGCAACATTACTTTCTTGACTGTTAGTGACATTTAAAAAAAAATACCTCACTGCAACGATAGCTTATTTAGCTTCTGTTGAGTACCTAGATTTAAAAATTGTGTGGGATGTTTCATGAGATATGTATATTGTTATTCAATTTCAGGTAGTGTCAAATGTAGTTAAGAGGAAAAGATACGATACAATATTTCAATTAAGTAAGCTTGATTTTAGTTTTTTTTTCTCTGATTTAATTCAACATAGTATAGTTCTTTACGGATGTGAAAGCTAAGATGGCTTCTATAGTTTTTTTTTTTTTTTTGTGAAGGGCTTTTTTTTTTTTTTTTTTGATAAAAACATCAATCTATCTTTTTATGCCGAGAGATATATTGAAAGGGCTGAGATATTATTTTTCGTCTTTTCAACTGAGTGACAAAGACAAATCACTTAATTGTTCTCCTTATATACTAAATGAATCATAAAAAAAAGAAGATACTAAATTTTGGTTAAAATTTTCAAAGGAATTTTTTGTAAAATTTATTTAAGGTAATTTATTGATAGCGATATCAAGATAAGATAGGGACATCTAAATCCATATTTTATGCAAATTTATTGGTAACCCTTTTTATTACCACAAAAAAAAAAAAGATGAAATAAAAACTCACAATTGACAAACCTTTCTATTTGTTTATTTTTTTTTAAAGAGCTTTTGTCTTGTTTGTTGTTAATAAGAAGGCCCTTATTTTATCTTCATCTATTCAAATAGCTTAGTTGCGAAATAAAAAATTAAAAAAAAAAACTTGTCTTTATTTATTTCTGATTTAAATGTGTCACTTTAACATTACATACCACACACAAAACACAAAGCTTAGAGATATACATAATTAATTTACGTTGTGTCACATCATTTTTAAACGAGATCAAAGTTTATGCGTTCAGTTGTAAACTATAAATTTTATAACTTCGTCGTCGATTGATTGTAAAAGTACTAAAAATTAATTAAAACAAATGAATTCTATGAAAACACATTCTATTAACATCGTTAAGTATTTTTTTTTTTGACTATCATTTAGCTGCATCTTTCAATTAAGAAATAAGGATGACTCCAGTATTAAGAGAATTTTTATTGTTGCAATTATTAATAACGAATAAAATTTTATATGGAATCTTTTTTTTTTCTATCACATTATAATTGAAAACGAATTGCATAGACATGAATATGTATTTTTGTTCTTACAAAACGGCATTTTTATTTATTTGCCACTTCACAAGGCTTTAATTAGTTTGTTTTACAATCTCATTTAGCATTTTTTTTTTTAATTTAAAGTGTGATTTTCTTTAACTCCTTACTTTTTTCAAATTAATCAAAAAAGATTTTTGCGTAAAAAAAAAAAAAAAAACTTCACGTTGGGCGCCATTTGTAGCACATGATCTTTGATATGTTCATATTCTTATTCAAGTAAAGCATTTGTTAAGAATTATTAAAATTTAATTCACCCACGCGAATAAATAAAAATTTACATATGTTAATGCTTCATTATAATTTTTGAAATTAATATTTTTTAATATTGTGAGATTTTGAACAACATTTCAAAATGTTAGATTTTCAGAACAACATTTCGAAATGCCGTTTATCACATCAAAGATGGATTTGCCCCAAGACGATGTAATAAAATAGCTCCACGTTGGGCGCCATTTATTAAAAAAAAAAAAGAGATATTTTGTAAGTTCTTGTTCTTATTCAGTATAAGCTATGAGTTATGTATGTTATTAAATTTAATTCACCCACGCAAGTTACATTTCATGTTTATGTTTATGCGAGGTTATTGTCTTCGATATTTAAGTTTCCAAAATTTAAATATATTTTGCGACTTTCGTAACTCGACATTTCAATATGCGAGATTTTGAAAATAAAATTTTTGAATAAGTCAATCACACCTAAAAAAATGAATTTCCCCACGTTGGGCGCCATTTGGATAACATGATCATCTTAGGTATGTTTTTATTTTTATTCAACTAAAATATATGTAGGTACATTAAGAATTATGAAAGCTTAGAGTTATATTTTTCGAAATTTCAAGCAAATACAAGCTTCAAGCATTCGAGTCGAGACTTTTACCATCATCAAGATGAGCTGTTTTTTTTTTTTTTAAATGGAAAGTGATCCACATTATCAAAATATAGTGGATAATTTAACTCCGAACATTTAAGAATGAGATTTTTTTATGTTCTCGCAATCACAATTAAAATAAAAAGTAACACAATGTTGCAATGACGTAAAAACTTGACAAGTCTCTTATTTTTTTCAAACAGTTTCCTAATTTTTTCTTATTTTCTTAGTTTTTAAGACTTTTCAACTATTATCGAGCTAAACTTATTTTTTTTAAACTAAACTATAGTTGCACACGCTTAAGACAGTTTGCCAAAAAACTAAGCAAACACCCTAATGAATCTTCTCACATTATTCTTTAAATAAAACAAAAAATTCGGCCATTTCTGGTTACAAGCCGTTATACTTTACCGCAAGTTGTATGGTGAAAGACTTACCTGAAATAAAAATAGAAAAAATATACATTATTGTATGAAATCATATTTTAAAAAAATTAACAAATACTATCATAAATATTATAAAGAAGATAACAGCAAAAATATTTCTTGAGTTCACAATCACACAACTTTCACGTGTTAAGTCAAAGCGATTGTTTCACAACAAGTGTCAACGCAATTGTCAACGCAATTGTCAGCGGAATTGTCAACGCAATTGTCAACGCAATTGTCAGCGGAATTGTCAACGCAATTGTCAACGCAATTGTCAACGCAAGTGTCAACGCAAGTGTCAACGCAAGTGTCAACGCAAGTGTCAACGCAAGTGTCAACGCAAGTGTCAACGCAAGTGTCAACGCAAGTGTCAACGCAAGTGTCAACGCAAGTGACAGAACAGCTGTCAACGAAGACGTCAACGCATGGAAAGTTTCCTCCATTGATGATAACACGCGTTGATACTTTCGGAGAGAATTTAAAGTCAATCTTGATGACTAAGAGTCGATTATTAATTTTATTTTGAAAAACAAAAATTCCTTAGAAGATTTTCACTTTATTATATTTCGAATCTCTCAGTCAAAGATTACTCGCCTTGTTCAAAAATTCAAGAAAAAGAAACTAAATTCGTCATTAAAATTGTTGACTGTATTTAAATAAAAAAAATGGCATAAAATTCTTCAATAATTAAGTTCACCCCGACTGTTTTTGGCATCTCCAATGATTTAATAATATTTTTTTTTTATTAGAAGATTAAATTTCTATAGCATTATTTGAAATGATAAATCCAAACGTTCTGTTTACGTAATTATTCCGTTTTATCAAACAAAATAAATCCTAAACAAAAACGAAATGAAAAAGAAAATTTTAATTAAGAAAAATTGAAAGAATTCTCCACAAGAATCTTCTTTTATGTATGTATATTTCTTATAAAATTTCTAAACATTTACGCATCGTTCGGAGGCAATACGAATAATACGACATGGTCAGAAATTCCGTAATTCATGTTCACACTACTTTAATACATTGCACTGTTGCCAGCGGCGCATGAAATGGAAAGTGATTTTCATTTCATTTAATATTTTTTGTTTTGTTTTTATTTATTCCCTCATCCAAGAGGTGGAAAGAATTTTCTTTTACTATTTTCTACTACTGCTATTGCAGTTGTTCGTTTCTCGTGTTTTAAGTTTTTTTTTTTTTTTCTTTTTTCTATTTTTGCCCACACGACCAAACTACGTATGTACGTCTCGTCGTCGTTGTTGTTGAAGTCGCCGGCTGGTCGGTTGTGTAGAGTGTAATAATAAGCGGGTAATAGTGCATTCGGAGGGCAACGTGATTAGAGATTAAAACAAAAAAAGAAAAAAAACTATATAAAGCGAGGGCAAGAAACGAACGAGTGAATGAAGGAGGGTTTTTTTTTTTTTGTTCAACTGTATGTAGTGTAGTTTGTAGTTACAATTACATTTTTCATGTTAAATTTGCAGCAAGAGAGCAGCGAGAGAGAGGGAGTGTATTGATTGTTGTTGTTATTATTATCGTAAATGATGTTTAGATGTGAATTCGCCTGGGTTAATGTTGTGGCCTGTGGGGTAGGTTGTTAGATTTTGTATTAGTATTTGTTTTCTTTTTCTCTTGTTTTCTTTTTGCATTTTAAATGAAAAATTCTCTCTATCTGACACATGATGACACAAGCTAGCTAGAAAAGCAAAAGATATACAAAAAAACACACACACATATAGCATCACATTCGCGCTGTGAGATTTTTAAAGTGCATAGTAATTAAATTTCTAAATTTGAATTTATTGCACTAACGCTAATTAGTGCTGTGAACAGATTTAAAGTAAGGTTTGTATATTCATAGTTTTTCTGTGTTTGTTTAAGATCGATCTAAAGTTTTTGAAAAATATTTATTTAATTCTTTTTTTCTTTTTTTTTCAAGGGAAACTTGGTCAAGTAGGTACTTAGTGTTGATGACGTTGATGGCGAATTTAAATTAATGTAATAATAGGTATATATTGAAGTATTCATTTAGATATTTTTGTTTCTCATAAAATTCAATTATTTTATGCTTTAATTAAATTTTTTTTTATTTTCTTGACAGATTTTAATAGCTTCAGAGGTAATTTGAGTTTTTTTTCTTGTTTATTTGTGCCTACAAAATAAAACAAATAAATAAGTATATGTAACTTTAAATGAGGCAATTAAATTTATGTGTATGGTTTAGATTTTGAAACGTTTACAAAAAAAATAAACCTACTAAGATAATTATGTTGGTACATATTTATAAATAATAGGTTTTAATTAACATAATAGAATAAAGAATTTACAGAATTTTGTAATCTCATGTATTGTTTAGGGCTAAGGTTTTTTTTAAAGGTTTGAACCAAAAATTTGTTGTCAAGCATATCCACGCTTCTGACATGACGCATCTTGGTCAGATATGGTTTAAATTCCTATCATTTAAGACATTAGCCATGTTTTTTTGGGAATCTATACATAGTACAGTAAGAAATTCCCAAAAAAACGCATCGGCAGTAACCTGGTTTTTATATTTTACGTTTGGCACTACCGAATAACAGCTGTCAGAATAATTTTAAAAAAAAATATAAATAAGAGAAAGTTTGCTACGAATGAAAAGGAAAACAAAAAATAACTTGAGCCAAAAATTAATTATAGTTACATAAAATGGACAGTTTTTCAAAAGATATGGTAAGAAAACATAGAAAAAGATATTCTTTCTTAAATAATTCATGAAATAATAATTGTAGATTTTGCGTGAACTGTTAGAGTCCAGTGAAAGTGGAAACGAAGCTGAAACTCTTCGGCCCTTGCCGCATAAAAATCCAATAACGCTTCAGTTCTTTTTTTGTCCAGTTCGTTCTAACCCTCCTATCCTACTGTACTGATTAGAATTGTTTAATCATATAATTTATATTAATTTTCTTTTTGCCTTTTTCCTTTGTCAGACATTTCGGTTTCAGCAATAAAAATAAATTCTTCAGGAAAAGACAGCGATAGACATATGTTTCAGGAAAGGGGTTTGTTCGTAGATTATGGTCGAAGTAAGTTGTGGTTTATGTAGTAGATGACGTCATCGGCGATCATTTTTGTTAGATCATATAATGACTTTTTAACTGAATTCTATGTAGTTCTTCAATCAGAAGTGCATTTAAATGCATTTTTATTTAAATCAAGTTTTAAAAAAACCGATAACGAATAAAATCAATTGATTTTTTTGGTTGAATCGAAAATGATAGATTGATTTTTTTGGTCAATGGAAAAACAGCCATGAAAAACACACAACTACTTTATAAACACAGCCACCACAGATGCAAATGATAGTCAATCCCACCAACATCTGAAAACAAAACCACCAAAATTCCATTCGATACTCGAATAAACGTCACAAACCTATCCGCAGTAGGATTCTACTTCTGCTTTTATTGGCAGTAATTCTACTGTGGATGTTGTATTTGTAACTCGTGTAAAATCCTACTGTACTGTGAATAGCTTTTCCAAGAAAACACGACTATTGATTCTGGAAAAATTTAAGGGAAAGCTGAAACTGAATTATCTCGATATCGGCTGTTTTTATGAGAAAAAGTCACAAGATCTTTTTTGTAGGAAAATATATAAGTAACAATTTCGTCGCAAACTGTCTGCTAGGGAGATATTCATAAATAACTTTATTGGAGGGCTTTTGACCCCATCAAAATTGTTAAAAGTGCTCACATCACAAGGAAACTGCACACAATTTACCTTTAACCCAAATTTTCAGGGATTTCGCTAAAATTATATCTCATCACTGAACTAAATATAATAGGTAAGTCCTTTCTAATTTGCAAATTTTGAACTTAAAGTTAATGAATTCGGTATTTAACAATGAGGTGGTTTGCAAAACGTTTTTCTTAAAATCTTTTGCTCTTAGAAAAAAAAAATTGTTACAATATTTTTTGTGTAGAATTTCTTAAGCTACAAATTCGACATTTCTTCAAAAAAGAAATTATAGTTTACCCCCTCCTATTCCTGCCCCCCCACAATTCCCCCTCGGTACAGTCATAAAATTTGTGATTTAATTAATTTCAAAGCATTACGAAGATGAAAATTTCAGCTATATTACACTATTAGGAATAGCAACTAACTGCTTTATCTTATCTTACACGCTGCTTGGTAAACTATCTTAACTCCAATGCTGCATTTTACTTTCACTTGATTTTTTTAAAGAAATGCCAAAAAGTTGAAATAAAGTAAAATGACGCGTTGCAGTTAAAACAGTTTTCCAAGGAGCTTTTAAAATACTAGTAATCAGTAAAAACAGTACTAATCTGAAAAGTTAAGATAAAGCAGCAGGGAACCATCGAAACCGTTCAAGATAAATACAAATTTTCAAAAATAAGTTTTACTGACACAAATGCGCTGTACACACTAAAAAAACGCTTCCGTTATCATACAAAATACGTTGTTCATACAAAATCTTTATCTTCATCATCATCAGCTTTTGTCTCAACTCTAAAGCCCATTAATGAAAATAATTCCCAAATTAATTCTGAATTGAAATTGAATCTTAATAAAAAAAAGATCGCTAAATCTAATAAAATAATTGGTTCTGACACCAATTCAACTCTTTGTGCACTTCCGAACTTCAAATGGCTTCATTTGTCAAGGTTTGATATTAAAACTAAACCCGAAGATATCGTTCATAATATCTCTAATAAAACTAATATTCCACCTGATCAATTCAAATGCTTTATGCTAACAAAGAAAGGTGTTGATTTATCCACTCTTAAATTTGTTACATTTAAACTCAGTGTTCCTTCTGACAAACTCTCTGTTGTAATGGATTCATCTGTTTGGGGTTCTTATATTCAAATAAAAAAATTCATCATGCGTGAGAGTAAAGAGAACACACCTCAAACAAATACGCTTGCACCCCCACAAGACAAAATACCATCGCCACCGTCGCTTCCATCTCCGCAATCTCATCAACCACAAGCACAACCGCCTCCGCCTTTATCCCACTGACAATCAACGCTACCAACTGCATATTCTCCTGTTACGCTCTCCAAATCTTCGCTCAATCTAAATAACTTTCTTGGTTATTATCAAAACATTGGAGGCATGCGCACTAAATTCAAGCAATTTTTGTTGTCTTCTTCTTCGCAACAGTTTGATTTTATTGCACTCACTGAGACTTGGCTTACTGATGATCATCACAATGCAGAAATATTCGATAGCCAACAATACAATGTATTTCGTAAAGATCGCTGCACTCAAAAAACTGGATTAGAAAGAGGGGGAGGAGTATTGCTTGCAATACGCTCCTCTTTTCTTAGTGTTCAAATGATTTCACATTCCCCTACTTCTTCAAATTCGTATGATATAGATCAAATTATAGTGAAAGTTGTAATTGAACATCGATTTGAGATTTTTTTAATTGTAAGCTACATTCCTCCTAAGAGTTCTATTGAAATTTATAAACTTCATGTTAATAACTGTTTGTTTTATTTATCACAATTTAAAGATAAACAACATGTTATAATAATGGGTGATTTTAATTTATCTAAAGTAGATTGGATTTATGATTATGAAGACTTGCAACTTATACCATTTAATGTTAATCATGATTATGAATGTGAAGTAATTGATTCTTTTCTGAGCAATGATTTAGTTCAAATAAATAAATGTAAAAATGAGTTGAATCGCACTCTTGATTTAGTTTTTGCGGATAAAGAATTAAATATGTATGTAGAAAAGTCATTATATCCTATTGCTCAAAACTCTATTCACCACAATGCTTTATCTATTTATTTTGAATTTTACGATTACTTTAAATCAAATTGTAACAATCTTAAATTAATTTACAAAAAAGCTAATTTCCAGGGCATAGTGAGTTATCTGTCGCGAATTCCCTGGCATTTAAATTTCGATCAATATAGTTTGTCTAATTCTTACAATTTTTTCACTCAATCTCTAAAAGAGGCAATTAATATGTTTGTTCCAAAAAAATGTGTCATAAATAATTCGAAGCCCCCGTGGTTCAACAAAAGACTTTGCAATTTAAGCAATAAAAAAAACAGAGCTTATAAATTATTTCAAAAGTCGTTAAATAATCCTTCATTTAAAGTAAAATACGCTCGGTTAGAAAGGGAGTTCAATTTTCTTAACAAGTTTCTCTACAAAAATTATATATTTTCAATAGAATCTGGCTTGAAAAAAAATGGGAAAAGCTTCTGGACGTTTATCAAAAACAAGAAAAAATCCATTGGAATTCCTAGAAGCATGCAATACTTAGGTTCAACATACTCTGATATTCCTTCAATCTGCAACTCATTTGCTGAATTTTTTAAATCAAACTATACAACTCCTTTCCAACAACAATCAGGTAATTTTGGTAATGTTAATATAGAGTGCTCGATTGATGTTGGACGGTTGTATATTACAGCTTCTGAAATTGAAAAAGCACTGCTCGGCTTAAACCGTGACGAACAGTCTGGGCCAGATGAAATTCCACCAATTATTCTTAAAGAGTGTGCTGCTGTGCTATCTGAACCTCTTTCATATATATTCAACCAATCTCTTGATAAAGGTGAATTTCTATCCGTATGGAAAGAATCGTTCGTTATTCCAATTCACAAATCGGGTTCTAAGCAGGAAATTTCAAATTATCGCCCAATTTGTAAATTATCAACAATACCAAAACTTTTTGAAAAAATTGTTTATGATAAATTAGCATTTCTACTAAAGGAAGTAATTTCACCTTTTCAACACGGCTTTATTGCTGGTAGGTCTACAACAACCAACCTTGCAATTTTTTCAAACTTCATTCTTAATAATCTCGAAAAAGGATATCAAATTGATGTAATATATACCGATTTTGCAAAGGCTTTTGATAGAGTCAACCATAATATTTTGATAAGCAAACTGGAAAAAATAGGTTTTCATTCTAGTTTTTTGAAATGGCTTGCTTCCTACTTAGTTGGACGTATTCAATTTGTCTCTGTTGATAATTATCTTTCTATTCCATTTTCTGTATCATCTGGTGTTCCTCAAGGAAGTCACCTTGGACCTCTTCTTTTCCTAATTTTTATCAATGATTTACCCGAAGTTTTCTCAAATTCTCTTCGTCTTCTCTTTGCTGACGATCTTAAATTCCTTAGGTGTATTAAATTTGTAAATGATTGTAATCTTTTACAAGCTGATCTTGATAGACTGGGTGAATGGTGTATGATTAATGACTTGTTTTTAAATGTCTCCAAATGTCAATGTTTTTCTTTTTGCCGTAATTCCTCACCAATTTGTTTTGAGTATAAAATTGATAATAATGTTCTCGAAAGAGTTTATGAAAAAAAAGATTTAGGTGTTGTGTTCGACACTAAACTCAATTTTATCAAACATATTGAGTACATTGCTGCTAAAGCCAATTCTATGCTGGGTTTCATCAAACGGAATTCCACTGATTTCACAGATCCCTATACTCTAAAATCTCTGTTTAACGCCTACGTCAGATCTATTTTAGAGTATTGTTGTATAATATGGAATCCATTTTACCTTATTCATTCAAATAGAATTGAAAATGTTCAAAAAAAATTCACAAGGTTTGTTGTTTGGAAGCTTGGCTGGAACATTGAAATGCCCTCTTATTCCACTAGATGTCAACTTATTGGCATTCAGTCATTAGAAAACCGTCGTAAAATGTTCTCAGTAATGTTTATAAGTGATATTTTGTCTAATCATATTAATTGTCCATATATTGTATCTCTAATAAATTTGTATGCACCGTCTCGTCATCTAAGAGAACGTTTCCTATTTTTGGAGGATAAACATAGAGTAAATTATGCACTCAATGAGCCCATAACTCGCTGTGTCAGGGAAACTAACAGAATTTTAGATGTAATTGATTTTAATTTCCATTATAGTAGATTTTCTTTAAAATCCAAATTACTATTATACTTCTTAAATTATTATTGAATGTTATTTAGTTATTACGTATTTATTATTATACACCCTTTTTTGTAAATTCGATAGTCTGTAAAATAGTTAATATCTGATTGATTAAGAAATAAAATAAAAAAACTCAGTTAAAAAACTCAGTTAAAAAATACAAAACATTAAAGTCAAAGAGCTGTCAAAATTGACAGCAAAGTTTCAAATTCATCTCTATTGCAGGATCTACCAGTAAAAAAATTTAAAAAAAAAGTAAAACATCTCAACTATTTTAAGAGAAAAAAGCCAAATTCGGTTTAGCTTGATGGTTGCTTGTTTTCTTTCCTAAAATAAAAAAAACATTTTTGTTTTTTTTTTCAATTTCCAACCAAACCGCCACACCTGAAAAACAAATAAGTAGGTACATATAAAAACTATATATGTATGTATACGAGAAAATGACAAGATTTCAAACAGAGGCACAGGATGTGGAATTGTATATGAATGTGATGTATCTGTCTGTCTGCCTGTTTGTCCACATATATCGTCGTCGTCGTGGTAACATCTTTGCTGCTGTTTAACTGCGCACCATCATCAAACTGACATAGCAGCATGTTGCAAAATGATGAATGTATGAACAACAAATACTAAAAAAAAATTTGCAAAATTATACAAGAAACTTCAAAAAAAAAAAAGAAAATAATATAAAAGGTTTAAAATAAATAAATAAAAAGAAAAGAAAATATTGAAGAAAAATTATGTCAAAATGTCACATGCTAATGGCGTGAGGCAAAACACGAATAATTATTTTTTTTGTTTGTTTTTTTTTTTTTTTTTATAGCATCGTGATCATGTTGATGATTATCAGATGGAGGGCCGGACGTAAGCTACCTTTTTATAGGGACATATTTACATACCTACATATTATGTGACAACATCTTAAGGGACCCAAACCCAATGAAATGACATGTAATAGGCAGACGTGCAGCATACATGTGTTAATACACTTCATGTCAATTGATTGGGGTCGTGTTTTTGAATTATTATTATTTTTTTCAGCTTAAATGTTTTACTAATAAAAAAAGAAATTGGATTTAATTTTTGATTCAGCGAGTGATAAAGGACTTGACCAATATATATACAGAAGAAAAATATGGTTTAAATGAACGGCGCAATATTGTTCATCTTCTGCGAATTTTTTAAAATTTTGTCGATATATTTTGGGTGATTTTTTATTTTTATTTTTTTTTAGGGGAAGCATTTAAAAATTTAAAAAATCATACAGGGAATGGAGGTTATGAATTTAAACTTTGGATTCAAAATTGGATTTCCCAATAAAATTGAATCAGGCCTTGTGGGTATTTATAAGTATACTTATGCCTTAAAACGGCTATAAAGCTTAACTCAGGATCGGGTGGTTAGTTAAGCTTACCACATTTGGATCTGATTTCAATCCTATGTAAAAATAACCATTGGTAAGTTCGGAACAAGATTTTAGCTAAGAACATGTCAACTTTAAAAAAAAATATAAAGAACCAATTTAATCAAGTGACGCAAAGTGTAATTTTGTTTCGCAAAAAAAAAAGTAGACCTCCTTAAAATCTGTTGGAGGCACTCCATCAAAAATAATGCACGTTTTTGAAGTTATTCTTTGTTTTTTTTTTTTGGCTTATATGTTTTACAGGTGAGATGTGTTGTGGTGTGAATATAGATGAAGTGGTTTTTGGTGAACAAGAACATGAAAAACAACATCATCAGTTTATTTTGAAAGATTTTATTATAAAATAATATGATCCTTTTTTTTCTTTTTTTTTTAATTTTAAAATTGGCTTCTCACGAGCTTCAAATTATATGATTTTTTGACATTACCATTTAGCGATATTGTAACGCTATCAATTCTTTTATGTTAGGGAGTGAACGAATCTTTTTATTGAAAAAATAAAAGTTTAAAATTTAAAAGGTCACACGGATTCGCTTTTCACGTTCGCATTGCTTTTGAATCTGTGAAAACCGCAATGTACAGGAAATATTAAGCTGAGTAAAGAATTTCACATTCGTGTAGTACGGTTGAAGAAACAATCTCTATTTAAGCTAATGGTAGATAGAGTCGGGCCTTTATTTCAGGGTTTTCGAACCTCACGTTGGGCGCCAATTTTGCGTGATTCTTCTTGGTAAATTCAAATAAATACCAAAACTTAGATAATATAAAGAAAAGTATCTGAAAAGGGATGTCTATTATCAAAAAACAAACAAAAAATATTGTTGAAGAAAATTTTCCCCCGTTGACAATCTTGTTTTACATTGTTTTTTTTTTTTTTTTTTTTTGCCAAAGATATTGTATCTAAATTTATGTAAATAATTTCCATATAACTTTAAAAGCTCCATTATATTATAGTCTCAATTCAGAAATAAAGAGACCCACAAAAAAAACGACCAGAAGCTCCCCACAAACCATTTACAAACAAAAAGTTCACGCTCCCTGTCTTCTCTTTCATTGCGCGTTGCGGTCGGTAGCTTTGTGTTATTTGTAAATATTCTTTCAACAGACAATTTTCCGCATAAATCATTAACATTCATAATATACAATACATCATCCTTAAAAAGAAGCAAATATCTGTCGGCCCAGAAAATAAAACCAACAATCCAATTGAAATGCAAAAAAAAAAAAAAAAAATTATTATTCGAACTGATATACAAAAATTCCATGTTTACCAATTTTGTTCACTCCCGCCACTACCGCATCCGCATCCCGGCATCAAAAAACTTGAGAAACAAATAACCAAAAAAAAAAAAACCTCGAATAATAATAATTACTATAACCATCACGAAAGAAAGAAAGAATAAAAAATAATAAATATTTAATAATAAAAAATTCATTACACGTCCGATTTATTAAAAATACGTTTATTAGGTAGTACTACTCGCAATATGGGTTAACTTCGAAAAATTTCAATTTTTTTTTTTTTAATTGAAATTCATCGCGAATGGTCGATCTTTGACATATTTCTGGGTGCGGTGCTGGGTAAATTTATCATTTTTAATTGTTGCATGCATTTTTTTGTGAGTGATTTTTTTTTTCATTTGGTTTATTTTATTTTTAAATGCCACGCTTGTCCAATATAAATATAAAAAATAAACAAAAAGCTTAAATTAAATTTTTGTTTGTTTTAATATTCTTGGGAGAAAAGAATAAATAAATTGAATATTAAGGTCACATAGATTGGAAATTAAAATTAAAAAAAAAAAAAACTAATTTATATGCCTGGAATCATTAACATTGAATGTTATTGATTTTGGAAGAAAAACACAACACGGATGATTTGATGTCAAAATTTCAATCGAATCGATCGAGTGCAAAAAAAAAAACGTGGGAACATTTGAATTATTGATGGTTAATATAATTTAGATTTGTTTCCTCACTTTTGTTATCATCACTATAATTATACAGCCACGGAGAAAGAACTGCATTTTGCCTAATGAAATTTGTACCGAATTATAAAAGACGTCTTGTGAAGTTGTCTTAATAATTTTCACCTAGCCTAACGGGACCTTAACAGGAATTTGCAGTTTTTATTGCATTTTTTTTGCATTTCTATCCGGATTTTGCAGTTCACCAAATAGTAGGTGTAACCCCCTTCACTTAAAAAAAAGTGACATTTTAGTTTTATTCGTGTTACATTTCAATAATATTTTTTTAATTTTTTTTTCTTAAATGAGGACTTCAAAATTTTGGTAGTTTTTTTTTTTGGAACTGCAAATTTGTAGCTATACTGCAAATTCCTACCTTACGCGGTTGCTGAGAAATGGACTTTCATGCTAACTTTAAATTGAAGTCGGGGCTGTAATAGGTATGAATATTTTTGATTTTTGTTTTAAATAAGGGCTTCAAAATTTTAGTAATTTTTTTCTTGAACTGCAAATAAAACTGCAAATTTGGATTCCTCAATCAAAGTGATAGCATGTCTGGTTGTCGAAAAAACACCATGTATACTGCTAACTTCACAGTGATGTTAGCAGTACATGCAATTCACAACTTGAAATCAATTTGAGTTTAAGACTTTTGGTAAGAAAATGAGTTATTAAAAAGGTGTGAATTTTTGGCAAAAAAAAACTGCAGTTTTACCATTTTTTTTTGATAATCAAATAACTTATATAAATTTATTTCAAGAACATAAAATTAATTGTATTTTATTAAATTAGGTGGTACATTTATGGTCTTATTTATAAACGTTGTCTAACTTTAGACAGCTGTCCAAATTTTGAAAATGTGTTCAAAAACCTTGTTTATTGTTGTCTTATAGCTGCCTAACTTAGACACAAGAGTTGATTGTCTTAACCGTGAATAGTGTGATATTTATTTTTATTAAATTAAGCATATCTCCACCAATTTGGAAATAGTTAGACAGTGTCTAAGTAGACAAAAATCTAATAAATACGACTGTTAGTGTATTTCTTTTTAACCTCAGAGCAGATCAGTAAGCTATGAAAAATAAATTCTATGTTTCTTCTTTACATCAGACAAATCTGAGCATAGATATAAGTCGGTTTCTTTTTTCCATCGGAGATAGCTCGGAGCACGCGTTGAGTAAATTCAACTGCACTTTTATTTTTTATTTTATTTTATTTTATTTTATTTTATTTTATTTTATTTTATTTTATTTTATTTTATTTTATTTTATTTTATTTTATTTTATTTTATTTTATTTTATTTTATTTTATTTTATTTTATTTTATTTTATTTTATTTTATTTTATTTTATTTTATTTTATTTTATTTTATTTTATTTTATTTTATTTTATTTTATTTTATATTTTATTTTTTATTTTTTTTTTTTTTTATTTATTTCTTATTATTTTTTTATTATTTTCTATTATTTTTCTATTATTTTTTTTTATTTTTTTTTTATTTTTTTTTATTTTTTTTTTTATTTTTTTTTTATTTTTTTTTTAATTTTTTTTTTTATTTTTTTTATTTTTTTTATTTATTTTTTTTATTTATTTTTTTATTATTTTTTATTATTTTTTATTATTTTCTATTATTTTTATACTAACGCCATAAATTAAAAATGGATTCTGAAACCGGTCGTCCGTCCACTTCAGGTAAAACAAAAATTTATTATTTTAGTATGAAATGACAGTTCAGTGCTCAAGTGTGTTTCATAATTAAATTTGAGGGCTCTGATCAGGATCACAATCTCATCAGAGCTTTGCTTTGAAAAGAAAAACGCCAATTGTTACAATTCATTTTCTTAAGCTGATTTTGAAATTTTGTCCTATTAACTCGACTTCAATTAACTTATAGGAGTTCAAGAAAATCTTTTCAATCGAAGAAGACCTCATTGATCTGTACAGTATACTAAAGTTGACTGTAGAATTTGGACTATTAAACCAGGGGCATGGTTTCAAATCCTAGCTTATTCTACTTTAAAGAAAAATGTTTTTTTTTTTTTTTTTTTTTTTTTTTTTTTTTTTTTTTTTTTTTTTTTTTTGCGAGGAAGTGACAAATCATTTAATATCTTGCCGTGATAAAATGCCTCTTATCTTAGGCCCTCCACTATTGTTCCAAAAGCTGCCACGCCATTAATTTATTTTATTTTTTTAAATTTTTATAGTAATTTTGTCATCGCGACAAAGCAAAAAAAAAAAAACTGACTGTCGTGATAAAATGACATTATTATCATTATTAAAATCTAAACTCCCCGATTTTATTAAAGCAGATGTTGAAATATGAACAAATTAACCAGAAAAACTAATGACTCCCTCTTTGGAACAACAGTAGAAGAAGAAAAAGAAGTATATAGAAGTATAGGTATATTAATTTTGGTAAAATATGTAGTAGGTGTGATATACTATATATATTTTGAAGATTATTATTTCTTTTTTATGAATATAATTTATGGAGGTTCTCGATTCTCAATTTAAATGCAAAAGACTCAGCAAATTGATGTTATTTATGGAAAACCAGACGATGATGGTTTTCTTTATTTATTTTTTTTTTTTAATTTCGGTTGACTTTTTGGTTAATTTAATGATTTTTTTTTTTTTTTGAGGTTTTATTGTGATAATAAAATTCGACTTTGGCACCTTTGGCGGTATCATACATATAAATACATAGCTATAACATTTTATAGTACGGATTACTTTTCGTTCAGTTTAAGGCGACATTTAATTAACATTCAACATTTTTTAAACAAAAGCATTAGATATTATGACCAATTATACGGTTAATCGAAAAAAAAAGAAGATTATCTCCTACCTAGTTACCACACACATATTTGGGTCATTCGCAGAGGACAAAGAAATACAAAAAGGTTTTTATGTTTTTTTTTTATTATTTCTGGGAACATATTTTTCTTTTCTTTTTTTTTATTGATTTGAAAAAAAGTAAAGATTTTAGTGGAGGTTATGGGTTAGTGGGTTCTTTTTAAAGCTCTAGTTATATCTAAGATTGAAAACAATCAAACCATTATTGATAATAGTTTGTTAATTTTGAGAAACTTAAATCAGTGATTATTTTTATGGCAAAAGAAAGCTTATGGTTTGAATTATTATGTAAGTAAAAGAAAAAAAAGTTTACATAAAATTACTTTAAATAAGGTATAGCTCAATCATCAAAATAATAAAAGTGACTTCAATAGGTAGGTTCCTATTTCTTTTTACTAAAATAATAAATACAAAGTTAACAGCTTTATTTTGGCATCATAATAAATACTTAGGGGGCGCTTTAGTGTTCAAATATAAAAACAATATAATCTATTTATAAAAATTAATTTAAAGATTGAAAATAAGAGGACCATAACAAAGAAAAAAAAAAAATTAGAAAATTTATAGCTAAATGACCTTAAAATTAAGTCTCTCTAAGTCCCAGTCGGTCATATCTAATTAATATTAATAATGAATTTATTAAAGGTTGTAGTTTTTATCAAAGGAATCAATATAAGCAAAAGACCATCATGTTTGTTAAATTGGAGACATTAAGGTACGATTACATATAAAAAAAGATCATTAAATTGATATATTCATTTATAAGATAAGCTGGATTCTAAAATTGACTGGGTATATTTTTTATTTAAAAATTAAATTAAAACAAATTTTGAACACTTATGATTTTTAACATATACCAAAAATACAATTTTTAAGAATTAAGCATTTTAGTGTAATTTTCGGCCAAGAAAATTAAATATTAAATACAAAACTACATACTAGTAGAATTTAAAAAAAAAAAGGAAGTTGGAATACGGTTTTATCCTTTTTTTTTTTTTCTTTATTTGTATCTACATACATATTTATTTATTATTATTATTTTTTTTTTATATTTTTTATTCGTTTTATTTTTTATTTTTAATATTTTTTTATATTTATTTATTGTTTTTATTTATTTTCTTTTATTTATTATTGTTTTTATTTATTTATTTTTTTGTATTTATTTTTTTTTTTAATTTATTTTTTTTTATTTATTTATTTATTTTATTTATTTATTTATTTTATTTATTTTTTTTTTTTTATTGATTTTTTTTTTATGTATTCATTTTATTTTTTTGTTTTCATTTTTTTGTCTCTATATTTAATCTTTCTTTTTTTAGAAAATTGACACTCCTCTCTAAATAGGAAATAGATAATATTATTTATTTAAATTAGCTAGTTGTAGGGGCCGGTCAAAATAAACAATATTAATAATTAAAAACAAAAGAATATTTGGAACATTGCAGTAATTTTTGAGAATAATATTAGTGCTGATAATGTTATTTCTGGATCTAAAATCATAATTTAAAGCCATAAAATGTCCAAGAATTTAAGACAAAGGAAGTTGACAAACAAAGACGGCCTTTTGCCACTAAATCTTTTTATCAGAAAAGTAAAGAAAGAAACAATTTTCGTTGAAAATTCATCGAAATTCTTCAAATATCCATGAACTTTAATAATAGACAAGAGTAAAAACAAAACGAACAAAAAATTTGGTATGGACTGGAAAGCTTTTGTTCATCAGCTCCTCAGTCAGTTGTTAAGTTTTTTTTTATAATATCATTTTAGTTGCTAAGTTTGTAGATGAAGACAGCTTAAATTTTAATTTCGACTTCGATTTTTGTGAGTGTATAACTTGCTCTGCTGTATAAATTTAGAGATATCTCTGTATATCGTAAGTGAAAAAAAAATTCTTTGTCATCATATTATCAACAATAAGCTGATTGTTTCAAAACAAAAATATCAAAATCGATTTAAATTAAATAAATAATAACACAAACAATGTTATATCAGCAAAAAAAAAAATAAATAAATGAACAACGAGACCAAAAAGTCACTAAGGAAATTCAAAAGACATTATTGCTTCGTAAGCAAATAAGAAGAACACTTCTCATATCGCACACTTCATGACAGACTTCCCTTATCCTACACACGAACTACATCACAACAAATTCAAGTATTTTTTTTTTTTTTGTCTTCGGAATGAATGAAATTCTCTGTTTGGAACTCACGCGACTCGATTAACATGTTGTGTATATAAGTTCCAAGTTCTAACGCGTACTTAAAAGTATCAAAGACAACCATGCATTGTTGAATTTATCTTTAAATAGCTGTTTAGAAAGAGAGAAAAAGAGTGAGACTAGCAATCAATAAATTATATCCATGGCATATAAAATAACCAAAATAATAAACCCAAGGGGAATATAAGATTCTTTATGCAATGTGTACTTCACACAAAATAAAATTTAAAAAAAGCAAAAAAAATCTAATGATTGGGGGCCATAAAAATTAAATTAAATCCCCACAAAAATCCAAAGACAAATAATAATTATAACAACAGCACTTGGGTTTTGGTATACATATGTATATAACTTGTCGTGGTGAGTGAAAAATTTTATCCATGGCTTTCTTATGAGAATTTCTTCATATTCAGTATTTTTTTTCCTTAATCTTATCTTGCAAGCGGGTGAAGACCATATTGAGTGCAAGCGGGAATAATAAAGATGTCCACACCTTGAATGTAAGAACAGCAGATGTTTGAATTTACAAAAGGGGAACACAATTAGGTCAGATTTAATTGAATATATGAGAGAGTTCGACATCAGAAGACCATTATGATGATGTGAAGATCGAAAGAAGTATTTTAAATCCCTTTGATTTTAAAGACGAAAGGAAGTTGCGGATTAAATTTTTTTTTATTAATAATAATGATGATCACAGAAAATGGCCATTCTATTAAATTTAAAAAAAATTGATTCCAGGTGTTGATTAAAAACATATTAGATGTCATTTAAAAAGCCGCACATCAAATATCGTTCATTTAAAAAAGAATCAACTTCACATAAGTTCAAAATCATCAATTTTAGGGAATGATAGAAAATAAAGCTTTTGTATTATGTAAGTTTCATTTTTTAAGAGAAGAAAAAAGTTAAACAGGCAAACAAAAATTTTTTTTATGTTAATGTGCGTTAAATGATTTTCGGTTCAAATTTGAAAATTTTGGACACAGCACGAAACATTCATGAAAAAAAAAAAAAATATTGAAAAAATCTTAAACAAAGTTATGCAAAAGTTCTTCTTATACAAAATGTTGTAAAAGTTCTAAAACTAGATGTTGCAAAAGTTTAACAAAATGTTTCCTAAGTTCTAAAACAACATGTTGCCTAAGTTCTAAAATAAAATTATGCAAAAGTTCTAAAAATGTTTCAAAAGTTTTGAAACAAAATGTTGGAAAAATTCTTAAACAAAATGCTGGAAAAGTTTTAAATTAAAATGTTGCAAATCATTTGAAAAGATTTGTGAAGAATAAAAGTTAAGTTTCGTAAAAAATCTTTCTTTTTTTTAAAACTCATGTTATTAGAAAAAAAGGTGCAATTATCATGTAAGTACAACATTTGATAATATCTTGGACTTTAAATAAGTTTCTTCCCGGCTCGGCGGTAATCTTACTTAGACTCATTTTCAATACCCCTTTTCAATGCGCAATTTTTTTTAATTTGAATTTTTGTTAATTTTAGTTTTTACATATATTTCATGAAGAAAAAGAAAATTAGGCAAAAAAAAATTGATACACAACTTTTATGCAACATTTATGTCTCCTTTTTTTAAAATTTTGCTTCTTAACATTTTGAAAATATTCGTAATATATTTTATTTATAATTCGTTGATATGATATGATAAAAGACTTCTTTTCATTCCTTATTTTTGTTGTACAACATGTTGCTCTAGATTCCTAAATCTCATTTCATTAGGCACAAATTATCATAATAATCAAAAAAAAAAAAAGAAGCTATATTATTCTTAGTGCAATTTTCATTCACCTGTCACCAGACAATCGTTTAACGATTGAAAAGTTTAAAATCGTGACTAACTTCGCTATTAATTTCCACTCATTTTCTCAAAAGAACTAAACTCTCAAATAGGCATACAACTGTTTTAACTGAGTATAGGTCAAAGAGTCATCAAAGAGTTTTGATTGTTGCGCTCTAAATTCCATAGTATCTATACTTAATTGTATTAATCATGCATAGAGTATCTTTCAAGTATATATGTATGTATACATAGATAATATTTTTGGTTGAATTTTATCGAAAAATTGTTTAGCGGCACAGCATGAAACATTAAAGAGATGCTGTTGGTAAGCATCTCAACTTTATATAAAATAGGTCTCATCGTTTGTTTGGAATATTGAAATGACATTCACGATTTAGGAGAATAATCACACGATATTTTATTAAAGAACAACACGCCCTTTTGCTACTGAATTTCTTTAAAGTATTAAATCACCATCAATTATTTTCTGGGTCTGTGAATTTGAACTTTTGAACATTAATCCTAAACAACGGGGAAATAAAAAAAAAAAAACAATAACGATTCCAACTTTGTATCTAATGTCAGTCTTTTTCTCGATCTTTAGATTGCATATATACCAGCACGGTAGTAGAACAATTGAGATATTGTTGGTTTATTTAGAATTAAACTGCGCAAACCATATTTCTACATCTATACCTAATACTTGGGTTTTAATTAACAACTAAAGAGAAACAAAAACACGAAATATGCGGAAAGAAATCAATGTGTTTTATTGTATTGTGTTGCAATTTGTATAAAGAAAGAAAAAAATCTCAGTTGTCGGGTCATTTCGCGAAATTTTTGGGCTGTTTTTCATATCGCAAATTTTTGATTTTAATGTATTTTGTATTTATTTATTTTGCTGTTTTTGTTTTCGCAAAATCCACATCGCATCGCTCTTAACTGTTTCGCATTTTATTATTTTTATTGATATTATTTAGAGTTTACATTGTTGCGATACTGTAGGTACACATTTATTTTGCGCGAAATCTAACAAAACTGCGAAGTAAAGAAACGGTAACCTAAAAGCATTAGAAAACCATACCTAACTATTGCGAAATGATTGAAATATATTTTTATATTTGTGAAAGGAATTCTGCCCAAACATCCGCCGCCGTCAATATTCCAGAAACATTTTAAAGAAATGATTTTTTTAATTGCTTCTCTTCTTGTAGAAACATTTTTCTTTTTAAATCCGAACTAAAGGGCAAATGTTTTTTTGAGAATAAACGGAAAAAAGAAACAAGTTTAAAATTATGGTGCGTAGTATGGTTTATCGACAGATAAAAACCTTCACCCCTTTTATTAAATTTTTTTTAGTTAATAGGACCTTTTCAACTCTTGTCAATTTGTCCTCAGTCAATCAAAAAAATAAAGAACAAAACAATTTAGAGGTAGAGGTAAAATTAAAAAATCATAGTCAACAACATTAAAGGGGAGGAGGTGATTCGAAATGTTTTCCAATTTTTCATTCAAGAAGAGAAATAAAAAAAAAAAAAAAAACACTCACCGGCAGTTAATTAGAAAGTTATTTTTTACGATCAAGGCAATTGAAATCAAATTCTAGGGGTCGAACCAGAGAAATAGAGAGATAGCGAGAGAAAAAAAAAATAATAACAAGAGGGTTCAAAAGGTTTCACGTCAATTATTATATTATAGGTTTTGAAATGGAAAAATCTGTTCATATATATATTTTTTTTTTTTTTTTGGTTTAGAAAAGAGAAAGTGCACCCTCGTTTACCAATAAAAATATCAGACTAGAAAAATATTAAAACTCAATTAAAAAGCCTAATGTCCACCAGTCACAGCATGTTCATATTTTTTATTTTCCCTGGATCAAAGGTAATATGACCCTTGTAAAAAGTAAAAAAAAAAAAAAAATAAGAACTTGATTGGGGAAGTTAGCACACTTTTTGTTGTTTTTTTTTTTTTAAGAAATAAGGGCTAATCGTGTTAGTGACAAAGTGTTAATTTGAATGTAATGTAAAATGTCAAAAGCAAACACAAGGAATTAACAATCAAGCATTTTTGACTATTTTTATAAAATTAAAAAAAAACTTAATATGGAAGTGTAAAGTTCCAAAATTAGTTATCACTTTTACACGAGTTGCATTAGGGCTTAAAATTTTGTAAGGGCTTAATTTTATTATCAATGTGCTAACATACTATAAACACTTTTATTGTATACGAAACACAGAGTTAAGTAAAACCATATCAAATTAATTTATTTAATTCAATACAAGCTGAACCGTGCAAGCGTTGCTTCATAATAAAATTGGAATGTTTTATTCTAAAGGTCAAAATTTCAAAAGGTTAAAATTTTATATTGGCCAACAACTTTAAGCCTTTATCAAGAAGGCACTTTAGAATGTAAAGCATAAAAGCAGGGCAAAATTATGAAAAGGAAAACAGCTTCGGGATCTTAGCGCTTAGTTTGTCGTCTCTTTGAAAAAGAAATATATGTTCATTATAGATCAACTAATTTATGTAATTGGGGCTAAAAATAAATTTTTAGAAGTAATTGAAGTTCAGGGTGATTCTGAAGAAGGCAAGTAAAACTCAGGTTAAGTTGTAAAAAAAACTGTAACCTTTTATCAGATTTATTTAGATCTTTATGTCAACAAAATAGGATTTAACAATCTTAAAATTTATTTAAAATTTCGTTCTAAATTTAAAGGTATTTTATATGTATATTATTTTTATATAGTATTTTATATATAGACAAAGCCGGCATTTTATTTTTATTGTAAGGTATATATTTTTTTTTTTGATAGGGCCTTACGAGTATTTGAAAAGAAAAGTTACCTTCGTATAGATCTTTCTTAATAAATTTTAAGGCCTTGACTTGCCAAAAACAAAGCGGGAATATACCTATTCCTATCTTTATATTTTATCTTTATAATCAAATTAGGTATACGAAAAGACTTAAGGAAATGACAAAATCAATGCTAAAATCTTCCCAAAATTAGAATAAGTCTATTTAAACCATTCCATCCCACAAAAAAATAAAAGTAAAATAAAAATACTGTACTTGTATCAATATTAATTAATTATAGTGTGAAATAGAATAATTGTATTGTTAGACCTGTCAAGTTGCTTAAGCACAAACAATTTCATTCTCAACTCAACTTATACATGCCAGTCAATCTATTTAAATCATTATTTATAGAAAAGATAACAATATAATTAATTGTTAAATAAAATTAAAATAAAAATAAAAAAGAAAATAAAAATATACCCATATGTCTATTGTTTCAAATCGTGACAAGGGAAAAACTTTTTTGTGTTGACCTTATCTATTTTTTCCCAACTTAGTTTATTTCTGACGTTTGACAAATGCAAAAATTTCGACACCTTGACAATTTCAATGAGCATCTGATTTACATAAACACATTTTGACACTCGGGCTCTTTATAGATTTTTTTAATTTGTAAACAGAAAAACAGTGGGATAGGCTATACAAATAAAATGAAATAAATCGAAAAACAAAAAATAATTTAAAAATAAAAAATATTTTTTTATTGAGACTATTTGAACAGGTTTTCTTTTAAAAATTCTGTCAATTGGAAAACTAAACCGACATTTAAGTACACTCTTTGCATCATGATTATCATGCATGACAATCGAGCATCGAGAAGTGTAAGTGGACACGTTTGTATGCAATTATTCTGATCTAGATTTGCACTAATTTTATCAATTAAAAACTTTTGAAGAGTGGAGATGAAATTCTTTCAGAGAAGTGAAATTTCGAAACGAGTTGAAAAACAATTTCTACTACTTAAAATAGAATCGACTAGAGTTGCCGCAGATCTATAAAAAAAATCTGATTTAATTCCAATTTTTTCGTTATTCGCCCCCACTGTAGGAGGCGTTTAAAAACAGTAAACATAGAAGAAATTATTTTTTATAATAAGTTACGTGTCGCACCTTAGTTTGAACCACTTTACTTCTATTATAGACTCTTGAGGGCGACATGGGTATCCAATTCACTCTATCACTCTTTCTCTCTTTATGCAGTTGATTGAGATCGACAGAGGTCTTATCTCCCCCAAAAACCAAAATCTGACATCTCTAGGTCAATTCACGTGAAATGGTCTTTAATTAGCCGCGCTGAGTTTTTGACGTTTTGAATTGATGACGGTGATGGTGTTTGTTGTCTACAATGTCTAGGGATGTGCTGCGAAGTGTAACGATTCAATTGTTTAACGCTAAGTAAAATGTATAACACTTTGAATTTATACCTTGACGCTTGTCCAGCATATATGTAAGTGAGTTTTGTATTGTAAACAAAATTAAAAAAAAAAAACGTGCTGACGACCGACACGATATAGAAACCACTGTGCTTAGCGAGGTGAGAAAAATAAAAATGTATATATGTATGTATGTACATATGTACGCAGAGGTGAAGGTAAAACGATTCTTATTTTTTTTTTTAAATAATACAACTTGGTAATGCATGTCCTTGAATTAATTAAAGACACAGAATTTCTATTTTGCCCCCAATTTGTGTGGGTACTTGTTGTTTTTTTTTCTTTTTGAAGCTAATTTTTATTTCCATTTCCGATTAAATATTTAACACCCACCATTATTATACCTACCATATTGTCTGATGTTTTGGCAATGACTTTGGTTCCGATTGGTTCAATACAGATGAGTCAACATGTTGTATTCTTTATCATTTTTATTTTTTTTCTCAGCCACAAAACCGCAAAATAATAACACTAAACAGACTGTGATTGTTGTTTGATAAATATATACAAAAAAAGAAGGTGTTTTAAGATGTGACTGGACTATGGAAATAATATTAATTTTCAAACCAATTTGTTGGTAAAAAAATTATAATAGTAGTAAACAAAAATATATACATATACAAGATAGGTATATGTATATGTCGGTAAATTTCTTTGAAAAAAAAATACAAAATACAAAAGCTCACTAAATTGTTTAAGAGATTAGGGAGCAGCCAATGGGTAAGGTAAGATTTTGGAACGTTTGCAGTTTTTTTTTTTTATTCAAACTTACGTGATTGGCATTTTATTTCAATGATTTATTTTTTTAGATTGCAGAACCAAAAAAAAACTTTTGTTTCTTAGAATTCGGCTTGTAAATCAATTTTTGAATTGCTTTATGAATTTGAAAATAGATTTTATTATTTAAAATAAAACTAAACCGGAAACAACTTTTGTGCTATTGTGTGAAGACTTATACAAAAGCTTGGGAACCTTTTAACAATTGTATAAATGATATTCTCGTTAAATAAATTGTTAACCTTTTTTTGCGAACAATAAAACTTAAGTCGTCAATATAAAGCAAGTTATGGATTCGTAAAACCAGAAAAAAAAAAAAACAAAATAAAACAAAGATAAATCGAGCTTTAAATTTCGCTTAAAAAAATAGGCCTTGCAATGTAGGAGCCTACAATGTAACAACAAATAATGGAGGACATTTGTCATCAATATGGATCCATTGTTTTAATATTTCAACTGTGTTCATGACTGTAACACTGATTTTACTAAAACTGTTGATCTTAAAGGTGTTTTTCTTGGTTTTCAAATCCTCTGCATGAATAAATATTT
The DNA here is from genome assembly GCA_951394125.1 of Epistrophe eligans. Lineage (NCBI taxonomy): Eukaryota > Metazoa > Arthropoda > Insecta > Diptera > Syrphidae > Epistrophe > Epistrophe eligans. Next base: position 31,019,676 of record OX596028.1, read on the forward strand.
AATTTTTTTCTTTATAGTTTCGACAGACAAAATTTTAACAGAATTTTCGAGTCGTTTTTGAGAAAAAGAATTTTCCTTTAACCGAAAAAATTTTATATTTTAATTTAAAAAAAAAATATTTTTTTTAATTTAATAAAATTAATTTAACTATTAAAATTTTTTTTTAAATTTTTTTTAATTTCTTTAATTTTTTTTTAATTTTTTTTTAATTTTTTTTAAATTTTTTTAAAATGTATTTTTATTTTTTTTAATTTACTTTTAATTTGTTTAATTGAAAATTTATTTTTAGTTTTGAAAAAGTTAATTTTTAAAAATTTATTTTTAATTTTTAAAAATGTATTTTCAATTTTTAAAAATGTATTTTTAATTTTTTAAATATTTATTTGTAGATTAAAAAAAAATAATGTTTAGTTTTCAAAATTGTATTTTTTAATTTTTAATTGTATTTTTACGTGAAAGTTTTTATGTTTTTATGTTTTTTTTCAATTTATTTCAATTTTAATTAAACCCCTTTATACCATTCACCTAATTTAATTTGTTTAAGAGCTATTCTCTGTAGGAATATTTTGTACATTTTTTTTTATTTTTTTTACATATTAAACTATGTATTTATAAATTATGTATATATTTTTTTTATTCATTTTAAATTATTTATTAAATTATATTTTATTTATTTATTTATTTTTTTATTTATTAGGTATATATTTATTTATTTTTTTATTATTTATTATTTTATTTATTTGTATTTTATTTATTTATTATTTTATTTATTTGTTTTTTATTTAATTATTTATAAAAGTAAAAATAGCAAGATTTTAAAGAAAACTATTTTTGAACTATCAAGTGGAGTTAAGGTCTCTTTAAACGTAAGAATCAAAAAATACAAATTCATGCCCCCTTTAACCAAAAAAAAAAACTTAAGGGGTTCGTTGTTGAACAATTCAGTCACTGCATGAATCCCTAGTATCATTACATATAATACGATATATGTATATGTTAAAAATTATCTAAATATTCATACTGAAAGGATCAAGAACCAATCAAGTGCCAGACGATTGGTCATGATCATAATGCCTTGGCGACATTTAAATTGCTAGACTCAGCCAAAACAATAAGTCATACAAATCCAACACACATTTGTATAGATAAATAAATGTTTATGAATTTTTTTTTTTTATTAATCACCATATGATTTAATAAGTTCATCGTGTCACATTTATTTCCAGTGCTGAGCGAGCGCCTTCTTCAAACATTTTTTAGATATATATTTATTATAATCTCCATTTTTTTATTTGTTTATTTTTAATGTCTAAGTACTTCCACAGCAATCCGATTATTCATAATAATATGACTGCTGCAGATGATGTTGAAATAAAATGTGGGGTGAAATTCAATGTACATTGTAGGTACATACATTATGTAGTTTCCCAGTTGTAAGGAAAGTGAGTAATACATATTTTTTGTATTTTTTTATAATCCAAATAAATACAGAAACAAAAATTACTCTATTCCTCAACTCAGCCTACAACCGAAATGCGTATCAAGTTTAAAAATAAAATTACATATGGCTATGCAATGTATTTGTATTTAAATGAGTTGTAATTGAAATAAACAAAGTAGGTAGTTGTTAGGCGCCTTTCAATGTTTTGAATGATTTTTTTTATTTTTTGTAGGCATAGATAGATTTTTAAAATCAAGTACGAGTACACTACGTGGGTCGTACATTATTGCTTTAACGAATCGAGAATAAATACTTTGGAGTAAAAAAATTATGTATTGAAATATTCATATTTAAGACTTTTTTCTTTTAGTTTCTCAAGTTTTTGTATAGCTAATTAGAAAAAATATCAAATTCAGCTAAACTTGCTTTTGTGTACATTTTATTGCACATACAAAAAAAAAATGATAGCCAGCTTCAATCAATCTAAAAAAAGGCGCGTTGGATTGAACACAATAATTTATTACATAGTAATTAAGGTTACAATACAAAACAAAGTTATTCTAATTAATTCGAAATCAGATTAAACCTTTGTATCTTTGTAAGATAAATCAGGGTTTTATTGGGTGTTATTATTATTTTTTTTTGATGTTCTTGGATTTGAATAAATTACAAAAAGAGCAACAACAAAAGAGCGCTGGAGTTGTAGTAAAAAAAAAAAAACAAGCGCCCTCTCGGAAGTAAAAGTCAAAACAACAAAAACTAGTTTGTTGAGCTAAAAATAATAAAATCTTTTTTTACACATAATAGACGAACTTTAAAAAAAATGGTGTATAAGCATAAATAATCTATTAAAATGTTTTTGGCGCGGAGAATTATTTGTGTGAGAATTTTATTGAAGCGACTTAAATCGGTCGGTCGGTGTCTTTTTGTCGGCTTTTTCACACAAATATAAAAAAAGGGTTGTAATTTATTGATTTTATTGGCAGAAAATATTTGTACGCTTATTCGGCGGCTACATATGGAAAGCTTTTTTGTTAATCCTACCTTAAAAAATCATAACGTAGCTTAATATAAAATAAAACAATTATTGTATTTCTTTATTTTAAATTTGCAACTTTGGGTATATAAATTTAAGAAACATTATTTATTCGAATGATGTTAAGCTTTCATTTGAATTTTTGAATATGATTATTTTAAACAACTTTTTTTTTTAATTCATAATAGATAAATGCATAAATTTATTTAAAATTTATTAAAATTCATACATTTATTTAAATCCGTGTCACTCATTAAAAAAAAAAACAAAAAAGCAGTTTAAAAAAGTTCTGCAGGCGGGAGTTTCAATTGTTACGTGTGTGACACTAATAGCCATGATTTTATAAATTGTTCATACAATATTCGTAATTAAAATATAAAATTCATGAAGTCCTTTGAACAAATTTGTATACTTAGTTCAGAAAAAAAAAAACATTTTGGTCGTGTTACGGGTGTGAACTTAGGAAAGTGAGGTTTTGCGATTTGGGACATCTAATAATCTTGAAGTGTAAAGTATTACATTAAGACTGTGTCTCATTCTCATTCAAATATTTACCAGAAAATCTTCCAGTACCAGACTTATATATTAGATAAAAAATATTGAAAAATTCTTCACCATTTTATTTAAAAATTGTTACGTTTGTGACAAATTCTTAAGGTGATTATGTTTCACTATTTTTATTCGAATAATTATCTGAAAATCTTCAGAACCAGCTTGGGAACCGTCCAACATTTTCTTTTGAAATTGTTACGTTTGTGACAAGTTCTAAAAGTGTAAAATAATGAAAAACTAAAAAATAAAAATTTTAAAATGCAAACCTGTTACGTATGTAAGTGACACAAATGCTTTAAACTTTATTATCAACATCCAAATTCAATGAAATTTTGCCAAATGGTAAATCACAATATGCTTCGTCAAAATATTTTGTTACGAATGTGACACCACTTTATGAATTAATTAAATGCATATTAACTCAGTTATTTACCAGTACTTAATTCAGGGCACAGTAAAATTGCAAAATTTCTTTCAAAGTCTGTAAAAGAAAGCTCGAGTGTCATACAGCTTAAAATACAACACTTTCAATTAAAGTTTTGTTTGCAGCTCTAGAAAAGGCTTAATCGAAAATTTTTGACAAAAAATGTGAAAATTTGTTAAACATCTAGCAACGACGGGAAAAAGAAAACTGCGTTGATTATATCATCATAGGCATTTAACTCGTTACACCACAGTTGTAAAATTGAATTATTGTAAAGTATATATTTATAAAGACAACAATCAAACCATAAAAGATAAAATTGCAACTTCCCATCGAACTAAGTGAATTGTATTTATATGAAGCATTTCAAAAAACAGTCAAGCTACCAAATTTGGTCAGAAATGTTGAATAGCCAGAAGGTACCTTCCATCAGATGTTCAACTACACAATTGACTCACTGTATGGTGGTCGGTTGTCATAATGATCAAACCAACCAAACCTACAAGGTTGTCACATCTTTTTTTTTTTTTTTTTTTAAAGTAGGAAAAAGTAAAAAAATCCAAAGATGGTCAACACTGCATCTTCCACTACTAAGAGACCACAAAACCAGTTGAGAAAAAAAAACTGTCAAAAGAACTGATAAAAATTATTTTACTCAAAACACTGTTGTGTCCGATTTACTTGACTTAAGGTTCAGTGTTCCTTTAGGTATAGGTAAGCATGATCATTGGTATGTGCGTTTGTGTAGTAAGAAGTGCGTACTGAGTAGCTCACTGGCAATTGCCCAATTTGTCGGAGCTACCAACATCTACCATATCCACATCGCGCCATCAAACCAATGGAAAGAGAATCTTGGCAACATCAGTGTCAATTCAGAAAAAAAATATTAACTTGATTGAGTAAAAAAAAAAAAAAAAACAACATTACTAAGCTCGAATCCAGTCTTCATCATACACAGAAAATGATACTCTTGTTGCAAAAAAAAATCGAAACATAAAATTCGCACATCGATAAAAAATAATAAAAAAAAATGAGAATTTCGACGTAAAACGAAGAGAAAAAAAAAATTGACATAAGTACATCATGCCTCCTCAATGTCAAATGATGTGTACTTAGAGTGAACGTAATTGAATTTTTCTCTGATATATGAACGAGCTTCGGATATCGAGTCGGCAGAATGGATTGATTGCACATATATGATATTCGCTGGATTGGGATGGTTCGTTGTCTATTCTTGAGTGCAAAAAAAGACGAACAAAAAAAAAATAAAATTTAATAATCGTATAAGGATGCTTTCCCTTTTTCTTTTTCAGGCTTGCGTTTTTTTTTAGTATTTTTTCCAGACAGAAGACTTTCAAAAAAAAAAGAAACAATATGTCAATCTTGCTGCAAATAGACAGACAACAACACATTTGAATTGATTGAGTTGTAGTTTTTTTTTTTATTATATATAAAATTATTTTAAACAATCAACCAAACAATATTTTTGAACCTTCTTCGTTTTTTTGACAGAAAGCACGTGTAAAGTTAGACATTTGTTAAATAAGGAGCTGTAAATTGAAATACGACAAGAGTTTATTCAATCAGCGGTGACGATGGATGGGAAATTTATTTAATTTGAACAGCATTGAAAAAAAAAATTGCTCAGCGGGTAAAAGTAATCAGTACTGTAGTGTCCGACCGAAGCTTCGGCTTCGGCCATCGGCTTCGGCCGAATTCGGCCAAAAAAACAACATTCGGCCAAACCTTCGGCTTCGGCATTTTAGGCCGAAGCCGAAGAATCTGTTTATTATATCGAGCATCGTACTAGGCACCGGAAAAAATTTCAATTTTTGAAATTTTTGAATAACGAAGAAAAGATTGCAATCTTTTCTTCGGTAGGTATTCAAAAATTTCAAAACACATGTGTGCCATCATAAAAATTATTACTGAAAATGAATTATTTATTTCTTTTTTCTTTATAATTACTAATTAGTTATTAGTTATTTTTATTTTATTTGTCTTATGTTTTTTAAGCAATAAAATTAATATTTTTATCCAATTGGAAAGGAGAATTCTTGACTTTTTTCAACCTTAGGCTTCGGCTTCGGCCGAAGATTTTCTTTCAGCCTAATAATTCGGCTTCGGCTTCGGCTGAAAATCGACCTTCGGTCGGACACTACAGTACTGTTTTCTCCAATATTACGTATGAGAAAAAAGATTAATTCTATGATATATATTTATATTTGGGAAACTTTTACGGGCTATTTTGTTCAAATTTATGTAAATTTGAAGAGAATTGTTATCATTTCCGTCGGCAATTTTTTTTAAGTAAATAATCCGATGAAGTTTAACTGCGTGTTGATAACGTAAAAAAAAACTAAGTTATTGAAGATTCGTTTTTAAAAATAAATAAAATTAATGGTGGCTAACGTTACAAAAAGTCGGTAGCTCACGATATTTCAAGTTTTAAATTTTTAAATTTAAGACAAACCCTTTAATAAAAAACACAAAATTAAAAAAAAAAAAAAAAACAAAAATAATAAAAAAAAAAAAATAATAAAAAAAAAAAAAAAAAAAAAACAAAATTAAAAACAAAAAACAAAATTAAAAACAATAAACAAAATTAAAAACAAAAAAAAATAAAAAAAAAAAAAATGAAATTAAAAAAAAACTAAATTAGAATTTAAAAAAAAAATTAATTAAAAAAAAATTTAAATTTAAACTAAAATAAAAACAAAATTTAAAAAAAATCGAAAAAAACAAAATTAAAAAATAAATAAAATTTAAAAAAAATCGAAAAAAACAAAATTAAAAAATAAATAAAATTTAAAAAAAATCGAAAAAAACAAAATTAAAAAATAAATAAAATTTAAAAAAAATCAAAAACAAAAACAAAAAACAAAATTAAAAACAATAAACAAAATAAAAAAAAAAAAAATTGAAATTAAAATTAAAAAAAAACTAAATTAGAATTAAAATAAAAAATTAATTAAAAAAAAATTTAAATTAAAACTAAAATAAAAACAAAATTTAAAAAAAATCGAAAAAAAAACAAAATTAAAAAATAAATAAAATTAAAAAAAAAAATCGAAAAAAACAAAATTTAAAAAAAAAACGAAAAAACAACAAAATTAAAAAAAAAATCGAAAAAAAGACACAAAATCAAAAAAAACATTTTAAAATATAAAATAGAAAAAAATCATTAAAAAAAATAAAAAACATTAAAAAAAAATAATAAACATTTAAAAAAAATAAAAAATCATTAAAAAAAAACACATTCAAAAAAAAAATAAGAAACATTTATAAAAACATTAAAAAAAACATTAAAAAAAAAATAAAAAATAAACAAAAAACAAAACAAATTTAAAAAAATAAACGATAACAAAACAAAATTAACGAAAACAAAAAAAAAAATAAACGAAGAAAAAACAAAAAAAAAAAAAATAAACGAAGAAAAAACAAAAAAAAAATAAACGAAGAAAAAACAAAAAAAAAATAAACGAAGAAAAAACAAAAACTTAAAAAATAAACAAAGAATAAAAACAAAACTAAAAAAAAAAATGTATTTTAATGTTTCAAGTTAATCTGAGGAGCCAAGGGTCTATCCATTTCTTCGTGTTTTCACACTCGTAGTTTGTTTGAAGGCAATAGTGACCCATATAACAAATGATTTGCTGTCCGGGACAGGGCCCAACGGGTCTACATTGAAGAGATTTCGAAAGGGGCGCTTATGAATTGTAATCACAGAACATCCCTTTGGATAGAAATTCATCTATAGGAAACTTATTTTGCTTGGGTAATGGTGCGTATCTGCACTCCATGCAATTAATATTTCTGAACTCGTGTTATTTAATGCTGTGGGTGTAAACAATATCACGTTTAGTGGTTCAAAATCTCCTCAATTCTGTTTAAAAAGACAAAACACCTAAATAAATTCAAATATTAAGAATTCCATAGAAATAAGAAGTAGAACTGAATAAATTCTCCTTTTTTGTTGCTAGTTGGATACGATTAAATTTTAATTAAAATAATGTTAAGCTCAGTCCTTTTATTCTCTGAAGACACAAAAACACATTTTTTTTGTTTAGGCCACAGGTCTTGGTGGGTTAATGTTTCTTTGTTTTCAATTAATTTAGATACCTTACCAATAAATCCTTTCGAAACAAAAAAAAGGCACTTAAATATGTTTTCAAGATTCACTCACCTGTAATGAGAAGAAGAAGAAAAAACAATTTAATAAAAATTAATTCACCATAATCCGGGTACATATAAAAAAGAAAATAATCATAAAAATATCATTTACAAGAGCTTTAGAGAGAAAGAGAAAAAAAAAACAAAAATTGACTCCAATGACCCATAACAAAACTGATGAACATGAAAATGGGGAAAAAAAGTAAAACAAATCCTTGAGCTATATAATCCAACACCCAAAATCCTTGACAAAACACAACCCCATTATTGTGTTGGAAAGTCTTGTATAATTGAATTGAAATTACGCCATTTTGAGTGTACTCAACTGGCACCTCCTTCAACAGAAGCTAAACAAAACGAAATTCAAGGACTATAACAAGGGTGATGTACTATAACAACCTTCAGAAGGCACAACACCAAAAAAAAATATGTATCTACCTAATAACAATCAAAATGTCTTCACTGAAGAAAAAAAAATATGTTAAGAAAATTGTTATTATCATCCAAGACGATGAGGAGGATGCCACCGTTACCGCCACTGCCGACAAAGGCAATCATGCCCACAAACAACATCGTCGAACTAAAAACCAGCTTATAATCATAAAACCTAACGACACCAAGCTAAACTAAGGGAATGAGTAAGTGAGGTCCTTGGAATATCCGTCGTTGTTAGAAGAATTTTGTTTGCTCTTTTCAAGTTCAACTCCTCCCGATATAGCATAGCACCGATTAAAATGCGAGCTTGGTTGCACTCGGCGTGATATTTAACAATGAATTGGGGCACAACTCCCCGAGAGCATAAAAAAAAAAGATGCTTCTCCAAATTGACAGGGTATCCTTTTGGGTGATTCAAAATAATCACATGCAGGATGCAGGCGTGCTGGTTGTCCGTCAAGCACTTATACTTTCACACAAGCAACCCAACCAACCCTCTGGCATGACATTTGGAAACTGCTATACAGCACACAAATTTCGAATTGGACAATTTTCTGTGTTAATTTCTATGTTCAATTTGTCGCGCGATGGAAATTGGACACGAACATGCAAAGTGTCATTTTTTTTTTATTTTTTATTCGACGAGAGGAGACAAGCAGACCCGCTAAAGAGGTGTTTTTAATTACTGTGTGGTTGCACACATAGTTAATGAAAGCAATTTCAAAGCAATGGATATAGTTACCGCGATGATGGTAATGGGAATGTGCTACTTGTTTTTCGATGAAGTTTTTTTTTTTTTTTTTTTAACCACGTTTAGAGGAGAGGAATTTGAGAATTCGTCGGATTTGATATTTGATCAGGTGAAAATGAAGTGTATAAAAAAAGGAGGGCATCATTTGGGAAATATTGAAAAATTAAGACCATTTCGTTTTAATCATTCTGTTATACCCTTGTGAATCATCTCATCTGTAGGAAAGGATGGAGGGAGCTGCGTTTTACATAAAATAGGTTACTGAATGTATCTACCTTTAAATATGCACGCACCTTAAACTACTTTAAGGGACTAATCAATAACCCAAAAAAAATTTGACCAAAATGGGTCAAAATTCATGAATGTCAAGTCAGTGAAACATCACTCGCCAATCGCAAAGTGGGTTGTTAGATAATTTGCAATTAATTATACGTTAATTACTTGGGATAATTTCCAACTTGACACTAACTGTTTTCTATGTTTTTTTTTTGATGATTTGCAAAATTGATATGAAGTAAGCGAAACAGCCCCTCCAAAAGGGGTAAGAACTTCATATAGTGAATGGTTTCTTGCTTAATTGCTTGACGTTAATTAGTCCTTAATTAATTTTGATAGTTTCAATTTGGTCGTACGATGTTTTCTATGTTTTTTTTCTGTTTTTTTTTTCTTAATTCATATGACGTTACCAAAGCACCCTCTCGGAAAGGGGTACAAACTTCAAAGATTGAATGGTTTATTGCTTATAAATTTGCCATTAATTAGTCGTTAAATTATTGTGAGCATTCCTATTTTGTCGTGCTATGTTTTCTATGTTTTTTTTTTTCTTTTTGTTCGCTGATTTGCTTTATTGATATCAAGTTAGCGAAGCACTCCCTCGAAAAGGGGTTATTGAAATATTTATTGCTTAATAATTGCCGTTTATTAGTCGTTAACTAGGTGTGATATTAACAATTTTGTAATCCAATGCTTTCTGTTTTGTTTTCTCCTAAATTCGAAAATTATGTAAAATTCATTTTTATCCTTAATACGTATTTTAAAAACTAATAGCTCTCTTGAACAAGTGTGAATATATAAATTTGAGCTTTTGTAATTCTTAAAAAAAAATCAACACAAATTTTGTTCAACTCTATTTCTGACAAAGATAATAGTGTGTGAGTGATTACAATTTTATGATTTGCTATCACATGAACTTTGTTTTATTTAATAATTTCAAAACTATCGTAAAATGTTTATATCCGCTATATAAAAACCAACATCGCCTTTAACTCAAGCTAAAAACATTTCATTTAAAAATTTAATAATCCTGAAACAAACACAAATCTGAAAATGTTAAACGCTTGCCGCGGCAGGCAATAAAACATAGGCGGATTTACTACAATGGGGTAATTGTTGGTAGAAGCCCTCGGACCTTCACTAAGTTTTTCTTTAAAGAAAATTTTGAAGAATTTATTTTACAGAAAAAAACAAAATCCCCAAACAAGGCCAAAATCCCAAAAGACAAAATCCCGTAATAAAAATTGTGGAAAAAGAATTGGAAATCCAGAGTTAACTTAGCAAATTTTTTGTTTTAGGTAAGCGTGACATGGGGTGAATGAGAAACAAAAAGTTGATATAAAATCATCCAGTAGGACTAAGAATATCGAATCTTTGCTTCTAAAACTAATGCCCAAGATTTTTTCAAACTCACGCTACGTCGCGACTTTTTTGAAAAATCAAAAATTTTGTGAGGTAACTGTGGATTTCAAATGTTTAATTATGGGATTTTGCGCTTTCTAGATTTTAGGTTTTAGGGATATTGGGTTTTCGGGGCTTTGGGTTTTCCTAATTTTCTTAATTTAAGGTTTTATGAACTTTTTGTGTTTTCTGAATTTTTTGTTTTCGGGATTTTGAGTTTTCTGGATTTTGGGATTTATGAATTTATATTTTCTGCACTTTGGGATTTTTGGTTTTGTGGGTTTTTAGGGTTTGGGGATTTTGCGTTTTCAAAGTTTTACGTTTTACCGTTTAATGAATTGTGTTTTCGGTTGTAGGGCTTCTGAATTTTGGGATTTATAGATTTTGGGATTTATGGATTTTGAGTTTTCGGGATTTTAGGATTTGTGGATTTTTGTATTTCTAAGATTCTGTCCAACTCTCATTTTGTCCCCTTGAAATTCCCAGGTCAAATTTCCTTCAGATAGTGCCCAAAAATTGTTGAAAAATACCTTTTCAACCCAAGACATTATACGTTCAGAATTTTGAGCAGAAAATTTTCTCCTACATAATCCCCGATAAATTTTTTTTACAAAACAAGCACTGAGGAAGAATATTCCAATTTTTTTGCACTTCTGATATATTGAAGAACAATCGAGTCCAAACCCCACTTCTTACAGTTTTTTTCGGATCTCAATTCTTAGTTTGACGGTAGTTAAAGGCTTCTAATCCTAGTGGTACGTCAGCTTTAAGAGAACCAAAGCCTAGGGACATACACTCTCTACCATTTCTATGTGCATTTATGTAGCTCGACAAAATGGACTAAAACTACAATTTTCTGCCAAATATAATCCGGCTGTGTGAAAAGGAAAAGTCTTGCTGTTCTCGCCGAGCACACGCCATTATTTTATATTCTTTATTCCCAGAAGAAAAATATAAAGTCGTATAAACCAAAAAAAAAAACCCAACCTATCCCACCTCAATAGCAAGCAAGCAAAGTATAATCTGCCTGGCACTAAAACTCCACTAAAATGCTCCCTTCAGATCATCGAGAATAATTCATTTTCCAAAACCATCCATCAAGTCATTCATCTTTAACACAAAAACAACCAACCACCTCTGGTCCCAGAATGCTCATAAACTCTTCATATAACCGCATCAGCATACTCGTACCTATATAACCCGCAAAGGTTAACAAAAATCCACCAGAAACATAATCATAACGAAGAGGTGACTTTAGAAAGAATCCTTTCTTCAACTAATATGCAGGGTTATGCTGCTCTTGTGTGTATTAGTGTATGGGTGTGGAAAAGTTTTTCGCGTAAAATATCCTTTTGCTCCCAAAACAGCGCTTAACTGGCATTTAAATTTACCATAATTTATAGATGATGTGCTGATCTCAAAAGGCAATAAACTCCACCTTCACCTCTATCTGCCTCTCCTGCTCTGCAAACAGAAAAGCATGAGAAAAAAAAAACGACTCCGAGATCTGAAAACCTTGTTTAAGAGGAAAAGTTGTGGTTTCCAAAAAATAAGTTTCACTCGTAAAAAGACCAAATTAACTAACCACAATGAATGGAGCAAAGAAATTTTATTTCATTTTTTTTTAACAAGACTCGCACCAAAAGTACAAAAGAAGCCTTACACATTTATTCGTCCTCTTCGTCGTAGGTATAGTAAGTAAGAATGAAAATTCTGTTGCAGCTAAAGAAAGTGCAGGGCGAAACCTTTGCTGCTTCATATGCTTTCTTAAGCATGAGAACTTATATATAGCTTGAACTCAAAAGGGGGTTTGCTGCTGGAGAGGAGATCCTTTGATTTTTTCTAAGTACATGCACTCACTTCCATTCTATTATAATAACCTGTAAGGACGAAAAGACGGGACCGCGCTTATATTTCCCTTTTTTTCTTCTTTCCCATATTTTATTTATCAATAAGCAGATGTGGAAGTTCTCTTTCTTATACAACAAGCTTATAGCTTACATGCACTGCACATGCTAACCACCCCTACCCTCCCCTCCCCTTCCCTCCCCTTCCCTCTCCAATTCTTGTCAAGGGTCGACAGAATAATATTTTTAAATCTTGTTAAATTGATCAATAAAACAAAGTTTAAATTTTTCAATTAAAAAAGTTTTTGTTGTTGTTGCTGCTGACGCTGTTGTATGCACTCAGCAAGTTATGGCAGTTATAAGCGAAGACACGAATCCTGGTGGCGTGTGTCTAGAGGAATATGTGTAGAAGTGTGGTTGCCATCCTCATTTTCTAAAACATGATGTTTCGGTTAATGCAACGATTGAGTTTTTTTTTTTTTTTTCATTTCTTTATTTTTCTTTGCTTCGTTTTTGTAAAATATATTCCTGTGTATACCTTTGAGGTTTCTCTGGGATTCCTTCAAAATGCTCTTGGTTGGGTGTCGTATAATATACCTAAGGGTTGGGTTCTTGAGTGGGTATGAGGAGCATGGAGGACGACGACGACGACGCTGCTATTCAACATTATCATCACAAATTATGCACATAACTAAAGTTTCTTAATGAAAGTAAGAAAGTTTATGCCTTGCAACCCGAGACATCAGCAACGACTAAATGTAAGAATGAAGACGAAGAAACGAAAGTATATAGTTAACCAACAAAAAAAAAAAAAATCGAGAAAAAAACGTAAACCCTCGAAGAACTTGAAAAGAAGTAGAGGTATGCCTGTTTGTACATGATGTTGGGGGGGATGGTGTTTCTTTCGAAAAATAAGTTAAATACTTTAATTTTGTAAATAAAACACATTTTTAAGTTTCAATATTGTTGTTGAAAAGATACAGGCAGCACAACATTCCTACATACATATGGTTTGGTTTCGGCTGGTTTACAAACTTAACAAAACCACCAAAACAAACATCATTGTCTTGAAAGAAGATCCCTTGTAGCGTGCACAAGCACAGCACATTAAAGAATTTTCTTGAAACTATGGGTAAAAAATGTGGTTAGAGAGTGAAAAGTGTTGCATATTTCTTTGTGCATTTTTTGTTTTGTTGTTGTTAATTTATTCTTAAGAAGAAAGCATGCATACCTACAAACAAAACAATATAAGAATTCAAGTAGAAAATTTTTGTTTAAACATGACAGCTCAAGTTGTGTGGTAGAAGATAAATTGTTATGTAATTCCACAAGGAGAACATACAGACTTATATTTCTTGGTTTGAAAAAGAAAAGTTGGATATTGTAATGACACTTTATCAACCGAATTTACTTTAATTTTTAATTTTAATGGAAGTACTTTGGTAAATTGTGATAGATAAATTTATTAAGCCATTTATAAAATTCATAGCAAATTACTTGTTATGATGTACATTTAAGCTCAAAATCGCAAAATACCGAATGCAACAAAGCCAGAAAACCAAAAATCCCTAAAGCTACCAATCCAGAAAACCCAAAATCCCGAAAACAACCAATAGGTACAGAAAACGCAAAATCCCCAATAACTAAGAATCTAGAAAACTCGAGATCCCGATAACCAAAAATACAGAAAACTGAAAATTCCGAAAACCAACAACCCAGAAAACCCAAAAGCTGTAACAATCCAGAAAACCTTGAATTACAAAAACCAAAAATCACAAAAAACCTAAAATCTTTACTAAGCTTCTTAAAAATTATTTTTTTATTTAAAATATGTAAAGGGGTCAGATTTTCAAAAACCAAAATTCCGATACCAAAAATTCTGGGGTCAGATTTTCAAAAACCAAAATTCCGATACCAAAAATTCTGGGGTCAGATTTTCAAAAACCAAAATTCCGATACCAAAAATTCTGGGGTCAGATTTTCAAAAACCAAAATTCCGATACCAAAAATTCTGGGGTCAGATTTTCAAAAACCAAAATTCCGATACCAAAAATTCAGAAAATCCACAATCTCAAAAACCAAAATCCCGAAAACCCAAAATCACGAAAACCCAAAATCACGAAAACCCAGAATCACGAAAACCCAAAATCACGAAAACCCAAAATCACGAAAATCCAAACTCACGAAAACCCAAAACCACGAAAACCCAAAATCCCGAAAACCCAAAATCACGAAGACCCAAAATCACGAAAACCCAAAATCAAGAAAACCCAAAATCACGAAAACCCAAAATCACGAAAACCCAAAACCACGAAAACCCAAAATCCCGAAAACCCAAAATCACGAAAACCCAAAGTCCCAAAAACCCATTGCCACATGCCTTTGACTAAAATTGTCTAGCGTTCGATATTTCATTCAAAACATTTCATTTCTGATCTTTCGAAAATCAATTTCCATTTTCATTCAAAAAAAATATCCATCAAGGACAATGAAAAAGGAAATGCATTTAAAGGCATTTAAATTTTGTTTCAAATGAAGAAAAAATATTTAAAAAAAAATTCATTGCATCTATTGTTTGTGCTTTGTGTGAATAATATTTTGCCTTTACTCGCACAAACATTTCAAGCTATTAACATAACCGATATGCACTTTGCTATAGTGTAAAATTACACATGAATACATTTAAAGAAATACACATATATAGATGTTGCACATATATTCCATAAGGATACTGAAAAGTGAGATAAGCTAAATCAAACCGGGAACGTTGACAAACAATAAATAAAAAAAAAATAAAAAAGTTTGTCCTGTTCGAGTAAGGTATACTACGTGGATGTGATATCCCTGTTCTGAAATCGGCATAGAGACAACACAAAAATAAACCATTAACATTAGGGACATGTTTCCGTAGGACCGGATAGGAACAACAGGAGCATTTTGCACACACAAAATCCATCCGATAAGGAAAATCGTTCGAATATAATATATGTATGTATACGACAAGTATAGTTAAGGTATATGTATAGAAGAACGTGAGGACGAAGAGAAGCTATGTATATGTCATGAGATTTTTTAGAAACAACACAGTTTTGTGTTCGAAGCCAAACCGCATAAAAAACGTCTCCCTACTGTCTGGCTTTTTGTCTATTAATACCATCAAAGAGAGGAAGAGAGAAAGAGAGAAGATACAGATACTCGTTTCAGTGATGAATTGAGCTCGATATTGTTGTTGTTTCAGATGCACACACGTACGTACACTTCTATGCATCCTATGCCAGATATATTCGACTCAGATATACATACGTATTATAGATGAAGCAGCATCCTCATCAGTAGCGTAATCATTGTCGCCAACACCATGAGGGATGTGGTGTGTCGGTCATTAATCCGTGTTACGACGACGACAACGACGATGGAACGTATGTTCATAATATACGTGACGGCAACGTAGGAGTGAAATGTTTATTGATTAGCGCTGCTCCTAGTAATTTTGGATATGGATATAAAGATTGTAAATGTAGTATATGCGTAGGAGAATTTAGAAATAGGAGATAAATATAATATGTATAAATCCTTTCGTTTATGTGAAAAATAAAAACGAATAAAGGTTTAGTAATTGGTAGCTAATTTTTTTTTGAGTAGGTAGGAAAACAAGACAAGAGCAATTAATAATTCTTTTAATTCAAGAGCAGTCAAAGGTAGTTTTAGAGCTGAGGAAAGGAAAGGTAGGTAAATAGATTGGCAATGCTTTATGAAAAATTTGAATGTTGAAAACTATGGCAAGTTAATTAAAGTTTAGTCTGAAAGAATACTGATAAGATTACAAAAGTTCACAAATATCGGCTTAAGAAAATAACAGTGTTTTAAAGCATACTTTTGGGCGTTGAACTCAAGTCTGTCATCTATTTTTTGCCATCAGCACGGGTTTTCAAGATATTTCGGTTAAGAAATTAAAAAAAAAGTGTGAGTGCCGGGACTCACGGTTAAGATGTGTAAACATCAAATTAAATATTCAAGTTCTGGTTTTACATCACACAACGAGGCGAGGTCGAACTTTCAACCAAATTTCAAACCCAACTCAACTCGACCTTTCGATTAAAAAAAAAAAGTTTGAGCTACGATGAAACGTACCAAATATTGAACGTATCCAATATACATCAACGTTTCGTGTAACAGCACAACGTAATGTGCTACAGAAACTCCCACGTTTTTAGGTTACCCTGCCGCCGCCGGCATGTTTACGCATCAAGGTTTTGAGGTTATGTAACTACAAACGCGATATTTATTTCAACCAAATTTGCAGCGAAGTACTTATCTACATATTCAAAATTTGGATTCATAGTTAGTTATCCCTCAACGGCCTATACCGGAAAATTTACTTAAAAAAACGGAGAAAATGGAAGGCAATTTCAAAATCAAAAGAAATGAAAGCCCCGATGCACGCAGAAAATAACCTGCAAGTCACTGTGGCATTGAAGTAAACGAGCGGGCTGACGTACTGGCCAGGCAAATAAAAGCCCTATATTGCTCTCTTGCGGAAAGAGTCAACATTCTCCTTGGAGTTATGAAGGTCAGGAAGTAAAGAGTATAGCTCTGGCCAGAATGTGAGTAAAGTCATTTGGTAAGGACTTTTTTAACTACCTCGACGAATTTTCTAAGTTAAAGATCAGAGATTTTATTTCTTTCCCAAACGCGAAAGCAATGGTTCTAGGATGAATCCCTGTTTACTGTTAGCTACGTACTGTAACCAAACCATTTTTCCCATACAGGTCAAACGAGTCATGGTATCAAAATGGCGTATTCTTACACTAATTGGGTCACTGAGCTATAGTCTGCTCGGGACCGCCATTTCTACCTTTTTCAGCCTCTACCACCTAAAAATTAAAAAAAATGTCTCTTTTGTCATGAAAAAGTGCCTTTTACTGTAGAGGTTAAAATTCAGCAGAAAATTGTTGGTCCCCTCCATTACTAGCTAGCAAAACGCATACACGAATGGTTGAAAATTGTAAGTTACCAAAGGATCTGCAAACAAAAATTATTTCCATTCGGCCTATTCCTTTTCGAGCTTGTTCCATAAAATTTATAATCCAATAAATTACCTTATAGTCATTTGGTAATTTTACGTGGAAGGTTTTCCAGGAGTTTTGAAAATTGTCAATTTTATAGATTTCGATGTGCTCTTTCAGAATTTCAACTTTGCCACCTCGTATCTTTGCCGCTCGCGCCGCCATATTGGAAAAATGGGGGGGTTAAAGGCCCACCAAAATGGTTTTTCAGGAATAACTCCCGAATGGTTAGTTGTAGAAAAAAAATGTCAAGGATTAATTTGTAGCTTAGAAAATTTTCTACAAAAAACATTAACATACTTTTTTCATAAAAATTACCGTTTTCGAAATAAACCAATTGAAAGAGCTAAGAATTTTACATTTCTATATAGTGGGGCGGTTTAGATTAAAAATTGTGCATCTTGTGATTTGTGATTTTTTGACAATACAAATATAGAACAAATTATTTCTTCTAATATTTTTTGTTTTATTTCATTCCACAATTATATTTTTTTAATATAATAATTTGCCATTTTTTTTTTAAATGGCACCAAAATGTCACTATTTTTTAGAAAATGTGATACGGGATTTTTTTTTGCGCGGCAACGCTGGTTTTATATCAATCTTCAAACCAAAAAAAAAAAACATACTTTTTTTCATTTCAATTTAAAGTTCAAACATTATATCCTCATTGTCATAACCTCAAAATGAAAGACGACATCAACTGGGTACCTACAAATATATCTTTTTGTACATAGGTAGGCACTACACTACTCCTTCGATGAATGTTATTTTTGAGGAGAAGCATCTGGCTGTCTGCCTGTCTGTTTGTCTCTGAATGCATATATGTACATATTTATGTATATAAACGCTGAACTGTAAATATTTAATCCGTCATCATTATAGAATGTTTTTTTCTTTTCGTATTTTTTATATTTGTGTATGTACGAAGTGGATGGGTTAAGAGTCACTCATTCCATCAGTGTCGTGCATCGTCATCATCCATTACCACCATGTTCCTTTTTCGAACTTCAAACAAACAAAAAAGTTCTGTTTGTTGATTTGTTTTGAAAGAGAAAGAGAGATGGAGATGGAGATGGTGGAGAAGAAACTGTCAAATACACATTTTGACGTCTCTTGCTTTCGTATTAATTATTAATAATAACGAAAATGACTGATGCTGAATGAGAAGGCAAGGGGTTAACAAAAAAAAAAAATGAATTGCGAATTGCAAATTGCAGTCTGTGTTTTAAAATATTAATTCGTTAAAATTACAAAAAGAATTAACAAACAAATATAGGTATATTCATTTATTTTTTTTGCAACATGTGTTGCAGTTTTGCGATTTTTGTTTGTCTCTTTTTTCTGACATCATCTCCGATTTTTATGTCCTTCACTTTCACAGCAGCAGAACATGGCCAGTGCACATGCATAGGTACATTTATATGTTAAACATTGGTACATACAAACGCAGGCATTATATACTGATTCTGGTTTAATTCAATTAAAAGCAATAAATTTCATTGACAGAATTAAGATTGCTCCTCTTACTGCTTGTCTCTCTGTTGCTTTGCTTGTCTACATTATGTATGTGTATATATATACATTTTTTTATTTAATCAATTTTTTTCTCTTTCAGCTGAGTTGAAGATGATGACCAATGACGACAACACACAGTGGAACATCCTTAAGTTATAGTAGGATGAAATCTAAAAATGTAACTTTAATAGCTGTAATTCTTGGTCGTTAAAAAATATTCTCTTTGGACTTTCTTCATTTACAGTTCGCTTAAATAACCTAAAACTCCTATATGTGGTTGTTTTTTTTTTTTTGGAACATTAGTATGCAAGGCTGATAAGTTCTTTTCATAAACTTGAAATATTTATTAATTATTTCTTTGTGTTTGAAAAGAGTGCGATGGAGATGGACATTTTGGGATTCGTTAAAAAATATTTAAAAAAATGCCTTTTAAGTTTGTTTTTTCTTCTTCTATTTGTAGATTATTTACCAAGTGTCAAGTCTAATCAGTCCCACTGTTCAACAACGGACGGACAGAAGAATTGGAGAAGATCTATTTTAAGAAATCCATCTTGAAAGATTTTTTTTTTTGTCTCCTTTTCTTTATTATTGTTAATCAGAATTTAGGTCAGTATACTCCTTTGGACGGTCGTTTGATTAATCCATATTTTTTTTTTTTTCAATGTATGTACATATGTACCTACTTGTACCTATACATCGCTATTATAGTTCTTGAGTTAAAACCAAGGGCTACAATTATATATGACAACTAAACTCCTTCTTTTTGAAGACTTTATTGTGATGTAATTTGTTTTTTTTTTGTGTGGTCATACAATAGGAGTGGAAGACGTCAATAGGTGTCTCTATATATTATGTGAGTGTATAGCTAGTTATACAATATGTGAAAGGATTAATTAAATGTAGTTACTTTGGTTCCAATTTTCTTTTATCAATATTATGAATCTCTTTAATAAACTATGTGTGGGCGAAATGGAAAGTTAGTTTTAATTGACATTTTATTGAGCGGTTTATGGTTTGTTTGTATATTTAAGAGAGTCATGCATATATATAAGTTGTTTACCTATACATAATTATGCATCATCTTTTCCTTTTAATTTGGGGTGTGACATTTAATAAGCCTTGTTTTTATTTTTCTGATGAACTTTAAATAAAGATATGGTAAAGGTTTAATTGGAAAATGTGTGGAAAATAGCATTATTATCCAAAGTTATCGATGATGACTTAGCACTAAAAGCCATGTGTACAAAAATTCAGAAAATGGTGTAAAGTTTGTGGAAAAACCTATGGCTATAAGAATGATATGATCAAGTTGATTTAGCAAATTGATTTATTTCAAACGTAAAAATAAAATCTATAGGCATCTTAATTTTTCTAATAAATCTATCTAAAAAAAAAAGTTAACCTAAACGAAATTTGCCAACAAAAGTTCGAGTAGTTCTAATTGTTTGCTTTAATTTGTGGCATGGTTAAAAAATATATATGTACATAAGTGGCGCTACAGCTGGTAGAGAAACAGAGCCTAAGGGATTCAGTGACAAAATCCAGTTTTTTTTTTTCAAAATTAAAACGACTTAGCTTTAAAGATTTAAAAAAAATCAATTTAAGGCATTTTAGCAAAATAGGTAAGATAACAAAAAAGTAAGGCGCAGGGCCATAAATCCTCTGCCCAAAACTTAACAGTTTGACAAACTTCTTGCATTCTAAAAGTGTGTCATCATTCTAAAATATTAATTACTAGCAAGCACTAAATCGACTTACTCTCATCTCGCGACCACTTTAATTATCAAGCATTATGGGAATGAGTATTCATGGTGTGAACTTTTATAACTTAATCACTCGTGAACGTGACCAAAA
Organism: Epistrophe eligans; assembly: GCA_951394125.1. NCBI lineage: Eukaryota > Metazoa > Arthropoda > Insecta > Diptera > Syrphidae > Epistrophe > Epistrophe eligans. The sequence continues at coordinate 31,040,447 of OX596028.1, forward strand.
ATAAAAATACTCACAGCTTATATCTCACGATAGGTTTTGCCCACTCACGAACAGCTCATCACCTTATAATCTACTAAGGTGGACTCACTCCGGTATAAATCGAAAGTTTATTGTAGATTTATAACCTGTGTCAATAAGTTAGCAACGATCGGTTTATATTATTTCGTAACAGCTATGAAAGATAACATTTAAACCTCCAAACAAAATTGAGAGACGGTAAGGGGTTAATCTTTTTATTTTATTTGTAACATTTTAGCTTGGTTTTTATTTTAAGGAAGCTTATTTATTTTTTGAAAATTCTAAAAACTAAATTTTTTTAAAAAGTTAAGCACTTCCAATTAACCAAGTTTCAAAAAAATGTTTCAAAATATGTAAAAAAATAATAGAAGTAGGTAGGTTGCAAATAGGATCCAGGTATTTGTAGGTAAGTTGTAGGTAGGTTGTAGGCAGGTTGTATGTGGGTTGTAGATGGGTTGTTATAAGTAATCAATAATTGATCTCCTTAAACTCTGGTCTTTATAAACACTCTTTTATTCTCAGTAGTCCTGCCTTAATTATCCTTTACAATTTATAATAAATACTTAGCACTCTTATCGATTTAAAAAAAAAAATACCAACAGAACTGCACTTCAATGTGCTTTTAAAAATAAAATAACCACAGTCCAATTTCATATTCTATAGGTAGATGAGCAAAATAAATCTCTCTCCATTGTGAAACCCCCAAAATGCCCTTTCAATACCACAAAAGTCCAGCCTCAAGAGCTTTGCTCATATATAAAAATACACAATTTATATTTTCAAGTCCAGCATCTTTTGGGATTGTGATGATGTTACTTCATGTGGTGATCCCACAACTCAATATTCCATCATATCTATCCATCGATGCATAACCCTATTTCAGTAAAACCTTCAAAATATAATAGATATACATCTACATTAATGTATATTTTCTCATCATTGAAATGAAAGAGGGCCAGCCCTTGACTTTAGCTTAACCATGAACCGCATTCAATTCAAAAGCATGTACATATGTGTCTATATGTAAGTATGTGTGTAGGAGATTGTAGAGATACTAGATATCTACCTATAAGCTAAGAATTATTATTTCAAATTCAAATAAAAGTAGCAAAAAAAAAACTCAATTCAATGGATGATTTTATTTAATCTGTTGGTTAGTGTTATACTGTATAGAAACTCTACCATATAACATATCTATCTATACAATGTTGCAAGAGCTCTCTGAAAGCTGAACTATTTATACCTAAAGTTATATGTACATATACATAGCTGCACAATCAAAATCCCGGGTGCAAGTTGCAATATGCACTTTGGAGTGCATCATATATTCACACAGTTGAGACCCCCATGAATACTATACTCGTTGAGCCTCCCTTATTCTGAAGAACTATATATATATGAATACAGTATACAGAGCCTTATATACCATGTACATTGTATACAATGGAGCCTTTAATAAAGGAAGAGTCATAAAGCAATGAGTGACATAGAGTGTGGGAGAAGTGCACCCAAGTTGGGGAGCTATAAGAGCGTGTGGGTTGTGCTGTGTTGTGTTCAAATGGCAAATATTAACACAACATGGATGCCACTAATGTGAGTTTAGTTTAATTTTAAATAATTATTTTATCAACTGTTAAAAACGTGCCTATACTATGAGATGTTCCATGACATAATCCACCTCTATGCTAAGTTTAATTAGAATCCGTCCAACCGTTCGAGTGTTATCGATTGACAAACATACCTACTTCCACATTTATTATGTATATATGCAGTAATAAGAATAAAATAAGACACTACATGTGTCAAAATATCAAGATTATTTTTATTTCAAGCTCCACCGCCGCCGGGCATGTCGTTATGTTACTATATTTCTTCTAAGTCGTATATGTATGTATACTAAACATTTACATAACACAAACAGCCCAAAGTCATAGTTCAACGTATTCCAAAGTAGCCCAAAGTTGCTAAAAGTAGCTCAAAGTAGCTTAAAGTAGGCCAACATAGCTTAGCGTACCCCAAAGTAGCCCAAAGTAGCTCAAATTAGCCCAAAGTACCCCAAAGTAGCCCACAATACATATTAGAAACTATTGCACAAAATACTAAGATGTTTTTAAGTTTGTTTTTTAACGATAAAATTTATATCACGAGTTTTTCGTTCGACAATATATTGAGCCCCTGTTGTTGTCAATTAGAAAAACTATTTAGAAAAAAATAAATTTGAATTTGATTGGTTAAGAGTTTAAATTTTTGATAAATATTTTAATTCTCTTCTAGAAAATTTTCGCATTCTCAAGTTTTTAAAAATTATGAAGAAAAAAAAACCAAGTGGTGGCAACCATGGATAATAGTATAATCTTAGTAATCTCACAATGTGCAGCAATAAAATATGCAATTTTCTGCAGTGACCGTATTCGAGGCCTTTTGTTGTGCCAAAAAGCTATCTGTGTGTGTGTGTGTGTGTGTGTGTTTGTTTGGGAAATGGAATATAAAAAAAAGGGGTTTATAATGACTAGAGTGAAGGGCAAGGTAGATAGGTAGGTATTCTCCCTAAAAGTGGCAACCAGACACATAGGGTGCAGCGCAAAAGAACGCACATTTTAAGCCCAAATATATGTATGAATTTAAGTGGATGTGTTTGTGTTGTATACAGAGTGTTTAATGTTTGCAATTTCAATAGTCAAGTTCAGCCAACCAAGGGAGGAATTGAGGGTACGAAGGAGAAGTTTGAGCGCCCCCCTCTCTCCTCCTAGCCCATACCTTCACAAACCAATTCCGCTTTTATGGCTTTGGTGAATTTTAATGGATTGCAACAGAGAAAACGGAAAGAGGAGTTTTTCGACGAGCTGTAAGGCAGAGGAGAATTCTCATAATGGGCTCCACACTCTGCCATGGATTCGAAAAATAGTCTGCAAGGCAAGCACAAGAGAAAAGAGGAAATGACTTTGTTTTATATAGTTTTTTTCTTTTTCTTTTTTTTGTTATCCAACGTTGACATTGATTACATAAAGTCCCAAGGGATGAGGCAAACTCAGCATGCACACTGCACAGTTCGGTTCAGTTCAGAAAATGAATGCAAAAAAGGAGTGGAATGAACAAACTAAAACTGTAGGCGGCTATGGGCTACACACAACATATACATATATACCTACGAAATATACATATGTATGTAGCAGGATGGGGGGCATAGAGAATCGCAGGAATAGGTATATAGCAACAGCAAATCCCAAGAATTATAGGATTCAATGTTATTGTGTTAATGTTTGTGGAACGTCTGCAATGTTGGGTATGGGATGTTTTATTTTTTTTTATTTTTTTTGACAAAGCCCTGCTTTGTATGATCTAACACACAGAGGCGCTCAAAAGCCAGACTGGTTTTCTAGGCTAACGATGGACTTATAGGATAGGATATAATGCGGTGGAGGCTGTGCAGTTTTTAAATGGATTATTCACGACTTGCAAAAATGTAGGTATAGATCTATGTATACATCTATGTAGGAGGTTGTTACAGTGAAAAAAAATAAAGGGACGTGCATTTACACATACATGTATACAGTAGAAGCTCGATATAGTGAAGTAATTAAAACCAGGCCTGTTCACTATTTCGAGATTGTTCACTATTTTGAGAGAGAAGCTGAATAGGCTTTCCAATGTAATTTCGATACGAAATGAATATTTTTTGTATTTATTTAAGCGTAAAACAATTTAAATTAGGTAAAACAAACAATTATTTCATATCATTAAAAAAAATATACAATTAAAATCGAAACACTTCATAACTCCAGGTAGGAATTAGTTTTTGTTTTAATTAAAAGTATTAAATATAAAAAAAAATCACTTTTGTTTCTCAACTTCAAACTGATTTGCATAGCTCTTTCTTGCAAACATTATTCAATTGACAATGACAATCTTTTTCGAAAAAAAATTGTTTTCATAATTAGAATATTTCACAAAAGTTAAAATACAACATCAACTTGTGTTATACTGGCTCAAGTAGATATTTTCTTTTGTGCCTGTCTGTACGAAGCACATAAATGAACGGTAAAATATCTTAAAAGAAAGTCGACAAAGCTGTAAACGCATTTCAGCTGGAATATTCTTCTTAAATATTGAAAAAAAGTGGGTGTTGCACTATATCGAGATACATTTTGTTCACTATTTAGAGTAGTCTATATAAAATTTTGTGTGTTCACTATATTGGATAGTTCACTCTACTGAGATTCACTATATCGAGCGTCTACTGTATTTTTAGGTAGGTACCTACATAGTAACATCACGAGTTGTAACATTTTTTTTGAAGAACAAATTTCACGTTACTTATTTGATGTTTAAACTTTGTTTTGATTACTTTTTTTTTTAAGTGTTAGTCTCGTGCAGAATTTTATACCCTCTCTGATTAATAAAGTTAATTTATTTATCTCTGATTTGTCTGGAAAAGTTTGAAAAAGTGTACCTATTTGTTTGACACGCTTCAAAAAAAAAAAAAAACTTTTTATTACATCCTGGAAACAAAAAGTATGGTTGCCGAGAAGAAAGTTTTGTCGCATCACACTGTTATGTTTTTTTTGTTTAAAGGTGGATATAATTAATTAAAATATAATAAACATAAAAATAATAGCGCAAAACTTTAAACGATTTAGTAAGATGTTAAAGCATTTTTATCATAGGTATTAAAAATGATTTAACATCGTACGCAATCATTATTTGTGTATCTTATAATTCTTCTAAAATTCATACACTTCAGAAATATGAAAACCGCTTATGAAACCGTAATAGTGCATAGATTTTGTTAATAAGACTTAATTTTGTTCAAACATATTTCAGAAATAATCAATCGTGAATTTGAAAAACAAAAAAAGTTTAGAACATTTGTTCTTCAGATTGCTCCTGAAATGTTTCAAGAAACGTCAGTATCCAGTTTACGTTTCTGAGATCTCGCTGAGCAAACTACTGTTACCTTCACTGAGGAGAAGGAAAAACCGGAAACAAGATTTCTCCATAAGAAGTCAAAAGAACTCTCCATCTCTTTTTCCTAAATAGATCAACCACGAAACAAAATAATTGAGCATAAGCGAATCTAAAAATATCAGTCTCAGCTTTTTGACAGCAGAGGATTTATGTTCAGATTTCTGAGACCTATGGGAAAAGAAAATGTATTTCTTAAAACTACATATATAATAAGTCGGAAGCTCACTGAAGCTTATTGTCATAAAAATGAACAAATCGTTGCCTTCCAATTTGTCACTTATGATGACTATAAACTGAATTAAGCAATCATTATTTGTTTATATGTATCTCTAATTCCAGATTTTATAGTCAACTTCACTTACATATACATACTTATATGACCAGTTAGTTTTGCAACTTCACTTCGGATTTTGATCCGAAATAGCATATTTTTTATTTTTAATAAATCGATTTTTTGGTTGCAAAGAAAAATAACTGGGATCGATTAAGAACTCAAAAAAAAAATGGTTTTCGTTGAAAGGAAAACGACAATAGACGTGTTTTATTGAAAAAAAATTATAGCTAGTAAAATTCCACAGGTAAAAAAAAATGTATATTTGGTTGCAGAGCAACGTCGGTCGCTCTGTCGCTTGAAAAAATTCGCAAGTCGCTCAGGGTTTATGTGGCCACCACCATACGTACGATTTCATGTGTTTTAATTTTTTTTCGTCGCTCAATCGCTCAGTAGCTCGTCGCTCATTGCGTGGCCGAAGCCTTATAAGAGCAAGTTCATGCAACTTAGACTTGATTTTTTTTTTTAATAAATTCAAGATCGTGAAATAAGTAATTTTTATTTACCAAAGAGAGATGGCAATTTTTCAAACTTACCTAGACCTTTTCTTTTATTTTGGTTCCTTTATTTATTTATTAATTTATTTTTCTTTTCTTTTATATTGTATTGTTCACTCTAGGTGCAAACATTTGCATCCTCCATTTTGTTTTTTTTTTTTTGCTGATTAATAAAAAATGACAAAACAGCATGCAAACATATGGCCAACGTCGAATGCATATTATAATAAGTGAAAATGCAATTTCTCAACGTTGTCGTTGGTTCTCCAACAACAAGCCTTCCCTTTATGTGCTTGAAAAAAGAATTAAAAACAAAACCTCAAAAAAAAACCATATATATGTACATATGTACTTGTGCATTCCTATATATACAAAGAAGTAGGTACACAAACCTATATAATGTATAAATATAACAACAACAAAAAATTGGTATATCTATGTACATACATAAGTCTTTTTTTGGCCGGTAATTGGTTTGGAGTTCTTTTTCGCTTTCTTCTTCATCTCAATGCAGCTATAACCAGCAGCAGAAGCAGCAGTTTCTTTCACCCCACATTTGTAAGGGCTTTTGTGTTATATTTTTTGTTTTTTGAAACACACTGCTCTCGTTGAAGATGTAGGTATAAGAAGAAAGAGTGGGTGTTTTTTGATAATGAAAATCTTTTGACAGAATAAAAGGCATTTTTATTTAAGCACTTTTCTGTCTTAAAAGAATGAAGAATGAACAGCGAAAGAATAAATTAAAAGAATAAAAAAACAAAAACATACGAAAACACATAAATCGTGATCGTGATGATGATCTTCACATTGCATCGGACAGATTCGAACCAAGTGATAACCATTTTGCGGTGCACTGCTTGGCCGCCTTCGCATTGCCTTTTATTGCAATTTTAATTTTATTTTTTAAATAAATTATTTCGATTAATTTTGCACATTTTGATTTCTCCTTTCTTTTTTTTCGGGCCAGGAAAGCCAGGAGTGGACTTAGGACTCTGGAGTTTCTTTTGCTTTTAAAGTGATTTCAAATCTTTAAATGATAATAGGTACGAGGGGACAAAGCTTTAATAAGAATTGCAAAACCTACTTCAAAAAATATAAAATAAAAAAGGCAAATCGAATCCATGAACACAAGATGTGATAAGCAAAACGTACAATACGCAAATACAAGTTCATTTTTTGCATTTGTTCAAGAAACGACGATCCACTGTGTTTTGAAATGTTTTCTGTAGGTACTTATTTTTTGCAAGATATGCGTTTAAATGAATTTGCCCTAAATGAAGAAGTGGATCACCCACCCACCAGGGGGGTCTAAAATTCCCTAAAAGTCTTGTATTAATTTTAAAGAAGTTCAAATGAATAAACGTGAAATTCACCTGATTGATTTTAAAGAGTTAATTCATTTGATTGAATCCAATGAATTTAATTCTTTTGATTGAACGTAATTGACTTTAAAATGAAATTTAATTTTTAACAACTATTCGTATTACAAATGATTTTAAAATAAATACTGATTTTAATTATTTTGGATAAAATAAAAAAAAATAAAAAAACAAAATAATTATTTTTTTCACTGGCCTGCCACGGAGCCACTAAGATGGTCGAACGCATTTACATAATATGTACATATCGTCGTCGTTCTATTAAAACTCCCTAAGTCTATTTTTGTAAATTTTCTAAAATTTGCAATTGTGAAGAAATTTTAGTGACAAGAACTTGAACATTTTTGAGTTTAAGAAATTTTTGTATTTAGAATAAACGTAATTAAGAGTTGGGTACATTTTACAAAACTTAAATCTTGATATTCTGTTAACTATGCCGTATTTATGATAGGTCTATCAGTTTCTAATGAAATGGACTTAGGGAGTTTTCATAGAACGACGACGATATAGTCTGTCTTCGACTTATGAAGGATAATCCTACAATAAAAAGAATCACTAAACACGAAATACAAAGGATATAATTATAGAGAAACAAGTAATAAGCAGAAGGTAAATCCCTAAGAGATGACTTTTCCTCAGTTTTCACACTCTTCTGTCTTTCTTAACTTCAGACAGAGATTAAATTGAACTTTAAATAAAGCAACATAGGCCTATTTACTGTACATTGTACAGTATACATACTCACAATATCCTCTGTACAAATATATATAAAAGTCATTCGTATTTTTCTTTTTTTTTGTATTTTTCATAAATATAAAATGAAAATTTATATATGTACATATTATATATTTTTTTTAATCCAAATGTTACTCCTACGCTTGTATTTCTGTTTTGACAGGAAGAAATGAAAATCCACGTAGGTTCATTTTTAGACTTAGAGTTTGGAATGGAGTAGGCTTTGATGGTATACATGCTACATACATATTATTTATGTATATAGATATTTATAATAACTTAAGAGGTTCATTGTAGAAACCTACTTTCAGCTTTCAGGAGTAATTTCCTAACTCCTTATACAGGCAACAAGTAAACGCGCATTTGGCTCCAAAAGAGATTGGATTTAAAACAATAAAAATAGTGTGGGTTGTGAAATAAAAGTTAAATGGAAACACAGAGGGTTAAATTGCAATGATTTAGAGTTAGGAAGTGATCAGAGTGACGTTTTGTTTTGCAATTTGTAATCTAACAACTGGTGCGAGAGAGTTCATTACACTAGACAGTGGTACAGACGAAAAAAAAAAGAGTTAAAACAATTGGGGCCAATGGACAATCTTTGTATGTGAATTACAATGATGACAATGGCGCAATGTCTTTATCTGTTTTCTTTTAGATTTTGATTAGTAAGTGGGATGTTGGTCGTTTTTTTTAGAAATAAAGCTAAGATGTTAATTTCAAATTGAGAAAATGTGTCATCATTTTGCGGCGGCGCGTAACACCACATGAATTCGGTGTGAATTATAGAATTATGTCCCTAATGGAATCAATTTGTTTTCAAAGGAATCAAATTGTTTCCAAAGAAATCAAATTGTTTCCAAAGAAATCAAATTCTGAAATAGTTTCCTTCACATGTTATGCTAAAATTCTTATGTTTTTTTTTTTTTAAATTGCATTAAAAAATCTGCTTTGCGAAATTCTGCTTTACTGATACCTATATATTTTTTTTAAATAAACCCTTTCCACATTCTGCTTGCACAACTCTGCTAATGATTAAACAAAAATTCGAACAACAGCCTTGTTCTTACCTTTTCTTCAAAATTATGATATTATGCTTCATTTAGGTGGGATATAAGTTCTCGACTGAAAAGGTAAAGTATCTTAAGTCGACTTAAGATGATTTGCTTTTCTTCTATTACCAACACAGAGACGCACAGTTCTTCCTTATCCGAATTCTTCTATCCCACTCCGTTTCCTTTTTATAAAGGAAAAAAAATTATCTTATGTTGGAAAATAGCATGTTGAAACAAGGTAAAATATCTTAAGTCCACATAAGATGTTGTGTTTTAGCGAATTACAAAATTTTAAGTATACTCAAGATTATTTGATCTTAACAGTTTGTAATAATTGTGAAAAGGTAAAACATCTTAAGTGGACTTAAGATACCAAACTTAAGAAATCAAAGTATCTTATCTCAACTTAAGATTTTTGAAATCAATAATTTAAATTAAATTTAAAAAAGGCAAACTATCTTAAGTCATAATTTGCCCTATAACTCAATAAATATTAACAATATCTTTTTACAATAAATTTTAAAAAAAAGTTCATAAAAATTCACCTCTAAAAAGTTTATTCTAAGAAGTCTATGTTTTAAAGGTTTTTTGGGAAGCCTCTTTCAACAGTTTTTTTGCTCTCCTGAAAAATGTTAAAAAATGACTTAAGATACTTTACCTTTTCAGTCGAGAGTTCATAATCAAACTATGGAGTTATGTACCAACCCCTTTTTTTTTACCGTAACACCGACATGGTATAATAATATTGTCATAAAGTATGTTATCAAGCCGATTCTAAGATGTATAAGTACCTTCTCTAGCGATATTTGTAAGTTTGTTTATTGAACAACCCTGGAATAAATATTTTAAATTTTATTCTAATAAATTGATTCAATTGTTCTACTGTTAACACTCGTTTCTCTTATTCATAGGTTACCTCTACAAATGAAACTGCATCCTCAACAGTCTATCAGCGATAACTTTAATTAAACCTTCAAGTTCTGAATCTGGCGTCGAAAGTTTTGATTTTACATGTCTCCGTTTGATTTAAGATATTTTGGGTTAAATTTTTTCAAGCGAATCATAAATTTTGTTTCCTCAGAATTTTGCAGCATAGCTGAGGAACTTTTGTTGATTCTTCAGAAATATAAACTGACTGATTATCAACATCTAGGCAACTTTTTGATTTGCTAGTTCTCCAATCAAACAAGTCAAATATCGAATCAACTTTTGATCTAACAATATGCCATCCAAAACTTAAATGACATGACATCAATTAAAAAATTGTCCATAAAATGTTCTTAATGTAGGTAGTTTGGTCTTAAAATATAATTTACGCGAACATTCTCTAATCGATATACACATTAAATGAGAACAGAATATGCCGACCACCGAAGGTATAGACAAAAAAAAGAATATTTCAGTTGATAGGTATTATCTTATTTAAAAAAAAAATAAGTAAATAAAAATTACAACTAAAGTAAGCCCCTGAAAAAATAGTTATATAACAACTTAAGGGTGAAACTTTTATTCAAATCAAATCAAAAACTCAAATATTTGCATCATTTGCAATAAATTGGCATCTATTAGAAATATTTTTTGTTTGTTTTGCATTCATGAGTCATAATAACATCACCCACCACCAATTTGACTGGATTATCGATTTATTTCACCATAACCCACCCCACTTGCGCAACCCTTGTCCCTTTTTACAATCAACAAAATCTACCCACACTGTTATTTTCATCGAGTCTCCCTGTACTGCACTGCTCTCTCACTCTCTCTTAATTCAAACCAAAATCTACTTCCACGTTGTCGTTGTGAAGAAATTCTCATTGTCAAGTGCTTTGATATTCTCACAAAAAAAAAAAAATTCTCTCGCAAACTGCATCTACAGTTGCTTCCCCTTGGAATAGATAACCCCTATGTCATCTTTAAATACAAAATATTACAATTACTTATCTGTACTATTAAATAAATTAATACAATGTTGTTATTTGTTTTTTTTTTTTTTTTTAATATTTTACAAATCAAACAACCTCGAAGTAGTGGGCATGCATAGGCATACTCAGAAGAATATTTGGGGTGGGGTCTTATTTAACCTTGGCATTGGCAACAAAATAAGCTTAAGTGCTTTTAATACTTGACGTTTAGTCGAAAACAGATTTGTAAAAATAACATTTCACAAAAAAAAACAAGCAAATTGAAAAAAATAAATACATATATGTATGTATGTATATATGTATATTTTTGTAAAGATAATATATTTTTTGGGGGTGCGCTGGGCTGCGAGTAAAAGAGGGACAGAACCCAAGAAGGCATTCATTTGCAAGTTGATGATTTGGTTTTTAATTTTATTATCAGAGATTGTATGGAGTCGGGGTCGCTAAGGGGTGCATTTTTTTCCAGTATGACGGTGTTTTTTATTTTTTTTTTTTTTTATTGGAGTATCATTGTAGCCGTTGTGACTTGTGAGTGAGCGTAATTTATTGATAAAATTTGTAATCGGGTGTTTTTATTGAGAGCTTTTTCTCTCTGGAGCTACATATCTCTGCCTATGTAGACAGCTAACCACTTTACTCTCTTTTTTTTGTGTTCTGTGTTCTTTGCGTAGGCAGACACTGAATGGGGAAATAACAAAAATATATAGAATTCAAAATATCTACAACAGGAAATTTTCTACGTCACAAGCGGTGTTTTTATGTACACAAATTTGACCTTGAAAAGCCGGTAGAAAAAAAAATGTTATAAAAAAGCTTAGAACAAGAAGAGACATAGACCTGATTTTAGGCTCAATGTTGTCCCTAAACGATGTTCTCCCTCAAGAAAACAAAAAAAAAAAAAAAACAGCAAGGGAGAGGATAACAGAACATGGGTAGACATTTAGAGGTTATAGTTGGAACAGGCACTTCTCTTGTAAACCTTGACCTTTTCAATAAAAATGTTTTGTATTTTGTTTTTTTTTTTTCTTTTTTTCAGAAGTGGAAGCAGACATTAAATGGATTTATGTCTTTACTGGGCCTTATTTAGAAGAGTCGTTTCATTTTAACGTTTGTGTTGTTGTTTTTTCTCTTTCCGTATTTTTTTTTCTTTTTTCGATGAAAAACAGAAATGTAGGTTTTTTGCCATGATTTATAAATTTTGTTTTTGGCAATTGAGCAGCGATAAAAATTGTTTTATGGCTGTGTTAAGTTCCAAATAATTCCCCAACGAGCCGAGCAAACAAACAAAAAATTAAATAAATGAAAGGAAAAAGTTTATTTTTAAATTAATTCATGACGATAATACATACATATGTATGTACATATTATGTATGTACATATGTAATTTGCTTTGATTTTTTTCTTCTTTACTGGTTGAACATATTGATGTAGTTGTGGCAAAAAGTGTAATTTTGCAAAAGTCTTCACTACACCATACATTTCTTGCTGACTAAAGCTTCACAATGTAAAATTGCTACAAGCTATACACCTACACCATTGTGTTCAGCCAGTTAGCCTATTTATTCGTTAATTTAATTGCACGGTTAAATAACGTAATTTACCGATAAGCAGCCCATACCCTGCCAATAAAAAAATGGGGCTTGTATTCTGGAGTTTAATTTGGTCATCTTGTTTTTTTTTTTTTTTTTTTTTTTTTCTGCGATAACATATTCAAAATTTAATGCAAACAAATTAATCTTTAAAAGTTATCCCTACATGTTTTTGTTTTTGTGTGAACAAAAATGTGTTTTTAAATCACCTACTGCGTGTTATTTGAGATGATGCTAGGTACAACTACAAATAAAAATTCCCTTCCAGTTTAGTAAGTTAATGCATACATATTAAGTACCTACGTAGGTAAGTATTATGATTTTTTTTTAATGGAAATAAAAATGTTTTCAGATTCTTGTTCGCCTAAAAAAACTTAGCTACATTCATATACGTAGGTACGTACTTTTTTGACTATTTTTGATGCTGCAATTTATTAAGAGTCGGACGGAAATTTTTTTGTTTCCAGGAGAACTTATCATAACCTAATTTTGTACATATGTATGTCACTACATATGTATTTCTAAAAAAAAAAACCTTCGTACCTTGAAAGGTATTTGCGGTTTATACACAATTCGAGCTCTGTTAGCTTGGCTTAGCTTAACGTGGATAGAAATTTGAAGTTACTAAACACATCTGTTAAGAAACAAGTCATGTTTAATTTTAGTGGACATTTTTTTGTCGCGAGAATAGTAAACTATTTTTTTTTAAACGCTTTGCTTAAAAAAAAAATCAACTTAAAGGGTGTTTGCTTTTTTAAACCGTTATAGCTACATATAATGGCAAGTACCTACATAACTAGTCATTATTTTTCTTAGTAATAGATTTTCCAAAAACAACCAAATCGATGCAGTTGATAAAAGAATTTTGAACATTATCAAAAATGGACATTTACATTTGACATAGTTGAGCTACAAAACAAAGTACATACATATCTACCTATAACATTACAGGTATTTAAAAATTTTCAAAGCCTGGGCTTTTATAAAACACCCATTTCGACATAATTAATGTAGCGACGAATTTTAATAACATTTTTTTCAACCAACTCCGCGATTTACTTTCCAGGGCTATGTAGTAACTTATAATTACTGTAAATTGTAAACTGCAACATTTTCATCATCATATACAAAAATAGATCAAAATATTGAAAATTCCGTTTTCATCAATTTTTAGGAGTGGAACAATTTACCTAGGCTTTCTAGCCAACGGAAAAATTCATTTAAGTAAAAAAATAAATACGAGATAAGCTCGAAAATAATGCCCATTTATAAAAACAAAAAATATAGGTGGTAGGTACATAGGTATTCAGAAATAAAAGATTATTTATTGCCTAACATTTTTGTTTTAGCATAATATATAACACCTATAGGTATGCTAATGTAGATAAATTCGTGTTTTTTTCAAAATTGCGGTTTTCACTAACCTCTTTCAGATAAGGAAAATGAACCTTCCGAAGGTAGGTATATTTCTTTTCAAGTAATTTATTTCAAAGTCTACGGGACCTGTAGTGTAGCTACCTTACCTACTTATCAAAAAAATTGTTAAACGTTAAACTGAAATTGTATGATTCCAAGTTTGTCAAACCAAACGAAAGCATCCAAATTCAATGTTTTTTTTTATGTAGGTACCTACGCTGGTTATTACAATCATTAAGTGGTAATAAAAATTACAAAAAAAAAAAACGTTTAAAAATACCTATAGGTATGGTTTCTTTGCAAAGGGGATAGGTATTTAAAAAAAAAAAAAAATCGATAATTTTAAAAATAACAATAATTACCCAACTTATTTTATAACAATTTTATTCATATAAATTATTAGCTAGGTTACAAAAATCGAGTAGGTACCTAAAATTAAATTGAAATTCAAAATCAATTGAATTTGTTTTCAATTTGCCATAGTTATTTCCAATGAAATCAAAAACATGATGCAAGTTATTTAATTTTTGAATATTTGTTTTTTAAGGTGTTATACGACAACCTAATGTAAAGAGTGATTAGGAAAATATTGAAGGATTAAATATGAGACAATTGGGGGAACGTAGAGCTAGGCAAAGCATACCACATTCGGCCAGAGAAAAAATCTCTGTAGGTACCTACCTCTTTGAAAATACCGATAATTTAATTGAGGGAAAGAAAGTCACATGTATTTCGACTTTTGACCAATTTCGAATAGGTATGTCTCAATATTTTTAATAATAATCTTCAACTGTGATTCTTTGAAATTTACTTAGGTACCTACCTACCTACTTTTTAGGTTTAATAAATTTTAATGTTAACTTTTATTTTATGCTATCTTAATTCCGACTAACTAACTAAATTTTAAATAAAGGTTAGGTATTTTCTTTTTTTTAATTTTGATTTATTTAAAAACGTTTTCTACCATATTTGTATGTCTATGTATGTACCTACCTACCTAATTAAAATAGGTATACAAAATCGAATTAATTTCGTTTTTGCTTCTACTTCATATTTTTTATCAGGTATACCTAGGTATGTGTATTATATCAACCCCAATAATTTCCAAAGGAATCATGTTGCGCGTCTTCGGCCAGGCAAAACAATAAGTCATTTCTTTTCTACTCCGCTAACATATTTTTTTTTATGCTTCTGTATTAAAAAACTACAACCCTTAAAAAAAATCTCCTCGTATGACCATAGACACTCTAAATTTTATAACGAAAAGTTTCACTACGCGTAAACATTTTATTGTAGAAAAAAAAACACGTCGTGAAATGTTTTTTTTATAAACCAAAACGTTTTAAAATTAACCTTAAAAAAATAAAAAAAAATTGTGAAAATTGCTTAATTTGTGGGTTATTCCAGGTCCTCTCCGTTAATGGCTCAATCAATTCAATTGAAAATTTGAAAGCAAGTTATTTTTAACTGGTGCAATAAATATTGTGTAAAAGGCATTTTTTTTATTATAAAAAAAAATCAAAATATTTGTTTGTGCCTACTTTCGAATTGTTCACTTTTTTAACATTTATTTATTTCGAATGCAAATAAAAACAACTTTCTACCTAGCTGCCTACTACTTCGCACCCTTTTCACTTTCTTTGGATTAATTTTCCAATTAATTTCCTATTAGTTTTAATTTGTCTCACAACAAAATACCCCATTTGTAAATTCTTATCAGAACAAATTTCCCCTCTTCACCAATTAGACAAATTACAGAAAATCAGAAAATAAGTAAAATAAATTCTAACTTACCGAACTCGCTCCGAATAAAGCTCGACTTCTTTATTCTTTTGCTGTTGGACAATTTGCTGTTGTTCCATCGGTGTCAATTGTTTTAATTTGCTTCCCGGTGCTAAATTTCCATTGGTTATCATTAGATTGCTGTTATTATTGACAATACCGCTATTTATATTATTATTTATGTTATTATTGATAAGAACATTTGTATTTGCATTATTATTATTTATGTTGGAGTTGCTTATATTGTTGTTATTATTCTGATGGTGGTGCACTGGCGATGCACTTGATTCACTTGAAGCCGAAACTGGTGGCGATGTTGTGCCACTGCTGGATGATAAACTTCCAGTACGTGTTCGTAAATCCATAGATCCTCCGCCGTTTGTGGTGGAATTATTAATACCATTTCCAATTACACCTACATTACCGTTCGATTGATGGTGATTGTTCGATTGATTCTGGGTATTGGGATGATAGTTACCCGGATTTATAGTTGTCAGAGATAAAGTCGGCTTTTGGTTGCGATTTCGTTTCTTCTTCTTTTTTGTCGATTCTTCATCAGAAGCACGATTGTTCAAGAAAACTCCATTGTGCGAGGCCTTAGTAGGAGGTGGTGGTGTCCAATCAAGATCCTTACGGATATGTCCACGACCACATTTGCATCCGCACGCTTTGAAAACTAAATCATAGCCCTTCTTCGTCCAAAGATTCTGCAATCGCTGACGATCCGACCAAGAACGAGCCCTCCCAATCGTTTTGAGAGTCATCAATACCGACTGCTCCCAGGATTCAAAGCATTCCCGATGCATGTACTGTCCAGCTGAACAACCCTCAATATTGCAAATAACACGAATGCATTCACTTAGATTCTCCATTGAGATCAGACCGTAGTCCGGACTCGACGAGCTCATCTTGAAGCAATCGCCAGTCGGGACGCAACATCGGATATAAGTGGTCTCACGAGTTGGAGACATCATCAACGATGTTGTCGACGACGACGTTGAGGATGATGAAGACGTGGTTGATGATTCCGATGATACTGGCGATGCAATAATTTTGGCGCTTTCTATGGTTAAATGATTTTCCTGGAACTGATCACCACCAATTCCTCCAACACCAACTACTGTCAAACCAAGGAGATTATGGACATCAACCGATGATGATGGCCCAGTTGTTGTGGATGATGTGGTTGGTGAGGTAAGCGTCGATGACGTCGTGTGATGATTGCTTAAATTGTTCCTTCGCGGCGCCATAAGGAGCAGCGGATGATATGCCGTTAAGGTAGCTATTTTCGTAGTTTTTTTTAAACCGTTAATTCTCAAAATATTTTAATGATAATTATTATGCAAGTATGTATGTGTAAATATATATATTTTTTTTATTAACTATATATTTTCTCACTCTCACTCAAGTTTTCACTTTTTCTTCATTTAATTTTTTGTCAGCTTCTTCTGCTTTTAACTATGACAAGGACAACTGCACGTATCATCTGTCATCGACATAACGGAGCGTGCGACTTAACGCTTATATGTCAGTTTTATGTAAAAAAAAAATACAAATATTTTATTTTATTTTGCTAATTTTGTTCTTTTTTTGTTTGGTTTATTTTTTTTTTAATTAAAAAAAATTTCCTGAGGTAAAGTTGTTGCTCACTACAAAGAAAATCGTATCGTTCACTACGCGCGTTTTTCTACTTTTGTTTATTTATGTACATTTTGTTTAAAAATTGGTTTTTAAACATTTTTTTTTTTTATTTATATTTTACGGTATACAAAAATCTAAAGGGACAAGGTACGTATAAAAGAATTGTTTCAATTTTTGTATTTTTTTAATATTTTTGTTTTTTTTTTTTACAGGGAAGGAAGATAATACCGTTAAATTTTTATAGTAACAAACATTTCATTATAAAAATCTTTTCGTTAACACTATTAACTTTTTTGTTTTGCACTCGCAATTAAAAAGAGGGTGGTGATTGTGGTGGTAGAGTGAAGACGAGAGAAACTACAAAAAGGAAATTGTAACAAAATTTCGATATAAAACTGTAAGAAAAAATGTGTTTCCTCTCTACCGGGTTATTTATTTTTATTTTTTTGTGTTATTATTTTTGTTAAATTTACTCTAAAACCGATGGAGTTTTTTGTTTTTTTTTTTTAAATATTTTTTTGTCGGAATTTTTTTTAAGTGTGTTTCTGGAACGAACTGATCTATCGGAAAGCGAAAATGAAACTGAAATTTCACTCGAGCAATGATAATCAATGGAGGCGCACACAAAACACCGACATTGAGCAAAATACAAGAAAAACTACGATACGGCGAAGGCGATGCACAGCATGGTTGGTTTCACAGTTTGTTTGGATTTGGTGGTGGCGGCGACTGCGAGACGAGAATTAACTGTCGGTCGGATTGGCGGTGTTTTGTGCGCCCCGTATGTAGTGTAGAACCATGAAGCACGAAGCGAACCACCACCACCAGCAGAGTGGTTGAAAGGAGATGGAATGAAGTTAGGCGAATTTGCTTAATGCAAAGTGATTTGAGTTGAAAAGAGATGCAGTTATAGTTGGTTGGTGTTAACTTGACTGCACAACCATCTTTCTTCATCATCCTCCTCAATTTTCTCATTCTCAATTCTCATCCCTGTTGCTGGGCTGCAGTGCAGACGAAGCGAGTATCAGTGTGTTTTTGAAAATTCCCGTTGCAGAAGAAAACCCTTGAATAGAGTAAAATTAATCCACTTACAAACACACATGGGATACAAATCTCAGGTCGATTCGTGAATCGAGATTCTGGAATCTGGATATGATAATTAAAATGAGGAGTGAAGTGTTGTTTTTGGGTGGTAAAATGTGTGTGGAAAATGCATCTCTAGATGTGTTGTGGCTTTGTATGACTGTATGGTGTGGTGCGTAAACTTGAAATTGAAAATGAAACTTTTTTCACACACACACTACAAACATTTGTTTTCTCTTTTTCGCTCAAGGCTTTTACGCAAAAACGCAAGGGCAAAATATCAAAATTGTTGCGTTGATTCATTATTAAGCTTTGAATTTAATTGTGTGTGTATAATGTTTTTTTGGTAGACTCTCTAGAAACGGTTTGTTTTTGCTTTTGAGTTTTCTCTCGGTTGTATGGTTGAATTAATGTCTTCTCCTTCTGTTGAATATCAGGTTCTGCAAAGCTGGGGAGTTGTACAATTTTTTTTGCACATTGCTCTGTACTCCCACAAGATTTTTTTTTGAAGGGGTATTGTATTCGAATCGTAGGTGTATCGTGTTTGTGAGTTCGTAGAAATGTATTTTCATGAAATTAATGATCTGGTGCCTAGGTATTAACGAGAAAATGTTTGAATGAAAGAAAGTGCGTGAATCGTGAGTACTCAATAGTGTTGCCGTATTAGTTTTGTTACAATTTGTAAATACAATTTGTACGTAGGGAGTAAGGGCATCCGACATAGATAGGTAGGTACTTAGCGTTTTGATTTGATTTGATATTCTTTTCTTTATTTTGTCAAGGTGCAAGTGGTGGCCTATTTGAGGTAAAGTGAAGGAAGTATGAATATTTTGAAGATTTGAAAATTTTTTTTAAAGTATAAATTAATTTATTTATAATGAAAGTTACTTATTTTCTTTTAAATATAATAAAGTTTAATAATTAAGCCATAAAAGTTAAATAAACTCATATTTTTCCAAAATATTTGGTGTTCGGATACTGGAAACTTAAATTTGTATCATTTTCAGTTTCCGATACTGATAATTAAAAAATATAAAATCTTATTAAAATGCCCTTAAATGATAGCTTCCTACATTTGTTCTACATGATTTAGGAAAGATATCTAGATTTGTATTTTTCTCTCATATTTTCAGTATTCAGACAAGGTTTTCTGAGTGAGAAAGAAACCTCTGTCAGAATACTAAAACCTAAGTTAGGTTCAGTATCCGGGCAATAAAGGTTGTTAAAACAATTTTCGGAACCTTTAAATATCTTTTAAGGAAAGGATACTTAAAGAGCATTTTCTAATTTAAGGTCCTTGAACATATTAAAATATACGAATTAGGTATATGAATAAGGAAAGATCCTGCTAATATTGATCTAGTCGATCAACATCCTAAAAATTCAAAATACTAATTGGATGGCAAACTTTGAAGGGTTTCTATGAAAAGTTAGGACGATTCTAAAGACCTTGTTTGAATCCCTAAAGATAGGATGGCCAAAATTAATTTGATTGATAATTTTCTATTTAAACCTAGAAATAATCATTTAAATAAAATGAATATAAAATGATTTAACCAAACTTAAAAAAATTAAAAACTTACAGTCGTAGGTATTTATTAGATTTTTGTCTACTTAGACACTGTCTAACTATTTTCAAATTGGTGGAAATATGCTTTATTTAATAAAACTAAATATCACATTATTCACGGTTAAGACAATCTACTCTTGTGACTTAATATGGCAGCTATAAGACAACAATAAACAAGGTTTTTGAACACATTTTCCAAAGTTGGACAGTTGTCTAAAGTTAGCATAGTTTATCAATCAATTGCTATCTGAGAATTTTAAGTTATAAAATAAAAATGAAATGCGTGCCTGTACAGCATTAAGAATTTGACACTGCTGTTCAGAGCCATGAAACATCGATTGACGATTATTTTTTCATTAATAGAAGATGATTTATCCAAGACATCTGCTTAGTTATAAACAAGAGAATGCAGTTAGCTCGTATTATTAGTTTCGGGCTCAGTAATCAGAGTATCTAGATATCTTCACTAAACCTAAACTGTATGCGTGATTTTATAATAAGTGAATATGCTAAGTTAAAAAAAGGTCAATTTACAAAGGTATTTTATTTTACAACAATTAACGGTTTTTCATTTATGCAAGCCAGAAAGAGCACTTAAACTTCATACGAAAGTAGTGCGTCCGGATACTAAATTAAATTTGTCCGGGAATTAAGTTTTGTTGCGCAAATCGAACTTTTTGCAAAAAAAATTATCCAATTATAAAACTAATAAGTTATTTCAATGTAATATTAACAACAAATATCTAAACTTTTAGAAAAACCATAATTTTTTGTTTAAATCTTCATAGGATAGAGATAAATTGAGATCAAAGTGAGGAAATGTGTTAAGTATCCGAATACCTTCCTATGGCATGTCTTAAACCAATGTCTTACCTCTTACAAAGAAACCTATGACCAAGCAAAACTTTAATTTTTTTTCCATCTATGTAGGTACCTCTCTGACTAAAGACCGAATAAATTACGTTTTCCTGCCAAAATATGTCTTTTTCTACTATTTTCACAAACAAGAGCAAAATCTAGTATTATATTTTTGGATTCCACTTTTCATATCTTTTAAAATCTGGAGTCTCCTGAATCACTGTTAAATTAACATTTTCGTATCGAAAGCTGTACATTAAATTATAATGGGGAAAACAAAAGCTGCAAACCAAACCCCAAGTATAATCTAATACTAGCGTGTATTTCTCCATGCTTTTTTTCTATTTTCTGTGTATTGATATCGTTAAGAACGCCTTTAGACAGTGGGAGAAATTTCCCAGTCTGCAATCTACATCTCTGCATAGCTCTCAACTTAAAATTAATTCGCCGTAACTTTTTCATTTTATGAGAGAGAAGAGTCTCATTCTCATTTTTTTGTGTTTCGCTTTTGCTTTATTTCATAAAACCGGCAGCAAAAATGACAACAAAAAAAGCCGGCTTCCGCTTGTTTTGTTTTTATATACCTATACTATGTACCTACATATATATGTTTTTTTTCTTGTTGGATATTTTTGTTCCCCTCTTGATTTTCTCATTGTTCGGTGTTTGGAAAGGTTTTTTTTTTTTTTTTTGAAGCTTTGGTTGTACACCGTTTTCTGCACAAATAGTGTGTGTATTGTTTGTTGTATTTGTAAGCGCATCGTTGTACCCTGACTTCACGTTCACCCCCATCTACAATTTATGTACGATTTTCACTTTCGGTTTTGCTTTTGGCATTGACTCCTCAACAAAACAGAGATGGGATGGCAATGGCAGTGATGGTATTATAGGATTTTATATCGTTTTTTTTTTAATTTTATTTTGTTACTAGGTAGGTATATCGTAGAAGGGGGAAGTATTTTAGTTTACAGCTTTATGTATTTGTATGGATTTGCAAAATGTTGATTTAATGTAAAGTTGTAACTTACGATATTTTAATAAAATAATGTTGAAATGAAGGTAGATAATAATGTTGGTAGGTACCTCACATTTTTAAAATTTTAATAAAATAGGTTGGGAAGGAAAGTGGGGTAAAGGCACTAGTATCCGGATAGTACTAGTGTTCGAACATTCCGTTTATTTAAAGAAAATAAGCATATCACACATATGTAAATATTCCCAAATAAAAATAAAAATAGGTGATTATGAAAAAATGAATATTGACAACTTAAAACTTCAAGCTTAAACTAAAAATTAAAATACAGTAAATATGAAATTCTTAATTAAATAGTTACTCACTATACCTACCTACACTATTGTTGCGTTTGTTTAATATTCTCAATATAAGTTACATTTTTCAATTGAAACTAGCTGCATTTTATTATCCACAATCTAATCCGGATCAAATTTTAACACGTAAATATAAAAACAACATGTAATCCTGCTTTTTATCCGGATCTATTCACTGATCCAAAATACTAGTACATACCTAGGTAGGTATTTTTTTATAATTATTATGGTAAGGTAGTGTAAATTGTAGTGCAAAGAAAAAAGCCAACAAACACATAAAAATATACAAACACAAAAGAGATGGTTATATACCACTGGCTGTCACTGTGATCTTGTTTGTTTTATTATGAGGATGTGATCGAGATCAGATCAAGTGGATAATAAAATGCATCTAATATCTACATATTTCTATCAATAGATACCTACCTAAGTTCATAATTTTGTGCTATTAAAAAAATTGGCGCAATAATTTAGACGATGATGTCAGGTTAAAAACAGGACTTTCAAGATCTTTATTACAGATAAAATCACCAAATGCTTATTTCATCTTTGTAGTACCTACCCTAACTATTACCTCCGAATGTCACTTTGACAGTTACAAATGTAAAAATTGTATGTTTGCTTACTTTTGCTTACTTAGTAGGTATGATATTAGTCTAAAAGTAGATTATAATTTTACATTAAAAATAAATGTTAATAGATAATTTGCTCAAAAACTGCAATTATTTGTTAAATATTATTTCAATAAAAATAAACTCTAAAATGTTCTCTTTCCAACTGGTAATATTTTAGGATGTGACATTAGGTCGGTTCAATTTATTAGGTCCGTTTTTTTTTTAAATCATTTATGCGTCCTTTCTTTTTATGTAACTGCGACAATTCTCCCACGGGTAGGCTAATATACCTATCAATTTAAAAGATTAGATTTAGATTATTATCTTTAATCTAATCTTATAGGTAGGTACCTATACCTACCTAATTTACATTTCTGGCATTTATTCTTTTTAGGTAGGTAGGTACCTACGAGCTTAAGAAGTATCATTTTTGTACCTACCTACTTTTGTTTTCAATATTTCTATAAACATGAGTAAACTTCTTGGTAAAAGAACTGTCAAATTTTTGTGGGTACCTATTTTGCCCACTTAAAAAATCTGGAGTTGGTAGAATTCTACCTCAAGATTTAGAGTCTAGTGGCTGAACTTCCGTCCAGCCTGCAGCCTGCAAGTACATAATATTTAAAGGTATACCTAGTACCTATACAGCCGATTATTATGGTTCTGGTTTTTCAAACTCCCACCATTAAAGCATAATCCCTTTTCCTCTTTTGGCTTTTGAATATAAAAAATAGGCATTTAAATGATAAATAATTGACAACAACCTTCAGCTCTAAATGGAAAGCAGCAACGCGCACTACCACTAGAACGCATCTGCTTGTACCTATTTCTTCTCCAATAATAACAAAGGGACAACAATCATTATGCGGGAACAATAGATACTCTGGAACGTGCAAAAGCAACAAATCCCTACACCCGAGCCCTCATTTAATTGGCCTTGAGGCACTGTACAAAAAAAAAGCATTTACACATCTACCTACAACCGAAGCACACAAAAATAAATGACAAAATTCTATCCAACTAAAACAAAATGGCGAACAATACCCTATTGTGTTGTCGTTTTATATACCTATCTATGTATGTACGTAGGTAGGTAGGTAGAAGTAGGTATGTATGACTTTTTCCTTATTTACACAATCTGAATGACCATTTCGATTTCTATTTATATCGGAACTATTATGGTGTATCTATTTTCAGCTGCGCTGTATTAATTTTTGAAAATTGAAAGACGTAGCTACACTACATAATGTATAACTGCTTATGTATCTACATACTATAATGTTACTACAAATGTATGTATGTACATATATGTATGTAATTACATATGTATCTAAGATATGCATGGGTACATACATACATAATGTATGTTTGAATGGTTTGGTTTGTCTAATTGGTTTTGTTTTGGATCCTATTTTTTTTACCGGAATCGGGAATTCGGGAATACAAATTCAAATACCCAGAGTACCTACCTAAAATATTTTAAAATCCGGAATCAAGATTTAAGAGGAAGAGATGGAATTCCCTTCCATGTTTCCTTTTACTTGCGGTAAGGTACTACAGGACAAGTTTTGGAATCGTAAAAAAATCATCTCGGAATTTTAATTAAACCTGACATTATGATAATAGAGAACGCTAACGCACAGTGTTCTCTTTCCTTCTCACGACAAATGTCTAAATAGAAAAAAGAGAACTGCACTGCGATTCACTTAGGATACAGTATTGCGGATCCCATAATCGAAATTATTATTTTTTTAAAGAAAACCGTTTAACAATTCAAAGTTTTTGATACATTTATATACCTAACTATTTTTGTAACATTTTCTGATTAAAAATAACATACGATTGAAATACATGTTCAATGTGGAAGTACCTAACTAAACTATATAAATTAAAAAAGCAAGTTCAACCCAGAAGCAGCAACCCTTTTCCCGAGTCTTTCCAATTTCGGTGGTATTTATTTTTAAGCACATTTTTGTTTCGATTAGGATTTATTTGATCAGTGATGGCATTTTGTATTTTTTTAAATTTAGATATAGCATTGGTAGGTGTGGTAAAATTGTATGTGTTTCCAGCGGTAGCATAAAACTTTTATACCTAGATGAATATATCTACTCCCTATAGCAGTGAGTGGTTTTAACGCCAATATACATAGGTACGTACCTAAGGTACTGTAAGGTGGTTCAAACAAAAACACATTTTTCGAAATTCAACCGGGACGCTTAGATTGAATCCAATTGTTTAAGACATAAAACTTCAAAACTAAATACCATTTAGAGGTCGCTACCAGCATTTTTTTTTTCAATAACTTTGCTTGAAAATATGAATTATTTTCAAATGCTAAAAGTTGCATAACCTTTCGATATAGTTAGAATTGAAATGGAATCGAAGTGACAGTCTTGCTGCCGCTGTTATCTCGATTCTTCGATCTTCTTCGAGCTCGCCAAGCTGGATCGGATCGAGTAATCCCGATTCGATACGATGCAGGTTTACAAATACCTAAATCCTGATTCGATTCGGATTTAATTCTCCATGTAAACGTAGTAACTATAACCGTATTGTAGAAATAACTCATATCATAACGTACAGGGTGCGTCGAAATGCATTTAAAAAAAAAATGGTTTTCTTAAGAGTTTAATAGTAGGTACCTAAGTCTTAACTGCTTTTGAGTAATCAAATATTTTTTTTAATTCATAAAAACCTCTACTTTGATTTAATTTTTGGGTCCCCCCGTGCAAAATTTATTTTTATTTTTTACCATTTTTTTATTATAACTTTTTTATTAACTTTTACGTATTTATCTAGCGTGAAAAAAAAATTTCAAGATTTCAATTCCGACCGACTGCAAACGTGGACACACAGAAAAACAATGTTAAGCTATAATTGAAGGCGAAAGAGATTCTGAAAAATTGGCAGAATTCAGGGACGTGCGAGTAACTTCGTATAATGTAGGGATATTTTGCTGCATTCGAAATATTTCTGTTTTTAAAAAAAACTATCAGGTAAGATTAACTTATAGACATTTTCTGTGTAAGATGCTCTGTCCAAGACATATTAAGTTTTAGATGGGAGTTACGAATTTCGAAGAGTGTTAGTGATGAAAAATTGAGAAAATAAAACTATAATTGGAATGTCTTATTGGAATAACAGGATTTACAGCACTGAGAACGAATCCCTGCTTTACGACCGTTGCATTTCATTTACCATACTTTTTCATTAGGTTGAAAATGTGTTTTAAAAAACCTTCATAATCGTTAGCGTTTTATGTAGATATTCTCAGAAGTGTAAGTTCGTGAAATGCTCTGTTTATATGTGCATTCCAATACAGCTTTTAAATTAATAAACAACTTACCTACATATAACGGGTGTTTTTTTTTAGAGGTATATAACTTTAATTTGGCTGCCATTTTGTCAGCTGTCAAGTGATTTATTTTTAGTTTGGTTTGGCATTTCAACATGAGTAGACTGACGCTCCCAAATTGTTGTGAATGGGCTCGAAACGAGATTGCCGTTGATCCCGATTTTCATAAGCGAATTTTGTTAGCGATGAAGCTCACTTTTGATTGAATAGATATGTCAATAAACAAAACTGCCGTATTTGGAGTGATGATAATCCTCAAGTGTATGTTGAGACACCGTTACATCCACAAAAACTGACTGTGTGGTGTGCTTTATGGGTTGGTGGAATAATTGGTCCGTAATTCTTTAAAAACGATGCTGGCCAGAACGTTACAGTCAATGGTGACCGCTATAGATTAGACTACGTCCGAGCCAGCCGTGGCGGTCATATGCCAGAAATCATATTTAAATTATAATGCCAGAAGATTATCTTTCGAATAAAGTAAATTTCATGTCAATTTAAAAAAATTATCTTTGTTTAATTCCATTTCAAAGTTCTATACCTCTAAAAAAAAAACCCTTTATATACCTTCAGCTTCTTTTATGGCTTAAATTGCAGCTTAAAACTCATTTTAAATTAAGTTTTCTTCATTCCATCGATTAGATTTAAGGTAGCTCTAAACGACGAACATGCTCGCCGAACTTGCTCGTTTGCGTTATTCCCTACACAGCGAACACATTTGGCGAACATTCATTTCGTGTTGTTTCTTCAAACCGTCAACATATGTGTCTATGTGATAGGGAAGCGCAAGTGGTTGCGATTTATTTTTTTCAATTTTATTTTTATAAAATTCACTCATTGAATCCCATACCGCACTTTCATTTTGCAATAGCGCAATGAAGTCTTCGATAAAATCGTGGCTGACTGTTGACATTGTGCTTAATCCGCGATATGCACTCGGCAACGTTCACAGTAGAAATGAGGTTTGCTCGCGAACATGGCCCTCCCTACACGGCGAACATCAAAACCAACGAACACGACAAAATCGAAATTTTTCGCAAACAGCAAGCGGCTCGCGAAGCAGCCCATACACGACTGTCACCAAGCCTCTAAATCAAGTAGCCTCAAAATATCTAGCCTCTTAGTACTTTACATTGAGAA
This sequence comes from Epistrophe eligans, assembly GCA_951394125.1. NCBI lineage: Eukaryota > Metazoa > Arthropoda > Insecta > Diptera > Syrphidae > Epistrophe > Epistrophe eligans. Next base: position 31,067,726 of record OX596028.1, read on the forward strand.
CCCAACGAGAAGGAATGGCAACCTTTAAAGTTGATAAATTTAAGTTTGGTGTAACCGAACATAAATACTTTCGTCTCTTTCTTTTAAAAGAGCATTAATCGATTAAGTATTTATTGTCAAAACCTCACCTAGAAAGTAAGAAAATTTGCTCACGTTTTTTCCATTCTTTAAAGTTCAGTTGTATCGATTAGATCATAATATAAGAAGATAGCAAAGGTCAACTGATTATAAGAAATAAAATACATTTATAATATCGTTGCTCATCATTCAGTTACCAATTAAAATAAAATTGAACAGTTTACAATATATTTATTGTGCCAATAATTATTATTTGGAAGAATTTGGTGAAGCAACACGACGAAAATGCGGCGAACACGAGCATGTTCGTCGTTTAGGCCTACCTTTAGGTATACTTTGTTCCATAAATCACAAACCCCGGCATGTAGGTTGCCCAACATCATTCGGTTCCCCTATTTTTTGAAAAGACCATACCTACATAGCCTAACTCCATTACTGATATTTTTAAATAAAAATTATTATAAATTATAGTGGATACCGATTAGATTTCTTATCTTGACGATCACCCTGTAAAATATACTAAAAATAAACTCACACATTTACAAAGATTCGATATATCACGTGTGGGACATGGTCCAGGGCGTAATCTATCATACTAATTTTTCTTCGTTTTTATCCTCTCTTCCTCTTCGATCAACCGATCCCTTAGCTTCCTGTAAACCAGGTCGCAAAATCCCTCCTGGATCTTCGTTTCATAAATCTTTCTTATGTACCTACGTACCTATGAAGATAATATAGAAAACCGGTATGCAGAATTCATCTTCCACTTCCGAAGCTAGGATACCTACTCTACTCACAAAGAAGAATGTACATACGTATTCCTTTTTAATTCTAATTTCTGCCACAGCACAGCTTTTGATTTATGTCACCATCAGATTATGTTGTAGACCAAAGAGAAGACCTAAAGACTAAAAAGGGAAAAAAAGCAAAAGGCTTTAAAATCACTAAATGCATTGGTATTTGTGTGCTGCTCGCTAGAGAGAACGGGAAGATGGTAAATGGGATAGGTATAATAATATTCTTTTCTGATGTCAAACTGTAATCCCGCTTGGCCCGCATCGCACTCCGGCCTCCGCAACTTCTCACTTTCGCCCTTTTTTATTATTTTTTTGCCCATTATGTTTCGCAATCAAATCGATCAGGTTTTTGTTGGATGAGTTTTGCTGCTTTTCTGGGCTGCGTGTGTATGCTTTTAATTTTTTATATATTTTTTTTTTCCTTTTTTCGTCCGTCCATTTCGTGTTGTTTGTGGATTTTAGATATTCTTTTTAACTCTCCTTCATTTTGCAAACTTGAAAAAAGGGTGCGATTTGTGTTGTTTTGTTATATATATAGGGCTCTGGCTTTAGCTTTAGAGCTCTGGCACTGGCAATGAAAATGTTTTCATCCACGTCCCGCGTTCTGCTCCCAGCCTATATTCATACAACTTCGACGCCATATTTCCAGAATATTAATACGACCGTCCTATACTTCATCCACATGCCAGCCACATCGGTATAGTGTAGTTTAAATATCGCTATCGCCAGGGTCGGAGTAGATGTTATGTTAAGGCCTTTTTTCAATGCATATCAATACTATGCATTTTAATACCCATATAGATTAGAGGTGTTTTGTTGCGCTTCTTAGTTTGATGGTACGTTAAGCAATGTTAAAAAATGTAACATACATATAATCCACATTATAAAGGCAGTCAGTTATTCGAGCTAAAATTTAACAATAGAGCCCTTTAAGTCAGTAAATAGTTTTTAGTTCGAAAATTAGAACGCTAAATCTGCTGATCTATCAATGTAAAAGTGTGCTGTTTCAAAATTCACCAAGGGCATTGTACCAGCGCCAATCTGAATCCACCATTAGTGGCATTTAACATGCCTATCTATATACCAGTGTGAAAGCTTGGAATTTCGAAAGCCACTTGGGGCGCTTCTATGTCTGCTAATTCTAAACCTATAGTTGTTAATTTTAGAATTTATATTGCTTGTGTCAGATGACCGACATTCCCAAATACCAGATTACCTGATTTAACTGGAGAACCCGCATGGGCGAACGCTAAACAAATACCAGTAAAACTGCGTCTTAACTTGAATACGGAAATAAAATTAATTTGAAATAAAATAAAATATTATACCTAATTGTTATTTATGTTTAAAGGTTGTTTAAATAAATCTTTGAGTAAGATTTTCAAAATATCTAATCATAATAGCTACCTTAGTATCTATAACTTATCCGAGAACATTTTTAAACTCACACGAATATGTTTTTTTCGGAGCCCTTTAAATAAATTTAGGTATATAATATATTTAAGTGACTTGCATTCCTTCCTTATTAACATTACACTCCTGAACATCATCAATTTAAAATAATGTCAGCTGAGGAATTACACTGCTGACAATTGAGCTTAGGTCCACATGTAATAATACTTTTATTTTAAGTGTTTTACTAAATAGCAGACTTGCTAAATAGGTACTGCAACGCTTTGTCAAAATGTTTTTGCAAAACTGTCGAAAATTTAAGTTGGAAATTGTTACTTGTGTGGCACGTATAAATGTAACGTTTGTGACCTTGTATGATTTCTATGGATTACCAGAATAAAGTGAACGAAATTATAATAAACAATAGGCGTTTTTTTGTAAGGCCAGAGGGAATTGGACGAAAAAAACGGCGTCGGTGCTAATCAATCACTATGTTAAATACAACAACAACTAATTCCCTACGGGCTAAACTAAACCCAAAGAATTCTCCGAGATTAACTTAAGCACACAGAAAAACTCTGTTGCCGGCGTGAATTATCGATCGTTATCGATAGTTTGTATAAAAACTCCATTTTGTTTCTGTGATGCTGTCGCTAATCCCTGTGGTGGTTTTTTTCCTTCAATTCCCCCTGGGCTTGCAAAAAATCAAGCCTAATAATACACATTACAGGTGTTAGCATCTCTCACTCGAATTTGGAAGTACTTCCTCTTGGAAAGTGAATTTTTCTCAACTTAAAGTGAGATTAAAATTCCGATAGGAATTTATTAATTTTTTATAAAAGTGGGGAAAATATACCCACTGCAACTGGAACCATTATTCAATAAATGAAAACAAATTTATCCTGCAACTTAAACATAACTAGGAACAAAAAAAAAACACAGAATTAGTTAAAACAGAAAAATTATATTTTGAAATCCTGTTACGCGTGTGATATAGTTACGTCATTTTTATAAAAATTTTGTGTAACGATAGATCACAGTTGTTGTCTTTTTACTTCCTGTTTTATAAACATTTTCTTTTTGAAGTACCTAATAAAATAATACACATTTTTGTAAGGGATGGGACACTTGCCTTTCTCACGTCTTTGTAAATCAACTCAGCCAAATACCTAAACGTTACACTAAAATTTGCTCTTAGTTAAGAAGGTATAGCAAATAAAATCAGGGGCTTTCTGACAAAAAATTACTTCTAAAACAATAAACTGTAACTAGTGTTTTATAATGAACTAGCAAAACCCCCGCCCGCTTCGCAAGGCGTTAAAAAAAATAGTTTTTTTTATTTGTTTTGCACCGAATGTGTTGAGAAAATTATTAAAAATTTAAAAAAAGATGTTGCAGGTGACAGGAACCAAACCTGAGACCCCTCACGTCTAAAGCGGAGATCTTTCCACTGCACCACGAACTCTACTAACTTTAAGTTGCGCAAAATACTAAATATTGTTCAAATCAGAGACCCATTTGACTAATTGAAATTTCATTTCTTTTTTTAACAGATTTTCTTTATTTTTTTATAATTTTTTTTGTCCTAAACCTTTTACCCTTATTCCTCTTTAATTAAAAAAAAAAAATAAGAAAATCGGTCAACCGTTTTGGCTGGTTAGCGAACGTACACAAAACCAAACTTTAATTTTTATATAAGTATATGTAGATATAAAATAAGTGTGGTAGTAAAAAATTAGATTAATAATATTTCCGCTTTGGAAATGAAACATTGAATATTTTACTTATCGCAAATTTTTTTTTAATTTAGTTTAGAGTCAAATTAGTGTTTATCAGTTGAGTACCGGCTTATTTAAAAATACTTACCCATAAAAAACCAAGGGTTCAATGAATTGTTGTTTTATCGCGTTTATTTTTATTTACTCTAATTTTGTATAGGCATGTTTCTTTTATTGTCTTCGTACAAAAGAAATTTCGAGTTTTAAGTCAAATCTAACTGAATGCGACTTATTATTTATAATTTATTAAAATATTTGTTCTAATAATTTCAATATTTTATCTATTTAATCTTTTCTGAGTTACTTTATCATTTATTTAAATTGCTTCAATATATAAAACTTGTATTTTATACCCTATAAATTACTCTGTTCTTTTTAATTTGTTAATCTATTAACAGCTAAAATGTTCTTGTATTAATTTTGCTATTTGTCAAGAGTGCATATCTAGTTAAATTTTATGTATTATATTATTATATTATTATACTTAATAATTTTTTTCTTTGCCTATAGCAGTTTACTATTTGCTCTCATAAAATATTAAGTGTTGTACCACCTACTTACTGTTTTTCTTAAAGCTTATCTTGAAAAATAATTTGTTCATTTGGATCTTGCCCATACTAAGGGTAATAAAGTCATTCTAACGTGGTCGCTTCGTTATTTTTTCTTAAATTTAATTTAATATAAAATATTTTCGTATGGATTACTCACATCTTATAGTTTATACGCTGTAAAGCGGGAAACGTTATTCTTACTTTTTAATTAAATTATATTTTAATTTAATTGTTAAACAAAAGGTATGTGCAGTATAAAAAAACTAATCCCTCCTTTTTTGTTAACAAAATGCATTGTAACTTTTTTTTTACAAAAGGCGTGTTTTTTTGTAAGCCCGGGTGGAATTGGACGAAAAAAAAACGGCGTGCGTCGGTGCCAAACAATCACCATGTTAAATACAACAACAACTAATTCCAGAGAATAAGCACACACAAAAACTGTGTTACCGGCGTGAATTATGTACTTGTTATCGATAGTTTGTATGAAAACTCCATTTTGTTTTTGTGATGTTGTCGCTAATCCCTGTGGTCGTTTTTTTAGATTCCACCCGGGCTTGTAAAAAAAACAAGCCTAATAGCAATGAGCCGTAGAAAAGTACAGAACCTATCTTTATACCTCGGTAAGTACCCACATACATACATATTTTGTAGGGAATTAAATTTGTTACTACATACTTTGTTAAAATAACTTTTTTTCTAGGTTCAAAAATACGGAAAAATCAAAATAACCGTTATAGAAACAAGATGGCGACCAAGATGCAGTTGTACAAAATATAGTTTTCGGATCGTGAAAACTAAATTCGATTCGTCTTGAATTTTTTTTCCAGCCTTTAAACGAAGCAATTTAACTACGATTTTTAAGCCCGCTGGTGGGGGCGTATGTATGTACATATGTGGTAGCCGGGGTAAACAAATTACTGAGGCTAGAAAAATGCCTCCGACCAAAACGTAAGGAAGGCACTTTTATGTGGATATGGATTAAAATACTGTCTCTGACTGTGATTATTATACAATGTATGTACAAACCATACATAGGTAGTGGTTGGTTACCCGTGTTGCCCTTCAAGCATTTCATCATGAACCAGAGCTGAGCCTTCTTCCAATTCTGGACTTATGTACCTACATATACATATATTTTTTGTTGTTCGTCGTAATTTTATTTTATGTTTTGTTAATATTATGTTGTTGTATATGTATTAGGTAAAGTTTTTTGTTGTATTATTTTAATTTTCTTCCTTTCGTGTATTTTATAACAGAAAGTTGAGTTCGGAGTTGTTTTGAAAACGTTTACATACATACATATATAATGTATATAGCTATACTTATGCATATGTAGGTATGTATGTATGTAAGAATAACAAAAGCAGCACTCTAGGTCTTCGGGAAGGAATGTGATACGGAATGCTGTTCGCTACTTACCCTATAGATAGGTAGGTACATATCTAAACACATAAAAATTGTCATGAAGTTTGTTATGAGCCGGCCGCAGCCGCACTTGGATCTATCTCTATCTAGGTATCCAAGTGCTTAAATGTTAAGACCAAATAGCTATGTTTTAAGGAATGTATGTATACCAAGAGGCTTAGAAAGGTTGAAGTTAAAAAAAAATAAGGTATTCCAGGGAACGGGAAACCCTTGAAAAAGGAGGCTTTTTAAGCCTATCATCCTATGTAATCAGCATGTGGTAATGTTATGTATTTTAAGTTGTATATTATGTGATCGTAAATTATTTTGTATGTAATATGTACATATATAGGTATTACGTAACTCAGCGTTGGTGTGTATAGGATACAAAACAGAACTTTAGCGCGTGTTTATCGATTTTTGTATTTGTTGTTTGCTCTTGAAGTTTTCGTCTTTCAAATTTATATACCTACCTATTCGGCGTAGGACTTAGGTACATATGTATGTAGGTATATAGAAAAAATATATTATAGGCACACATGTTAGTTAGGTTTATGTATGTAGATAGGTAGTGTAAGTAGAATTATGTATATTTTTGTCAAGAGGATATTTTTTTTAAATTTTGTTTTCCACTTTGGAGTAGGTATAGCTTGATAAAAAACAAGAACCTGAAAAGGGGATAAATGAAGAAAAAAAAACAAACAAAACAAAAAATAAAGAATGGAAAAACTTTGTTCGGGAACTAGGGCTTCATGGAATCTTTTAATTTTTTCTTAGAATTTTTTTATTTTTTCTCTTTTCTTTTTTGTATGTCCTTGAATTTGTTTTTGAAAGATGATGATTACAGCTTAGATTGAATGATATCATATTTTTTATTGTTGTTTGTTTTTTGTTAATTCTGTTTCGTTCTGCTTATACTGAAATACTTACCTGCCTACATATTTTATGTACCTTCCTATTACGTAAAAAAACAAGTACAATCTTTAAAAAAATATTTTTAGATGGACTTTTGAGCCATATGCATTAGGTATGTTGCTAAGGAAGGTAGGAATAGGTAGGTATTGCTGCCTAATAATTTAGATAGGAGCTAAATCTGATTATTTTCTAATTCGACAAAGTTTTTAGGTAGGTAGGAACCTTCTTTGGTTTATGCCAGTAGTTTCTTTTAAAAATATCTAGATTCTGTATTCCAACCTCCCAAAATGTTGCAGATTTCAAATACCTAGGTAGATCAGAAAGTTTTAAACAGTTCCAGACTTGTTTTAAATAATTATGGATCCTTTGTTTACCTAGGTAGGTAGGTATAGTGGTCTAGATTTTTCCAAAAACACATTTGGCTGTAGGCGGGTATGTATCGGGTGAATCATTCAGGACTTTTCTTTTCTTATTTTAAATAACAAAAAAATGTAAAAAGGGTTTGTAGGTATAATGGAATCTTTATTATAACTCGAAAGAACAATCTCTGACATTTATTTTTTGAAGATAATTTTATTTATATGATCGCCGCGACGAAGTTGTCTGTTGGATCACTCATCGCAGCATTGCGACGGGCATCTGCCCAATTACACGAATAATTTTGATATCCAAGTCCTGAATGGTAGCTGGCTTATCGGCGAAGTCTTTAGAATTCGTGTAACCACAGAGAAAAAAATCCCAAAATTTTAACGCGATCTAGGTAGCCAGTTGACAGGTCCACCAGCTTGTTAACGCCATTTACAATCTGAAGTGTGTGTCGTTCTCTCTCTAGCACATATATTTTTTCTAGTCCGTCCTAACGACACATACTCCACCACATCCAACTTCGTGGCGATTACGTGGACTTATCGTCTTCCTAATGGATATGTCATCCATTTTAATTTTTGTAAAACGTAAGCTCGTGGCAACAGGCAGCTTCTCTTTTAAGCTAAAGCCCCTAATGATGGGAATAACTGTAGTAGGTACCTATTTTTCTTACAGAACTGCGAGCTAAGGCTACACAAAATACCCATGTGCGATTAATACTTTAGTGTATATTTGTAGGTACATGTATGTAACGACTGCCTCAGATGAAAAACAATATTTCAACTTTTAAGCCTCAACATTCAACGAAAATGAATTTTGTATTTAAATTTTAAGATTTATGAGAGAAGAAGCAAATATTTCCATTTATAAATCTCGTTTCATCGTCCTTAAGCTATTGTTCCAAGATAACAAAAACAAAACAGAATTTAAAGTGGAGGATAGGTAGGTATAATGAAAATTATAACTTATGATTTCACAGCCATTCTAATGAATTCATTTTATTAGATACCTACTGCTTTCCCACCAAATCCATGGTAAGTTTGACGTTTGAGAATAACATACGAATGCGAGATTTGCAAAAAATCTGAAAAATTAGTGAACATAGGAGCTCTTGTAAACTTTACAACAATATTATAGAGAATAGATTTGGTTCCTAACAAGCAACTAAAAAAAATAGGGGCAATAAACAGGTGATAATTGAAATGTATATAAAGCACAGCGTTGGTGGTAAAAACTAAGTCTTGCAAACTAAAGGAAATGCCAGTTTTAATATATTTTGGATACAATACATTTAGTTTTAATTAGATGTACATAGTTTTAATTAGTAGTAAGTAGTTTAAAGTAGTTGTAAGTTTAAAATAAAAAAAATTATATAGGTTTTTTTCTGTCCATTCTTTCTTTTGGTGAAAACTAAAACCAATAATGCATTTTAGAATTAAATTAGTTTAAAGGCCGAAAGGCATTAGTATTAAGATATTATGATATGTACATAGTTTAACTTAGAGCACCCGCATGGGGCCAGTAAGTTAGTTGTAAGATATTGATAAGTAGGCTTGTTTTTGGAAAAATAAATTTAAAAATGAAAAAATAAAAAAACACAATATCTACATTTATTTATGCTATGCTAACAATCGACAGACGATTTAGGAACTCAAGAACAATATTGGACAAGCTTTTTGTGGTGGAATAGGAGTTGAAACTATCGATATTGTTTGGAAAATGAGGTTTGAATGAAATAATATTTTAAAATAATTAATGGGAAAACTTACAAATTATGAATCGTTTATAAATATGGAATTAGCGTAATAGAAATATATACATAGATATTAAATCGACTCATGTAGCTTCTCAGTTAGAAACTCTATCTATACTTATATTAACCTTACCAGTGTTGAAAAATGTCCTCAAGATTCAATAAGCAAAAATATTAAAAATTAAATTAAAAAACAATAGAAGCCATTTCCCAAAAAATCATAAAAAAAAAAAATCAGATCACCCTTTTATGCCAAACTGCAATAAATTTTAATAAAAAAAATATTTGGCGACCATTTTAATTAAAATTCGTCTAAGTACCTACCTATCATAATTATTAAAAAGAACCAGCAAGTGTCCAAATTTTTCTTATTAATTCAAGTGTCCCATTTAGTAAAAGTTTTCGCTTTAATTAATTGAAAAGTTGAATTATTCCACTTTGTTATAGGTATAAAGGCAGGTACGGGTACCTATAATTATTTTAAATTTTGTCAGCAAAAATAAAATATATACCTATTAAACTTTCCAACCGAGAGTGTGAAGCAAGCAGCAACCACCATCACCATAAGCCTTAAGGACTTTTCCTTCTATGAAATACTCTTAAAACCTCAAACCCAAGGAAGTGCAAACAAAACTGGGGAATGATAATAATAATAATAATAATAACGTCGAAGTTTAAGTCGAATAAGAAGAAGACGAAGAAGAAAGGGCACATATTCAGCACACAACAAAACAACCCCTAAGGAGCTTATGTTTTGGTTTCAAAGTCAAACTTTTGGTTTCTTCCAAGAAAGCAAGCATATATCTCTACCCAAGACTTAAAGCAGACAATTCCATTACCTAAACCTATATAAGTAGTCAGTCTTCTCAAACCCTCATCGAGTCAGTCCAAAGCAAAGAAGATGAAGAAGAAGTCAAATTTGCCACCAAAACCAAGTCAGTCGGGTGTTAACTCAAATAGAATAACTCAATATTAGGCTGTGTGGCATACTACGCCCAGAAACAGGATGTCGGTATATGTACCCACGTTTTACTGATTTTTTTTCCTCGTCCTTATTGAGGTACTAGATATATGTATGTACGAGTACATAAATAATACAACGAAAACCAGGATGTTTTTGTAGATTTTATGGATCAGTAAGGGGATATGAATTTATGTAGGTATATCGTCCAAAAAAAAACATCATATCCAAGGGTATATGAGCTGCCACTGCTGAAGTCTGAAACGCAAAAACCTGATTTGGTAGTTCTGGTAGGTTGAGGACGTGGTGGCATGTACTATCCATCGCATATTTACCCACCCAACCCAAATTCAATTCAATGTCAACATGGAGTGAACACAGTGTGTTCCCGAAAAATTCCAGATCCTTATACACACAGACACACACCTACACTTGCACAAAAGCAGGCGAATCAAAATGGCCTACATTCAGGCGCCTTCTCAGTCGTGAAAGTGGAACATCCCATTGGCGGGCTATAAAGGCGCCGAATATTTTTGCGGTAGCGGAAGGAAAAATGTATTTAGCGCACGCATTAAAAAAAAACAAAAAAATGTTCCCAAAAATGTACCTCAAGAAAATCACCCCCGCTATATAAGATACATAAATGAAAGAAAATTCGTCTAATGGTATTGGTGTAACAAGGATAACACAACTCACAACACAATAGGAAAACGCGCAATTTCTTCAGATGATGCGAAGTTTTGTTTTTCTTTTCAGCTTTCGAAACTCTCGCCGAGAAGGATATTTCTAGGATCAGCTGCTGTCTCTCTTTTATACATGACAAATTTGTTGTTGTTTGGATATATTCTTCTACCTACAAGGATTCTACCATCTACGCACAATTTTCCTGCTACCTCATCACCCTTAGATTTTCTTTTCGTGCTATGATGGCTCCGCCTACAATTTTCTGTAATGCAACCCTTAGTTTTTCCTTCGGGATTTGTGTATACCTACTTATATATACCTAAAGTGGAAAATGTAGGTAGGTATATATCTATAGTTCCATCTACATTTTGTCAAGGATAAAATTATATTCTCCTGGTGTTTCCCTTTCTCCATTTTTAGAATTTCTATTGCTAAATAAAAGGGAAAATTATAGGTTACGTCATTGCCGGCTTTACTTTCGTTTAAATACTGCCAAAGGCATTAGAGGGTGAAGGGGTTGTTTAAATAATACCAACAACAACGAAAAAAAGTCCTTCGAGAAGGAAGGACAAAAAAAAAAAGAATGAAGATAGTCACCATGGTGAATCTATAACACGGAGAAAAGAGTGACAAGACAGGAGGAATATTTGAGGGGGCAGGTATGGGTATATACTATATAAATCTATTTCAATATACTTACCTATGTAATAGATTTATATATGTACAAAACCTATATAATATAATATACATAGGTACTTATACCAAAAAATCTGATATAGATAAAAAAATACCAAAAAAAACTTTTATCCCTTCAGGATATTATAACAAATTTTACTGATCCACATATTTGTTCGCTGAATGCGGACAGGGTGATACAAGGATAACAATCATTGAGTTTTTTTTGTAAATATAATAAAGTGCCCCCTTTTCAGCTTGATGTTGTTTTTTTTTCGTCCTTTTTAAGGACTCTTCAGTTGACCATCATTGCGCGCGATTTCATGGACATTAAAATAGAATAGAAAAAAGATTGGGTAGGTAGGTATATAAGTCGTGTTATGTTATGTATTATATAGCTTAAATATATATGTAGGTATCTATTATATTATATAAAAGTGTAGTCGCACACAAAATAAAATTGAAATGGTCCAGGATATTAGGACATTGAGTGGGAAGTTTTTTTTTTTATTTTACATAGAAGATATTTTTTTTTACGATGGCGAATATTTTTGAATCACCATAGAAACATTTTGGTGTTGTAAAATTGTTATAAGGGAAGAATTAAAATGGTTGAATGATTTTATATTCGCATCAGGAAGGGTTACTAATTTGGCATAATTTTTGCACAATGATGTCATGATGTGCGCGATTTATAATGTAGAAATCCTCTTTGCTCTTTGCTCTTTGCTACCACACGTGTGCTGTGTGCATCAAATTTTAGCTTTTAAATTAGACATGTGACGCAGATATTTCTAAATATTAGCATAGATATTAACTTGTCAAAAAATAGAATAAAAAAAAACCAAAGACAACGATAAAGTACACAAAGTTTCGAATTAATAATTTTCTGAAATTAAAACGACGCCTGTTCAAGAATAAATAAAATACACGACTGGATCGAAATTTTTAAAGAACTTTATCTTTTTTGCTCAAGGCTATATATGGTGACTTTGTTTAGACATTAATTTAAATTCTAAATAGGTAGGAACCACCTACCTTACATTATGTTAAGGAATAAGTGTCAATGGAGCAAAATTTTAAACGATTAAGTAAGATGTTAAAGCCATTTTATCATACTAAAAATTATTTAACATCGTACTAAATCGTTTAAAATTTTGCGCTAATAAGTTTTAAAAAAAATCATTTTTTTTATCGTATAAAAATTGGTAATGGAAAAATTTAAGACTATTCTTCGTACAACACAATTTTACAAATATAAAATACAAATAACTCAAAAATATATAAATTTTCTTAAAAAACATCAAATCTCTATCTCCGTTATGCAAACTTTCGACCAAAACCCTAACAAAAGATTTGATTGCAATCGCGAACGAAGTTTAATCAAAATCAATTGAGCCGTTTTCAAGAATACATATATTTGAAAAAATAAGGTTCGTCATGCAATCTATGTAAGATGAACTTAACTTAACAAAAATTGCGTATTGACAAGGCCCTCACTAGTCAACTGATAAATCATAATAGAGATCGCCGGACAAAACGCCAATTTTTTTTTGGACCTTTAAAACCTTTGAAAGCTTTAAAAAAATAAGGATCGTTGTGTAGAATGCTACTCGTTTTAAGATGAGCTTAAACAAACATTCAAATTCTTCTATATAGAGGATTACTCAGAAATGCTCTTTACCAAATATCGGTATCGGTATCGGTCTATCCGTTTAGGCTCAAGTCCAAATAGTAGCGAACGCACGGACGCTTAGACCCACGGACGGTATGACACAACCTATTTTCTTTGATTACTTCATCATATACCCAGGAAAATTAGACTTTTTTTCTTAATAATTTACCAAAAAGCATCTTTAATTTGGACCATGGCTAAAGTTTTTTTTAAAAGGGTGAAGTTCAGGTTTATGTATTTTAATGTACCTACAGGTAAAATTTGTTGCTTTTTATGATTTTTAAGAAAAAATATATTTAGAGGAAAACGTCCAAAAACTTAATTTATTCAAATAATGATGGTATATGTGTTTGGGTAGATACCTACTTCTAAAAAAAAATAGGAAAAAAAAGTGATGATTTTGTTTTCATTTAATAACTCGTTTGGATTTCATCTGAAAATACTTATATCTCTGCTATTGTATTTATTCCAATAAAATATCACTTTTTTATGCAATAACTTTGTGGAATACTGAAGGTTTGAATGAAACAACAACACTTGGGTAAGCTGCCACCAAGAAAGGTTATAGTTATAGCTATTGCATGCGAAGTTACTCCTTTTAATGGTGCTTGGAATATTATTTTTTAAAAATTAAGAACTTATGTATTTAAAAAATTGAAAATCACATTAATGACGTAGGTACTAAATGATCCGTCTAGTATGAAATGTTTTGCCCCTTCCAAGAAATGAAGAATTCTGACTTGATTAAAAGACCTTAACTTTAACAACAATTAGAACAGAAGCCAACCATATCGATGGATTTTGAATTATTTTTGCAGTATTTTTGACTTAAGCATGAGATGAGATTATGATAAACAAATGTATCATTCATAATCGATCGAAATGGTTGACTTTCAAAGCAATAGCAATAGGTTCTAGTATTTGAATGTGCAAGGTTGTTAAGGTCTTTTTGGGATGGGGCAAAACATTTCAATCTACAGAAGGATAATTATTATGATTTTCAATTTTTAAAATACCTACACTATATTGACAGGTTTTGTATACTATATAATCATTCCACCAAATCACAATAAGACTCATCAGGCGAAAATACCTTTATCATACGGATTATGGAATCTGCAATACTGGATCCGCAGTGATTCGCAGTATATTTTTCTCTTTTCTTTTAACAAATGACTTAAGAGAAAAGAGAGCCCTGCACTTCGAATCCAGTATTGCGGATCCATAATCGACATGAATAATTAATTGTCTAGAATTGTTCTATAAGATATAGTTTTGTTTATAATTACAACAGTTCTGTGTATAAATATGGCCTAAAAATCAAATTTTATTTATAACTTAATTTGTATATAACATGTATATTATACATATACATATTTTTTTTTTTTTAATTTCTTGGAAAAAAAAATTAGTAATCCAATTTTGAATATTTTTTTTTAAATTTTAATGTGGAGTCAAAAATTTAATTTCGATAAATAATCATTTGCCCGTTTTTGAAATATAGAATTTTCAAAAAATGTTTTGAATTTGAATTTTTTTTTCAAAAACCCAAAACTAATATTTTTCTTAAGCTAATTTAATACCAGCTGTTTCATAAAAAATAAAATTAAAATTGATTAAACACATAATATAATTAGATATTATTATTATAATTTATTTAACTTTCCATAAATATGTATACCTAACCTATACATAGATAACAGTATAATAGTATAAAACTTATAGCTGTGATGGCGTAATGATAAAAGTTTAAGAATAATGGCTTATTATGGCTATGGAGGCGGTCGAAAGAGGGCAAACAAGTTTAAAACTCTCTCAACCGAATCAAAATCTAAGGATTTTCGAGAGAAAAAGGATTTTTCTTATCGGTTGGTTGATTGGTTTATAACTTATAAAAATATTTTTTTTTTTCAAATCTGCTAAAAACTTAGGTATCTACTTGGTGCCAAGTTTAATAAAAATCGATTGAGTCAATTTCAAAATATTAAGTTTTCAAAGTGAAATTTTTAAAACTTTTTTTAAACCCTACAAAATGAAAATGTTGGTAAATATAATATTAAAATAGCTTTTCAAAACATTCTCCATAAAAAAATTGTTCAAAATCAGTTGTAACGTTTAAAAGGTTGCCAATTTAATTGAAAAGAAATTACAGCAATTTATTTTATTATAATTTTTTTTTTTTTTGTAATTGATTATCTAGGCCAGGGGATTGAATTACACTTTTATTTACAAAAATCAACAAATACTCTTCTGAAGATTACAAGAAAGGAAGTTAGCTTCTCGATTTCGAGGAGAATCCACTGAAGAAGCATTAATAGGATTTTACATTGAAACTAAACCGTCAAAACAAGCTTCAGTGCTTTGGTTTTTTATTTCCGTTTTAATTAATTTTGCATTCGAAACCAATGTAGACATTTAATATGTACAAACTTATAAAAAATTAAAGAATATTTATTTAGCAGGAATTTGTTGTAATAGTTGAGTGTAGATACACATACATACGTATAACCAAGAAGAACCTGAAGATACAACACATTTCAAAAATGTATTATAACTCAGTACAATTAATATAAGTAGGTTGTTCTTTTATTTATACATAAAATAATTGTATACATAATCGTATTTTCCTTTTTTTTTAATTTCAAATTTCAATTTATTTATAATATCAAAACATCAACACACATATATTATGTAACCTTGAGGAACCTAACTTACCTACTTAGTTAAAAAAAAATTAATTAAATTAAAAGCTGTGCATTAAATTAATTAGATTAAAGTTATATCAAACTGTACCGCTGTACCTATTTTTATTTATATGAATTTTCAAGCTTGATGAAAATAAAATATTAATTTAATGAAAAAAAAAATTGATGAATAAAGAATTTAATTAAATTAACTTTACACCTTTAGGTTCTCTAAATAAATTTTGTAAATTTAGATAAGATCTTATAAAGACTTTCTCAAACTGTCGGTATTTTGCCATGCTTATGATTTTTAAGAACAAAATGTTATACCTACTTCTAGGTATATAAACGAAATCTTTTATTTTATAAATAAATCAGTTTTTTTATTATAGTAATTAATAATAATAATAATAATTTTTGGCTTTATATGAATAAATGTAGATAGGTTATACCTACCTATGTTTTATAGCTGCTTAACTCAGATACAAGAGTATAGATTGTCTTAATCGTGAATAATGTGATATTTATTTTTATTAAATAAAGCACACTTTCACCAATTTGAAAATTACAAAAAATCTAATAAATACGACTGTTAGTTTTTTATTTCACAACTTGTTTGTCTTATACCTATATTTATTAAGCTATACACGTTTCGAAATATCTAAGTTCCGTCTTCGGGCTTTAGCGACTGATTAAGAGTGTATTAATATTTTTGTGTATAATACCTAGTTAGTGGAGTTTTTAACATTTTTTTTATATACAGTAAAACCCGCTTAAGAGAAACCCGCTTAAGAGAAAAACCCGTTTAGCTGAAACAAATCTTTCATCCCCGAGCATTTTTCGACCAATCACTTATAAAACACTCCGCTTAAGCGAAACTCGCTTAAGTGAAAAACCCGCTTACCTGAAAAATATTTTCAGTTAAATTTTATATTTCTCATTGAAAAAAACTCTCATAAGTGAAAAAAAATTGAATCGAACAGAACAAAAAATTTGCTGAACGCTTTCACTTCTTTTTTATTTTTCACCTCCACCATTTTTACCACAAAAATGACATTTAAATTTCTGTATGTTACAACTATTTATTCTCGTTTTGTAAACAAATTGCTTTTTGGTTTGGCTATCAAAAATCCAAAACAATATTTCCAATGTCTCGAGAGGTACGTATTTTAACATTTCTTAAAAAGAAGATTACACATTCAATAAATTACTTTTGTGTTGCATATTAAATCGTTGTTGGATTTTATTTAATTTTTTTTTGGCAATTCCAAAAGATAAATTCAATTTTTTCTAGCTTTAAATTTCCGCTGAATGGAATTTGTAAATCCGCTTAAGTGAAACTTTTTTTCACTTATCCGGACTCCGCTTAAATGACATTTTTTTTCACTTAAGCGGGGTTCGGTTAAGTGAAAAACCCGCTTAAGTGAAAGAAATACTGTGACATTTTGCCGTTTCTCTTAAGCGGGTTTTACTGTACCTATAATTAGTTATTCCTTTTTCGTGACCTTTAATTCAATAGGATTCAAATATATACCTATACCTAATTGTATATTTTTTGTTTTAAGTCTATTTTTCTCTTTCTTTTGTTTTATGTTGTTGTTGTCTTAGTTTATGTTTTATAGGGTAAATTCGGGCATTATGGCGCACCTCGAAAATGTCATACTTCGAAAACGCTAATTAAACTAAAAATAATGCAAAAACTTCAGTCTCTGCCGCACATGTGTCCAGTAAAGATCGGTATTCGATACGACCAGTTTCGCTGAACAAAAAACGTATATAAAAAATTTACAGGTTGCTTGTGATTTTTTTATAATTTTGCTTTGTGTTAAGATTCGTGTTTCTTGGTAAGTATACATCGCAGGTGTTCGGTGTGAAGAGTAAAATATAGAATATAGTTTCAGTGTTGTCGTGTAACGGTAAATATTTGAAACGAAAAGAGAACTTAGTTTTTTTTTATGTTTTGTGAAAAAGTGTTTTTTCTGTAATATGGCGCAGACACTGTGAGGGCATGAATGCCCATAATGCCCTTATGAAGTTTTCATGTAAATTATATTTTCATACCTACCTAATTTCTCTTCGTCTCTTCCCGTTTTTTGCGTTGTGTTTTACATAGTTATATATGTTATGTGATGCATATTAGGTATATAATTATCAATTGTAAAAATAGTACTTTAAATGTAAGTTATTTATTATTATTTCAAGAAGCATATCTTGATGATCCTACCAGCCTTAATGCGGTGAAGATTACACCACTACAACCAAAAAGGACGAGTGGATGCAGTGTGTCCTTTGTGGATAGTGGTCCCACGATTCCTGTACTGCATTTAAGAACACCTACGGTGGATGTGGGCGTTCAAATCAAAAATAAAAGCTTGCAGGTAGGGCAATATGGTTTTTTTTTAACTCTTTTTAAATTAATTTATTTTTTGTTCAAGTCCTTGAATTATTATTTTTATTTAATTTATTTATGTTACTTTTGTCTCTAATTTAATAAAAAAAACTGATGAATTGTAAAATGTTGTTCGTAGTAAAGTTATTTAGGATTGATGTTAGGTGCGCCATAATGCCCGAACTTACCCTATGTTCTTTTTTTTATTTGGTTATTTGTTACAATATGTTAACTATTATACACAAAAAGCCCGAAGATGGAATTTTGATTTTCTGAAACGCGTAGCTTAATAAATATATAAAACAAACAAGTTGTGAGGTAAAAAAAAAGTTTTTTTTATTAAATAAATAAAATAAAAAAGAAATTTAATTTTTTAATTTTTATTATATTTATATTATTTTTATATAAATTCACAAAGGGAGACGAAAAACCAACCATAAAAATAACTTTCCTATTCAAAATGCACTTTAACTTAAAAAAAAATATACCTACATACATATGTACATAGGTACCTACCTACCTAAAAAATTTACTCCACAAATCCACAAAACAAACCCAAATTGAAAAAAAAAAAAAAGACAAACCGTGTTACAAGAACACTTCTCATATCCGCATTTAGTTATGTAAATTTCCC
The DNA here is from genome assembly GCA_951394125.1 of Epistrophe eligans. Classification (NCBI taxonomy): domain Eukaryota; kingdom Metazoa; phylum Arthropoda; class Insecta; order Diptera; family Syrphidae; genus Epistrophe; species Epistrophe eligans. The sequence goes on from OX596028.1 coordinate 31,086,462, forward strand.
TGCATTATTTAGCATCAATTTTTTGTCCACATTTTCCAAAAAATGTATATGTACCTACCTACCGTCAAATTAATTAAATTGTAGATACCTTGTTAGCCTGCTATGTTTCATTTATATAAATATGCCTATACTCGTAGACAGATAGATAGATACATCTGTGTATGATTTTGGGTGTGGCACTTTTCAAAAAATGCGATGCAAAAATATTCCTACCTACCTAACCTATCTACCAAAAAATAAATACATACCTATAGCTTTAGGTAGGATACTTTACCAACCTAACTTAAAATTAAAAAAAATCCAAATTAAATCTACCTACTGCCGGATGAAAATGGAAAGTTGTCCAAATATACAAAAAACCTACATAAGTGCATAAAAGTATACTACTACTATAACCAGCGATGGAAACGGGATAACTCCCTCCACAGAAAACTTCACATCCTGGAATAACGTCATGCTAGTAAAAAAAAAAATAAAAATAAAAAAAATAGCAATAAAAGGGAGCACATATAAAACTGAACTGAAAGGATGTTCCATTATAAAAATGTATCTCTATACCTATAAATTGCCAACATAGATAGGTTCATAGATATGTACATAAATAAATATACCTTATGTATGTAGAACCTTTGTCAACCACCTCAATATCATTCCACAGAAGTTGAAGCATTAAACCTAACAGCGATATACCATGTTATATAGACGAACTTAAATATGTAGCTCCAACATAATGCGCAGCATAAAACTACCCCCTCTAACCATTCCAGGAAAACTCAGCTCGCTTACTAACAGAGCGCGCCAAAAGAAAAAAGACTTCATCTCGTTGCCACAGCGAACTTAAACTTCTCTCCTGTGCAGCTCTTTTGGGCTCATACCATTGCAAATTCACGGCCACATCAACGTTATTTATGTATATAGATACATCTATAAGCAAAACATATAAATATACATTTGTATCTCTATGTGCACAGAAGTACATAAAACTGCATATATATACCTATAGATAGATATTGCCCAACATAAAATGTTTTAATGCCATTCTTGTACCTCGTCAATGCGACTCCTCTCCTCCTGTCAAGCCATCACTTTTGGCCAACACGCGCAGCACATGGCATTCTCTGGAGCTCTATAAGGCCCAAGTGCAAGGGCAAGGTGGTATGCTATTCCAGCCAAGAGCTGGGCGAACAAAAAAGATACAAAAAAAAAAAAAAACTCCATCAATATATAGTGTGGCCGCTGCCATGTGCAGAAAATGTTCCCGGAGGAGCGGCGGAGAGGTATAAACTGGGATAGGGAAGCCGTCAGAACTTGGGGTTGTTATAACGTGCGGAGTAGATGCGATACATCTATCAATGGGTGTGGGTGGAGAACTTCAGTTTTCAACATTACTATAGCTCCAGAGATGGCTATGGATAATATTATTCATATCATAAGCCATAAAAGCCTGTAGGTAGTATAGCAGAGCAAGGGGCTTCAACATAAAAACTCCAATGCCAACTCATCCAGATTCTGCGCAGAAATGTGCTCCCAGTTATGGCTTGTGGGATGATGCATCGTAGGTGGGGCCGGGCGGGCGTGCGGAAGAATAATATTCTAGAAGAGAATATGTATAGCTGCTGCCAGGGCAACATAAAAATATGTCTGTCTGTGTTTGTATATCTTTTGTTGGAATTATTCTATGGAAACTTTTGCAGAAGGTTAGTATAATTCACATATAAGGGAGATGAAGTTGTACGCAATGCGAAATGTGGAGGAAGTGTATTTTCCATTTCCACTACAAGCATTTCCCCATTCTCCATTATAACTACTTTATGTATAGAATTTTTTCCTCTAGGATTCCATTTCATCTCCATGTTCAAGGTTTCGCCCAGTAGCATAGAAAATACATACACATGCATTATAATTATACATACCTACACCTATTCCCCATATTGCTATGTCTATCACAGTGTGATCATGACCATGATGGGTTTTGGTGGTGGTTGTTAATGGCATTGGCATTGCCATCAGGTTCAAAAAAAGGGGGTGCCCATCCCTCTTATTATGGGTTTTTGATGGGGTTTGTATTCGCTTTTGGTTTCATTAGATTATGGAGATATATTTTGCAGTTGTATCTTACGGTGGTGGTAGTGGTATAGCGGTAGAGTTGTGTTGTGTTTGCAGAGATATTCTTAGCAGAAGGGGTAGTTTGGTTATATCGTATTTATTTATGCAGGAGAGGGTGGTCAATGTTGAAATTTACAAGAGTTGGATTTAACAGAAGGGGTGGTGGTAAGAGAATGATGTAAATTTTATGTTGTTTTTTTTTTACTTTGGCCGCCTGTAACAGTAAATGGTATATTGCTGGAGTTGTAACTGTAAATGGGCTATATGAAACTTTTACTTTTGTTTGAAAATTTGAAATATTGGTGTCAGCTTTATTATGCAGAGAGTGTAGGTAGGGTGTTGTGGTATAGTTTGTGGGTTTTATTTATGTCACCCCAAAGGGATCACGAAATCTCATTTAATTTAAAGTTTGAATTTTGATTTTGAATAAGAAATTTTATTTAAATTTATGACATTAAAACGTTTTTTAAAGTTAAAGTTAGATTATTAAAACAATAATAAAAAAACAAAACAAGTCTTAAAAATGTTTTGAGCTAAAAATAAACTAAAAAAAAGCCGCGCCGTCCAAATTCTTGCAAAAAAAATATGAATTTATGCAAACAAAATTTAAAATTATCGTTGGAACGATTTTCTTAAAAATAAGTGTAAACAGCGTCATACTGTTATGAAAAATATCAAATTTTGTGACAAATTGGCAATGATGATATTTTGACAACTCGACTAACTGGTTAGAATAAATCACACATGAATTATTGACAGCTAAGCACGTGGTGTAGAATGAGTGGTAACCGATGCCAAATTAGTTTAGAGCTTTAATCGAATTTTGGAGAATTGAATACTTTAAAACGGAGTCCGTTTCGTTCGAAGTAAAGGTTTCTTATCATCTGTGTTCCCAACATTTCTCGCAATAAAACATACCGTCAAAGATAAGAAAAAATGTCAAAATGCCGAGAACGGTTTACTCACTACTTAGGTAGATAGGACAACATTTTTAACGTCAAAAAATATACTCGACTAGAGTTGGAGTAGGTATATTGATCAATAATTTTTTTTTTTAATTTTCATAACACAAGAAAATAAAATATTAACAAAAAACAAACGCACCTGTTTACATCAAGTTTTTTAATATAAAAACAATAAAAATTTTATTTGTGGTTTAAATTATAAAGCTTAAGTAAAGTTTGTTTTTCTTCAAAAAGCATTAAATTATATATAAGAAATACTCAATTGTCAATTCTAGATTTTTTCCCAAGATATTGTTTTGCTAACTTTTTTTAATTATTTGTTTAGTTAAAAGATCAATAAAATAATAAAAAAAATTGCTTGTCTATCAAAACTGAAGCAAAGTTAAAATTAACATTTGGACAATCCTTGGTCGACATTGATATTTGAATTAAACGGACAAATTCTTTCATGTGACAGAAGGCAACCTGGTTTTTTGATAACCAGCCAGAAATAGCCAGAAAAAATTCCTCGGACTAAAACTTTCAAGGAGGGGAAATGTTTAACTCTCTCGGGAGCGCTCTCTTTTGCATGAAATAGAACAATTTTAAAAGTGTGAATGTGGAACAACAAAAATTACTAAATCTGGAGGTCTGAAACTGTTTGGAGCGAGTTTTAGATCAGAGCTATTGCTTTCTTTGACAATTAACAAACTTGGCAGTAGGGAGGACACTAGAAGACATTGTAATTTTTTTTTTTTTTTATTAAAATTATTGGGAAACAATAAAATTGAAATAATAACTTCTCGGAAACTAGTAATCACCTATCGGTCGAGATATACAAATCAGGCTTGTAAAAGAATGCAATCTTTTTTGAATGCAATATAACGGGTGATTTTTAAGCTGGTTTGGTTTTGGCAACACTGGTTTTGACAGCTGACGTGTGTTTAGTACCTTGTGTCACTGTCAAACAGCTTCAGTTTGGTTTGCAATTTAACCATGGATCGTCTTACAAATGAACAACGCTTGCAAATTATTGAATTTTACTATCAAAATTCGTGCTCGGTTCGAAATGTTGTTTATCGAAAAATTGTGTTCAGCGATGAGGCTCATTTTTGGTTGAATGGGTACGTAAATAAGCAAAATTGCCGCATTTGGAGTGAAGATCAGCCAGAAGCATTGCAACAGCTACCAATGCATCCCGAAAAAGCCACTGTTTGGTGCGGTTTATGGGCCGGCGGCATTATTGGGCCATATTTCTTCAAAGATGATGCGAATCGCAGCGTTACTGTCAATGGTGAACGCTACCGAGCGATGATAACAAACTTTTTTTTGCCCGAAATGGAAGTTCTTGACTTGCATGATATGTGGTTTCAACAAGACGGTGCCACATGCCACACAGCACGCGAAACAATGGCGCAATTGCGAGGCGAGTTTGGTGAACAGTTAATTTCACGTTTCGGGCCGGTCAATTGGCCGCCTAGATCGTGCGATTTGACACCATTAGATTATTTTTTGTGGGGGTATGTCAAGGCTAATGTCTATAGGGACAAGCCCGCTTCGATTGACGCACTGGAAGCCAACATCCATGCATTCATTCGTGAGATACCGGCCGATATGTGTGAAAGAGTATGCCAAAATTGGACTCAGCGGATGGGCTACCTGAGACGCAGCCGCGGTCAACATTTGCATGAAATTATCTTTAAACATTAAATTGCAAGGTTCAAACTATCGATTCAAATAAATATTTCATTCATTTTTTCGAATTTTTTGTGTTTTTTTTTTTTTTTAAAGTTCTAAACCTCTTAAAAAATCACCCGTTATAATGACTTCAATAATAAGATTGCATTCATTGATTTGACTTTAGGACTTCAGACTTCAAATTATGGAATCACCATTCACTCGTAGCAAAAAGATTGCAATCATTTTTTCCCCCCATTCATTTTACAGCAATCAATTGAATGCAATCTTTTGAGAATTCATGCATTCTTTGCATTCTTTTGCATTCTTTGCATTCTTTTGCATTCTTTGAATTCTTTTGTAATCTTTGCATTCTTTTACATTGTATTGCAGTCGTTTTAAGTCACATTAAACTTTTTCCATTTACGTGATTTGTTATGATTTGAGATGAGTAAGTTTTAAGTTAAAATATCAACATACAAGTAGTAATGTATTCTTTTTAATTTAATTTAATTATAATGATTTTTTTTTTTGGTGAAAACATTAGTATTATGTATTTTCTTATGTTTGATGTCAGCCACAACACTTTGTTTAATTTGTGATTTGAACGATTTGATATTTTAACTTAAAACTTACTCATCTCAAATCATAACAAATCACGTAAATGGAAAAAGTTTAATGTGATTTAAAACGACTGCAATACAATGTAAAAGAATGCAAAGAATGCAAAAGAATGCAAAGAATGCATGAATTCTCAAAAGATTGCATTCAATTGATTGCTGTAAAATGAATGGAAGGAAAAAATGATTGCAATCTTTTTGCTACGAGTGAATGCTGATTGTATAATTTGAAGTCTTAAGTCCCAAAGTAAAATCAATGAATGCAATCTTTTAATTGAATTCAATAAATGATTTTTAAAGACTGCATTCACAAAAGATTGCATTCTTTTACAAGCCTGATACAAATATATATACCCTCTTTATGATCCTCCCTAACTACCGAAAAAAAACCCCTATTTCTTTGTTTTTATTTAAAAAATTGTCATCATTAACTTAGAAATAGCGAAATAAATTATAAAATTATCATAATCCTGATTTCCGGATGAATTAGAAAAATATCAATCGTAGATAAAAAACATTATGATAAAAGATAATAGATAATTAAATTTTGAATAGCTTTTGTTCAGTGCATTTTCAGTTAAAAGTTGAAAATAAACGAGTTTTTTAATGAAAACCAATTTTCCATAAATTCAAAATGGCGGGCGGCACACGCAACTTGAGCTAGGAGTTCGAAAAGTATTGTGGAGACTATACCCAGGTATACCTATTAAACTAAATTAATTCTAATGTCCCAATACTTCAGAACTTCAGATTAATTTTTACCAATAAAGTCTTTATTCCAAAATGTTGGAAAAGAGGTCCTTCATTCACATTCTACATTTACATATGTATTTACAAATTTAATTTATTATAAAAATAAAATGGTTCTATTATTTCTGAAATGTTTACCTTTGGTTTGAAATTCTTTAACTAAGTTGATAAAAGAAAAGAAAGCGAATTTACATGTATGGCTATGGCATGTAGGTCGCCCTTTTAATTACAATTTTTGTGTATGCCAATAAAAAATAATCGTGTATTTATATGATCCCTTTTTTGGTTAGAACATAATTCTTCAACCATGTCAACGTTATAAACCTTAAAAAAATTATCTAAATAACAATTAAATTATTTTTTGTTATTTTTGTTGTTTTTGTTTTAAATAACTTTCGTTTACTATGCGTTTTCATTACGAGCCTGCAGTATCATTTCGACAAATTTGTACTGCATTTTTAACACCATAATAATTATTTTTTTTAATAATCGTCAAATTGTTATTACCTATGCCACTCTTATCTGTTATGGCGTTACGAGTGCCTTAAATATAGGGGCTTGCGTACCATGGTATTTTAACCAATGGGAAAAATTACTTATTCTAAACTAAACAAAAACTTAATTGTCCATCGAAGTGGTTATGCTGGTCGACAAAAGAATTCACTTTGTGGGGCAATAAATTAAAAACAAATGGTATAATATTAAAACAGTCAAAAATATTTTAAGTGTTTCCATCTCATAAAAATTAACTCATTATCAGTATCACTCAAGCATTCCGAGGATTTCCTTCTGGCAAAAGGAATGTAGTATATGGACTTCGAGTATACAATTCAGAATTGTATTTTGTACTGAAGTTATTAATAAGCATTATTGTTTTTTTTATGTTGTTTTAACATAACTGTGAAACCCTGAGCAATATCGAACTCAGACATATAATTAAGGACGATTGGTATAAATAACTAATAGAGCTATGAAAAATAAAATTTGAAACACACATGATGTAGGATTTTGTTACCCGTTTGAAGCCGAATGCAGTACTATTAATTTATTTAATCATGAATCGTGATACATTTTTTATTATTTTGTTCTTTTATATTCGCTTGGCAGTCACCGCGTTGTGGTGCGAAGTCTTAAGTTTCAAAGATTCATCTGATCTGCTGTTTTTGGGCAATCTGATTCGGTAGCGATTTTTGAGGGGTTACGAACTAAGAACTGTCCCCCTTAATCCAGGGTGTTACGTGGACCTTACTTATTGGATTGTTTGCTGCCAGGGAGTATACCGACTGTATTCTAACGGTACCTTTTTCAAATCAGGTCGAATCAAAGAATTACCTAGACCTTGCCATATTATGCGGAGCTCTGATATGACGGACCCCATTATTTTTTTAGCTGCTCGAGGGAACAGTGGCCAAAAAGCTTAAAACAAAAATTTTAAAACTTCGGGGGATGTCAGTTTATGTTGTGAGTACGCGGATCGTATGGAGAAAATTCTCCATATTCAGGACTTTAAGAAGATGTCTCCAAGAAACTTACTGAACCTGACAGAAAAAGGAGTAGCATTGTCCACTATTCAGGGGAGAATACTTCCCGGGCAAGGGAAAGATGTCTCTCACAGCACATCATCCATAGGACTGGGGATAATACGTTCCGGGCAAGTAGAAGGTGTATCGAAAGCCAAAGATGGCGCCTTGGATGAGAAGGCACCATCAACCAAGGAGAGTATCTACGTCAAAACCCGTAAAGACCACCCAACATCCGCAACAGGAGAACTCGTCCACTTCCAAAAATGGGCGAGCTAGGTGCCCTGGACGACCTATGCAGGAGAGGTTCCTCGATAAGGAGATGACCCCTCAGGAAGCAAGGAAAAAAGTGAAAGGAAAATTAGTATCCTAACAGAGCTAAACACAAGGTAAGTGAAAAAGTCACCTCATTACTCCTCCCCAAAGGCAAGAGGCTAAAAAACCCAAAGTTGTAGCAACAAATGAAGCAGGAACAAGCATTTCAAAGGCCATCGAAAAGAGGGTACTTTTATATGCAAGCGCAACATAAAACAAAGCAACTCGCATTGCAGTCCTTCCAAAAGAATAACCTCAAGTCACTCTTAGAACTGACAGTGCTGGAAGGCAATCATCGAGGAAGTATTCACAGCATGAGAAGAGAAGTAATGCTTAAGTTCAATGGTATTCACTTCAAAATTCAGTTTGATTTAGATTATCTTCCATGCTACTTTCAAAGTAAATATATAAATTTAAAAAAAATCACTCACATCGAATAAAAAAATCCCTAATGAATTAAGGAATGCGTTGGTAAAAATAATGAAATAAAAATAGTTTTTATCCACATTTTCCTCAAACAGCATAAAATACCAGTAAAAAAGTTACACGAAGGAATTTTTTTAAAAACATCAAACAATAAAAAATTTATATAATACTTACTGATATGCAAAACCAATATTAGGTTCTTGATATTGTTTGTAAGTGTTCTGATTCTAAGAAAAAAAACAATATCAATAACAATAGCAATCATTTTATGTACCTACACTTTTGTGCATTGCTTTAAGTTCTAAACATAATAATTTTTCTAAGTGGAGACCGCGTTTTGTTTACTCGCATAGTTCATTGAATAGAGTCGTGTCAATCGTGCTGGAATTTAGAATACTTTTTTTTATGTTTCAATTTGTTTTTTTTTTTAACTCTATATGCAGTATACACTCTTAGTTTAGATTTCTTTCTTTTTAATTGGCTTGTATGGCAGCTTGACACCACTTATGTGGGGCTATAAACTATAAGATTTATATATTTTTCTTCAAGCCATCTTTGCGTTGCATTATGTTTCTTTTTTGAAGTATGTTTGTATAGGTATAGTAGATAAAAGTTATGATTTATGATTATTATGCGTATATTAAGAGTTTTATTTTTTAATCTTTTTGCGACATGATTGACAGTTGGGGTGAAAGGAATAGTGAGGCTATTTCAATATAAAGTCATTATGGTCAAATTATATTACCTAGTTAAGTGTTTAATGTTATTTGATCGCCTAGTATGTAGATTGTATAGATATTAATTTATTACAAATTACACAACTCAACAAAAGAAAAAAAATTCTTGTCCTAACATTCATTTAACAATTTTTTCATTCACTATGCATCAAAATAAATAAATAATAATAACAATATTCATTTAAAAATTTTCATTTGTAATGGTTATAATTAACAATAAACGATAGCATGATTTTTGCCTTTGAAATGAGTGCATGCAATCTCCATAAGTTTAGGCAAATGTTCACTTGTACAGCCACAAATGGTCAAGAAAAAGTAAACATAGCGTACAAAAAGGTACATTGTTACATCCGTGCAGTACTGAGATGACGCTTAAGTGATCAGAAACAATTAGACAAGTATTTTCTAAAGGTCTCAAAACAGTGTAAGCACGATGCTGATCCATTTTGTTATATAATGGGTGGTTAAATTTTAAGGGCCGATGTTGAATGTGAACCACACCTAAACGTCAATTTTTTGTCTGCATTTCATTTGACATTTCTCAATTTCAGACTAACTCAATTTGAACCGTTAAAGCCTATTGACCATTTCAAGCGTCGTCAATGGTCAGAATGGTGACAAGAAATGGCAACAGTGGATGATCAATTTTCGAAGAAAATCATCTTCAGTGATGAGGCACATTTTCACCTCTGTGGATTCGTCAATAGCAGAATTGCGGCATTTGGGCGAATGATAATCCAAGAGCGATTGTCGAAAAACCAATGCACCCACAAAGAGTGACTGTTTGGTGCGGTTTATGGGCTGGCGGCATCATCGGGCCGTATTTTTTCCAAAATGAGGCCGTTACTGTGAATGGTATTCGCTATCGTGAGATGATAACGATCTTTTTATGTCCCGCATTGGAAGATATGGATGTGGGCGATATTTGGTTTCAACAGGACGGTGCTACTTGCCACACAGCTAACGAAACAATGGCTCTTTTGCGCGACAAATTCAATGGCCGTGTTATCTCACGTGGTGGCGATATCAATTGGCCGCCAAGATCATGTGATTTGACACCGTTGGACTTCTTTCTTTGGGGTTATTTGAAAGAAAAGGTGTACGTCGATAAGCCAGCAACAATTCAAGAGCTAAAGGATGAGATAATTCGGCACATTAACTGCATAGAACCTCAATTATGCCTCAGCGTCATCGAAAATTTGGACCATCGGACGGAGGTGTGCCGCCGAGGTCGCGGCGGCCATTTGGCCGATATTTTGTTCCATGCATAATTGAACCATACCAATATTATCATAATAAAAAGAAATGACAATAATTTCGTAAATAATTTGTGTTTTATTCAAAATTAACATCGGCCCTTGAAATTTAACCACCCTTTGTGGTTAGGTTTATTAAAGTTTGGGATGTAAAATTTGAGTTGGTTAAAAGCGAAATGCTTTTCGAAGCCTATAGGAAACCTGCTTTAACTGCCCTATTCGAAATCGAGATAAGCCATGGGTTCTACAAGTTGCTTGCAGTAATTGTAAATATCCCTGTGTATTTCTTACCGCCATATTATTTACTCGTTACATCCAGATCAAAATTTAAATACAGATGTATTTACCTTGAATTTGTATAATTTACATCCGGATTTAAGTTTTAATCTGGATGAATCGAGTGAATAATATGGCCGTTAGAGAATGGGACATGATCCTATGAAGTGAGTGATATTTTCTCTTTCGTGTGTGCTGCAAATTTTCACATTCAAGTGATAGGTCTGGGTTATGGGGTATGAAGTTTAGACCAAGAATTTCCACTCTGGCTCGTAAAGTTAAAAATATCGTGTCTGTAAAGTTCGTATCGTTAAAGAAGTTTAATTCACCTAGATTAAACTTAAGTTTGCAGTAATATTCTTTATATTGCGATGCTTTGGTCTGGTGGATATAACTCTGACGATAACGTTCATCCAATTTGGAGACAAGGTATAGTACAGATTTCTCTTGAAAGCCGATAATTCGTCTGTGTCAAGATTGATCGATTCATCTAGAAATTAAAAAGATCAATCCATGTTTGTACAAAGTCAAACTGATTTGCAATCAGATATTTTAAAGCTCTGCTAACTAACATACATGGGCCCATTTGCAGTATTTTGACCATGTCATCGAAATTGAGATGGAAGCAAAATACAAGTCGTTAACTCCTTCCCTCACATCGGTACCAATCTAAAAATAAAAATTCAAATAAAAATACCTATTTATATTTTTTCTACTAAAATCTGCTTTGAATTTAAACAAAATAAAATAAAATTGCATTACAATTATATTTTATTAGTTTAATTCTGTCAATTTGACAAACGGTTATTTTTAACTAGGTCGTAATCGACTTGTAACCAATTATTGTAAATCAGATTTTTTTTTTATAAAAATAAAGCCTATTCTACTGACTTAAAAGTCAATTCCCAAATCTGGCCTGCATAAAAAGTTATGCATTTCTAAATCTAAAATATGTTAATATAAATGCGTTTAAAAATCTTCACTTGAAATTTTTAATTTATCTAAAACGATTATTTTAAAAACGATTTTATTTTTAAAACGATTATTTTTTTGAAGAAAAGTATAAACATGTTTTTTGCAGGAAATGTTCTAAGCTACAAATTAGTCCCTTAAATTTTGTCTGTACAACTGACTATTAGAGAGCTATTTCTAAAAAAAAACCCGTAATATTGTTAGTGCCGCTCATATCGATGAGGATTTTTGGAGTTTCTTAAGAACACCTTGCGAAGGCTCTAATACCAAAATGCAGATTTTCGGCGATTTTTCCGGAGTCAAATGTCTTGAAATGACTTTACACTTCTTTTGAAGGGTGAACATTTTCATATAGAACTGTGGCTTAAATCAAGCAAAGCATTTTAGAAAAGTATGCAGATGCAGGTTAAAAAAATCAAATTTGTATTTCTTACTGTACATCAATTTGAAAATTTAGCTCCCGAAATGATTGTTCGGCGCATTAATACTCAAACTAATTATTAACAGATTCTGTAATTCTTGAATTTTGTGTGAACTTGAGGAAATAGAAATCTAAATGCCAGGAATATTAAAGAACAATAAATTTATCTGAAAAACGTATAAACAGACAAATTAAAGATTGATCAATATTCCTTCCCATATAATTATGCCAAATAAAGACTTCACCACCATTTCTATAATCACTGCATTTTCATCTGCACATGCACATGGCTCCCCATTTCCATTTCCACTTAATATAGTTTATTTTGCCTGCTAATTAACATACCATACATATCAAAGGATGTCATCGGACAAAATCTAAAACACTCACTTAAAATGTCATTTTGGCAGTCATGCAATTCTAGAAAATCTTTGAGAATCTCAAAAAATAAAAGGAACTCTATTTTCTTGGGTTAATCCAATTTTAGACCACGTCTTTACCCTGGAATCAAATTTTATCTTTTTTTTAGAATAAAACCATCCAATTCGTCATATAGTCTTCTTTCTGCAAATTTAAAATTAGCTTCCGGTTGCCTAAAAATGAAAGACGCCTTCTCTGCAACTAACCTTCCTTTGCCTTCCTTGTTGCGGTCGGTGCGGCGGCGGCGGTGGAGAACGCATCAACTTTTTCTTTCCACTCTTTTGCTTTCGCTTTCAATTTTCTTTGAACTTTTTCAACAAGACTATATAGCTAGCTCTAACGAGATCTCTAATGGTGTATTATGTTTACCCAACTCTATAAATATCCCATCATCAGGCACTCTTCCTCACGAATTCATCATTATCATCATCATCATCATCATCATCATCATCATCATCATCGCCTTATAGTCTTCGCAGTGATTCGAATGCAATTCTGCATGCCTATGTTTAGATGTATGTATATAGCAAACGACTTTGCTGCATCAGAGGCACATAGCAGCACATCATCTAAACAACCATCAAGTGCACAGTGACCATGAAGGAGTTTAAGAACCCCATCATACTCACTTTCTAGACGATTCCAATGGCACCCGTATATCAAGCCTATACCTACTAGAAAGATAGATGGCATAACTTAGAACGTTGATGTAGGTATTCGTGCAGATGCATAGGTGTACATAGACATAGTCAACTAGTCGTATCTATATACTTTTGAACATGCGTTTGCAACGATATGATGATAGCGGTGGCGGCGGTGGCAGCGTGGAGGAGGACATTTTCCACGGCATGTTGAACATTTCAACTCACATTTGCATACTAATTCATCATTGGACTTTAGTATTATTCATGTTTTTCGTTAAGGCTCGCTCTATAATATACAAGCAATGGGTCGACTTATTTTGCAGGAGCATTGAGTGTGATACATTGTCCGCTTGTCGCCGAGTAGTCGTCGCTGTATACTGGCGTCTATCATTCATCTAAGTATCTTTATCTAAGCTTCACTATAATTTTTAGTGTGGCCACATTATCAACAAAGAGAAAAAAAATAGACGTAATGGAAATTCGTCAAAACTTTATATTTTCTTTTAGGTTCTGAAAAAAAAGAAAGCTTATAAATAATTGAAGACTCCAATTCCATCCAATAAGAGAAGAATAGTTCCGCCACTCTTAAGAAATGTAAGTAGAAGACAAGGAATGTTGTGGGTATCGTTTACGCGAGAAAGAATTAGTGAAATATCAATCAATTTAGTAGAACATGAACTTAAATTATTCCAACTGTCGAATTCTTCAACTCATCTTCTTTCTCTTCTATCTTATTTCTAAATGAAATAAGAAGAAAGTTGCATACTTTTCTTCGGCAATATAACAAGAATCCGATTTTTTGCAAACTTCAACAAGTCTCTCACATATATTCTGGACAGAAATATTTTAGAACTTTATACATACCGAATGGAGAATCTGCTCATAAATTCTGAGTATAATGAGCAGTTCCTCAATTATATTTATACCAATCACTGTAATACTTGTTGAGGAAAGTCATAACCATAGATAACACATTGATCTTCCTATAGAAGCTATTTGTGGGGAAAAAGAGAAAGTTTTGATTAAGCCCTAAAATTAAGTAAAATTTGTCAAATTAATCTATAAGTTTCAAGTTGCCCCAATTTGAAAAGAAATATAATTTTTAAAGAGTTTGATGCGCCATCTTCATCTGACTCCCATTATCTTCACACTGAAATCTTTATTACGAGCGGTTTCAATGTACACAATTCTACATAGCTTCACTTTTCTCGCCAGATTTTTGACAGTTATCTGTCAAAAATATCTTTTCAATTAATCTGGAGTTAACTCTCCAAATTTGATGAGTTGACTCGGGCTCGAAATTGACTGAAAAATTTATTTATTAAACTGAAACTGAGATGATCTCGCACTGAAAAATGGACTTAGGTCTAAGTAACAATTGCCTTTAAGGTTTAAGCACATCAGACTATTTTTAAACCCAGTTAGAGAAAAATCCCATAAGAATACTTTTTGGCACTATAAGAAAGTCAATTGGGATAGTCTCATCCATTTCCTCGGTTACTTTAACTATAACACTGCTTCCTCGATAGTGACGTATGTAGATCCCTGTACACATAATATGTGATCACAAATTTGATTCTCTACGGAATGAAAAAATTTGTACCAATTAGAACAAATTCTACGTATCAAACCCAAAAACTCTTGGTTAAATTTGATCCTATACACTACTATACCCTAAGTACTGGTCTATTTCCAAGTGCATGGAAAATAAGTAGATATATTTTATGCAGCCTGTCCCTAAAAAGCCGAATTTCTTTCCTCACCATTTCACTTACGTCCTTTCCCACCAAATTCCAAAGTCAACAAAATGCTGATTAATTAACAGTTTAAGGAATATCTTGAACAATGAAAGCTTCTTAATTACCAGCAGTATGGCTGTCGTAGCAATAGGTTAAATGGTGATCTTTAGGTATTTTTTACCGAACACTCGAAAAATTCTTTACGTCACGTCGTTTCGGAGAAAGTAAGATTTTTGTCTTTCTGACTTCTTATTCCAAAACAACTGATAAAGCTGGCATCAAGCTATCTTTTATTGAGAATATACGTAAATCTATTATCGATGAATCTCTACTTCGCTGAATTAGAAATGACATTTCCCAATTGTGTTGGGAACGGGTTTAAAGTCTGAAGTTCAGAAAAGAAGTGCTAGTGTGCCCCAGGGTTCTGTTTTGTCTCCAACCTTATAATGGGTGATTTTTTAAGAGGTTTAGAACTTTAAAAAAAAAAAAACACAAAAAATTCGAAAAAATGAATGAAATATTTATTTGAATCGATAGTTTGAACCTTGCAATTTAATGTTTAAAGATAATTTCATGCAAATGTTGACCGCGGCTGCGTCTCAGGTAGCCCATCCGCTGAGTCCAATTTTGGCATACTCTTTCACACATATCGGCCGGTATCTCACGAATGAATGCATGGATGTTGGCTTCCAGTGCGTCAATCGAAGCGGGCTTGTCCCTATAGACATTAGCCTTGACATACCCCCACAAAAAATAATCTAATGGTGTCAAATCGCACGATCTAGGCGGCCAATTGACCGGCCCGAAACGTGAAATTAACTGTTCACCAAACTCGCCTCGCAATTGCGCCATTGTTTCGCGTGCTGTGTGGCATGTGGCACCGTCTTGTTGAAACCACATATCATGCAAGTCAAGAACTTCCATTTCGGGCAAAAAAAAGTTTGTTATCATCGCTCGGTAGCGTTCACCATTGACAGTAACGCTGCGATTCGCATCATCTTTGAAGAAATATGGCCCAATAATGCCGCCGGCCCATAAACCGCACCAAACAGTGGCTTTTTCGGGATGCATTGGTAGCTGTTGCAATGCTTCTGGCTGATCTTCACTCCAAATGCGGCAATTTTGCTTATTTACGTACCCATTCAACCAAAAATGAGCCTCATCGCTGAACACAATTTTTCGATAAAAAAGCGGATCCTCGGCCAGCTTTCCAAGAGCCCATTCACCAAAAATTCGGCGTTGTGGTAGGTCGGCTGGCTTTAGTTCTTGCACCAGCTGTATCTTAAAAGGCTTTACGCCCAAATCCTTCCGCAAAATTTTCCACGTAGTGCTGTAACAAAGGCCTAACTGCTGGGAACGGCGCCGAATCGACATTTCGCGGTCTTCTGTCACACTAGCTGATACGGTCGCAATATTTTCTTCACTACGCACAGTACGTAAACGTGTTGGTGGTTTAATGTCCAACAAAGTAAATTTGGTGCGAAATTTGGTCACAATCTTCCGAATAGACTGCTCAGAAGGTCGAGAATGCCGACCATAAAATGGAAGCAGCGCGCGATGAACATTTCGAACCGAGCACGAATTTTGATAGTAAAATTCAATAATTTGCAAGCGTTGTTCATTTGTAAGACGATCCACGGTTAAATTGCAAACCAAACTGAAGCTGTTTGACAGTGACACAAGGTACTAAACACACGTCAGCTGTCAAAACCAGTGTTGCCAAAACCAAACAAGCTAAAAAATCACCCGTTAAAACGATGTTTTGTCACAAAAATTTAATCCATTTATCTGCTTTATACAAATTAATGACAGTATCCCTTATTTATGACAGAATAGATAAATCCTCCAATCTGGTCTTCATTCCTCCGTTAGGTATATACATTTTAGTTCTGTTTATACCTGAAGTTGTTAAGTTTTTCCATGTGAATCCGAAAAAGCTCAAGGCTATTAGTCTTTTTTTAAACTTAACCAATTTGCCTTATTAACCATGGAATAGGAGTTAACTCGTAAGTTAAAATTTCATATTAATAAAACCAAAACTTTCGTGAAATTGCAAACTGATTTTAATTGAAAATCTTAAGAAAATCTACTACATTTAGTAGAAATTCCTTTTAGTTCAATTCAATCTTACACTGCGCTTGTATTTTGGGAAAAAACTATATTTCTTTTTTTTGTATGTATTGGAAGGGTCAATATGAATAAACATACAAAACCATTTACGGGGTCGAAAGCCCACCATTTGGGCATATGCAACAATATATGATAAGATGGTCACACCGTATATATATGTATGCTTGTTAAATCGGCTATGTTGGAACTGGTAAAGTAAAGATTATTTTAGGCTGCACAAATTCTCAAACCCTAACCAGTAAATGGGGGGAAAAGTCAATAAGATATCTTCCATGTGAATAAATTGGTATACATATGGCAATTATATTTGCAAAAGGTGTGGATACTGCCGAATAATGCGGGTATAAGACTTACCTTCGTACGAATCTAGGATCACAATGTGCAGTGTGTTTGATGCCTTGTGGTGGTGCTGCTGCTTATTACGAAATATCTCGCAAATATACCTTTAGAAGATTATTATGTGGTCTCTCATTTGACTTCTACTGAACTGTTTTAAATGATTTATGAGCTACCTAATGAAATTCAATCCATCAGATGGAAATTTTAAGGTGTATCCTGCTATATACGTTTCAGAGAGATACAAATTTTACCAATGTCTACGAGTAGTTAAAATGGAGGTAATAATTATTGTCTTTTTGAGGTCGTACATACATATCATATATAAGCACATGTGAAACAATGATGTGTCCTTTTAATGTGAACACGTAAATTAACAGCGATGGTTGACATGACAACGACAATGACGACGAAGCACGATGGCATAGCAAAAGGAGAAGAGCATCTCCTGCAGCTGTTAATATTTGCATTCAAATGAGATTAAATAATTTCTTTAATTAATTTTACCATCAGTTTCAGTAGCTACTCTTGTTTGGGGCCGAGGATGTAATGTATTCTATATGCTCAATGGAGCTCAGATGTATAACAGACTCAGACTCAAAAAAGACAACCAGACAGATAAATAATTTGTCATAACTCTCAGATATGTACTCTCGTAAATTATTTGGACCGAAATATTGCTTTTCTATATGGGAGGCTTTATAATTTCATCTTAAGGGCCATAACTTACCGTGGGAAGATTTCATTTAAATGGGTACCTACTTGTAAATCCAAAATTTTTATTTATTTAACCATATTTGTTTTTATTTACAAATAATGTAAGCGGGAGGTGAAAACGACTGCTCTTTATACAATAAAGCTAGTGTATGAAAAGGATTATTAATTTTAAATATTTTCTCATAGGCTTTAGTGAATTTATAAAACCTGAGTTTTTATACCTGGCATATTAAAAACAGCTTTGATTGTGGAAAATTAATTTTGTTGTCCAAATAATACTAAAAAATAATACTAATAATAAGTTTTAGGTTTGTTATTATAAGAAAACCCAAGTTACAGTTACAATATATACTTCATGGTTTGGAAATTTCCATTTCTCGTTTTGACAGTTTCTGCCTCTTACATTGCGAAAGATCATTATTTCTCGAGGTTGACTTGTAGTCTCCATTTAACACAATATTCGTCCAGCTTGTTTAATATTAGTTAAAGACCTTGCTGTGTCTCTGACAATACAACAATGTCATCAGCGAACATTAAATGGCTTATAATTAGTGCTTCAGACACCTTCACTCCCCCTGTAAAAATCTCGTTTATGTCATATCTATATAAACAAAGCAAATAATAGTGGGCATAGATTGCATCCTTGCGTGAGACCAATTTCAACTTCAAATTATTCCGATCGTTCGACTCCATTAATAATTGCTGATGTTGTATGAGCATACAAACTCTGTATGATCTTTCCAAATTTTAAAGACATTCCTTTATTGTACAGCTTCAGCAAAAGCGCCTAAATCGTATCAAAAGCTGCTTTGAAATCGATGAATAATGCATACAATTTTTTCTTATTAAATATTAACAGACATGTCATCAATATTAGTAACAACAGAAATCTGATCCACGGTGGAGTAATCCTTACGAAAACCAGCCTGATTTTCACTTAGAAAATTATTATCCTGAATCCACAAGTATAACCTTTTGCTCAAAATTTTAGTGAGGATCTTCGTTGATGCGTGTAGTAGTGAGATACCTCTGTAGTTTGCTGTGTTGCGCGTTCACCTCTTTTTAAGGATTGGGTTTAATAGGGTCTTATTAAAATATTCCGGTACTGTTCCAAAATCAAACAAAAAGTTAAGGCAGTTGTTTTGTTAGTTTCACAACAAATTCTGCAGTGCTAAATTTAAAGAACTTTATAGGAACACCATCAGATCCAGGAGCCTTGTCATTTTTTGAGTCCTTTGGTGTTATTTCAACTTCAGCAACTTTAAATGGGATATCAAGTGTTGTTGCGATGGTTGGAAACCGCAAATTGGAAGGTATTACTAAAATTGTCCTTTGGCTTTCCGCTGAAGTACTCTACCAGTTTCGGAAGTTCTTGTTCTATTGGTATTGATCCGTTCTTTGTTTCATTATTGTTTATCTCTCTCACTGCTGTCCAAAAATCGGATGCATTGCTACAATTCGAGATTAATCTAGTGATATGATATCCATGACATGTGTTCGATGCTTTATTTTGAACAACTCTTTAAAATCTCTATTAGCTTGTAAATATTTTTCTTTAAAGAAATAATTATGTGGATTTTTTTTTTTAAACTTTCAACCAAATAAAGGACGTTTCCCGTGCCTCGAACAACTCCCTATCAAACTATTTCTCTTTGAAAACAACTCGGGGTTTCCTGTTTGATCTGCATGAACTGGAGATCGAATTCAATACGATTTGATTTAGTTCTTCTACCGTTGAAACTTACTACAAAAGTGGTGATTCAAATGTAGCCACCAACATGACCAAGTATTGCTTTATTGTGTGAGAAGTTTCCTGGTCGCGTAATTTCACTTTTTGGCGATGTCAATTGGCCACCAAGATCATGTGATTTGACACCGTTAGATTTCTTTCTGTGGGGCCGTGTTTACGCGAATAATCCCCGAACTCTAGACGCATTAAAAACCAACATTACTCAAGTTATGGCCGAGATACCGCCAGAAATGTGCGAAAAAGTGGTTAAAAATTATCTCAAAAGAATCGCATGCTGCGAATCTTCCCGAGGCGGCCATTTGAATGATAGTGTTTTTCACACTTAAGGGCAAAGTCCAAACTCATCAAAAATATGTGTTTTATTTAGCTTTACTTTCGAAACCGAAAAATGAATGACCCTCTATATATAAAAAAAATAACTAATTCATGTTTATTAACGGGATTTATAAATTCGTGAAGGAAATTAAAGTGTTTCGCTTGAAAAATATCCCAACCAACCAATCAGCATAAAGATAAGTTTTTTTCATTTTTTTTGAAACGATTTCCTTCGCTTAACCCAAAAAAAAAAAATCAACCAACGACAACGAATTACGTCACCCTTCCGAAATATCTTCTGTCATGGTCTGATTGCAGAAAATAATGATTATTCGAAATCCTTTGACACAATCATTATCTTTAACAAGTGAACTTTCATTTAAAATACTTGTATACAAAAAAAAAGAACTCAAAACCTCCACCAGCCGAATAAGAGGAGTCAGATAAATGTTTGCTGAAAATTCGCCGAACCAAATCGAAACATTTTTTTTTTTTTTGGGAATTTGTTTGATTCTACTTAAACATCCTCCATGAAGACCAAACCGCACCATTTCTCATTTTCATTTATTCAATTCAACAATGCAACGATAATAATAATGAACGCCAAAAAAGCCGTAAAACATGCAACAGTTGGCTGCGTTTTCTTTTATTCTGACTTCCTTTTATTTTCGGTTTTTATTTTTTAAATTTTACAATTATACACGAGAGACATCGCATCAGAAGATTTTAAATGAAGTTTTCTTCATCTTTTTTTTTTAATACATTTTAATACAACATAAATGGATTTTTTTGTTGCGGTTTTGAAAACATTTTCACACGAAATTCGTTCGGATGCGGTTTTGAAGGGGCGTTCAACTGTTTTCTTTTTTTTTTTTTTTTCTTTCCAAGCTCATCCATTTTGGGCTCATTTTATGCAGTGGCTTAAAAGTAATAAAATGTCAGATAAATTCATTTATTTTTCTTAAGGATTATAAACTTATGATTTTTATTACAACCATATGTGTAGTCAGGCCACTTGAATTTGATGCGATGACTGGATGAACTGAACAGAAGGACTTGTCCAGTTTTAAGATATGAACAAACGAAATCATTAACACATTTTATTTTGTATACTTTTAGCATAAGTCAGTATACTTACTTGAAGGAGAGCAAACAGGATATATTCACTTCAGAAATAAAATTTCCAAAGGGAGATGACCCAGTTTTGGATTAAAACCATACATGTGCAAATTTTACGTACATAATTAGTTTGATAAGAGTTTTACATATGGACTAAGCACGACAAAGGCCCAAACCACGGAGTGCAAGACTTTCATATTTGCATATGAAAAGCAAAAATTTATATAAAAGTACCAGTAAATTTTTGCTATCATTCACACCCAAAATTTGCAGCGGGCTCTCGGTCTAATAACAATCCCAAATAAATAAAGGAGGGCGGAAGTTGTTTCTTTGACAAATCGTTTTACCAAAACTACTTTTTCTGGAATTTCACCTGGGGATCAATTTATCTTTTCCGAAAATAGTGCAAAATTAGACACTCATCAAAATTAGTTAGGCTTATGACCTAGTTTAGCACCTACGTATACCGTGGCGCCCAACGTGAGAGTCGTTTGTTGTTGTCATAGCCGCCAATGCGGGCATGCATGTACTTGTTGAAGAGGGGTCATTATTTTATTCCATCAGTTCCCCGACGAAACCTAAAAACCCATAGTATCGGGCCCCACGTTGGGCGCCAGTTAGCAAGTACATATGAAAACTATTTAAATTATATTGGCTTTTTGTAGGACCCCTCTGCTTAGAGGTTATATTATTATAGCAGTTGCTTTTTTTAAAATTGAACAGACTCATCAAAGGTTGTTGGTTTCTCCAATATATATGGTTATGATAATGTGGATTCTTTGTTTGCCATCGTGCGTCGTCGCAGCATACATGCATTGTTTGAAGAGGTATTTTTAGTAAATTCTAACACAACCCCAGCAGCCCTTAATGGCCCGATGCTGGGTGCCCTTGGCTGTAAGGCTAGACAAGTGCATGTATAAATGATTTAAATTTGCTGTACTTTTTTATCGGATGCCTCTGCTAACTGCATAGCATATATGTAGTATAGTAGTTATTTTTTCATCAGACTTATCAAAGGAAGTTGTTTAATAATATTTTTAAGAAGCATGTAAACCATGGCGCCCAACGTGAGGTCTGTTAGTGTGGAATCGTTTACAGCCGTCTTGTCGGTGGAATTTCTAACATGCATGTGCTTCTTGAAGTGGGATAATTATTAAATTCCACCACTACCCCATCGGCACTTAACACATCGTTACTATCGGGACCCACGTTGGGCGCCGATAGCTGCGAGGGTAACAAGTAGATATAGAAATGATTTAAATTAAGAGACATTTTTTGTGTGACCCCTTTAACTACTACTTATAGGATAGAAGTTATTTTTCTAGCGATTAGACGGATTCTTCAAAGGTTTCTCAAATTTTTAGGAGCAATATATGTATACCATGGCACCTAACGTGAGAGTTCCGATAATGTGAATTCGTTTAATATCATAGACGGGAATGATAGCATGCATGCACTCATTGAAAGGGATGGTTATATTAAACTCATGCTCAGACGGCAACTAAGAAACCATATCTGTACTATCGGATCCCACGTTGGGCGCCACGGGTTAGAAAGTAGATATAGAAATGATTTGAATTAAATATGCATTTTTCTGACTCCTCTTATGGAAGAAGTTGTTTATTCACGATTCAACAAACTCGTCAGTGATGACCTTGATTATCATACCATATAGTCCCCCCAACTTTATTTGTATTTTTAAGAAAATCGAAATCCGATCGAAATCGTTTTTCTTCTTGATTGATGTAACGTGGGTTTTCAAAATACAATTGTTTCCATAATATTAATCTAGATCAAATCAAATTTTAATCAGTTTTAATATTTTACTTTAATAATCAAGGGAAAAATTGTTGTTTTTGTTTTGAGGATGAACAATAAAGTGGGAACACTGTTATTAATATTTTTTTTTTTAACTAAATAAACATCCTGCTCCCCGTTTTGCGATCCACTTTTGTTATGATGTCATCCTTATGCCATCAAAAACTGGATCTCATAAATTTATTTATAAAGTTTCGTTTGGAAGTCCCAAAGTGAATCTACTCCACTTTCATCACTCCCTCCCTCTTAGTCACTCATTTCAAAATAATTTTATCACCACTCAACTCTATACATGAAGGTGAAGGAGTAGTATAGCAAGCAAGAAGTTCTCAACCAATTTCAAGTCCCATTATGACAGCGAAAAAGTTGAAAAAAAGAAGAAAAAACAGGCTGCTGTTTATAAATTTCTTTGCCCATCATCATCATCATCAAACAACTTCAACTATCTATGGCCATATGAGGAGGTAGTCAATATTAGGAGTAAAGGCATATACCTATTGCATATAAACATGTATATGGGTATAGCTATGTAGTATATATACTATACCTTCTTAGAGGACTGCATGTTTTCCAACACTTTGAAGAATATGTTTGTATTAATACACGTAATCATTCCTGCGATGAAAAGAGAATTTCAAGGCCAAACTTCTTGATATTTATTTATAGCTCTACACAAGTCGTGCCAGGAGGAGTGCAAATATTGTCCCATTATATGGACTTGCAAACTAACATAGGTACATACATATATACAACATACATAATATATCGAAAACCTTCTATGCCCAAAAGCAGCGGAGCGATGTGCATTTAAATGCAATTTTACTGTGAATGAAGTGTATAAGGAACACTGCCAGCATAACCAGATAAAGTCGCGTACAAAAGTTTTTGAACCAATAATACCACGATACTGTTTTTTTTCGATTTTAGTTAAAAATCTGACGTTATGAAAAAATTTTTAGCACGTACCTGCAATTTTCTATCGATTTCATAAACCTATGCATCCATATTAATAAAAGAAATCTTATAATTTACAAATCAAATAAAAAAATTATTTTACGAATTAAAATATTAACCTATTAATAAACAATGTCTAACTGATAATTTATCTACTTCCTACTTAGAAAATCTTAACGAAAATCTACTACTTTTTGTTTATACGCACTTACTTCGCTGGTTAAAAATAATTCATATTTAATGTCAGTTTATTAATAATGTTGATAGTTTTTTAAGACTTTTGGCATGGTTACAGACAGCGTTAAAAGTTGCAGACGTGGTTAATTACGTATCAATAAGAATACGATTATAGAAGAAAATAATTTAAGTTACATCAATTAAAGGTAATTTGAATTTGATTTAAACAAACTTAATAAATTGATCTTTGGCGTTTTAAAAAAATCTAAAAAATACGACTGCAAAAGTCAGGGATATAATCGGCTAAGGTGATAAGTGATTGTCAAATAAACCATAGTCACATTTGATTGTCATTGAGTTCTCCGTCTCGATAAGGTGATTCAACTCAATTCAATGTAATTGAATACTTTCAAATGACATTTGTCAAAAACGTGGTTGCCATAGTAAACTTTCAAATATTTGTTATAAGCTATCGAAATTATGGAACGAAAATGATATCTTTGCAATTAAATTCTTATATTTTCTTCATACTCTCCAATGCAGGAAACTTTTTCATTCACAGGAATGTTTATTTTTATTTATTATGAATGGTTAAAAATATAACTCAGAAAAATTTGTACAATTTTTGTAGACTGGTGGCAACTCTAGTAGTACAGCAGAAACGTCAAATGAGTTGGAAAATGACAAACACATTTTTGATGTGATAGCTCTTTAGCTATCAAATGTGATATCATCTTACACAGACGAATTTGGTTAATTGTGACAATTATTTATCGCAAATCACCTTACACGATTCCACCCAGGTTTCTTTTTCGTTTGGTTAGCAAGACAACCTTTGATAAATTTGAGTAACACGAGTAAAAGTTTAAAAATTCTGGTTTTCGAACAGTGGGAACAGTATTTGACTACAAAACTATTGAAAAATCAGAGCATTCTTTAACGCATTGGCAAGAAAATTGACAGAAGTTGATCCAGCAGGACGATTATGTATTTGATGATAGCAGTATCTGTGTAAAAAAATGACGTTCATTTGATGATCAAATTGACGTTGATTTGAGGTTTTCAAAAATGGCTAAATTATAAATAAATATATGTACATAGGTTATATTTCGTATAGGGACTTGACAACTTTGAATTTAATTTGTGAACGCACCCTTTCACTAATCATCGAACTGTCATTATCAATGTATGCAGTAAACTCAACATTTTCATCATGGACCATTTGAAGCGACGACGTACGTTCTCCGATTGGGCTCTGGAGAAGATGCGCCAAGATGTTGAATTTCATCGCAAAATCATCTTCAGTGACGAAGCTCATTTTTGGCTCAATGGGTTCGTCAATATGCAAAATATGCGTTATTGGTCGGGTGAAAACCCAGATGTGCTTCATGAATCACCTCATCCACAAAAAATAACAGTTTGGTGCGGTTTGCATGGCGGCGGTGTTATTGGGCCATATTTTTTTTCGTCGACAATAACAATCGTCACGTTACTGTGAATGGCCATCGTTATCGCGCCATGACTACCGTTATTTTTGGCCCGAATTGGAAGATATGGAAGACATGTGCTTTCAACAGGATGGTGCCACAAGTCACACAGCACACCTTACAATCGATTTATTGAAGAGTTGTCAAGTCCTTAATTTGAAAACCCTATACAAGGCTTTTAACGGCCTTTAGTCCACACAAATTTTGCGTTTCGTCCCGGCGATCTCACTTGGACTCAAAAGTTGCCTGTGAGTGAGTCTAAATAGTTGAAAAGATGAAATTTTATTTTAATTTAACATAAATTATGATAGATATTTTTCGTGGATTTTAAAAACTTTTAATAAAAATAAAACTTAAATTAGCGAAAATTGAGTATGCGTAAAGTTTTGAATATTTTTATTTTATAAAAAAAAATTGTAAAAAATTCAATTTAGGAGTGAATATGTGTAATTTTTAACGCCAAATACAACGTCTACTTTTCTTATCTTTGAATGTCCTCCTTATTATATTATAAGCCCTAAGTAATTTAAAAATTTGTATTCAAGTTTACTTTAACTTTCTCGATATGGTATGTGATTTGTTTGAAAATCCATCTTTTCTTAAATATGCCCCAGCCAAGAAGTCTTGGACCCCCATTTGTATGTCTATAGGGCTATCAGATCTTTTATTAAATATAATCTTTTAGTTGCTATACTTTTCATCTTGGCTTCCAAAACAAAAACGCATTTTCAATGCACTGTTACCGACAAAGGCCCCAAGAATTTCTGTTATCATTCACACCCAAAATTTGCTGCGGGCTTTCGGTATATATTAAATTTGCAAATTTGTTAAAAATCCGCCTTTATATAATTGACTATTTTTTAATTCAGCTACCCCAGAAATTCGAAAGTGGTATATTTAATTTCTCTTTATCTTGGAAATCTGAAATGATGTATAGCAAATTTTTCTTTAACCTAAATCATGACGTTTGTAAAAATTGTTTTGCAAATTAGCCTAATTTCCGTTATCAAATGTGACGTTTACCCAGAAACAAAACAGAAACAATCCCAAATGCATTTCTTTACTTTTAATTTCTGGTCAAAAAATACAACAACAACAATATCAAAAAGCTCGAGTCCAATCTTTTTGCCGAACTTTTTCCCAAACAGTTAAGAAACAGAGTAGTTTGACAAGCAAGAAAAGGCAGTAGGTAAAATGTTTGGGTAGATACTTGCTAGAGGAGAAATGAAAATTTTTTTAAAAAAAAGTCTAAATGTTTGGCATTTTCGTGCCAGAAAAAAGTAAAGAAACACATTCAACAATTCTTTTAGACCTTACTGTGATCAGCTAAAGCTGGAGAGTCAATCGGCATGCACCACAACCACAATATACATCCTCTTTTCTGTCTAGATTGCAGTTCATGATAGACTTGGTCTTTGCCAATTCATTTCACTTTTTTTTTTCTTGTTGTTGTTTCATGTTTCTTCTGTTTGCCACCATTATTTCAATCGTTAGTTTAAGCTGCCTCCTAACCTCACTGGCCCCTAACCCATTCAAATTCAAACACCCATCTATCCAGAAATTGTTCCAGACTTTTCCTATGTTGACTCTTGTACCTTATATGTATATACAGACGGTATAATGGGGACTGCAAACTTGGACTTTGCTCCAACGCTGTACCGCCGCCGCCACCACCGTAACTGCCGCCCGTTACCGTGCTATGTACGTTCTGCGTTGCAATTTTCAATGCCGCTTCGGAAGACTGGTTTCCATGTTCAGCCAATAGAGGGACAAAAGAAATCTTCGCATGCAACCCACTCTTTCAAAATATGCGAAGGGAGGATGCAGTTGTTGTTACTGGGGCTTGCAATATGGCTGGATGGTCATGTAACCGCATTTTAATAGCTATTGCATGATGGTTATGCCCTTAGCCTTTATCCTCCTAGCATACATATAGACTTGCAACTTTTTTTTCCGATTTTATGACTCGTCGACTGTCGACTGCCAACTACTGCCGACCGAGACCTCGGTAAGCGTACATATATACGAGACGAATGGGGAGCATTTTTAAAAGATGCGGAGTAAAACGAATTTCCATCTAACTGACAACTTTGCAGAATGGCGGGCATTATAACAAAAGTAGGTAACATTTGAATCCGTAGGCTGCTCCCTGATGGTCTTTGATGGCTGTGTAGTGTATGGCCCTTTTGTTGTTCCATCTTTTGCTGGCAGGCGCAACGGCCGGCTCCGATGACGACGCTCCGGCTCGGTTGGTGCCGATGCCGATGATGCTGTCCAGCCGGCAGTCAGTGTTGGTGCCGCCGCTGAGCAGAATATAATAATGGATGATTCTGCAACAACACGCTTGGAGCAACACTCCTGATGCATGACTTGACATTGCGAGACATTGAGGAGTATCTCTACACACACACCAAATGGTTAGCAACTTTGTAACTAAACGAACGACGACGCGACGACGACGACCACGATGACGACTACGTTGATGATGGCAAAGTTTTATTTGCACACGCAATGCAGTTGAGATACTTCTCGTCAAATGGTGGTTAATTCAAAAGGATTGCTTGTTAATGACTAAAATACGTGCTCGTTACAAATTCCGACATTGTTCGATCATGAATAGCAGCAAAGCTCTGCTGGCTAAACGAACAGAAATTACAAGTTTTGAGAGAGGAAGTATCATGACAATTGCAAATATATACGTATGTATGTACAAATGCTTGCGGCAATGTTTGACAATATGGTTCTCAGTGAATTGAATGTTTGGATAGCGCATGTTTACTTTATTGACTAGACTAGATAACAGGAAATTCAACGGATTCTAATTTCATTGATGTTATAATTAAGGTGGGGATTTTTGATTTATATAATTATTTATGAAGGTTCATCCAATTTGCATATCTGATTTTCTTGGACTTTAAGAAATTTTAAATTTAAAGAATCTTAGAGGCATGAGGTTATTTTGTTGGACCTTGGTTCGTTGTATAAAAATTTGGAAGATTTGCTTTGTAGGGAAAAAAATTACCGGCCTATATTCACACAATTTTATAAGAACTATTTCAGGCTTCTTTTATAAACAAAATTCTTGTCCAATTTCATCCCAAAGCTCACGAACCAAATTCACCCCTTTTTTAAACCGCAGTAAACTTTATTTATCGCTTCGAGGAGTGGTGTTATTATATGCGCCTTTCATTCATCGGTGCAGAGAAATAACTCCACTGTGGTGTCAAAGTGCCATAATATTTTCGGTTAAAGCATCTTCGGTGTCAAAGTGCCATAATATTGCCACAATCAGTTTCATCGGAAGTCTAATTTTAAAGGGTTAGGGTTAGGGTTAGGGTTACATCCAGAGCATCAGCTTTATTGTGAGTTTCACTCGAACAACATTCTACCCGTAAAATTTGACATTTCACTTTTCGCCTATTCTGAGTTTCACCCGAAATTTCATGTTCAAAAAATTCCCCTTTTATTGTAAATATTCATTTCGGGCGGAATTTAATAGATACCATTGACAACCCAAATTTTCACTAATTTTTAGCAAGCGAACGAAATTTCCTTCGGACGAAACTCAATAGCTTTTGAAATTTCGGGCGAACAAAAAATTTTAACGTTAACTATTTTTCTTGGGGCACAGTAATTTAGTCGATTTTTATTAAACATGCTACCAAGCGGTTTTTTAACAATCTATAATATTTTTAACAAAAAGTATTTGTATTGAAGGCTGAATGAAACAACAACACTTGGGTGCCACCAAGATTTTTATAGGCTGGAGTTATAGCTATTTCACGAATGCCTGATGGCCGATCATCAGACTCCATTTAGTGATGCTTGGTCATTTAAAGTTCAATTTTAATTCAAAAACTGCTTGCCCAGCTGGGACTCGAACTCAGACCAAGCTCCGTCAGAGACATTGCTGCGAAGTGCACTACCAAAATTATTTGTTTGCCCAAAATTATCAATATTTCTCATACAACTGTTTAAAATCAGTTTGAAAATTGTATACATTTTTGATATAAAGGTGTTTTTTTAGAGGTATAGAAATTTAAGTTGGCAAAACTATTTTAACTGGCGGCCATTTTGTCAGCTGTCAAGTGATTTATTTTTAGTTTGATTTGGCATTTCGAGAATTGAAGCCACAGGATCACCTAGCAAGGCGTAGATTCGGTGAATGGGCCAAAAACAAGATTGCCGTTGATCCTAATTTTCATAAGCGAATTTTGTTTAGCGATGAAGCTCACTTTTTGTTGAATGGATACGTCAAATAACAAAATTGCCGTATTTGGAGTGATGATAATCCTCAAGTGTATGTTGAGAAACCGCCGTTACATCCGCAAAAACTGATTGTTTGGTGTGTTTTATGGGTTGGTGGAATAATTGGTCCGTACTTCTTTAAAAACGATCTGGCCAGAACGTTACAGTCAATGGTGACCGCTATAGAGCCATGATTACTGATTTTTTCGTTCATCAATTGAACAACCATTATGTGCAGGAGCTGTGGTTGCAACAAGATGGCGCAACATGTCACATAACTCGTGCCACAATGGATTTATTGAAGTAAACGTTTGATAACCGCATAGTTTCACGTTACGGACCCGTGAATTGGCTTCCAAGATTCTGCGATTCAACGCCGCTTGACTATTTTCTTTGGGGATATGTGAAGTCGCTAGTCTAAGCCCGAAACGATTGACCACTTAGAGGACTATATTTGCTGCGTTATTGCTGATATACGGCAACAAATATTGGAAAAAGTCATCGAAAATTGGACCTCCAGATTAGACTGCGTCCGAGTCAGCCGTGGCGGTCATATGCCAGAAATCATATTTAAATTATAATGCCAAAAGATTATCTTTCGAATAAAGTAAATTTCATGTCAATCTAAAAAAAAATCATCTTTGTTTTATTCATTTCAAAGTTTTATACCTCTAAAAAAAACACCCTTTATGTATTTTAGTAAATTAATATTAAAAATAAATTATAACGGTCGTATTTATTAGATTTTTGTCTACTTAGACACTGTCTAACTATTTTTAAATTGGTGGAAATATGCTTTATTTAATAAAAATAAATATCACATTATTCACGGTTAAGACAATCTACTCTTGTGTCTAAGTTTGGCAGCTATAAGACAACAATAAATAAGGTTTTTAAACACATTTTCCAAAGTTGGACAGTTGTCTAAAGTTAGACAACGTTTATAAATAAGACCATAAGTCTTTAAGTTTTTGAGAAATAAAAATTATAAAAACTCCTTTTTTTTAAACAAAAAAAAAATTGAAAACATAAAAAAGGATATGGTGACAAATTTTAAACAGTTATTAGCATGATACTACTTAACAATTTACTAACTTTACAGCGCATTCACTTACATGTTCTTGGTTTTAAACATTTTTTTAATTAGTGCCATACTAAACCTTCTTAATAAACTTCAGCTGAACACGCTTAAAAAAGTGACGGTTCGTGAAAACAAATAAGCTTGGTATTTTGCTCTATTATTGGGTACGTTCGGAAGAACATAGGGCAAGTTTCTAGTATCTGATTGGTCAGCTGTTAAAAAATTGCTTTCCAATTAAGGCAACTTTATTGGAAAGTTGACTGGAAAGCTAGTCAAGAAATATCTCTCTTCATTTCAAGTGAAGTGTATTTATGTCGAAGTATCGGCTGATTATATTTTATCATTATCACTAAACAGCAAGCTAAACTTCATTGTTCTGTAACTTGTTTTTTCACTTTTGTTATATAGTGTATTTAAAGATTTAATTAAAAATGTTAGAAATATTGATTTTTGCCTTGTTTAAGGTGTTTTTCAGATAATCATTTTCATACCGAATATGGAATCCGCATTTCTGAATCCGCAGTGATTCGCATTAGGTATTATTCTCTGTTCTTTTCACGACAAATGAGTAAAGAGAAAAAAGAGCCCTGCACTGCGAATCACTTTCGGATCCTGTTTAACGGATTCCATAATCGACATGATTGTTATAAGTACCTATACCTACCTGCTTTATGTCTGAATGAATGTAAAGATTTGAAGTAAATTTTTAAGTTTAATATCTTTGACATCTTAAGAAATAAATAGATTCCTTACATAATTTTGCGTTCAATGAATACAGTTGACTACATAATGTAGTCTCTTATTGTGTCCTCTGAACGTACCCATTTTCACATTTTTAATTGTCAAAGTGACATTTAGAGTTAGAGTTAATAAAAAATGTTAAAAAGATAGCTTGATGTTTTTGGAAAATCGTGTTTTTAACCTAGCATCATACTAAAGATGCTTTAACATCGTGCATAATCGTCTAAAATTTTGCGCCAGTCATTAAAATATAATTTATAGAGTGCACTTCTATTTGAAAAATGATTTATAGTTCCGGGTTTTAAATATTTAAAAAAAATATTACGCCATTTTTAAGTTTAATACTTTTAATAGATATGTCATTTTATTTTGATTGATGATTTAAAAAAAAAAAAAAAATCAACCCCAACTCTTATAAGCTTCATATAAAAACTTACAACCATTTTTGAATGAAATAAAAAACATAATAAACAAAGTTTTCTTCGCACAATTAATTCAATATAACAAGGAAAAAAAAATGATATAAATTAATTGCGACATAAATCTTCCAACAAAAACAAAATAAATAGAAAAAAAAATGAAATGAAAGAGCCAAATATCCCCTTAACGTAAGTTAACCGATGACGACCCCATACCGATTGTTCAATGTTCACATTTTAAATATAAATCATTCATTTCTTTAAAAGTGCGCAGCGCACACACAAAACTAAATAGATGATTCGCACAATTTTACCAAACGATATAGACCCATATAGTTCCAATCTGAAGGTCTATCTATCTATGTTCATATATTTATGTATGTATCTCGAGAAAGATGATCAAATGTGCCGCTTTATTCAAAATGATCAGGCTGACCCCCAACCCCCCTTCCATCAACCACACGAAATACTCAACATTTATTTGCATGGGAACCTTCATATAAAACTTGTGTAATGATTGAGGAAATCTGGAAGCCTGACATTTTGGATGAAGCACTAATAATCTTCATTAAAATATGAGTTCTTTTTCTTTTTTTTGACAATCCAAGGCTATGCATGAAATCGGACGGACAGAACAGTGAACATGTGCTCTTAATCACCCATATGCTCTTTGCATACTGTAATCAAAGCTATAAGGCTTCTTATAAGAATGGATGGGAGTATGTTTAAAAATAGCCACACGTTCTTGAATTAGAGGAGCCGGACAAGGAGTGTTCTCTAGAAATAATACATATGTATGTATATTTATGTATGCAACTTTTGAAACCTGTCAATCAGATATAATCTTGATGAGCACCCAATTGACTCCTATTATCATTATTTATTTTTTTTAATAATTTGTTTGTTTGGTCTTTTGATAGCCTCTCAATGGCCCCGAAGTTCGGCAAATTAGTCCATCATGTGAATTAGGTCTTTCTCTATTATTTTCAAAGACTATATACGACGTCATTATAATGAATAAGTGCCGTCATATATTTATATATTTCGAAGAATGTCTTGATTATAAATCTCATTCTTCGTTTTTCTGTAAATATTTTCGGTTGAAATTAATTGGACGCAATAATAAATTCTATACTTCGGTCCAAAAAGTCCGATACGATGGTATATTTACACTTCATTTGGATTTGAATTACAACATATCGAGGGATTCCAATCCCATCTACGCAGCTCATTTAAAAATGCGACTATACATTGCAGATCGAAGAAGTTGAACAAAGTAAAGAAAAAGCTTTAGGGGGAGCGCACCTAACTCTTTAAAAAAAGTATATCTATTCAAAAAAGCTTTGATTTATGAAAATAAACCCAAAATAGAACAGTTTTTGATGAATGATCAGATCAGAAGCCTTGATTCTGAATAATTTATAATTCAATACTCGTACTCGTACACAATATCCAATGATAAGACCGAAAAAAAGGAATTGTTTAAGTTTTTCGATTCGAATGGCGAACCCCGCGATGTTGATCGTTTAGAGTGATAAACTTCGATATATCGACAAAAGCTTGAGACAAAAGTATCGATGTGTTATTTTTATTTTTTTTCTGAGATTGGTGGATTAAAATTGCGGCATATTACAAAGTAAATGGATGACATACCCTATTAGGGGAAATTTGTTTGTATATACATATTTTTATTAGATCTGATGAACTTAGATTTAATAAGAAATAAAGTTCGATAAAATGCCTTTCATTGGAAATGGGTCCCCTTTTTCTTTTCTGGTAATGATAGATGGGTGTGTTTAGATTTAGGTTGAGTCTTGAATCGGTGGATTTAAATGCGGTTCCTATTTTATGATTTTACATTCGATACCCTGTCTTTGGGTTTCAGTAAATAACATGTTTAGTATAGATGAACAATAAAATATATTCTCAGAAATAATTACAATAATAAATACAGACAAACAGTATTAACGAAAACCGTACCCAGAAATGAGACATAAGTCCACACCCAAGTGGGTCATAAGTCCATAATCATTTTTTTAAATGTGGCACAAAGTCCATAGTATATCACAACTTTTGGAAAATCGCACGAGTCGATTTCTATGGGCAACAATAACTTGGATGTACCGCTTCGCGGGTTCAAAACTCCATTTTAGATCCTCTGTACCGTTCAGTTCAGGCAATTCCGTTACTCCGCTTAAGGTCGTATGATTAGTCAGATTCAGACAGGTGCAAAATTTCAACAGTTTTTATTTATTTGGCTTAATACAAGCGAAACTTATATCTAAACATATGGAGGGCTCAGAGGTGTACCGAACCAAGTCATAAAAAGGGAATTCGAAGATATTGAGAGTTTAAGTAAATAAACTGCCATTAGAATGCGTGTTAATTGACTTCATTTTTTTACCTTTAACTTAGGAACGAAATACTTTCTAACTTAGTTCATTACAGAACAAAATAGAGTTTTACTTTGCGCACAAATAAGCACTAGTTTTGGATTTTTTGATTTTTTTGACTTGGTTCGGTACAGCTGTGAGCCCTCCATATTATTCTTAAAACTAAACTTAATAGAGAAAACTTAAATCTATGGTGAGTTTTTCGTTGTATTTTTTTTTTTTTTTTAGTTATTTTTTTTGTTTTGTTAATTTAATGTTGAATTGGGCCCATAGGCCCACCCACCAGTTTTTTACAAAAAAAATTCAAAAATCATTCTTAAATAATCTTAAAAATAAATGAAAAAACATGGGGCCTATGGATTGTGAGGGGTGATCCTATGAGTTGTATAGAGGGAGTTTCTGAGAGTGGATTATGTTGGTGTGAAAGTCGAGGATTGTCGTTGAGTTATTTGCCAAATGCAACATTCTTGATATCTGCTCAAAGAATCCATCGTTAGTGCGGTGATAAGGTGGGCGAAAGAGTGGAGCAGATCTTAGGTTACGTGGGTTAGTATAGATCGGGATCATTTCCAACAGGATAGGTGAATCAATAGTCCCTGTTAAGAGTTGGTGCACGAACACGAAGAGTATATCAGCGACTTCTCAACGTTTTTTAAGGGTTTGCAAATTTATCAATTTCAGTCGACATTCATAGGGGGGCAAGATAAAGTTATCTGACCACAGAAGGCCACGAAGGGCGAACCGAACAAACCTACGTTGTACAGCTATCCTAAGAGAGTGGGAGTTATGGAATGGTGACCACACTTGGCTAGCGTATCCAAGGAGGGGTCTTACAAAAGTTATGTAAAGGGATTTAGTAACATAGGGGTCAGAGAATTCTTTAGGGAGGAATTGTCCTTGTTAACTATTTGATCAAAATGGGAGCGGAAGTTAAGCTCTTTATCACAAATAACTCTAAGGTCTCGGATGGCGGAACGATTGGAATGTCTACGTTATGAAAATAATATGTTCTGGGAGGTAAGGGTAACCGTTTACGGGAGAAGGTTATGGATTGGCAATTAAAAACATTGAGTTCTAAGAAATTTTTGTCGTTTTAGAGAAAGAGACAATCATCGGGGGTAGAAATGACCTTCATGATTTTCATATCATCTGTGTATATAGACAGAAGTGAATCATTTATTATATTATCGACATCGTTTATTGTTAAGACAAAAATTAGAGGGCCCAAGTGGCTGCCTTGAGGAACGCCTGAGGTGGCGTTAATTGGATCAGAAATTGAAAACCTGAATATTACCCTGTATTGACGTTGTTCATTGTACATTATAATTAACGCGCGGAATGGTTTGTATCAAAGAGCATTCGTAAAAAAAATCGAATTCGAGATTTTGATCAAATTTGACATTACGATGATAGTGAAGTCGAAAAAAGTGGGTCTCGCAATTCTGTCTGTCTGTCTGTCCTTTTGGCTGTAGCCTAAACGGGTGAATCGATTTTCTTTAAACTTTGTAACTTGGAGTTTTTTTGGGATTCCTCCCACACGTTGTTTTATTTTTTTTAAGACCAAAAATAATGGTACCTGTCGTACAAATTTTTGTACCAAATTATGAAAATCTTTTTCTAAAAAAACGTGCCCACAAGTTTTTATAAAAAAAATTCAGTAATTCTTTTTGCAAATATGCTACCATTTTATAATTTTTTTTTCTTCGGAAAAGTGGTTTAAAATGGTACCTCCCATAGAACCATTTTTTTTATTTTCGTTTTTCTCAAAAACGGTTCAACTGATTTTCATCAATTTTTTTATATAGATTATAATATGTAATTTTAAAAATATTGTGTACCAAAATTTTCAAATTTTGTTTTTTTCGATTTTTATTAAACTCAGCACATAGCAGTTTTTTGACATTAGACATTATAGAATTTTTTCTTATAATCAAAAACAACGGTGCCTCCCATACAAATGTTTAAAAAGGGGTATTGAAAATCGCATTTTTCTCAAAAACGGCTCCAACGATTTTGAATAAAATTTTTGTGTGAACTTATATCAGAACGACCTACCATATTATTGGAAAAAAATGTATCTATCGTTTAAAGATGGTACCTCTCATAGAACCATTTTTTTTTTAAGTTTTCGACTATCTCATTATTTTGAACCAATTTTAATGAAATTTTTTAGTTAAAAGCCACTAATAAGTTTAAATAATATTGCATATCAAAATTTTCAAAATTAAATTTTTAAACCCCGTATAAATAAGTTCTAAAAATTGGAAAGTTCGTGCGACCCAGTCGTTCCTTTTATTTAACTAGTATCACACTGAACTATTTTCTTAATAACCACTCCTAAAAAATTGACAACTAAGTAAGCAAACATACCATTTTCAAATTTTTAAGTGTAATTTGGAGTGAAATTTAAGTTAAAATAGGCATTTTTTGATTTTAACTTTATGTAATAAAATGTTGAAAATATAGTACCTTCGATATAAACTCCTTTAAAATTTGGAAAATTTTGTTTTTAACTTAGCATCATAGGTAGTTACAAAAATGCTTTAAAATCATATAAAATTATTTGAGATATTGCGCCAATAATTTTTAGAATTGTTTTTAGGTTGGTTTTTGTTAATTTTTCTTGCTTAATTATTTTTTATTACATACAACAATCAATTTTGACATAAAAACTAATTTCCTTAAAAAAGTCATTTAGTAAGAAGGTACATACTTGTTTAAAATGTGGGGAAAGAGTTTAATGTGCCATAATTTTTACAAATGACGTAAAATCCCTACAGACCACGTTATGGTTCCAGCAGGACGTTATTGACTGAAAAGAAGTAATAATTGAAAACCTGTCACAAGAAGTGACACGAAATCTCATCTGGCCATAGCTATATTTTTTTATCTGAAGATATTATGAAAGCAATCTTTAGATAATTGAGTTTCAAACTAAAATATTCATGCAGTCATATTATGTCTCTTTCAATACCTTTAATTAATCAACATGCAATCCTTTAAAAAATATATAGGCAATGACCATCAATGGATCATCTATAAAATTAACGTTTAAAATCTAGCATTGACATTCATATCGAAAACTCCATAATAAAGGCTTTGATTTGCAACTTCCACGTTTGCCTTGCAGACTGCCTCCAGTGCCTCTCTAATATTAATAATCGATTCGAATTCCCAGCACGTTCAGTGCATCTCTTCCGAAATGTCAATTATTTTATTAATGACAGTCAGTAAAATAAAATTGAAAACGAAAAAAAAATAAATAAAAAAAAAACACACAAAAGACCCCTTGAGCCAATACTCATGCATATATAAGCTGGAGCTAAAAAGTAAAATCACCATTTTAAAACCCACAACTTCCTTTTTGCAATTTTTGTTTTTTTTATTCACTCTACTCGCTTTTGGATACCATTTCGCGTATAGTAGGTAACAAAACAGCAAAACGAAAAGCTTGACGTGAGAGAAGATAAAAATCAATGCAAAAAGAAACTTAAAAAACAAAAAAAATTACCAACTCCGTGACCGTGACTGAAAAGAAGCCAAGGTCTCTGGCTCTATACCTATATACTCGATGGAGCTTGCAAGCAAAGGGTCTTCACTTGAGAACTTGAAAATATAGCGATGCCCATAGCGAAATTGATGGCAAGCATGCATGACCATTACGATCCTCACTTAGAGCCTTCAGCTTGACGTTGCTAAGGCCAGGGATCAAGATCTAGCAAGATGGGACTCTGCGTCTGCGTCGAGACTTCAAAACATGCAATATATAGCCAAAGCCAGCAACAGCAATAGCAACACGAAGGCCCCTTGGGATCTTCAAGAAATGGGATCGTATAAGTGAAGCGAAATGAATACCTTATGCTCTGTTCTTTTGGATATAAGGCAGGAGGTTTGTCGGAGAAGGCTGATGCTCAATGTTCATATAGTGCTCAGCTCATCCGAATCGGACAATCGTAACATTAATTTTTTTCTTTTGTGTGTTACTATATTTTTTTTATTTATACATTGCCTCCAATCAACATAGGATGCTTCTGGAGCTGGTTGAGCTCTATCCGCATTCTCGTTTGGGCCATTTAATTAATCCGTTTTTATTGATTTTGCTTTCGTTTAGGGTTTCTTTAATGGAAATTAAAAGTGCTCCCCATATATGAATTGATGCGACCATGACTACAACGTGGCTTCGAATCGCACGTTGCTAACCTATGGAATGGTTCATCCATTTCATATATAAATGTACCTATGCTAGATGAAAGCCAGGAAAGAATTATGGCATATATAATATGCAGATCTACATATATATAGAGGTATTATAGGTTATAGGTACTTTGCCAATGCGTCTAGCTTTGTGCCTTTCGGTCTGGTGATTTCATTAAGTGGAACAATAGTTTTCCCTTTTTTGTCGTTGGCTTTTGGCTTCGAAGTGGTATTGTAGAGGTTTATAAGGTCGGAGAATTATTATAGACGAGGGAAGTTCCATAAAGTAAGGTTAATCCGAAATGTGTTTTTATTTGTTGGTTAGAATAGTTAGTAAAAAAAAAAAACAACTCTTTTTTCAGAATGCCTTATTCTGCTGAATTTCGGGGCTTTATACCAAAGTATATGGTTTGAAAATAACGAAATGGTTATAATTCCATAGCAAATTTTAAGCGATAAATTCTCCTGTACCTAGTCCTCCCACCAGACGAAAAAGAAGGCATGTATACTAACCACAAATGCCCAGTTGCTATGTCTAGGGGATTCCTGATGGATTAGGTAAGAAGAGTTTATGCCCTTAAGGACTATTGGGAGATACCAGCCAGCACGAAACTTCGTCCGATTCACAGCCCAATTGATTATTCAGCAAGTAGGAGTATTATTGTAGCCAGCCTTACACCATCACCCGATCAATCAACCGTCAATCAAATTGCTATCAATAGTGCACACAGCATCAGGGACTAAAGAGCCTTATGAGTTAATTGTAAATACGGACTGTGGACTGAGTGAAAGATAGTATCTAAGGTATATGGTCATTAGATACTATCTTTTATTCAGTATACAGATACTAACTCATTTTTAGAATATGTAAGTATATGAAGTTGAAGTGAAACATGGCCGGTGAATAAAACCTCAACCTCATTAGGAGTTTATTGGATCCTTAAAAAAGAATACCCATTTGACCGGACCACAACCTTAAGAAGTACTAACAAAATATATAAAATCAAAAATATATAAATATTTTATTATTACAAGCGAAAAACATTATTTTCATGTTGAAATAAAATGAAATCCTTTTAAATTAATACGAGCAGCAAATTAATAAAATTTGTCGATGCCGGTTGAACAAAATTGATTGTAAACTTAAAACGATACATAGTTCTTTTTATTAAAAATGATCCTCATATTGAAATAGCTTAGATTCCTGCTAAATTAATATGACCGTCAGGTTAAAATAACATTGATAAAGATTATCTAAATGAAAACCTCCTTTTTATAAAAAGAACAAACAATATTCATTTAAGGAAAAACCTTCCTAAAGCTTCAAGTATTCATTTAATAATCCTTATCAGGTTATGGGCCCAGTCTCGTGTAAACTGCATTAGAGGAAAATGGCATCCAATGAATTGAAAGTAGCTGTAGACAAGATTGAAGGTTCTAGCGTTTCGGCGAAATGAAAATGGCAAATGGGTATGCTTTTCCGTGCATATGATCTCAAAGGAATCGTTTCCGGAGAGAAAGAAAGTCCATCAATCACATCAACATCTAAAGCGGAAGAAAAGACGGAACATGACGATTGGTTGAAACAAAATGCAAAAGCTGCTGGTTTGATTGCTGGAGTGCTTAGCTTACCGATCGCCGAACTCAACTTAACATGGGAATATTCCAAGGACATTTAGGATGAATTATGCGCTCGTTTCGAAAGAAGCAGCATCCAAAGGCTTAATATGTTTATAGACAGTTTCTTTCAAGCAAGAAAAGATGAACAAGAGGACATTAGTGCACACATTACGAAATTACAAAAGCTATTTCTAGCTCTTAATAATGAATTAGCCAAGAATAAGGAAAATTCCCTCTCTGAACGGATTCTAAATGGCAGAATCATGTCAACCCTCGGTAAGGAATTTGACAATTTCAGAGATTTGTATGGGATAGGATTCCTGCTGAAAAACAAACCCTGAACTTATTGATAGAGAAGTTATGCACTATCGAAACAAGAGAAACGAAGAAAAATAAGAAGAGTGATGGCGCTGCTTTTGTTGCAAGAGGAAATTTCAAGAAGAAGAAGAAAGCTGAAGCAACCCCAGAATGGGCAAATAGTAAACTGGAACGTGCTAAGATGAAATTTTCATGCAATAAGTGCAAAGAACTCGGACATTGGGTTGGCGAATGTCCACAGAACAAATTAATACAAAGCAACATGAAGCGATCTGCTTTGATGGCGTTCTCTTTAAATGCAACAAAGGGAAACTTATTGAGTCAAGATTAATGGTTCTGTGACAGTGATGCTTTAACATAAATAGTACACCGAACAAATCGCACTTCGAAATCTTACACGCGATTCGATATACCCAAACAGATTTGTCAAGGTAAGCAAGGTGTCATGATCATGATACAAGCATATGGTAAAGGCTATTCAAGTGAACATTGAAGGAATGTGAAAAGAAGAAACTTTGAAGAAAGTATGGTACGTCCCTAAAGCAAGTGCACAGCTGTTTTCTGTGAAGGCTGCAGCTCGAAATGGTTTTACGACAACGATGAATGACCGAACTGTTTTTACAATTCAAAACAATTGTATTGGTGAAGTAATAGTAGAGGGGTATATCTTCAGGATGAGCTGTATGTTTAGAAAATACAAGTTGTGAAACCATCAGAGTTTGTGCAGGTATACATTTTAAAGGCTTCAGAAATGCTTCAAGTACACTACCTACTTTTAATTCATGCTTTACTATTACTTTTCATATCTGCCCGCGCTCTATGAGATTGAAGTATTGCTTGGTAAGTAACCCTGATCTCTCGCACTGATGGAGTTAGTATAGTTGCCACTTCGATGATAATATTTTTAACATTTCAAGAGGGCAAACTAGGCGAGCTGGATGGAATCAAGTAATCGGAGTTCAATTCCTGGTCCTGGATCCTGGTTTACAAGGACCTAAATATTTATTCAATTCTCAATATAAACTTTTAGTAAAATAAAGCTACACTATACCTTGCATAGCTTGGGAATAGAAAAAAAGATCAACACGAAATTCCAAGAACCAACCCAAAGAAATCTCAATTAATATTTTGGCCCATTTCCTATTCCGTCGTCTCTTCGGTAGCGAGAAACTCTTGTTAATAAAAAATAAACTCTCTAAACACTGTAAGAGGTCCCTAGGAAGCCATTTCACTAAATCATTATTTTGACCACCCATTCAAGGCATTTAAAATGCCTCCGCATATAAAATTTATTCCACCCCTTTTCTTGTTCCACCTATACCTATAAATTGTGAAACTAATTTCCGAAATTTCATTTAACCCCAAAATATGAGTTTCAGAAAAAAAATGAAAAAAAATTGAATTCCGTTTGATATTCTAATCAACATCCCTTTTGCTGTGTTAAGTTGCTGACTCAGTTTCCTTGGTAAGGGTATTTAAAATA
Source organism: Epistrophe eligans (assembly GCA_951394125.1). NCBI lineage: Eukaryota > Metazoa > Arthropoda > Insecta > Diptera > Syrphidae > Epistrophe > Epistrophe eligans. The sequence goes on from OX596028.1 coordinate 31,128,585, forward strand.
GATTTCTTTTTTTCCGCAGAAATTATCCTTAATTTATTTTTTGTTCTCATTTTTTTTTTGGTTGGTGTGTAAGTGTGTAAAATGCACGGCGACACAAGAAAGGCTTCAAAGGACTAAGGTAATTAAAATATTTTTTTTTTCTACAGAATCTAAATGCTAAATTGCTTTCTAATACAAATCACATGCAGGACACAAACACAATATTTTTATTTCTTCCTTCAAAGGCGTCCTTATGTCAGTTTTGTTCCTCCCGCGTTTTTCGTGTATTTTTTTTCAAGGAACTTAAGAATAGGGATTTTTTTAAAAACATTTTGCATTATTTTTGTTTTTTTTTTTTTTTTTTGGATTTGTCCCCTGTGGCCACTTGATCAAAATACGCCAGCACACGCAAGTGTCCTAATTTAACATCTAAAGGATGAAAGGGATATTTGCATGTGAAGGAAAAGAAAAAAAATGTTTGACAAAAAAAAAATTAAATAGAAAATTGGGTGAAGACAATTAAACAATAAAAACAGCTGACGTCATTGAAGGGTTGAGGCGATTGAGCAGAAGAAAAAGAAAAAAATAATGCATACCTACATAGACATACCTATGTACTTTCCAAAAAAGGGTTAGAAATAGACCTTTTCAAAGGAAATTTTTTGGCTTGTCTAATTTATTTGTAAACGCATACGGCTTTTTGGGGTTTCCAAAGGATATATCATTTTTAATAGTTTATTCGGCTGAATTTTAATTGCTAATTTAATTTTCTGTTTTTTTTTTCGTTGTTTTGTTTTTTTTTTTATATTTTGGTGGGCGTAAAGGAAAGATGAATAAGCAGTTTCTTGCAAGGTGATGGTGGTTGGTTTACTTTTGTGAATATAAATTGAGTTTTACCAAAAGGGTTTTGTAAAACTTTTTTTTTGTCTGTACGGACAGGTAAATTAAGTTCGTGCAAATTCACCTGCCTTCTTTTAGTGTTTTTTTTTATATTTTAGGGAACAGCTATAGCCAGTGTTGCCCAAAACATTTACTTGCATCTAAGTATTCGTGGAATTGTAATACGGACGTGTTTCTTTATTCTTGATTATACTCACAATATTGTATTTCTTTCTTACATCTAGGTTCGCTAGTTGAATTGTTCGAACACTATCAATATTTAAAAAAAAAAAAAAAAAAACGTAAAAAGCGTCAATTCGATGCTTCGTGATAAAACTATCTTGCTCGAACCATAGCTCGCACAAGTCAAAATGCTCGATTTCTGGCCATAAAAGTTCTTTTAGCAATAGCATGGCTCGATAGTGCTCTGCATCGACTGTACCGTTTCTTCCATATCGTGCTTCATCTGAGAAAAAAAAATGGGCCAATAATGCTGCTAATCTAATAACAACACAAAAGAGTCACACTTTCAGGATGCCCACAGAACAAAAACTGGAATATGCTTGGTTATAAATCTACAACAAATGTCTATTGTCTTACAATAAAGAAATCACAAACTTGAGCACAGAAGCTGTAGTAAGTTATATTTATTTAGTAAGTTGGTACGCATTATTTTGACCCAAATTTGTATTCAAAATTCGTGCTGTTTCAGCAACGCAGCATCTAGTGATATAATTAATGCCCACAAAGCTATTTTAGTATGAGCTACAGGAATTACCTGAGCTCACGAGATTAACTTAGCAGAATTTCGAGAATTTTGCTGGTGTTTATTACAAAAGAGATGGCACGATATCCCAGTTTTCCATCTCTTCGGGAAACAGCAATTTTTAACGCAATTGTTTAGCAGGATCGCAAGAATAGCATCATGATTTGGGGAAACATCCTTTAGATGTAACTAGTTAGAAATCGTGTCTGGTCCGACTTTCTAGGTCGTCCACTATGTATTAGATCAGCTACTTCTTCGGGATTTGAGAAACTTCCAGTCAGTTCGGGATCACTGACAAGGTTATAATTGTTGATGATTGTAATTTCAGTGTCTGAGTGGGTTTAGCACAAAATTTCCTTCGGAATATTTCGCAAATGCTCCTGCTTTCTTCTAAGCAGTCATGACTTTCCTTGCTTGGTGCTGATTTTTCTAGTATTTGTTGTCTTTTCCCGATAATCCTGTTGAATTCCCCGAATGCATTGGTTACGGGTTTGATGTTTTGCAACCTTTTTTCAAACTGAATGTTTTAATATTGTAATGTTGAAGAGAATTCCTTAACATAACATAACGTGTGTGCACAGTAGTTCGCTCTTCACGCTTTGGTAGTTGATAGTTGTGGTTGACCGTATTCAATTCACTTTGTTTGATTATTCTTTGTAGTTGCTTTCACAGTCACTGTCGATGTTCATACAATTTGATAATCCCTTCTGGACTCTGGCATTCGAATTATTCAGATTTTCATACGACCCCTTCTTATATATCCCACCGAGAGGAAGTGTGAACTGTAAGAGTTACAAATAAAATATATCTGTGTTGAATAATGGCGTGAATTGCGATGGTGCACGAGGAACTGCTGTTGATGATACATTCGATGGGGTGTGGGTAGGGTGAACAGATCTGTCTTCAATAAAAAGAGGACACATACAAAAACAACAAACAAACAAAATATTTCAGTGAGTACCATAAGAATAAGAAGTAAAGGAAGTGGTGTATAATATGTATGTCACATATACAGTATATGTGAGTGAGGCACAACAAAAAAAAAAAATCAAAATCTGTCATTTTTTATTCATTCAATACTGTGGCTTTGTTACAAAAAAAAAAAAAAAAAAAAAAAAACCTAAAAAAGAGGACAAATCGCAGATTTTTCCAAAAAGATACCGGACAAAAGTTTCTAAGGTCTAAAAGAGGACGCCTGGTCAGCCTAGGTGTGGGTGACTTATGTATGTTGGTGTTGGTGGGATGGTGATTTAATGGAGGCAACGCATTTCTTACTTACCTACCTATATATTAACACCTTTATTATCGACCCAAATCTTTTTGAAATTTCATAGCCGACTTTCAGCTTGATCCACTTTCTCTTTTTCTTCGAGCTTATTTTGGTAAAATATAAATTTTGAAACAAATTGCCCCACAGTTTTTAATAAAGACCCTTTGAAAATACATATTTATGCAAGCTCTGATCTTTTAACTGGCGTGGTGTTTCTACTTTACTTAATAATTTAACCACTTTGAAACTCTCCGTTAAAATATCCTTAGTTTAAAACATTTTTTACTATACCTATTATCATTTTAAATCTAATTTCTTAATAAACTCCAGCTGAGCACGACTAAAATAGTGACAGTTTATGCAAAAAAGTAAACAAACATACCATTTTCACATTTTCAACTGTCAAAGTGACATGTGGAGTTAGTAAGGTACAGTAAAACCCGCTTAGCTGAAACAAATCTTTCATCGCCGAGCATTTTTCGACCAATCACCTATAAAACACTCCGCTTAAGCGAAACTCGCTTAAGTGAAAAACCCGCTTACCTGAAAAATATTTTCAGTTAAATTTTATATTTCTCATTGAAAAAAACTCTCTTAAGTGAACAAAAAAAATTGAATCAAACAGAACAAAAAATTTGCTGAACGCTTTCACTTCTTTTTTATTTTTCACCTCCACCATTTTCACCACAAAAATGACATTTAAATGTCTGTATGTCACAACCATTTTATTCTTGTTTTGAAAACAAATTGCTTTTTGGTTTGGCTATCAAAAAATTATTTTTATGTTACATATTAAATCGTTGTTGGATTTTATTTAATTTTTTTTAGGCAACTCCAAATGATAAATTCAATTTTTTTCTAGCTTTAAATTTCCGCTGAATGGAATTTTTAAATCCGCTTAAGTGAAATTTTTTTTCAATTATCCGGACTCCGCTTAAGTGAAATTTTTTTTCATTTAAGCGGGGTTCGGTTAAGTGAAAAACCCGCTTAAGTGAAAGAAATACTGTGACATTTTGCCGCTTCACTTAAGCGGGTTTTACTGTACTACAAATATAAAAAAAATGGAAAATCCTGTCTTAAATTTAGCATCATACCAAAAAATAATGCTTTATTTTCATACTAAATCATCTACAAATTTACGCCATTTATTTTAAGAATTTTTATTTATAAATATGTCTGTTGTGTCAGACTTAAGCATATGTTTATAAAGCACAAAAATTTACTAAATTAAACCATGCATTTCTAATTGAACAGTTACATTGGTAACTTTTCAAAATTTTTGGTATAACTCGAAAACTGAGCCGAATTTCAGAATTTAACTTTAAATACTTTTTGTAGGAAATTATCTTCAAATTAATGAAATTTTCATTAAACAATGAACGTATCTAAATGTCCAAGAAATTGACAGAATTCAGAGATGTCACGAGGTATATGGAAACACATTTAGACAACTGCTGAAATGCGTTTATAAATAAGGAGATGTCCAACTATTTAGACAGTGGCTAGCTGGACAACTGTCCAAGAGTGTTCTAAGGAAATCTAATAAAGGTAAATACGACTGTAGTTGTCTTAAGTCTGACTCTCTGTAGTAAATGCCTAGAAAGAAGGAGTGTGGCAAAGTTTCCAAAAACAAAGTTGGATCTCCTTCTAATCTTAAACTGTAGAAAATAGGACCCAATACAACGTGAATTTAAAATTTCAATAAAGCAATAGGAATCTATATGAAAAAAGGAGGAACAATGGAAGGCAAAGTCCAACCTGTTACAAATTCTCAATTCAATAACTAATAATTACCTCACATCTTCAGTGCTTGCTAAGCCACATTTTATAGCATTGATGAACTAAAAGACCAAGTTCGTCGTGGATTTGATTTTTTTTCACAAGAAACTCATTTCTTTGTTCACACAACAAGTTTCTTTAAAATACGATTTTAATTTAAGAGAAAATCGAAAATAAAAGCCAAACAAAATGTGTTAATTAACCAAAGTACCATGAAAAAATAAACGTTTTGGAAATTTAAGATTTATGAGCAGAAAACATGCGCCTATATGTATAAGCACATAGTAACCAAGTACAATTCCATTTCCCATTAAATTTATGTCTCCCCACTAAAAACAAAATCTAATTAAATACCATTTCGCAGAACTAATTCAAAATCCGTTTCAATGTTACCGCACCATTAGACATTATAGAACGACGACGAAGGAACACCAAATGCGACAATAAGACACCATTTATATTATGATTGTTGCTTTAAAGAATTCTTCCAGCAAGGGACATCTGTCGGCGGCTATATACATAAGTATGTACATGTATGTACATATATGTATATTATAAATATCAATCCGGGAGACGCAGTTTTATTTATTTTCTAAATTCATGTTCGCATTTAAGTATAACCACTTCCCATCGGATGAGTTATGTTTTTTCGACTATATGATGTGTCACGAAATGAAATTAAATTGCAAAACAAATAAACAGACTGCTTTAAGAGGATGTGTATAGTTTGTTGAGTGAGTATTTACTGTCATGGCTGAGGGGTGTAGGGTGTAGAAGCCGGGACCTTGAATTAAAAAAAAATGAAGGAAGTTCTTAAATAAGCTCATTAAAACAGAACTGACAAACCAAATAAAATGAACAGAAAATATTGTTTTCAGCAGTCCAGATTATTTAAACAGGGATGCTTGCTTCTATAATATACCTACTATAGAATTCACAAGACTACTACAAGTAAATATATTGTTGGTATACCTAACTGTATAGTTAATTAGTTAAGATGCATTCGGGTACTACTTTACCAAAGCTATAGTGTTGTTGTATCTCTTTAAAAACCAACCAACCAAATACTTACAGGCAGTGCCCTAGCTACATACATATATCATTGAAATTGTTCTAGCCGATTGTAATGCCAAGCTAGGAAGAGAAGACATCGTTGGTCATACAGTCGGAAAGCGTTGCCTACACGACACGACCTCCGACAACGGATTCAAGCTGGTTTACTTTGCTACGGGAAGTGACATTGTTAGTTAGTTTAGTTAATGAAATCTTTATTTAAACGCACGTTATTCGAAATATATTAACAATAGTTCTTTTTTTTTTTTTATAAACATAAGATTAATACGGTTTGGCCGAAGGCCGTCTACCAGATTGACATTTTTTGATTAAGCTTAATATATTGAATATCTACATACGTAATGTATATTTTTGTTTATGATACTATTTGATGTTTTAAAAGTCGCCTTCAATAATTCGGGTTCTATAACTAAGTGCGTTCGCTGCATATTTATATAAAGCGTCCCAGCCAGATTCGCCATTTAAAATGCACAGGACTTCATCCATATTCATTGAAGTTTTTCCGAAGTATTTCACACGAAATTCTCTTAGAATGGGACATTTGGCAATAAAATGGTGAACATCTTCTCTTTCCTTCAGATTACAAAGGTCACATAGAATCGGCAGTTCGGGGCGATGTGGAATATAGTTCAAATTAATTATTTCGCCTCTTATTTTAAAAATTAAGTTTATCATTTTGAGAGGGAATTGGTTGAGAAAGTAGGTGTTTCCTTGAAGATTTAAATTGAGCTGGCTATAAATCATCCTATGTTGTGATGATTGCGCTTCCATCATACTTCCATCATGTGTAGAGCGGGTCAATCCTTCCAATGCTCTCTGAAAAAAACTTCTCAAGTCACCTAGGCTAATATCTTCTCGAATCCGCACACTTTCCCCGATACCAGCTGCTAGCTCCTCCCATTTTTCAACAAGATTTCCTTTTGATGAAATGACATTCTTCAGCACTATCTTAGGTAGCCTTTCCTCTTCCATCGCCCACACTTTCAATATATATTCAAAATGAAATTTAAAAGCATCTAAAAACAATGGTGGTATCGATGTTTCCAAATGAAGCATATAATTGGGTGTACACGACGGAAGTCGAAAAATTCTTTTAAGGAAGTATCTTAGGAATCTTTCTACCTCCTCGAACTTGGAATGGCCCCAAACCTGCGCACCGTACAACAATATGGAAACTGCGGTTGCACGAAACAACTTAATCTTTGCACAGTGTTCAATGTACTTATTATCGATGCAACGTCTCCACACTGCAGAAATAGCTCTTTTCGCCTCAGCCAACTTTAACTCAAAGTGTTTTTTCAAGTTGAGGTTTGAAGTGATCAACACACCTAAATATTTGTACTCCCGCACAATTGTAAGAATTTCTCCTTTGAATTTCCATTCCTCATTTCGTGGTACCTGGTACCTGTATTCGTCCAAACTCTATTCCTCCTCCAACTGCCTCCACGATATCATTTATAAATAGGATGAAGAGTAGGGTACTCAATACACATCCTTGCTTTACACCCATTTCCGTTAAAAATTTTTCCGAAATAAATTCACCATCCCATACGCCACGTTGTTTTCATACATCGCTTTCAATACTGCCACAATTTTACTTGAAATTCCCATTTTATAAAGCTTATAAAAAAGTGCTTCGCGTGAAATGGAATCAAAAGCGGCACGAAAATCTACGAAGAATGCATAAAGCTTTTTTTTCTTCCTTTTGAAATTATCCGCAATGTTGACCAAAGAGAATATTTGATCTAGCGTCGAGTGATTCTTCCTAAAACCAGCTTGAAACTTATTAAGTATTCCTCTAATTTCAACCCACTGCGTCAATCTATTAAATATCAAGGTACTAAATAACTTAACCGAAGAATTCAAAAATGAAATACCCCGGTAATTCTCTGGGATATTGTAAGCACCTTTTTTATGTAGCGGATATATTATTGCTCTTTTGAAGCTATCAGGAACAGTCGCCGTCTCAAATATCTTGTTGAATTCTTCCGTCAGTGCAGACAAGAATTCAGCTGAACAATTCTTATAGAATTCCATTGGTATTCGGTCGTCTCCTGGAGCTTTTCCTAATTTCGCATTGTCAATAACATTTACCACTTCGAAATACGTGAAGGGTGAATCGAGTACTTCATCCGTGAAGAAAGGGGCCGCGTAATGCGGAAGCGGTGAGAATCGCGGAGTGTTAAGAAGGTTGCGAAAATAGTCGCGAAGCTCAGACGCTTGCATGGATGATCCGATCCTATTGGTTCTACCGTTTATAGTTTTAGCAGCTTTCCAAAATTCTGCTGAAGACCTAGCAGTATTTAGGATATCCACAGTTTGCTGTTCATATTGTTTCCTTTTTACAAAGCAGAGATGCTTGAAATGCTTATTGGCTGCTGCATACATATTTTTGAAAACAGTGGTGTTGTACTTTCTTATGAGCTTAAGGAACGAAAATGATTTCTTCCTTGCTTTAAGACACTCCACGTCGAACCATTTCTTTTTAAAGTTATCCTTACGCCTTGAATTGGTGCTTATTGGTACAGAATCCTTAATAATTTGGGTAAGGTACTCCATGTGTAGTGGTTTATTATCTGCTCTTGCCTTACGAAGGTGATCATTTAAATTATTTTGATAAATAGACTGAAAACTATTTTTCCATAACAGCTTTGGTAGAAGTTCCAGTCGCTTTGCATTGCTAGTTTCTTCAGATGTAGAGATTGTACAAAAAAGCTCTAAGGGCATGTGGTCCGAAAAAGTTTGTGTAGCTACCCTGAAGTTCTTCAAGACCGAGTTCCAGGTTCCCGAGACAAAACAATAGTCAATGACTGAACACGCCGTTCCTCGAATAAACGTATATTCACCGTTGGGATCTCCCTCACAACTTCCATTTAAAACTCTTGCATCTAATGCATCCGCAATCTCTAATATTTGTTCACCCTTTCTATCGCAAACTTCATCTTTCGACTTACGGTTTGAATTAAAAATCTCTGATGCAGATCCACTAACAAAATTATTTTGTGATAAACCAATTCTCGCATTGAAATCGCCAAGAAGTAATAAATCCATTGACCCTAAATGATGAAGTGCATCACAAAGTTTATCGAAGTCTCTTTTCCAGTGGTTGCAGTTTAAGTAAATCGGCATGATGTAAAGTGCACAACCGTTGATGTTTAGCTCCAATACATTTATTTCTTCCACCTGTTTGAAATCTATAGTATCTCCCTCGTGGCACTTGCGATAGCCGTGAAGTTCACCACCACTTCCTCTTCCATAGATACTTGTTTTCACCGCTGGAATCCATTTTAATACATAATTTTTAAATATACCTTCAAAATTATCTTTTTCACCTTCTAACACATGAGTTTCAAAAAGTATAAATATATCGAAACTTTTAATATAATTAAAGAAATTCATAATAAAAAATTTGTTCTTAAGACCTGATACGTTAAAACCTAATATTCTTAAATCTATAGTTTTAATACAATGATTCTGGTAGACGAGTTCGCATCATTCCCTAGCGTGTAGTGCATCTTCCCTCGAGCGCATGTTTGTGTTTGCACCCAAGTTGCTTACAGCGGCTGTTTCTCGAATTCGGTCATATGGAACTCTGCCAACTTCAGGTTGTACCCTTGACATTTTGCGTTTGACATTGTTTACGTTGTTTGCACGTTGAACTTCATTCATGAAAATTTCTAATGATGAAAATAAGTTTGGATTATCCCCAAAAATCGACCGCAACACCACCAATGGATCATTTACTCCACATTTCAAACCGTGCGCCAAATCCCAAGTAAAAAGTTTGTTTGAAATAAAAAGCTTATCCTCCTTTAGTTGCGATTTAACCAAAGGAAACTTGTCGCGGAGGAACCTGGAAATTGAGAGTAGGTTGCCTTTTCTACGTCGCACGTTATACGGCAAATCCTTGTGTATGTGAACTTGTGTACCTTTTAAGTTTCTAGTGTTCCGAAGAACTTTCCAGGCAGCACTACGTGTTTTCATTTTGACAATGATCATTGCTGTTCGTGTGTCCCTAGCAGATATTGAATGCGCATACTCAATTTCAGAGCCATCAGTTGAGCCAAGCAGGCCAGCGCAAACCGACTTTGCCCTTTCATTCATGTTTACATCAGCTTCTGTTGGCAGGTGCACAACGACATTCGTCTCCATGGTTTTTAGCAGAAGTCTGTCCATTTGGTCTTCCAACACATTATTTCGTCTTTCTAACTCAATAACTTTCGAAGTGATTTGTTCATATTTTAATTTTAAGCTGGTTAGCTCTGCGTGAAGCACTTGAAAGTCGGCCTTTGAAGGGAGCTCCTGACAAAGTTCTTTATTGTTGTCACGCAATATTTGTATCAGAGCTTCGTTAGTGAGTACTGAAGGGTCCATTGCAGTATCAGAAGAATTTGTGGCTAAAAATGTTCGGCGTTTTTCTTCTCTTCGTTGGTCGGGGGAGGTTTCAAACAAAACCCTTTTGTTCATTGAGGTTAGTTTTGATGTTAAAAATAAAATGGGTTCTATTTCGCTTAAATGCTAGAACTTACACAAGTTTCAATTTATATTGTAAAAACCATCCACTTGAGAATTCGTTTTCCTAGACGTGATAGGTTTTTCTGCACTTTTACTATTTTTTTAAGGACTTTTTGTAAGAGCTCTTTAACAATTATTATCTTCACTTTGACAGAACAAATGTCAATCAGTGGAAGTGACATTGTGGTAGCTAAAACGCAGTTTCCATATCTCAATATCCATAAAGGCACATGGAGATCTACAGATTAATCAACCTGTTAACCAGATTAACCATACTGCGATCGAGCAAAATACTTCTCCAATATCATGGATGTCCGAACGTTCCGTGGGGCTATCATTGACTCGGGCCACTACCTCATTGTAATCCAATTATGGCTCCGGATATCCACACGTCAAAAAGGTGGAACTACTCTGAGAAGGTTCGACGTCACCGGAATCGCCGGAATCGCAGGAGATCGCTATGTACTTTTCCGATCAAGAGGAGTCCTATGTCGCCAGAATCAAGTACATATTGATAACCAGTGGCAACATTGCCAAGAAGACATTGGAGATGGTGGTGCCTCTGGCGTGTTGGGTATCACACGACCACCACTGATTTGAATTTGACGATTGCCAGCAAGCACATTTCGATTGCACCCAGTCAACCTAGATGACGACGACGTAGATCAACCCGATCTTGGAGAAGTGAAGATAGCCATAACTTAACTTAAGTCCAATAAAGCTGCTGAAGCTGACGGCCTTGCTGACGAGCTATTCAAAATAATAAATGATGATCTGGTTAAGAGTATGTCATCTGCAAAATATGGTCGGAGGAAGGGATATCCGTATGTATGGAAAATCAGCATTGTTTTTTCGTTCCATAAGAAAGGAGACCCTCTTAACTGTGCCAACTATACAGAGGCACAAGCACCACTTCTCCTTAACAAGATCTGTCACGTTACATCAGTGTGGCTTAATTCCAGGAAAGTCCACCATCTACCAAATATTAATATTACCTACGGCCGATCTTGAAAAACCCAGGAACTTCAAATCGATAACCATCACCTTTTTATCGATTCCAAGGCCGTGTATGACATTACGTATACAGACGAGCTATAAAAGGCAATGTCTAGTTTTAGCATCTATGCCATAAAACTCATTCCTTTGTGCAGGATTATGATGGATAATGCACACTGCTTCATCAAGTTTGGCAAAGGCTAATGTCAAAAATGGATATAGACAATGCGATGGGCTGTCATGTGACTTCTTTAACATCGTTTCTGACATTGAATTTGTGTGTATAGCTATTCCAGCTACAGCTCCGTATTCGTTGTGTTGAGGCACTTACTCGGATACGCCGACGATATTGACATACCTAATCGGAAGAACCAAGCGTCAGTAGCGATTTTGTGACCATTTGAACAGAGGCGATGAAAATGGGTTTAACGGTCAATAAGAGTAAGATCAAGTACATATACATAATATGCTGTCGTCAAGAAAGTACATCCAACACTGACGTCCTCGACAAAACATTACCATAGGCAGCTTTAACTTTGAGGTAGTTAGGGACAATGTTGACATAGGTTCCGCTATTAACTTAGAGAACAATACCAGCCCTGCTTTGGAAGGAAAATCCTCCAGATGATTTTTCGTCTGCTGTCTGCATAACCGACCTAGACCAAAAGGTAAAAAGTGTTTAAGGTGGATAAATCATTTAGAGCTAATGGACACTTAAGTTTCAGCTGAAAAAGTCTTTTAATTCAAACCATTAGATACGGTGCAGTAGAGGAAGGCCGTGACTCAGGTGGCAAGTGAAAGGGAAACTCAATCAATTTGGCGTCTTTGAAATTCGGACTGTAGCGCCAACTAAGAATTTTTGGGGAACACTACCCAAAGAGACTCATCTTAACTTAATAAGGAGTCATTTGGAATGATGGACAACCTGCTCCCCGATTTGGACCCTTGCGATTTTTTTTTAATGAGGTGCTTTGAAATTCTACATTTATGGGAACCGCCCCTACAAGACCTGAAGGCCATAAACTTTCCCTTACTCTTACTTTGCTGGCAAGTGTCATGATCATGACCAATCGTCTTATCCAGTGTATCGCGAATGGGGTTTGTCCTGATAAACAAAACTTTAGATATATATTTTACATACAAGGTGGCGGAAAAAGTTGTTACCTGTGCGGCGGCAAAAGTTGTTACCAGTTGTAAATGGCGGAAAATGTGAATTCTACTTTGAAATTTTTGTGAAGTAAACAGATACAAAATATACGTCAACAAAACATTGCTGACATTTGATTTTGACATTTGCCGCCATTTTTCAACCGCTGTCAACTTTGCGTCACCTTTTTCACAATAATTAAATGGATTGGAAAAAAAGCAACTTATGTTGCTACGTACTAATTTTGTCCTTTGTATGGTAAATTTTCGAGATTCAAACATGATCCAGGGTTAACGTTAATCTTATTGAATTTAGGCTAAGTGCGGTTTGTGAAAACGTAACTAGTATTAAATGTCTTGGCCGATTCCAACAAACGACCTAAACCTCGGAGAGTGATTCAATATTATATATAGGTCACCTAAAATTCAGCAAATTAATTTAACTATATAGGGATGTTGTAGCTTGATGAAAAAAAAAAATAAACCAAATCCTAAATGATGGTTATTATGTTGTTATTTTTTAGGGGTAATTTGAGTACCACACACAAGGTCAGCAATGTAATTCAATCCTTTATAAAACCTAAAACCATATTATGTTGGAACATACCTACAAACCTACCTACATACATAACTATCTGTGCATCCATTATTTTTTTTTTGTATTTTTAACTAAACGTGATTATGATCATCATTAGGGTATCATGTTGCCCTTGGTGTAGGTAAACAAAATTCCAATTCAACGGGGAAAAAAGGAATACAAAAAACACAAAGAAAACTAAAAAAAAAAAAAAGAAAGGAAGTAGGTCAACCCTTCTGTTTTATATTCCGGAAGACGGAAGCAATAGTTGTGCAATCCAAATTTGGATTTTTTTTAAGCCCTAGCTACCTAATATGCTCGTCCAAAAAGGTGTTATTTTATTTTCCTGCCGATTTGGTTTTAGATAATGTGGGGAAAAAATGAATTTTATTCAAGAGGCAGATCTATAATTAAGACCAATTAAGAAGAAAACCTTTATTGTTTCAAAATTATAATCAGTTTCATATTATTAGCCAACACACATTTGCATACAAATTATTGTTTGGTATTCTATTTTGTTTGGGTGTTAACGCCTTCAATTTTAAATTGTTCCTCTCGTCATATATGAGAGCATTTCGTGATGTTAGGTCATTCAGGGAACAGCAACAGCAAAAGCAAAACACATAATAGACATTATAGGGAGTGACTTCTTTGTTCTTTCTTAAATGTTATTTTGGTAATAAAAATTATTTTCCGTAGAAATAATTTCACAGTATCGAAAATTGTTTCTAATGTGATTCTAGGTATTTGGGAACACAACAGTTCTCCGGTTGTTCGTTTTTATTTCTTGATTTTTTTTTTCGTATTTAATAAAACCGAAACGTAGAATTATATATACCTACGACTTTAATTTATTCGTCAACAGGCTTCCGACCTAGCAAAAAAAAAAGAAAAAATAATTGCTTTATTGAATTATAAAAGATTCACGAGTTTCGAGTGCTTGAAAAGAGAAACCCCTCTCTTTGATGCGGCAACTTGATCTATTTCGATTCCAATGAGATAAAGCACATAATTCTGCTGTTTTGGATTTATGTACATATATGTATATTCAACCAAATCACTGTGACATCCCGTGACAGCCAAAAGGCACTAAAAACCACTTCACTTTCAACTATTGCTAGTTATCGCGAAACCTCGTCGTGGAAAAATCTATGAATAAGAGTGCCTGCCTTCAAATAAAATCCAATAAAATATTCAAAGGTATGCTATGTTTTTCCTATGATAATCTGATTAAATCAGGGAAGCGAAATCCTTATATACGGGGGGGAATCATTTATCCTTCTCACCAGCCAGCAACTCTAAGCGTTTTAGATAGGGAATTTATTGTTCATGCAAAACAAAGAAATTTTTAATTTATGGTTATGCGCAGAAGTGCAAGTGGCATTGGTTAAAATGAATAACAAAACCTAAAACACAAACACTTGATTACTCCATTCTATTCTTATACTCACTCCTTTCATCCTGCTTCTGGATGCCTGGAAGATTTTTGTTTTTAAAACCTTGGTAATTTTTTGTATTCCTTTATCGAAAATTCAAGTTCTTATTATGTTTTTTTTAATTCCTGGATGTGTTTTTTTCTACTTTTTTAACAAAGCAAAACTCAAAAAAAAAATGAAGTAAATGAAATGTGCAAAAATGCTAGTATTACGCAAAAGGTTCTTTGTAGGTCACAAGTCCATACATGCCTTTGTAATAATGTGGGTAAGTATATACATAGAAACGAACAAACTTATAAAAAGGGAAGATATAATAATTTTGTTTTGTTTTTACTCACTTCTTGATATTGAAAATGATCAAGCTTGTGTGTGTGTTGTTTGGTTCTTACGCACAAATAATATTGTGATACGAATATGTTTGGAAAAATAATAAAAATGCACTCACTTCTCAATTATTGCACAAACATTTTAATTACAATCAATACAAAAAAAAAAAACAGAAATAAATTTTCTCAAACTTCGCAATTTTGAACCATCGTTGAACCTTAGTTAATTTAACGCAATCGGTTAGTTAAAATTGCTGAATCTAGGATGAGGATCTTATATTTAAACCCTTTTTATACAACTGCTTAGGGCGACTTGTTAAACTTTGTTGTTATTTATTAATAACTTTTTAAGCATGTTTAAGAAATACCTGCAGTGCCTTAAATTCATACAAGGTGCTGCGCTGTATGGAAAATGGAATAAACCTTTGCAAACAATTGACAAACAAAAAAGGGGGAGCACTTTTTTGGTTGAATTTTGAGCTATAAGTTTATCTAGATACATGTATAAATGGAGTATTAAAGGAGGAGTGCCAGTATACAGTGTAGATTATGCACTTCGTTTTTCGAGTAAAGATGAGCGATAACTAATTAGGTCAAAGAGCTATAGGTGGTTCAGGACCGCCATTTCTACCTTCTTCTCTAGAAGTGGTTATCTAGAGTCATTTTCCACCGGATCTGCAGTAAAATTTCATTCAAGGAGTTAATGTTTACTCCAAGGTAGATGATCTCCTTAACTAACTTCCTGAAAGTTGCTGCTATCAAAAATGGTTTTTGTCCAAGCTGGTGGACAGCAGAGATATTTTGTTTGTTTGTTGATACATCGCATTATGCTCTGCATTGTCCTCCTTTTCTTAAAGATTAATACCAATAAGCTGAGTATACTATCTTCAATATACGAAGGATGACCTTTCGTCCCCATATAAAGGGTGTCTTTTTAGAGTTATAGAACTTTGAAATGGAATAAAACAAAGATGATTTTTTTAAATTGGCATGAAATTTACTTTATTGGAAAGATAATCTTCTGAAATTATAATATATGTAAATATGATTTCTGGCATATGACCGCCACGGCTGGCTCGAACGTAGTCTAATCTAGAGGTCCAATTTTCGATGACTTTTTCCAACATTTGTGGCCGTATATCGGCAATAACGTGGCAAGAGTTGTCCTCCAAGTTGTCAATAGTTTCGGACTTATCGGCGTAGACTAGCGACTTCAAATATCCCCGCAGAAAATAGTCAAGTGGTGTTAAATCGCACGATCTTGAAGGCCAATTCACGCACGGTTCCGTAACGTGAAACTATGCGGTTACCAAACGTTTCCTTCAATAAATTAATTGTGGCACGAGCTGTGACATGTTGCGCCGTCTTATTAAAACCACAGCTCCTGCACATCATGGTTGTTCAATTGATGAACGAAAAAGTCAGTAATCATGGCTCTATAGCGGTCACCATTGACTGTAACGTTCTGGCCAGCATCGTTTTTAAATAAGTACGGACCAATTATTCCACCAACCCATAAAGCAAACCAAACTGTCAGTTTTTGTGGATGTAACGGCGGAGTCTCAATATACACTTGGGGATTAGGGATCTCCAAATACGGCAGTTTTGTTTATTGACGTATCCATTCAACCAAAAGTGAGCTTCATCGCTAAACAACATTCGCTTATGAAAATTGGGATCAACGGCAATCTTGTTTTGGGCCCATTCACCGAATATACGCCTTGCTATGTGATCCTGTGGCTTCAATTCTTGAAATGCCAAACAAAATTAAAAATAAATCACTTGACAGCTGACAAAATGGCCGCCAGTTAAAATAGTGTTGCCAACTTAAAGATCAATACCTCTAAAAAAAAACACACCCGTTGCATAAATAGTGTAGCGCCAATCAGAGCAGATATTGATTGATGGGATTTAGTGATATTCAATCGACTTAAGTAAACACTTCCTCACCCAACAAAAGATTTCAACCATAATAACGATCATTGTCACAACTGATAAATTTATTGGTAGGTGAATATTGCAATTTGGTATTTTTAAACTGATTTTGTAAAAACAACAGGAAAACTATTCGATATTAATTATCAATTTTCTTGTGATTCAAAACGCTCAGGATCATTCTCGATGATCAATTTTTATCAATTGTTATTTGACAATCTTAATAGGGTTGTATATCTACTATACAATTGTAGGTACGTGTTTTTCTTATGTGAGTGCGCTGAATTTTTATTAAAATGTGATTTAGTTTAAAGAATAAAAATTAATACTCTCTAAGGCCTTTTTTCGAGCAAAATAATGTAAGATTACGTTACTTTCTACAAAAATCTTGAGTTTGTTTCTTTTCTATGGGCTTTCTTACATTACTATCTCTATCTAGCCTTTAAAAATTTCGATAAAGTTGTACAGATTTATTTTTATGTGTTTAACATTTTTTTTCACGGGGAAACCAATTGGATTCGGTAGAAAATTGAATTGTTGCTGGTTATTTTTGGACTTTTTCTTTTGATTTCTTCTAAAATTCTGGGAACTCTGTTTCCACGTGTGAAATGTTACTAACATTACTCATTCTATGCATATATGCACATGTCAAAGTAGAAAAAATTGGGGGATCAAGTGCTCCTTTACTTATATCAATATATTGTTGTTTATAATAATGCTGTGTGTAGTTTTTGTGAGTACTCCGCAACAACTCGAACAACCATTTTTAATTTTTGACACTTTCAACTTTGACAACCTGCGCAATATAACTATTACCTTAGATTTGTGTACTGTGACACTCACTAACTAACAAAATACAAGCCTTGGTTTTCCATCAGCTGTCACCAAATAAATTTTTTAAGACGTCCATCGAAATTCAGCTTTTGTCTAATTTTCCTGGGCTATTGGTTAATTAGAAAAAAAAATAAGATCAGCCCTTAGCTTACAGATTCTATAATTAACACTGCACAGTGCACATTACATTTTTGTTACAGACTAAAAGATTTACAAGAACTAAACACCAAAGTTGGCCTGCCATTTGTAGATCCCAACTAAGCTGAAGCTAAGTATGTTATAAGTAAAAATATTCTCTGTATCTCAACTCTGGCTTTTTTGATCAAATTCTTTTTGTTAAAAGAAATAAGAAAAAAAAAAAAATAAGTGTTTGCCCCTCCTCTTTATTTTGATTGTTTTTATTATGCTCGTTTTCAGGTTTTTCATGTTTTCAAATGGTTATTTTAGTTTCTTTAGGTTTTTGCGTGTGCAATTTTTTGCTCCTTAGACCTTGACCATTAACATAGAAAAAAGGAGATTGCATAAACAAACATGCATCAGCATTTTCACAAAACCGGTCGGCAGGGTATCGTCATCGGTCCTTTCTTTTAAGTACTTACTACCACCAGCACCCCTTTTTGGTTTTGATGCTTTTAGTGTTTTTGTTTGAATTTTAACATTGAAAGTGTGTTGGCGGAAGGTGGTGCATTTGGCAAAAAGACGATACGCATGCAATTATATTGCAAGCAAACTGGTTTTAAAGTATTCCTCCTTCCTTCTAACTTTTGGATAAAGGGAATACAAAATTCCAAAGGCAGAATAAAGGGGGAGGTTCGTAACTCGTAAGACAGGAATAAAACTTGAAACTTTTTAAGTAATGTAAATATAGGTATTTATATGTAGGTATACGTATACCTAACTTAGTCAGCAGCTAAAACAACTTTAATATTTGAAATACAATTTACGTCGAAAATGCAAGTGCACAATGCTTTATTTTTTTTTTTAAGAATAAGTTTTTTAAATTTAAATTTTTTAGTTAATGATCATTGATTGCAGCTGAGAGATTTAAAAACGGGTTAGTAAACGATTCTTATATCATAAGCGCAAAATTGTAAAGAGTCAAGGTATAACGCATTATACTATTTTACAATTTTCTAATTTTAAAGCTCTAACTTGTTCTTAGTTTTAATTTTGTTTAACTAGTTCATACTAAACCTATTTTCTTTATTAACTCCACCTGAACACTAGGCGTGTTTGGTGATTTTAACTTTACGAAAATCAAAAAATGATAGTATTCGTATTCGTATTCGTATTCGTATTCGTAACTGTTTGGTTTTGATTTTAAGTCCTATAATTTTTAATTTTGTGGTGAAATGTTATATCAATTTGTTATAAAAATGTACTTTTAAACTAAAAATCTGTTTTTTTTTATTTAAATAAAATATTTTTTTACGGAGCTTTAATTTTCACAAACTTTTATTTATCAGCCAGAGTTGCCAACCTATAGGTTAATATGAGCCAGCGCGTACGTGCATGTGCGCGGACTCCCATATAAATCTGTCGGACTCAAAAAACGAAACCAAAGTTTCGAAACTAAATGTGTGCGCGCCTGGCCTTAGGGTGAAAATCAAATATAGATCTATGCTTCCGGAATAAGATTTATATGACAAATCGTTGTCATAAATGATTCCTGGTTTCCCATTATTCCCTAAAATTCATCTTTTATACGCATTCAATTTCTTTATCAAATTCACTTAACTGTAAAGCAATCCGAAACAGCGCAAATGAATTGTATTCCTTCTTCTAATTTAAAAAAGTGCCAAAGATCATAAAAATGTCTTCACCCCATGACACAAAAAAATCATATAGGTACAATTCGTGGCGTAATAAACTTCTCTTAAATATAAGACCACCTCTTATAGCTCTTTTCCGATATTCAAAGTCCATTGTGCCTACAAAAAAGATGTCATAAAACCATCAATTTTTTTCCATCCGCTTTTGCAAAACCGGACAAAGGCATTCAAAAGGATCTAAATTTAAGTGAGTCCTTTGTATAAGTACGTAATAAAAAAAAAGTTTCAGAATTTTTACGTTGTTGTTTGAAAAATTGCAAGGAAGCCGACCGTCGACGTGTCGTAAACAAGGCGACGAAGTAAGTAGATTTTAAGGGAAAGCAACTATATATGTATGCCCTCTTGGCATGAATTTAAGGGTTGGGGTTGGAAAAACTAATAAAACTGGAATTATTATCAGATTTTTTGTGTCCCTGTTGTATGTACCTGAACTTCATCACCCCATATAATGTAGCTTCGCTGTCGTTTTATTCACCTATGACTTTATTTTCTTCGCATTAGAAAAACCATAAAAAGTGCTGTAAAATTACAAAAGCGAGGAAAAAGAATTCTATGCAAGTTTCCGATGTTTTTCCTGATTTTTTTTTTTTTCTAATTTCTTAACAGGACCACGACAGGGAATTATTTGTGTCAGGGTTGAAGTGTTATAGCATAGAAAGTTCTACGTAGGTATTCCTAATCTGAAATTTCTGTTTATTGTTTTCTTTCATCCGGTAGACCTAGTTTTTTGTTAATAGACACGAGGTTTTTTCAAGATGACAAGAGGCCAGATGGTGGATAAATGAATCGCGTAGTAGATAAATGAGACGCAGTTATTTATTTGCGTTTTAAATAAACTCTGAATAAACTTTAAAAAATAATTTGGTTACATCCATAATGTACATATGTACATATATAGTAAGGCGTGTTCTGTTTTAAGTTGATATACCCTTGTTTATTTTTGCGATTATGTATTTTAGAAGAATAGGTAGGTATTAGCTATTTGGAAAAATGCTTAGATATAAGATTCCGCTTATTTTGGTCTGTTAATTGAGTTTATTATTAAGTTCGATAAATAATGTTTCGGTAGGTACCTATATTCTATTTAATTCTGGAAGTCTGAATGAAAGAAAAAGAATAATGTCAATAAAGTTGGTATAGGTACAGGTATAAGAAGAACGATAAGCGGATAAGGACAGAAATATCGTAATTTTTTGATGCCAATATTGCTTTCGTCAAATATGCAACCGTCCTGCTTACAAAAAAATTTCTTTGATCAACCTCAGTTAATTTTTGTTCACATTATCTGTTATCAAACATATTTTTCTTCTGAAGGTGAAAATCTTCAATGGTTATATTCGGTACCATGTAGTGTGAGACTTGTACTGCACCAAAACCACTGAGAAATCAGGACCAATCTTTATGAAAGATCGACAAAAGATTTTTGTTTCTTAAATACAAAACTGCATTCGAGGAAGTTTAAATTTTTAATACTTTCCCATCGACCATCATTTCATTTCATGGGACTTGGTTCTTCTTAGTCTCCGAACATTTCCTCGTACATCTAAGACAGTCTCTATTTTTGAGTTAGAATCACTATACATTCGGTGATTATGTGATACAGCGTGTTTTCTATCTACTTCTATAAAAAAATCCTATTAAATAAAGGTAATTGCTATTTCAAGTTGGGATCTTGCCTTCTATCTGGTCCCCAAGATGGATAAGTTCCATATTATATATATTAGGGTGGTCGTTAAAAAAAGTTCATGGGTCGGTCTAAATCAGCGCCAAATAAAAAAAATAATTCCCTAATTTTTCAGATTTTTATTTTGAAGTCTTACTGTGGCTTTCAGCGGTTTACCGTTTACCCATCCAGCAAGATCTTCATGGAAAATAAAACGCGACTATTCTGGGAATATGGTTTGCTTTCAACACTTTCGATTTGAGCAATATAAATTAAGTCGGTTGGTTCTTTCATTTATTTTCAAACGTCAAACGTCGGTTTGAAGGTTTGCCTTTTACCTTTATCGTTGGAGTTCCTTTGGGCCATATAAAAATATAGGTTGAGTTTCTTGTATTTTTTAATTTTTTTACTCCGTATATTTTCTGGAAGCAATACAAATGGTCCTCCGCAGAACACATCTTCGAAAATAGTGGATTTCCCAGTTTTACTGCTTTGCCACTTGGGGTATTAAATCTAATTGTTTTACTAATTGCCATATTTCTATTGTTTTTGTTATTTTGTATCTTTAGTTTGTTAACCATAAATAACTGTTACTTCTTCTACTCATTGTTTGAATTCACCCTTCTGTCTGCAATCAGATGCTGATCAATATGCGTCAGACGCTCTTGAATTTTTAGGAGTTGGTTCTTCAGAACGTTGTTGGTGGTAGTTCTTGCGAAGGTGAATATATATTTTGTGCAAAAAACTTCGCCATCTTACTGTCCGGGTAAGGGATTGTCCGCTTAAGGGATCATAGAATGTATGAAATTTAAATCCAAGATCCACGGTCGTGAGAATTTGTCCGCTCAAGCCTCAAGGGGATTGTCCGCTTAATGGAGTTGTCCGCAATAAGAGGTTTCACTGTATATGTACTTTCTTCCTTAGGCTTTGGCCACACAATGAGCGACTGAGCGATTAAGCGACGCAAAAAAATTAAAACACATAAAATCGTATGGAGGTGGCCACATCAACCCTGAGCGACTTGAGATTTTATTAAGCGACAGAGCGTAGTCGCTCTCCAATCAAATCTGTTTTAATTTTTCAGTCGATCGCTGAGCGACAATGGATAAAATAAACGCAGAAAGTTTGACTTTTTCCAAGAGCAAATCAAAAGATGGTACCGTACCGACATACGAAAATATTTCCAAAATCGATCTGGATCTGATGAAATTCACCATTATTTGCCCTTTCACGATTTATGGGGTGCACACCAAATCTACGAGCTCTCGATCTTATTATAGCTCTATAAATATGAACGCGACTTTCAACTAAAAAGCTACGACGAACCGCACTTGACGATGGCATTTTCGCAACTAACGTCATGTTCAGTAAATGGCAACCCATCGCTCAGATTCGTCGCTCAGCGACTCAGCGACTCGACGCTCAATAGCTCAGTCGCTCATTGCGTGGCCGAAGCCTTATTCTAATTTTAAAGAATTTATTCTTTTGCTAGTGATGTCCTATATGCAACAGGAGACATAATCTTTCAACTCTAAACAACAACTTACCTCAAATAAATTCTTCTCTTTTAATAAGGCAACAATATAAAACCATAAATATCATTTTAAATTTTTCCCTCAAACAAAAATTTTGTTACATTCCTTTAAAATATACTATAACTGCCTTAAAACGAAAGCTCAGCGAAAAAGGTTTATAAAACTCTCAAAAATTGAATCATATGCTTGAACAAATCGCACACAATACTTTCATATTTATAATTACCCTCTGGCTCCCATCCAAAGAGCTAAAAATAATAAGAATATTATGAATGGCCCCCGTCGACTGAAATTATTTCCCATAAATAGCTCGATCTTATGGCAACTAATTAAAACCCACCGCCACCGCATTTCACTCGTAAATAAGTTTCAAGCAACAAGAAATCGGAAAAATTAGCAATTAACAGCAAAAAAGACATAAAAGTATGCAATAAATCGCACCCCCATCATAAGCTATAGCATAGAGAGTCACACCATCACATCACAGTTCAGCATAGCGCCACAGAGTATTAGGTACCTTACCTACTGGACGAATGAAGAACTCTTTTGTTTGAGTTCCTTCCTCCTGAGCGAACTTATTCCATATGATGGCAGGAAGTCTTGACTTTCCCATTACCCAGAACCAGAAACGGCGGCGGCGGTGGTGGTGGTGTGGCATTGCCGCATAATATAAACTCACTCCCAGGAATATTTACCAATGAACTTGGCCTTCGACCCCCGCACGATTATAAACATATAGTTGACGGCGAAGCGATGGAAGAGTTGTTGGCAATAAAAGTTCCTTGCTCAACACCAAAGGAGCAATTAGGGTTGAATTCATTAACTGCAAGGGCAGAGGACGTGAAAAAAACCAAAACTGAACACAATTAAAAATGCGAAAACGACGACTACGACCGACGACGATAGCGATAGCGTCTCGATCCTCGTTCGAGCAGCAACACTATCGACGGCGACGTGGTGTAACTCACTTACCGCCACCCACACTAGCTATACACGAATTCCGCCGACTTCAACACGACTATAGGTACACTACTCAAACATCGTGCTGGTGATCCTAAACCTGGCAGAAGTAATTTGTAAGAAGAGTCTCTCTGATGTACATACTTCCACCAGCTCGAGGTGCGCTCCTTCAAGTCATGCATATAGCGTCGTCGTCGTAACTTCGTATCGTTTCGTAACTCATTCTTCTTCAGTCACGTTGTAGCGAAGAAAAGCATAAAATTCCTTGTTGTGATTTATGAAAATTCCTCTTGGTTTGTTCTGGTAACTCGGTGTCGGTGAATCGGAATTGGAATCCTTCTCTTATGATACCTACTATAGGTATAGGTACTTTACGACCCATAGTGGTACTGATGCTGTGGCTGGCTATATATACATATATACGTGGTGTGGTTTTGGGGCAGATTTAGCTTGGAATTTTGTTAATGTAATGCTTGCGTCTGCAATTTTGTGAGTAATTAAGGAATCTTTATATTTTATTGTGGCGGCCCTGAACCCATCAAAATTATGTTTGACCTCAAGGAAATATATTGAAGTGTTGTTGTGCAAAAGGAACGAACAATAGCACTGGATGTTATATTGAAAGACTCTCTCTATTGAAAGCAAAAGTTTGAAAATGTTCTGAACTTAAGTTTAATAAATTGTCGAATTCCTAAGAGTGAACTCTGAAGCACCAAAATAAATTGTTATCTAAAGGTTCCTGCAAGTTCGTGCTCTCTACCTAAGTCAAAATAAAAAGAATTATTTTAAGGATGAATTCCTCTCTAGAATTCTATATAGCTAATAATGGTTAACCGAAATCTCATCGCTTCATCCAATTATATTATAATAAAATATTCCCTTATACTGGAGCTTTGTTATTTCAATAGAAACTGAAAAGCAAATTAACTTCATCAGTTTATTTTACAGTAAGAATTCGGTAAGAGGTTTAAAATTGTAAAATTGTATGAGAATTTTTTTCATTTTTACTTTTCGATGGTAATATTTTGTCCAATTTGAAGATGCTCGTAATGGGATACTAAAAAGCACTAGGTTCCCGTTTCTAAAGATCTACAAAACCAGGGTTGGTCTTTAGATCTTCGAACCACCCACCGAATCGATCATGTGCAACTCAAGCGATCCATCCAACATCTAAGATGTGCCACATTTTTGCATTGCAAACGTCAAATCTTAACATAATTCCTTTCATTATTTCGGCTTAATTCAAAGTTCAACGAAAAGAACTTGCCAAGGAGATACAATTAGATGCCGCCGTAGATAGCATTGCCTTTTTAGTATGATGCAATATGTATGTAACTCAATTTTATCAAAAATGTCAGTTAGAACTTGTTGTCTTATTGCGTTTTTCTTTTTTGGCTCTGATTAAAGCTCTGAGCAGTGGTTGAGCGATCAGAGCAAAGCTCTGATGAGATTATAATCAAAGCCCTCAGATTTAATTATGAAACACACTTGAGCAATGAACTTTCATACTAAAATAACAAATTTGTGTTTACCTGAAGTAGCCGAACGACCGGTTTGGGAATCCATTTTTAATTTATGGCGTTCGGTTTTTTTTTCATGTCATGTCTGTCAAATCACTTAAAAAATAAAAGTGAAGTTGACTTCGCTCAGCGTTTTGCTCCATTTGCTCGGTCATTTTATTCTAAGCATAGGTACAGAGCACGCTCTGAGCAGTGAGCTAGCTCCGATGGAAAAAAGGAACATGAATTATGTGCCCTGATTTGTCTGAGATAAAAAAAGAAATATAGAATTTATTTTTGACAGCTCCAGTGATCTGCTGTGAGGTAAAAAAGAAAAACACGATTATTCTAAAGGTCGCGATTTTTCGCGAAACAAATAAGCATAAAAAGCTTCAATATTTAAAAAAGTGACTATTTTGAACCTTTTTAAAAAATCTAGCGACTTTTCTGACCCCATCTCTAGAAAAATACATGGAAACGATAAGTTCTCTTTTTTTGTTAAAAAATTCTTGCCATCTTTTTTTCTCGTGACCTTTTCAAATTTTCCAATACTGGCAACACTGGTAACGACTACCGAGTACCGACTGCAGTTGCGTTGCATTGTGTTCGTAACATAAAATTTGTGTGTATTGAATATTTTGACAGCTATTCAAGCTGCAAGTGCAGCTCCGTATCCATTGTGTTTATATGCAGAAAGAACAGTTAATGTTCGAAAAGTAGTTCACGTGACATTTATATTGATGATGAAATTCTCTACAAAAAAAGATATTATTATACTTTTATACCTAATTTCCTAAAAATTGTCATTTAGAAAATATCGCCATTTCAAAATATACCAAATATCGAAAATATCAGTTTTTCGCACGTGAATCTAAAACTCTAAATTTTATCAGAAAGCATCTTTTACCAATTAAAAACAGTCAAAGATATCTGTTTCGATAGCTCAGTGGAATGGAAACATTGAATCAAACGCGAACTTATATAGAAATAAAACAAAATAATTTTAAAGTGGAAAAATAAAATTTATCAAAAAACCACTATTCTTTCGCTTTATTTATTTCGACCTTCTCGGTCGAAATCTGATTTTGCTCTAAAAGTATTCGCTTGGTTACATGTCTTGGCTCTTTCTCTTACCATAATTTTATATTATTATAAAAACATCGACTGCAAAGTTGCCAGACTCATGCAGTTCGATAAAATATCGGTTATGAAATTTTTACTCGAAATCATTTTACTTGTCTTTGAAATTGGCTACAAAAACAGTCTTTAAATCTCTGAGACCTCATTTACAAGATATTTAAAGTTAGCAAATAGTCAAAAATATAGGTTGTTAGCTATAACTAAAAAATCGTCAGTAAAGCGGGAATTAATAAACCGTAAAAAAGAACATCTTCAAATTGTACCTATAAGAAATACTCGAATTAATGTAATGTTTTCATATAATATAAAGCAAATGTAGCTATAAAGTGGGAAGTAGGTACTGGAATTTTCTTAAATAATTTGGTCAGATATTTTTTTTTTTGTTATTTTTAGTCTTAAATGCTTATAGAATATTTTTCAGATTATTTCTTTCATGTCCAGCAGAAACCACTTCCGACAGATGGCATTCTTTTAAAAATACAAATAGAAATGAATCCTTTAGCACGCGATTAAATAACGATTCTTGTGGTTAACTCAATCTTCATTACCATCAATGGCAATGGAATAATAATAACTAATCGTTAACGTTATAGCTTTATTTTTTTACGAAAGCCACACGAAAAAGGAAATTCATCAGTGCCGTATTAAAAGTTTGAGGGGTTTTTACGCCCAGTTTACATACAATTTAAAATAATGTATTTATTTCTAAAAATTTAATTTTATTGGCATTTAATTATTTAATTAATTAATTAATTTAATTATTTTGCTCCATTTAAAGATGTTTCTGAAATATAAAGCTAAAAGACTAATTAATATTAAGTGCCTTCTAACCCATCAATCAAGTAAAAAAAGGATGAGTTAAGTGGTTCACCGTTGAACAGTTAAACTAAACTTTACTTTATATCATACCTACTCTCTAAGGAATTTGAACATTATTTAGGTATTTATTATTTTTAGGAGAAAAGAATCTTCATTTTTATAATCGATAAGCGCCCCAATCAAAATTTCAATATCATTTTTCTCATCTGTTGCTCCGGCAATGATTTGTCAAGACAGTTCTATAAAGTTCCAGTTATTGACTCTTACTATAAGATGCAACCTGCTACCTGCATCAATATTGTTAAAGCTGCTGCTTCAATGTTTCCAAAATGCGCAATAACACTGGACTTTTACAAATACCTTTGTCAATTTTATATGACGGCTTCGCGGCGGAGGAACGGACGACGGCTCGACGGCGGCAGGAGTTGTATAGTCATGAACGAAAAAGACTACAACTCATTACATTTTACAGTCGCCACCATGAGACAGCAGTTTAACGATCGAAGGCGACATCTGCCGGCACCGCTCATTCATTAGACCCGAACACTGCTGAACCAACTGAAAGAGCGTCATGTCACGACGCCAACGATTTCCGTGCGAAAATTTCCCCCAAATAAAAAAAAAAAAAAAAAAAAAAAAAAAGAGAAAAAATTTAAAAGCCAAAAACCGAAACTCATTTCCGAAATTTCATCAATTTCTATCCATTTCCATGTTTCGGTTTAAACATTCATTTTTTTTCGGTTCGATGTTCAAGTAAAATTTGTGTCTCTTTGGTCGGGCTGATGGCTGATGGTGGTGCTGAGTGCTGACTTTTGCCTCCTCTACGCCCTCACCAACGACACAGCATACTTGCCACCGTGCGTTGTTGTGTTACCTGGTTTATGTGAGTTTAATATCATTTTGGCATTTTATATCCGCTACATCTGCTGGTGCAATTCCCCAAAATAAAAAAAAAAAACAAAAGGCCACAAAGAAATTCCCTTGCAACAAAAGCTGAATTTTTTCCTGAAAACAACATGAAACAAATGCGAAGGGAAATAAAGTTTTTTTTTTTTTCCTTTTTTTGTAGCTAAAGAGTGACCTCAGAACATGTGGATTGTATGGATGTTCAGAAAGGCGTTGCAACCTGTCAATGGAATGGAAATTACATTTAATGGTTATTGTTGAATTTCGCAACATGAACAGTGTATATTTTTGGTTGTTTTTAATTTGACGTCCTCAATTTTGAAGGGAATGTCAATTGGTTTGGCGAAATTTCGTGTGTGCTGTACAATAAATTTAGAGCCAATTTAAAAACTTTTATTTTAGTTTAAAAGTTCAATGAAGAACGTTAATCTTATCGCATTTCTGTTTAGTATATACATAAGTTGGTAATAATATCTACGTTTTTATGGCCTACAAGGAGATTTGGGTTAAATCAATAAACCTTTCCTCACGAATTGGGTTAATTGAAATTTATTTTGACTGATAGCTGAGAACTTAGCACGGAATGGAAAAAAATTTACTAATTAATAATTATGTTGGTACATATAATGGATTTAAAATGCTCAGTACAAAAATCTAAAGTAATGGTTGCTTTCATAAATGCACGGTTGCTTTGTTTACATGCGATCAAATGAAATCATATTAACGTCATACAAAATATTTGCGCTTGTTTTTTACGCTGCATTTATGAACACTTTCTGATTTGCGTAATAGGTTTGTCAAAAACAATATAGAAACAATAAAGGAAAGGAAATCGTTTATACCTACTATATCTGTCTCTTTCTTTAAGAAAGAAATTCAGATTGCATATATGAGTTTTTATACATAGTTGCACATTTGCGCTTTGCTTTTATAGAAATCTGACATTTATCATCTGCATTTATGAAAGTTTTGCATTAATCAGACTTTCGCAACCATGCATTTATGAAACTGTCAAAGTTTGAAGTGTCAGAAATTAAAAATGGTTATTCGATGGCTATTGAAGTGTCAGAAATTAAAAATGGCTATTCGAGTGCTCACAAGAACTACTCACCTCATCACAAGAAACAACAACAAAATATTGAAATTGACAAGAAAAGGGACAATGTATCCACCATTTTTTCCGATTTTGACAGATGCACAGATCTGAACAAAAATTGAAAACGTTAATATCTGTATTGTGGTTAAAATGGACCTAAGGGGCTGGACATCCGACCCAAGCCTTTCAAGCCAGCACGGACTTTAAGTTTTAGAGAGACATTTCACATTGTATGTATTTCGATCGTTGTTTGTATCGTCGCTCAAGTACCTTGATAAATAAAAATACAAACCCAATTCCATAATGGGCATTCGCCCATCGCTATATAAAAATATATTAAAAACAGAAGGAGTGGAGTAAAGTGGAAAAATATTAAAAACCACTGAGTTTTTTCCATCACAAAACCATCATTGTCGAGCTCTTGTATACAAGTCTAATTCTTTCGTTATACATTTTGTTATATAGTAAATTATCTTTCGTAAAGTTATTATAAGCTTTTCAATACAACCTCTGAAAACATCGACTGTCGAAGTGAAGACCTTCACACTCATACAGTTCGATACAATCGTCAAATTAATATATGTATCATCCTGTCATGCTTGCACAAAATCTGTTTCTCAACAGCAATCAATTTTCTTTCAAACGCATTTCGCATTTCGGAACACACTCAATATTTTTGCTTTTTCAACAGTTTATTATTTCAATTTGCGTTTGAGAACATTTGCAAATGAGTTCGTAGAAAACGGCGTTCTCGGTGGTGTATGAATAAGAATAACAGTTTCTGTTTTGTCTTGTCTCGTAGCCAGCCTGTCTCAAACTTATATGGTCTTAAACTTCTTCTTAATAACAATTGCAATTGCAATAAAGTGCCTTGAACATGATAGACGACCAAAATTGCGAATTGCCAATGGACACCCATTTTGACAATTAATTCACATTCAACAATTTCAACATTTCATTCACATGAGTCGCTGACAACTTCGAATTGTTTTTCTTCACCAGTGACGTCACGACAGTTACATACTTTCGCAAAGTTAAAACAAAGTGAAATAATCAAGGAAGCGTACGTAATCCCCTAATTGTATTCTTTAATTTCATGACTTTGATAATGCACCCGAACGTGCCCAATTTAAAAACTGTATTACATACATATGTACGTCACTAGCTCTTCAACATTCCATTTAAAAAAAAAACTCCTCAACTTATGCAGTAAAAAAGTCATTTCAATGGCTTTTTAAGCCTATCAATATGCCAAAAGCTTTAAACCAAAAGCTTTTCATGCGCTGTGCCTTACTGAAACAAAAAACACACCACACAGTTCTAAAAAAGTTTAAAATGTTGGTATGAATGTGTATGAGTAAAATATGTGTCACCAAGGTATATAATTATAGAACTAACTGATGTCAGTCTATTTGTGTTGCATTTTATTAGATTTTTTTAATTAAATAGCACGGAAAAGTTTCAATAGACTTTCCACCGTCAAGAGGCAGTGTGGCCGAGCGGTCTAAGGCGCTGGTTTTAGGCACCAGTCCGAAAGGGCGTGGGTTCGAATCCCACCACTGTCAACAATTTTTTGTTAGAATCTTTGTTTTTTTTTTAGAAATATGTATGAATCAATTAACTTATTGAATTAGTCACTGGCTTGTGAGTATTTAAAATGTTTAAATAAAACTGCCTGCAATTCTAAAATATTTCTCTATAATCCGGTGATTTGTCATAATTATGTGGATGGGTTGTATCTAGAGCATGATAGAGATATATTGACATTTTCGATTGATTTATTATAGGATTTTCTTTGCGTGCAATAATTATTGTAGAAAATAAAGTATAATTTCCGCATGGAATGAGGATCTTGGGTAATTTTAAATAATTTATTGTGAAAGTGAGTTGATGGCTCATATGTACCTATTTCTAAATAATGTAGTTCAGAAGTTCTTCTTAAAGGAATGACTAAGTTAACTGAATTAAATGATGTATCTTTGACCGTAGATATGTAATGAGGTAGGCATACTATTTTTAAATTGCGAATTAAGACGAAATGTTTTATTAATTTTGTAATTCCTGTTTCCAAAATTTACAAGTTCAATTTAAAAGTATTATTCTAATAAGTGAGACTCTCAGGTAATAATTTAAAGACGCGTGCTCTTTTCAGTTTTTGGGAAAGATGGTGATTTCTGCTTAAGTACCTACCTACCTACCTTTAGTAAGTTTTTCTGGTTTTGAGTTGTCTTTTAACAATTGTGTTCTTAGGGTTTTTTGTTGTGTTTATTTCGGGTGCAATTAACTACATGTACAACCTACAAGTTATGTTAATTGTTTTTTGGGAATTCTGGACATGTGTTTCAATTTCACCACTTTGCTTAATATATGTAGGTATATTTAACAAATTTTGATTGTTGAATATGAATATATGAATAACATATAAAAAAAAAGAAATCAATTGGAATAAGTTTAAAAACATTGAAAGTATTCACTAACATATACCTATACGGTTTTCCAATAAGGACTTGACAACTTTTTTTAAAAATAAAACGCAAACCATTTGAGATATTTCAAAAACTCTATTATCGGCTTGAAGTACAATCAATATTGGACCCAATTTTCGATGACTCGGCCATACATTTCACTATTTCACGTTCAATGTTGGCTCTGAGCTCTTCCAACGCCGTCGGCTTGTTGGCATAAACCAATGACTTATCGTAGCTCCAAAGAAAGTAGTCTAGTGGCGTTAAATCGCACAAACGAGGCGGCCAATCGACTACCCCATTTCTTGAGATAACACGCTCATCAAACGCTCATTCAAACCACATGTCGTCCAAGTCCATATCTTCCAATTCGGGCCAAAAATAATCGGTAATCATGGCGCGAAAACGCTGGCCATTCACAGTAACGTGAGTATCGTTATCGTCAACGAATTTTGTAAAACTGAGTTTGAAGAAGGAAAATTTTGGAAAAAAGCATTTTAAAAAGCAGAATTTTGACCCAGGCAGAATTTTCATTCCAACCCCTAAAAAAACATCAATCACCAAAACCAAAATCCAGAAAACTGTGACAAAAATCCCTTAATTACAATCCCGAAATATGATAAGAGATGTTTAGTCCGTTCCGACACTGGAAATCATAGTTTTAAAAATAAAGTACATAACATGTAGGTAGGATAGGTAAGGTACCTACTTAAATATGAGACAAACAAACATTTAAAAATCGTTAAAAATTTAAATTTGAAATTGTTACTGGTGTAACAAAATAATGTTACGATTGTGACTTTAATGAAAAGTAAAGAAAAAAAAAGGCTGGGTGCGACCCACACTGGTAACTTCCCATTGGTGCCCGTGGCAACTGGACACCCAATGTGATTTTATTATTATTTTGTTTTATAAGGAAATTCCTAATTCAAATTCTTAAAAGAAATTATCATCAATATGCGATGTTTTTGCTTTAAACTATCAATTTAATTTATTTACAAACACCACCTAATAAATTCATAGTTACAGCATTAGGTGTAAAATAAAATTTTCCGGAATCAATAGCTTTGTTTGTTTTCAATTAATTCGAGCCGAAAAATATTTTTTTAGTGGTTTTAGTTTGAAAATTTTTTGATTAAAAAAAAACTTTCAGTTGAATAATTCTACAAAGCTTATAAAATAAAATTGGCCTGGCTTCTAAGCTAGTGTTTGTTTTCAAAATATTAAAACCGAAAAACGTTTTTCAACGATTTTAAGTATTTTCTTGTAGTTTTTTTGTTTTACAAAAAAACCATCAATTGATCTTTTTTTTAATTTATAACAGTAACCAAATATGACAACATCATGTATAGAATAAAATTATCCCGAAGTTAATACCGTTGTTTTCTTTTTCTCAAAATATTACCGAAATACCGAAACACGTTTTTCACAAAATTTTAGCATGTTTTTTTATCTAAGAAAACTGTGCTCTGATTTTTTTTTAATTCTGTGAAACTTAACATTTTTGATGTGTAAACATCTAAGTTGGCGGCGGCGCGGCGATAGGATAAACTTAAAAGGTGAATCTTATTCCGTGTCATATATTACGTTTCACACATTACGTTGTAATTGAGTACGTTCAATAACAAAACTCCGGTACTTGGACGAACATTGATGTTTACACATCTTAAGCTTGTGTTCCGGCCCTCACACAATTTTTTTTTTTAATCAGATGTGTCAAAAATCATTATGCACTAGCAAATGATGATTTTTAGTGTAGGAAAATTAGACAAAAAAAAATCGAAAAAATCTATTGATTTATAAATATTTATTAGGTGAAGTGTTTTAAACATTTTGTGAAAGTTCCCCATCGTTCCGAGCTCCACGTCATTAATTTACAGGGGGTCAAAGGTCACGCAATATATTTGGGGTTTCGCTGGATACGGTATTATGGTGAATTCTAAACTGAAAAAAAAAATAATTTGATAGAATCCAGGCAGATATGGCACATGATCTTAGGGTACTTTTTAATGCTGGATTTAATAAACGACACATAAAGATGTTATATCCTCCTTTCAAAAATGTATAGTATTTTTTAAAATAAAGATGCGAGTATTTTCCGTAGTAACAATATCACCAAAAATTAACATATACGACTGAGAGATGGCAACGGATTTACTCAGCTCATTTCAGCAAGGATAAAACTTTAATCACATAAAGATTCATGGGCTGGACATTAAATAAAAAAATGCCAGTCTTGCAATCCCGTTTCGTCAAGGTCTCCTTTATTTTTATTTAAGGTTCAAAAATCAAAAAGGTGTCAAAAAAGGTGCTCAGTTCACCAAAGCTCATCTTTTGATATATTGTTCATTGATCTCTGGCATACTAGAAAAAAATACATTAAGACATTTTAGTCCTCTATGACATGCTTTCAAAAATAAAAACCCTGTATACTTATAAGTTTTCCGAACTTTGGCCAAATTTATGACTAATTTTTCTGGAATATTTAATACTTGTAGAGCAATGAACTAGCTAAGTCGATCAGACTCCGAAATAAGTTTAATTCAAAATTAAATTAATAATAGTTCTCCTTTGAAAGATTTTTTTTTTAACATTAGAAATGTTTAAACGGAGGCATACAATATAAAAAAATCAAAAAAATATGAAACGCCTAGTAGACAAAGGGGGCGAAACGTGAGGGGAATAAACAAAATAAACAAAATCAACAAAATAAAAAAAATAAACAAACTAAACAAAATAAACAAAATTATTTCATTCATGCTTTCTTGTTACTAGTTTGAGGAAACAGAAAACGAAGAAGATGATAAAACGGACAGAAAAAAAGGAGAAATGTTCGTAGGAAAAAAATGGGTATGTTTTTGATGATGATTTTTGCGAAATCCGAAAAATACACGATTTGCGTTTACTTAAATGCTTATATCTTTCGATCCAATTATCCGATTTTCAATATTAAGGTATATAATTAAAGGAAAAATGACTGATTGATTTTCAAAATCATTCAAAATTTTATACTAAAAACATGAAAATAAATATCGGACAAATAATTTAATTCAATGAGGAAGTTGATAAAAACAAAAAAAGCATTAAAATACTTTCAACCAACAATTGGCGAGAGGAATATAGTATTATAAAGCCGGCGGCGGCGGAGTTTGTGCAATAAAAAACCACAATCGTGGCAAATTTGCTTCGCGTCGGAAAAAAAATGCTAAATGTTCATATGTACCTAAATTTGTAGTCGGTATAATAATTGTAAAGACATTGGGCCTTACTAATAATCAAACGCTAATGTCGACTATTAGTTAACTGTAAGGTTAAAACAAAGTGCTGAGCTTTAACAAAATGCTACCAATAAACAATTTAACCCTTTCACTAACTAGTCTCCAGACTTTCGTTGAATCTATTACAAAATCTACTACAAATAAGAAACATAATTGAATGAACTGTCAGAATTTCCACCAAAGTTCAATGTTTTGTTTTCGTGCAAAAATATTTAATTTTTTATTTTTATTTTATTGCGGGATACTTTTTTTTCGGTTATTATTATTTTGTTCCTAATTAAAAACAAATGTGATCACTGCACAGAAATAAGACAGACAGTCACAACATAAATAAAAAAATAAAACAAATCAGGAACTGTCATAATTTGCTCTATACCTTCAAAGTTAAGTGTTGCCGTATTCTTTTTTAACAGCAATTATTTTAGTATTTATAGTACTTTTATTATTAATTTGAAGTGTCGGAGTGAGTTGACTTTTGAATTGTTTTTTTAATTATGGCACCATATTTCTTAAAAAGGAAACATATTCCTCATATTTTATTTTAATATTTTTTATTTGCAACGTACATATAGGTACCTGTTTAAGACTATTAAGCTTACGGCTGTTTACGAACGTTTACGACGACTTGTACACTTTTATATTTTTCAACTTAGATTATTCGAAATTCCGATTTCGTCAAGTTCATATTCTATAATTGGTCCACGAAAATGATAATTTTGTTCAAACCAATATTGGAAATCTAAATATAAATACAATTTTCGGCTACCTGTTACACAAATGTAATTTCAAATTTGGTTGATTGGTATTGGCTTTGAAAATTGTATTCGACACTTATATTTTCTGTATGCTTGCATAAACAAGATTTAACCAATACAATAGCAAAAAAATCTTTAATCGATTCCCGTTCAGCACAAAAAAAAAAACTTTTTAAATATGCGTAATTATTGAAATATATAAAACGGAATCAAGAAATTAACCACTCACATATTTAAAGTAAAGTCCAAACGTACTAAATATTTATCAACAAATTAAATAATTTGTTTCTGTTGCACTACATAAACATACAAACAATAAATAAAGTACCTACTTCTAAATAAAGTAATTCTTTTCAAAAAAAATCTGAAGAAAGAAACCAGCCCTATTGAAATCAACCTTATAAAATGGGAATAGATTAAAGTATTAAATACAAATTTTAGTACCATGAGACAGCACAAAGGCAACACTCTTTATTAAGTGTTCGACTTTAAACATGGATTTCCACTTATTAAATTTTGACATATTGCTAACGACTAAACTGGAGGTTAGTTTCGTTATTGGTATGCGGATTTTCTAAAATCTGAAGATTTTCGTTTAATCTTAACACTAAATTTGATTATTAGTAAGGCCCATTGTGTTTCGTTTGGCTTGCTTATAACTTCGGTTCTAATAATCCGTTAAGGTCTTAAAATTTAGCTAGAATATCGGACTACATTTTTTGTATTATATCATTGCACAGTCACATAAAACTATATATGAAAAACCTTATTAAATTGCGTATTTAATAGAAACAAAAATTTAATACAAAATAATAATTTTTTAAATCACATGTATTTGACCCTTTTTAGGAAAGTTATGATGTTGGTACCTATGTTCAGAAAAGTTGCTCAACATTTAAATTTGACATTCAATGTACATACATAAATACATACATAAATGCTTTTTTTCATTTCTAATGTTCCTCAACTATGCTGGAATGGCAAATCGGGTAAATTTTTAATTTTATGCCTCGATATAAGATAAAAAGTTTCTTGCATACTTATAAGCTTGGTTAATTAACTTTAAACTTGGCAAGTATGTTAGTATTAAAAATAATAGTTGCCTCGTATAGCTACAAATTTAAAATTACAAAAAAAGTCGGTAGAAATAAAAAGTTTAATACGAATTAAACATTCACACCCCTATTAATAAATTCAAATCAAACACCAATTATTTCTAATCAGTGAATAAGAAAGTCTATATACTACTAAAATACTACGAAATCTTATCAATATAAACACAAAAGGTTAATTTATGTTAATTAGCTAATTCACCCTATGTAAGATATTTCAGCCAACGAATTTTAAAAGAAAATAAACGCTAGTGACACAAATAATACCTATATTAACTAGCTAAAATGAAAAAGTGTGCTTTAAAAGTTCACACTTTGTGAGAGGATATGCGTGCAGACTTAATAATACCTATTTTTTGCCGACAGCAAAGTTCTTGTTGAATGTAGGTAGTAGATTTTCGATTTGATTTGCTACTTAAAATAAATTTTTATGTTTATTAATACAAATATTTTAATTCTTAAAACAATTTTTGATCAACGCTTTAGTTGATTAGTTAATTATAAGATAATTATGTATTTTTATTAATAGAGTGTTAGTTGACTATATCAATAAGGAATAAATAGGAACAAATTTTCTTAGACCTACTTAAAGAAATTGAAATTTAATGTATAATTATTAAAATTATTTAAACAGCTCAGCTATAGTCATCAATTATCCAGAATCTTTGTTATGTTTTGAAAATTATTCTATAATTTAAATGAGCTTTCAGTGCTAAGATGAATTAATTTTATATATGTATTAGCCTCAAAGAATAATTTAAATGTTTTTATTTTTCCAAATACCTAACTTGTTATCATTTTTATGCACAGCCACTAAAAATTGGACTCCCACAAGATAACACCAATTTCATTTGTACCTATCTTTATTTCGTTAACGGTATTATTTCTTATAGCTAAGTCCTGTTAATGGCCAATGATAAGCTCACTGACAGCTGTCAGTATATAGCAGCATTGCCCACAGGCATGGCATAACAAATCATTAAGTTTTTTTAGACAATCAAAGCTTCTTTTAATGTCTTCTTCAGGCTTTTAACTAAACCTCAAAATAAAATTGTCCCATATTGAGTCTTAAAATCACTTCTAATCACCTAATTTAAATGTCTTCGATAAGAAATGAAATTGCGTGGCAACACGTTTAACACCTTAAACGTCGTCGTCGTCGTACTGCGGCACACGCCAAACTGTCACGCGGGCAAGTCAAATCACAGAGCCCTATTTGTACTATGTATGTATATGAAATTAAACCCTTTTTTCTTGAGGAGAGAGAGCAGACTATTGCTTATCTTAATTATTCGCTTCGCTTTGCAAAGAGTTATCCCGAATTTCAAACCACATGCAAATAAAAATAAATCACGCTTCAATCCCTCGCACAGTTTTTTGCCGCGAAATGCGTTTTCAACTAATTAAAAAGCACGCACTATGATTCAGCTAAATTGAAGTCGACATCGCGGATGATGTCACACCCAATAGCTCAATAAAAGAAACTACGCGACTTTATAGCGAGAAGAAACATCCCCACAGCAGGATATCCTTGTATATAAAACACGCAGCTCTCTGGAAGGCAAAAAATGCTTTACTGCCATAAACACCATTATCACTGATGTTATCCTATCCTGGCAACGACAGGCGGCGGCGATTTTCTAAAAACGAAAAAGGGTTAACCAAGCCTACAAGTATATCTTTTTTGTTTAACCCTTTATATCGGTGTCTGTTGTATAGCTCTGTGAAGAAGGCGAAAAGGATCTATGGATGTTTCTATTTAAGGTACAGTATACAGCAGCCAACCACCCTCATGGGCATTCGTCTTGTTAAGACATCAAATTTATTGTCGAAAAGGAAATTAAAAGGATTTTCTTAAACTTTCTACTGGAGATGCTAGCTGGGGAGACGAGGGACGACGACGCATCTCTAAACACACGAATCTCTTTGCGGGATGGCCTTAACAATGATATAGCTGGAAAAAAGTATCGAATTTCAAATTTAAGGTCGCTGGATGGAGGAAAGGGTTTTAATTATTAAAAATGCTGCAACTCTTTTTTTTTTTTATTGAGTATTTCGTATTTCAATTGGGATTGGGATTTATTTGGAACATGAAGCCATTTGGGATTTGTTTATTGAGATAGACAAGGAATTGACCGGTTGGCATGGTACTTGTAAGTTGGTAGTCATGGTTTAAGCCTTATTTTCACTAATGGATATGCTAACTTCAAATGGACTTTGGTTACAATTCGTAAGGATTTCTTCGTTGGGCTGATGGAGTTAGGTTGCGCCATTCATTATGCATGAGGAGGAAGATTAGTGTACGTGCTTGTCCAAATTGTTAATCCTATTTTGTATGATGTGTGTGCGGTATTACTATACTAATGAAACTATCATGTTTTGACACTTCAAACGGGTCCTGAGTGTATCACTTTTGCCATAATAAATATTGTATCGTTTGATGTTTTACTGCGAGTAAAATGTTTTATCTTGTATCCGCCGACGCTGAGTCATCGCAAGTGACTTCTGACCACTTCTTGTTCTTGACTGTTTTTTACTCACCTTAATTATTATAGTAGGAATAGAATAGATGGGCGAACTTTTAAAACATTTTACCTGTGTTTTTGATCTGTCATTTTGACTAAATTTTTGATAAATTTGGCCATTTTTACTTTGAGCGATTTGACGTTTTAATTTTTGGTTATTCATTCAGTCAACATTTTTAGGCGTTATGATAGGTCTGTTTTTTTATTCGCCTGCGGGTATCCCAAATCTTCCCAAAATGTCTTAATTATTTATTTTTTACTTGGCATGAAAATGCCAGAGCTTTTGACTTTTTTATTAATTTATTCCATTTCCTCTCTAGCAAGAATCTATACCCAAATATTTTACCTACTGCCTTTTCTTGCTTGTCACACTACTGAAAATTTCTGTTGTCAAATGTCAAATTCGTTTCCTTACTTTTTATTTGTGGTCGAAAATTACAACAACAAAACTCAAAGCCTCGAGCATAAACTTTCTTCTGAACTTTTCTTAAAATTTTCCCAAACAGTAATGAAATAGACCTGATGTTTTATAATTAGTTTTCGGGCAAATACAAACATAAGGAGTGTGTGATTAATTTTCGTGAATTTGTTGTATAATTTTCTTCTGGAATTCCAGAAGAAAATTTTCCATTGAATATTTCCAGTAAGACTCCGCACAGTATGCACAAAGCTCATCTCTCCAGAATTTAATCCAATGGAATCCTCCACATTATTGTTTTGGAGCAGGGTTAGAACCTCAGTAGTAAAATTTTGGGGCATATTTGTGAAAACAGTGGAGTAAATTGAAAATTTTCGAATTAGATTTGAAAACGTAAACCGCATTTTAGATTTAAACATTAGTCAGAGTTGGTTTCGAAAATTGAAGAACACATTGTTTTCATTTCCATTAATGTGGGTTGGGAATTTTTCAGTGTGGAAAAGAAGGAGTAGATCTCTAAAAAGGGGGAGTGGCAGAGTAGATTTATTTTATTTCTTAAAATTTAAGTAAGTTTAATCCGCTAAAAGCAAGGTTCTGGTGTAGTTTTGAAGGCTATAAGGGTCAGCTAAAAAAAATATAAATATTAAGCCAGAGCTTTATCGGAAATTCCACAGCACAACATTTTAAATCATTTTTGCCACTGAACAGGTTAAATATTTCCTCGAATTTAACCTGTTCAATGCTCTTAAATTCAATGAACTAGCTGTAAGGGCTCTTGGTTTTTGTTATAAATGTGCTTATAGAGCTTCTTTATAAATAGGTAAACGAGCTCTAATATATTATAACTCTGAATGAGCTATTGTTAAGGCTTTGAAACAGAACAAATTTTTCTTTGCCAAGAGCCTTCTACGACTTAAGAACTTTTTGTTTGTCGGGTGTCATATCATCTACTTTGGACCAAACAATATTGGTTACCATCCATCATCAGTAGCATTTTCCGTTGCTATGCTGTTGGGAGTTCCATCGTCGTCGTCGTGTTCGAAGAAGTATACGGATCGATGATGCCGCCGTCACCATCTGCCGTCGAGCCGCAAGCCACACGAATTAGTGACTTTCTGCAGACTCATTGCCATTTGCTGGACTTCGTATGGATTGAAACCGTCTCAAAACCGGCAATCATTCAAAAACAGATCCCGTCGTCGGTGAAAATGATTTTTTTCTGAAATCGGTGTCCGCTGTCCGCTTCTATATCATTTGTAGGTCTTTCTCGACCTTATAACTTGCCATGGTTATCACTTTATCAGTCTTTATTGGGTAAAAAATGGAAAATTAAGAAAGGATAAATCTATACATGGCCTCCATTAACTGTCAAAATTGGAAATCTATTGAGAAAGAGAAATACTACTATACTCTAAGCAGTGTTCCGAATCTATAGATTGGCCCTTTTGGATTGTTCGAAATCCAAGATAGACAATTGCAACATGATCAATTTTGTTGACGGTTTTTTAGTCTCTATACCTACATGATGTCGCATTCTGGCTATGATGTGGAATGAAGATGTTATCAAGAGTATTGTCGAGCAATCTTGGTTTTCTAGCTATATCGAACCATAGATTCTTTTCGATTTTTGTTTGCATTGTTTCCAAGAATAATCTTGATGACATATACATCTTTTAATAATAAATACTTTCTTTGTTAAGTTCTTTATCCTCTGTGTACATTTAGGCACGGAAAAGCTGTCTGTGCTCTCGTGAAAAAAAAAATGACTTTTCCCTTTCACAGAAGTACATCCACAAAGCCGTTAACCTTGTTCCTTGCATATTACTTTCAGTAGTAAATATAAAAAGACTTCTCTTCTGCAAATTCCCTCTTCATCTCCACTAATTGGTCGACTACAATGGTGTTGTTTAGGTAAGGAAATCCCACGTGCAGTATCAAAATTCTTTTTCTTTGTTTATATTGCTGGGTTCACCAATATTTAGATTATTCATATAAGAAATAAGATGTTGTTTTGCAACATAATAAATAAATAAACAAAAAAGTTAAATATATGATAAATAGATTCATCCGCCGTATACCTGTACATCATCGTTCTGATGGGCTCGACTCAATCAACCAGTCTTTTTCGTCAATTATTGTAGTGTCACCATTTTCTTCCTGTTCAACACTAAATTTGCGTTTATAATTTTATCAAATCAAGTTCGGTTCGAGTCAGGAGTCGGGCCAGTATCCAGTGGTTACAACGAAGATATAAACTAAGGTTTATGTTAAGCTATTGTTGTGGCATTGTGGCAACACCGGGATGTTGATTGTTGATACCAATCAGTACTTTCCCAACCACTAAAATATGACTTACTATTATTTATCATACAACTAAGTACAATGAACTCTTATCTATGAGTCTCATAATTATATTGAATCATTGGATTTCTTTGAACTTTATGATCTCTTTGTATTCTAAAATACAAAATAATAAAAAAATGTAAATTTGTATGCTGGAATTTTCCGAGGCCAAAGTCCAAGAGTGTCTTTAACTTCTTTTTTTTTTTGTCTTGATTCAATGTCAACACGCATCAAAATCAAGAAAATTTGTAAGTCACATTAGCTAAGCTAAGCTTAACTAAAATAAAAGATTTTTAGTGACAAATTTAATCTTAAAAAAGCGATGTGGTTTGGGCCAAGCTTCAGATTAATTTTAATGACATTTAGTTCTTTACAAAAAATAATATACAACTGTACAACTGTTTAGAAAGCATTTCCGGGTAAATATTTACTTAAATGGGTTAAATGATGGGCGCGGTTACAAGTTAACTATATCTCTGTGCATCCCCAGTTTCAGACGAAAAAAAAATGTAAATTCTGTATACCTATATGTATAGATCGGAAAGTTTACATTCGTGGTTAGATATGAACGAGTTACTGCGCACTGCCTATATATATCAGATTCTTGTTTATATGGAATAAATAGTTAGTTATCAAGTTCTAAGGTTTAAGAAACAAGTTCAAGGCCAGTTTTTTTTTTTTTTTAATTTTTTTATTTTAGGCATTTTATATTTATATTTTATCTTAATGGCTGAAAGAATTATTTAGCTTTGCATTTAAAAACGTTAGAATTAAATTTAGAA
This sequence comes from Epistrophe eligans, assembly GCA_951394125.1. NCBI lineage: Eukaryota > Metazoa > Arthropoda > Insecta > Diptera > Syrphidae > Epistrophe > Epistrophe eligans. Next base: position 31,171,225 of record OX596028.1, read on the forward strand.
ATGTTTAGAATGAAGAAATTTTGGTTTGAGGTAAGAGATTAAAGGGCAGAAAACTAGGTCTTAGGACTATAAATTAGCACGTTCATTAGTTTAGTTCCATAGAAGTGAATCATTTTTTTATATGACTATTGTATTTTCAAAGACAGATCATGATTTATTATAAGGACAGACAATGATATATCTTCGAATAGCTGAAGATCTGATGTGAGGAAAATTTGTTATCATATCAACAAGTTTTTTAGCCAATTCCGATACTTGTTATTTTAGTATGGTGGTATGGTTTTTTAACTTAAAGACAAACGAAACTTGTTATTCTTAAATCTAAACTTACATATTTCAATGTTAGCTGAATTGTTAAAGAAACTTGTTTTGAAGAATAGTCGTATAGAGCTTTTATTAAGAGTTGCAGAGAGAGTTTCTGATATGGAATAGATATTTATACTGGTATAAAAGTCAAAGGAGTTCTATGAGTTAATTTTCTTTTCTAAGAAGCCATATTTCTAACGGTCGTGGGGTGGGTGGAAGAGTGAATTAGATCTATAAAATGGAATGGTAGTCCCGATTGCCTATTTTTAGAGTTGCTTCACAAAGAATACCAATATCAGCGACTTCTAATGAAAAACTTTAATTGTTCTTCATAATATAACAAAATGGGGTTACTGGACAAGGAATTTCACTTTGACTTAGAGCAAACCTAATAAACTTACGTTTTATAGCATCAATTCTACGAGAATGGGAGTTGTCAAATTTGGTTGACGTATTCGAAAAGGAGTCTATAGGTATGTCATATCATACTGACATTTTTCTATATGTATGATCTTAGTCGTGGGATGAAAAAAAATTTAAGTTTAAGGCAAAAAGATTGGTGAACCGGTCAAATGCTTTGCAAAAATTGGTTCGTATGTGCATTTCATTTCCTTTTTCTAATATGTACATACCTTTAAGCCCATTTGCTGAAACTTAACTAAATATATTGAAATATTGAAGTTTCAGCAAAAGGGGCTAGAAATAAAATCAGTTAGATTGACTTAAGCATGTAGTAGATTTAAGATATGAGATACCGTGCTACTATGGAGAAAAGTTATATTAACAGTAAAAATGAAGTGAAAGATAAGTTATGATTTCAAAGAGCTTGGTGATGAGAAGATAGTTTGGCATTGGCAATAGGCCAATAGTTGGATATGTCGATTTGTATAGATAATAGAAATAGGATATCCTTCCATAATTTTGGTTAATAGCTTGAAAGACTGATTGTCCCAACATTTACGCAAGATTTAAATTGAATAGAAAACATAGTTTTTTTTAAATTGTTATTTTGCATTAACTCAGTACAGAGAATAGGAATAGGGCATCGGAAAATTGGCTTCCATGACTTTGCAAGGACGTACACACTTTTTTATGGAAATTTGACCTTTCCATTTTGCATAAATAAGGTTGCTGATAAGCAAGTTGATAAACAATTGAAAAATCAACCTTGATTTCAGACGTACAACCTAGCAGGCGCGGATACAAGGGGGGGCAATGGGTGCAATTGCCCCCCCCTGGGCAATTCTTCGTTTCACAATTATAAAGTAAATTTTTTTCAATCCTAGCCTTAACTTATAACAACCAACAAACGCTTACGCATCACTTTTCACTTTTCATGTCATTTACATATGTAGGTACCTTTATTTCCAATTTATTGCACTATCAACTTCAATTCACATTCTTGAAATTGCGTACAAAAAACCATAACACTTTTTTCTTTTTTTTTTCCAAAGGCAGAAGAGAAGTTTGGAGTGCAACCTGCAACTACTCATTTTAGATATACCTAAGTTCTCTGTATGAAAGTATGTATATATGTATATATTTTACGATTCCATAAGTTATTTCCTTTATTTGCGTTCGGCCGGCGCCCGCCTGTCGCATGCGTCGGTCGTTGAAATGCCTTCTATGGTTTTATGTTTTTTTTTCACTGACTGAAGAATGAACCCTTTTCTCAACCTCCAAGCATTGAGAATAGGAATAGGGATGATGTGTGATGTGTGATGTGTGATGTGTGATGTGTGATGTGTCAACAAAAACAAATTTGACTTTATGATCTTATTCTTGCAACGCTTCCAGTTACAAATTCTTCGGCAGAAAGATCTTTTTCTTCGTTGCGGCGTCTTAAAACATATTTAAGATCAACAATGGCTGAAATACGCCTCCGCGGTCTGGCACTCATGCACATCCATAGGCAAATCCCGATCGATGTTGAGAAAGTTATTACTAGGTTTTCAAAAACCGGCCACCCAAAAAGATTAGAATTAAGTATTTAAGAACTAGACATATCATGTACAACACTATAATTCCTTCATTTAAATTAATTAATTTATTTATTTTTTTAATACGTACCTACGAGTTCTTATTTAATACTTTAAGACATGCATACAGAGCATTATTGAAAGAGGATAAAGTAATGTAAACGAAGATGTTTGATTTACTATTTAAGAGTTATTTACATACAAACTATATTATGTACCTGCACAGTGCACATGCTTTCCTTAATTCAATTAAATAATATGTTATTTTTATATCCGATTGTGCTTATACCTTTTTAATATTTTAAGACATAAATGCAGAGAATCATTAAAAAAGCGTAAGTATTCGACGGACCATTTTTTTTTTAAGTTAAGCAAAATATCACAAAAATATCTGACTTCTTTTACAATTGCTTATAAGAAAGGTACCTACATCCCTTAAATATATCCTGATTCTAGAATATGCAAAGATTATAAAGCTTTTAATTTGCCTCAGAAATTGTAAAAACAAAAATCTTATGCGGGGATGGTGAAAATGTCTCGTTTTGAAAATTAGCAAATTAAAATCGTAACATTTAATGCGAAAGTTGAAAATACTTATTTCTTCTTACATACTTAGGTACTAGATTTACTTTTAAAATGATATATATATATACAGTTTTTGGGTGAAGTATATACCTACCGCTGCGCTGGGGAAAATCTGGTAGAAAGTAAAACATGATTGTCAAAAATTTAATAATAACGAACTAAAAAATTAACATATGTACATAATATTTTATATTTGAATTCAAAAGTCTTGAAGTTAACGAATTAATCAAAAAAAAATATACACACGTCTTGCTAACGCAGTAAAAAAAAAAATAAATTAACGACAATATGAGTAAGGTAATATGAGTAATCCCTTTCTTTTTTCCTTTTTCAATTTTACATTATTTGTTTTCGCTTCAATATAAATAAATTATATTGCATTAAAATTTTATCAGAAAGTCGATAATTACAAACATTAAAATTTATAAGAAGATTTAAGAGTCACATGAAAATTTACATGACATGGTTTAAGACTTTAACATGTGTATATACCTCGTCTTCATCAGTCATTTGTAAACCTACCTTTTATACAAACTTGGAATGAATGTTGACCTTTATATTTTGGTAAATGGTTTCTTAAAAGCAATTAATAAAAAATAAATAAAAAGAAAAAAAAATATATAATTGATTTGAACCAAGCATTGATTTTTTTTCAAGAAGGTTAAGTTTATTTTGCAATTCAACCTAATTTTTTGGTTTTCTCAACATGCTCGAGTTGTTGGTTTCTCTGGATGCAGTGGTGTATAACGGGTGGGCCATCTAGTGGTTTCTTTTTAAATCATAAGCTTTTTTGACACTGACAGCAATTGCTGTTTCCCGCTCGAAAACTTTACAGTATCATACCTCCGCGGAATGAAATGAGTCACTTTAGCCTTGAACAACGTTGGGAAATATTTAAAACTTATTTTGCAAAGTGAATAGCCCAAACAGTGCGTTTTTTTAAAAGAAGTTTCGGCCGAAATGAAGCACCCACCACGCCTGCTGTAAGCAAGTTTGTGCAAAAAGTTCGTGAGACTGGTATGCTTGGTCCCGTCATCGTATGGTGCGAACAGACGAGAATGTGGCTTCTGTAGCCGAGAGTAAGAGACTTAATTCACGAACGTTTCGGTCAACGGTGAGCGTTACACAGCCATGTTATCCGACTTTAAGACATGGTTGGACGACTTTTTTATGCAGGATGGTCCCCAATGCCACGTAGCCCTTGCCTCAAACGATCTTTTGAGCACCAAATTCCCAATTCGTGTTATTATTCGTCTTGGCGATGTCAATTGGCCGCCTCGGAGCTGCGATTTGGCCCCATTGGACTTTTTTTTTTGTTGGGAACCCTGTATACATATATAGGACTGATGTTATGTCAACAATCCGGAAAAGATTCAAGTACTTAAGGCCAATATCATCCAAGCAATCCGTGAGCTACAGCCCGAAACCATCAATAAGGTCTTGGAAAATTCGAGTGATAGAATGCGCTACTGCGAAGCCACCCGAGGCAGCCATTTGAACGACGTTGTGTTCCATAATTAATAGGAAGTCTTTGCTCTTACTAATAAAGCCATAGTACATGGAAAAATTTAATTTTGTTAATTTTATTGCATTTTTTAAAAAGAAACTTGTATTTGAGCCACCCTGTATAGGAAAACACTCATAATCAAGGTTATTTTATGGTAAAGATGCGGGTTATTTTTGTTGGACCAATTTAGTATATATTACCATTTTACTTAGATCACCTAAGCCTGTATCTTAATCGAACTTATCAATGTATCATCAGCGTATAAATCTAGGGAAGAGTATTGGAACTTAAGTTGGAGATTATTTTATAAGAGGACCAAGAATTAATACCTGAACTCCTAAATAAAGATTTAATACTCAAGGCACTTACTATAATTTGGCTTCTACAAACTACGTTATGAAAAAATGATATTTGGACTGATGTTTCTGAAAAACCAAACTGATGTTCCTATAACTTTGATGTAAGTATCTCCCCGCTTGGTGACATGTTTAAAAAGACTTGAAAAAAATCTAAAAGAACGATACCAGATCACTATTCTTTACCGTTCTAATATCGTTTTAGTATAATTTTAAAACATTCCTTAAGGAATGTTTGAGTGAGTAAGGACATTTAGCATTTCATTTATTCAATTTAATGAATAACAAGTATATTTCATATAAAATGTCATTAAATATGGTTAAAGGTCAACTGGTTGGTTACTAACATACTATAACATTTTTTTGTTGAATGAATTTTTTAAGTTTTTTTTTCAGTCATTAGAAATTTGGACAGGTAGGTCATCTTTATTAATATTTAAAAAAAAACTCGAGAGCATCAGACTTTGCTATGAACTCTGAAGTTAGGTCTTTTTTAAAAAAAAAAACTGCTCAAAAATTTAAAAAAAAAAACCTATACTCTGCCTTCATTGATGGAGACCAAAAAAAAAAGGATTGAAATTTCTCGTTGGTTATTTTAATATTTTATAATGAATTCATAACTTGCCTTTTAAATATTCTTATATAGCAAGTTAAAATCGAGTACAAAATTTCATTATAACAGGACCCAAAGATAAGTGACCTAAGCTATAAGGTGTCACAATTTGTCAACCTGTCTGTCTGTCTTTATTATCGTATTTCTCAAGATCGATAATCTATTTTTAAAATAAACATCAGGTAAATATTTAACATACATTCACGCAATTTAACTGATTCAGAGAGTATAATTAAATAAATCTAGATCTAAACGTTTACACAAGATTATAGATGAGAGTTAAGAACAAGTACCATCTTACATTCCAGTTTAGGTATACAATACAGGGGATTCCCTGTAATTACTTCCAACATTGCTTGCATCTTCTTATAGACATGTAATTAGGTACTTATTGTAGCGTAGGTAAGTATATATCTTCAAATCAACACCTGTCTGCTAAGTTCTAATAGTTAATTGAAGTGCGGATCTAAAGTGACACAGAGACCGAGAACTCGAGAAAACGAGGGTAGTCATTTTATTTAAAGCAAAATTATAATTAAAAAGTTGTTATTTTTTTGGAAAACCAGATTTATGAATCGGATAATAACTCCGCGCCTCCGACGCTGTCCGTGTTGTTGTCGCCAATTTATAACTAAACTGGAAGCGGTACCGACTAACAGACGACGACGAGAAGACCCGATTTGTATCTTTTATACATAAACGAAGAACATAAGTTAAGACGGCAAGTCGTTAAAGTCCAAGATGCTAATCAAGTTGAAGTTCAGTTCTTAAAGTGATTGGGTCCGAAGCGGATCATTTTAATTTTATTTGCAAAGAAGATACCTATACGTATTTTTTTTCGCCGCGCGCCGCCGGTCTATCCACTTATTTATTTATTTAATTTTAAGTGTTAATTTTTGTGTCCTTCTTAGTTAAAAATAAATATTTAAGAAAAAGATATGCATTTCGAAACCAGTTTTAGTTATTTTATTGCAATTTTTGGAATAATTTGTTTTCCTCAATTCACAAGTACTCAGTGTAAGTGTTTTTGAGTGTAAAGAAAAAAAAAAAAAGAAGAAAAATCAAGGTGTTTATTTTGTAATAATAAAAAAAAAAAAAATATTAAATAATTTACAGCTCGATGCTCGAATCCAAATCGAAAAACTGGTTATTGTATTTCAATTTATGATTGTCAGCCACTTTTGGGGGTTGCGGGTCGAAAGCCACTGCAGGAGCTTGATAGGAAGTTTATTCTTGAATCTCAGTGTCGTGGTAGTTTAGGGCGAGCACCATATGTCTGTTGCACCACTGACACCGGTTATTTAAGAAGAGAGCCAACTGAAGGTCGATCAACGGTGTTATTCCCTACCCAAAATAGACCTTTTGATCGGCCTCGAGGACGACGTCCATCGTCGTCGTCTTCGTCGAGAGGAGAGATCCCTAGACCACCTGCTTGTGGTGGAGTTACACTTCAAAATAAGATCTATGGCGGAGATGATACAGATTTGTTTGAGTTTCCTTGGTTGGCGATGTTGGAGTACAGAAGAAGTGAGTATAATTCCCTTAATCAGAAATAGATCCTTTTTACGGTCGAAATGACAAAATAATTCTTAATTAATTTTATGATTATAATATAAGCCCAGTGCTTTAGTTGCGTAGCTTAAAAAGTTAGTTTTTTAAAAATTCATATTTAAGAGCATTTTTTTTTCAAATAGATTATTTAAAAAAATATTTAGATACCTAAACTTACCTAAATAAATATTAACTCTTCAAGAATTAATTATTCTACATAAATGTAGGTAACTGACAGTAAATTTGTAATTTAAAGTTTTTTTTATTTTCAATATTTAGTTTGCAAAAATACACAAATGACCGCCGAATTTTTGACGGATATTTTTAAAAATTCGCTAATTTTAGGGAGGAACAATATTATTTTCATTTCTATTTTCTAAGAAACATACAGGGCCGTAGCTTGAGCCGGTGGGGCCCCGGGGCAAGATGGGGCCCTATTTTCAATTACTTTCTAAATATTGGTTAAATGAATTTCAAAAAAAAAAAAAATTCTTATAATGTTTGTATTTGTTAAGTAGACAAAATTATATCTACTTACAAAAATAAAAGCTTATTAAAATATTTTTTTTTTCGCCTTGACAGAAGCGAACTCATCAATTACTTTGCTTGAATCTTTTTGCCGTGCTCTTCGATTTTAGATTTTAGATATCAATGATAAATTGCTAAGACTTTCCTGCCCCATGTTGTGCTTCGCAAGTAGTTTTTGATTATTCTTTTGATTTAAGTTTTTTTTCCTGCCACTCGGGTAAAGTCATTTCATTTTTGCGACTTGAGTATACTTGCATAATACTTCTATCCTTATAAATTGGTATATTTATAACAAAACAAACATCAGATGTTTCACGCTTATGAATTAATAATTGAAATAAAAGTTGCTGGAAATAGTTAACAAAAACATGAGCCGAATACAGACGAATACAGACGAATACAGACAGTCGGAGATGCATAGAATTCCAAGAGTTTGTGTGTGTACTTTGTGACTAGAATCTTTCCACTGGAATCTGGAATCAAATTTCATGTGTGTGTTTAGGCTGATTATTTCTGACATTTAAAAACACGGGTGAAGAAAACTAAAATCTAACACAAATAATGAACATTTCATGTGTCAAATTTACACAAAACGAAAACACAAATAACTGAATATAATTAATATGAGTGGACACAGTTCAAAACGGTGCATTACATTTTTATTTGAATTTTCAACATGCTCAGTTTATTATACTTATGGTGACCATATTTTCAAATTGCAAATAATGAACAAATGAAAAAAGAAACAAAATTCAATTCAATTTCGTGTTTTTTTTTTTTAATAATACAAACTCTATATACTACTGAAATACATCAGCCAAGTAGAAGTAGAGTTTGTATTATTAAAAAAAAAAAAAAAAAAAAACCTTCATATAAACAATGCCAGGCCCTGGGCAAAAAACAAAAACAAAAACTTCCAATTTAATGACTAGGAATTCTAGTCTTGTTGGATATAGTTCACACTAGATATTAGTCATGAAATCTATGTTAGATTGACTGAACTTAACAAAAATTGCGTATTGACAAGGTCCTCACTAGTCAACTGATGAGTCCAAGTGAGATCGCCGGGACGAAACGCCAAAAATTTTTGTGGACTAAAGGCCGTAAGAAGCTATTTTGAATCTAAAATGTTTTCATTTAATTAAAAAATATCTACAGAAAAAAAGACTTAAGTTAAAAAGAGAAGGGAACAGAAATTCAGTCTTTGTTTCCATAAAACATAAAATTAAAAACAAAATAACTCTAAAACAAAAAAGTCTTACATACAAACAAAAAAACTTACAGTCGTATTTATAAATCCATTCCAAAGTATGTCTAACTTTGTACAGCTTTCCAAGTCCAAAACCTTATTTATAATCATGTTCCATCGAAATTGAAAAATAATCTTTAAATGAACGAAATGTTCATTGAACGTATCCAAATGCTCACGAAATTGACAGATTACAGGGATGTAAGTGTATGAGAACATTTGTAGGCCACTGTTGGAATGCGTTTATAAATAAGGAGATGTCCAACTATTTAGACAATGGCTAGCTGGACAACTGTCCAAGAGTGTTCTAAGGAAGTCTAATAAATACGACTGTAGACGTCTTCTTCCTTCGTTCAATCGGTAAGGGCACGTTAGAATTATTATTTTTTTTTGTCACTGAATTTTGCTCTAATATTTATGTTATTGTTTTTAAGAATTTGTACGAAATATAGAATAAATAATGAACAACTTCTGAAATACAGAACATTAATGTGTTTTTGTGTAACAAATAATTTATAATAAACATCATTTTCAAATACAGAACTCGTATGTAGGATCTAAAAATAGAGTCGGATTAGGGAAGGGTTAGATTTTTTAAGTCAGCTGAAGTTGAATTGAAATATGTAACTAAGAAAGTAAGATTGAGCTGAACGAAGCTAACTTTACAAGGTTAAAACTGATTTAAAAGATACATAATGAGATCTCCGTTAGGGGCTCCGGGGCGTTGCCCGGCATATAATGGTAATACAATTTAAATACAAAACGACGCAATTGGTGTTTTTAGGAAAATCTAAAATTGAAGAAAATGGTTCGTCCGTAAAATTTACAAATTTATAACTTTCAAATATTTACAGCTCATTTTATTTTTTTTTTTAATCGAAAATCACGCAAATTTGTCTTTGGATTAATTTTTATTATAAATTTATATTTATTATTATAGGTATCTACTTTAAAATTGAACCACCAATACATGTCTCTGGCAGCACTTCGCGGCGTGAATCAGAGTCACGTACACGTTTACCAAATTCGACTGTGAATCCGCTCAATTATACTCAATTTGACGTTGGTGTTAAGTGTCAAGTCAAAGCCGATGATTGTTGTTTTGTTAGGTACTTGCAATCCTACTTTCACGACCGTAATACTATTTTTTTATTGGTCTTGCTGCAAACAAAACTGCTGTGATGATAAGCCGAAAAGATGACTTCGATCTTTCCTTCTAAATGACAATCCAGAAATGTTTTCGTTAGAGTCCATGTGTTTCATTCTTCACATGTCTATTCCTCAGTTGCAGCTAAAAAATGCCAAAAAATATTTAATTGAAATTTAGCTTAGAAATTTTTTGTTTCATTTGCACATAAACCCAATTGGCAAAGCGAGTTTAAGGAGTTACAAAATTGTTCTAATGTCGAAAATCATAAAATTTTTAAATCGTCATTTATTCGGTGGCTGGACAAAACTAGAACAGAGATGGCTTAAAACTTGCATTGGTATTTGGTATCTAGTACCTACCCAAACGCGTTGGGCAAATGTGTAGTAATAAAAAAAAAATGTGAAAAGTCCCCGAATCCCCGGGAGTAAAATAACACGAATTCCACATCATTATCTTCGACATCACTTTGGCACAATGGAGTGCAGCTTGCACTGTAAATTGTGAATATGGATATTGCAGGCTTTTGCCATTATTGATTGTGAATCCCATATTTTATATAAGTATAGGTTTTTGCACAATTCAGGGGCTTACGACGGTTATTAGATGATGCAGATGATGCATTATGGTGGGTTTACGTGTTCAATTTAATTTCTGCAATTAAAAAGAAGATGTCAAATCAACTTCCTAGAGAGAGAAGACTTAAATGCAGAACATCTTGTTGAATGGAAATATTCAAATATATTATTATGCTAATACGTTAACATCAGGCTATTTAGAATTTAGCGCCAATTGCCTTTATGCAAATGCTAAAATTGTTAGAAATACAAATTAGATCTCTGAAATATTAGCTTGACTATTTTTGAATTCTTTTTTTGCATTTTCATTCGATGAGTGGTCGAATTTTGAACACTTAGATGATTGCGATACTAATAAAATTTGATGTGATATTTTAAAAAATAGATACTATCTCTTTTTTTAATCGAAATAATTATTTGTTTTTAGGAAGTGGAGCACGAACAACAAATTGTGGTGGATCCTTAATTAACCAGAGATATATATTAACTGCTGCACATTGCGTTACTGGAGCAATCGAGCGAGATGTTGGGCCATTGTAAGTATATACCTAACCTATCTATAGAAATAGAAAATATTATATAAACAAAATAATTGTTTATAAAAATAAGTTAATTTCCTCTTGTAATATTACGACATGAATTACTTGTAATCTAATATTTTGTTGAAACACCCGAAGGGGTTTCCCAACGACGAAAAATATAGGTTAAATCTGCACTATCAGTTTAACAGGGTCTAATTTAATGGCGCTAATTAAAAAAAATCTGCTGATTAGCTATTTCCATGATTAAGAAGTCAAACTTTGGATTCCTTAATAAAAAAAATTGTAAAGATGGACATTCTAGGATTTACCAGTTGCAGTAATCCTTGATTAAATATGATCAACTGTGAACAAACTGTCCCTAAGATTAAAGGTTTAAATGAAACAATAAATACTTGGTTGAGCTACCAATATTTTTTATAGGCTGGCTGTTTCACGACTGCCACGCCGATCATATGAGTGAAAGAAGTCTGATAATCGGCTTGGCAGTCGTGAATATTTGGTAGCCTAACAGCGAGTATGTTTTCAAACATAAACAACCCCTTTCACGATTAAGGTTGTTTTAAAACAGTTTAAACGAATTTGATTGAAAAAAAAAAAACAATATATAAATCATGTTCACTACCGCAGAAACCTTAATTTGTTTTATATTTCCGTAAAAACTTTTTTATACTCAGTCAAATTATTTGAAAATTTGAATCAAAAACATATTAACATAAAATTTTAGACGATTTAGTTCGATGTTAATTTATTTTTAGTATGATGCTATTAAAACAGGATTTTCCATCTTTTCAACATATTATTAAAGCTTAAATTACCAAATGCCTATTTTAACTTTTTAGTGTCAAACTTACGCTAAATGTCAGTTTGACAGTTAAAAATGTGAAAATGGTACGTTTGTTTACTTGTTTGCAACTACTGCGTGTTCAGCAGTAGTTTTTTAAGAAAATAGGTTTGGTATGATACTAATTAAAAAATGTTTAAAACTAAGAACATTTTACTAAAGGAGTTTTAGGTCTGTATTCACCGAGCGCTCATATAAGCCTCATAACGACCACTCATAAATATGTTTTGAATTTCGAAAAAGATAGCCACTCCCTGTCAACCAGGCACTCCAAAACTTTAAAATCATATTTTTTTCGAAAACGTTTGACAGCTGACTAATCATCTGTTTGTCAAACACAAATCGATAGATAGGTACTTATTAAATAGAAAATAAAACATTAATATTTTTATATGATCTGAAGAATCATATAAGGGCGAATTAAATAACGTAGCAGCTGCCCGAATGAAAAATCGAAATTGAAAAAAAGCAAGAAAAAAAAACTATGACAGTGATGTTAGAGTTACGCTTTTCCAAAGGAATAAAAAAAGAAATTTATAGAACAATGAACAAAAAAGAATTATATTTATTAATAAAATTAGGTTGTTTATAAAATGAAGTTAAAACGAAGAAATTCTATACAGTTATAGTATTGTTACTTTGATTTATTTATTACATGAAGAGTTGATTCATCATAAGGTAGAAATTGATTATATTTAACAAGTGACAGTTGTGGAAGAAGTTTCGAAAATGTCGCAATATTTTTCGAGCTCTCATAAAATAAATAAATATCTACTTATTATTGCTTGGTGAATAGGTTTATAAGACTCATAAGTTATGAGTGCTTGGTGAATACCGGCCTTAAAGTTAGTAAATTGTGAAGTACTTTCATGCTAATAACTACATCAGGCTGTTTAAAATTTTGCGTCGTTATATTTCATTATATAGTATCGAACTAGCTCAGTATTAAGATAAATAATAATTTATTCAGTATATAAATACAAATTAAATGAAAAAAAATACTTTTGTTTTAATATATATTTTGATTTTAATTTGAAAAAAATTGTTCTTCACATCTAAAATTTATTTTATTAATTTATTTCGGAGTGTATATTCGATGATCGTGAATTAAGTAATTTGACGTTGAGTTGTTGATGTTGTTGACAACACTACTTGCCGCAAATAAATTAATTTCGTTTAAGTAAAGTGTTTTTTTTTTTTAAATTTAAAATCAAAATAAATGTAAAAGTAAAAAAAACATTTTTTATATTTATTTTGTATTTATATTGAATAAATTATTTATTTTAACATCAACACAACTTGGGGATGAAGCAAAAATATAACTCCATTATGACAAAGGTGTCGTTTTTTTTGTAGGAACTGTCACCGCGTTGAAGACGTGTTTTGAATTCATCTTCAACTAACTAAAAATGATGATACTAGTTAAAATGTGATTAAAATAAAGAAACAAATGGTAAACTGCTTTAAAATAAGAAAACTGTTAATTAGTTAGAATTATGTTAATACTTTAAATTAGGTTATTTAAATTTGTATGCCGATAAAGTTTATACTGAAACTAGTGTGATAAGCTTTGTTGAGTTTTGCATTACCTATTCATATATTTAATTTTTTACGCATTAAATAATAATTTATTTTTCAAACATACATAATTATCATTGCACTTTTCCATCTATATACATATGTAGGTAGGTAGATGCAAATGAATACAATAATGATAATAATGTCTACACTTTCCAATGTTTACAAAAAAAAAAAATTCATATTCATAAAACTTCACAAATCTATTTTTAAAGACAGGTTTTAAGCTGCTATTATTGTTTTTGTTTATCGAACTTATACTTTGGTGAAGGTTCATTGCCCATTGTTAATGAATGTTTGAAGTGTGATGAAGATGACCTTTAGCAACATCATCATTATGAACATTAGGAAAATTAATGTTCGAATTGCGGCATCAATATAATAAGTTATATTATATTCAGTAACCGGTATTTGTTTATAAAGTTTTGCCTTGTGCATTTAAACAAATATAAAGTATGCATATTTTGTATAAGCGTTTTTGGGATGACTCTATTCATCTATTGTTATTAAAAAAAAAATAAATTCGAGTTGTGGGAGCCGCAGAAACTAAGAGCACTTGGTAATTACCGCCCAAAATCTGATATCTATTATTTGATAAAAGTGTCAAAATTAATTTTTTTATATTTGTGTGATTTATTTTGCGAATCACCATTAAAGTGTTCCATGACCATAAGAGCATTTTAATTATTTATAAATGCATTATTAGTTCGATTCGATTAACATTTTTCAATTGAAAATTAACATAATTTAGACTACAAAAAGGTGTCTGATGACCGGTGTGTATACATATACATACAAACAAAATAAAGTCTGTTCAGGGCCAAGATCACTTAATACCACCAACACGATCGGTCGATTAAACGACGATACCTTTGTTGATATAGCTGACATTTTTTTTATATAACTAAATATTTAGTAGTCCATTTAAAATAGATGCCATTCTGCTTTGGAAAAAATCGCATCAGCCTGAAAATTGGTAAGGAACATTATTTTATTAATATCAAATTGTTAGGTCTTAGGAAGAAAGATCGCTTCAAAGCTTTACGACATAAAATTTTTTGGAGAAATCACTCTTACTCCCTTCTCATATTTTTCAAGTTTCTTTAATTTACCAATTTTTTTTTGGCATAAAGGTTCAAAAGTAGGGAATGTTTTGGGTTCGATAAAAAAACTAACTCGAGAACAAAAAAAAAACAGTAAGTCCCCAAATTATGTCTGTCTATCCCTATGTTATCAGCCGCTAAAGGAATTTCCTTAATACTTAATATACCTTAGGTTTTAAAGGGTTATCTGGAGGGGAAATTAAATTCTATGATACTATAAGCAAGTATATACGTGCGACCCAGTCGTGCAATTTATTTTTAATCATTTTATTATTATTAATTTTACATAATGCATTTATTTTCAGCAATCTTGATAAAGTCTTTGTTGCAATGTGTTTTTTACGAAACAAAACTAACTCATATTAGGTTGATAAGCTTTTCTAATTTATATGCAAAAATTTCAGAGTTGGTGTTATCCTCGGAGAATACGATATAACGAGGTCAATTGATTGTGAAAATGGTGCATGTGCAGGTTCAGTTTTGCGAGTAGGTGTTGAAGAAGTAAAGCCCCATGAATCCTACAGTGACACTCAAGTGCATCGTCACAATGACATAGCCTTGGTGAGGATGGATCGAAACATCATTTACTCGGACTCAATTAGGCCAATTTGTCTGCCATTTACAGTGCCAAATGAACAACTTCGCAGTGGAACCCTGCTCACTGTGGCAGGCTGGGGAAGGACACTTCAGAGTAAGTTCATATAATAATTTAGTTTTTATATTTATAATTTTTTTTTCATATCATTACTTCAGCTCAGAAGAGTGCAATCAAACAAAAAGTTGAAGTCCCCTTGACAGATCAAGGTGAATGCCGTCAAAAATTCCAGACGCGCAAAATACAAATAATTGACGCTCAAGTGTGTGCGGGTGGTGTTTATGCAGAGGATAGCTGTGATGGAGATTCTGGGGGACCTTTGATGAGCTTGCGTCAAGGTGTATGGGTTTTGGAAGGTGTTGTTTCGTTTGGTGTTAAATGTGGATTTGAAGGCTGGCCAGCAGTTCATACAAGAGTTTCAAGTTACGATTCATGGATAAGGGAAAGGATACGAGCATAGTTTAAGTACCTAGATAACAAAAAAAAAAACAGATATTTTATAAGCAAAGAGTGTGACTTATTTGTTTATTTACGAAGCGATAATATTTTTTTTTTAATAAGAAAAAAATAATCAAAGCGCAAATATTAACTTATACTGCTAATGTGTTAAAGGCTGTGCAGTGCAGGGATTGTTGTAAATATGTTATGTATGTATATGTATAATTTTGTATAGTTTAAATTATGAATTGTTAATAAAATCGTAGTTAGAAAGTATTTCTATATTTATTATTTTATTTGCGATAAAATAATTGTGAAAAAAGAGACATAGAATATACAAGGCTAGGGCATATAAGTTGAGTCAAGACAAGAAGAAAATCGTATAAGAATGGCGACTATTTCCCCTATTAAGGCGGGAAGGGAAATTTTCTAAAAAACAAAACAACTTGAAATAAAAAAATGTGTAAGCACCGGGAAGATCTGTAAACATCCGCTTTTGTCTCAGGGACCAGGTAAAAATCAGAATGGCAAAAAAATTAGGAATATCCATTGAATAATACCTACAAATACAAGCTCTGAAAATACTTAATCCCAAGTGCATTTTAGATAGAAAACCTCTCATACGCGGACACATAATTTTATTTAGGGATTATTTTTTGTCAACAAATGAAACAGAAAAAAACAGAACGTCCGTTCTCTTGGTAGGTATAGTTTCTGTTTTATTTTGTTTAATACCCAAGCAAATCAATCGAAAATCTCCGATAACCGGACAAGGCGATATTATGTTAAAAGCTTATTAGGGGATTTACCGAAAAACTAAGCAGTGATGTTCAAATCCATGTAAAAAACTATTTTTTACCTTTTCTACGTAAAAGTAGGTAAAAACACGTAAATAAGTGTAAACAACGTAAAAAGATAAAATGTGAAAAAAGAGAGAAAATGAGAGACATTGTACCTGTCAAAATCTAAATAAATAAAAAAAACTTTTCGGTCGTTCAAGTGCCATGTGTTGAATTGTGTATTATGTGTGTTATTGTGTTATTACATGATTGAACGAGTACTTTGAGGTCAAATTCAATTATTGACATCGACAGAACCGTTCCACGTTTTTTTTTGTACTTTTTTACCTTTTTTTACGTTTTTTACATAAGCATAGTAAAAATAGAGCAAGTAAAAAATCAACGTAAAAAACGTAAAAAACGTAATGTAAAAAATTCGAACAGCGCTGAAACTAAGTTGGTGTAATTTTGAGTGTATGGTTCTTTTTTTTTTTCATCGCGTTCCGTTATATTTTGAGTGATACCATTTTTTAATAATACACATTTAACATGACGTTAAAAAAAAAAATTATATTTCTTTCCCTTAACAAGACAGTTCTCATAGCCGGACAAAAATTGGGGACCATGAGTGTCCGCTTATTACTTACTTATCTATTATTACAAACTTTCGTTTAAGATTCTTATCCATATTTACGATCACTTCCGCTTTATTTACCTATATTTTAATTTTCCCCATACCGAGAGCTTAGATGTTTGCACATCAAAAAACATAAAAAATCAACGGCGATATTCACATTTCTCAAAAACTATAAACGTTCTTTTTGAAAAAAAAAAAACAAAATCTTTACAAAATTCATGTTTCGAAAATTCTCTCCCATAGGAAACGCAGGTTTCGATTACACCATTAATCGCCATACACCCTCCTTGGCAATATGCAAAGGAAAGGATCCCATAAAAATACATAATTCTCCAGTCACTACTCTACTTTGACCCCTGGAATATCATGTAAGATTGGTGAAACACCCACAGGGTGTTATAGAAAATAATGGCTATTTGCCTTTTCTTGTTAATAATAAATTTAGTACAAAAATTTTCTTGTATCGGGTTTTCCAATAGGGACTTGACAACTTTGAATTTATGAAGGTTTTTTTTAATAATACAAATTCTATATACTACTGAAATACATCAGCCAAGTAGAAGACTTAGCACTATTTAATTGGACTTGTTGAATTATTGATTCAAAATAGCTTTTAACAGGCTTTGCCAGACCACGACGGGCAAAAAACAAAAACAAAAAGTTCCAATTTAATGATTAGGAATTCTAGTCTTGTTGGATATACTTCACAATAGATATTCGTCATGAAATCTATGTGAGATGAACTGAACTTAACAAAAATTGCGTATTGAAAAGGTCCTCACTAGTCAACTGATGAGTCCAAGTGAGATCGCCGGGACGAAACGCCAAAATGTTTGTGGACTAAAGGCTATTTTGAATCAGATATATTTTTGTTTTTGTTATTATTTTTTCAGAAATGGTCAGGTCACATAAAAGGAATCATTAAAAGAAAAAATTGTAACAAAGCATTACAATTTGAACCCTTGCCTTATTACCCGAATTTAATTGAATTACCGATCATGCGTCGCGTCGCCCGAACTGCTATGAGCAGGAGCACCCTACATCATATCCAACAAACCTACGTAAACCAAACACCATCACCAAAAATTTACCAACCACCTACCACCTACCGATATCATAATTCACAATGCATCGTAAATGGGCAATTCGACAAAGTCAGCGTCATTATTTAATAATAACTTTACTATTTCGATTCCTTATAGTTTACACTATGTCATAGCAGAAACTATAATAAGACGACGAAAGAAATTTGAACAATACTAAAATTATTGAGGGCTCATGATTTTCATGTTTTTTAATAGCTGCTGATATTGTTACTCCCCTCTCGCTTTGGCTTTAGTATACTGTGGAGGTGGACTGGAATTAGTTACCGTTACCGTTATTCCCCTCTTCCTTTTGAATATGAAGCAAGCTCACTCGTTCTCGTTATCCCATTGGGTTTGGTAATTTGGTTGAATGATTGAATAATTTGGGGATTAATTATTATTGCGCTGCACCCTGCACCCTTCTTCTCAGTAAATCTCGCGGGCGGTCTTTACTCTTTACTCATGTTGCTCAAACTAAAACAGCTTTGTATTAACTTACATGGACGTCAAGTATAACGAAAGATAATAATGTCCAGGCATTATTGAAAGACGGTAATAAATAAATAAATAAATAAATAAATAAATGGTAAACGCAAAAAAAAAACTATGGAAAATGAAGTACTCGTCTGATGTTTGGTTTTGGTTTTGGTCCTTTTCATTTAAATAATAGCATTCGTTATATAGAGTAGTAAAATTTTTCGATATTCGTTATATAGAGATATCAATGGACTTCAAATGGTGATTCGTTATACTGGACGTTCGTTATATCGGCATTCGTATACTGGACTTTCAAAATGTTTGTCAGTGATTTATTCAACATGATTTTGTTACGATTAATAAACTTCAAAATCAAAAAAAAATTTCTCAGTTATTCAAACAACAACTGATTTTTAATTCTCACTTTCATATAAAAGTTCGCCTAAAAGCACACTACAAAACATATTATACTCTTCTCTTTACACTCCAAATGAAAGTGAAACCAAAACAATGAATAAGTCAATTTGTAACCCACTGCTGCCCAGCCGAGCCGTTAACTCAAGCTTGATTATCTAATATACCAGTTTTAACATCTGTGCGTCTTTTTGGTTTTGGTTGTCGTTGTAGTTGTTAATAGGTTGATCGTTTCGTTTTTTATTGCAAAACGTCATGCAACCAGCCATTTCGCTGTCGATCGTCACGCGTTAGGTAGGAAGGTAGTATCAAAAAGCTTCTGACATAACGCCTTTACTCGAAACGGAAGACTTTGAATATAAATGCAAACATTAGCAAAGAGCAAAGCTTTTTTATTCAATTGCTATAATCATCGGCCGCACGCTTGCAAACAGCTGATCACAAATATTATTATTATATCTGCCACCACCGCCTTAAGCACGTACGAGTGCTAGTCTCAAAGTCTGTGTTCAACGATCGGTCTCGAACCGATGTCATACACCATTGACAATACGGAGTAAGCGGAGTCGTTTCAGTCGGTTTCAACTCTTTTAACTGTGTTTTTCCAAACACCATTGACAGGCTTGACATTGTTCAAAAAAAAAAAAAAAAAAACCGTTAAACAATGTTCAAAGCTCATCTGACCCTGCAATGGCTGGCTTTAGTTGCGGTTGGTAGTTTGACGCTAGCAGACGTCGCTAGTATCGTAACGAACGACAATGGCCGTAATGGTTTGGTGTCCTGTGATATTCCAAACGAGAGTGTGCGTGGGCAATGCCGCGAAGCATCCGACTGCGAGGCGTTTTTGAAAGTGAACAATGAAACGAGTTCCGCCGACGATGAGGTGTCACAACCGGAATTGTTGCGTTTCCTGGAAAAAGTGCAATGTGAAAGTGAAAGTGGGTCGTCGGCATCGTCGATTTGGACATCGTCTTCGGCGCCAGTTATTGTGTGTTGTCCTTTAAATGGACGCGCTTATGCACACCCGGCGCTTGAAGAGTCCAAAATTAGTATCAATAATGGAGTAACTTCTTCCAAATTTAATAAGTCGCGCAATAAAATCAAACAACTTAAGAGACGCATTCAGAAAGTTGATGATTCGGAGAATTATAACGGTTTGTTTGGAGATTGTGGAAAACAAGTTACCAATAGGATTTATGGCGGCGACATCACTGAATTGGACGAATATCCTTGGTTGGCGTTGCTTGTCTACAACACAAGTAATATCTAGAGATGTGGCATTATATTTAAGTGTTTCTCGGACTAACCTCCTATATATTATATTTAATCTGTTTCAAGTAGACGACTATGGATGCAGCGGAGCGTTGATAGACAATCAACACATCTTGACAGCTGCCCATTGTGTCAAGGGCAGTGGAGTGCGCGAAAAAAATGGATTGTAAGTGAAAGTTACATAAGCAATTTATACATACATATATGTAAATATCAAGCAAAATAGTTTTGCCATTTTGTTTATTTTAAACATTACATCATAAATATTAGATAACGAAGGTATTTATATTTACCCTATAATCATGGTTAACAGCTGGATGGCCTTGAAGTGAAGGGGGCGTTTCGTGATTGTGACGCAAATTGATTTTTATTCTTGCTTCCGTTTTGTTTTCTTAAGAATTAAAACACGCACGCGTGTGTATTTAACCATTTAATTTTCAACGTGTATTTGCGAACATTATTGATTTCGATCAAGAACATGTGTTTTGGCAAATGTTCCAAAAACTCAAAACCCTTGGCTTCTAGACTTGAAAGATAAAATTACCTTAAAAATATTTTTATCATTTTGTGTTGTTTTAAGTAGGGATTAAACCAATTAAAATTTTAGCTAATTTTCTTTAATATTTAGATATAGAGGACGGACGCTTTTAAAAATGTTGACACATCTGCATTTGCAATTATTGTTAACTGCACTGTCATCTTTGAAAGTAAATAATTCTCTTGATAAATTAAAATTCTGACAAGCTGGATTATCAATTCAAAACCGGGCAGATTTTTTTCAAGTAGAAAATATTATTTGAAGTACACAACTGTAAGGCTGTTATCAATCTTCCTTCTAGAAGTTAGAAGTGGGAGGCAATAGTTCAGAGTCATTACATTTACCAGCTGTATTTCGCCAACTCTCCTCTAGAAAATTGTAACGGGTTTTATTGAAGTGAATTCCACAATATTTGGGGGGAAGGTGGTGACGCTATATTTTAATAAAATTTTTTTATAGCACACAGAAATCTCAATACATATTTGTAAATGTAGGCTCGGATGAATGGTCAAAATAATTTTTGTTTTCGAAAGTTTATTAATTTTCCGATAGTAACTTTTAAATGGAAACATTTAGGCAGAAGTAATGGTTAGGGCGTATATAGGATTAGGACTGTTACTTCGAAGGTCTTGGGTTCGATTCTCTAACTATTCCACCTGCCTGTTGACAAATCCTCCAAGAGTATCTCTTGTCATGAAAAAGTGTCTCTCAGTCTCACTTTAGTTGTAAGGATTTGGCAGAAAATTGTAGGTATCCTTCAAAATAACACGCACACAGGAATGGTTGATAGTTGTAAATCACTAGGCCATAGATCTATACTACAATGTTGCGTTCGGCACTCGATGGCTCGAGCTCAAAAACTTGAATTATTTGCAACATCATAAACAGCTCAACAAAGGTTCAGAAATAACGGATCGAACGCATGGTTCCATTCCTCTCAAGCAATGATTTTACCTTTTATAAATTTACCATAAATCCGTCACCGATCAGTTGATCTGCTTGAGAACTTGGGATCTTGGGAAAGGCAAATAAAATGGGGGTATTCCAGAGCAGAGAGGTACATTACATATAGATCACGACTCATGACCAGTTGACTTAAGTTCGGTTGAGAATAGGTTTGGGTTCTATACTAGGGACCCTTATCGGTTGCATTATATTATCTAGATTTTAGTTAACGCAATTGTATCGTCTCTGATTAGTATTTTTAGATCATTCGATCGAGCAAAAGAATGCTCTGCTTAACAAAGTGAGCAAATGGCACTCTTGGTCAGTGATCCCACACGTAGGGAAAAATCCCTCCCCTTAGGGATCTTCGGTTTGAAAACTACACCGCACCGCGACGTAGGTAACAAAAGAAAAATGTTTGAAATGTTTAAATTTTCTATGAAAACTTAGGTACCTGCTTTTAGATTCAGTAAACTGTTTCCTTTTTTGAAGGTTTGAATGAAACCTTTTTTCCTTTTTATTTCTTATGTCAGATGCGAAATGCCTCATGACTCTGCGAAATTTAATAGAAGTGAGAAAATAGGTCGCATTTCACCTTTTAGAGATTTTTTAGTCTATACTGTAGGTACTTCTTTTGTTTTTTTTTGGCATCACTGCCCTTATTGGCCAATACCTGCGGAGTATGCACAGAGTACTACCGAAAAACGCTTTGACAAGTTCAATTATCTGGTGCTTCATTTAAAGAGATGTTTAAGGAAAAAAATAAATTTATCACTCGTGAAACTTACATTTGGCTTTTTTTTTACTGCATTTGGATTTGTTCTTATAAGTTAGATTTAGTTTAGAATTTTCTGATCGATGTAAAATGCCTTTTCTTGTTTGAGGTGCATTTACACTTTTCGACATGAGATTCGTATTAAAATAATAATATTTACATATGTATTATGGAGAAGGAACTTTGAGGTATATATGTACCTAAATAAAATCATTTTCTTGGAAGATATATTGAAGAAAAATCAGTGTTTTAATTAAAAGGACATTTTTCCTGTATGGACTTTAAAATCTAAGGGTTCATTTCATTATATGTTATTTAAAACAAATAAAGTACATTATATTATATTATATCGCTCTTGATTTCAAGTCTAAAGTCTAATGGTCTTATTTATAAACGTTGTCTAACTTTAGACAACTGCCCAACTTAGGAAAATGTGTTCAAAAAACTTATTTCTTGTTATCTTATAGCTGCCTAACTTAGACACAAGAGTAGATTGTCTTATCCGTAAATTATGTGATATTTATTTTTATTAAATAAAGCATATTTCCACCAATTTGAAAATAGTTAGACAGTGTCTAAGTAGACAAAAATCTAATAAATACGACCGTAAGTTTTTATAGTTTTAAATTTCAGACTTTAAACTGAAAAATCATCAGGGCAAAATCAAATTAAAAAAAATAGTTTATCAAAGAGCTGAATCAAACAACTATTATAAAATTATTTTTAATTTAAAAATCTTATTATGCAAAATGCCCTATATCATCTTAAAATGATAAAGGCAATTTTTTAAATTCTTATAATTTGTAATCAATTTTGTTTTTATTATTATTGTTATTATTATTATAAACAGGTTTTATTATTATTCGTTTTAAACACTTAATTGATACAGCTACTTATAATGATGAATTAGTTTTGCTTAGTCATTCGCATATCATGTTCAATGTGCATGTTAAAAAAATATGAATCATACAAAATTTTCGAAAATTCTTTGATTTGTATGTACTAAAAAAAAACACAAAATATGAACAGGAAATTTGCTCGGTTTTTAAGTCTGCATCTTCGGTTTTCTAACCCTGGGGTAGAATCGGCTAAGGATGATAAGTGATTGTCAAATCAACCATAGTCTTATGTTATTGTCATTGAGTTTTCCGTCTGGGTGAGGTGATTCAACTCAATTCAATTCAATTGAATACTTTCAAATGACATTTGACAAAAATATGGTTGCCATAGTGAACTTTGTTAGAATCAATCTATCGAAATTATAGAACGAAATGCAATTAAATTTTTATATTTTCTTCATATTCTAGGATGTAGGATACTTTTTTGTTCATAGGAATGTTTATTTTTGTTTATAATGAATGTTTAAAAAAAGAACTCAGAAAAAGTTCTAAAATTTCTGAAGGCTAGTCGTACTACGGCAGAAACGTAAAATGTGTTGGAAAATGACATGATAACATTTCTGGTGTGCTAGCTCTTTGGCTGTCAAATAAGATATCATCTAACATAGACGAATTTGGTTGACTGTGACAATCACTTATCACAAATCACCTTACACGATTCCACCCCTGGTGTTGCGGGGGAGGGGTTTGCATTTAGATTTCATAAAATCTCTGAGTTTTAATCCTCTCGCTTATAGTCGTTGTGATAATGACAGCCGGTACTGGTCCTACTGGTTTCAGAGAAACCTTTTGAACCCTCTTGAGTTGATCCAAAAGGTCACCCAAACCCGGTGGAGAAAGGCCTCTTAATGTGAAATCTTGTCCAAGATATTTGAGGAGTGTTTATGGAGAAGGTATTGCTGTTGTACCAACTTTGAACAGTGTTGTTGTCAACGCAGACTTTTTTTTTATAAGAGAGTCATAGTAACTCCAGCCCTTTACCGCACTTATGTACTTGTACATACTTAAATATGTTTATTGGAAAGTTGGATTCGACAAGTCCGTGTCAATTTCTGAATTGATTGTTAATTATTTGTCATTATAAATCAAAAGAGAATGCCTTGCGAATATATCTTAACTACTTTAAGCAAGAAAATTCCACAATTGGTAGCTTACCTTCTATCCGAGTATATAAACCAAGTTATTGCTTCCAATTCAAGGCCGACTATCTCAATCTTCAGAGACAACCCTTATCCCGAAGTTACGGATCCGATCCGATCCGTATAGGTTAGGTTAGGTTTACGTAGCTGTCAGCAGATACACTTGGCTCACTTAGACCATAAGTTGGTCCATTGTGACACGACAATAATCTAGGAAACTTTCTTCCCATTTGTTGAGCCACTTAGAGCTTCTTGCGAAGAGTGCGAGACTACTAATGTCATGATTTGCAAGATCTCTAGGATCATTGTAGAAGAATTCTCCCAGTTGGATCCTACGCCTTTGATATAAGGCAGGACACGTACAGAGAAGGTGAGGAATCTATTCTTCCTCTTCTTCGTCCATACAACTTCTTCAGAAATCCTTAGAAAATACTTCAAGCCTCGTTGCGTGCTTGCCTATTACACAGTGCCCAGTAATTACACCTACAACGGAGCCTGGCTGCTTAGAGATATCAAACACTTAGAGCGCTTCAGATCCAGCATAGGCCAAATGTCTAGAGCCAAATACAATTTATAAATGGGAAATGGGTGTCCCAATAAGACGAATCTATGTTATATGTGAATGAGACTTAAACGCAAACGATTGACGTCTTTTGTTTCCAGAATTATGAAGTTCAGTTGAAAAGATTAAAAATGAGAAAATGAGAATGAGACTTAAACGCAAACGATTGACGTCTTTTGTTTCCAGAATTATGAAGTTCAGTTGAAAAGATTAAAAATTGAACGAGCAACCAACCGAGAGTAAAATAAAAAAAAATCGAAACAAAATATTTAAAAAGTTATTGTGGTTGCATGACCAATCTATTCCCAAGTGACGATGATCAAGGTTAAGCGTTAATTCATTTATATTTATTTATTATCCAAACCTAAATACAAAAACATTAAAACAGATGTGAATTTTTTGATTTTCAGGAAACACGTTCGCTTGGGCGAATTTAACGTTAAGACTGAACCTGACTGCATTGAAGAGCCGAATTACCTGAACTGCAATGATGCATCTCTAAACATGTCCGTAGAGCGTATCTTTGTTCATCCCGCCTACGACGAATTCTCGGTGAATAAATATGACGACATTGCCATCATCCGCCTGAAAAGCACTGTGCCATTTACCCACTTCATCATGCCCATTTGCTTACCCATAGGCAGTGATAGCGATGGAAACACCTTTAGGCCCGGTCATATGTTTTCCGTTTCCGGCTGGGGTCAGACGGATTTGTGTAATTTTTTTTTTTTTTCAAAATATTTCCCCCCATGACAGTCATTTTATTTAAATTCTATTTTTAGTTGATAAATATTACCCGAACATTCAGAGTCCGATCAAGTTAAAACTTCGTGTTCCGCTTGTTCCCAAGCAGGACTGCACACAGCTCCTTAAGCCTTTTGGCGTCCAAGTGGGTCGGAATCAATTGTGTGCCGGCGGGGAATTCGCCAAAGACACCTGCTCCGGAGACAGTGGCGGACCTCTTATGTCTTTCAATCGAAAACGCTCGCGTTGGGTTGCTCACGGAGTTGTTAGTTACGGTTTTACGAGATGTGGCATGGCGGACCATCCGGCTGTGTACACAAATGTCTCGGCATACCTCGATTGGATCAACGACACAATAAAAAGCTAGCAATAGGCTGAATCTTATATAGAGCTGTGAGATCGAGTAGGTTTAAAATTAATAAATAATAAATTTTATTGTATATTTTATTTGTTTAGTTAAGTGTTTGTGTGTATATCTCAAGAGAAAAAAAAACGGGAATAATATTTACGATTTTTTGTTTTTAAAAAATATTTCGCGAACAAAACAGGTGTTTTTGTGAAATAAATATCATAATTCGTTTTTTTGTTGTTGTTGTTTTTTTTTTTAAAGCCATCATTGTATACAGCTGTTTTGTATGGAGTGTGTTATTTAAATTGACAAACGTGCCTAAGGTTAATTTTATTAAACCAACAACAAATATACAAGGCATTGTTTATTTGTGTTTAAGAAAAACTCAGAAACTCGTATACGTATAAAAATTGATATACCTATTTGAATTTTCGTCAGTTCATTGTATGTACATTGTTTTTTAAATTATTGTTAAGATACTTGCCTTTAATTTAAAAAAAAAAAATAACACGTTATCGAAATAAAATTTAAGAGTATGATATTTATTTTCATAAATAATAAAATTAAGAAAATCCATTACCCATTATTTAATACACATTTCTTTTATTTTGGAGACTATTTTGAAGTGGTAAATGTAATTGAAAATGCTTCTCCGAAAGAGTTCCAGGAAAATACAGAATATCAGCAGAGTTCTATAAATATTGTTCGAATGAATTTAAGGCTGTATTGATCAAAGCATTTTATTAGATATTTGAGACAACTTAAATGTTTCAGAAATAGCTGCAAAAGAGTAATAATATATTCGATGCACAGAACAATTGCTTACAAAATCCCAGAGAACTACCGGGGTAATTAATTTACTCCGATTGCAGCTCTACGTTGCGTTGTATTTGTAACATTTTTCAACATTTGTGTGTATTCAATATTTTAACAGTTATTTTGGCTTCTTCAGTTATAGCTACGTATTGCTGTATGACAAACCTTCGCCGACTATAAAATCCGCAATATTTGACAACCGGGGAATAGATGACTTTTCTCATTTATTTTAAGACACTTGCTTAATGTTTTGTTCTTGAAATGCAAAACTTTTGGTGCGGATATAAAAACAATATAAATATATGCTGAACAAATGGTGCTTGGATTCATTGATTCTAGAGGTCCTATAGATCATATTTTATAATATGCTCTATAGGAGAAACAAATGCGTCAATAACGTGCCACTAACTCTTTCACTTTAAAAACTATCAAAATTTACTACAAAATTTGAACTTTAAATTTCCTTATTTCAAAAGTTACATGAGTTTGGAAATTTTACCCATTAAGAGTTGTTGTGATCCCTTTAAAACCACCTCTCCAAAGAAGAATCAGTCAGTACTGACAATAATTTCACTAAAATGCTCTTACCAAACTTTTATATAAAAAAATAAAATATAGCCTGCAAAAGATTTTGTATCATTAAAACTGAAATTAAAATCAGAAACAAAAATAAACAAAAACATAACCTACTTAAAACGAGACCACTTAAAATGCAGCGACACAATGTCTTGTAAAACCGTAAAGTTGCGTAATTTTCAACTAAAGTGTCACACACTGCTGCATAATTTAACAATCAATGTTTAATACCGGCTTAAAGTTTAATCATTTGCACAATCTTACTAGGTATATATAAATCTACATCTACAATATTATAATAATATCAACTTTATAAATCACGACTGTATAAGTCAAGTTCATATAGCTTTCAAAAGCTTTCACTTTCTCTTCTTTGATTTCACACCGTTCTTTTGCATTGTGCATCAATTTTTATAGGCCAATAACCGAATTGACTTTTGTTGGTGCTTTTCAATAATAATGCAAGTTGTATCGTACAAGATTGGATCATTACCTACCGATTAACTCCCAGCTGATCTTTGTTTTTTTTTTTTCTTTGTCCTTTACCAATCGAAGCTTTCTTTTATAACTTTTATTTTGTCGTTGTTTGTATAACTTTAATGAAGAAGCGCTTTATAATAAATGATTTTTTATTCATTTACTTAGTTAAAAATTTTAATAATTAAAAATTAGTTGATTGTGATCGGATGATAGTGCAAAGTCGAACATTTTTTTACTTGCGATATAGAAAATTTTAATTACTCTATGTCATGTTATGAATTTTTTTTTTATTTGTAGTAATTAGTTGAAGTCGTGTTTGCTGGAACTCATTTTATAAATTAATAAACTAATTAATTTAATAAAAATGAAGAGTAAATAGCTCCTCAATAAGATCAACTGTTAAATTAATTTTTGAACGTCATCTAGAGCCATTAATTTGCTGAAACTAAACTTAGAGTTTTAGTTTAGGAACGCTGAGAAAAGGTAGAACATAAGCTACACGCTGTTGAACATAAATATTTAAGTTTTGTTTGTTGTATCAATGCCTTGACTAAGGGTGTGTCTATTGGCGTTCTTCTTTTTTGGCTCTGAGCAGTGGCTGAGCGATAAGAGCAAAGCTCTGAGGAGATTATGATCAGAGCTCTCAGATTTATTTATGAAACACACTTTAGCATTAAACTCTCATTCCATACTAAAATAATAAATTTTTGTTTACATGAAGTGGACGGACGAACAGTATAAACGTGAAGTTTGCTTCGGTCAGCGTTTTGCTCCATTTGATCGGTCATTTTATTCTGAGCATAATGAGCTGAGCATGCTCCGAGCTAGCTCCGATGGAAAAATGAAACACGACTTATGTTTTCTGATTTGTCTAAGGTAAAAAAGAAAAACACTATATTATGTTGGAGCATGCTGAGATTTGAGGAAATCTGAGAGAGTTTTTCATTACTTTTCATTGTTTAAAATGCTGAATGCCCCATTATAAACAGCTTGATTTTATATCTCGAACTTTTTTTTAATTTTCAATTTTCTGCTTAAATAAGGGGGCGAAAATTTGAAGTTTACGCATAGGCACCATGCATCATGTTTTTTAGGAGGCCATTACATAAATATTAAATAACAACATAAAGTCAATTTCAAATGAGACTAACAATAATAGAAATGGTCTGTTCCGACATGTTCGGACGATTGTTACGTAGCTGAAAATATAAATGTCACTCTGAAAATAGCCTGACAATGACATTTCTGACAATGTTGTCAGACAAAATTGTAAGCTCACACGGTTTTATGACATTTTGGAAAATTTTTAATGAGCCTGAGATTTGTGTAACTTTAATTGAATTTTGACTTTAGTTTAAGCTCAAATTAAAAATTAAATTTGACAGCTGACAATTTAGGGTTAGTATAAGTGGAGCTTTACACAAGAAAACAACGTCAAAATTTAAAGTATGGTTGGAATATCGATTTAACTTCGTCAACTGTGAAAATAGTACCTAACTGTAAAATTCAGGGAGACTGGATTAATTGCTGCTGCTAATCACACTGGTCGTCCAAAACAATAAATGTCAATATGGAAGCAATGTGTTGGGGAAAATTCAGGAACATCAATTCGGTGTAATGGACAAGAATTGCAAATTTTAAGAAATTCTCTAAAGCGTAAATATACTCACAAAAGATCTGCGTCTCCATGCTAACAAAGTTCAATCGACACAAGAACTAAACCCTAAACAGCTAAACTTTCAGCTGTCGAATTCTTTATATAATTTATAAGAGTATGCTCAAAAATAATGATAGTGAATGCACATTGCACACTGTAAAGCGGTGATTGTACATAAAATAAGAAGTTGAAACATTTTAGAAAAACGTCTTATAAAAGGGTTTACAATGGATCCGTATAAATTTTGACAGTTCATGGCGGCCATATTGTTTTAAATGTTGTTAATTTCCCTATTTTTTTATTTTCAGACACTAAAGACAAATCATCATGGGCGATTATCAGTGTCAGTGTCAGTGTCAATGATAAAAATAAAACTTTTTCTTTATCAAAATGTGTGTTCTCTTGTGGCACTATAATCACTATAATCCCCTATGGGCTAAGCTTAACCCAGAGATTTGTATGAACATTCTATTTTGTTTCTGCGAAGCTGTCGCTAATCCCTGTAGTCGTTTTTTAGTGCAATTCCTCCCGGGCTTGCAAAAAAACACGCCCATTCTGCGCATCATGCCAATTTAAAATGGTCATCCTTGCCAGTCGACTATTCAATTTTTGGTAACCGAAACGAAATTTGAGTTGACCGGTTCAATAAATAATCTGCCAACATGTATGACAGTTATGTCAACGAAATGCAAGATCTCCCGACAGACATTGCCGGTGTCCGTATAAAAATGTGCATTAGAACCCAATGCAGTCAATTCCGTGCCACGTTGGATAAATGGTCAAAACAAGTTACAGGTTATTTACAGGTTATAACCATTGCCCAAACTGAGAATTCGGAATGCTAAATCTAATGATTAATACTTTAAAATCATGCAGCAATCATTATGTCTTGACGATTGCTCAAAAATAAAATTTCAGTTTTGAAAACCTACATTTCTTATTCCCTCTAGAAAAAAGCTCTTTTACCAAGCATTTTTATTGCCGACTCTTTCTGTTTCAAATTCATATCCTTGAAAAGTTGCTTATATTTAAAAGTAACTTTTTCTAACATTTCTTTATTTGAAACGTAAGAGTAAGGCGTCTGTTTCTAATCGACCGAACCGTAAACGGACGTTTTTAGATTTGATGGACATAAATCTTTCTGTAACCAAAGTTATATTCTAGTGAAATAAGCTTCCTTAAACAAGAATCAGAACTCAGTGAAAAAATAATAATTCTTTGGGTACATAATCGCTTTTGTGGCAATTAACAAAGGGATATATTTTTTTTTGACGAAAAATTCAAAGAACTTCCTCCAATTCTTCACCAAACAAAGAATTGAATATATGTAGAAAAATTAAATCTTATCTGTCATCAGATATGCACGTCACATTCATAATGTCCAACCTGTCAAATCAATGTCTGCCTTTTCTTACTTCGTATATGGTTGGCTAGCTTTTGCCCAATCAATCGATTATCCTTTAATACGCAAAAACCTAAAAAAAAAATGAGAACATAAAAGACGACGACGTATGCCAAACGTCTTCACTCAAGGATAAACGTTATTTAATTTACCCAGACCATATATAGATTTCCCATCGTATTTCGCATACAAAAAAAACTCTACAACCTCTCATTCATATCAATGCTGACCAAAGGGGATTCTTTATAATATGTACGTGCATGATTTTTGGATTTTGTTCAACGATTGAGTTCAACTTTAAGGCTATCGACATTATCGAAGTTATCAATGGCCACGAGGATAATCAAAAAATTAAAATCTCTTTATTTAACCTACCACCCAACAAAAGAAACAAAAAAACAGAAAGTGGATAATGTGTGTGTGTGTGTCTGTCTGGATTCTGCATTTCCTCTTCATCTATTCATGCGAATCGGTCATCCTTGATGTAATGTTATATCCCTTAATCAAAAAACAGGAAGAACAAAAAAAAACTGATTTCATTTTTTTTTCATGGGGGAAACGGAAGGAATTTTTTCTTCTGGGAATTATTTCGGCATCAAACGTCCGTCCATATACGAAACTTACTGGACTTGTTTTTTCGTTACGCAGGACGGTTACAGGATTATGGAGTTATAATGACCGTGGTTTTTTGCACGAATGCCATCACCTAACATTTCATGTTCAATATTATGTTAGGGATGGTTACTCCGATGGTTCAGCCGTTGAAATGGAATATCTAGCAGCAACAGGACAACGGTTCGCGTACACTGAAATCGAATCATCGGACGATTTTGCGTCGGAGCTATTCGGGCGAATGTATTGGACGATTGTCTGAATATAGTTTACTAGCAGCCGTTGTCGAACGGTGCCAGTCTTGATTTTGTGTTTGTGGTTCATTTTTTTTTCGTGTATTTCACTGCAAAATTCACTGGCAAACTGACATTGACGGCTAATCCAAACAAGTTTAGAAATTCGGATTCGTCAGTTGATCGGTAATGCTTGGAAGTTATCGGACGATGTCGGTTGGAGTCAGTTGAGTGGTGTACGAACGAGCTCTCTTAATCCTAGTACGCTGCTGATGCGAAACGAAAAATCCCATACAAAAACGAAACAACGAAATCATGAACGAAAAATTTCCTTCTGGTTTTCGTTTTACAGACGCAGTTCGATGAGCGAAATTGATTATTGTAGAAGATTATTTGGAGAAGTCTCCGCTCTTTTTTCGCACAGAATTAACTGTCCAGAGTTCCAGACTTTGTATTGTGTGCGGAACAGTGTTGCCGGGAAGAAATATTTCAAGGTAGTACTGAAGCCAAAAAAGAGGAGTATTTTGAAAAAAATAGTAGTACAGACATTTTTTAGTCTTCAAACTTTATTAAAAAAAAATCATCAAGAAAAAAAATCAGTTACAAAAAAAAACATAAATAAATAAATTATTAATTCTAAGAACAAAAATAAGTAAATATCTTTTCTATCACACAAAATCTGTCTTGTGGCAGATAGCGTAATGCATAGTTATATTTGCTTTTTTTTGCCTTTACCTGCTCCAAGGAATCCAATTTCACTAAATATCTATACAATAAAAGTTTACTTTGAATTTTTCTAACATGAATTACAATATTTCAAACCTTAATTAACAAACCTTTTCATTTTATTGAACAATACATACAAATTTACGGAGCTAAAAAAAAAAACAACCACCAAACCAAAATTTCAGGTAATGAGGTAACCATAAAATAAATACCGCACTGACAGATGTAAATTGAACGTAGACGTCCACGCCAACGAAAAACAAAAACAAACAAGAAAGAGGGAAATTCCCTTTTCGACGACAGTTTGGAAGATTAAATTGCTGCCAAATTTGATTTAAATTTGAAGTGAATTAAATTTATTAAGGTTAACATTACACTTTGCTGCAAGTGTAAGATATTTTAGGTTTTTAAAAAAAAATAGGAGTACGAATGTAAAAGGAGGAGTACAGGAGTACGGAGGTGTTGAAAGGAGTACAATACTCCTATGGGAGTACTTTCGGCAACACTGGTGCGGAAAAGTTACATTTGAGTTGTATTCGTGTTTGTATAATATGTATGTTGTTTCTTTCATATCAGCGTACCTCTCTCTGATTTTTATGCGTTGTGTTTTTGTATTTTGTTTTTGTAATTGGTGTCTGGATGACACTTTGAGTGGGTAATTTTTCGTTGTCGTTTTTGTAAGTATTTCGCTGTAGTGTTGGAGACCAACGAAAAATTTCGTTTGGCATCAGCAGCGTACTAGGCTTTACTCTTCCCTTAACATACGTTTGGATCGATCTTCCGAGTTTGTCCGACGATTTCCGAGCATACTTCGACCTTTAACGTATTAAGTATACGGGTCCAAATTATTTCGAGGTGGGTTTGCTTCTTGTCCTATTACTTGCGCTCCATGATTCCCATTTAGCAGCTGCTGAAAATGGTGCTTCAAAATATTTAAGATTCCCTGGTCCATAACTCATTGGCTATACACATCTGATATCGGTATTTAGACCGATTCTCACATACGGTGTGTCAGTTCAGTATGGTGGACCGCCTTAGAAAAATCAACTAACTATGGAAAACTAAGCAAGGTCCTATACTCAGCCTGCCGATGCATGGGTGGAGTACTTCGTTGTCGTTCGACTCCCTCCGCTGTATTGGACATTCTGTTCTATCTGACACCCCTCGAAATATGTTGTAAACAAACAGCTACAAGCACAGCAATCCGTCTTAAAGCTTCCTTACAATGGACCAACAATGAATTTGACCACCCTATCATTAACCTTTGCTGGGTGCCGGATCATAGAGACAATCTGGGTAACTGTAACTGGGTAACGAACTCGATAAAAATGGAACAATATTACCTATATCGTCAAATCGGACATATATTGGTATACCAATCTCTACATATAAACTTATGCTAAAGCAAGATGCAATAAAGAATACAAACCTTAGATGGAATAACATCGCTATATGCCAGACCACAAAACAGATCTGGCCTATGCTGGATCTGAAGCGCTCTAAGTGTTTGATATCTTTAAGCAGCCTGCTAATTAGCTCCGTTATAGGTGTAATTACCGGGAACAGTCTAATAGACAAGCACGCACCGAGGCTTAAAGTATTTTCTAATGATTTCTGCAGAAGTTGTATGAACAAAGAAAAGGAAGAATCGATTCCTCACCTTCTCTGTACGTTTCCTGCCTTATCTTTATCTCAAAGGCTTATGCTCCACTTGGAACAATTCTACTACAATGATCCTAGTGATCTGGCAAATCGTGAAATTTGTAGTCTCGCACGCTTCGTAAGAGACTCTAAGTAGTTCAACGAGTAGGAAGAAAGTTTCCTAGATTCTTGTGGTATTACAATGAACCAATCTATGGTCAAAGTTTGTCAAGCGTCTCTGCTGACAGCCACGTAAGCCTAACCTAACCTGTGCTTTGGTGACTAGATTACCTATATACTGTTTTAAAGAATCAGCGTCCCGTCCCGGTCTTCAAATGAGCTGATTGTTTTTTTTTTTTAATCTCCGGGTTTCGTTCCGATACCGAAACTTTTTTATCTAGGTACTTCAGCAAGGAAGCTGTTCAGGATCTTCTTTTCCTTCTTTCTCTTAAAATCTATATAGGGTTCACTCACCACCATCCTCATTTTATCAGCACCCTGATGGTTGGTATGGTACTGAAATTCCTTGCTGACCTTAAGCTTATGTTACGTCTTTTAGACTGTTGAAGTCTTGCCGACAGCGTTGATTCACTCTCTTGCATCGATCCGCCATTCATACCTACACCTTCCGCGTAAAAAGATTTTGTTCTACTTAACTTATGCAGCCAATTATTTCTCTCTCAAGCGTTAGTGTTTCTATTTTTACCTTCTGTTCAAAACTCGCGCTTATAAATCAAGTTCCACAGGACAAGACCTGCCAAAATATTCGTTCCAGCTCTCTATTATGCGCTTCTATACGATTCCTTTACTTAACCAATACCTTGCCATGAAAATGTTGGCAGCTTTTAAAGCTGATTTGACACATATTTTCATTCTAAATTGTTTGTTATAAAATCGAAGGTGATAATAAAACTTATTTACCTTAAACCTCCTATCACCCGCATCCTACTCCTTCAAAATGTATTTACCCTTCGGCCTTTTTTGAAAGAATGGTTTTCTAATAAACTAAATAAAGAGGAAATTGAAGAAATGGAATATTCAATTGCAGCAAAACGACAACACCATATACCCAGGACGCAAATTGATTTCGATTGGAAAAGTATGTCGTCAGGGAAGAGCAAGTGATTTTCTTCATCGCATATACATATTCATATATCTACCCTACATACGTAATCTAGTTGTGCACTTGAAGGGTTCATTATAGCCTTCTTCAATATTCCTACGCATTTAATGAAGCAAAACACATCTGTGTCACATGCGAGATGCGTAGGACTGTATAGATAGATGTGTGCAAAAGTGATTTTCCTTCCTTTTGCCACTTCAAAACTGAACATATATAATAACTACATCATAGGACGGATGGAAAAATAAATCCCAAAGCCATGGAATGTGACAATTTTCCGATAGCACGCAGGGCTAAGAGGGCCCTCGACAGCCTCTTAACAAACTCAACTCAACTCACACATCACACATGACACTTGAAGGCTTTTATTTCTGTGCGATAAGTTCACCTCAAGAGCACATTAGCGACTTACATCGTCATTCTGTTTTGATGTGTCGACTGTCGACTTTATCCATTTTCAGAGTTTTATTCTCCAATGGAGATGAGATTTAATTTTCAAGTGGACAGACACCCTTCGGACAGAAATAACAAAAAAAAAACTGAAATTCGTGACGTAATGTTGCAAAAAGTGAAATATTGTCCATCAGACTGATTTTTGTATCAATATAGTTACGAGACTTCACAGATTGCTTAAGTTTTTTTTTTTTTAAGTTATTTATTATAGGTATCTATAAATATTCCTTAAATACTAACAAGAACTTCTTTTGATTCTTGTTTAACTTAACAGCAAGAAAATATAAATCGATATTAATATAATTCTAAAAATGCAACGCTAACCCCTAGACTGTATGTATCGTTGTGAGGAAATTTAAATATGAAAAATTCTATCAAAATGATTACAAATCGTGAAAAAATGTCATCAAAAGATAGCAGCTGTTTATACACCGACATTTCCAATTAAACAAAAGATCTTAATGTTGACTTTTGTTTAAAAAATAAAAAAGAAATTTTTCTAGTCAAAAATAAAAATCCCGCGGGGTCATGTTTCAGGATAAGGTATGGCATGCATAAGTACCTTCTTCGTTTTTTTTAACCAGATAATTCTCATTATACCAACCGCATTGAACCCCTAAAAACGGAAATTGTATAAAAATTAGAAAATAACACAACAAGAGGATAATTAGCAGTAATTTTGCCGCAGGATATTTAAACAAGAAAAACAAATTCTTTTTAACCTATTTCAATATCAATTTTAAGTTGTTTTTTTTTTTCCTCCTATAGTACTGGGTATATAGGTACATTATAGACTTTTTTTTCATCCCTCGCAAGATGTGTGAATGAGACTATACGCTGGAGGCTGCTTGAAACGCGCTTGTAATCATATACAATTAATTGAATTTTAAATTTGTTTGAATTTTAGTTTTTAATGGATTTGTATGGCCTTTTTGATTGGTGATCCGGAAGAAGTCTTCGATACGTGTGAATGCTTCAAACTAAGAAACATTTTCACATCTCTTCAAAAGAAGAACTCCCTTTCGATGTTTATTGAAAATGCCATTGGACAAAAGTGTAATTCCAGTTAAAATAAACTGTCGTTTGGAGATCAGAAGACTAAGGCGTCTTGATTTTTTTTTTGACATGAGAGTGATTGATATCATCTGGATCCAAATTAATATCTAAATGAACAGTTATCATAGCAAGTGAGCTTAATCTTGCATTCCCCATAACGCTTCGGGACACTGTTTTAATCCTTTTCATAGTTGAAAATGTTCTTTGAACACTAGCTGTGGTCACTGGAAGCGTGGTCAAAACCGTAAGTAAGAAGTTTATACCTCTAAAGTAAGTCTTGTCACATATATCAAACAATTTTAAAATTTCGATAGAAGGATCAATCGACGATATTTTTTCGCACCAGAGAATGTACCTACTCAGCTTTCACAGCTGAGAACGAAATTGCATTATCAAAGTAACATGTTAGCTTTTCCATTTCGTTGACTCGCCCAACCGCAGAAAAACCTTGGAGAAGAGCTTGAAACGATGGTAGAACGTCTTCGTTGACCATGAATCTGTCCGTAAGATTTTTTATTAACGAATCTATGCAAGGAATCAATACAGACACTCTAAAATAGGATTCAGTAGAATAGGTTTCTGGATTGGAACGCGTTGTTTGTCTCAATGAAGTTCTTGGAGCTCTTAATTCAACTTCAAATAAGTCCTCGGAAAGTTTAGATACGGATTGAAAAGGCTCTCTGAAAAAATCTTCGGCTTTTTCTCTGATGTTCTCAAGAGAATTCAGAACTTCTTTGGTGTGGTCGATTGCAGAAATGAAATCTAAGGATTTGTTCTGTAGGAAAACTGATAAGGGCAGCGTTAAACTGAACAGCTTTTCGCATACAATGGGGCCAGCGTTGTTCCTGGGAAAAAAAATGTTGGGGCCATTTTTGGGGCCATTTTAAAATTTTTGGGGCCACTTACTTTTTCCGTATTTAATAAAACTGGTATCGAAATTCGATCATTTGAGTGACAAAATATGATTTCACATATGGCTACTTTTACACAATGTAGTCGACCATAACAACATAACATAACATAAAATATTTTTAAATTATATTAATCTATTTTTTTTTTAATTCTGTAGGTTGAATAAAATTTCCACAGGTAACATTTTTTAGAAAACCTTTAAAGCTCATAAGTACAGTAATAACTTCATAGCTGAGTCTTTTTCGATTGTCCGTTTTAATATTATTAAGAGCCGAAAAAACACGTTCTGCAAATGCAACTTAAAATATCAATCGCGAAAGAGCAAATGTTATTATATATGTATATATTTTTCAATGAATGTGTTCAGCAAAATTAGGATATGGATGATAGTAAATATCGATTACTTTGAAATTACCGATTTCTAAAATTTTTAAATTATGTTTTATTATGCTGTTCAAAATTAGTTACTTAAGTTTGTGAATTTGACGATTTTGGGGCCATTTCGTGATGGCCCGGGGCACGGGGCCAAAATAAAAATCTTGGGGCCAAATGGCCCAATTGGGCACTTTAGCACAACGCTGAATGGGGCTTACTAGGAAATCACATTTTTGGACCGCTGCCAAAAGTGTTGATGCCTTCGAAGACATCGCCCACGTTCTGCTCGTTATTTCTTCAAGACTTATTGAGATGCATTTGAAGAGCTCTACAATGGAAATAATACTATATATTAGTATATTAGATTTAAGATATTTGAAAATATTTGATATTTGCATCTGTACGTCTACTTTACATCAAGCTAGAGCCTTTAGGGGTGGATAAATTTATTTCAAAATTGGTACAGATTATAGTAATATGTAATTCTTAAGAGGAAATTGCCTTAAAAAACTTCAAAAAATTCAGAAATATTTAAAATTGAGATAAGGATCAACGCAGAAAACTTTGACGCATTGTGTTAACTTTAAGATGCAATCAATGCGCTAACGAGCATTCTGTCAACAGCCGCTTTTATTTTCGCAAATAACCCATATATATGTAGTTCTCTTCGATAAAATAAAACGATGCGAATCCTAATGAAAACAATGTTGTATGCTCATCTCTTTTTTTCTTATGTTTGTTTATTTTTTATGTAGATACATACTGTAGATACATACTCTGTTGTAGATAATAAAACGCAACTAAAACTAAAGTCTTACTGCATTGACAGGGTGATTACACGGTCACATCAAATAACCAACACGTTGACGCTAAAATTCGTGTCAACGCATTTAAATTCTACGTTGAAGATAACCAGGCCTTCATAAAAAAATTGCCGTTATTTTGAGATCAGATATTCAACGCGTTGATCGTATAATCATATACCTAGTTTAACACTACAAAGATCGATAAGTCAAAAAGAGTGGGTTTCGTCATATAATCTGTCGATCTGTGCGGCTATGCGTCCAATGTAATTTGAGCTTGAGCCTAAACCAGACGGTACAGAATTTTTTTTATATCATTCCCTAAATGAGAATTTGAATTTTTGGTTTATCTTATCTAGAACGACAAGAAAACTGTGTTCAAGTTTTTTGACGAAAAATTCACATAAATACGGAAATAGAAATTCAAACAGAGTTCAGCAGTCCTAAATATTTCTACATATTTCGAATAATAATTGCATTTAAAAAAAAAATTAATAATTAATTAGAAATAACAAAAAAAAATTAAAATATCAGGCGTGGTTTTTGTAAGCCCGGAGGGAATTGGACGAGAAAAAAAACGACGACCGACGGTGCTAAACAATCTTCATGTAAAATACAACAAAAACTAATTCCCAATGGGCTTAGCTAGAACCAGAGAATTCTCCGGGCTTAACTTAAGCACACAGAAAAACTTTGTTACCGGCGTCAATTATATGCTTGTTATCGATAGTTTGTATGAAAACTCCATTTTGTTTCTGTGATGCTGCCCATAATGAGTATGGTCGTTTTTTTCGTGCAATTCCCCGGGGCTTGCAAAAAAACACGCCTATCATTACATTATTGAAGGTCTAGTTCGTGAACGGACATAAACTACTTGTAAACAGGTTTCAAAATCAATATATCTTGATTCATTTGATATTGGTTTGAAATTTACGAAAACATTCGAGGATCGTGGACTTTAAACTCATTCAATCATTTTGCAGCAATTTTTCAATTTTGCTCTCTCCATTTTTTTATTTTTTGGAAAAGAATCTTTTGTGATGCGAAATAATTGACAAAAAAAATCGGTTGTGTTGGTTGGTACTAAGACGGATTACTTTTCTTTTATTATAAAAGAAAATATAAAATTCTTAATCCAGTCCTCTGTTTGTCAATTCAAAAGCGAAACAATAGCGAATTCATTGTCAAAGTCGTTTTGTTCTTGTGTATATTGTAACATTTTTTATTATTTCTTATTTTTTTTATTTCTTTTTGAAACTGACAATGAGTATAGGTACATTGATGCATTATAACGAGAGGGAGTGAAAACTGAAAAGCATTCAGATGTCGATTAAGAGACAGCAAAAAAAACTGTCTGCCTAAAATCGGAATCTTTTTGTGATACATAACAAAAGAAATGTCACGAGACAAAACCTATTTGCGGCTTGGTTATACGAAGGAAAATAATAATAATAATGTAGTACCTACTCCTGGTCCTGATGATCCGAAGTGGTAGCATTTTATTATTGTATCAATAAAATCGAGGATCTCATTAAAATCGTTCATTTACAAAGTAAATACAAAAATATCAGGTGTATTCAAGCAACATCGTAAAGTCCTCGTAAACGTGGTAAACTGCGTAAACCTGTCAAATGGTCATACAAATTTACGCAGTTTTCAACGTTTACAACGACTTTACGCTATTGCTTGAATACCCCTATTAAGAATAAAGTAGAGATTTGGATAAAAGAGATAAAATAAGACCTTACAAAAAAAAAACATAAATATGACGATTGGTGACGATTTGTTTCATCATTTCGTTCATTTCTCTACTTCTTCAGTAAAATATTGGACCTTCAAAAATGCATTCTGTTAGCCAGGGGGGTCATTCCGTAACTAGATTATCATCAGACGATATCGTTTGAGCGATA
Organism: Epistrophe eligans; assembly: GCA_951394125.1. NCBI lineage: Eukaryota > Metazoa > Arthropoda > Insecta > Diptera > Syrphidae > Epistrophe > Epistrophe eligans. The sequence goes on from OX596028.1 coordinate 31,212,111, forward strand.
GTATTGTCTTTATTGACTTCACGTAAGTCGATAACCCTAGAAACGCTATCGCCAAAACGCTCTCAAATTTCGAACGATAGACGAGACGATAGTGGTCGAGTTACGTGAAGCAAATCATGGACGATCTCGTTGACGATTATCGTTGCGATTATTGATGCTTTTATCACTCTTTCGATTAGTTTATTTCGAAAATGCTTATTTTTTATGTAAAAAAAGAATAAACATGTTTTGTGTAGTAAATTTTGTAAGCTACAAATAATTGGTTTTACATTATTACTGCACCCTTAGTCATTTCGGCAATATTCCTGAAAAACCATTGTTAACGACGACGGCGGCGGCGCTCATCTGGATGGAGACTTTAACTTTTTAAATGTTTCTAAAGAGAACCATGAGAAGGCTATATAGCAAAATTCAGCTTTCCCGTGATTTGTATTTATTAAAAACATTGAAAGCGCTTAAACAAGTATATAGGTACTATTGTCCTAGACAATTGCTTTAAATCCAATTATAACTAGGTACAAAAGATATACCATACCATTTCCATCCTATATAATATATTCTCCATGAGCAGGCAATTCACCCGTCCTTTTTTAAATTGATCTCATTTCATGAGGTCCTTAAGATTGCCTCTAAGTCGAAGACAATAGACATACAAATATCAATATAAAATGATGCTATAACCTTTTCAGATGTAAATGCAACAATTCATCTATCCCAAATTTCTAAACTAGGTACATAATAAGTTTAACCCTCTGATGTATACACATTATACCATATGCAAAACTATTCCAATTATAATAATTATTATGATGTCGAGGGGGTAAATTAATGATATATCCAGCCGTGGGAGAATCTCGTACAAGGGAAGAGGGGACAGGGGTACACAAATTCGCGGTACTCAAACAAAGTCCATTCAATATTATGTTTGTATGTTTTTGGGTCGAAAACACACATCCCCTTGACAAAACAAAAATAAAAAAAATAAAAACAGTATCAAACTGTTGCCCACACACCCTACACACGTTTGGATAAAAATAAAATATAAATACAGCCTTATGGCAATTTTGTCGAGGTTGCCAAGTTCTTTAAATTTATTTTAGGGATTTTTTTTTTTAATTGAAAATTCTTTTGAATCGGAAAGTTCAAGTAAGAAATAAGTTAAATTTAATACAAAAACAAAAACAACTCATTGTCTCTTGTTGGATCACTAACATGAACGTTGAAACACTTTACAGTAATCATAGTCCAGGAAAGTTAGATGTTTATTTCAAAAGAATTCCGACAAATCTTAGTAAAAGTCTTTATTTTTATGTCTTCCTTTAAAGTAACTTAATTTTGAACCACAGCTTTTCATTTTATATGAGGTGCAAGGAGCAACTTTTTGTTAAATTGCTCGGAAATATCAGAATTTCAACGCTCTTATAACATTTTACCTAAAAAAAAACCTTTACAGTTCTTTTCATAATTAAAAGTAATAGATTTTGAGAAAAACGTCTCAGTACCTTACAACGCGGCGTAATAGAAAAAATTACATTAAAACCAAAACTGATATTGTACGAAAAAAAAGTGTTCTAATCTTTTGTCTGCAAAATTTTATGAGCCAACATATTATTCTTAAGATTTTTTCAACAAAAATTTATCATATTCAAGATATTTTAAAAAAAAAAAAACTCTTTTCACCCCACAAAATCAGAAGCAATGAGTTCAAATTAACGGTTATTTAACGATGCTTAAAAGATGTCAAAACAAAACTCTTCAACAAAATTAAGCTTTTTCGATTTTTTTTGTGTATACCTTACCTACCCCATTTAAGCAGATGTGGCAACCATGTTTTAGATATTCTTTTGGGAATAGCTAACCCACCGACCAATTTTGAATGTCTATGGTGGAAAAGTACAGTTACCTACATTAATGTGTGTATAGTAAAATAGTCATTCACAAAATTTGGTGGTTGAAATAGGAAAATTTCGTCGTGTCCTTTCGGCATTTCAAAACTAAACTTAAACGATTTCCAAAATATTTAAGCAAAGATAAAAAGGACGCCTATTGTTCGTTTGGCATTAATGTTGGATATGTAAACGAATTTAATATATGAAATCCAAGCCATTCGATTTGAGTATGATGTAGGTACAGTCCCAGTGGCAGTGTAGTCCCATCCCATATTCGTTCTACTTAGTTTCTGGCAAAGGATCAACGAAATAAGGATTTTATTGTTCTGCGTTTTTGTCTGCAAAGAGAAAAGAAAGAAGCCAAGAATATATTATTTAAGTTGTAGTCAATTTCAATTTCTTATTCGCGATGTTCATTCATCTGCATATGAATGAAGAAAATCAAATCAAAGGAGTTGTAGTAAATGGGGAAACGAAAGGAAACAACCATCAGCCAAGAAAAAGAAATTAAATATCAGAAAGGAGGTAAAATACAATACAATGGAATTCTTTACTTCTTGTTATCCTTACCTTTATATTATTATATTTTTTTTTGTTGGTGCCGCAGGATCAAGCATATTGTATGAATCTCCGAGTCAATTGAGTGTAATGGAAATTTGTTGAAAATTAAAAATTTACATTAAGTCTTGGGTTGGGTAAAAGAAATGAAGTAAGAAAGCACTACCTATAAATTAGAGATTTTTGCTTATTGCTATATCAATTTTCAGGGCTTATAACAGGTTGACTTCACAAAGAGTGTTATAATCTTCTTTAATATTTAGAAGGAAAATGGATTTTTTAGGGGGTTTTCACTGAACTGTTTTCCGAAGTCCGAAGCACAAAAAAAAAAGGTAATATCAAACTTACTACATGTGTGCTTGGCCGATGTTTGTTTTATCAAAGACCGCGGTATAGTATACCCAGCCAAGTTCTCAAGCAAGGGTAGGTATAACTTCTTTATTTTTGGAGGAGCTAACTCAGGCTAACTTCGACCCTCTCTGTCTCCAGTGCCAATAAATTCAGAAAATTCAAAATCACAATATTTGCTAAGCTTTTTAACATTAGTGGCAGGCTTGTAAAAGAATGCCTTTTGTGAATGGAGTCTTTAAAAATCATTTATTGAATTCAATTAAAAGATTGCATTCATAATTGGTTTCACTATGGGACTTTAGACTTCAAATAATGCAATCACCATTCACTTTTAGCAAAAAGATTGCAATCATTTTTTCCCCCATTCATATTACAGAAATCAATTGAATGCAATCTTTTAAGAATTCATGCATTCTTTTGCATTCTTTGCATTTTTTGAATTCTTTTGTAATCTTTGCATTCTTTGCTTTGCCATTTTCCTCCAAAAACCCTTTGCACTCTGAATACAAAAGAATGCAAAAGAATGCAAAAGAATGCAAAAGAATGCAATGAATGCATGAATTCTCAAAAGATTGCATTCAATTGGTTTCTGTAAAATGAATGGGGGAAAAAAAATTATTGCAATCTTTTTGCTACAAGTGAATGGTGATTACATAATTTGAAGTCTGAAGTCTCAAAGTGAACTCATTGAATGTAATCTTATTATTGAAGTCATTAACGATTGCATTGACAAAAAGATTGCATTCTTTTACATAAATACAAATATTTTTTTTGGAAAATGTAACTTAATAAACGTAAAAATGTAATGTTTCGTTTATAACTTCTTTACATAAATGTAATCTTTTTTAATCTTTTTTTCATAAAAAAATAACACAAACAGAAAAAAACGGATCAAACCAACAAAAATCAAAATAGGTAGGTATAGGTATTTCAAGATAACGAGAACCCCACTAACCGGAATTTCCCGCAAACTGAGTTTTAAACTCAAATCAATCTCTTTTTGCTTGATCCAGTGTTACCAGATACTTTAAACGAAATTCCCCATCACCTACATACTTTGAAACTATTCTTTTTCCCCCTTATTTCTGATGAGATTCTTCAAGTATGAAGGTTTTTTTTTTAATACCTAATACAAATTCTATATACTACTGAAATACATCAGCCAAGTAGAATACTTAGCACTATTTAATTGGACTTGTTTAAGTAGCCACATTTTAATGAAAATAAAATGCACGACTGGGTCTCACGAACTTGCTTTTATTTGCGATAACACTGTGAATTTAAAGTATACATGCGGTACTTACACTTAAAGTGAAAATAAACATAACATAAAGTATACACGCTATCTATCCTACACTTTAATTGAAAAATTGTTAAAAAATAAATATTATTAAAAATAAATTTACTAAACAACTTCTGAAAATGTTTGAAACCCACAAAATGTATACCATCCAATTTCTTGCACAAATATCAATAATTTATGAGAAAGAAATTTTTATTCTATATAAAATCTTGAAAACATTTTTAAGAAAAAGATTGGTAGGTACGCCATTTTTTTGTATTTATTAATGCGGATTTTAAAAATTAATTTTGAGAAAAAATCATTTTACTATCTACCTAGCCATTTTCAAAAGATCGAATTTTCAAATATAAATTTTGAGATTTTTTTTTTAAATCCAAAATTATTTTTTTTTTTTTGAAAATTTTGATATGCAATATTATTTAAATTGATTAGAAGCTCTTCTGTTAAAAAAATATATCAAATTCGGTTCAACAGATAATGATATTGTAGTCGAAAACCAAAAAAAAATGGTTCTATGAGTGATACTATTTTTAAACAATAGACTAATATTAGTTCACATACAAATTTTAATCAAAATCTTAGGAGCCATTTTTTTTGAGAAAAATGATATTTTATATTCCGGTTTTTAAACACTTGTATTTTTTATACAATAAATAAAATAATAAAACATTTATTTTTGGTGATAAGAATAATTTTTATTTAAAATCTGCTAGATAATATTAAAAAACTGCTAGGTGCCAAGTTTAATAAAAATCGACCAAGTTATTTACGAATTATTAAATTCTCAAAAAAAAAAAGTTAACTTTTTTTTAAATCTAAAAAAAAAAAAAAATTGTAATATTTGGGAATATTTTGGTAAGTTGTAGGGACGTTTTTAAAAGAACAAATCATAACAAACCACACCACACATATTTTTACTCGTGGAGAAGTAAAGCCTAGGCCCTAGGGTATGGATGGAGGCCCTACAAATTTTTGTCCAACGGTCGCATAATAAAAGGCTCTTTATATGTATAGTGGGTACTTATGAAGAAATTCGAAATGAATTTCATGAGAATTGAGAAAAAAGCTGTATAATTGAATTCTTGTGTTTCAGACTTTGTGTTAATTACATCAAATTTTTAATTAATAATTGTAATCAATTAAACTTGGAATCAAATTAAATCTAAAAAGTGCTTGTAGGTGTAAAATTCTAGACGATTAAGTACAATGTTAAAGCATTTTAAGTATTAAGGATTTTTTAACCTTTTAACAGCATTTTCCAAATTTCAAACAAGTTAGCACCGTTCTACTTTTTTAACCTACCGTACAAGTATACTTAAATGAAGAAAAGATAACTAAAAGATGGCGAAAACAAACAGATCGATTGATAAGATCCACAAATGATCGTTTGTTATTAAATGTCATAAAATAATGTCCTAAGTATACAAATTCGACTCTACACCAAGTCATATGAGTCATATGATATGACCAAATAAAATTACAATTAAAATATTATATTTCTAACTAAAAGGTCGTGTGTTTTTATTGAATTTATAAAATTCAGATTTTGGCTATTTTTTATGAAATAAATAAAAGTAGATTTTAACATAGACATTTAAAAATGTGAAAATGGTATGTTTGCTTACTTGTTTGCACGAACTGTCACTTTTTTAGGAGTGTTCATCTGTTCATATTAAGAAAAAAAGGTTTAGTAATGATACTAGTTACAAAATATTTAAAACTTAGAGCTTTAAAGTTAGTAAGTATTGTTAGAAAGGCTGTTACAAATTAGTAGAAGTTAAAAAAACGGAATTGATTATATAGGTATGAAAAATTAGTTCGTTCGCTTCAAAGCACTAAACCCTAATGCATTTGAATTAGGTACAATCACGATTTTCTTGTTTGAATGCCTATTAATTATCCGCATTTTTAGTTGCTATCTGATTTATTACCTTTTTTTATGGTTAAGTTGACTTTTAAATATCATCTTAGTATTAACTGAATTAAGTTTAAATTGAAAATTTTCGTAAAATCATTTATTCACAACATTTTATAATCGACATCCATTTTTTTTTACTTTCCGACAACTGCACCTATTGCTGCACCAGCACCAACAATTGCTGCAGCATCTTTAGCAACTCCCGATCCTGAATGAATAATTTGACCAGCTTTCTTTCCAGCTTTTTCCTGAAAAAAAAAAAAAAACAAATATAATTATTTTTTATCAACATGATAATCTATTTTCTGCAAGTTAAAAATAAATTATAAAAAACTTACTAAAGCATGTCCGATTTTCTTGAAAATGCTTTTACCCTCAGCTTCTGGTGCTACAAGGAATACCAAAACTAAGGCAAATAGAAAAACGTACTTGAAGTTCATTTTAGATTTTTTTTTGAGAATTTATTTCTTAAGCTCTTCTAAGCTGTCAATGAAAAAACGTCCATTTTCCTTCTGAATTCCCATTTATATACTCAAAATGCTTTAAATTTTTATAAATTTATTTTTATCTAAAAGAAGCGATAAGCATATTTTTTTTTCAGTAAAGAGTTTCAAGTTTAAGGTGCTCTTACGCAGACTATAAATTTAATTAATTTTTCTCGAGTTCTAAATACTTGAATGAATATGTGCTATGATCAGTATGAATGTGTGTTTTAGTTGTTTTATAGTTTACGTGTCTTAGTTATTGAAATAATGGCGTAGTTAGGTTTTTGAAGTGCAACCACTTATATCATTATTAGGTACATATTTGTTCATATCGAGTGCATATGTATCTACTCAACATCCAAATCAGACAGACTTACTGAGTGTTTAGCACGCGCCAATGTTTAAAACGTGCGAATGTTCGTCAACAAAAACATTGGGGTTACCAGATTAGGAATTTTTTTTAAATACAAAATTCTTTTGGAGAAAAAATCTGAATAATTAAAATGTTTTTTTACTTCAATAAACTTAGAGAATGGTGCTGATGTGTGTATCCAAAAATGTAAAAAAAATATTTCCATCAAATCATTTCTTCAAAAAAAAAAATAAAAATAAAAACGCTTTGGGGAACTATACCACCAACTTCGTTCTTAGTTCCATGTCTAGAATCATAAATAAGAAACCCTTTTAATTTAACCATAAGGATGATATAATTTCCCATATAAATAAATTGCATTACTGCTGTGCAATTTCACTTCACTAAACACATCCGCGAGGACATAAACACCCATTTAATGTCATCGTCAATAACATGGCGAAAAAGCATCCGAAATTTCACTACCATTGATATTATTAGTTCAGGATAGAAGGGTGATTCACAGCGACGACGACGAATACGACGATGGCACTCAAAGGACACAAATCCATTAACTGTCTTCTATCGGTATGTTGTTGCATCATAAATGTATCAATAAACAACCAAGGTGCGGTATGGTACAGTTTACACTCTGAACACAGAGAACGTTGTCAACATTTAAGTATTCTTGTTTTTTTTATTCGCGCTCGAAATATAGCATTTTGTATTTTTTTTTTTTTTTTGAAAACATCAATTCGCCTGAAGGAAAATATAATAACAATAAAAATGCACAAGGATTCTCTATACCTACAGAAAACAGAAAATAATATAAGAATGACATTCCTTTGCAATTTGAACGAAATAAAAATAAAATATCCCACCAAAGAGGGTTTGGTAAGGGTGATTTTTTTTTTTTTTTTGTATTTAATAGAAGAGTTCATCTGTGCACATCCCGCCTTATTTTTATCTAACATATATAGACAGAGAGTATATACAACATGTGAAATGAAATGGAAAGGTAGCATTAACTTTAACAAGGACCATGATGATGTTCACAGCCATCGGGTATACGACGATGAGTCCCATCAGAAAGATTCAATTTCAATCAAATGACAGTCATAAAGGAGTAATTGAGTGATTGGAAGAGCATTGCACAGTGATCGATGAACAACCATATGTGTACACCGTTGTTGCATTATACATCTGTGAAAGGATGTGCGGGAAACTCCTCAATTAGTTAATGAAATCATAAAGCCCAAGATATATAAAAAAAAAAATAAGTACACTTTTGGTCCCCGAAGTTAAAATAAAGAAGAAAAGTTAAGGTATTTAATGTAAGACTGAGTATAGAAATTTAATTATTGAACCAATGTTTCTGATACTTCTGTTTATTAAGAAATTCGAGTCTTACTGTTTATGGAAATGACAACAAATATTGATGGTTTGAATGAACTACAAACACTTGGGTGAGCCACCAAGTTTTTTTTCATAGGCTGGAGTTATAACTTTCTCTCGACTGGCACGCCGATTATCAATATTCATATGATGGTGCGAAAGCTTGGCAACCTAATTGCGAATGTGTTATCGCACAAAAAACGCTATAAATATATTATTCAGTAAAAAAATTATCTGAAATGTCTTGCAACCGTGTGAAAGTACAATTTTGTCTGACAATATTGTCAGAAACATGTAAGGCCACTGCAGACGACCATCTGACAATATTGAATCGTTTTTGAAAAATCGAAAATCAAAAAAAATACTTAGATATATAGGAGAGGTACTATTTATAATCACTTTTGCTAATTTTTTTTATAAGATGGCACGTTATTGAGAAATATAAGATTTTCATAATTCAGTAAAAAAAAAATTTTACGACAGATACCTTTATTTTAGGTCTTAATAAAAATGAAAATTAAAAAAAATTGTGGTGGGAATGTCACAAAATATACCACGGTATAAGATCCTCCATCTCTCAAAATTTCAAGCTTCTAAAGGGTGTGTTTTTTAGAGCTAAAGAACTTTAAGTTGGCAACATTATTATTATTAACTGGCGGCCATTTTGTCAGCGGCCAAGTGATTTATTTTTATTTTGGCTTCCAAATTGCGCAAATTTATTTTGAAAATCATGGTTCATTTCATAAGCGAATTTTGTTGAATGGATACGTCAATAAACAAAACTGCCGTATTTGGAGTGATGATAATCCTCAAGTGTACGTTGAGACACCGTTGTTTATCCACAAAAACTGACTGTTTTGTGTGCTTTATGATATGGTGGAATAATTGGTCTGTACTCCTTTAAAAACGATGCTGACCAGAACGTTACAGTCAATGGTGACCGCTATAGAACCATGATTACTGACTTTTTCGTTCATCAATTGAACAACCATGATGTGCAGAAGCTGTGGTTTCTACATGACGGCGTAACATGTCACACAGCTCGTACCACAATTGAAGGAAAAGTTTGGTAACCGCATAGTTTCACGTTACAGACCCGTGAATTGGCCTCCAAGATCATGCGATTTATCGACTCTTGACTATTTTCTGTGGGGATATGTGAAGTCGCTAGGCTACGGCGATAAGCTTGAAACGATTGACCACTTGGAGGACAACATTCGCCGCGTTATTGCCGATATACGGCCACAAATGTTGGAAAAAGTCATCGAAAATTGGACCTCCAGATTAGACTACGTCCGAGCCAGCCGTGGCGGTCATATGCCAGAAATCATATTTAAATTATAATGCCAGAAGATTATCTTTCGAATAAAGTAAATTTCATGTCAATCTAAAAAAAAATCATCTTTGTTTTATTCATTTCAAAGTTTTATACCTCTAAAAAAAACTCCCTTTAAAACCATCCCTAAAAATATTAAAATTAAAAACCAATCCGTGTATTAAGAACCCGTGTATTATAAAGATCCAAATAGGTACACGGATAATAAGCAAGCAAATTAATACACGCGTTCTAAGAGTAAATACGGATTTTTATTTGCGTACTGAATTGTAGGCTCTAGCATGTATATTGTATATGGTAGTAGTTTGTAGAGTAGTGGACTGTCACCCTAAAGGTATTGGGTTAGATTCCCAAACCTACGCCCCATAAAAAAAGACATATTTTTCACGAGTTACTGCGAGTAATTGACAAATTAACCAAGTAGAAAAAGTGCTTTTCAATTTAGCCGTTCGGATTCGGCAGAAAATTGTAGGTCCCCTTCATTCTACTCTTCCAAACAAAGTTCCCAGCATTCATATCTAAATATACGAAAATCACATTCATATAATAATCTTTCGTATGATACCGAAGTTCATTGGGACCGTCACAAAAACCGTCTCAGTTAATCTTTGTCCTTATTAGAACTATTTTTTTATTTAAATTATGTAATTTCAAATAGACTTAAAAAATACAATACCATTTCTTTGTAAGAAGATTTTCCACTGGATGACGGTAACCAGAATTAACGGGTAAATTTTTGACAACCAACGAAGTGAAAAATCAAAAGGACTCAGGTTGGTGTTTATGTTCGCTAATTTTAATTGTGTCACAAAAGATTTATTTCCACCAGCATAAACTTTTAAGTAATTTTGCAAATTCCAAGAAAATTCCCTGCTTTTAAAATCAAGTTTAAACAACTCCAATTCCAAGAATTCAACTAATTTTACCGGATATCCTTTGCAAAAAAAAAAAATATTAAAAAATATGGCCGAACAAAATGTCTTTCTGGTTTCTCAAGTCATATAGAAGAGCTCATTCCCTTAATTTTTCTCCATTTGAATGCGTTAAGCCAAACGATAATAATAAAGCAACAAAATATGTATACAAGCATACAACATAAATATGTACCTACAACCAGAAAATGAAAATGGAAAATTAATAAATAATTGGTGTTTGTGTGTGTGCCTCGCGCAGAGGATATAACGCAATACAGACAGATACATGAAATTATTTTTATTTTTTTTTCGTCGAGTGTTCATCTTTCTTCATATACCATCAACATCATCGTCATACTCATAACCAATGCGGTGTTCCTTTCGATTTGAAAGTTTAATATTTTTATTATGCAAATTTTTTGTTTTCATCCGTTGTTTCCTCTTGAATGGGAAATCATCTTTTGTGTGTGTAATTCATTTGACTATGAAGAAAGTAGCAGAAGAAAATTATGTGATCCACAGGACAAAGGACTTGAAAAATAAAAAGAAACATTAGATACTCTTGAAAAGTTTACTTTATTTCGGTTGCCCGAACCCTCCTCCTGTCTGACTGCTTGCCTGCCTGCCTGCCTGATGCTCTCGAATGTCTATCAATTCAAATTTTTTCGTAATCATAATCATAATGTGTGCCGCCCAGTGACAGGATGAGAAAAATAATAATAAATTATTATTACAAGGACACCCTCCCTATACATAACTGAACGGTGAATGTGTGTCTGCCTAACTGTTGCCATTGCCACCCCATCCATCCCTTGTTAGATGTGATGGGTTTTTAATCGAAAAATAAAAATTACCCAAAATCGTCTATATAATCAATTGACTTTGAAGTTATGGATTTTTAACGAGGGTCGGGGTTGTTATAAATGTTTAGCTGGAAAGGACTCGGAACTTGCTCACGCACCATAACAACACTCGAGATTCATGATTAAGATCCACTCAAATGTCGCATTTTTACTGAACTGAAATGACGAACTATTAAATCGTAGAAATTCAGAAAGAAACACTCTTATCTTACAATATCAGTTATAAAATGTCCTAAAAACTTACCATTGATTTTGAAGATTTTGCGACTTTCTGCCCAATTTCCCGACATTCAAAGGTTTCCTTTTCAATTTCTTACTGACCCATTAAATTCGACCTTATTTAATTTCTTACAACAATGACGCAAGAAGGCTTTAAATCATATAATAATATATATAGCTCGTCCAATACCCTATATAAGCCTGTAGTATAAATTGACCAAGCAGGACTCTTAAATTGGAATCAAATTGTTTGGGAAATAAATTTCCGTTGACCATCAACCATTTCAAATTTTCGCATTTTAACAATGCGAAACCTTTCTTTGGAATTTATCCACGCACATAATTCGAACAATTGAATTCAATGGCAAACATTTTAGTTCAACAATCTGTCGGTAGTTGTAGTCCTTGTAAGGATTCTTATTCAGAAAATCTTTGTTAAAGTTAGAACCCAAAATTGATTTGTGAGTAATTTAATTTAACTTTTTAACTATTTGCAGTCTTTTGTATATTTTGATTGTGAATCTACCACTCTATGTCAATTATCAATTAGGGACATTTTAAGTTGTCCAAACGTCGTCGTCTTCGTCGTTATCAATGTTCGACGGTCGATGAAGTTTCGATCATTTCATTTTTTTATTCTTCTATTTGACCACTTCAATATGTCATTGAATTATAGTAGATTTTCCCAAAGGAAATAAAACACCCATTTTCGAAAAATTTTCACAATGGGTTGTCGTCGAGTGGTACATCGCTATATAAAGGGGGTGCGTAGTTCCAAATGGATTTGACAGGTCCAGGAAGGTTTTTGTTTTTTTTTATTTTTTTTTATTTTTAAGGAGATTTGTATTTTTTTGTGTATGTATAAAAAACGATACTTTAGTAACAGATAAAGGAAATACGAATACAATACAAATAAATATTTGGTATATAAATTGGTTGCATAAAATTTCACAAGTACCTGCGGTGCCAAAAGCAAATAGTTATGTTTTTGACAGAATGGGTTTTGGAATCGTTAGAAAAAGATAGTCAAAGGGTAGACACGACAACGACGAAGACGATGCCGATGTGGATAAAAGTGGACACTATCAATTGCATTTATAGTCCCTAATTTTAGCACACTGTCCCACTCAAAAATATCATTTACAAACATGCCAATCGGGATTCTGGGTACGTTCAATGAACAAAGAGTTAGAATTGAATTAAATGAAATTTTCATTGAACATATCCAAAAGCTCATGAAATGGACAGATTACAGGAATGTCATTGAGTATAAGAGGACATAATCAGTCTTATTTATTAGATTTCCTTAAAACACACTTGGACAGTTGTCCAGCTAACCACTGTCTAAATCATTGGACAGGACATGTCCTTATTTATAAACGCATTCCAGCAGCTGTCTAAATATGTTCTCATATACCTTCTGACATCCCTGTAATCTGACAATTTTGTGAACATTTGGATACGTTCAATGAACATTTTATTCATTTCAAGATAATTTGATAATTCTTTGCTCATTGAACATGGCCACTTTTTAGAATAGGATTGGATAACCATTTGCAGTGTCTAAGTTAGACAACCGATGGAACATGTTTATAAAAAAAGTTTTGGAGTCGGACAGTTGCCTAAAGTTAGACATACTTTGAAATGAGTTTATACTATTAAGACCGTGGCTAGATAGACAACTGACCAATAGTGTCCTTGTTCTTAGGAAATCTAATAATCTAATAACTCTTACGCACCAACTTTCTGCGGTGAAAATCGAAGACAACTGAAAATACGGTTTCAATCCATTAAGAAGGTTTTCGGGGTCAGGAAACGAGGAGGAGAATTTCCACTACAGCACTTCCTCTTGGATCCAGGCGGGAGGGAAATAATTTCCAAGATGGGCGTTACGAGATTAAAGGCCCCAGGAAATAAGTCCCCAAAGGGAAAATGAAATAAAGTCCCAAAACTTGTTGTTATTTCGTTTTAGCGGCCCTTTTTCATTTTTTTGGGTCTTATATTTTATCGAAATAGGACCAAACCCACCTTGATGGTCCAGAAATCCGAAGGAAATTCTTGTGGATTTCTAGCCTATCGATTATGGATGTCTCACTTTGGTAATTTTATTCATTTTATTATTATTGATGTGCCCGATGCATTTTCTTGGAAAACCAGTACATCGGGTAGCCGGCTTCGCGGGTTGAAATGATCTTAACTCCCTTCTCTGTTCCGCTTACGCGACTTTTATCTGCTTAGGGTATGTTCAGTCGTCATTGTCAGGCAGGCGGCAATGTCACAGTTTTCTTAACAAACAATACCTTGATTATGATTTAAAAAACTCCAGAAAATATTTGGGGAGTTATGACCCACTTTCTTTCTTAAATTATGGAATATTGACTCACTTTTTTGTGGACTTTTGACAAACTTGGGTGGGTTAAGTCCACAATTGATTTGTGGACTCACCCAAGTGGGTCAAAAGTCCATTGTGGACTTTTGGCCTTTGGAATTATGACCCTGATCCGAAAACACAGAACAGAACCAAGTGCATGAAACCCAGTCATTATTATTTTATATGAACCTATGCATAGTTCTTGCATTGGTATCCCTGTTGCGTTATTTCTTAACCCCAATTGAAATTAGATTCACAACTGTACTTATATTTTCCGTACTTTCATAGACGTGTACTTCTTTTCCTTACCTCACCCTTTGTAATATTTTTTTTTTTTTTCAAACGAACGATATCTAATTATAGTGACGCGTTGGTACTTCACCAGTCACCATCCCTCACATACGTATGTACCTACATTATGATTGCGTTTTATTTTATTTTTTAATATTTCTCTTCTGTTTTTTTTTTTAGCTCAGCACGTGTCAAGTACTTAACTGTTCGTGATAATGCGGCAATTTCTATTTTGTAATATGTGGCATCTTAACACAAGAAGAAGAACATGCGAATATTATTATGTTGAATCTAATAACGGTATCTTTTGTAAAATAAAGAAAATTTGCATATTTGTTCAATATTTATTTTTAATATTCAAGAAATTAGCTATAAGGATTCTTCTATTGTGCGTATTGGTGATGAGTTTGGTCGTGTGCCATATTTTTTTTTTTTTTAGCACGTTTGTTGTATTTTAAGGAATCAAAGTGAATTCGCGATGCTAGTTGTGTTTAGATTGTTTAAAAGATATGATTCAATCGGTGAGTGGAAGGAAGAACAGTACCTTAATACAAGTATAAAAAATTATTTTCTGAGAAAAATATTTAAAAGAAACTGTTTTATCAGGAAAATATTTTTTTTTGTAGAGGAAGTTGAAGTTTTCTAATTCTCCAATATAGCTATTGGTGACAAAAAAAAAACTATTGCACGATTTTATGTCGAGTTCTGCCCCATGTTTAAGATTGGTTTCAATTTTACTGATAGGATTGAATCATTGTCGGTTGTTGTGGAGCTGGTTGAAGAATTGAAGATCCCAGCCATTGAGTAAAGGAACAGTAAGTACCAGAAATGTAGATATCTATTGTTCGTCCACTCAGTCAGGGAATATGGTGATAGTGAATGAATGAATATATTGTGGGGTTAATTGCACTGCGACTTATAGATCTATTGTGTCTAGATCTATATGATCTAGAGCTGTATGAGGTTTCTCATCTTACAGCGTCTTCCTCCAAAACTATTTCTCTGAGGAATTTAAGTATTTAGGGTATTCTCAGAGAAAATAAATTGCTATCTTCCACCTGGTAGCGTCCCAGGTGTTTAATTTTTGGTCTAATATGTGGTTCGGTTCGGCGTTTCCTCGTGCATATTGCAGAATCCGCATGTGGCACTACTCACTAAGCCTAAAGCCGGTGAGGAGGTCATTTATAATAGTGACTGTGGTTATTCCTCCTTAAGCTGGTGCAGTCTTTGAAGCGTTCTTGGTTATAGTTCCCAAAAAGAATTTTGGCTAGCGAAATCTTGGAGAATTCTTTTCAATTTTGTAATCTATTGTGGCCTCCTCTTTTTTTTTAAATTATATATTCAGTAACATTTTCTTCTAGACCGCAATAGGGTTCAGGCCCCGTTAAGGTAGACTTTGCTCCTATTTTTGCTAGGGAATTTGACTCTTCATTATGGTAGTGTGGGGCTAGTTGGACAATTTTTTGATTTGAAGCCTCATAATTATCAAACAACTATGGAGCTGGTATCAAAAGAAAGAATGGACTTCTGATTCTGACTTCTAAATGAAATTTGAAAATATTAAACTCGAGATTTATAATGATACCTTAAATGGATCAAGTCCAAGTGGTCCAACTTGCCCACTTGCGGGGCAAGTTCTGAATTGATCAGTACTATAGTGTTTAGGAATTCACCGTTGGTTCAACGAGTGCATCTTCAATTTTTTTTTTTTTTTTAAATAAGTAGGTATTCCGTTCGAGAAACTTTCACGTTCACAACCGTCTTGCCCTGATGAGGCTTATTTTGGGGATAATGGATGTGGAAAGAAATGATATATGGGTCTACGCTTCGTTTGCAGAAGACCTCAATGGTGTAGCCATATCCTAGAATTTACTAAAATTACATACCTTTCAAAAACTACAATACCTTATAATCTTCCCAAGACCAATCATAAAAATATTATACGATTTACGATCTTTAATATTTGGTCAAGCATAAGCATCCTATGGCTTATAATAAAACTAAAGCAACAGTGACATATGCAACATTTACTGGATCATTACAACATATTTCTATATACATATATGTATGCAAACAATGAGCCTACAATTTATGGATATTAATAATGAGCGTATAATCCTGCAGAGAGCAAAGCGAAAAAAAAAATTAAAGGAAAGAAAAATACAGTCAAGCTTCCAGTTCAGTGCAAATATAACAAAAAATCATCATAATCATCACCAGCTCATATAAACGTCTCATAAATATCATCGGCAGCACTTCAAAATCTAATAACGACTAGATAGTGGCTGGCTGCTGGAGAGCGACATGTTGCCAAATGACATGACAGTGACCATATCAACAGCATGCCTTGCCCTTGCCAATCATTATAGCTACTTGCAGCCAGACATGACATTCTGCCACGTCATTGCAGGATGATGATTTCTACTCTTCTAATATAATCAAGCGTTGCGAAATGTGATAGTTTATCCAGGGCAGCTGTGGGGGGCAAGATTCATATATGACACAGCAACTATACTCGCATACAAGAGTTTCATTGTGTCATTCATAAATTCCCCTCGAACTTCGAAGAGGGTTGTCATCCAATATACATATACTTTACTCATCTCCATCAAGGATTGCTTATTAATTATCAAAGTAGAGCGTGATGTCAGATGTGTTTCCAACACCATCATCGGGTAAATGTCAAACAATCATCAAGCAAGCGTTTTGGGCAACAATAAAAGACAAGTCCAAAGTTTGTCAGAGGCTGAGACTAAAAGTGGTTGGGGGAAAATTTTTATAAACTCACAAGACAAAGAACTTTAACCCCCGTTGCAGATGAAAATGAAAATCTTTGTACGTAGATTTAACAAAATCAATTGCATTGTTCTTTGGCAGAGGAGCGAATTTCCGTTCATTTGCGAGAAGACAATGACAAAGCCAGAAGCAAGCTCAGCACCGCACCGCACACAACCACCCCCTCATAGTCGAACAAGATAGATAGCACAGTATACTATACAGCTCAGCCGGAAACCGCACTCATTCCCCATACCTAAACCAAAAGAATGCCATTCTGTCAGCCAGCCCAGCCCAGCCAGATCCAGAACTATACCCACTATACGTTAATGAAAACGACAAGGAAATGAGCCACTGACAGTTTGCATAGAGATAGACAGCCAAAGCATTATGAGAGATATGTCAGATTTTGATTTTGAATGCTCCATGTTTGTGTGTGAGGAAATTCCAATTTCCATGCAATGTCTATATGCGCTATGCATCCATTGCTAATCAACCAACTGACATTTCTACACTACGTATTAGAAGCAAATCCATGAAATCTTTCTCCGAACAGATGATGCAGTTTGGCTATACGGCTATACCTAAATGAAAACCCGAGAAAGCCGAATCTGACTCTCTCTCGTATTGTTTTCGCAAAACAAAAGGGTGTTGGTGTTTTTGTGTTCGACTGTGAATAGATTGAATTAATCCGATGAGCATTTCCCAAAACATCTTTCGGAAATTGTAACGAACATTTTGATGAAGACGAAACTCCTCTTCCATTCATTTTATATTCCTATATATGAATGTACATACTCTTTAAAGCTTTAAAGCTGGGATTGAAAAAAAAGAAATGATTGTATTTTAACTATTGACGTGTTTTCTATATCCAAATGTGAAAAATAGTTAAGCAAACCTGTGGCGAATTCGTACTTTTATTTCGACATTTATGGATTCCTTGTAAAAGACTTTATTAATGAGTGATTTTTTAAGAGGTTTAGAACTTTAAAAAAAAAAAAAACACAAAAAATTCGAAAAAATGAATGAAATATTTATTTGAATCGATAGTTTGAACCTTGCAACTTAATGTTTAAAGATAATTTCATGCAAATGTTGACCGCGGCTGCGTCTCAGGTAGCCCATCCGCTGAGTCCAATTTTGGCATACTCTTTCACACATATCGGCCGGTATCTCACGAATGAATGCATGGATGTTGGCTTCCAGTGCGTCAATCGAAGCGGGCTTTTCCCTATAGACATTAGCCTTGACATACCCCCACAAAAAATAATCTAATGGTGTCAAATCGCACGATCTAGGCGGCCAATTGACCGGCCCGAAACGTGAAATTAACTGTTCACCAAACTCGCCTCGCAATTGCGCCATTGTTTCGCGTGCTGTGTGGCATGTGGCACCGTCTTGTTGAAACCACATATCATGCAAGTCAAGAACTTCCATTTCGGGCAAAAAAAAGTTTGTTATCATCGCTCGGTAGCGTTCACCATTGACAGTAACGCTGCGATTCGCTCAATAATGCCGCCGGCCCATAAACCGCACCAAACAGTGGCTTTTTCGGGATGCATTGGTAGCTGTTGCAATGCTTCTGGCTGATCTTCACTCCAAATGCGGCAATTTTGCTTATTTACGTACCCATTCAACCAAAAATGAGCCTCATCGCTGAACACAATTTTTCGATAAAAAAGCGGATCCTCGGCCAGCTTTCCAAGAGCCCATTCACCAAAAATTCGGCGTTGTGGTAGGTCGGCTGGCTTTAGTTCTTGCACCAGCTGTATCTTAAAAGGCTTTACGCCCAAATCCTTTCGCAAAATTTTCCACGTAGTGCTGTAACAAAGGCCTAACTGCTGGGAACGGCGCCGAATCGACATTTCGCGGTCTTCTGTCACACTAGCTGATACGGCCGCAATATTTTCTTCACTACGCACAGTACGTAAACGTGTTGGTGGTTTAATGTCCAACAAAGTAAATTTGGTGCGAAATTTGGTCACAATCTTCCGAATAGACTGCTCAGAAGGCCGAGAATGCCGACCATAAAATGGAAGCAGCGCGCGATGAACATTTCGAACCGAGCACGAATTTTGATAGTAAAATTCAATAATTTGCAAGCGTTGTTCATTTGTAAGACGATCCATGGTTAAATTGCAAACCAAACTGAAGCTGTTTGACAGTGACACAAGGTACTAAACACACGTCAGCTGTCAAAACCAGTGTTGCCAAAACCAAACCAGCTAAAAAATCACCCGTTATAAAAGAGAATAACAAATTATTTTATAACTTTTCTCTTATACCTATACTATGCATTAGAACTCACTCTTCAAATTATTGGATACCAGAAGACCCGTGCGAATATTTCGCACATTCAAAAAGGTTATGCAATTAAATGTTCAAATAGAATGTTTTAAGAAAATAAGTAAATTCTTTATTGATATGAACATATCAGTTTTACAAAACCTCTTTGTAAACAATATTTGAATTAAGAATGATATTATTTTGAATTTTTTGTTTATCATTTTCTTTAATAGATACAAATATATTGTTTGATTTTGTGACTCCTGAAAAGGCTACATTTATCCATAAATTTAAAATTGCATTTGGTAGGTATAATCCAGCTCTTTTTAATGTTTGTCCTTGAGACTTGTTGATAGTCATTGCAAAAGCAACTTTCAGTGGGAACTGCCTTCTAACCATGTGTAAAGGCATAGTTCGATTAGATGGAGTAAGATTTATGCGGGTTATAACAATAGTTTTCCCAGAATCAATAAGCTGAGCCATGATAGTGTACTCATGTTGCTATGTGATGATTGTAAGGTTTAGAAAACTTTCATAAATGAATTTCAATACCTTTTATTTACTATCGCAACCGCTAAAATCTGTTCTATTTTTGTAAATTTCAAGCGAAGTCTCTAAAAGCAAACACGATCAAATTAGGTGATGCATACCTAATAAATGCATTTGACTTTTTATAATGAGAACAAATATTACAAACAACAGAAGTAACAAATATGTTTCTCCCTAAATCATTTAAGGTGCAGCGAAGAAAAGACAATTTTAAATTACAGAAGTAATACATATTTTTCTCTTTCACTGGGTTAAAACTAAAAGTAAGGCATTCTTTATGTAAAATTATTCATTTATTGAATTATTTGAAATTGCCGAAATTTATAAAAAATAGTGTGGTGTAACATAATGTTTTTGTGCAATTTTATCGCTATTGTGTAAATTCCTATCCATTGATTCCTAATTTAGTGGATTTTACCATTTTATAAATGAGAAAAAAAGGAGTTTGACAACAGAAATAATATACTATATGATTTATTTGGATTGTTAGTAATACAGTAGGTACATATGTTTGTATATGTTATGTATTTATATATTTATTTCTTTTCCAAGGCGAAATTTTCAATAAACAACAACAAAGAATAAACAAAATTAAGCCGGAAGTTACGAAGAGATGTTGAGGATATTGTCAATGTGTGTTTTTTTTTACTTTCACGATCATCTTTAAATCTGTCATTACTTTGAATATTCAATAGGGTGGAATCATTCATTTGGATGTTTCTTATAAACGTTTAATTTTCTATAGTTATATTAAATTTAACACGTACATATCTTTATAGCAAAGTACAGTCTTTTTTGGAATGTCTGTCTAAGGTATATGTTTTTTTATAAGAGACTTTCTTATATCCGTTATCTACTATACAATCATCACTAAACTCTCTTATGTAACTGCCCTTTTCAAAGCACCACGATGACACCTACCATCTACAAAAATTGAATATTATCTACACAAAAAAACACCTTGACTAGGTAAATAGATAAATTTGATTTGTTTTCCATACAAATTTTTTACATTGGTATTTTCTTAATCAATTAACCATGACTTGGTAACCGTCTGTCAGGTTTTGGTGTTTAATAAATTTTTAATTAAGGTAAAAATAAAATATGTTTCTAATAATTTTTCAAAATTCTCAATTTTTATATTTCGTAGTCTATATTTCTGAGCTTTAACTGCATATTTCCAGAGAAGTTTCCAATTTATTATCGGAGTACAAAAATGTATCCCATTTGGGCACTCAGCGTTCCCTGACATCCCCTATAGCTACGGGTCTAAATGATACCTATCTAGATAAAGTTTAAAAATAAAAACAAAATTTCATCCAAATGATTGGATCTGTTTCCGATAAAAAAATATACATGCAGGATCATGCGACAGTACACATATTAAAAAAGGTAAAGGTATGTAATATTATTTCCCACATTCAACAACCTGAACAATATATATTTCATTAGATTTGTGTACTGTGGGATCTTGCTACTTTACAGCCCCTAGATCAGAACGTTATGTAGAAGCAAAAGAAACCGATATAAAAGAACAGCTAAGAACAATATGAAACACAAGAACGAGTACGGACTACGGTCCTCGGTCACAACATCTTGATTCCTTAATTGATTCCCTTGCTTTTTTAATCATTGTTTTCTACAAACTTAATTCCTTACTTAAACGTACCTACATATATAATTTAATCAATATAAATAAATATTTAATCGACGAAATACCTCTATGATTAAGTAGTACCCTCCGCATACATACATGGTACTGAGCTTTTTCTAGCATCTCCTTGCCTATTTAGATAAATATGAAAGGTAAAATATTATATGAAGGTTTTTTTTTTTTTTTTTTTTTAATAATACAAATTCTTTATACCTACTACTGAAATACATCAGCCAAGTAGAATACTTAGCACTATTTAATTGGACTTCCAATTTAATTATTAGGAATTCTAGTCTTGTTGGATATAGTAGATCACACTAGATATTCGTCATGAAATCTTTGTGAGATGAACTGAACTTATCAAAAATTGCGTATTGACAAGGTCCTCACTAGTCAACTGATGAGTCCAATTGAGATCACCACCGGGACGAAACGCCTAAATTTTTGTGGATTAAAGGCCGTTTAAAGCTATTTTGAATCGGTAAAATATTATATTAATACAAAAGTTCAACCAAATAATTATAGTTTTGGGGCACTCAGCTCTCCTGGATAAAACCCATTTAAATAAACTTAGAACGTTTAACATTATCTCCAATGATCCATCCAGGAATAATGGTGTGCTAAAGAGCGATTCTAAATGAGCAGCGATAGCAGAGAGCAGTTTACAATAAGAACAGCTCTTTTTCGCAGCTATTTAATCACTCTTTAAAAACAAGTTAAAGTCGAAGAATTTACTTTAAATTTTGTTTTCTGATTTGAAATTCGTTTAATCCATCATCATTATAGCCATCCTTCGATGGAATTTGACAGGTGGGTGAGAACCTATACTTTGAGGCATAGAGAATATTTCGTTCCAAATGTCAACGGTTTGCCCTAAAAAAGCATTTCCCTGAACAGAAAAGAGGTTTTTATCTATCGTCATCGTAGTCATCGTGTCCAAGTGATTTGGAGAAACTCCACACATCCATTGAATTTCCAAGTATGTAATGCGATTTCAACTTCAACCTGCTCTCTGTTGAGTTTCTTTGCATTATATTTAATGGTGAACAGTATAGTTTAAATAGCAATGAGCAGTTTAAAGAGCATATAGCATTTTGTTCTGACTGCTCAGTGCTCATCTAATCGCTTTCGCGATTTATTCGCATTGAATAAGCACTAAGCACATTACTGTTTCTTGCTCATTCTATCTTTTCAGTCTCCTCTTTGGAAATATAGCTAAATGTATACACTATATGAGATCCCATACCTGCTTCCCGGTTATTGCGATTGCGAGTTGAATTTGTTTGTGAATTTTTGTAAGGTTCACCACTGAGCACTGAGCACTGAGCAGTGAGCAGTGAGCAGTTAAATTAAAGAGCAATCGCTACTGCTCTCTGCTCAGTGAAATAGCAGAGTGATTAAAAGCAGCTATCGCAATAGCAGCCGCACCTCTATCCAGGAACTATTGATCAGAAACCAAAAAAATGAAAAAAGTGGGCGTGGCAGCGGATTTTTCAAAATCCGAACTGCTTTCTAGTTTTTTTTTGTTCATCAAAACAAACTGTTAAAATTAATTATTTCTTATTTAAACAAAAATTTATAAATCCAATCGAAATAAATAAATCGCATTTCTTCGTTACTTCAAAAATACTAAAACCATCATCATAAATGGAAATGTCATGTCAAATGCCAATTTTCGCGAAATACAATAAAGCACTAGGTATAGCATTGTTAAGTGGGTTGTATCATCAGAGTATTTTTACATGTATCGTAGATTCCTATAAGATATAGTGAATTAGGATTATACAGCATATGTTTGCCACTTCAGTTAAAAGGATGTGTAAACGATGTGTGTGTTTAAAGTCAAGAAAAGTCAAATAATGCTGCTTTAAAGGTATATCGCGTGATGTGAAACCTTGCAGATGACATTTTTATTTTCAGAACATCGTAAAAGCTATAAAGATTTTAATAAGTATAATGTTGTGTGTTTAATCGAAGACATTCACTTCACTTTTGCAAATACCATTATCAGATTGGTGGAAGCAGTGGAAGATTGAAGAAAAAATGATATGGTATGATAGTGCCATCGTAGTTAGGCCATCTGCAGATGAAGCATAATTTCAATACTTCAATTTAAGCACAGGAATTTTGATGTTTTTGAGGTCTCAGGGATTCCTTTGGCGTAATATCAGAAACAATTAAATGAATATGAAATGTACCTACCCATAGTCCATTAACCTTGTCGACTCATAGGAGGAAGACCTTGCGTGCTTGCTTCTGGAAGGTAGTTCTGATTTTGAAACCTGTTTTTTTTTTAAAGAAAATTCAGGAATGGATATCTGGATTTGTGTTCTTTATCAGGCCAACCTTATAAATAAAAAATCAGAACAACTGGATTTGACATTTGAATTCAATTGTATCAAATCAAAATATCACACAAATGTGCAAAAAATATTATAATCAAAAGAAATTGCCGAAATGTTCATTGTTCCGGTTACCTTGCCTATACTGTAGCTATATTATGGTGCTTGTTCTGGGGGGGTGGAGGTTCAATCATATATACATCATAATGTCATAAGCATATTATCCATTTTCATACTTCACATAGCAAGTTATGAATAATAAATAACCACTCAAAAGTGTCACATCTCTTCTTAGAATTCTCCCTTGTTATAGATCAAACCAGACTTTTGGAAAACCTGTCAATTAATTGCACCAAAACCGACGTAGGATAGGTATGTAATCATAATGAATTATGTCCCCTCAAGCTGAGTTAATTTGCCCTAAAAGTAACAAATCCTTACACCGGAAATCCTAAAAGGTCCAATCCAAAGTCATAACTAAATTAAAAGTTAAGCATCAGGGAGATTTCACTTGGTCATCATCATCTCACCCATCACACACATTGTTTTTCAAAACCACCCCACCCGCACCGCACCGCACGGCACAAAATCCATCACTTGGGTAACTAAAATATTAAGATACACTTCTTGTATTAGTTGCAAAAACACTGAATGGGATTTTTGGTAAATTAAACCAACAGCAGCAGCGCCAGGGATTAGTAATGAGAGAAGTTGACTTGGATTTTTGATGGCCATCATCGAGGAGAGGTATAGTTGGTTATATATGGTCAGGCGGATTTACGATTTACATGTGAGTTCATATCATCAATGACCGCCCATCATGTTACCAGTGGCAATATACGGAAAACCGCACCCTCTTCGCCAGAATTCGAATTCCCTTTGGGCGGTCGCAACTTCTTGACTTTCTGGTTCTTAGGAAATCTTCTTTTAGCCTTATACAAAATCCGCAAATGTATAAGCCCTGAGATATATAGAAGGAAACCCAAAAAGAAGTCGACTTCAGTGTGTCCATCATCAGCATCCCCCTTCATGTTCATCCGTTTGATATGAGTGTGCTTCTGACCACCACACTCTCATCACAGATTATATTTAGATATATGTGAATTCTTTAGCTGATTAAGCATCAAATCGGGACTTGATTACATTAATCAATTGCGATCGTCCTTCGATACAGTATTCGATTTCCCCCCCCCCCACATCGAATAAACGATGATGTCGACTGGTCAGTCAGAAGAAGGAAGAATGATGGACGAGTGGAGAGCTATATGGAACGTATAAAGCTTTCTGACTAATGAAAGAGAAAAAATATTGGTGTATCCTTGATAATGTGTTTGGTGCAGAAATGTATGTGAATTGTGCGCGATTGTGCATTTTGGGAAATTAAGTTAATGAAGGAATAAATGAGTTCGATGCTATGATGGCATCCATTTAATGAAATTAATGACTGGGATTCTTTCATGTCTGCAATGATACAGGGTGTTGCTTAAATTTTACATAAATATTGAAGGCGATTATTCTGGATTGGTTGACATTTTTTGAAAACTTCGTTGGATAACTCTTATAATATAGGGGAAGTAAAGACCTCTTAGAGCCTCATAAATTCTCGGAACCAGAAGTAAGACAAACGTAGAAAATTTATTTGAAAATAAGAATAAAGCTGAACGTCACTTTTCTAAGTGATTATATTCAAAATTTTCAATATCAATAATTGTCGTCAAGGACCAACTTGTTGGTAATATTCTTGATGGCTCTATCTACCCATACAAAATGTATACATTTATGATGGTATTAACGTTGATAAAACAAATCGTATTCCTCCACTTAAATTTACTTTCTCTCCCCATTAATCTCATAGAAAAACACTACCTAAATGTTGGTAGAATTTCATTCATGCGCTGATGGTTTTTCAAGAACTTATAATATTTGCCTTTATCCCGTATATAGCAATACCTACATCAAGGACTAAAAAATATCTCATCCAAATTGAAAGGTTTATTTGCCTTCACTGAAGCTAGAATAATAATAATTATTATGAGGAGAATTCGAGAGTAAACATAGATATACCAACCTATATATTATGTATATACATACATACGCCAAACAGACACTGTCATTTATAACAATTTATATATACATATATACATACTTACATTGGAAGAATAATTTGTAACGAAGAATCCAATTGTGTTTATAACGATTCTCCCTTGGGATTTTTATTTGGCTCAATGAATCATAAGTCGCATTTTGATGTGAATTCAAATAACTGGAAGAGTGTGGAAAAGTGGATTAATTTCATTAATTTTCATTTTTGTTTGTGGTTGAATTTTAATGATTTTATACTTGGGCTTATGGTGGGATTATAAATTGAAGGAGAGGCATTGTCATTTTCAAACATCCATAGCTCCAAATCATCAATATAATTTTAAATTGGTCGATTTCTAAATTGAAAGCAGAAACCATCACTTTATAAACTCGGAAGTGTTGTTTGTAGCTAGTAGCTTGTAAAACCTTGTCGGAGAGTCGAATTTTCCCACAACAATCAGACTAATCTTTAGCAAACTGATTTTCGTCGAGGAAATTCACAATGGTTTCCCTTAAATGCCAATAGGTCAACTTCAAAGTTAAAAATGTGCCAAATTTTGATACTTTTACGTTAGGAAATAATACGCAGGTATGAAATAAAATCAATCGGGTCTATATCCCTCCGTTCAGGCATGAGGGATTAAAGCGGAAGTTTTGGGGGCACTCCCACGAGTAGATGTACTATTATGAGATTGGTTAACATGTTTCTGGAATCATCGCACGAAGAATGTACCATCGAGATCCCCATGTTCTGGTTAAGAACACCAATCACAATCGTTGACTCGTCAATACGGGAAAATCGAAGGGTTTCGGCTCGAAACTTATCCGCGCTCACGCACATGGGAGGCAGCGGATGGCCATTACAACAGATAATTCATGATGACTTAAACTTGTTTCCGTACAAAGTCCAAATTACGAGCAAGTTAAACCCGCTGGATTTCCCTTTTCACCTGGAATTTTGCTAAAAAATGATTGAAATAGCCGAAGAAGACAAACACTAACAACGAGGCTCATTTTGATCTATGTATCTCTTTGAAGAAAACGGTATAACACTGGGGACCAATTATTTAAAAATGTTGAAGAAGTTTTTTTTTTACCCAGAACACTGCCGAAGAAGTAAGTATCCCTTTCAGCAGGATTTGGTTCCAGTAAGATAGAGCAATTACACACAGTCAGACAAGTTATGGGGGAGCTGCAACTGAAATTCCGAAACAAATTAATATTCAGAAACTCTACTGTCCGCTGGCCCCCAGGGTCATCTGACCTAACTGCATCAGATTTTTTTGATGTGTAAACATCTATGCCGATGGCGGCGGTAGGGTAAACTAAAAACGTGGAAATTTCTGTAGCACATTACGTTGTGCTATTACACGTTACGATACGTTGATGTACCCCAAACTAAATTGGGTACGTTCTTTCGTACCTCAAACTAAATTGGGTACATACCTGAAACTAAATCGAAAGGTGGAGTTGAATTTGTGTTGAAATTTGGGTGACAGTTCGAACTCACCGCGTTCTGTGGTGTAAAACCGGTACTTGAATGCTTAATTTGATGTTTACATGCTCACACTTTTTTTAAGGGGTTTTGTCAAGCAAGAGGTGTATAAAACTTAATGAAGGAATTCGAATGAATTGAAGCAATCGATTAAAACGATAATTGATGCGATTATCACTTTAACCCTTCAGGCTGCAATGAATAATTTTCTAGTCAGGTGTGGCATATGAATGAGTGTGGAGGTCATTTACAGTCCATCATCTTTAAAAACAATTATATAGATATATAAAATTTAAATAAATTTTCCATACAATAAAACAAAAAGAAATGAAATACATTGATTAAAAAAAACTCATTTGAAAATTTCTAAATGAAGCATAATTTCGGCGCCAAGTAAGCTTTTGCGAAATGTAGATAATCATGCTCATTTTCATCATCATCGGCACAGAACCTGCACCAAATTAAAGTGTCATCTATGTTAACGTAGATATTTGAAAATTGAACCTTATGTCTAAGCTTTGGAAAATGATAAAATCTTTCAGATCTTGCAGCCACTTGGAATCACGCGTTTTTTTTTTGTTTATCGTACGGGAAAATTGTTTGAGAATCGGGGAGACTGGTGAAGTAAGCGACCGCAAAAGATTAAGTCGCTCACGCACTATGAGGACTCGGACTCTGAGTCTACAAAAAACACACTGGAAACCTACTCACAGTCATATTGAAACAGAAATGTAAACAAAAATTAAAAGCTCTGCGCAAACGCAAAGAATGCTCACAGACAGATTCTGTTCACTGATGAGAAAATTTTCACTGTCGAAAAATCATTCAATAAACAGATTCATCGAGTTTTATGCTAGGACATCAAGAGAAGTGTCTGAACTCATTCCAATGTTCGAAAGAGTCCACTATTCCTCAAATGTAATGGTATGGTGAGCAGTGAGCTATCATGGAGTTACCCACCTTCATTTTTGTGAAACTTGTGCAAAAGTTTATCAGACTGTTTTGGAAGATGTGGTGAAGTCCCTCAAGTAGAAAATGTTCGAAAAAAATCATAAGACATTCCAACAAGATTCTGCTCCAGCTCACAAGGCTAGTTTTATAGCTATTCAAGAGTGCTTCAACAAAAAATATACCGGACTTCATATCACCGGATGATTGGCCAAGTGGTAATAGATACAAACTTGTTGGATTACAAGTTGTGGTCCGTTTTAGAGCGAATAGCCAGCTCTACTCTACCCAAATATTTAGTCGTTTAAGTGATCCCTTGTCCGGGCAGTGAACAACTTCCCAATGGATGAGGTGCGTGCTGTGATCAATGATTGGCCGGGCTGTCTCAGAGCGTGCAGTAAGGCAAATGGCGGCCATTTTGAATTATCATTATTTATGATAGCCTAACCTTAAAGTAATTTTCTATTTCGAACTTTTCCTAAAACTTTTCAATAAATTTTCTCGTTGAACCAAGTTCAAAGCAAATGCTTGGCATTTCTTTTGGCTCATATCTAAAATAGGTATATGCTCAATATTTCATAAATAATTACTTCCTTTTAAGACGCATAGAAAAATTACAAACGAAACCTTTTTAGAAAATATGCCATTTAATGGCCGATGGAAACTGTTTTTATGACTGTTCATTTCCTTGCCTTATAAATAGGTACTGTGGCAACATCACTAAATCTAAACCAATTTCACATTTGAATTCCATCTGATCCCATACAGCGAATTAATATGAATTCAACTCTCACAGGATATCGCCTGTGATTAGTGACATAGAAAAAAAATAACGTTGAAGGCGACAAGAAGACAAGAAGGTCCCGCACCGAAGAATGTCTTCCTTTGTAGCCATTCGACAGGAAAAACCAAACCGGAAATTCGGTCCGTTAAGCCGAAATTCACTCAACCGATGGCCATTCGCCCCCGCATTCCGCTCACTCCCCTCGCTTACTTCGTATGTATACTTATTTTGATGGATGTCAAAAATACATATTTTGGAAAGTTAAGAAATTCATGGCGACTATACGGCTGCTTCTGCTGATGGACTTTTATTGTCGCATCTATACCGCTTTCTTTTGCCTATGGAAAAATGCGTGTCTCATACTTAGGATATAGAGAGGTGGATATATTGTATCGGAAAAGGATAATCACCAAGAGGGTGGTTATTTATCGATGCAACTATAAAGACACTCCATATTGGAATGGTATAATTTTCAGGATTAAATGACTTGTATCGTTATGAGTGCCTGACTTTATTGACATACAATTCGGATATAATACTCACATCAAAATCATCCCCCATACTTTAAATAAAAAGCCCGTAACGCATTTGAGGGACCTTTTCATTTCACAAGGATCAATTTCAAAATTACCATTAAACAACAAATCATTTACACACAATGAATGTGAGACTGAAAGTCTGAAACGTTGCGAGGCAACTTTATTATTTTTCATTGTCCTTTGGATTGAATTTTAAGATACTTATACTTAAAATCTGACAGTACCTACCGCGCGATTGTCATTCACAGATTCTTTACGGTTCGTCGAATTGATTTAATATAATTAAAGCAAATTCCTCAGGACTTTGTTGGACTTCGCGAATACAAAAGGACTCATCGCACCTTTTTGTGAAGGTTTTCATTTTATCTGAAAGCAATAAGTTCCTGGCACTTCATAGTGCTATGGCAACGGTGTTGTTTTTTTTTTATTATTTTTTTTGTAGACTATTGACGTGTTATCAATCTGCCACACCACCATATACTTCACCTTTATCCCGCATCAACGGGAGCTAATTGTAATAACGCAAAAATGTTTTTATGAAAATTTTCCACTTGGAAAGGTAACACCATGCGAAACACGAACACTGTCGCTCTTGCTTTGTTGGTTATATATATGAAGGTAAGGTACTGGTGGATGCAGCACAAAGATATAGATTTATTTTAATTTTGTATCTCTGAAGAGTGTTTTCCATTAAAAAGTGATGGAATCGGCCAGAAGTGGGTGGGTGTTTACTGGTGGCATGGACAAAATTTAATTTTAAGCGTTTTTTGTCAGAATTGTTTGAAGAGCCCGTATCGATAGAGTACACCCGTGTCTCCTTGAACATTTGAATATAGTGTCCCCGTGGGGATTTTCAATTGCAGGATAAAATAAAAGTTACTAACAGCTATCTATGCGGCAAATATATGTATAGGTCGGGGTGTGTTTTCGTTCAACACAAAAGGGGAGATTATCCGCTGAGCACTCAATAAATTAGTAATGGATTTTGGGAGAAGTGTCCATTTTAGGTGGTACTAATGTCACAATGGGAAAATGTTCATTTTTTATTTCACTTCTTGCCATTTAGTATACATGAACTTTAAATTTGTGGAAATAAAATGTATTAAGCTTGTTTTATTGAGGTAAGTATAGTTATACTATTCCGGTTTCGTGTAGTATTCCATATTTACAAGGTTGTTAAAGAATGCAATATTTTTTGAATGCAGTCTTTATAAATCATTCAATTGATTCACGTTGATACTTCGACTTCAAAATTTAAAAAAATAGCAGGTATTATAATACTAATTTTCTTAGATTTAAACATTTTTTTAAACTAGTATCATACTTCTTTATTCTTTATTAAACTTTAGCTGATCACGCCGAAAACAATGAGAATTCATGCAAAAAAGGAAGCAAGCATAGGTACCATTCCCACATTTACAATTTTCAAAGTGATATTTGGTGTTAGTATGATATTAAAAAGGATGAAATTAGCATTTGGTAATCTTAACTTTAATAAAGCCTAGTACGCTGCTGATGCGAAACGAAATTTTCCGTTGGTCTCCAATACGACAGCGAAATGCTTACGAAAACGACAAGGAAAAATTACCCACTCAAAGTGTCACCAATTACAAAAACAAAATACAAAGACACAACGCATACAAATCACAGAGAGGCACAATATACACAAACACGAATACAACTCAAATGTCATTTTTCCGCACACAATAAATGGTCTGGACAATTAATTCTGTACAAAATAAGAGCAGCGACTTCTCCAAATAATCTGCTACAATCATCAATTTCACTCATCGAAGTGCGTACTGCAAAACAAAAACTAGAACGAAATTTTTCGTTTATGATTTCGTTGTGTCGTTTTTGTATGGGATTTTTCGTTTCGCATCAGCAGCGTACTAGGCTTAATATGTTAAAAAGATAGTTCCTACGATGCTAGGTTATGGTTAAGTAGAAGTGGCTGTCAGCGGAAAACCGGCGGCGACACACTTAGACCAATTGTTGGTCCACTGTGATACCACATGGATCTAGGAAAGCTTTTTCTTACTCATTAAACTATTTTGAGCTCCTTATGAAGCGTGCAAGACTACTTATAGAAGTAGTTGCTAGATCACTCGTATCGTTGTAGTAGAATTCTCCCAAATGGAGTCTAGTGTCTACGTCTTTGTGACAGATAAGGTGAGGTACAAAGAAGGTGAGGAATTGTTTCCTCCTCGATACCTATATAATGGCATCAATAGGCCTTTCAAACTAATACAAAATTTTGATGATATCTCACGCACACTTTTTTAAATTTAAATTTAAAGATATTAAACGTTTAATGAAAGACTCTGTAGAGGTAATACAATACATTACCATTTGTTGTAAATGAAAATATAAATGTCATATGAACGAATTACATTCCTAGGTATAGTAGGTATCTGTATATAGTATGCAAATGGTCACCATTCACATTGATTAATTTTTTATTAATTTATTCTTATCTTTTTATGGACTAAAAGGTGTCTTTACTACCATTATTTATTTTACGTATTCTCCTCGACTTTGCCATATTTTATTATGAGTCATATTAATTTAAAACGAAAGCTTTGTGGAATTTAAACAAACGGGTTTTGCCAAATAAAAGCAATGTGAATAATTGATATCTACTTTTATTCCTTAATAAATAAAAAATAAAAATTAGTATAATCATAGATTGAGTTTGAAACTGGGATTCACATAAAATTCTATTTATTGAATAAAAGTGAAATTTTCAACAGAAAAGCATTTTGATCAAATTTATATGTTGATTATTTATATTTTAATAAAAAAAATCAATTTGAAAATGGTTGAAATTTTGATTTAATATTTTTAATCAATGTCTATAAGGAAGATGTTGGCGTATACCTATTTCCACCACCCTTCAGTATTTAGATTTACCAGTCATTTAAATATTAAAAATAAAATATTTCTTATTAGTCGAAATGAAAAATTGTGTGGGCGTGGATAGAAAGATATTCAGCTTTTTATTTTTTTTTTACACTAATTTACATATATTAAAATTTTGTTAAAGAGCCGATAGTACTGTGCTGCTAGTGCTCTTATTAATCTAGTTATTAATAGTATATATTAATATGTTATTGATAAGAAAAAATAAATAAATAAATAATAAAATTTTGTTCAACAATGAGGCCAATTTCTGGCTTAATTATGGTACTTTAATAAGTAAAAGATGGGTCTCGAACTTCTGTTCGTCTGTTCAGCTGTAACCTTAACAGATGGGTCGATTTGCGTTTGGAGCATATCCTCCTGCTACTAGAACAACACTAGAGGAACAAACTATGAGCTGCCCACAAAGAGTCGACAATCAAATCAATTTAAATATGACTCACCTTTCTCACCCCTTAAAGTTTATTTTCTAAATAGAAATTCTATTTTATTAAAGCTTACCCTTATGTCCTCCAGGTTGGTTTGGTATGTACACGGCAACTGGGTATAGTAGAAGATCAAGACAAATTATTCGAGAAATCGAACCTCCTCATTGTGCTTGTTTCTGCATCAAGGAAATGTTAACTGAAAAGAAGACTTACAAAATACCTATGGAGTGCCTTTCTTGTATGCCATGGTTTACATTTAAAAAAATGTATATCGTTCCGATGTTTTGTTGCATACTTTCGGGGACTTTGACCTTTTTATTCATTACTCGTCGATAGAGAACGCAAAGTGTAACACTTCTTTACAACGTGTTCACTCTTCAGTTTAATTCATTTGCGACAAGAAGTAACAAACACAACAGAATTCGAAGTTGTGTTTATTTTCAAGTTACCAAACAGGCATATTATTATTTATTGTAGTAGATTTTTTAAAGAGGTTTTTGGTATTCCACGAATATTTTGTTTTTATTAGATAATGAAAAATTTTAACCTATAGCTTAATTCTTATTCCATGGTTTAGTAAATCGTGGAATAAGCGTTTTTTTTTTTTTATTAATTTTATTAATACATACAAGCAAGTTGTACCATTTTGAAATCTTGATGAAACGGGCCAACTTTTAAAACAACTTGCCGAGGGTAGAGTAGTACTTTTTTTTTAAGGTATGAAGTGTCAAAGTTAGGTTACAAAATTTTTTTGAACCATGACTCAGTCGAACTTTATTTTTCTTACGAAACTGACAATATTTATTTTTGAATTTTTGATTGGAATCAATGGTATGGTTATTAAGGATTACGTAAAAAATAAAAACACCGAAAAATTTGGAAAATTGTGACCACAGTACTTAAAAATGTATCGATTTTCATTATTTTTCTAAATATTGCTATTATTACTTAACCAAGCGAGATAGATTTTTTTTTATTATTTTTCCCAGTGAAGGTACAAGCTACCCTATCACGCAGTACCCGCTTGACATTTAGAAGCTTTTTGATATATCAACATTTCCAAAAAAAACAAGAAACGTGACGAGACTTAAATCTACAACGGCCGATTTTAATAAGACGGATACGAGAATTAAAAAAGCTTCTTCTTATCTCAACTCACGATCAGCCCTCCACGAGGTGTATACATGTATGTAGGTACTTCCGTAAATAGAAAACAAGTTCAATTTGTCAATGAATTAATAAATACTGATAAGAAAATATTTGAAAAAAATACAATTAAATTAATATGACAAATTATTGTACAACAATTGGAGTCTGTATGGTATTTATTTACATATGTATATGCAAACGTATTTCATGTGCCATTTTAATCTAGTATGTGATAACGACTTCAGGAATAAAAAAATTTATTTAATACTATAGCTTCTGAGTATGTCTATCTTCTGAAAAAAAAATTAAAATGAATTATGAAGAATAAGAGAAAAGTGATGGAATATGTCGTGAAGATCGAAAAATTAATTGGTTGAAATGGGAATAGTTTTTATGCCGACTGCGCAGGGGGTTCCCATCTTATGGTACTTTTATGATTTGGTCAAATTAATCACAAAGACAATGATTTAAGTTTTGTAGACAGAAATCCCCTAATTTATTTCATACTTTCCTTAGCAGTATATAAAAACGGTTCTTTAAGGGATAGCTACCATTCTTAAGATTGAAGACAATCAAAACATTCCTTTCACTCCAAAAATAACTAAAACATTACTTTACTAAAAATGAACTTCTCTAAGGTATTTATTTTCTTCACTGTTGTTTTGGCCATATTTGCTGGTCAAACAGAAGCTGGATGGTTGAAAAAATTTGGAAAACGTTTGGTAAGAAAACTTGATAACAAAGTTAATATTTCCTAAAGACTTAAAGTAAATGCATTGTTTAATTTTTTATTTAGGAAAGAACTGGTCAAAATATCCGAGATGCATCAATTAAAACAATAGCAATTGCTCAGCAAGCCGCAAATGTTGCTGCAACTTTAAAAGGATGATTTTGGCGATTGGCAGTTTACTCTATAACAATTTATTAATTCATACACATATTTAATATTTATTTATAAATTTTTCAAAGATATTTTAATATTTATTTTATTATTTAATGAAAATAAAGAACTGTACCTACCTATCTTCCAAAAAAAATTTGTTTTCGAGTTACATTACAGTTGATTTGTTGGAAAATGAGATTGGGATTAGATTTGGTTCTTAAATTGATGGTATGACATGACTGGATCAAGGACTGAATGATTCTTAGAATTTGAAGATAAAAGCTAATGGCTTATAATATTCAACTACCCTTTTAATTGGAAAGTACAAAAGGACTTAAAATTTTGTTTTGTTTATTTTAGCATGCGATAATGATGATGAGAGATTAATATGAACAATGAATAAAATAAAGCATAATCAATCAACAAAATTGATCTACAAAATTTAAAATTTTTTCAAAGTAAAAGAAAGATTGTTGTAAAAGAAAAGATTGTTGCTTTTTTTTTTAAATAACAGCTTAATATTGTTAGTGCTGCCGTTGGTTTCTAAAAATATTTGTTTCCATTTTAATTTCTTAAATTCGATTTTTTTTGGGTCTTGACCCACCCTACGAGCCCTTGCATTTTGCCAAATCTTATAAGAATTACCGTGTACTACTAACTATATAGCAAGGGAAAGATGTAAAAAGCTAAAATTAAATATTGGAATATAGTTAAATATCCTTTTCCTGAAGTATTTGAAGGATTTATGGGAAAAATGACTCAAGTTCATTGTTTTACTAAAATTAAAGTAGGAATGTATATCTTTTGTTTTTAAATGAATTCTTTTTGATGAAGTGTAAAGTCGTTTCACAAAGCATTGGTAAATCTCTTAAATGGCAAATTTTTTCAAGAAAACTTTTTTCTCAATATTTTTTTTTTACCTGATAAATAAAATAAACAATAATATTTATAAAAAAAGCATGTGTCTATTGTCTAACCCCTTTCCGTTGAATTTAGCATCATCAGTTAGAAAAATTATTTTATCGTTTTTCTGAAACTCATTTCATTTGTGTTTTGGCAAGTTAAAAAAAATTACATTGATTTAACACAATTATTTCCCTCAGTGTAATACCTACAATCTTCAACCTTATGTAACGTAGAAGTAATCGAAAGCTTAAGTCACTAGGTAAGTACATAATGTACTTAGGTATTATTGATTGATTTGTTCACACTAAGCTCAAACATACTGAAATATTATGGTAATCATTTAATAATGGAGTTGTTTTAACAGAAGTTGGTAAATAAAATGATAAAACCTTAGGTAAGTTGAGGGTAATTATAAGTAGCTACATATATAATTATTAATATCTAGGTTTAGGTACTTTTACTCTCGCTTTCATTCGATTGCGAAAAGATATCACAATATTGGTTAATATTTACGTTTTATAAACGTCTAATTAAACTTATAAAAAGAAAATAATTTGGTGCGCCAACAGCTTGTGGAGAATCAGTCCTAATAACATTTAATTCTCAAGAATTTCTAAAACTAAAACGAGGACCATATTTTCAAGAAAAAACTTTTCCATGCCGGTTTTATTGTATCTGTCTATAAATTAATAGCTTTTGTCTTCAAAAAATAAGCCTCTTTTTAACCTTAGTATCACAAGAGCAAATTCGTGCGATCCAGTCAATTAATTTACCGACAAATAAATTTTTACCTCGAAAACACAGGTTTTTATTTTCATTGAATTAAAAAAATATATATAATTTTAATAAATAATATAAATACTAAATAAATGTATAAAACAATAAATTCTTAAAGAGTAAACTGGCAACCGCCAAAATCATCCTTTTAAAGTTGCAGCAACATTTGCGGCTTGCTGAGCAATTGCTATTGTTTTAATTGATGCATCTCGGATATTTTGACCAGTTCTTTCCTAAATAGAAAATGAAACAAAGCATTTAATTATTTAAGTCTTTAGGAAATATTAACTTTGTTATTAAGTTTTCTTACCAAGCGTTTTCCAAATTTTTTCAACCATCCAGCTTCTGTTTGACCAGCAAATATGGCCAAAACAACAGTGAAGAAAATAAATACTTTAGAGAAGTTCATTTTTAGTAAAGTAATGTTTTAGTTATTTTTGGAGTGAAAGGAATGTTTTGATTGTCTTCAATCTTAAGAATGGTAGCTATCCCTTAAAGAACCATATTTATATACTGCTAAGGAAAGTATGAAATAAATTAGGGGATTTCTGTCTACAAAACTTAACTCATTGTCTTTGTGATAAATTTGATCAAATCATAAAAGTACCATAAGACGGGATTACCCTGTGTAGTCAGCAAAAGAACTATTCCCATTTCAACCAATTAATTTTTCAATCTTCACCCCCTATACATCAGCATCACTTTTCTGTCACTCTTCAAGATGATTCATTCTATAAATTTTGCAATTGATATACTTACAAGCAAGTAGGTATGTATTTATAAATATTTTGTTGCTTCATTCATTATCATATGCTAGTGTATGGAATGGATATGAAATACGATAGAATATCATACAACAGCAGTCAATAAAGTTAGTGTACAATAATTATTTGTTATAACAATTGCTTTTTTCTTTTCTTTTCAAATTCATTATGTTATCAGTTTGAATTTGAATATTGAACTTTCTCTTATAACATTTAAATTAAAGAGTAACTTGCTAAACAAATACAATCAATACTATAGGGTATCAATATCGAGTTCAGATACGTTTTTTTTTTTTTATTTATTTGTAATAGTTCAGCGGTAGGTAGTTTAAGCTGCGTTTTATTATCCACGAAGATCCATATGGATTATGGTGTTACTGCCCCAAAAACCACAACGTAACAAATATTATTGGGGGCGTTCAATCCATTACGTCTGTCATCTGAATTTTTAGAGCTTCTGATTGGCCAGCTGTCATAAAAAGTTAGATGACTTTTAGTGACTTTTAGTTACGTTTAGTTACGTTTCATCTGAATTTTCAGACAAGGAATTCTCATCTGAAAATTCAGATGAAAGTTATTTGTGGTGGGGGAAATGTCAAAGCAGTTGAAGTACTACACATAAAGTTGAACTTTATAATTTTCACTGTAGTTGGTGTTTATTTGTTATGTTTTGGTCATGTAAATTAAATATTTATTTCAATGAATATTGTTTATTGTTTAGTCAGTTTTTCAAAAATCTTCCCAAAATTTCCCAGACGATTATTGTGGAATAATTTTACATTGAAATTTGGATAGTTTTGCATTATTTTGTTGGTCCTATAGGTAAATGCAAGAATTTGACACAATGATTTTTAACTGAAATTTCAGATGTTTTTTGCGTTCAACGACATAGATTCAGCTACAGCTACAGTCCGAAACCATCAACTAAGGTCTTGGAAAATTGCAGTGACAAAATGCGCTACTGCGAAGCCAGCTGAGGCAGCGACTTGATTGACATTGTATTTCATAATTAATGGGAATGTTTGCTCTTACTAATAAAGCTAAAAATAAAAGTTCATTTTATTGCATTTTTTAAAAAAAAACTTGTATTTGGCCTACGCTTATTAGCCTCGTTGCGTTTCTTTGTGTTTTTGTCCAAGAAATTTGTTTTACACAACCTTAATGTTAAATCACAGAAATTTAAAACCATTTTACAATAATAAATTATGTAGTCAGAAAATTCGTGCGTTATTTTTCGGAGTGAATAGCTGAAGCACCCTGTAATAAATATCGGGGAATGTCATTGGCGCAAAATTTTAAACGATTTAGTAAGATATTAAAGCATATTTATCATATTAAAAATGCTTTAACATTGCACTAAATCGTTTAAATTTTTACGCCACTATTCCTTAAAAGTATAATAAATTTTAGTATCTGGTTTTTAGCGTTTTACAAAAAAATAATAAGACCATTGATTATTAAAACCAAAAATACTACTTAATTAGGTAAAATTTTGAACAAAAAATAAGTTTGAACAATTTATTTTTGTATTTCATTTTATTTTTTTATTTTTTTTTAAATAATTTTTCAAAAACTGTTCACTAAAACAATTTGATTTAAGAACAGAATTTAAAACTTGTGGTCTTATAAACGTTGTCTAACTTTAGACAACTGTCCAACTTTGGAAAATGTGTTCAAAAACCTTGGCTGGAATCGTGTAAGGTGATTTGCGATAAGTGATTGTCACAATCAGCCAAATTCGTCTGTGTAAGATTATATCACATTTGATATCTTAAGAGCTATCACATCAAAAATGTGACTATCATTTTCCAACACATTTAAAGTTTTTGCTGCAGTTCGACTAGAGTTACCACCAGCCTACAAAAACTGTACAACTTTTTCTGAGTTCTTCTTTTTACCATTTATAATAAACATAATTAAACATTCCTTTTAATGAAAAAGATTCCCACATCCCAGAATAAAAAGAACATATAAGAATTTATTTGCAAAGAAGTAATTTTCGTTCTATAATTTCGATAGCTTATAACAAATATTTAAAAAATTCACAATGGCAACCATGTTTTTGACAAACGTCATTTGAAAGTATTCAATTTAATTGAATGGAGTTGAATCACCTTACCCAGGCGGAAAACTTAATGACAGTCACATGTGACTATGGTTGATTTGACAATCACTTATCACCTTAGCCGATTTCATCCCTTGTTTATTGTTGTCTTATAGCTGCCTAACCTACACACAAGAGAAGATTGTCTTAAGCGTGAATAATGTGATATTTATTTTTTTTAAATAAAGCATATTTCCATCAATTTGAAAATAGTTAGAGAGTGTCTAAGTAGACAAAAATCTAATAAATACGACTGTTGATTTCTGGCTTTAAAAAGTAGGTACCTATAACATGACGCTGTAAGTGTTTGCCGTTAATTTTAATTATTTACTTATAACTACTTACATATTTGTTCGTTTAAAAAACGATTAAAAATCTTGAGTTCATTTTTTTAACAGATAAAAATCACCTTTAAAATGTGTTAATGGTTATCTTTAAAATTTGTTCTAATTTTACAGCAAATATTTTTTCCACCTTTTCGTTTTGCTTTGTACAAAAAAACTAAAAGTTCATCCATATACAATATACATACATACCTACTGGCAATCTAAACGAACTCCATACACGATCTACGTCACATTGTTTTTATTAATGACTTATGAGGTGAGTATTTCCGAAGGTGTGTTTCTTTTTGCTACCTTTACCTGCTGTGATCTAATAAAACATGATTCATCGTAGAGAGTGAAATGATGCTGGAGTGGAGAGTGGACGCTGTTGAGATTCAAGTAATCGAAAATTTGATTGATTATTTTTGCTTTTTCTGACTATATTTATGGAAATTCCGTACGGTACTTTTCAGTGATGGACAACTACTTATATATTTATCAAAATTTCTTTATTTTGAAGAAAAATCCCCTTTATATTCTTGGTGCTTATTCAAATAGTATTTAAACATTGTGATTGAAGGAACAAGATATCATTTTAAAGACTCAAGAAGCAAGACCAACAACAAGGCATTTTATAACATAACTTAAATAAAAGTTAAAACTTTAAAAATGAACTTCGCAAAGGTATTTCTTCTATTGACTGCAATTTTGGCAATATTTGCGAGCCAAACAGAAGCTGGTTGGTTGAAAAAAATTGGTAAACGATTGGTAAGAAAATTTTGTATATATTTTTAGAGAAGACTTAATATTTAGGTATGTAATTATTTATTTTCTTATTAAAGGAAAGAACTGGTCAAAATGTACGAGATGCATCCATTCAAACTATTGCAGTTGCTCAGCAAGCAGCAAATGTTGCTGCAACTTTAAAAGGATAAATTGGACGATGTTTAATATTTAGAATTTTTTTATAAATAGTTTAATTAATTTATTTCGTATTTTTTTTTTACATTATTAAAAATAAAATAAATGTATCCATACAATTAAATTTAATATTTTAAATATTTATTTTATTATATTTTACATTTTGAAAGCAAATAGCTATTGGTTTAAATTTCAAGTAAAAATATGTTAAGATTTTAATTAAACTTAATATTACGATGGCGATCGTTCTTTGCTGCTCTGTGCACTGCTGTGTCCATCTACTGTAAATCGAGCTAGGGCGTTAGCTTGTGAACAGATTAGCTTCGATCTTGGACGGATTAGGTTCGGTTCACACACTGAAACTGCCTTTGCTAAGCAAGATCGTGGGCGAAGTATAGCCTTGGGCTGATATCAGACAACTACCGTTTTGTCCTAATTCACCTTTTCGATGCAAACGTTTTATTCTATATTCAAATAAATATATAAACTATTTTTTTTAAGAGATTCAAGCTCTTTCTACGAAGTTAAAAATCCTCTAAAAAGTATCTCATGTCATGTTTCTCATCCTAGGCATCGGTTTCGACAGAAAGTTGTAGGTCCCCTCCAAACCTGCCGACACAGAAATAATTGAGAGTTATTAGACACTAGCTTCTGATGGTTCTCGTGGATTCATTACGCCACCAATTTGATTTTACAATGTAACTGTTGTATGATTGCTGAAGCTCTTCTTATTCGTATAGCCCGAGGCTTAATAGCTTTCTTTAAAACTATAGGTACCCTGCATGTCAACTGAGGGAAGCTCGTTGTCTCGAAAAAATCATATCACAGTATCTAAACGCTCTCTGAAGATAAAACGTGGTAGGGATATTCAAATCTTTTCAGAGTTCAAGCAACTAAAATACCTACTCCTTTTTACATATTATAAACTCGAAATAAATTCTTTACAATGTCAAAATGATTTAAGAATGCTTCACATGATAAACCTGTCAACTGATACTCAGTCATACTGAAACCATTTGCAATCATTTATACGAAATATGAACTTCATCCGAATGCTGACGTTAACTCTTCAAGCTGCAAGTCCTCCAAATTCTAGAAGTCTAACAATCACACCGCACAAAAAAAAAGTCTAGCCATTTTCCCACACCCATCCATCTCTTTTGCATCCTTTCGACTTCAACTTGAACTATATCATCGTTATCATCACACCCTCTCACTTAAGTATATACTTTACATTCTTGTGAATTTTGTATCCTTTTGAAGGAGGAGGGAGGCACTGTGCTGCTGCCGTGCGGTGAAAAGAAGTGAAAAATTCAAAATGACATTGTATCACATCATTTTTCATGGTCGATGTGTCACTTACATTCGTGTTGTTGTTAACGGTATGTATATATATATATGTAATGTAACAAGCGCGTGTGAGATATCGTATATCCTCATTTTTGACAGAAAGTTTGAACCAACATAAAAGAAGGAAAAAAAATAAATTTGCATTCAACTGAATAAACATGTTGAAAATTTTCGGATGGCGCCCAATACCTACAGTAGCAACACATGCTTTCGACTTTTGAATGTGATCATTTATTTCACTGGAAAATGATGAAAAATGCAAAAAAAAAGGAATGACAAAAAAAAAATCGCGGTTCACCTCCACCTCGATTCGTTGTATGTTACCAAGTCACTGGTAGTAGCTACAGAGGGTTGTAGTCTTCACGTGCTTTTTTATCCAGAATCCACATATCCCCGAGGGATATGCAAGTATATATGATGACGAACTGTCACCAGACCGTGTTAGCATAATACAGGACGATTTTTAAATTAATGATTTTATGTCATATCTCA
The DNA here is from genome assembly GCA_951394125.1 of Epistrophe eligans. Classification (NCBI taxonomy): domain Eukaryota; kingdom Metazoa; phylum Arthropoda; class Insecta; order Diptera; family Syrphidae; genus Epistrophe; species Epistrophe eligans. The sequence goes on from OX596028.1 coordinate 31,254,832, forward strand.
AAAGCATAGAGCACTTTAGTGGTGGTATAATATTCGTGTGTGTGACTAAAGATGGATTTGGATTTCGAAATGTATCCCCGGAAGGAGGGAATAGCTACTTAACTTCTGATTGCATTCAAAAAAGTTATACGCATTGCAAGATGTCGAATAAAGACGATAGAAAAGTGGAAAATAATCCGTCCTTGTACATATATACAAAAATATACCACTTGTTTGTGATACGAATGCAGAAGATTTGGTTGTGATTAATGATGGTTTATTGAATTTGAAATTTTTGATGCTGGGAACATTTCTTCTTTAAAATTTATTTATTTGAAATGATGATGAGATGACAAAAAGTATTACAAAAAATTCCTTACATATTAGACAGATTAGTGGATTCATTTAAAATGTTTATTTATTCCCTCGGAACCTGTGGAAGTGTGGAACCGAAATGAATCTAAAAAGAACTTTTTGGATCTGCTTTATATTAAAAATCTTAACCTAATCATTTTTGCGCGAGTTTTGTTTTGTACTTGAGTTATATGTGCATATACAGTAGGTACTTATAATTTGATAAAAAAATTCGAACTCGATTTAACTTGACATAACGATGCTGGCGAAAACAAAAAAAAAATTGGATCTCGAAATTCTTTCCGTCATTCTGTCTGTCGGTTCGGCTACAGCCTTAACGAATAGGTTGATTTTCTTAATACTTTGTACCTAGCGACTTTTTTGAGCAATCATGCGACAGATTTTTTCATTTTTTTTTTTTTTTTTGGGACCAAAATCTTATTTTTCTCAAAAATGGGCTCACAGTTTAAAAAACATTAGTTTATTTGTGTAGAATGTATTTAACTTTGCAGTACATTTTTTTACGAAAAATTGATATTAATGATAGTTGGACTCCGGAGCAAGTTGGCTTTTGTGATATTTGTTTCCTTTGTCTAAATTGTTGGCACTTAAATACTATAGAACAATATTTTTTTCATTTGGAAATACACTTTTTTTTATAAGATTTTTGTTATATATATTTTAACGATTGCTAAACGTCAGAGTAAATCTGTTGTGTTCGTTCATATAAGTTTGTGTCTGAACAAAAGAAGTCGAATTGACGTTAAAATAAGTCAGTTAATCTAGTTCAATGTGAGCATCGATGGTTCAGGAATCTCCATCAAGGATTTGCGATAAAAGGAGTATTTAAAAGAAGTTTGTAGACAGAAGATCACGTAGGATCAAGATTTACTTCGATAAACTGTTAAAAAACGAGAGATTTGATGATTCTAAAAAGCGTTTCCGGATGACTATTTTCTATCTCATGATTGACACTGTAATCAAAGCTTCAGAACAGATCCACTGTAATGAAAAATAATTAAAATACATACTTATGTACATAATTATGAATTTTTAAAATCCTCCTTTTTAACAAACTCGTCAAAGAGTGACTTGCAAGAAAATGCTTATAATTCTGATTTACCGCTCCTGATAGAAGGTCAACATTTTTCAAAAATATCAGTTCACGAATTTTTTATGATAATTTAAAATTCAAATCACTGCTAAGTTATTTCATGGGGTGACAACCTGAACTGGCCCCCAACACCGAGATCGTGCGATGTAATGCCTTAAGACTTCTTCCTTTGGGCTTTGGGGCTATTTTAAGTTTCGTTTTGGAGCTACACGTTCTCGATGAGATAAAACAAAATTTTAAATTCTTTCTGTAGGAAATAATATAAAAATGCATTGTTTAAAATTTGAAGCATATCGGTCAACCCTTTTAGGCTCTATAGCATAGAGCAAGTAAAAAAAGAGTGCACATCTCACACGACACAACTTGTTTTATTTACTTAATATTGTTTTTGTATAGTTTAACGTTATGTGCGGTGATAAGAATGGAAAAGTGTGTAAAGATGTATAAGCAAGTAAAGTCTATAGTAAATAAAATAAACAATAATGGACCTAAATGGCTGCCCTTTGGAACACCGGAATTATTAACATAAAAAACCATAATATATTGGTTTTGGCTTTAGCTGTGCTCGACTATTAATTCATCATGAATTATTACCTTTCCAAAGCTTATTCAACCAGTTATTAGAAGTAGGCATATTAAATTAACTTAAAATCAGTTTGCTGAGAGAATCAACCACAAACACTTAAAAAATATTTTAAATGTAAAACACAATAATACGAAATCTAATGTATCTACCATATCTAGTACCTAGGTACATATATCCACTAAGTGCAGCATGATTTATCTATAGGTATCACTTTTAAACTTCGAAAACGATGTGTTGCGTCGATTCTTTCACCTGTTTGAGATTACCTCGTTAGCAATGAATTCCGCATTAACCCAAAACCCTTTTGAACTTTTCCTTTTTTTTTAAAAAAACCATTAAACCCTATCCAACAATAGCACTTTACAAAACTCAACTCAACCCCTTTTCGGTGCAAGCGATACAAATTCTGTAAAAGACGTAAAACGGATAATATCCTGTCGAACTATTAATCATGTTCACAGCAGTGTTCTCGTTAAAAATTAATATTCGCAGATTAGAATCTTTTGCGATTCCAAAATGTTGAAAAAAAAAAAAAAAACACAATGCTTTTACCCAAAGTTTGACATTCAAAATCGGCAACAACAACAAAAAAATAAAAACACGAGGGTTACATATATTTTTGAATCCCCCAGAAGAAATAAATAAATTCCAGCTTCTATACATAAAGAGGTGATGATGTCACATGCAAGAAGTTTGCTTCCTATATCACTGCGCACCCGGGGTATCACATCACCACCCAGACTCCCAGATTCCAGTATCCCATCAGATCTCCTTCTTCCGAGCCCACACCCAAATGATGCGTAAACACATTGAATGAATGGGAAAATGAAGGAGATTTTTCCACATGCGGTGTTGAATTGAATGAGATTTTTCCATCAGGTTTTTCTTATTTTTATATATTTTGTAGGGCTGATATTTTTTTTCGCGAATTTCCTTATTTTTCATGAGGAAATCATTTCTTTAACAATCATTACTCAAAAGGCGGCGCGGCGATGCGGCGACGGGCGCGTTGTCATTCCCGGAGGAATTTTATTCCGTTTATTTTTTTTTTGTAATTTTTTTTCTGGGTGAATGTGTCATGTGAGCGGGTTGGCGTAGCATGTATTCAGCATGTGTCAACTCCCAGAACACACACATCATTCAAGGGGATATTATGTTTAGCGCGGTATAATGATTTCAACGCGAAAACACTACTTTTCACTTTGAATATGCAAAGGCAATCCAAAAATCCAACCCATCACTATAATACATTTTATTATTGTACTTTATTTCCCATATCAACGTTTTGGATGTTTATCCATTTTATTTTCGGCGGAAGAAAAAAAAAAAGAAGCAAAGTTTATCGAAAAGGATAAATCGTTTGCGAAAATCACTCAACCGTGTTTTTTGTTTTCAAATCTGTCCCTTTTTTGCGGGGGTTGAATATAACATATAAGAAGGGTTACGATATGGGTATTTTATTTATTTTTTTGGTAAATCATGATGAAAACGATGATGAGGATATTATGTTGATCTTTGGGGAATACCATCAAGAGAAAGATTTTCCCATTTGAATTTTTGCGGAAAGTTAATGTCGAATAAACGACAGAATCTTAGCTAAAGATGTTTAATTTAAAACTATTCCATAAAAAAATTCAAATAGTCAACTTTTTCGAATAACTCCAAAGGTTGAAATATTATTTTCAGATTCCTTTATTTCTTCTACTGAAAGTTTATTTTTTTTTGTATTTTTTTAAGTTGGAAAGTTGTACTATACAAGCAGACACATTTTAGAACTTTTATATGATTCAACAACTTCTGCAGTTATCCTTGGAAACAAAATTTCTGAACAGTTCCGAATGGAAAAAGGATTAAGGCAAGGTGGCAGCTTAAGTACTTTACTCTTCGTTCTGTTTATCGATGACATTAAAGAGGTTTTGCAGTGTGAAGCACGAATTTCAGCTGATCAAATTCCTAATGTTCGCAGATAACATCGTTGTTTTGCCTGAGTCACCTGAAAGCCTCCAATTGATATTCAACAGATTGTTCGATCACTGCAACCAATAATGGAGTCTTTATTTGTTGCTGTGAGAAAAATCTCGCCAAGTAAAAAATAATTAGTTACTTCCCCCCGTTTAGCCAGGAGGAACAATTTTCATAAAAAAATCGACTTGAATTAGAAAAAAAAATAATATTAAAAATCAACGGCAACACTTCCAAATGTCATGTTATACCTTTTTAAAGCCAGAAATCCATCCATGTATTTAGTTTTTTTTTTTTTTAGTAAAAGAAATTTGACGGTTTACCGATTAAGCTCAACAGACTTTACCTCCATATACTGCAAATAATTACATAAATAAACTGCCAATCCAAAATAACTTTTAGCTCTTCTTAATTAAAAAACTATAAATTTAAACAAACAGAAGGTTTTAAAAAATGAAAAACTAAAAGACTCATATTATAAAAATTTCTAAGCGTGCGACCTTGAAAGAAAATGTGAAGAACAGCGTAAAACTGTCAAAATTTCATCAATCAATAACTGTTATTCAAAAAACTATAATCTTTTATAATTTCAAACAAACAAAAATAAACACAGTAGATACTCAATCAAATTTGTTTTGAAAATGCTGAATAATTATTAAAAAGGGGCTGCACTATAAATATTCAATCAATCCTCATCAATTAAACACTATCATAATATTTTTTTTTTTAAATTTTTAGTAACCTATGTACAATCAATAAAAGCGATAAAAATAAAGAAGACTACATTTTTTGTATAAAAGCACATTTCACCAAGCGAATTTACATATATCAAATAAAAATAATTCTTTCAATAAAATTATCAACCATGAAATTCTTTCAATTCTTCGCTATCATTGCTATTCTTGTTCTTTGCTTGACTGCATCAAGTGAAGCTGGATTTGGCAAGCATTTTAAGAAGGAAATGGTAAGAGTTTAAATGTAGAACTTTAAGAAATGGTTTGAGCAATTTTTTTTTTTAATCATAGCATAAGGCTGGCCACAAGATTGAGAGTGCCGGTAAACATGCTGCACACACAATTCATAAGACTGCTAATGCTGTTGATGATGCTGGAAAAATTGCTGTAGCTGGAGCCGCTGTTGCTGGTGCCTTATCTTAAATAGTTTCCATATATCAGTTAAGTTAAATTATTTTGTATGAAGAACCAATACTATACTTGAATAATAAATTATTTGAAAAATGAAAAAAACACTGCAAAAATTGACGACTTAGTTTAATTTACAAATCCCAAAGAAATCATTTAAATGTTCATTCTTTTTTTCTGGGTTTCTAGGTGGGAGGAAGTGACACATTCTCATAAGGGCGTATTTCACAATGTCTGAGCAATGTTTTGATTATTTACTCGATATATAAAAATAATGGAAAGGGAGAGGAAAGGGAAAGGCCATAAGTAAAAGGAAAGGTCTATAATAAAAAAAATAAGATATTTTTGGATTAAGGGATGGGTCAAAAGACAAGTGTGATTTTTTCTCGTGTGGAATAAGTTAAGACATTGTGAAACAGGCTATAAGAGCACCTACTTCTTATGATAAAAAGTCTCTCAACTTAACGGTTCGGATTCGGACAGAATATTGTAGGTCTCGGCTATTCCTGCCGATTGATAACAAGAGCACTAAAATGGCTGAGAGTGTAAGTCACTATATAACCTTCGGTTCTCCAAGACCAGTCTCGCCATTAAATCTTTTTTATATAATTAAATACAATTTCCTTTATATCTTTTTTGTTGTTTTCCTGGTGTTCATGGTCACTAGTTGCTACTGACAATTCCATATTGAAAAGAATCCACTTACAAACTTGACGACTTTGTTGATTTGAGTTTTGTATATTTTTTTTCAAACTTTCTTTCATCATTTAGCTTTGTGTCCAGTTTTATTAAGCGGAAGGAAGCCATTTCAACCGATGAAATCCTTTTTCCTTCATTCATTTCCCCCATTTAATAAAAGTCCAATTAATTTTATTTTCTTATACAAAAGCCAGATAACCCAAGGAAAAAAAAAAAAAAAAAGTAATTCAGCAACAAAATATAAAAATGTCCGTAATTACGGAACATCCGGAGCTGTTTTCGCCAGAAATGCATATTTCCATAAATTCAATTCGTATAGAATACCTAAAAGCAAGGAATGAATCCATATCCCAGCGCAGGAGTTGAATGAGATATTTCTCCGATTTTCTTTAGTTCTGCTCTCAAGAGCTACAAATTAAATCTGACAATAGAAAATGTCATTGGCACAAACGAAACGACCGACCAGACGGATGGACATATAAGAGGCCAAAGCAACTATACCTACTATCATGATGTCTATACTTCCATAGGATACGTATATACACTAAAGTCAAGTTGAAAACTTGAAAGGAAAACTCGCCATTGCCATCGTTTTCGTTTCAAGGACTTTCACGTAATCCTGTTGAATTTTTTTCTCATTTCTTCCTTAATTTTCATCAATTTTTTGATTTTTTTTTTGGTTTGACGTATTTTTTTTTCTTCTCCCGTAGCCATTGTCGTCGTTTCTTTTATTTTAGGTTGATGTGCTTCTATTGTTTCGGGGGGAACCATGACAAATCCCTTAGCAAAGTCCTTGCATCAGGAGATGACTTTCGAATTAATTTCCCACACCTAACTAATCAAAGGACTCACAGGCGTTTTTCTATTGTGTTGTCCCGGTATAGAAAGTATAGAAGCCGGCCAAAGGTGTCGTGTGATGGATTTGGACTCATCTGTCGCCGCCGTCGCACAGTGGTAGAGATGAAGCCGTTGATTAACAGTAATGGTGCAAGGAAAATCATTTCTTTATCGGGCAGATTCTTCGTACATATATTGAATTCATCGCACAAAGCGTGAAAAACTAGGGTCTATATTATAGCTGAAGTGGCTGTGAACGGAAAAAAAATAAAACACCAAGCAATAAACGACTGGTACCCACTTTACTAATGAAATTAGTTCGGACACGTTTTGCGTCAGCTTTTATCAGGATACCACATCCTGGTAATGAGTGAAAGAATTATATGAAGTGCTTTATAGCTTGGAAATTGGTGACAGTGAAACGTCATAGTAGTTATATTGAAGAACTCATTTCCCGATTAATGAGGGTTGGTTCCGATTCGTTTGGGCGTAAATGTACTTACTTTGATTTGCGCCAGATATACAATCATAACATAGATGTTCACACATATAGCTGGAAATTAATTTGAGCTAAAGCTAAAATTTGACATATGTCAGAATGAAGAAAGGTCTTCATTGCTCTCTCTTTCTCTGACGGGTGTCGCCAACTAAATATAAATACTGATGATAAGGGCGTCTTTACGTAATAAGACGTTTAAGTTGAATGACTATGGCAGGTTGTTTTGCGTGGCATTTTGTGGCAGAATCTAATTATTATTATATTGTGCTTTTGATTGTTCAAGGGTGTAATGGAAATTAGTTAACTGTAAAAATGCTGCAGGCTGAGAGACTCATAAACATTGCCGAGTTATTGATTACAAAATTTAACGAGCACTGTTTAGTATATAGAAGATTTCGAAGAAAAAGCTAAATAATGTAGTGTAGTAGCAGAAATTTTAAGTCAATCCGAGTTGTTGGGACTGAAAATCAATCAATTAAAATAATATAAAATTAGTAAAATCAAGAAAAACTTGCAAAACTTGAATAAGAATTTACATATGAGATAGTTTATTTATAGCATCAGCTCGTAAAACTCGGGCTTAGTAGAAAAGAACTCTAATCATTCAAGAAAAACAATCTTATAATTTCATTAAAAACTAACATTCGTATTAATTAGATTTTTGTTTACTTAGACACTGTCTAACTATTTTCAAATTGGTGCTTTATTTAATAAAAATAAATACCTCATTATTCACGGTTAAGACTTTCTACTATTGTGTCTAAGTTAGGAAGCTTTAAGACAATAATAAACAAGGTTTTTTAAGACAAAAACTGACCAAAGTTGGACAGTTGTCTAAAGTAAGACAACGTTTATAAAAACAAGACCATAAGTCTTAATAACTCGGTATTTCATATAATTAATATAATTGATTGTGTACTGTGACCTGAAGCTGAAGCTACAAACTGCAATCAGCCGGGAACTTATTCTCTACACTTTTAATTAGAAAACAAGAAAATCATGAGTCAATAAGCTTCGATTTGTTGAAATTTTTTACATCTTACATCGTCTTACTACATTTGCTGCTACGACATAATGTGAATTATAAAGGCGATGTAATAAATTACAATATTATTTGGTTCATAATCTCGACTACTTCGAATTGTCAATGTATACATTGTTATATCGATGAGTGGTTAGTTGCTGGGTATAGATAGGTATAAATTTAGGAATGACGGCTACGAGCAACTCAGCCCATTGACCCAATTAGCGCCACAGTGCGCCGTTTTGATATCATAACACGTTGGACCTGTTGGCGAAGAATTTGAAAAGAGGAACTTGTGCGTGTACCCCTTTGTGGATCATTTTCACATGCTCTGAGTCCTACAGCAATATGCCACTAGGCAATTTTATGCTCAGACCAGGGACGTACATATATGGTTTGATCCCTTAAAAGGATCGTTCAGTCTTAGGAGGGATGCGGTGCAGTAGCTACTGAAGTCTGTCCTGGAGCCAATACGTTTAGTTGATAAAAGAGATCAAATCTTTACCTCAGAGAGTTCGTTCAGGTCGTCGAAGAAAGCTTTACCAATTGACTGTGCTCTTAGTCTGTTTCCTTTTCCTGCTGGTCCCCGCAACTATGACAATGAGTATTGTGTGGATGTGGGGAATGTCTAGCTTCCAAGTGAACTATGAACTGCCGACCCTTTCCTTGTCAGTTTATCAGTCAGCTCGTTTCCTTCAATGATAGATAACAGTGGAATACAGATAAGAGTGAACTTGAGGAGGTTCACATTCAAGCTCGCGAGCTTATCGGTCGTACCACGGCTATGTACGTCCACAGTATCATTTTCGATTGGAGTTCCCACTTTTTACCGAAAGTCTTACTACAGGCATTCGGGTATATGTTGGTTGGATGTTGGTGTAGGGTGCTGGGTTGGTTTAGGTGTGATGGATGTTGGGAGCTAATGGCAGTTCAGGCTGGCGATCGGTAGTTAAATTCAATTTGGGTAGTTATGTAGGTTAGGTATAAGATTTCGATAGGTACGGGCGGAGGTCTAACATTACAATATTATTTTTTATTCCGGCGTTGAATGGAAAATTATATTAAGCATTTTTATTTGCAATCATTCTTACAAAGATCGCTAGACCTTGTTTAGATTGAGTGCGAAGTGAAATCGGCCCTAAGGAGATGCAGGCCCAGCGTCCTTAAGATGTTACTAGTCGCATTAGGCTTTTCCATGATTCATTTGACCTATGAAATCTGCAACAAGAAATGTTGCAGACTTATGACTTAACTAAAGGACTCGTGGCATAAGCTATACAAAAATGTTGCGTATTTCCAAACGCTGCCGCCGCATTGGTCGAAAGCTAGCTGCGAACATGACAGAAATATCTGAGATGCAAAACTTCATCCTATCTGTCAAAGTCCTTTCCTTTTAACTTTAGACTTCCGACCCATCTGGTCTCCATTTGTAAGTTCTCTTATAATTAGAAATAAATCTTGAATTGTATTTATATATATTGGATGTGAGCTTTTATTTCACTGGAAGTTTTCAAGGCCCAAATAGCTCGATATCCAACAAAAAACATTAGGCATGTTCAGGAAAATGATATCTCGGAGATCTGTGCAATCTCATTACTTGAAAAGGACTCCTCAGCAAAATTTCTCAGCTTTTCTGAGGTATAAAAATCTTAGATTCACTTGCTCATTTTTTGAGTGAGAATAATCTCTGCGATATCATTTTTCTGAACGAGCCAATTCATCGACCGTATATATGCATTTAATATTTACTCCAAAAAAACCTTTGCTTTAATTCAAGGACATTACAGTTTCGACAAACCGTCCCTTTTCTCTTTTATTTAAAGTGTGTATCTTCTTATCAACAAACATTTGAATTTAAATCCACCCTCGAAGTCATATTTATTTCAACATACGTGTACTTCTTTAAATTCACCACTTAACAGCATCTGGACAAAAATAACTTTCTATCCATATATGAATTTAAAACTTCACCTGTCACTCACTCATCTGTCATTAGTCGTTTGTCAAATTCTAAGGCCAATATCAATTTATCACATATCTCCTGTATATACATACATAGGATTTCGCGCTTAGTCACTCTGACCGCATTATCTGAACATAAATGACATCTCCTCAAAAGCATCTAGGTATGTATCTCTTCCCGGTTGTGAATATACTCAAATTAGCAGAATGACTTGCGATTAGTCCGACCAGTTTCACGATTGTTAACAAGTTGCTATATTTATTCCATTTCACCGCCCACCAACAATGTGCATAGCTAACCTATCAACAAATGCGTTACATGCTTTACGTTCCGTCACAGATGGTCAGTTTGGACCGTTTATCCAGTTTACATCATTTCTAAATATTTTAATCCTTTTATTTCAACTCGATGACTTTCAATAAAGTTGATTAAAAAATTCCATCCCTTCTGTAAGGGCTCCAAATTAACAAGCAATAGGGATGAAGTCCCACAGGAGGTACATAAATATGTATGTACAAATTATATTCTTTCTGATGGCGCCCAACGTGAGGCATTGGTCAGTCTTTCTGCTTGACATAAAGTCGTGTGTGCGTTGAATTTCGATGGGAATCCATGCCCAATCCATGAAAAAAAAATGAAAAAAAATAGATACAGAGTACAGAGGGTTAAAGAATTCGAACGTGCAAACATTTCACAAGGCACTGATGTATCTCCTGTTGTCCATTTTTGAAAACAAGATCTCGCATGTTGGAAGTTTCTACCCTCGGCTGATGGATGTGTTTACTTGTTACTTTGTTGCTGCTCCGATTAAATTGAAATTTATTGCAATTGCTTTTGTAAAAAATGAATATGATGGGAACATTGATTCCGCATACGTTTCGATATCCGGACAAAATTACGCACACATCTCTATATGCGACAGTCAACAAACCCCATCCTTTTGCCGAAGAGAACGTTGATTACTTTCAGGAGAAAAACCGTATTTGGCCTTTGAGTCACTGTGGTTTTCGATGAGGCGTCGTTATGTCTGACCCATGGTCGAGGGGCGTGAGTGTTGGTTCGGTAATTGGAAAACCATTGTCCCAAAGACAGACAAAAAAAAATTGAACAGGACATTGTCAACCGAAATCGAAAGTGGCTATATACTATACTACCCTTATGGCTCACACACACACCAAAAGGATTTTACTTTGCAAAAGGGACAAAACCGGAAAAAACGTTTATCATTTTTATCCGGACGTTGCGGATGATTGCGGATATATGTGTACCTTCATCCACTCACCATTGTAGATTCATACTCATCTTAATGGTATGGCTGGCAAATGTTTATATGCACGTCAATTTATTTTGGCGATGTCCTTTTTATGAGTGTGTTTCTATTTTCTTTTTTTTTTTTTCTTTTTATTAATACGTTCGATTTTTCTCATTCAAATTTTTTTGAAATTGCTTTTTGGATGAGTAAACATTTGTCAGTTATGATTGTTTTTCAGTTTATTTTAAAAACAGACTGTTAGAGTGCTGAACCCTGGAATATGAAACCAAAAAAAATCCCTTAATGCAGTTGAGTCAAGCTTTCGTGTATTTTTTGGTGCTTTAATTAACTTATCTGACTGCGTCCAAAGGACTCCGTTATTGAAGAGTGACAATGAATCGATTCAATTAACTTTTATTTAGATTGCATGGCGTTAGATTAATTTCAAGGATTATTGGCTGTTATTTAAAATAAAAACTTTTTTTTTAATATGAATTTGAGCCCAATCAGGTTTAGTTGGTATAAAAGGGTGGAATGTTTTGGATGAGGCCGCATGAGTAAATACATATGCAGCGCCGCTTTTTATGCATCATGTTTAGCTGCATGTGCCTGCGGGGCACCGGCACTTATCGTCAAACCAGGGGTTTCCTTGTAGTGGTCGTGTGAAACCCAGCATTACAGAGTCGGCATCTTTGATAGATTCTTGGAAATGTTGACTCTGGTTCTCAATACTTGATGCTGGCGGCATAGGACTCTTCAAGATGTTATTAAAGTCTATATAGATCGGATCGGAAAGGGATCTAGCAGATTTTTGTGATTGTAGTCTTCCCACGTCAAACTTCCTCACGGTATTTTCATATTTATGACGTCGTCGGGATATCCGCAGCGGCGCGGCGGCGGAGCACCCGTATCTTGGCTAAAACGAAGTAGTGGTATAGTCAATGTTGGGCCTCGCTCTCAAGTTGTGTTTTTCATCCAGCGCTTGTGGACAAACAAATAAGGAGATACCATACGTATTCGTGTGATAAGGGGTCCACGAAAGGATTCAATCTGAATCGTAAACAAGTGAGATGGAAGTTCCAATTCGAAAACGTCAGGGCATGGAACCTTTGTGAAACTACATGTGTGACAGACATTTCACATACAAATATATTGACAGTTATGTTAAAACTAAGAACGCAAGTTATCGATTCTAAAACGAACTAAGCTGCCCGAAAATTGTTAAGAAATAAATTCACCGATCCCAATATTCCTTCCGTCTTCACCCTAAAATTATTTTAGAACATCAACTTTTATTCCTGACTTGGTTCCTCTCATAATGTACATTAAAGAGCGGTTTTCAGAAGAAAATAAATCCGCATATGCAATATTTCACTAATCTCCTAAAAATATGCAAAGCATTGACTTATCCAATTTCAATAACTAGTACTAGTAGATATCTAAATGAAAAATTCACCAAAATAAGTGATGGAAAGATAAAAGAGGGAATTTCTGTGGGACCTCAAATTAGGGAGTTAATAAAAAAAAACCAAGACTTGAAGAAAAATTGAGTGATTTAGAAGAATTGGCATGGAAGGCTTTTATAGGATTTAACCATAAGAGTAACAGCTACAGCGAGTTGGTTAGCAAGCTATTGCTGGCTTATCAAGAATTGGGTTGCAACATGTCACTGAAGATCCATTTTTTAGACTCATACCTGGATTTTTTCTCTGACAATTGGGGTCTGTCAGCGACGAGCATGGTGAGAGGTCCATCAGGACATTCCTAAGATGGAAAAACGATAACAGTGCAAACGGAGCCCAACGGAGTTAATAGATTACTGTTGGACAATTGTGCAAAAAGTTCGTGAAATTGGTATGCTAGTGGACAACATCCATGGTCCCGTCGTCCTACGGTGCCACAGACGAGAATGTGGCTGCTGTAGCCGAGAGTGTGGGCGTTACAGAGCCATGTTAACCAACTTTTTTTTTACTGAAATTGAAGATATGGATTTGGACGACCTCTGGTTCATAACAGGATGGCACACCATGCCACACAGCCCATGCCATAATCGATCTTTTGCGCACCAAATTCCCAAATCGTGTAATCAGCCGTCTTGGCGATGTCAATTGGCCGCCTCTAAGCTGCGATTTGACCCCTTTGGACTTTTTTTTTGTGAAGAATCGTGAAGGACCGATGTTATGTCAACAATCCGGAAATGATTCAAGCACTTAAAGCCAATATCATCCAAGCAATCCGTGAGCTACAGCCCGAAACTATCAACAGGTCTTGGAAAATTAGAGTGACAGAACGCGCTACTGCGAAGCCAGCTGAGGCAGCCACTTGATGGTCGTTGTGTTCCATAAATAATGGAAATGGTTGCTCTTACAAATAAAGCCATAATATCATGAACAAAATTTGATTTTGTTAATTTTTTTGCATTTTTAAGAAGAAACTTGTATTTGGCCCACCCTGTATTAACTATAGGTACATATGTACAATATATGTACATACATATATTTATATCTAGAATTCATCAATTTTATCAGAATTTATTCGCTCGATATCCGAATAATTAATCAATTACATTTCAGACTCTTTTTTTTTGTAGCAATCTGATCAAGGACATTGTTGCATGCCATTCGGTAAATCCAATTCTCAAATATCGAATAAAATAACCAACGTCTCATAATATATTAAACTCCTTCAGACATAAATCACAAAGAATAAAAACAAAATTCCACATTCATCTTCGATGTATGTTTTTCGACGAGTGGAACAATTCAATTTTCACACAAAAGCAGTGGAAAATATTGTGTGTCGCCCATTGCAAGGACATTTGCAATTTTTTTTATTATTATTTATTACAAAGCGTTTGTTATAGAGAAGGAAAAAAAATCAAATCTAATAAAGGTAGGTATGGTGTCTGTAAGGACAAGGGTCTTTTACGTGACCCCGTGTAGTCAAAATCAATTTTTTCGTTTATTTGGTGTTTTTTATTTGTATTGTAAGAGCCAATGTTTTATAAGAAAATCCTGGCACATAATCGAGTGAATTCACGCACATTCCAATCGAATTCAAAAGCAACCAACCGTAAAAGAGAAAAGGTTATGAATGTTTTTTTTTTTTTTTTTCTTTATTTTGAATCCTTTTATTATATTCAATTGGGAGCAATGAAATATTGGAATCCAATAACCAGGACCAGGACGTCGTCGTTGTTCTCAGTGAATATAGATAACAAATAGATAGAGATAGGGTGAACGGTTATATTTACAAGGATCAAACATTGGGATAAATAATGTTGAACGGAAAAAGTAGTGAAAGTGAAAAATTGTCTTTTGGAAAATCTTTTTGAATGAAATAAGGCTTCGATGAGCGATGACAAAGTACTCGGATTAAGTATGCTTTAAGTTGATGGATTTAGAAAGTGCAAGTTTAGAATGAGTTTTGATTTTGGTGAAGGAAGTAACGGTAGGTAAAGTTATAGGTACTACCTATATGAACATGTCTTGCTTATAAAGATTTTAGCTATTTAGCCACGTTTTAAAAAATCACAATCACGGCATCTTTAAAGAAAAGCTAATGCACTTAAAAGTTGCGCGCGTTTTACTCATAAGTTCTTGAACTCATGAAAGCTCTCCGCACAGTAGGTATAGTACAGTAACTTTATACATCAGACCTTGCGTCAAATCCAGTTAGTAGTTCTGATTTTTCGCTGAGTTATTTATGATGTTGGCTTAGTAAATAACCCAAGTTTTCGACATCGAGCGCCAAACGCAACATTGTCAAAAATAGAAAAAACGCGAAATTTTCTCGTTTTTTTCAGTTATATTTCCTTCACAGCTTTTTAAAGGTTCGAAATAATCTTAACACTCTTTTTAACCAAAACTGCATTTCTTTAAGTTAATTTGAATCACCGATTATTCTTAATCATTTACTTAATTTAATCAATTTATTCAAAATCAGATAAATAATGTCTTACCAACATTATGGTTCATCTGAAACTTATTTTCCAAAAATTCAGATCAAATTCATATTCGTATAGTGTTTTTTTATTCGCGAAATCAATTACAAGGAACCGTTAAAAAAATACCAAATTTTACATTTTTATCCTTTAAACGTTTGCGTATTTCCGTAGTTTGTTTGGAATTCAAAAAAATTAAAAATTACAAAATGGGAAGAAAACAGTGTGAAACATCTTAGTTGAGCTTAGGAAAAATAAAATTAAGCACTTGGAAAAAAATTAAATAAAATATAATTTGTGTTGTTCCTTTAAAAAGCTGTATTTTAGAAACTATTGGGTCTACAGAAACGTTTTTGGGCTCAAATGGAAGGCTAACAATAAAACTTTTAAGGGTTCCGTGGTTGTTGACATAGACATTTTTAATTGATAAATGCCAATGTCAACATGACAAATGTCAATACGACAACCATCAACATGACATATGTCTACATGACAGATGTCCACATGACAGATGTCAACATGACAGATGTCCACATGACAGATGTCAATATGACAGATGTCAGTTTGACATATGTCAGTTTGACAGATGTCAGTTTGACAGATGTCAGTTTGACAGATGTTAGTTTCACAGATGACAGTTTGACAGATGTCAGTTTGACAGATGTCAGTTTGACAGATGCCAGTTTGACAGATGTCAGTTTGACAGATGTCAGTTTGACAGATGTCAGTTTGACAGATGTCAGTTTGACAGATGTCAGTTTGACAGATGTCAGTTTGACAGCTGTCAGTTTGACAGATGTCAGTTTGACAGATGTCAGTTTGACAGATGTCAGTTTGACAGATGTCAGTTTGACAGATGTCAGTTTGACAGATGTCAGTTTGACAGATGTCAGTTTGACAGATGTCAGTTTGACAACAACAACAACAACAACAACAACAAGGGGATGATCCGAGACCGGGATGTAGCCAATTCCTCAAGAGGATGCCTCAAAGGAATATACAAAACCGGGCAGATAAAGGAGCATCGTCCACTTGTCAGGGGAGATTACCTCCCGGGCAAGGGGAAGTTGTTTCCCATAACACATCCGATACTAGTCAGGGGAGAATACCTCCCAGGCAAGAGGAAGATGTGCAAAGGGTCAAAGAGGGAACCAGTGATGGGAAAACACCAACATCTGGCCGTACACCTCAACCACTCAAAAGACCACCAAATAGCCGCAATAGAAGAATTGCCACACTCCCAAAACTGGGCGAACCGGGTGGGCTAGATGACCCGTGCAGAAAGGGGTTAAGTGGAGCGGGCACAAAGTGGTACCTTCGCTTTCTTGATATGGGGATGACCCCGCAAGAAGCAAGGAAAAAGGTGGACGAAAGGAAGGCGCTACCAAGTATAGGTCCCGTGCAAAGCCAAGAAGTGGGTAAGAGGAAAAGCCACCACATCACTCCTCCCCTTAGGCAAGAGGCGAAACGACCGAAGGTAGCGACCCCAGCAGCAGCGGGAACAAGCACCGCAGATGCGAAAGCTGGCGTAAATAGACCCCTATCCTACGCAAATGCAACGAAAAGCATTCGTATTGCGGTCTTACCTAAAGATTACCCTAACGAGACCTTAAGTGCAGATGAGCTCACAGTACTCGAAGAGGCAATAATCGAGGAAGTTTCCAAGGGATGGGAAATTAAACCAAAGTTTAATGGGCTCCACTTCAGAACCGGTCTGTTGGTGGTTGATTGTGCTGATCAGCACACGGCGGATTGGCTCAAAGAAAGGATAGCTAATTTGAGCACTTGGAAGGGCACTGAACTAGTTGCATGCTTGGGAGATGACATTCCCAAGCTGCATACTATTACAATGTTCCTTCCAAGAAGTACTGGTCAGGAGGACAACAAATCCCTAGCCCTGATACAGGCCCAGAATGAAGGAATGAATGTCCAAGCCTGGAAGATCCTGAAAAGCAAAGCCGAGGGCAAAGGTCAATTGTTAGTGGTCAACATTGACGCCCGGTCAGCAGAGGCAATAATGAAGGCAGACCACGAACTTCATTACAAATTCGGGAAGATACAAATTTCAGGCCTAAGGAAGCACGCGGCGACAAAAATCTTAAAACCTGCCACCCAAACCTCCTCCACAAACATCCTACCTATACCTACGACCACATCCCCTTCCTCACCCACCACTCTATCCACTACCATTCCCCCACCTGTCATCCCAATCATAAACATCCTACCACCTCCTGCACCCAAAATCCAATCAACAATCCCCTCCCTCCCTTCCCTCGTAATCCCCCCCCTACTTTCCTCTCACACCGCTGCACCTAAAGTAAGCCAGGAGGGTACACTGGCTACCGAGGAGTTATGCCGAATAGGAGAAGAGATGGAGGGCATGGACCTCTCTCCAAACGTAAACGGCGAAGCGCTTCCCACCGAAGAGGAGGAAGATTATCTGCTTGCAGATGAGGGGGCATTTGCCCCCATCCTCTAAAAAAGGAATGACTGGACGCGGGATCAGTACCAGGCTAGCCCAGGTGAACATTCATCATGCTAAGGCGGCTTCAGCTGTCATAGCACAAAAATTCACTGCTGATAACCTGGGACTAGCACTGATCCAAGAACCCTGGATATACGGGGGCCAAGTAAGGGGCCTAACAAGTAAGGACTCTAATTTAATATGGGATACGAGACACGACTCGCCCAGAGCATGCATAAAGATAAGAAATAACATTAAATTTATATGTCTTTCAGAATTTATGACACGGGACCTGGTACCAATACAGGCTCAAATCTACATCGAGGGCAATCCCCAGACGATGGTAATTGCAGCTGCTTACTTCCCCGGTGATGAGGCCAACATACCACCAGTGGAAGTACAGAAACTTGTGGATTACTGCAACAACAAAAGACTACCGTTTATGGTTGGGTGTGATGCAAACGCCCACCATACAACATGGGGTAGTACCGATATAAACCAAAGGGGTGAGTACCTTTTAGACTATATTATCGAAAAAAATCTAGATGTATTTAATGTAGGGAACACCCCTACCTTTGTTACTAGAACTAGAGAAGAAGTTTTAGACTTAACGTTCGGTACCCAGAACCTAAGTCGTTTAATCAGGAACTGGAGAGTCTCCAATGAACCCTCAATGTCTGATCATAGAATTATAGTGTTTACCTTAGAAAACCTTCTCACAGAGATTACCTCTGGTAGAAATCCTAGGAAAACAAACTGGAATCTTTATAAAAACACTCTCAAGATTAACCTTGAGCAATTAGGTCCCGGTAAAACGACAAACAGTCACCTTGAGTTAGAATATATAGTTAAAGAGTTTAGTGGAGCGATAAATGAGGCTTATGAACTTAGTTGTCCGCTAAAACCCATAAAAAAGCAGAAGGATGCTCCATGGTGGAACAACAATCTGTCTAAACTTAGAACCAAGGTTAGGAAACTCTTTAATGAGGCAAAGAGAACTGGAGAGTGGCAAAACTACTCTTCAGAATTGACTAAATATAACGGGGAAATAAGGAAAGCTAAGAGAAATAGTTTTGTAAATTTCTGCGAGGGTATTTCATCTACCCCTGCAGCAGCAAGACTGCACAAGGCTCTAGCGAAAGAGAAGGCATTAACATCGTTAGCACTTCGTAAACCCGATGGTAGCTTCACAGAAAATGAGGACCAAAGGTCTACCCTTTTACTAAACACTCACTTTCCGGGCAGTTTACCAACTACAGAGAATACAATAGAGAGAACACCTCTCAAACCGAACCGGGAAAGCTGGAAGATAGCCTCAACTATCTGTTCAGGTAGCAGAATAGATTGGGCAATAAACACCTTTCAACCTTTTAAGTCACCGGGTGTAGATGGTATTTTTCCTGCACTCCTGCAAAAAGGGAAAGAGGAAATAATGCCCCATCTCATTAGCATACTTCGAAGTAGTGTTGCACTTGGGCACATACCAAGTCTATGGAGAAGAGCTAGAGTTATTTTTATTCCCAAAATTGGAAAAAAAGACACGACACATCCCAAGTCATTCAGGCCAATAAGTCTAACATCCTTCTTACTGAAGACTTTGGAAAAGGTAGTTGATAACTTTATCAGATCAGAAGTTTTATTAAACATGCCTCTAAACCACCGCCAGCATGCTTACAGAGCAGGAAGATCTACAGAAACTGCCCTGTTTGAACTCACGAACTCCTTACAAATTGCTTTGGACGCTAAAGAAACGGCTTTATGTGCCTTCTTAGATATTGAGGGGGCATTTGACAACACCTCTCATGAGGCTGTAAACAAAGCACTTATAAGGAAGTGTGTACCTATCCCTATAATAAGATGGATAAGTGAAATGCTAGGCACAAGAACGGCGGAAGTACACGCAGGACAAAACGTCCAGAAGGTCATCACAACAAGAGGCTGCCCTCAGGGAGGTGTTTTATCACCCCTGCTGTGGAGCCTTGTAGTGGATGAACTACTAGAAAGTCTCACTGCTCAAGGCATAAGATGTATCGGCTTTGCTGATGACATCGTCATCACAGCCTTGGGTAAGTTCGAAGAAACTCTTTGCGACATAATCCAAAGAGGATTGTTAATAACAAGGAAATGGTGTCTATCAGTAGGACTAAATATTAACCCTACCAAGACAACTATAGTACCATTTACCAAGAAAAGGCTTCTGCCACGCATGAAACCAATTCGGTTAGCTGGCGAAGTAATCGACATCCAGAGGGAAGTTAAATATCTAGGAATTACACTAGATAGCAAACTACTCTGGAACAAACATGTCAAGTTAACTGTCGGAAAAGCCACAAAGGCCCTCATGATATGCAAGAGAATTGCAGGTAAATCATGGGGCTGCAAACCACATATACTAAGGTGGATGTACACCATGATGGTAAGACCCATCCTTACCTATGGTGCGATCGCATGGCACAAAAGAACCGAACTAAGCACAACTAGGAAATCACTAGAAAAAGTTCAAAGGCTCGCATGCTTATGCATTACTGGAGCAATGAGAACATGCCCTACAGCAGCAATGGAGGTAATCCTTCATTTGACTCCATTACATGTAGTCATAGAAAGTGCTGCTACGGGAGCCTTCATGAGATTCGCCAAGGAGGGAACTGGGACAGGTAAATGCATTGGTCTGAGAGAGAGGAACTCGATCTGCAAGTCCACAGTAACGAACCTCCTTGACATCCCAAGAGATGGTATGACTAAAAAATATAACTTCGTGAAAAACTTCCAAACGGAGTTAAGTAACAAGAAAGAGTGGGTAGGCGAATCAGTGAACTATACTCTTAAGGAAAACACCATCAAGTGGTACACTGATGGATCGAGAACAACAGATGGCACTGGGGCAGGTATATTTGGGCCTAGAACCAAACTCTCCCTGCCGATGGGTCAGTCCACCAGCATTTTCCAAGCGGAAGTCAACGCCATTGGTAAATGTGCAGAGCAAAATCTCGAAAGGAAATACCGTAATCAAAACATTGCCATCATGTCAGATAGCCAAGCCGCACTCAAAGCGCTAAATTCATACACCATCAGCTCTAAACTGGTATGGGAGTGTGTTGGCAGATTGAACGAACTAGGCAAGAATAACAATGTATCACTTCATTGGGTACCAGGCCACGTTGGTGTCCAGGGTAATGAAGTGGCAGACTCCCTAGCAAAAATAGGAGCAACAACACCCTTAACGGGTCCAGAGCCCTATTGTGGAATAGGAGAAAACGTGATTAAAAATAGAATCAAAACAATAGAGGAGACCAAAAGACATAAAATTTGGAATGAACTCCCCAAGCTGAGACAGGCAAAACTGTTACTTGGGAATTATAACCAAGAACGTTTTACATCCTGTATCAGCTTAAGTAGGAACAATCTAAGGATAATAACGGGTCTCCTCACTGGCCATTGCAAACTTAAAAGACACCTAAGTATCCTTGGCTTGGAAAGCAATGCCATCTGTAGATTCTGCAATACCCATGAG